>CM055834.1:13283336-14700836 GCA_029582265.1 Zoroaster sp. YZ-2022 | reverse complement strand
ACAGGGACAATCGCTATCTCGAATAGATCCATGCCCTACACAAACCGAAGAGGAAGGGGAAGAAGAGACTTTTAAGTGAGTTATCAGCCCTAAATATTTCTTCTGATTCATGGTTTATGTCGCACTTCTGTTACTTTTAATGATTAGAATAGCTACCCTCAATGTGAACGGTCTAAAAACAAATGATAGGAGTGTTTCTGACTTACAAAACATTATCCAAGAGAATGAAATGTACGATGTTTGGCGGACTATATATCCCAATGATAATGGCCATACCTTTTATCACAAAGTCTTGAAAAGACCTAGCAGAATTGATTATTTTTTATTTCAAACGAACTTCTTCATTTAGTTACAGATGTTAATTTGACTGCTATGGGTACCACAGATCATAGAAACGTTAACTTTCGCCTTAACAAACAAGATACCACCCGTGGACCCGGGAGGTGGGTATGTAACAATTCGCTTTTAGATGATGAACAGTGCAAAACCAGAATTGAATTATTTTGGGGCTACTGGAAAACAAAGAAACATGCTTATGGCAATATTTTAAATTGGTGGGACATGGGCAAAACGAAACTAAAAGAAATTATTAAGGATTACAGTTTTGAAAAAAATAAGAAAGAAAAACGCTATCACAACCACTTACAAAAAACTTTCAATAATTTATTGGCAAGGCCATTTTGTCCCCCCGATGAGATCAATGAAATTGAGAACCAATTAAAAAAACATGAAATGAAACAATTCGAAAAGTCTCGTATCAGATTACACATCACCAAGCGAGTAGATGGAGAAAAACCAAGTAGATATTTCCTAAACTCGGAGAAACAAAGGGTCAATGAGAATGTTTTAACGTGTATAAAAGAAAATAATGGTAAATTTCACGACGAACCAATTTCTATGTGTAGGTGTGTTAGTTATTTTTACAAGGAGCTGTATTCAACTGAAACAATTGATAATGATCAAATGCAAACTACTCTAGAGGCTATAAATGAAGTTAATTTCAATAATCATATCACCTCGACCCTAGAAAAAGAATTTGATGAAATTGAAACCTTTCAGGCACTGAATCAAATGAATAAGGGTAAATCTCCAGGATTAGATGGGTTAACAGTAGTTTTATCAAACCTTTTGGCCTCTAATAAAACATGATTTCATGGAGGTAATTCAAACCTGCACAAATACTGATGCACTTCCTGATTCGATGAATACAGCTCTTATACGTCTTATTTTTAAAAACAAAGGAGAAAGGTGTGATTTAAAGAATTGGAGGCCAATCGGCCTTATGAATGTTGATTATAAAATAATTGCCAACATTATAACTAACCGTTTGAAAATAATTATGCCTGATATTATTTGTGACGACCAGTCATGTGGTGTGAAAGGCAGAAATATTCATGATAATCTAATGACTTTAAGAGATACTATTTATTACATCAACAGCGAGAACAAACATGCTGCTATAGATCAAGAAAAGGCTTTTGATAGGATTGAATGGAAATATGTTTTCTGTTATGGCTAAAATGGGTATTCCAAATGGTTTAATTAAGTGGATAAAGAAATTGTACAGTAATCCTTCGAGTGCGATAATAGTCAATAATTTTATAACTGAACCTTTCAAAGTCACCAGAGGAATAAGACAAGGCTGCCCATTGTCTCCATTATTGTACTCCATTTGCGAAGAAGGGCTAGCCAGTTTGATAAGAAAAATTTTCTAAATTTATGGAATTCAATTACCAGATACAGAGTGTCGTTTGAAATTAATTCAGCACGCAGATGATACAACAATATTCATCACTGACAATAAGGAATTTGACATCTTGAATGAAATCTTTAAAACTTACAGTAAAGGTTCTGGATCAAAAATTAATACCCATAAGTCGCAAGGTTTGTGGATTGGAACATGGAAAAACAGAATAGACAAACCGGTTTTTTTTTCTTGGGTCAATGACAGTTTGAAAATTCTTGGAATTTTTTTCGGAAATGAGGATAACTCTCGTAAAAACTGGGAACCTAGAATAAACAAAATGAAATCAGTTCTTAATAGATGGAAAGGAAGACAATTAACCATGAAAGGTAAATCTGTCATTATCAACAGTTTAATCGGAGCCGGGTTGTCTTATTATGGGGCTGTTATTTCATGTCCAGATGAGTATGTGAGGAAAATGGAGCAGATTAAATGGTCCTTTTTTATTGGAACGATAAGCCTGACAAAATCAAGAGGAAAACAATCACGGCACCTACAAAATTGGGCGGAACTGGAGTTATTGATATTCGTCTAAAATTAGAAGCCCTGAAAATTAATGTTCTTAAAAAATACATGAAAGGATCTGGTAAATGGCGACATCTTTTTAAGTACTGTTTATACAAATCCAGTGGAAATAATAACCTTGGTTGGTACGTTCTTGATAATTCAGGTGTCATTGTTCCAAGCACACAAATTTTTTATAGAGAATTAATTTCCCTGTTTAAGGTGGCAGGTGGAAAGTTTAATGATGATTTAATGTGTGTTAATGAAACCCACAGATTACCTTTATGGAAGAATAACATAACGGGAGATCCCCGGAAAGAAATGGATAGCAAAATTCTGAAACCACAAGGTATAAACTGTCTAAAACAAGTTCTCTTTGATGGTCAAATTATATCGTATAGTGTTCTAGCCAACGTGTGCAACATATTACCTATTAATGCCGGTAGAATAGTAGCAGGATTGAAGAAAAATATTAAGGCAGATTACATAAAAGAAGATAGGGAGGGACCCCCCAATCATATATTAAACCATGCTACCATTGAAGATAACATAAATGACAGTGTTAGAACAATATCTGAAATTACAGTCAAATTTGTTTATCTTAGTCTTGTTTATAAATATTATCTGCCCCCAGCAGCTGAGAAAGCTTCGGAAAATGTATTTAATCTTGTGAAAACTCCTAACTGGAACAATATTTGGGAAAATGGAAGCAGTAGTATAGGAAATTGGGGCTTCTGGCGCTAGCTCACTTTCTTGGGGTGGGGGGTTGTGACAAACTGATATATTTTCAAAGAAAATCTCTTTTAGTTAATAAAAGAGATTTTGAGAAAGAAGGGTGTTCGCGTGTATTGTTTTGTAAAGAAAGAAAGAAAGAAAAGTGTTGCCTTGAGCTGTGATTTTGAGAAGGGTGTTTGCGTGTATTGTTTTGTAAGAAAGGAAGAAGATTTTGCACAGGGTGTTTGCGTGTATTGTTTTGTAAGAAAACAACATTGTTAATAATTCTTTTTTTGATAAGAATATATGAATACTTGAAAATCAGCCAAGCACAACCCCCCACCCCAAGAAAGCTCCCTTTTGCCAGAAGCCCCAATTTCCTATACTACTAAAAAAAAAAGAGTAGTTAAAAAAGTGAAAAACGTGAAATATTATGTAAACTAAAGTAAATGGAGAGAACAGAAAACCAAAAAAAAATTCCATCTCAATGGGGATTAAAAGAATTAAAACATTTTACGCGTTTGAAAAGATTAGTTGTGTTTCCACGCGTTAATAAAAGAAAACTTGATAAACGGGCTTATTACAACGTTGTAAAAAAAACATATAAAACGAAATAAACCAAAACCATTAAAAAAGTTCACTAGACGTGAACTTGCCGCCGTTATAGAAGCTGATGATATTCCCGCAGTAGGAGCCGGTCGTTTACGAAAACATTTATATAAGATTGTGAGAGATTGGCGTAAGGGTGTTTTAGAATTTGACGAACCACCGATTAACGGTGGCAGATATTTACGAAAGCGAACAATGACTATACCGTTTGGTCATAGAAGAGAAAAGGATTTGCACGTACTCGTTAAGGGTGTTGAAGCGCCTATAATTAGCAAGTTGACTTTAGATTTACAAGAATTTGGATCGTTCAAGTTTATGATTTACTTGTGGGTTCAATTTTATAAATTAAAAGATGACGGTAATATTGATTTTTTTTAACGCTTCCTTTTCGTTTTTCTGATCAAATAGTTTTATTAAATATGACAAATATTAAAGCTGAACTAGCTACAGGTTTTTCTAAAATTGGTGAAGTTGTGGCAACTCGCACGAATAGAGGTAGTGGATGGATCGTAGATCGTTTTGAAAAATTGGTTCTTACAATTTCAAAATATAAACCTTTACGAGGGGGTTCTTATATCGAGCTACCTAATTACATAACAAATAAAAAAGCGTGTATCAACGTACACAACAAAGACGATAATTGTTTACGATGGGCGCTGCGTAGCGCTCTTCACAGCTTTGAAAGACCCTCAAAGAACTTATAAATATCCGGAGGAGGAGGATGAATTAAATTTTAATAATATTGACGCTCCTACACCCATCAGTCAAATTAATCAAGTAGAAAACCAAAATTGTTTGGCGATAAACGTTTATGGTTTGGATGAAAACGATTCAGTTTTTCCTTTATACATTAGTAAGCAGCCTAAAACTATGAATCGTATAAAAATATTAACAATTGAAAAACAAGAAGAAGGAACAAGATTTCACTACGTTTGGATCAAGGATTTTAATAAATTACTTTACGATCAAACAAAACATAAAGCTAAAAAGCACTTTTGTGATCGTTGCTTGTGTAATTTTAGTAAAGAAGAACTACTCGCTAATCATAAAACAGAGTGTAGAGGAATAAGTGAAAGAGTAACAAAGATAGTTATGCCAACAAAGGGTAAAAACGATATATTAAAATTTAAAAATATTAATAAAAAGAGCCAAGTTCCTTTTGTTATATACGCTGATTTTGAAAGTATATTAGTTTCAATGGATAAAAATCTAGGTGCTAAAACTTTTGCAAAACAAGAGCACATCCCGTGTGGTTATTCGTACGTCATTATTAACGTAAACGGTGAAATATTTTCACGCGGTACGTATAGGGGTAAGGATGCGGTGAATCACTTTTTAGAAAAAAAAGAAAAAAAAGTAGTTAAGATCAACGCGATATTTGCAAAACCTCTTGTAATAAACATGACTGAAGAAGATGAATTAAATTTAAAAAATGCGCGACAGTGTTGGATATGTGAAAAATATTATTTTCATGTTAACGACTCGTACTGTCGTTGTTGGGTTTGTAGAGAAGAAATTGACGATAACAAATTTAAAAAATCTTACACAAAGGTTAGAGATCATTGTCACATGACCGGTAAATTTAGAGGAGCGGCGGCGCACGATAGATGTAATTTAAAACTAAGTTTAGAACCCAACAAAACATTTATACCCGTTTTTATTCATAATTTACGAGGTTACGACTCACATCTTATTATGCAAGGTGTGAGTAAAACAAAAGAAACTCTAACGTGTATTCCAAACAATATGGAAAAGAATATTTCTTTTTCAATCGGTCAACTACGATTTCTTGATAGTTTTCAATTTTTACCCGATTCATTAGAAAAACTCGTAGACTCGAGTAAATTTTTTCCAATTACTAACAAGTTTGTACCAGATTTAGAAAAATTTAATCTTTTAAAACAAAAAGGCATTTATCCGTACGAATACATGAATAGTTTTGAAAAATTCAAAGAAACTAGTCTTCCTCCACAACAAGCATTTTATAGTAGTTTAAACAATGAACACATTACTAAAAAAGAATACGAGCACGCAAAGAAGGTTTATAAAACATTTAATTGTAAACATTTAGGAGACTGTCACGATTTGTACGTGCGTACGGATGTCTCGTTATTAGCTGATGTATTTGAAAATGTTCGTGCTACTTGTATGAAAAATTATAGTTTAGATCCAGCTCATTATTTTACGAGTCCCGGGCTAAGTTGGGACGCTTTATTAAAATATTCTAAAGTTCGTTTAGAGCTATTAACGGATTACGACATGTATTTATTTATAGAAAAAGGTTTAAGAGGAGGAATAGTTATGGTAAGCAATAGATATGCAAGAGCAAACAACCCAAAATGCGATGGTTACGATAAAACAAAACCATCGAGTTACGTTATACATTTAGACGCGAATAATTTATACGGTCATGCAATGAGTCAACCTTTACCAACTGGTAATTTTAAATGGTTGACTAGTGAACGAATTAATGAATATTATTTTAATGAAAATAAACAAGGATTAAAATATGGAAAAGGACATATTTTACAAGTTGATTTAGAATATCCAAAAGCTAAACATGATTTACACAATGATTTTCCACTCGCCCCAGAAAAAATGGTTATTCCCGTAGAGTGTTTGAGTAACCGTCAATTCGAGTTGATGAAAGATGAACCAATAGCAAACGTTGAAAAATTTGTTTTAAATTTAGGTAACAAAACAAAATATGTGCTTCACTGGCGCAATTTACAATTATATTTACAACTCGGCATGAAACTAACTAAAATTCACCGTGTATTAGAATTTGATGAATCATGTTGGATGAAATCATACATTGATTTAAACACACAATTAAGAAAAGAAGCAACATCAGATTTTTTAAAAGACTTGTACAAACTGATGAATAATTCCGTTTTGGGAAAAACGATGGAAAATGTAAGAAATCGTATTAATGTGAATCTCTTGAAACTGAGTGATGCTAAAGACATAGAACGTATACTAAAAAAAATAGCCAAGCCGACTTTTGCCGATCAAATAATTTTTGAGGGTTTTGATTTAGCGGCTATTCACACATACAAAACAAGCCTCGCACTTTTTAAACCAATCTACGTAGGAATGTGTATACTTGAATTATCAAAACTTTTCATGTACAATTTTTATTATAATCATTTAAAGCTAAAATATGGCAACAAATGCAAGTTACTTTATACGGATACGGATAGTTTGATACTTGATATTCAAACTGAAAATGTATATAAAGATTTATTAAAAGAAAAGCATTTATATGATTTTAGTAATTATGACAAGCAAAATTTTTTATTTTTTGAAAAAAATAAAAAAGTGATTGGAAAATTTAAAGATGAGACTGCGGGAATTCCTATCGTAGAATTTATTGGATTAAGATCAAAAATGTACTCGTTACTTTTACAAGAAAAAATACAAATGAAAAAAGCTATTGGTTTAAGACCCGCCGTTTTTTCGAAAGAAATAAAAAAAAGCTAAAGGTATTAAAAAACAACTTTTAAAAAATAAAATTTTACATGCAAAATATAAAAAAGTTTTATTTAAAAATGTATCGTTTCATCACGCGATGAATTTTATTAGAAATATAAATAATAATTTATACACCATCAAAAGTTGATAAAAAATCGTTAGACTTATTAGGTTACTTGGGTAAATATTTATGAAATTATAGATATTATATCAAAAAACGAGTCTTGGATAACGTTTACGATCAATCATGAGATAGGTACTTACACGTTAAAGTTAAACGATGAAAACAAGTCAGTATAATTTACAACTGGTTTAGCTAATTTACTAGGACTTCATAATGAATTCCTAACCGTAGGAGAATATAGTAAAAAAATCGATATAAACCCTTTTAAAAGTTTAAACATTCATTGCGACCAAGTTTCTACAACTAATAATTATTTTAATGGTAGACCAAGCACCCTTTTAAACGTTTATCCTTTGCAAGGTAAATAATTCGGAGATAGTATGTGGATGGAATATAAAAATCCATCATTTAAAAATTAAAACCCGATACTTTAAGCGAATTAAGTTATCAAATTAAAGATTCAAAGGGTAGAGATATAAATAATCACGGTTTTCCCGCTATTTTAAATCTAGAAATTATATAAATATGGCAAGTATTTACGGACCTAAACGTACAACTCCACCTTTATCTCAAGAACTAGACGGTGTTAGTGATAAAGGTGGTGTAGCCTTGATAAATTTACGAGCATCACCTAGTGAAATTTATGAACATCATGGATATCTAAACAGAGATGAAATTTTACAAAATATAGTTTTAATTGAAAAATTTAATGTTATACTCGGATGGCACGCTCATTTTAAACAACCCTTTTTTATGTTTAGCATTTCACCCACGTACTGTAGTATTTTTACGCAATTTATTAAAACTGATAGTTTTGTTACGCATTCAGCAACGCGGGATTATGCAGCTAACGTACATCACATTCCTTCTCCTGAACGAAATGAGAAATTTCATTTTATTGATAATGAAACGCAGCATTTAAAGTATGAAATGTGCTTCAAAATACGAAGTGTTCAAAAAGTTTTTGCAGAGGCAAGTTTTTTTGGCGCATTAAATTCTAAAATCTGTTTTAATATAAAAATTAAAAGTTTACCGTTAAATTAAAATTATATTTTAATTTTATGCTATAATAAATATGGCAAGTATTTATGGACCTAAACGTACAACTCCAACTGCAGATAGTGGTGTAGCCTTGATAAATTTACGAGACAGTGAAATTCCATCCGTCGTGCCAACCAATTATAACGATCCAAACATTATAATTGAAAAAAGTGGGCATATCGAAAATCCTTCAGTACCTTTTAGTTTATCATATATATATGAACGTAATGTTGCCTTTTTGTGGAATGGTCAAAGAGGACCAATTTTGGCTGTTACAATACCGGTAATAAACGGTGCAACTTATGTTAAAAAAACTGATCATAATAATAATTTTCAAACATACATTTCAAAATTTGAATTAAATTACGGAGATTCTTTTAATTTTTTGGGGAGAGAAAATCATGATTTTAATCATGAACCACAGCTTTTAGAATGTGGTATTTACTTTAAAATAAAAAGAACTAACTTTAACAAAAAAGTTTTTGCTCAATTTGTTTTTTTCGGCTCCATAGATATAGGAATCTGTTACGATATAAAAATTTAAAGTTTACCAGTAAATTAAAATCTTTTACTATTGTAGTAAACAACAATGAGCACGCCTATAGAATCAACAAATGTACTTTATCCAAATTTACCGGCAATTAATGATGATGCTAAAACATTTCGATTACAAAAAATCGATAGTATTCAAAAAGAATTAACGATTGAAAGAAATGAACGCGATGCTGTCTATAAAAAATATAATAAAATTATTAAAGCTTGTAGTATCGTAGAAACTTTATTTGAAATAACCGGTGTAGCAGCAGGAAGTCTTGGAATCGCTAGTATCGCCAGCGTTATATCAGCACCTGCGGGGATAGCATTAGAAGGTGTAGCTGTAGGCTTAGTAAGCTTAGGACTAAGCATTAGATATATAAAATATAGACTAGAAAAAAAAGCTAAAAAACATAATGAAATTAGAGTTTTAGCCGAAAGTAAACTTAATACTATTTGTGATCATGTTTCTAAAGCCATTGAAGATAGTGTTATAAGTCAAGAAGAATTTAATCACTAAAGAGCAACAAAAGTACGTCTCAATGAAAGAAGCTATACGTCAAACTGCTAAAAACCATCTAAAAATTTAAATGAATTTAAATTAAATGAAAATGGTAAAAATCCAGATCAACAAAAAAAGATGTCATACATCTTGTAGAAAAAATTATGAGTTTAAAGTAAATTTTACCGTCAATAAATCATATAGAGATATACCTTTGCAAGTAAAAACAACAGATAGACCTCCGCCGTATAATTATTTATAATCTATAAAAAAATTATTTCCAATAACTCTTTCATCACTAAATTATATTTTAGTCTAGCTTTTCTTTCAAGACGCTTTAAAAATGTTAATTCTAATACATTACCGCATTTCGTACATAATTGCGCTTTTGATTTTGTACCAATACTACATTTTCGGCATGGAACCGGTATACTTCGTCCATGTCTTACACGCCACTGATGTTGCGCGCAAAACACATCACCTTTTACACTCGGTACAGAACGCTCGACTGTTTTACCTATTAAAAGCCATTCGCACGGAATAATCATTTCTGTCGTCATCTTTAATATTCTTCTTCATAATATTTTCCTACCTTTTTTTCACTTTTTTAACTACTATAATTTTTTTTTAAATTCTGGATTTTCATCGTCTGAATTATCTAAAATTTCATTCTCATCAAACGGTAATAACCGACTAAAAGTTAAACCTGCATCTTGAGGCGTATAAGTAGCCTGTATAACTTTAAATCTTAAACTAGCGCCGTAAGATTTGGCACCATGAGCCCCCCAATAAATACCTTCCCATTTAATAATGGGAGTTATGACCGCGACTATTTATATATTTTTTACCCGTATCATCGTAATCTTTAGTCGTTGTATCATAAATTCTAGTTTTATTTTCCATGGCTAAACCCGTATTGCGCGTATCTAATTTTAAATACATACGTTTAGGTTGTTCTGTATCTAATTCTTTTGAATTTCCCTTTATTTTTAAAGGATATGCATAAGGAGGTTTAATAGCTACAGCTTTTTGACTAGGTAAATCTTTTTTATTATGAATAGCAAAACTTAGAGCACTACAGCTTGGATTAGGAATAGCGCACGGTGTTTTTTTTAGATTCAATAACATATTTTTTCCAGCAAGCATGTACCATAGCGTCAAAATATTTTAAAGTTTTTTTTTCTAAAAGAGTAGGTTCTTTCAGTGTTTTTTGACTCGTCATAAAATAAGCAATTTGCAAGCCAGTTACCGCTTCCCAATAAATTTCACCGCCTCTATTTATTGAACATTTATTATTAGTTAATGGATAAGTAGGACTTACACCAAAACAAAATTGTTCCGGCAACTTTATAAATAAATTTGCTTCTTGTTCTTTAGAATTTATATAACAAACTTCTGAAGAAGTATATTCAAAAGCTCCATTATTACACACGACCGTTGTAGGATCTTTTATAAAAATTTTACTAGCTTCAAAAAGGCCAAATTCATTCATTTCTGTATTTTTTTTCGCATATGTTTTAGGGTTAAATACAACAACATAATTTAAATTGGTTAATTCATGCGTCATGATGGTAATGAAATTACATTAAGCTTATTTTAAATTTCACTTTTTTAACTACTTTTTTTTTTAGTAGTATAGGAAATTGGGGCTTCTGGCAAAAGGGAGCTTTCTTGGGGTGGGGGGTTGTGCTTTTCAAGTATTCATATATTCTTATCAAAAACAAATTTATTAACAATTTTTTTTTCTTACAAAACAATACACGCAAACACCCTGTGCAAAATCTTCTTCTTTTCTTACAAAACAATACACGCAAACACCCTTCTCAAAATCACAGCTCAAGGCAACACTTTTCTTTCTTTACAAAACAATACACGCGAACACCCTTCTTTCTCAAAATCTCTTTTATTAACTAAAAGAGATTTTCTTTGAAAATCTTTTTTACTGATATATCAGTTTGTCACAACCCCCCACCCCAAGAAAGTGAGCTAGCGCCAGAAGCCCCAATTTCCTATACTACTGAAGCTGTCACCTACTTGAACACGAAGATAGAGATTTATGGTACAAACTAAAACACAGAATTCTGCCAACGAAAGACAAATTTCATAAGTTGGGGATTACTGACGATGACAAATGTCCCCTGTGTAAGACTGAAAAAGAAACAATTGAACACCTTTTTCTCACTTGTAAGAAAATTGTAGAATCCTTGATGTTTGTAGAACACATGTTGAAGAAGTATACAAAAGATAAACAATTCTACCTGAATGATAAAATAATTATTCTGTGGATAGGGAAAGGGGTTCAACCAATGTCACTCTTGCTAATAGGAAGACTCCATAGAATAATATGGAAGAACAGATGCCAAATAAGTACGGAAATTAAAACGGCTAAACATATCAATATCCTGACAGACTACAAGAATAGTCTGAAACTTTCAATAAAACAAGAAAAAATTAGGCTCCCGCACCATAACTTCGCTCAACTTTATTTAAAAAACAAGGCTTTGTGTGTGCAACAAAATGATACTTTGAAATTCTGCTTCTAATAGCCATTTTGCTGGGGAAAAACATTTTTGTGTAGGTATTTTGTTATTTACGTGAGGAGGAGGAGGAGGAGGAGGAGGAGGAGGCGGCGGCGGCGGGGGCGGCGGCGGCGGCGGCGGCACTCTTAGGGACAGCAAGGATTCTGCGAAAGACACTCGACTCGAGATCTAAGGCAAAACATTTGTCAGAAGCTTGGTTTAACAGTAATAATGTGTCAAAATTAATTGATGACGGGATTCACTATAAATTCATTCGTTACATACTAACTGTAAAACCATACTTCATATTTTGAAGAAAAAAAAGAATTATAATAATATATAATAATAATAAGAGCATTCATTTAAAAACATTCGTTTTCCTCCCAAAAAGAAAATTATCAATATTCAAATTAAAACAATTCTGGAATTTGCCAGTAAAACACGGCCGATGCATGTTTAGCATTATTGTGAAAGTTAGTGGAATATTTCAAAAAAGAAATAGCAATGTTCCGACGAAGAAAAAAAATTATGCCGCTTATGCACTTATTTATTTAATTTATTTACCCATTTCTTATTTCAACTGGGTGGAAGGGTTGGTGTAATATTTTATAGGTCCCCTCACCCATGATCAGAATATATTTGAATTATTGGAACTTCAGTGCATTTTTTATTTGAATTTATTTATTCATGAATTTATTTATTTATTTATTCTTGAATTTATTTATTTATTCTTTTATTTTGTTTGTGTAGTCAGTGACAATGGCGAGTACTGTGAATCATTGCAACAACCATGACAGTTCCCCGTTAACTTCTGGAAATCAATCAAGCATCTTGTCGACCCTTGACGAAATATAAGTGACATGTATTGATTGATATAAATATGTTCCTCTCCACAATAACCAGGAAGACTATCAAAATGAATTCTGAATATTGTAGTGTGTTATAGGTCCCATGGAACTGTTTTGCAACGAGTCCATGAGGAGTTTAAGTCCGATTATTTCACCAAGAAAGCCCCTTAGGAAAGATAAAGTCTTCAAATTTCCGTTTGTGTGCTCAACTCGATCACCGTATCCAACATGCTAAGACCTTTAATTCTTTCGAAGGAGATATCAAATGAAAGACAACTGTTGAAAATATATGTCTTCATACTCTCAACAGGTCATCTGTACAGCCAAATCCTACCTATCAGTCGCCAGTCACATGCTGGTTTAATTTTTGTTGTAAGAAAACAATATGATTCTTTTCAAACACGTTTTCAAACTCGATGTATTTTATGTAGTGCATGTTAATAAATGACAGACACCTTTCAATGTTTTAATGAATTCATGAAACTGGAAGCGTACGAGACAATAATAAATGATGTCACTGCAACAACTGGCCAGGTGATCAGTTTAGATTTATTATAGGAATTAGATTGTTTCCCAGGAAACAATCAACTGTAACGAATGACAAATGAAGGGTGCGAAGTTTTGCTCTGTAATATCAGCAGGTCAGTATTCAGCAATCACAACTCACTGTTCAACTACAAAGATGATTCTTCCCGCCAAAAGCAGCAACCGGTTACACAATTAATCGATAACAACTGGATTTTAAATGGGTGATATGATGGTAGTTAATATCATGAGAAATAGTCTGTGGGCTAGAGGGGTCTACCGTGCATCCACTCCCCATAACCCACCGCCACCGATATTTTGTTGTTCCTTTGGATGTCCTAAACATCTGTTCAGGCCCACTATTGTTTACCCTTATAATGAGATTACGTTGATAATTCTTAGCACTTGGGGTGGAATAAGATCAAACATCTCGCCATTACTCCACCATGCCTTCACATATTATCATGTAACTTGGTACAATTAATGTACAGTCATATGTCGTCATGATGACGTCGTCGGTTCTTATGAAAATTACCGCTAGAGGGCGCTATAATTGCCGTATATTATGCATATTTTAATTATTTGGATTTTCAGAAAAATATCTCATTATAAGTCATTTAGTTTTAATTTTTGCCACCAAGAACAAAAAAAATGGGTTTGTCTAAGTATAATGTAACCACAAAAATGTATTAACTTAGAAGTTTTTTTTTCTATCTCTGGGGCACATTTTTAGCCCCCATGGTATTAAGCTTAGTTGAATAATTAATTGAATAATTATATTGAATAATCCTTTATTTCTCAAACATGCTTTGACCTACATTAATCAAACTTGGCACAATAAATGTTCATTCACATGTCGTCGAGATGATATTATTAGTTGTCATGGAAACCTCTAGAGGGCGCTGTACTTGGATGCATATCATGCGCACATTAATGGATACAATTATTTCTTATTTTTAGCCATTGTAGTACACTAGTTATCACTATTTGGATAAAGTATCATTAAGTTTTACTTGACAAAGATTTGTCAACTGTAATGTAAAGAAAAACGAAAGATAAATTTGAAAATGTTTTAAGGGGTCTCTGGAGCTCATTGTTTAAGCCCCTATCATGTCAAATTCAGCCGGGAATCCTTAGCATTTGGGGTGGGAGGGGATTACACAAACCTCCATTACTCCGGCATGCTTTGACTTGCATTAATAAACCTTGACACATTAAATGTTAATGTATATGTCGTCAGGATGACGTCATTGAATGCCATAGAAACTACCAATAGAGGGCGCTGTATTTTGATAAATATATTATGCGCAAATGAACAAATGAATAAATGGTTAAATATATTTATTATTTTTCACCATTGTAGTACACTATAGGGGCAATGTATCATTAATTTTTAACTGGATATGATATGTCAACTCTAGTTGAAAAAAAAAGATAAATTTGAAAATCTTGGGTGAAGTTGTCTCTGGAGATCAGTGTTAAAGCCCCTATCGGCCCCTTGGTCAGCCAAGAATCCTTAGCATGTGGGGTGGGAGGATTAAACAAACCTCCATTACTCCGGCATGCTTTGACTTACATTCATAAAATTTGGCAAATTTAAAGTTCATGTATATGTTGTCAAGATGACATCATTGGTTTCCATGGAAACTTCTATGTTGTACTACAGCTTCTGGTTCATTGCTGACTAGGTCCTTGTCTGTAAGAAGAAGCTTCCTGTTTGAGATGGTGAGTCCACCTTTACAAGGAAGCCTCATTCCAGGCTGTATGGGAGCACCAAATCAATATGAAACTTCCTGAAAGGATATATACAGTATCCTCACAAAGTCAGACAATACAACAGTGTCCGAATATAGGCCAGCACTGCGGCACTTGTTCCGAAATGTGGCTTTCCCTAACATCAGGACTGCTGTGATGTATGAGCCAAGGCATCTGCCTGTCAGCAATTCATCTGCCATCCAAACCCAGTGGCAAGGGAAGGGTTATTCAATGAAAGGTCACTCCAGCCTGGTTTTTAGGCACAGGAAATAATCAACCGCCTTGAAAGGGTTCACATAGGCTACATGGTTCTCTGCAAACATGAATACATTTTATCCACAGACTTTGCCCACAGATGTGCTCAATTCATCACCTTGATTAGTCAGCTTGCTTCACTGCTTTCCTGCGAGGCAGTGTAGGCTGGGTACTTCTTCTAGGGGTGGGTCGAAGGCACCTGGTGACTGTGCGCAAAGTATTGTTCAGGCTCCTGTCCACCACATAGGAGAACATAATTCAGCAGAAATGTAAACAAAAACTGTATTGAAAGTCCATAGGATGACATTGGCGCTCCTAGTTCTGGCCATACAGCACAATGAAGGCACAAAGGCACTCCGAGGAGCACCATATCCTTTTGGAGGAGTTTTTATCCATAGGTGTTACCAATAGATTACTTCATTAGTTTGTTCACCTTCATTAGTTTGTTCACCTTCATTAGTTTGTGCCAGCCTGTGCCGTCCTGTGCCGGCTTGTGCCGTCCTGTGCCGGCTTGTGCCGTCCTGTGGCGGCCAGTGCCGGTTTGTGCCAGCTTGTGTTGTATAGCCAGAACTAGGAGAGCCAATGCCATCCTGTGCACTTTCAATATAGTTTTGTTTACATTTCTGCTGAATTCTGCTATTCTGTGTGGTGCAGTAGCAAACATACTCCTGTGGTGGACAGGAGCCGGAACAATACCCCTATGCACTGTTACCGGGTGCCTTTGATGCACCCCTAGAAGAGGTATACAGCCTACAGAGCCCTGCAGGCAGGCTGCAGTGAATCAATCCACTAAGCAGTGAATCTAAGATCGCATTTGAATGGAACATCTGCGGATGAAATACATTCATTTTTGGAGAGTACCATATAGCCCATGTGAACCCTTTCAAGCCGGTTGATGATTTCCTGTGCATAAAACCAGACCGGAGTGACCTTCCATTGGATAACCCTTCCCGAAAATAAAACGTGTGTCACTGAGTTTGGATGGCAGATGAATTGCTGACAGGCAGATGCCTTGGCTCATACATCACACAGCAGTCCCCATGTTAGGAGAAGCCATATTTCGGGATGGGATGCGGAACAAGTGCCGCAGTGCTGGCCTATATTCCAACACTGTTGTATTGTCTCACTTTGTGAGGATACTGCATCCTTTCAGGAATCCCTTTCAGGAGGTTTCATAACTCCAACATATTGATTTGGTGCTCCCATACAACCTGAATCTGCAATGAGGCTTCCTTGAAAAGGTGGACTCACCATCTCAAACAGGAAGCTTCTTCTTACATACAAGGACTTGGTCAGCAATGAACCAGAACACGTAGTACAACACAGAAGAGGTTTCCATCAAAACCAACCATGTCATCAAACAAAAACATGAACATTAAATGTACCAAATTTTATGAATGTAAGTCAAAGCATGCCGGAGTAATGGAGGTTTGTTTAATCCCTCCCACCCCATATGATAAAGATTCTTGGCTGAACAAGGGGCCGATAGGGGCTTTAACATTGATCTCCAGAGACAACGTAACCCAACATTTTCAAATTTATCCTTTGTTTTTTCTTACGCTAGAGTTAACATATCACATCCAGTTAAAAATTAATGATACGTTATCCCTATAGTGTACTACAATGGCTAAAAATAAGAAATACTTTAAACCATTTATTCATTTGCGCATAATTTTCATAATTAGAGGTAGTTTCCATTGCAACCAATGACATCATGGTAACATAATAAATTAGCATTTAATATGTCAAGTTTTATTAATGTAAAGTCAAAGCATGCCGAGTAATGGCGGTTGTGTAATCCCCTCCCACCCCAAATGCTAAGGATTCCCGGCTGAATTTGACATGATAGGGGCTTAAACAATGAGCTCCAGAGACCCCTTAACAAAATATTTTCAAATTTATCTTTCGTTTTTCTTTACATTACAGTTGACAAATCCTTGCCAAGTAAAATCTAATGATACGTTGTCCCCACAGTGATAACTAGTGTACTACAAGTGCTAAAAATAAGAAATAATTGTATCCATTAATTCATGTGCGCATGATATGCATCCAAGTACAGCGCCCACTAGAGGTAGTTTCCATGACAACCAATGACATCATCTCGACGACATGTGAATGGACATTTATTGTACCAAGTTTGATTAATGTAGGTCAAAGCATGTTCGATAAATAAAGGATTATTCAATATGTAGTGATATGGACCTCTAACTAAGCTTAATACCATGGCGGCTAAAAAAGTGCCCCCAGAGATAGAAAATCAAAAAACTTCTAAGTTAACACATTTTTGTGGTTACATTATACTTAGACAAACCCATTTAAGGCTTAAATTAATTATTTTTTTGTTCTTGGTGGCAACAATAAAAACTAAATGACTTATAATGAGATATTTTTCTGAAAATCAAAAAACTTCAAAGTTAACACATTTTTGTGGTTACATTATACTTAGACAAACCCATTTAAGGCTTAAATTAATAATTTTGTTGTTCTTGGTGGCAACAATAAAAACTAAATGACTTATAATGAGATATTTTTCTGAAAATCCCAATAATTAAAATATGCATAATATACGTGCAATTATAGCACCCTCTAGCGGTCGTTTTCATGAGAACCGATGACGTCATCATGACGACATATGACTGAACATTAATTGTACTAAGTTACATGATAATAGGTGAAGGCATGATGGAGTAACGGCGAAATGTTTGATCTTCTTCCATCCCTAGTGCTAAGAATTATCAACGTAGTCTCATTATAAGGGTAAACAATAGTGGGGCAGAACAGATAGTGCAACCCAAAATGTTCAATGTTAACATCTTTTTTCGTGTTTAGAACAACTAAAGGCACAAATAAATATCGGTGGCTGTGGGTTATGGGGTGGGGGTGCATGGTAGACCCCTCCAGCCCACAGACTAAAATTATTCTCTATGACAAGCTAATTTTTGAATTTTAGAATTTTTGAATTGATCCTGCACGGGGTTCATTGTCCTCATTATAATGAATTCAGTCACGTATACAGGATTTCCAGATGGGGGGGGGGGGTCTTTTTGTTTCGTTTTTTTAGGTGTTCGTGCGAAATTCTTTTTAATTTTTTTAGGTGTTCTTGCGACAGCGCGAACAACTCTTGAAATTGTTCGTTTTTTTTTCTTCTCCTTCTCGATGAGAGTTATCGAACAAAAAAAAAACAGTTCCAAAGATCACAGAGCCTTCAAACTTGACACATATTTAGACCATAACATGTAGTTGTGAATAACGTTATGACGTATAGTTTCATGTAAAGTTGTGACGTCATCAGATATCGAAATACACTAAAATCAAATTTTAATATTTCCAAAAATCATATCTCATGAACTACAAAAGTTATTTTCACAATCTTTGCATCATCTTACAGATCGTGTGAATTATGTGATATTTCGTACACAGACATGACCCAATCTGACCTCTACTTCCGGTCGAAA
Source organism: Zoroaster sp. YZ-2022 (assembly GCA_029582265.1). Classification (NCBI taxonomy): domain Eukaryota; kingdom Metazoa; phylum Echinodermata; class Asteroidea; order Forcipulatida; family Zoroasteridae; genus Zoroaster; species Zoroaster sp. YZ-2022. The sequence goes on along the minus strand of CM055834.1, from coordinate 14,682,233 downwards.
CCGGATGTTTAAGTGAAAAAATATTCTGAAGCACTTTTATAGGGTCTGCAGCCAACACTATATGGTATTTGGGCGTGCCTTCCGTGGATGAAATTCTATTGACATGTGACCTTTTCAAAAATGTGACTGATGACGTCATAACCTATCACAGCGCCCTCTGGCGGCGGGTTTAGAAAAATAAAAAATAAAAATTTCTATCTCAAATAACATAGGAAATTTGAATATGACTTCTGTGAATAAAATGATTAGTGACATCTTATCTTTTAAAAAATATGTTTGATGACGTCATCAAAGTTCAGAGCTCCCCTTAGCGGCATTTTTAAAAAGGGAATAATTTCCAATCTCAGATATTGAACCAAAGCAGGCACTAACGTTATTTTTTGATGATCACGAGGAAGTTTTATTGTGTCATATATATGACCTTCAAATCACCTTATCTGACCTTTACTTCCGGTCTAAACAGGAAGTTCAAATTCAACATTCTAAAGCAAAATTGGTAGGTCTTTCGAATATGAAATTGATATTGTTATAATAAAAGATGATACACCTTTGCAAAATATGATTGACATCATCGATGATAATTTGATTGAACCGGAAGTTGACACGAACACCGTGTGTTTGTTCTAACAAACACTTGAGCTCTAGTTTAACTTGTTGTACACCTCTCTATGGATTTATGTACATACAAATGGCATACAATCCCTTTGAGCCCCGGTATCAACAAGATTCCAGCTTTCACTTGAAGACTGACAGGGTATACTATTCGAAACGTCTAGATTGACCCTCACGTCTGGTTCCTATCCCGTTTTTCAATAGAGGAGAATTTACCCGCAAACCTTGTTTCATTGTATTGTAATATTGCTTATAGTATGTGAATCTGCAGTAACAAAAAGGATTAGATCAATTCTTTATGATTAATAACAAACCATTTTAATTAAACGATAAACAGAATATGAATATCAACGGAAGGATGATCACATTAGATGCGCTTACTTCATCATTAACCTCCCCCCCGCCCCCACAAAAAAAACTTTAAAAAACAAGCAAACAAAACAAAACAAAAACGAACACAAAAATAGGCCTAAATATATTTTACATTTCGACAAAGGTTCATTTGAAATTAATGTTTATGATCCATGAGTTAAGACAGACTCTATCGTAAATTACTGCATTTTGAGTATTGATGTCACCATAAGTGTCATGCCTTCTAGCAATGAGGCATATATCAAAATATATCAATACCTCCCCCACTGCGTAACATACGGCTGATTTCCGCACAAAATAATATCAAACCGGCTCATATATTACGATAAATTTGACAAATTAATTAAGAATAGTATCTTTGAATGTATGTACGTTTCTATGAGACTACAGTAACTATTTTCCTCCTTTTGACGGACAAATAATATGAAGCATTCACACAAAGTAAGACGGGAATATCGTGAAATAATGCAACAGTAATTATTTGCATCGTCAGCGATGGGTTTGTTTCCCCAAGGCATCTACACAATGAAACTACGTGCTGGGACAGGGAGTAGAGGAATAAACCTTTAATTGCGAGTGAGAATGTGTCAGCTGTCGGATACATGCTCTATTAAAGAAAGGAAAAAGACGAAGAGGAAAAAAATTCGCCTCAGGTAGCGGGGTTAAATTTTATCAATTGAAAAGGCCTTTGAAAAGGGTATATTAAGCATCATATATTCCGTAAATGAAACCTCGGAAGGTTTGATCTTGTTGTTATGGTTTGGCCTGTAGCGCATTATATCGGCCGGGCCTACGCATAAAAATATAATGTTCATGCTTTCATTAATTAAAATACTGCCACGGTCTTTCGCGATTTTTTCTTTGACTGGGATCCAAGTAGTCGCCCATGGCTGTGAAAAACAGTTTCCCATAATTATTCCCACCTCCACCTCCGGCGAAGGCGACATTGTACAATGCCGTTGCCGGTGCTTTAGTTGGGGCATTTATGAATAATAATGGTATCACACAGCAATATCCTAAGCCTGCCGATCCAAGGAAGTTATTTCATAAAATGGCTTATAAGTAAATTAGAAGGCATTTAAAAAGTAGGCCCATTTAAAAAGGTCTATTTTTTAAAGATGTATCGCCATTGATTTCCAATTGTCTGAAATGTACTGTTTTTACTTCAGGAAAGCAAAACAAATCACGAGAAAAATAGTTTTCTGTTATTATGTCCAAAAACTATTTTTTGTGCTCCTATCATAAACCTATATTTGGGCACATTTTACTGTTCAACCGAGCAAATATGTTTTGTTTTGGTGAAATATCTCACTTCAAAGTATTTGTTTTCCCTTCTAAAAGGATATAACCAATGTGCAGTTTGAAACAAACAAACAACCACCCCAACACCCCAACACCGCAACAAACAAACAAACAAATAAACAGAACAATTTCGGTAGAATAGTGAAAAACACGGGCGATACTTCTTTAAGTAATATAATATATGATTTGTTGTTGGTTATAGTAAATTGCTGAGCCATAGAATCATACAGGGACATGATAGGCCTAGCATGCTGTGAATTTAGAATGTGAACATTATTAGTTTACACTAAATAATGATTAATAGGTTCAATAATGGGAAGAATTGGACGCATATCGTGGACTTAGGGAAGAACAAATGATGAGGTTGTGAGACAACGAAGGGGCATGACTGTATCCAAACATCGCTGCTTGAGAGATACATATAGAGAAACGATTCAGAGAGGACGTGAATGAGAGACAACATTAAACGCTGGACTAATTACAGGATATACATGTATGAGCGCCCCAGAAAGCCAGTGAGTAGCGTTTGTTGCCTGTCTGTTATTTTAATTAATGAACGTTTGTATTACCCAAAAATAACTAATTCACAGTTGACTTTATTAAATCATGTGCACACTATTATGTATAATATAATATGTCTGTCATGATAAGTAATCAAACATAACTGTTAAATTAAGCTTACCATTTGAACTACATTAAAAGTCATACGTCATATAGTGATCCATTTATGTTGTTGTTTTTTTTCCTTTGGGCGCTGGTCAAAATCCGAAAGATTTAATACATTACGAAAAATATTGGGTCAGAAACTGACCACAAAGTGGTCAAACTGGTGCCTGACCAATTTGGAATCAATATGTCTGATACGAAATAGTCAGAATTTGAGAGGGGGCTATGTGGGGTAAGCTTCCTTGCAAATGTACCCACATTTGTGAATTGCTTGAATGGTACCAAATTCGATTGAACGAGCGTTAATTTGTTTCTTAATTAATTTGTTTGTCACATTTCGTCACATTTTGCCTTTGGGAAAGAATCTGCTGTGGACGATATTATTAGCGGGAAGTTAAGTCCAGAATTAATTCATAGAATATAAAATAATGTATGTATATGAGAGTTAAATGGCAATTCTGGTCTACAGAAAAAAAATATAATATCACAGACTGGCTGTAGAACGAGTTGTGAAGATTGTTAATTATGTTAAGACAGCGCGGTGGATTAACAAAACGGGCGCCTCTGAACAATAGTAAAAACACAATCGTTAAACAAACTTTGGGATGTGTAATGATGCACGGTATCGTACAGTATCACAAGGGGGAAGAGGGCGTCCTGCTTGTCGGTGAAATAGTGTCTGTCCTTAATTCACGAATATGTTTTAATGTTAGCCCCGACGCCCTCCGAATTTCTCCGATTTGAATCCCCTGAGTGATTGTTTTGAATGTTCAATGGGGGGGGGGGGGAGTTCGCGCCAACCCCAACAACCATTGGTGCCAAACAAAATTGTTTTCACCCACCGACTCTGGGGCATTTGTTTTTGTTGTTGTTTTATAATTCAAGCAACGCTAATCTGAATATTTATTTTATTTTGGTGTATTTATTTTGTTATTTAAAAAAAAATACTAAGAAAACCATACAGAGATAAACCGTTAATGGGTAACTAAACATCATCTTGTATTTCATGTATGTCACGGAATTCGAGTGACATTACATGTACTAGTTTTGTGGGCACATTGTAATTCCGATGCGGCAATAGAGGGCGCACTACTTAGTTTCGATACATCAAGCCCGTGCTGACGATGCTATTTAGGCAAAACGGAAGGGAAGGGAAGTTCCTAAGTATTCACAAATATTTACAATAAATATTTCTGTGATTGTAAAACTATATTTGAAGTAAGCATATTTCGATAAAAACATTAACTATAACCAAATAAACAAGATCAACGGTTTACTTTAAAGGGAAGGCACAATATTTGTAATGACCATATTTTCAAATAAACGAACCATTATCTAATAGCTTACTTAGTATAATTTTATGAATGCATCAGCTGTACCTGTGACTTAATTCCGTCTAAAGTGCTTTCATCTATGTATAGAAAATAGAAAACTAAATAGAACAAACTAAAACGAATCAGAAAACTTTTGCCGTCCGGCCACAGTTTGTAAAACCTACAAAACATAAAAACGGTTTTTCGTCTGATTCTCAAAAATGTGAACACCTACAGTGATGAAACTTTAAAGGTTAATTCGTTTTTTGGAATCCGTAAAGACTGAAATAAATGTATATTTCACAAAAATAAAAAAGTTGTATTGCTTTTGTATTGCTAAAATACAAAGGTTTGTTTGATTATTTATATTATTTTATTCACATCGATTGTCATGGAATAATAATACAATAAATACAATAAACAATCCGAACAATTGGGACAATAGATGGCGGCTCCAAATTAAAATTTGCTGCTTATTATAAAATATTCATTTAAATGATATAAAGTAAATGAACCTATTACCATTAAAAATGACATGTAGTTTTTAAAACAAACATAGGCCTAGTGGCCTTACGTTTCGACTATAAAAGTCTGCTTTCTCAAACTTCTAGAGGGCGTTTTTCCTTTCAGTTTATCCACAGCTTCGATTAGATGAAATTTGACTAGACTGCGAAGCTGAAGTCTTCATTGTTGTTCATGCACTCAAATGTTGTACACTCCTCAAAATAAAATAAGGGTCAAAAGTATTTTTGTGAAAAATGTTGACCAAGTCAGGACATAGAAACATTTTTAGTAAGGGTAATGGGCTAAAGGTTGCTCTGCAACATTTTAAGCACTTTTCACATGGTTTGCATGTCTATTGGCTTAGAAACTGACAGATCATGTGACAAGACACAAAAATGCTGATAACAGGTTCATGATGTCGCAATCAAGTTTGGCACATCTGCTTTATTTTTCTTCAAGACTTAATGAGATTCCCCACACATAATCAATAGGATTCTGCACTTGATAGAGTAAAGTTAAACAGTGGGTTAACCAGCATGGAAGCTGTAGGGATGAGGGACCCCTTGAGCCCCTCCCTATTTTGAAGGCTTTCCCACCAGTTGATATTCTCTCCTGTCATAAACTTTGGCAAATCAACATTATTTCTGTATGTTTTGAGACTTAAAGTTAATGTCAGTATGAGGTTGCATGACCCCTGACTCGCACACATTCCGTACAACGCCTCCTCATGGACTGTACTGTGTACCCAGTGTTGAATCCTGTTGACAACATCTCAGTAACACCCCACAAAAGAAATAAAGCAGATGTGCCAAACTTGATTGCGACATCATGAACCTGTTATCAGCATTTTTGTGTCTTGTCACATGATCTGTCAGTTTATAAGCCAATAGACATGCAAACCATGTGAAAAGTGCTTAAAATGTTGCAGAGCAACCTTTAGCCCATTACCCTTACTAAAAATGTTTCTATGTCCTGACTTGGTCAACATTTTTCACAAAAATACTTTTGACCCTTATTTTATTTTGAGGAGTGTATATAGCGCCCTACATGCGTTTAATATTTGTTCCAACTTAGAAGTGTGATTATATTCATTTAGACAGTGTCTATTGTTCTAATTGTCTTAGCTATTACGGTGATATAGGGATACTAGACTCTAACACCCTTGTATTTTCCTTGTGCTTAAAATAAAACAAGTGAAATAAAGTTCCAAATAATTGGAAACAAAGATGCATAAATGCAATCATTTTAATACATCAAGTAAAATTTTACAAAATCTTCTGTTCGTTGACACTGTTTTTGTTGCAGTTCAGAGGTGTCATTTCAATATAACGATCTGTAAAAAAAATTTACATTAACATTTTCAGTTTCACAAAATATTTTGAAAAATATGAGAGCTGGATTTTTATTGTGATTATTGATGGTTAATTAAATTACGATAAAATGTATGAAAATTTAAATATTAAGCCGTTTCGCCTTTTTTTTGTTGCCCTGTCACATTAATGTTATGGTCTACAATACGCGTCAAGCCATGGATCACGTGAGACCCTTCCTCCCCCCCCCCCCATCCAAAAATCGCTGGAGATATTGCGCGCGGACGCGCATCATCACGCGCAAGGTCAAAGTTGCATCTCGGGGAAAATAAAGTGGCTGCCGCGGCCGGTATCTGGCGTAATTCACGAGCCTCAAAGCGTGACGTCAGATCTTCAGGCTGCATCATGTGCATCTGTTATGAAGAATAGCTCCATCAAGCGAATTGATGGTAGATAATGTGTTCGTTTGTGCTACTGCCTGTCATAATATAACAAGTTAGGAATGTATTTGTAAGCATTGAGCGCCATTTTATATGGACGGCCATCAGTAACCAAACATTTTAAACATGGTTAGCACGAGATTCTGCCCACAATTAAACATTTTACACTGGATGTATTTAAGAGGAATACATCTTGGTATTAAAGTACGTTGATTTTATCAGTGTTTTTCACTAATTACAGTATTTAAAACAAACACTGAATTTCCGGTTTTATTTTGCAGTGGCAGCCGCCCATAGTTTGGCAACCGTAACTATGGCTAAGTGGAAAGCTAGTATATCACTGGCTAACTGTTGGTGTGCTACTGGCTCCATTCTAGTATAAACGGTTACCAGGGAAAGTTTCACTTTGAAAATTTCTAACAAAATGGCCGGTCAGATCTCCATTTTTAATGATAAGTGCAGCAAGAGGTTAAAAAACATAGGAAAGGGTATGAGATTTGGAAAGTAATGGATGAGAGGGTGGAATTCAGCAGTGAGAATGTCCGGTTTGCATATAAAATAACTTTATTTGATCATTCAAGCGACGCTGCTGCGACCGTGCTGTCGTAATATGTTTGTACAGTAAAGAGGATCTAAATGGAACCGCGTAAAGCCAGGAGCTCGCAGCTGAAGTACATTTCGCCGCTAGAGGGCTACGATATGCACGAGGCGAATAGAATGATAAAGGGAAGCACACTAATTTCCTTCGTTTGCCCGATTTTTGAGGCCTCCCTTAGCTACCATACTTTGTGTATGGGAAATTTGGTATGGTTCTCGTATACATGTATCACGAATTTCACTGGTTGGCAAAAAAAGCGTCACTACACCGACTTTTAAGCCTAACTGTGGCAAGTTACTGGAGACTTTTGGGATCCTAACAAAAAGAACATACAACTGGAGGTATTAAGTTTGTAGAAAATAAACTCAGGGTGTTCGAGTGTGCATCATATGTAATAACGTCATCACCTAAACTTGTTAAAAGACAAGAGTTACTTCAGGAGATATGAGTTTTCATAATAAAAATAACATAATGTGCGATACTGAATACATTAACTTCCAGTTCAGTCATCCCATATAATTTTAAATTCTTCCAACCGTAAGTTCCGGTTCAATCATGTGACATCATTCATACTTCACAATTTTTTTCCTCATAATATAGGTGTCAATTGTGTAAAATTTGGTAAAAATCTGTCTAATATTTTCTCAAGATAGCAAAAAGTGACTTTTTAAAACTTGCCGCTAGAGGGCGCTGTTAAGAGCGATGACGTCACCAAATATATTTTTGAAAAGAGCAGATCCCACTTAACATATGAACCCCAGAATGTTTTTTTTCCGAATACCCTTTCAGATTTGCGTCAATTTATAAAGAACTTGAACTTCCAGTTTGGACCGGAAGTAAGGGTCAATAGGGGTGCACCCCACTAAATAAACTCCCATAGTAAACAGTGCTAAATACAAAATATTCAAAAATCATTAAAAAATACTTAGAAGTCCCACAGTTTTTAAAACCAAAAGAAAAAATATTGATCGATATATAACCTTTTATATTCTTCTCTATTTACTTTCTAAAGTCCAGGTTTCCAGGGAGTTATTCTCATCCCAATGAAAACCACCCTCTACAGTAGTGAAAACGTCCACACTGAAAAGCAGCCATTTTGGAAAAAGGCCTTACGCTTGAAATCAAATTAGGACCACTTTTTCAGGGCCTAGTGTGTCCAAAATACTCACAGTTGGAAGCCAAGGACCCCCAGGTTATGATAGTGGGCCATTTTTACACAATCCATCAAATGAATGGGCCTCAAATCTTTGTTTTTCAGAAAAATTTGAGGGCATACACTTTATGATAAATAGCTCGGCGCATGAATTCCTCACTATTTAGTGGGGTGCACCCTATAAAGAGATGATTTTTTTCAATTTGACTTGGGAACACACTAAGGACATCCAGTATATTGCAGAGGTCATGTTTCTGAAAAAAAATTGAAAAATATTACTCCACTGCAAAATGCCAGCTTTAAACATATTTGGTTCGTCTATGATGTTTCTGTGCAGTTTGCAATGGATAACCATGCATTGTGTATGCATTATTGTATTTCTTGGGTGCAATGTTTTTCTTTAAAAATTTCTTTAAATAACAATTAGTTTCCTCCTTGAATATTTAAACAATATCTGAGATATTATCTAAAGGCAATTTCAGAAAGTTTTACAAAATTAACCTTATTAGGGGCGGATCCAGGTTGACAGAAAATGGGGCCTCATACACAATGAATCATACGCTGAGGGGGCAAATCACGAGCCTTTCTTCACATGATGTGCTGAGAAGAAAATGTAAAATGTAAATTGTTTCATGGTAAACAGACCACAAAGAGAAAGAAACATCCCCAACCCTGCATACATCCCCCATGTATATACAGGTCCTTGCAAAGAGAGTTGATAGGTGATGGAGAGGGGCAGGAATGGTACAATCAGTTGTACACAATTTCAAAACCTTCATTATTAATGCATGCATTCCTGAACCAGTACTATTTTAGAAACAACTACTTGTAATAGTTTTGTGAATTTTACTAATGCAACACACATGTAACACTAATTAAAGACAACAAATAACAACCAACTTCCAATGATAATGCACAATTTCAATAGCCGAAAAAGAGCACATGCAGACTATGGTATTAATTTCACAATTCCACATACCTTTTTGTTGTAACAGTACTGTATTCATCCAATAAAGACCTGAAATACAAGGATATTGAATGGGAAAATTTAATGTGTCAAGATTTTTCATTTATTATCAGCCTTACTGATACTGTAAACAAAAGCACACGTTTAAATCCCACCATCAAAACAAACCATGGACGACGCCATTTTGAATCTATAGGGTGCACCCCACTAAATAAACTCCCATAGTAAACAGTGCTAAATACAACATATTCAAAAATCATTAAAAAATACTTAGAAGTCCCACAGTTTTTAAAACCAAAAGAAAAAATATTGATCGATATATAACGTTTTATATTCTTCTCTATTTACTTTCTAAAGTCCAGGTTTCCAGGGAGTTATTCTCATCCCAATGAAAACCACCCTCTACAGTAGTGAAAACGTCCACACTGAAAAGCAGCCATTTTGGAAAAAGGCCTTACGCTTGAAATCAAATTAGGACCACATTTTCAGGGCCTAGTGTGTCCAAAATACTCACAGTTGGAAGCCAAGGACCCCCAGGTTATGATAGTGGGCCATTTTTACACAATCCATCAAATGAATGGGCCTCAAATCTTTGTTTTTCAGAAAAATTTGAGGGCATACACTTTATGATAAATAGCTCGGCGCATGAATTCCTCACTATTTAGTGGGGTGCACCCATAGGGTCATGTCTTTGTATCAAATGTCGAGTCCTCCATGTTCTGTATGATTATGAAGGAATCAAGAAATTATCTATTGTGGTTCACGAGATAAAAAATATATTGTTTTAATTATAATTATGTAATAATTCACTGATTAGATGACCTCACCATGACGTCACAACGTTACCTGGAATTATATGTTAAGGTCTAACTATTTGTTAAGTTTTAAGGTTCTTTGAACTCCGCAACTGTTTTGGCTGTACAAATACATTTACAGAATAGTGATTCAGAATATTTCTTCACTTAAACTTCCGTTTTCGACCGGAAGGAGAGGTCAGATTAGGGTCATGCTGTGAACGAAATGTGACATTGTTCAAGGTCTTTAACCCTTTCATTACCAGCCACTTATGTAAGAGAGTACCCTTCTTTACCACAGCAATTAGGAGCCCAATGTCACTTCAGCACCAGTGGGTTTTTCACAATTTCATTGAAGTGCGCCCTCACTCTGCAGTGATAGTAAAAAAAATTACATGTGTACTGTACATACCAAATAGCTCAGATATATTTGTATGTAAAACTAATGGTCAAAATGAGTCTACAAAGGGAGGAAAACATTGTGCATCTATTTTTTAAGTGTAAAAGCCAAACAATGAACTAATTAGATCAGTATTTACACTGAAGAAAAGTAATACAAATAGGTGATATTTCAGAGAATTTGTACATGTATCAGATTTCTTTTCCATGTGAAAAACAATAACTTGGATGAGAATTTTGGGAATTTGTTTTCTTCTTGGAAATGAACCATTTACTTGTATTCAGTGTACATACATCACAATCCATGCTATAAATCCCCCCACCCCCCAATTCAGTGTTGGTTTGGACTGTAATCTGCGACGCGTCCGACCTTTCCCAACATTGAATTGGAGGCAAATGGTACAGATTTAAAATCAAGTGGTGTGGTATTTCTCAAAGCAAGGAACTATGCACATAGGTTGTGTACATTGTTTACAGATCATCTTTGTTTGTTTTCGCCTGCCTAATTTGCGGTTACTGCAAACAATGCAGTCACGTTTCTTTCCATTGGGGTTTTTGCCAGGATAGTGCTGTTGCCCTGCCAACTCAATAGGAATATGGTATCTCAACTGACTTGTTGCATTACGTTCCCAACCCAACAGCAAGCCCTGTACAATCCCTATACGAAAATCAAGGTTACTGACATTTTTGTTCCCTGCTATGCTAGTGTATATTACTCTGCTATTGACAATACAGATATTCAGCATATGGAAAAAACTCTTTTCCACCATTTCAAGCTTCTGTGTGTGTATGATTGTAGTACTGAAATAAAAAATGGTCGGCAAGATCAGTTCCACCCATGTTTTTGTTGTAATCTTCAATACAATTGGGTTTCATAACATCACAAAATCCACTTGTGCTCTTAATACACCGAATTTGCTTTTTGGACAAATCACTGTTGCCTATATTAGTTAGAAGTGTTACAGATTTTTTGTCTTGCCAAACGATACACAATTGCCCACCTTTGACCAAAAAAAATGGGTCATCTCCTTTCTTCATTTTTATGTTTTTTGGGGTTTGCGGCCTGGGGTATTCCCTGTGTAGTGTAACGAACAGTTCCACAACATCCGAATCCTAGTTTAGACAGTTTAGCTAAAAGAGCTGGGCTAGTATAGTAATTATCACAATTATTACGTGTCCCTTATTCTGAAGTCCATGAACCAGATCAATGACGACTTTTCCTGCAACTGTCGGGTTTGGTGGATGGCAGTCTGATGACATGGAATCTACACGTATATTTGCATCATAAACAGTTTGGGTTTCGTCAGCTCCTGTGTACAGTTTCCAAGCACACGTGTATCCTGTTTTGGACTCGTTCAGGGAGAAGGCTTTAATACCCCGTTTGATAGGTTTTTTAGGCATGTACTGAACAAAACTTAAGCGTCCCTTGAATTTCAACATACTCTCGTCTGGAGACAGATTCTGCGCAGGGTTATACAGGTTGAGAAACTTCGGGACGAGGACTTCTATCAAGGGCCGAACTTTGGAAAGTTTGTCCCGTTTAGCCGAGGCCCTACCAGGAATTTGGTTATTGGAGACGTGGAAGAACCGAAGAATTGAACTGAACCGATTACGGGACATGATCGACGGATAGAATGGGATGTGAAGAATTTCAGACGTCGACCAGTACATCCTGTATTGAGAGGATTTGTTTATGCCCATAGCAATGAGAAGTGCCACAAATGCCATCATTTCTGGAATGATGGGTGGGTTCCAGTAGAACTGTTGATCAGGATTTGAGTCTATTGTTTGCTGCGCATAGCGATTAGTCTCATCGACGAGCATATCCCACACGAGTTGACAAAAATACAGCTTGAAGATCTCCACTGCCGACAGTGTGGCAAAGTCGCCGGTGGGGCCAGGATTTCCAGTGAACTGCACAGTCCCACACTCGTAATGGTCTCGTCGTTCCCAACCGGATCGGAAATCTATCTTTCCTGTCGTCCTCCTTGATCTCGGCCGGTTGTCACCTTGGTAGGTAGGCTGCAACAGAAAAACAAGGCAAAGGAGGATTAATCTCGGTCGGAAATGTGAATTCGAGTCAACTCGTACCCCAACCAACCAGTACCCCAACCAACCCGTACCCGAGTTGGTTGAAGTACGAGTTGGTTGGAGTACGAGTTGGCACGAGTACGAGTTGACCAAAATGAGCACGAGTTGGTTGGAGTACGAGTTGACCTGTTTTCTAGCTGTTTCAATGAATACAAATAACCCAAACAAACTACTACAAATTGTACATTTTCACTCGAGCACTTTAGTCATTGCATCATGCCTGATTTTTTTGCCCAAGTCCAGGGGGTGGGGGATTTGGTCACTCCTATTCAAGGGATCCATTTTCTAAATTTACATTCCTCAACTCCAACAGTTGTAACCCCCTTGAGCATATAAAAAAATACATCCAATATTTACGCTACAGGAAATATCGTTAAATTACATTAGTTTGCATTGGGCCGGGAAGAGTACTGTTATTCAATTTTTACTGTGCTTTACCTCTTCAGGCTCTTGAAATGCCGCTGGAATATCTTCTGTGCTGTCATCGGAAGAAATGCCTTTATCGTCATCAGATTCTGAGCCACTGTCTGCCAAAATTTCAGCCAAAATGCCATCATTTATGTCCGTTTCCATCATGATTGCATCTAAAAAACAGACCGTTGTGGCAAGTCGCGTGGACGCTAGCAAAGTGGGGAAACCGCAAAGTGATGCGCGCTTTTATAAAGCTAAGTTTTAAAAACTGAATTCCTGTCAATAGAGGGCGCCAAACAAAATAACGCTCTAAAGCTTTTTCAGCTGGTGACTTAATTCGCCTTGGGAGTGAAGCACATAACGATTCCCAGAACCTTTCGAAGCCCACGGGATTGAAGCGTATCGCAACAAAGGCTCTTTTTGGAGCCCGCGGGATCGAAAGGGTTAAGATGATGCAAAGACTTTTTGACTTTCCAACTGAAACATTATTTCAAAACAATACAGGTGACAAATACAAAGAATACAGGTCACAGCTGAATAATACATGAAAGAACAAAATAAAAGATACAGATTTACAAAGGAATTAATTTACTTCAAATGAGTGAAGTGCACACCACGCATCGGAAAAAAGGATTGCCGTTGAGTATTGCGAACTCCAAACATGTATATTAAATAATAAATAAAAGTCAAAAGAACAATAGTCAAGGGAAAAAACACCAGTGGTACACCCATCTAGATGATGATTTCACCCTGACCTATATATCATAATCATAATCTAAATTAATAAGAAAAAAAGTATGATAAAGGACACATCGTCCTTCCATATACATGTAAATTAAATCACATATAAACAATAATGACAACAAGGGGAAAAAGCAAATCAAATTTAAATTGCTACAAGAAAGGGAAGCACTTATATCAACCAATATAATTTATCGTTAACCAGGGTAAACAGGGTGTTGTTGCAGTCCCATTTCTTGTTAAAAGTAGCCGTGTTATTACAAGATTTGTAAAAGGGTGATTCCAGACAATGTTTCCAGACAATGAATGGGTCATTGTAATGAAGACGTAAATACAGCCAACAAATTGTAGCTTTAAGGCTGATGATAAGATAATTGGGGAGATGAACACTCTCCTTTGGGCGACCCTTGGCGTGTGGAATGAGAGTCCAGTATGTATCGAAGTTTAAGTCCATTATCTGGAAAGATCCGGTTTAATAGAGTATGTAGAAGGTTGAGAGCTGGTTGAATTGGTGGACAGATGGATGGTCGTTCCCTTTTCTCCACACCAAGCACACGAGGGGGTTATATTTGGGTCGATGTGGTGTAAAATTGTTAGGTTGGGTAGACAATTGTGAAGAAGTCTGTACTGGATGTCGCCTTCCCGTTTTGATGTAGGGAGGTGGTAAATTTCTTTCCATGGTATTTTCATGTTCAGTGGAATGACGGAATTGTTATGCCAGTGTGTCAGAGTCTGTTCTTCAAGGGAATTAACTTCAGCATTTAATTTGTTGTATATGACTTTTGTAGCAGCATTTGTTCCATTAACGTCTGGGGGTAGGTTGATTTCCGGGGGAGGTACTGGAAATGCTGGGAAGTTCGTCAGGTGATAGGATGCTAGACGGTATTCATGGTTGTTGAACACATTGGGGAATATTTCTATGAGGAGTTTTTGTTGATTTTGTAGCTCTTTCTCAAGTAACCTTGTTGATGGGGGGTGTGGTCCAAGGTGTTCCTGATCGAGGTGTTCCGCTTGTCCCCACTGTCTTGTTTTGGGGTCTATGACATCGCCCACTAGTCTCATTCCACAAACCAGCAGTCTGGATGAGAGAACCTGTTGATCTCTAAATTGATTGATATACACTCTAAAAACTGAAGTGTTAAAATGTAACCCTTTGTAAGTGTAGCATTCTGTTCAACCCTTCAAATGTTAAGTAAAGGCAAGTCTAACACCCCGTAGTGTCATACTAACACCCCAAGCCAAGTGTAATCCTAACACTTTTCGTGGTGTTGAATTCTAACCATTCGCCGAGTTTACTTGTAACACTTTCCTGGTGTTGCATTTCATTTTCTTAGGGTGTGTTCGAGTAGCTTCCCCGAGTTGACCCGAGTTGACCCGAGTGAGCTTCCCGGATGAGCCCAAAGCAAAAGCTAAACGAACGACATACGCACTCTTGTGATGTGGCGGTATTGATGTCAAAGGTCACCATAAAATGATCGCGGACATTTAATTTTGTTTACCTTATTAATATATTCGGGACGAGACCGTGTGGGACATGGAGGTATAAAATAGATGTAAAAATACCAACGTACAATCAAAACGCTTCCTTTAACTGTATTGAACTTGTTAAAAATAGTAGTTATCTATACTGAAATAGCTATGTGAAATTGTATTTCTTGTCCTAATTGGGGGGGGGGGGGGGCGGGGCGTCATCAATACGTGTCGAGTGACGTCATTGATCTGAGTAACTCATTCTCCCCCGACACGTACGTTCTGTGGCAAAGTTTAGCTTGTGCGCATGCGCGACTTCAAGGCTTATTAGCATACTAAGTAGGCGATGTAAACAAACGAGGTTTTCGCGTTTTTTTTGTCATCACTGTTAGCCGCATTATTCATGATTGTATCAGTGTATTGACCCTTATTATGTTAACAAGGACTCTTTCACGTCATGTTGAGCCTAATTTCCACAAAATTCAAACAGAAAATCCCTGCGAATTTGTTCGTGGATAAAATAGTCAACTCGGGGACATTTTTGTCATTGGATATTAAGGCACTTCTATTTGGGCTATAAAAACGATGTTAAAGTTTTTAGGGGAAAATAAAAAAATAGAAATGATTCATGAGGGTATGAAGTTCACGGATGTGTAAACATTGCGTTACTATAATTTTTCTTTTGGTAGTGACTAGACGTTTGCATATATTGAAAATTCTGTTGTTACCCCTCCCGAATGATGTAGTTTGTCTTTAGTACATGGGTGGCAATTCTCTCTATATCCTTTGTGATGGGAGCTGTCAGGGGCCTTTGTAAGATTTGTTCAATCTCTGTTGGTTGATCCAAATGTCTAGTAGGGTCAGTTGCTGCTGGCCTTCCTCGCATTCTCTTGCATGACCTACCACCTATGCTTTGCTGTGAAAACTCCCGGCAAATTTCACAAGGATTTCCATGTTCAGGCCAGTGGAGACGGGATATCTCTGGGTATTTGCGGTTTTTGCTGATTTTTGACAGACAGCTTAAGCAGATATGAGAAGGGTGCTACTGGGGGTTATCACATGTCAAATCTAGTGAGAAAGTGTCCTTGATCCTTGCATACAAACGCGGCTTGAGTTTGGTGTAGAGTTCTCTCGTACAAGTGATTGTAAATGACTTCGTGCTAAGTCCGGAGTTTATCGATTGAGCCAAAGATTGAATAAACACACAACAATGAGACAGGATTACCAGTTGACGATCACTTCTTTTATTAGTCACTGATGCAAACTCATCAGTTCCTCTCTTTATCCCAATCAATCTCCGCCTGACTTCTTATTCCATCAGCAAACATTATTTAAATAACCTCTTTACTTATTATTTTCATTCTAGAACAAAATATTATTTTCTTAGAAAGATCAACTCACGCATACGCTTACGCACGCATGCAGCACGCGTATGCATGCAGCTCGCGTGTAAAGCAAGGGAATCATTTTAATAACAATAATTAATTTTCTGATTAATTTATGTTATATCACCATATCACTACAACTGTTTTAGATTTTCGCTTCGCTTTATAGGCAGAGCTTATTTGTCTGTTTCCACAGATTCGACAAAGTGCTTCCAGAACAGTAAGATGATGCTCCATTTTACAGTTTCTAAAATGCCCCAAAAAGGAAAAGGAAAACATATAGTAAGAAAGTGTAAGTGTGTTAGTAAATTCAAACCATTCATCTCGTGAAAACTATTTTCCAATTCTTCACAAAAACCTTTGAAACTGAGAAATTATGGATTTAAATTAAGTGTTTTTTAACCCTTACTTAATTTTTTTTAAATTACCTTACCAACCAATTTCTGGTCCATTACACATCTTCTTGGTAGTTTTGTCACTCAATGTTCTTGTGTGTCGTTTATTCATGAGTTGGAGTGTTTGTAACGTCAATTTGAAGGAAAAGTTATTTAAACTCGGCGCGCTAGATAGTGTCAAAGTTGATTGTTTACATTTGGGCGACCTCTGTTGTCAAGGAATGTTGCAGTACCGCGGGAACTTTACTTGCCTGCGCGGGTACCAGCACGCTGGTGCACGATTCTAAACTAAATATTGCAGGGCCAATGGGAGCAGAACGTACGTGCCGAGTCGGCCCGACAATGACGTCAGAGCTAATCGAAAGTAGTGCGAGCGGCGCGCGCAGACCTAATTACCCACAATGCAATTTTCTTTTGCATGATCGAGGCGGCGGCGGCGGCGGCGGCCATTGATCAAGATCAAGGCAAAAGCTAAAAAGATAGCCTTCTACTTTTTCTAGTTCTATTTTATGAAATAGGTGAGTGTTGAAGCAAATGTATGCTAATGAATCATTAGCCACTTGTATATATTCTGTGTCTGTTTTGACAGAGGTATCTTATGCATTTGCTCCGATGTTATTTGATTTTCAAAACTGATTTTCTTGAATATTCTGTGAGTTTTTTTTTTCTTCAAAATTGCCACCAGACTCATTTTTCAAGGTGGCGGCCACTTGGAAGTAGCCTAATGTAATTTTAATAAATGTGGTCTAAACCTGGCCTAGGCCCAGTGTAATTTGTAAACTGTAAATATTTACAGTAATATGGAAAATATTTACAGTTTACACTGGGCCTAGGCCAGGTCTAGACCACAAATATGCACGACTATGCATTTAAATAGGCCTAGCCTAGCCCTAGTCTAGCTAGGATGATCCTATCGTTATGTTTTTACATAAGCTTATGTGAAAACATAACGATCTATATAGGATCATCCTAGCTAAAATAGGCCTACACTAAATTTCATCACTTAACAGTTTCTACCCGGAGTTATTTTACATGTAGGCCTATGGACGTAATTAATGTAATTAGTGTAATTTGATACTGTAAGTGTAATTTGATAATCTAAACATCAAGGTCAAGTGTGTAAATTATCAATAAATTTTTCATCTTTTGCCAATTGAAGAGAGTAAGGTATCAAAAGGTTATGACTTACTGAGTGTGAATATTGAGATGGGGTCATGTTGGGAATACCCATAATGCATTGCAGCCATCCAAATACAAGGTATTGGAAATATGCATTGTATGATAAACAAAAGTGGTTTGTTTATGTTAGAATATGTCAGGGCATAATAATATTACCCATAATGGTTTAAAACCCCCTGTTTATATAACAAAAATCTTACTTTACGACATTGATACAACATACCGTATCGCTATATCGCTATTGTACGTGGTACGTATGACCTCAGATTAACAGCTTTTACGGTCGTTTTTTCCCTAAAAATCTAAACTTGATTGATTGATTTTTTTCTCAAGGCACATTGTCAACATGTGAAATTGCAAAGTAATGTATGATGTTGTAAATAAGATGTTGTTTCACTCTGTCTTAAATTACATGTTGAATAAATCTGTAATCAGTACATGTACATATAGATTATGATAGCATTTGATATTTCATCCTTTTCAGGTTGGAACAAGTATCGAGCATTACATGCAACGTAAGAAACGCCAGAGGAGTCAACCATACCTCCTTTGCCTGGGCTCCCGAGACAACCCAGGACAGTATCTTGCTATTCTGGACAATGAAGCAATCCCGTGTGACACAAGATATCACAAGTGCAGTAGACCGTATATTCAAGCTGCACTACGTCTTCAACTTGGAGTACCCACCAGTGATGTATTGTCATTCCGTGTCAGATCACCCAATAGGTTAAACCCTACCTACTTCAAATTGGTTCATTTTTGGTTTATGGGGTATAATTTCGGCTGAAAAAGCTGAAAAAGCTGAAATTTCAAGTTTTAGCCCTGTCGGACCAATGGTTTTTGCGCTACGGGCCATCATTTTTTGTGATTTTGGCCAAAATGGGCGTGACCGCCATTTTTCAAATGACCCCATCTCCCTAACCAGTGAGCCAAATTTGTTGATATTTGGTATCTTTGGAAAGGTAATTGTGTAAGGAATGCCATTATTTTTTAGGTAGGAGCAATTTGAAATTTGGTGACCTTTTGACCTTTACTTTGACCTTATGGATCACGTGACCTTGAGTTGAACTTGGATGAAAATTATAACCCAACGTGTTCTCTGCAAAATATCAAAAAATTGGAGGTATAATATTTTTTGTTTGCTTTCCAGCTCTTCTCAAAGTTGGCATACTTGATGCAAAAATATGATATTCCTATGCTACGTGTACATGTACATGCACATTCCAAAACATGACCAGCTTCACACTCTATGAATAAATAATACTGTACATGTATGTGAAAATTATCCCTTGATTGTTTTTACACAGGTTGTACTATTTCAGAAATTGATTGCACGACCTGAAGAAGACATGGGAATTCCCCAAAATTTAGGTGTACATGTCTTCTGGGAATTTCCATTCTTTCTTTTTGAATGAAATTCTGGCCTGGGAATTCCCAAATACTGTTATTTCTTAAGGTAAAATTGATCATTGAAAACATGGTTAATTATACAATTTCAGGATCATTTAGATTGCTATCATGGTTATTGCCACTTTAAAAATACATGTAGTTACATTCATTCTCAATCAGGCTGCAACAAAGACAACATACTGGCTGGAACTTGATCTTGTACACACATGTATTATAGTACATGTACATGTACATTGTATAGGATTCGTACATTTTTGCATCAAGTATGCAAACTTTGAAAAGAGCTGGAAAGCAAACGAAAAATATTATACCTCCAATTTTTCGATATTTTGCAGAGAACATGTTGGGTTATAATTTTCACTCAAGGTCACGTGATCCACAAGGTCAAATTCAAGGTCAAAAGGTCATCAAACTTCAAATTGCTCCTACATAAAAAATAATGGCAAATCTGGATTCCTTAGACAATTACCTTTCCAAAGATACCAATATCAACAAATTTGGCTCACTGGTTAGGGAGATCAGGTCATTTGAAATATGGCGGTCAAGCCCATTTTGGCCAAAATCGCAAAAAAATGGTGGGCTGTAGCACGAAAACCGTTGGTCTGACAGAGCTAAAACTTGAAATTTCAGCTTTTTCAGCCAAAAATACCCATAAACCAAAAATGAACCAATTTGAAGGAGGCCGGGTTTAAATTTCCATTTTTGGGGGGTGATTTGACATGGAATGACCCTATATGGCTTTTATGTTTTTCTGGAGTTGTGCGTTGTTGGCATTGAGGTCACTGCCAAAGTTCCATCTTGTGTGCGGGAGCTGGACAACAGCTTGGCTATTCTTGAAAAGAGCGCAAGTGCTGTGTTGGATTCATCAGTCAATTAATCAAGCAGTAGGCCCTATATTCTTGAAATCTTGAAGCAGTTTCGGGGTGGGATGTACACTCATGGTCGAAAGTAAATGGACACTGCATATTTACTTGTGCAGCGATTTATAATTGTTCTCCTCAACATCTCTTTTAGGTGTTCAGCTAAAAAATATTTTGTTTAAATATTTGTATCATGAAAATATCACAAATTTCAAATATCAAAAAATCAAATGTTGAGATTCCGGCAGGAGATAATTTCTCAAATGCTTGTCAAAGCTTCTAAATGAGAGGACAAAAAACGCCTATTAAAATATGCCTCGTGAAAATTGATGATAAATATGTGGGTTTTTTTAATTTTTATTTTCCATCTTAATGAGATAAATGCAAATACCTCAGCAGGGTTAAGCTCTGGAACTCTACAATTTGCACCAATCTTATTATGTTTGCACACTTAATCATTAATTTAAGTAAAGGATATTATGGAAAATTCGAATTCAAATCATTTTTTCGATATTTTTATAATCTCATATCTTCCTTGGTTGAGATGTTTTTCAATTCTTCACCAAAAGTCTTAGAATTTATTGGTCTATAATGCAAAACTGGTTTGGGATCGTAATACTACAAGAATAACAAATTCTATTTGTTAATGATATTTTGAAATTGTGATATTTGCATGATACAGATTTGGCTTCTGCTATATCAATGGAAGATGCTGGAATTTGTTTAAAACATGTATGGCTACACATACATTTCAAAGCCTTGTACATTATTCTTATGTAAATGTTAACTCGATGCGCAGTCTTTTACCGTAGGATTAAAACCGATGGGATTGTGGCCACGGGCGAGAAGGACCAAGCCAAAGGCGATGTCCTTCATCGCCCGTGGCCACAATCCCAGAAGTCTTAATCCTACGGTAAAGACCAAGCATCAAATTTTTATTCCCATTCATAAATGCTCTTTTTCATGTTAAAAGTTGTATCAAAATTATGTGACTTTTGTTGCACACATTTCTTATTTAATATCAATGGAAGATGCTGGAATTTTTTTTTTTTTTAACATGTATGTCTACACATACATTTCAAAGCTTTGTAAATTATTCTGATGTAAATGTTAACTCTGCAAATGTTGCCATTAGGCCAACTTATTATTAACTCTTTCTCTCTGGAATTAATTAGGTGTTTGTGCGACGGCGCAAACACCTCTTTGAAATTGTTTGGTTTTTAGGTGTTCGCGTGCGACAGCGCGCGAACACCTGATTGCTTCTGTTCACTCAAAAGGAATTTGTTATGTTAATTTTAGCAGTACAGCTCACTCAAAAAATAGCATTTTACCAAAAAATAGCATTTTACAGAGTGGTCTTTTGTATTGCAATCCTGTCTTGAATTGCAATAACATTCATTTACTGAATTTCAATAACATTCAATTAATAAATTAAAAGTCAAGGACTTTGGACTTGAAATGGCTCATTAAGTGGAAACAACCGCAGTTGGCTCGTAAATTTTTCAGAGGTTTCAGCTCTTGCTGTGAACAGACTATTTTTGTTCGGTATTGTTGTGCTTGTAAAGGTAATTATCTCAAACACAATAAAACTACCGAATATCATATAAATCATTTGTCAACGTGAGAAATGAAATCAATAAAT
Organism: Zoroaster sp. YZ-2022; assembly: GCA_029582265.1. Classification (NCBI taxonomy): domain Eukaryota; kingdom Metazoa; phylum Echinodermata; class Asteroidea; order Forcipulatida; family Zoroasteridae; genus Zoroaster; species Zoroaster sp. YZ-2022. Next base: position 14,660,219 of record CM055834.1, on the reverse strand, counting down.
TTTAAGTCTTTTTGATGACAGGATAATTTAGTGTTTCATTACGTTTTTCCGCCTGCTGTCGGCTTGCATTATATGAGAGGTTTCAGCTCTTACTGAGAACAGACTATTGAATTTTAAGCGGTTTTTGTTCGGTGTTGTTGTGCTTGTAACGGTAATTATCTCAAACAAAATGACAATAAAACTACCGAATATCATATCAATCATTTGTCAACGTGAGATATGAAATCAATAAATTTGAGAGGTTTCAGCTCTTACTGAGAAAAGACTATTGAATTTTAAACGTTGTTTTCATTATTGCAATTTGATACTGTAAACAATTAAATTCAATAATTATGTGTGGATTATATTTGGATTATTGAAGGTATAAAAGAAAGGTTGTGATTCTTATTGGTCAATTGTGACTCTGTTGTCAAAACAAGACCCGTTGTCAGGTGATGAAGTTCAAGCCTTTAAAACGCTCGCTGTAAAACGCGATGCGCGCATGAGCCTTTCAAAAGGCTTGCCGTCCAGAAAGAGTTTTAAGGGAATAAAAGTTCGATGCGCGGTCTTTTACCATAGGATTAAGACCTCTGGGATTGTGGCCACAATCCCAGAGGTCTTAAAACGAGGTAAAGACCCAGAATCAAACTTAGTTCCCAAACTGTCTTGGGTATTTATGAATGTTTTGTAAAATAAGATTTGAAATTTGAAATTGAGATTTGTACTTTCATTGTATTTTAAAAGTTTTTGTCATTCATGTGATTTGGCCTTTTGGTCACCAAATGAATGAATAAAGTTTGAACATTCTTTTATATAATATGTTTATCTTTACTTGATTCTTCCTGTGCTAAGGTCAGACATAAAGTTTGTAAAAATGTGTCATGAACTTCATCAATGGCCTTGGGATCTATGAATAGACCTTTATCATGGTGCATCCATCTTGTTTTACTTCCATTCAAAGCAGTGTAACCAAACTGAGGCTGGAAGGGCAAGTAGTCTGTGACTTTTCTGTGTTATGATAATTGGTGTTATCTTTTCCAATGGGTATACAGGGAAGGTGACCAAGATGGTTGTTCAGTGATAAAGGTATATACATCCTAGCCTTTATACGGTTGGCCTAACCAAAGAAAGAGTTGAGCCAACCCATAGAAAGTGTTGAGGCAACACCTTGAAGGAGTAGAACCTACCCCTAGAATGTGTTCAAGTAGCCCTTGGAAGAGTTGAAATAACCCCTATAATGTGTTGAAGCAGCACCTGGAAGGAGTAGAACCTACCCCTAGAATGTGTTCAATTAGCCCTTGGAAGAGTTGAAACAACCCCTAGAATGTGTTGAATCAGCCCTCAGAAGTGTTGGAACTAACACTTGGGTAGTGTTGCAACAACCCCTGCCAAGAGTGGATCCTACCCTGAAAGTGTTGCAGCTACACTTCACAAAGTGTTAGGGGTGTAACACGTCATGGGGTGTTCGTATAACACTAGGAGAGTAGTCCCTCCTCGCACTCTTCGTAGGTGTTAAAAATGACACTTCAAGAGTTACTTTTAACACTTCAGTTTTTAGAGTGTAGTTTTTCACGGCAGATTTGACAATTCTTTTGAAGATCTTTATTTGTATTTCCTAAATGAACTCCTAGGAAGATGAGACCCTGATTATTCTAATTGAAGTTTAGAGGTTTATCACTTCTTGTAACCCATGATCCTGCCCATAAACCCTTGGGATTTCTGATAATTAAGAGATGCGGCAGAGGCCCTACTAAACATATCATAAACATGATTGACAATGTTGAAACCATCATCGAAGGTGATGAATATAGTGACGTCATCTGCATAAGCAGTGACTACGCTGAATTTGTCGCTGTCGGGTAGGCGGAGGCCATTTTGAGTTACTCGCCGTCTAAGTGTGTGTAAAAAGGGTTCAAAAGAAATAGAGTACAGCAACCCCGAGAGTGGGCATCTCTGTCGGATGCCTTTCTCGAAAGGGAAAGGGGATGTGAGGGAGCCAAAGACTTTGACCAGACTCTTGACATCGCTGTACAAAATACGGATGTAGGATATAAAGCGTTTTCCAAAACCCATCGTTTCTAATGTTTTAAACAAATGTGTGATCCACGTTGTCGAAGACTTTCCTTTGGTCTAGGTTCAAAACAGCCAACGGAGAATTTTGAATGTTGGAGTGCAAAATGCTGTCTCCGATGCGATTGATATTATCATAAATTGAACGATCAGGAATTGAATAGCTTTGATCATTGTTAACAATGCTACCAATGATATTTTTAAGTTTATTGGCTAGAACCTTTGCAAATATTTTGTAGTCGGTATGAGACAGGACGCCAATTTTTAATATCAAGGAGATCTCCTTTCTTGGGGAGCAGCGAAATAACTGCTCTCCGGCTAGACCTCGGCATTTTTTGTGATTTAATGGATTCATTTAGGACAGCGAGTAATTCATCTTTAATTAAAGGCCAGAAAAATTGATAACATTCGGCAGAAAGTCCATCAAGGCCCGGAGATATGTTTTGGTTGAGTTGTTTAACTGTGTTTTCAATTTCTTCGGGTGTTAGTGGTCTGTTACAATCTTCAGTGTCACTAGGATCAAGAGTTGGTAAACCTTCGAGTATGGTTTCACGAGCCTGCACATCAGTGGAGATTTTACTGTACACATTTTTATAGAACTGACGGACAAACGTATTTTCTGTTATGTTTCCATTAGAAGAACGCATTTTCGTAATATTTTTTGACATGGAAATTGATTTTTCAAGGTTGATAAAAAACTTGAACAAGTATCTACTATGTTTTAGAATGGAGCTCAGAGTTTCACGCTGTTCTTTAAGAATTGTTATTATTTCAGGTGTTAATTCTGGAGCAGATTGTAAATCATCTACACTCTCATTTAGTTTATTAATCGTAGCTCTTTTTTCTTTGGCAGCTTTCGCACCATACATTTGGGTTATTGAGACTTTCCCAAGTCCCACCAGTTACAAATACTGGCATATTCAGATTTCTGGGTCTGCCAATTTTTCCAAAATTGATAAATAATGTCTTTATACGTTTCATCTTCGAGCAAGGAATTATTGAAATGCCAATACGCACTCCCTTTCTGTTTTGAGGTTGGAATTTTGACTTTGAGAATAACGGCACTGTGGTCCGAGAGAGCACAAAGTTTAATATCACAAGAGATCACGGACGACATGAAGTTAACTGGAACATAAAAACGGTCCAGTCTTGATTTAGACATTTTTGCAGGTTTCGTTGGGTTGCGAAAACCATAATAATAATAATAATAACTAGACATTAGGTGTTTGTCCTATGGACGAACACAAAGCTGTTCCGTTGTTGTTGGACTATGATTATGACGCGACCCTCAACCTAAGTTGTAGGCCTAACCCTGATCTTGACATTGGCCATTGGGTTCAGGCCTTAAAGATGCAGTGCCCGATTTTAGGTCGATGTGACGGTCTAAAATGAAATGTGACTTAGACCATTTACAAATAAATACAAGAGAAACTATTATTTCATGTACAATGATGAGTTAAACTCTTTATTCATGAAACTCAGATCAATCATGACATCAACTTCAAATATATTCTTGATAAAGATTCATCTCCAATGGTATTTTCCATAACTTTAAAAACTTTGAAACCAGCATTTTATGTGTTTTTCCCCAGAAATCGATATAAAAAATCTCGTCTAAAGATGGATTATGCGTGCAGTTAAAGTCTGCATTTTCTATTGTAGAAGTGGGCTATTGCGCAAGGGTTTCAGTTGTTTGACAAGTCCCTTTAAGTCTGGGGTGAATTTCTTAGCAATATCCACTGTTTTTTCTGGATTTAACGCATTTGAGGAAAGTGACCATTTCTTGGCTTGAAAGAGGCCCTTCCAAAATTTGAAGGTCGTCATGGTCTTCGCCAAAGATTTGCTGACTTATGTCCGATGAAATTGACTCTTCGTCACTGTCAATTGACATTTGAATGGGTTGTTGTGAACTCATGTCAAGAACTTGAGTGATAGTTGGATCCTCCGTGGGAGGATCTTCGTTTGATTTGGTTACTTTTCTTGGGGGAAGGGGATTTCAGGGGACGAGCCCGGATGATACTGTCGGTGAGGGATAAAACAGCTTGTTTCCTCTTGGATTTTGTAACGACCTAGGAGAAAAGGGGGGATTTTCTCCTTGAGGGGGCGGGTGGGGACCCCCAGATTGACATGTTTTTTGGGCAGGGTGTGGAGAAAGGGCTGGGAGAGAGGGTTTGAGGGAAGGCTGGGGGAGTTTGGAAAGAGGTTTGGAAGGAGACTTGCAGGGAGGTTTGGAGAGAGGGTTGGAGGAAGGGTTGGGGAGAAATGGAAGGAGAGGTGGGGGAGGAACCGCCCGTACGGGTGGTGTTGAGGCCCATGTTGCCGCAGAGTGCGGTTGGACCGTTGGTTTGGAGGAGGGGGGTTGTACCTCTCTTCCATCGTTTGATGTGGTTGGGCGGTGGTTTTGGTTTTTCGGTGGGTGTTTAGGATCTGACTTTTTTCCATGGATAAAAATCGGTGGTGGATTTAGAGGATTTTCTGAATTTGAGGCTTTCGCAGTTTTGGGGTTATTTTGATCATTCACATTAGCATTAGTTTTTTGTTTTACATGTTTTGCTGATGTGACCGGTTTCTCCACAGTTGAAGCATTTTACCGATTCGGCGGAGATGAAAATGCGGTAATTTACTCCAGCATAGGTGAAATTTATGTGGTCTGGTAGAGTGACATTGATTTCAATGATGACATGGACTTGTCGTCTAAAGGACATGATGTGTGAGAGTTGTTTTGTTTTTATCCCAAGGGGTATGGGCCGAATGGGTGAGACTGGTTTACAGAAACTTGTTATATTACCCTCAATAATGCTGTTTGGTATTTCAGGGAAGACATTTGACAAAACGAGTCTGGTGATAGGTTTTACTAGTGGCTGTACATCAATGAAATCATGATTTATACGCATACCGAGCATAACGACTTCTTCGGCGGCTGCGTGAGAAGATAGATACATGGCAATGCACTTGTTGGAAATTCTTGAGGCGGAGACTATTTCTTCGGCTGATAATGGGCCGAATAAATAAAAAATAGCATTTGCTTTTTCTAGGCTTTTTCTTGAATTTTTATAAATAAAACTAAGTAATTGCTCATAAGCAAAAGCTTCTGCTTATAAGCAGAAGCACAAGCTCGTTTCTTGTAAGCAAATTAGCAAATGCTTGAAAACATATAAATAAAACCTATCTTTTACTTGTAACCAGAAGCATTTGCTCGTAGTTTTGCAAGCTCCTCCATACCAGCTTGATCTTTTACTCACGCCTTCATGCTTAACTGTGAGCACCATGTTCATGCATGTAAGAGAAGGTCCTAAGGTATATAAGAACAGGATTAATCGTGCTGAGACATCTCCTGGCACCTATCGAAAATTATTTCGATTTGATAAGGAAAATGTTGATTGGCTTGCACAAACATTTCTGCCCGTAAGGCATGAGAGACGTGGTGGATGCTTGTCACCAGTGGAGCGCATGGAGACAACTTTGCGTTATTTAGCAGATCCGGGCTACCAGACCTCAGTAGCAGAGGTGATGGGTATAACCCAACCCACTGTAAGTACATACGTTGCAAGTACTTTGGACCCAACGCCCAACATGGATAAAATTTCCTGTGTCTAATGCTGATCTGACGGACGCAAAGCAACGGTAGGCTGATAAGCTCGGTTTTCCCTTTACGCTTGGGGCCATCGACTGCACTCATGTACGTATTGATAAGCGGACAGTTCGGGGATGAATTCATAAATCGCAAGAATTTTCCTTCATTCAATGTTCAGGAATGAATACCGCTATTGTTGTTGACCTAAGCATTTGCTAGGCAAGATAAAGAAAAAGATATTAGTCAAAGCAAATTGTTATTTATACGTTTTTAAGCAATTGCTTTAACCTATTAAAGTGGGGAACAACTGGCATTACTGGTGTGGGTCTTAAAACCCACTCCAGCGGCTCCCAAAGAGAAAGGAAAGAGAAAAGGACCAGAGAGAAGACCCCACTCATGAACAGTAGCATACGCCTTGCCTCCAATCAGAGAGAGATTGGAGTAGCTGTTCACAAGGTGGGTCGAAAAGGGGGAAAGGTGGACCGAGAGGGGTCAGGCAGTAGGATTAGATCAACCATGTCAAAATATCATTATCAAAAAGTAAAAGGGCATTTTTGCAGGACCATTTTTTAAGAAAAGTATTAAGGTCGTTGCATAAATTATAATAGGTAAATTCAAGAAGGATTTTATTTTTCAGCCGATGCTGCCAGATGATAAGGGGGTCCGAAAAACAGGATGTCCTATATAAATAGTAAATTATGTTTTTACAACTGATGATGAGGAAATTGGCAAGGCGAACTGCCTCCCTGCTGCGACCTTTAGCGTGCGGAATCAGTGCCCAGTAGATGTCAAAGTTGAGTTGAAGAGACGGCAGAAGACGGTTGAGGAGTGAATGTAGAAGACTGAGGGCGGGCTGTATTGCTGGGCACATAATAAATATGTTATGAAGCACATTTTCTGAGTAACAAAATAATGTCTTGTTACCTAGAAATATCGTTGCGCCCACCTGAGACAAACTTGCGCCCATTGGCTGAAATGCCATATGTAGCATACGTCACATATTTCGCCTTGTCAATATAAGCTTGGGCATTCTATTGTCTCGGGGATTCTGTCATGGTGTGGCCTATCCGTGGGTCGTGAACTAATTCTGTGAGTATGTGCAGGAGTTAGTATTTAGCGTGTTCATTAAGATTTGACTCTACCTTGGTGATGACTATACTGTGTATATATGGGCTGACTATTATTACTGTAAAAGGGTATATTAAATAACAGATTTGTATCACGATGATGTACTGCATTGTTCTGTTTTTCTTATATGAGATGCAGCCCTTGCAAGTTGCACCCCTTTTGTAGGCCTGTTGGGTTCCTTTGTCTCACGAGATTCCGGTCCTTTGCTGTAGTTACTCGTGCGCGACCTGTGCAATACCTGCCGTGTGGCTGTACTGTGTTTTGGGCGTACTTTGGTATGTCGGTTAGCACGACCGGGGTTATACATGGGACGCGTATGAGTGCTGCTCTCTCTCCCCTTGGGTTTTAGTACCTCTCACCCCTCTAAGGTAGTGAAGTATAAGAAGTGGAGGAAGATCTAACAAGTGAGTCAAGGTAATTTAACAGTGCTTACGGTGGTAATATTGCTGTCAGTCTATTAGCAGCTTATGTAGTCACACCATGAAAATCCCGAATATGGTCGCACTATGGCAAATCCCGTGCGAATTTCTTTTTAATCTTATTTTTATTTTGTTTTTTTCGCACGTAAAACGTTATTTATAGTATGTATCTAGTCCATATTTTTTCAGGCCTGACAGAATAGTAGGCCTATACATGTGTATTTGACATGTTTAGTACAAATTGCCGTTGTGAAATAGTTATCCATTTTGTTTAGAGAATACTGCTTTGCCAATTAATTGCACGGCTTTACATAAATTTAAAGTGCTTTTATTTTAAAAAAATAATAAATTGCTTGTATTTCTAATAATTTAGTATGTATTGATAATTGTCAGTGTATTGTTAAATATTTATATGTCATTCGTAATAAGTCATGACTGTACAAAAGGTATTGATATTTTGAATGGGTTAAAAAGCTAGGAATGTAATCGATAGTTACGGAGTGAATTAGTCTCCTTCGTATTGGGTTAATAGTGGTAGAAATGGTCCTATTTTAGACGCAAATATACCCACATATTAACATAATTAGTACTAATTTTTATGCTGCCCTGCACTCATTGAAAAGGTGTTGTCCTTCGTGATCTATATATTAATGTCTAAAGATTCTGTACATAACTCGGATTCTGAACCGAATTCGGTACATGAATATGTTAATTCAGACACTGTAAGTGATTCGGAAAACACCATGGCAAACAAGTATGATATGACAAAATCCGGTGTGTCATATTCTGGCAATCCGGGTGATGATCTACATTCGTTTATATCCAAATTTAATGATTATGCAACTCTTAGGGATTTTACGGATTCTAAGAAACTTTTGGCCCTCAATACTTGTTTATCTGGTCATGCTCGTGTATTTTTGGACACAGTGGATTCAGCTGACAAAGATAGTGTAACTAAGGTAGAAACTCTTTTAAGAACTAATTTTGAAGGCCCGTCATGGAAGTGGACTATTGAGTCACAGCTTTTAAATCGTAAACAACAACCCTCTGAAACTCTTGATAATTATGCATCTGACGTAATGTTGTGGTGTAGACAATTAAAAAAGTCACAGGCAGAAACTATGTCCTTATTTTTAAGAGGTTTATTGCCATCACTTCGTGCTTTTGTGATGACAAAACAACCTGAAACTTTTCGGGACGCATTGGATGCAGCTAGGTTGGGTGTAGCTGTACAAAATTGTAACCAGCCAATGACCCCGTTCAATTCAGCTCAGATTAATGTAATTAATTCACCTGAAGCAAATGTTTTTCAATCAACTTTGGAAACACTCACTGGATTAGTAGCAAATATGTCAACTAGACTAGAAAAGTTGGAAGAAAATACTCGGTTAAAACCTCAACAGCCCAGTAACCAAACTCGAGGCAATAGGTCAAGTAGTATCATTTGCTTTCGATGCGGGTTTCCGGGGCATAAACGCACAAATTGTTATGCAATTCGAGATAGAGATGGCCGTCCTTTAAACTAACATTCCCATTTGTACAAAATGTGAACGATAAAGATAGTACACATAGAAGGTAGTAAATGAAATTCAACATGAATCTGGACCAAAAGAAAGAGAGTTAGGAGTGCGAAGGAAAGTTAGAAGAGCTAAATTGGGACAACCTGTTCGTTTACGAACTCCAATTAAGACAAAATTGGAGGCACACGGTAATTCTGAATTTGTAAATAAAGGCCGAAAAGTTAAAATTCAGTTGTCAACTTTGAATAATATTTCGGCAAATATTTTTGACAAGACTGTAAGGTGTTTGATTGATACTGGTGCATCTATAAATTTGATAGATTATGAATGGCTTATATCAAATTTTCATAATGGCGCATACAGATTAGAAAAACCTCGTTTTAATTCAGCACGTGTAGTAAGTGGTGCTGATATGCCCATTGAAGGTTTTCTTGCTTTGTCTTTATCAATCAATAGTCACACATTTAATGAAGTGCCCTTTAATGTTGTCCAAGGGTTGTCTCAGACAGTTATTCTAGGTTTACAATTCCTAAATAAATACGGAGCAAAAATTAATTGTGTCGAACACACTCTAACCTTAGACAAAATTAGTCAGCTGCGTGTTATAGAAAAACAAGAGGTTCCTGCTCATAGTCAATCTATTATAAGGGCAAAATTGTCCAATAAAATTCCTGTAAATGTTATTGGCGTTGGGCAGGGCGGACGCCATGTTACTGCCTTGGGTATAATGGTAGCAAATACTACATCTATTGTATTAGAAAACAATTGTGTTAATATATTGGCAATGAATTCAACTAATGAGACAATTACTTTATATCCACGTACCAAATTGGGCACATTTACTGTGATAAACCCTGATCTTATTCAGCCCTTTGATGTAGATGATGATGTTGTTAACTTTGTAAATTCAACTGAAAGGAATAATTCTGTTGATCCCCGTGTAGAGGAAGTATTTGAAAAGGGATCATTTGACAAAAGACCAAGAGTCTGATTTAAAAACCTTATTATCTGAATATGTAGATGTATTTCAAACTGAAGGTGGTCACAGAGGTCGTTATTCAGGGGTGAAACATGATATATTAACTAATGGCCATCCCCCTATCAGGTCACGACCTTATAGACAAACCCCGCACATACAAGCGGAGGTTAGACGTCAGGTTAAAGAGATGCTTGATCAAGATATTATTAGGAAGTCTACAAGTCCATGGTCATTCCCTGTCTGCATGATTCCAAAAGCTGATACAGGCACTTACCGTTTCTGTGTCGATTTTCGCAAATTGAATGGTATTTGTTCAAGAAATAACTTTCCAATTCCTAATATTAATGATACCCTCGACACTTTGGGAACTTCCATGCCCAAATATTTTTCTACTTTAGACTTAGCCGCAGGCTATTGGCAAATCGATTTGAAGGAAAATTCCAAACCTAAAAGCGCTTTCATTACCCAAGATGGTCTTTATGAATTTAATGTGATGCCTTTTGGATTGCATAATGCCCCCGCGACCTTTCAACGAGCCATGCAAGAAGTTTTGCGTGGACTAAACTGGAAGTTCGTATTAGTATATCTTGATGACGTCATCCTGTTCTCCAGTAGCTTTGAAGAACATTTAGACCACTTAAGACAAATCCTAGAAAGATTTAGATCAGTAGGGTTAAAATTACAACCAAAGAAATGTACTTTTGGTCAACTAGAGGTCAAGTACCTTGGCCATGTAGTAAGTAAAGATGGTGTTGCAACAGATCCCGAAAAATTGCAAATAATTTGCAATTACCCTACACCTGCCAAAGTTACTGAGGTCCGTTCTTTCTTAGGCCTTGTAGGCTATTATAGAAAGTATATAAAAGACTTTTGTAAAATTGCCGAACCTCTTACCAATTTGACGCGTAAAGATATCCCCTTTGTTTGGAATGTGGAATGCAGAAAAACATTTGAACTTTTAAAACAACAACTCTTGGAGCCTCCAATTTTGGCTTATCCACGATTTGATGGAACTGAGTTTATTCTCCAAACAGATGCTAGTTATAAGGGACTTGGATTCATTTTGGCACAAAAGCATGATGGGATAGAAAGAGTAATTTCATACGGTATAGAGCACTACATAAGGCCGAAAAAATTTATTCCACCACCGAATTAGAAGCTCTGGCAGTTGTAGAAGGTATTAAGAAATATACGCCTTATCTTCAACATAGCGTCAAATTTACGGTGGTCACGGACCACTGTGCCCTTAAATGGTTATTTTCCGGCAATCATGCTGGTGGACGTCGAGCTAGATGGTCTCTAAAGTTACAAGCATATAATTTCCAAGTAATTCACGTAAGAGGCAAACACAATGGAAACGTGGATGCGTTGAGTCGGATCAACCATGTAGAAATAACTACCGGTAGCTGTGTTAATTGTACACGTGGTCGCCCTAAAGAAAATTCCAAAACGTCTTCTAATTCTTGGATCAAGTCTAACTTGGATGATGTAACTCTGGATGAAATACCATCCCCGATTGAAGACCAAACCTATCCTACGGTGAATGTAGTAAAGAATCTGCGTTACAAATATGGAAAGCGAATTGAAAATAGGAATGTCGTACTACCACAAGACCCTCAACCCTTTCCTCAAGAACATAACTTGGACAGATTTAGAAAGTAATTATTGGCCGATCTCTTTGCTAAGTCAATGTTGAACTACTTGGAGCAAGATGTTTTACCCACTGATTCAACAAAAGCTAGAGATATTGTTCTACAATCTGATCAATATTATGTACATGATAAATTGATGTATCATGTTTGGCATACTCCTGCCAAGCGCCATGTTCCCGAACGAAATGTAGTCAGATTGTACATCCCCAGAACAGTTATAAATACTGTATTAAACAATTGTCATGATCATGTACTAGCCGCCCACTTTGGGTTTCAGCACGAACCTATGATAGGATTCGCCATAGATATTTTGGAAAGGCATGTACAAGGATATTGACAATTGGGTCCGTTCATGTATTTCTTGTGCACAACGAAAACGCACAGACACAAGGTTATAGCCCCTATGGTTACAATGAAAGTACCGGGCCCTTTTGAACGGGTTAGTGTTGATGTACTGGGACCATTACCCATAACTGTATCAGGGAATCGATATGTCTTATGTTTTACCGATCATTGTACCCGTTGGCCTATTTTAGTGCCGTTACAAGAAACCAGTGCAATTAGGGTAGCACGAGCTTTCTTTGATCATGTGATTTGTGTACATGGGTGCCCTAACACTTTATTAAGCGACAGAGGTGCTAATTTTCTAAGTAAAATAGTACTAGAAGTTTGTCGAATTATGCAAACACACAAATTAAATACTTCGAGTTATGCACCCCAGACAAATGCGATCCAAGAAAGGTTTAATGCAGTAATTCTAGATACCATATCACATTATGTAAATGAGTGTCACACTGATTGGGATCAATATCTTAATGCCATTCAATTTGCATATCGTACTGCTCCGGCAACAAACTCGGTGGGTTTTAGTCCCTTTTTTCTATTGTACGGGAGAGAAGCAAGACTACCCTTGGATGTGACTTTATTGAAACAATGTCAATATCCTGAAAAGTCACTTCGGGATCATATTCATGGGTTAATTAGCCAACTAGAAATATTCAGAGCTATTTCAAAAAGTCAGGCTGAAAAGAATCAATCAAACATGAAAAGGCGTTATGATGATCACGCTCAGGAGGTTGATTTTGAAGTAGGAGACACTGTTTGGGTGTATATTCCACGATTACAAAAAGGTTTGTCACGTAAATTAATGAAACTTTGGTGTGGTCCTTATTTGTTAGTACAAAGAACAGGTCCAGTTAACTTCCGAGTGAGAAATTTAGAAAACAACAAATTGTTAACCATACCCATTCATGTAAATCGGATGAAATATGCTTATAATAGATATGTAAGACCTAGTAGCCAAGAACTTCCTGTGGATTCGAACCAAAATGGAGACATACCAGGACTAGTAATGGATGATTGTCCCGAAGATTCTTTTGAGCCTTTATTGGCTACACAGGAATCCGAAAAGACACTCACTCCCATTATGCCAGGCCTCCCTTTAATTCAAAACCCTCTTCAAGAATATGAAGTAGAAAAAATACTAAAGGGTCGGTATAGAAACGGGAAATTGCAATATTTGGTAAAGTGGAGAGGTTATCCAAGTTCAAGAAATTCTTGGGAACCACAAACCAACTTAAACAAGGCTACATTAGAGTATCTCAAAGATAACCCAGTAAAAATTACTGGAAAAATGTAAAATTTCCCATGATTATCACTTTCAACATTAAAGATAATTAAATAATGTACAAATAATGTTTCAGACAAAATAGACTATTTATTAGTCACACTTTGTGTTGAATTGACAGTAAATTGATCACGTGTAAATTATGAAATGATACATGACTTGAATTAACGAAATGCAAACTGCAACCCGGGTGCAGTTCCAATAAGGAGAGTTGTGTAGCATTTGCTGTCTTTGACTCTGTCACATAAGTGGCAAAAACTATATAAATAAATATTGTGAATTGTAAAATTATGGCAATTTAAATGTGTTTGAATGTTGATATAATAATTCAGATGAAATATTGATAACTGTGAACTTAAATTGTAATAAATACGCAACAAATAAATTTGTAAGTAAATATCAATAAATAAGGTATATGTTAAGGTTATAATGGCTGAAGAAACAATTTTAAGGAAGTGAAGTATTTCAATAATAATTGAGGTAGTTAAATGATTGATGAGATGTATTGAGTTCTTTAAAAAAAAATAGTAGTGCGAACGAAATATTTATAAACGTGTGAAGTGAGGTCGACATCATTTCATTATGTTTGTAAAATATTTTAATTTATAATGATTATGAATTTGGAGAGTGCGTGATCAACATTCACCAGGTTCGTGGTCTAACATCGGAACTCAATGTTTTTTCTCATTGAGGAAACAAATATATATGTATGTATATATTTAAGATTTCAAATTTGGAAAGTTTGAAATTAGAGGTTTGAAACTTGGAAAGTTATTGTGTGGTTTCAGATAACTGTAATGGAAGTTTCAGACTTGTTGTTGGTGAAGCTTTCATTTTTCTTTGTGAATTTAGTCATGGGCGAGTACGTATGTTATGTATTTAAATACAATTTGATTTGGGTTATTTACATACACAGCTGCGTATAGTTTGTTTACATATAGTCATTTACATTGTGCGTATTCTTATAATTGGTATTAAGTTTTTTTTTTTTTTTTTTTAAACGTGGAATTTCTATGAGAATTAACCTTTGCTGCGTTTGTTGGAGTTATAAGTCAAGTACTTAAAAGATTCAGCAGAGATTACTCTCTCGAAATTGTTATAGGCCTAGTTCACATGTAATTAGTATTAAATTGTCAGGAGTCAATTTGTTTCAGGGGAGGCGTATGTTATGAAGCACATTTTCTGAGTGACAAAATAATGTCTTGTTACCTAGAAATATCGTTGCGCCCACCTGAGACAAACTTGCGCCCATTGGCTGAAATGCCATATGTAGCATACGTCACATATTTCGCCTTGTCAATATAAGCTTGGGCATTCTATTGTCTCGGGGATTCTGTCATGGTGTGGCCTATCCGTGGGTCGTGAACTAATTCTGTGAGTATGTGCAGGAGTTAGTATTTAGCGTGTTCATTAAGATTTGACCCTACCTTGGTGATGACTATACTGTGTATATACTGCATTGTTCTGTTTTTCTTACATGAGATGCAGCCCTTGCAAGTTGCACCCCTTTTGTAGGCCTGTTGGGTTCCTTTGTCTCACGAGATTCCGGTCCTTTGCTGTAGTTACTCGTGCGCGACCTGTGTAATACCTGCCATGTGGCTGTACTGTGTTTTGGGCGTACTTTGGTATGTCGGTTAGCACGACCGGGGTTATACATGGGACGCGTATGAGTGCTGTTCTCTCTCCCCTTGGGTTTTAGTACCTCTCACCCCTCTAAGGTAGTGAAGTATAAGAAATAGATGATGGATCGACCCCTTCTCTCCGCACCATCCGCAGGAAGAAGAGATGTCCGGATTTAGATGGAGGACGGCAAGGGAGGCGGCAGAAAATTATGAAACAGTTTAAACTGTACATCACCCTCCTTTTTAGAAGTTGGTAGTTGGTAGATTTGTTCCCATTGAAGTTTAGTTGAAGAGTCGAGAAAGCCAATATTTTTCCAGTGTGTAGACGAAGATGAAGAATCAGAATTGATTTCTTTGTTGAAAATGACGTAGAGATTTTTGGATGGTGTGGAGAATCCATTTTCAGTCAGAGGTAAATTGAAGTTGACTGGAGAGTCGGGACGAAAGGAGATATTTTGAAGTTGAGAAAACGACAGACGACATCCCTCTTCGTGGAGAAGCAGAGGAAAGTTTTGGATTAATGTCAAATGTTGACGCCGAAGGTCGGATTGTAGAAGACGAAGAGAGGGAGGACGAAGTCCTTGAAAAGAAGCGTGGAAAGTTCGGGGGGTCGATCCAACGGCCGGTGTTGAAATCCAGGAGATGACGAACGAGTTTGAAAGAGAACTTGTTTTTTTAAGTAGTGTCGTTTATTGGACCAGACGAAATCGACAAGGATGTTCTGGAGTTCACTTAGGACATTTTCCGGAGGGGAGAGAACAGCCAAACAGTGAAAGATTTTAGAAGCGGCGAGCTGATTGGCTATGATAATTTTGCCCTTGAATGAAAGTGAAGCGGAAAGTCTAGACCAAGAAGAGAGAGTTTTATTTAATTTGTCTTTACATTTCTCCCAGTTTTGTTTAACGTAATTGTTTGGGTTTCCTAAGTGAACCCCTAGAAAGGGAAGCCCCTCACTATTCCAAGAGAAATTTAGTGGTTTGTCGTTTCGTCCGGTCAAGGAGCCGGCCCACAGACCCTGGGACTTTTGTGTATTTAAACGTGCAGCAGAGGCCCGACTGAAGAGGCTATACGCCTCTTCCACCTCTTTGAAGCCCGAATCGGAGGTGACGAATATGGACACGTCGTCTGCGTAAATTCAGTGCTCGGAAGGTGAAAACTAATATTAGTTAATTTTGTTCTTAAGTTGTTGAGTAAAGGCTCAATACATACATACATATGGTTTAACCCATCCAGTAATTGACCAGATATTGGGTGGCATAAGCCGAACTACAACCTTCGTTCTTTTGCGTCTTCAATCAGTTCGCCAATGGTTTTGGTTTGGTTCTTACAGACTTGCGTCAGTAGTGTCGGTCGTGGTCGTCCTCTCTTCGTGTACGTGTCTGTGTTGAAGAGCAATTGCTTCGATTCGTTCATATCTGAAGATCTTATCAGATGAGCCAGGTATTTGGCCTGTTGTCTTTTAACGAATATAGACACCGGGCTGGCTTTGCAGATACGGTACACGTCGTCGTTTGTGTATTTGAAGTGCATGTGGTCACTGGATTCAAGATCAGGGTTATTGGATGGTTTCCTCTTATAACCATGAAACATGATTTTGCGTAGGTATCCAGTGTAGGTTGCATCTAGTTTAGCGTACTCAGACTTATCGAGTGTCCAGTTTTGGCAACCATAGACCAGTCTAGATCGTACATACCCGTCAAGGAACCGCTTTCTCGTGTGAAGATGGATCTTCCTGTTTTTCAGCAGGTTACTTAGGGCGTAGAACTTTGCAGTGGCATTTTGGATGCGGGCATCGATTTCAGATTTCCCTGTGCCATGTTGGTCGTGTTGGATAATCGCTCCGAGGTATTTGAAGTCCAAATCGTTCTCTATTCCGACTTCTTCGAGTGAAATTACCGACTTTGGATAGATTTTACCTGGATTACAGGTGTGGAAGTTTAGGGTCAGGGTTTTGGTCTTCATAGGGTTGATCTTGAGAGAGAACTCCTTGAAAACTTGGTTGAGCATCTGCAGGCCCTTTTCCGCCGAAGCAGGGTCGTGAAAAAAGAGAACGGTATCGTCTGCGTATCCGCACCACGTTACCTTCTTGAAACCCGAGATTTTTACGTTCAAATTGGATGCAGATTCTGGGATGGTGTACTTCTGATCGAGAAAGTTGATGTTGTCGTCGAGCATGCAGCGATCTGAGTAGGTGCGCATGGCGTAATCGACATACAGATTGAAGAGCATCGGACTCTCGTTTCCGCCTTGCCTGACTCCCGAAAAGGTTTCAAATTCTAGCTCGGGGTTGTCAGCAAGAAAGTTCTTTGTCTGCTTGTACAGCGCTTCAAGAAGGTGAATGAGAGTTAGGTCGGAGCCATCGGGGAGCCTGTTTTTAATGCTTTTCCATAGCCATTCACGATTGACATGGTCAAAAGCACTAGATAGGTCGACAAAAACAAGGGTCGCCTCATCCATCTTTCTCTCCAATATCTGCTGAATTCTCTTTATACGGAAAATTCCATCCACTGTCGATCGATTTGTCCTGAATCCTTGTTGGTGGTCAGATATTTGTTCAAGATACCAGGGTTGAAGTTTTTGGAGTATAAGATTCACGGTCACCTTGCAGAGAATAGAACCGATGTTGAGTGGTCTGTATGATTTTGGATCTTTTTTCTTGCCTTTCCCTTTATACAGGCATTGGAGTTTACCAGTCGACCAACTACTTGGCATCGACTTGTTAGTCCAGACATCTGTGATGAGGCAGTGGAAGCTGTCGATGAAATTTGCGTCTCTTGCCATTGCTTTGAGCATTTCAGGAGCAACGTCTGAGAATGCTTTATTTGATTTGAGGTTCAAGAGAGCCTTACTGATTTCGGGTTTTGTTGGGACACAGTTGTCGATTACTATGCCCTTGGAGATTTTCTGGAGGTCATCGACAAAAGGTGGTGGAGTCGTGATTGTTTTAGGACAAAGGGTATCAACGGGTGGGTTGAAGTGATTTTTAAACCATTTGTAGAGTTCGTTCGGCTCACAGCTGCCAGGGGTGTTTTGGAGGGTGGTTTCTTGGGCACTTGCTCGTGCATACATGGCTCGAATTTGTCTATTCTGTGCATGATGATTAATTTGGTCCGCTTCATCGTTGAAGTGTTTGTTTTTCAGAAGTTTTGCTTGTTTCTTTATTTTCTTATTAAAAGTTTTTCTTCTCTCCGGTGGGAGATTATCTCTCAGGTGGATGAGGTTTTGGAGAGTTTCGTCGGTCGACCATAGAGGACGTTTGTGGTTGGTTTTGGTTTTTTGGAGAGTTTTGGTACCCGCAAGGTTGAGAGCCTCAACAATTGTTGAGTTTTTTGCGTCGATGTTGGCGTCTTTGATTGGATTTTTTCTGAGATGATCAGCGCAGATTGTGGAAAACTCTGTATGGACAGTTTTGGTTTTGAGTTGTTCCAGATCGAGTCGGGTTGACTTTTTCAGTTTGAAGTTTTTGCGTCGTGAGATTTTGTTTCCGGGAGTTTTGAAGCTCGAGACAAGACATCGATGGTCGGAGATGAAGTCTAGTGAATTAAAAACCCTCGTATTTGAGCAGAACTGTCGGAGGAAAGGGTCGGAGCAGATCCAGTCGAGAGTCTTCTTTGTCCTTCCGTCGTTACTATGCCATGTCGTTCTTCGGCACAATGGTTGGCAGAACCAAGTGTTAAGCACAGAAAGATTGTTTTTCCTGACGAACTCGAGAAAACGAGTCCCGTTGTCGTTTGATGTTATTTCTTTGGGTATCTCATTCCCTCGGATGCAGCAATGGGGGTTGCTAGGTAGGTGGAGAGTTGCGTTCCAGTCACCTGATAAAATCAGCTTTTGGTGTTTCAAGTCAGGTTTTATTTTATGGAGGTATTGCCAGAATTTGTCCTTACTGGAGTCACTGTTGGCTTCGGTTGGTCCATAGACATTGACGACTTTGACGTCAAATCCGTGGATGTTAAGGGCGATGGTGATGATTCTTTCTGTGATGTATTCCACGTTAATAACTTCAAGTTCATCACAACATCGGACAAGAATACCTACGCCATATGCTCGTTTTCGGCTCATACCGCAGTAGTTGAACTCAAACTTCGTTCCGTCGACCTCAACTATCTTGCTTCCCTTGCCTAGTCTGCTTACTTCTTGCATACAAAGGATATCGATATTTGCCTTCTTCGCGTTTCGTGCGGCTTGTTCAATCCTCCAGTCCTCATTTCCGGTCTGGATATTGATGCTTCCTAAGCGCCATTGAAACCATATGAGGCGTTGACGTCTTCGCTTATTTACAGTCTGTACAGTGCCAGCTGTAGATCCGTTCATGTTGTAGTTTTTCGATACTTCTGGGGACTATCACAGTAGGTAGGGTATCAGACTTTCCTATCGTAGTCGTTCGTATTGCGAGTGTTTAGCTTGTCTAGTCCAGGGTGCAGGTGAACTTCTCAGAGAGACAAGACGGTGACATTGTGTGCCAACCGGAAGTTCGGACCGTTGTTGTACATAGATCGTTTTGTGTGTCATTCGCAATAGCGATTGTATAAAGTAGGCCCGAGAGTGGGCATCCCTGACGTATCCCCTTTTCAAAGGAAAAGGGGACAGTCAGGGAGCCACAAACTTTTACAAGGCTCTCGGCACCTCCGTACAAGATTTGTAGATAAGAAATAAAACGAGCACCGAAGCCCATGGCTCTCATTGTGTTAAAAAGATAGCCGTGATCAACGTTATCGAAGGCTTTCTTCTGATCAAGGTTGATCACGGCTAGAGGAACATCATTTGAGTTAGAGTAGAAAATTATGTCTCGAATGAGATTAATGTTGTCATAAATTGAACGTCCTGGGACGCAATAACTTTGGTCTTCTTTGATGACGCTGCCAATGGATTGTTTCAGCCTGTTGGCAAGCAACTTGGCAAAAATTTTATAATCAGTGTTTAGAAGGGAGACAGGGCGCCAATTTGCGATGTCGGCCAAGTCTCCCTTCTTAGGGAGCAGAGTGATGACAGCTCTACGAAAAGAATGAGGTAACGACCCAGAACATATAGAAGATTGCAGAACTGAAAGAAAGTCATCTTTTAATATAGGCCAGAAGGATAAGAAAAATTCGGATGTGAGTCCGTCAAGCCCGGGCGTTTTGTCTTTGCCAAGTTGCTTGACAGCGAGGTTAAGTTCTTCGAGAGACAGAGGACTATCAAGGTCCTCTGCACCACCGGAGTCTAGTTTAGTTATATCAGTTAATAAATAATCTAGGGCACTCTCGTCAGTTGGAACTCGGCTGTAAAGTGTTTTATAAAAGTCGCGGATATGCGCTTTTATATCACCTGGGTCTTCGGAGACAAGACCAGAAGGGAGACGGATATCAGAGATATTTTTAGAGAGCGAATTTGATTTCTCAAGATTGAAGAAAAAAGTGGAGCACGAGTCAGTCTCATTTGTATGTTTAAAACGAGATCTGACGAGAGCGCCCTGTGCTTCAGTATTGAGAAGATAATTTATATTGTTTCTTTGTTCGGCAAGAGTATCGCTGGTTTGAGGCGTTACGTCTGGCGCAGACTGAAGTTCATCAATTTTTTGGTTTATTTCTAGAAAAGCTTTTCGTTTTTCTTTGGCGATTTTGGAGCCGTACATTTGGCTTAAAGATTTAATGTGCGACTTCCCGAAGTCCCACCAAGAAGCGAGACTAGGCAAGTCGCACTTTTTCGCTTTCCAATCTGTCCAAAATTGCGTTATGATATTGCGATAATATTTATCTTCAAGTAGAGAGTTATTAAAATGCCAATAGGCGCTACCCTTCCGATTTTGGGAGGGGAGTTTAATATTAAACAAGAGTGACCGCAGAGTGGTCGGACAAAGAACAGGGAACAATATGACATGTTTGAATGGATGACATAATACTAGAATGAACGTAAAAACGATCCAGCCTGGATTTTGAAACACCACACACGCTGGAGGGATTGTTTCTAAGCCAGGTGAATTTTTGTTCTAATGGGTTCAGTCTGCGCCAGGCATCACAGAGAGACAATCCATTGACAGCGCCTTTTAGAGCCACGGACACTTTATATCAGCGTTCGATGGGCATACACAGACGATCAATGGCCGGGTTATCGATACAATTAAAGTCACCTCCAATTATGAAGACACCGTCACCGCAGCCGGAACAGTGGTCCCGATGGGAAATAATAGCACGAATGGCATTTTGGTCATTCTGCGGAATTAAAGTATTATAAATGTGATAAGTGATGTTTTCAAAGTTAATTTTTGAGTACAAAATATAGCCATAAAAAACGGCACAAGAAGATAGAATATCAATATTATTATTTTTGATTAAAGTAGTGACTCACGAGCCTCGAGTAGGGCCCAGGGAGCAAAAAGGGGTTGGGACCACAAGTTCCAGCAAGGATTTGTTTCGTTTAAAGTGCACGTTTCTTGTAAAAGAACAATATCCGGGTTAGAAATAATTTTTTCCACATAAGTTTGAAAGGAGGCGTTCAAAGTGGGAGCGGAAAATCCTCCGGTGTTTAAGGTGAGCAGTGACAGTGCCATCATATTAAAGGGCAAACAAAGCAGAGTTATTGGCACACATAATGAAAAACAAAGAATTACACTAATGAATAGAAAGACAGAAAAGGAGACAAATTTTATTTATCTAGAGTTTTTACAAGTTTCTGGATCCTCTGCTGCAGGTTTTTCTTGAGCAGGGGATTGTTACGTAAGGGTTTTAATTGTTTTACTTGACCGGGGATATTGTTAGTGAATTTTCTGGCAATTTTTTTGGTATTTTACGAGCTTTTACAGAAGACAGGAAATTAACAAGTTCATTTTCAGAGAGGGGGTCTTTGGAAATAGGAAGATGCTCAGCCAGGAGATCGTCGTCTGTCTGAGTATCCTCCCCCCACATGGAGTCAGTGTTGGTGTTTTGTTCCATGACGGTGGAGGATGGAGTAGGGGAAAGGGGAGTCTGGGAATCTAGAGCTTGGGAGAGGGAGGGGAATTGCTCGCCATGGGGCTCGACACCCTTGCAAGTTTTCTGGGTGGGGAGGGTGATTTTAGTGTGATTAAGCGAACTTTGGAAGGGGTCGAAGAAGTTGCTGGGGGTGTCTGTTTTCCTTTAGAAACAACATCAGAAAAAGTTCTCGTGGGTGCAGGTGGCGAGCCCCATACGGATAATTGTTTATTGGTGGGATTTGGAGTGGAGGGTTGGGAAAGGGAAGCACCAGGCGTGAGAGATGGGGTGGCCCGATCTGTGCTACCACTCGGCGCGCCCGCATCCGCCCCCGCTGAGGACTTCTTGGAGTTTCCAGCGGAGGAGGAAGACGACGCCCGGGTCAGCACCTCACCCCCGATGGAAGATCGGGCGGCGGCCGAGCCAGGCGCATCGGACCCGGGCTCGCTTGAGCCAGCGTCCGGCCGTCCAGACGCGGGACGCGCAGTCGTAGCGGCAGCAGGATCGGGCGGGATGGATTTCGACGGTTTGGGAGGATGTTTAGGGTCGAATTTCTTATTGTGCACGAAGATTGGTGGTGGGTTTAGGGGGTTGGAGGTTATGTTATAATTTTTGTCGTGTTCATCGGAATTTTGTTTTGTTTTGCAGGAGCGGCTGATGTGTCCAAACTCCCCGCAATTAAAGCACCGCACTGACTCCGTAGATAGAAAAACACGATAATTTACATTGCAAAAAGATAAATTAATGTGGTCGGGAGGGGTTATATTTGGATTAAAAAGAACCTGTACCTGTCTTCTGAAGCTCATAATGTGGGTTAGTTCTTTGTTTTTAAATCCCAGGGGAATGGGTCGAATTTGTGACACTACTTTACAAAAAGAGGAAATGTTGCTGACAAGGACCGAGTTTGGTATTTCAGGATAAACGTTTGATAGTATGAGATGAGTTGTGGGGCGAACGAGGGGAGTGAGCTCAAGAAAGGAGTCACCGTATTCCAAGCCTCTCTGAACGGCGTCGATGACTGCCTCCCTCGAGTTCAGGTAGATAGCGATTCTTTTTGGGGGTATATGTGCAGTAAATGCGTCTATGTATGTTTGTACGGATACCTTGTCAGCAGCACTGAAAGAGACGCCATTGTTCCTGGTGACGTTAAAAGGCCCACTGCCCTGAACAATGGGTTTCGCAGGGCCAGCCGTGCTCACGCTTGGCTGACACCTTTCAATCGGTGATGCTTGACTGGTCATGGTGACCAGCCAGAGGTCGAAAAAACCCAAATTAAAACAAGAAAATCACAGTAAAATACACTAAAATTATAGAACCCGACAGTTTGAGGATGGTCTTGCAGGTTCTATGATAAATACTAAATAAGATAATATAAAAACTGTGACCATACAAGGTCTAAAAGCTACAAAAATCTTACTTACTCCGGAGCTCGATCAAAACGCGACAGAAGAAGAAGAAGAAGAAGAAGAAGAAGAAGAAGAAGAAGAAGAAGAAGAAGAAGAAGAAGAAGAAGAAGAAGAAGAAGAAGAAGAAGAAGAAGAAGAAGAAGAAGAAGAAGAAGAAGAAGAAGAAGAAGAAGAAGAAGAAGAAGAAGAAGAAGAAGAAGAATAAGAATCATAAGAAGAAGAAGAAGAAGAAGAAGAAGAAGAAGAAGAAGAAGAAGAAGAAGAAGAAGAAGAAGAAGAAGAAGAAGAAGAAGAAGAAGAAGAAGAAGAAGAAGAAGAAGAAGAAGAAGAAGAAGAAGAAGAAGAAGAAGAAGAAGAAGAAGAAGAAGAAGAAGAAGAAGAAGAAGAAGAAGAAGAAGAAGAAGAAGAAGAAGAAGAAGAAGAAGAAGAAGAAGAAGAAGAAGAAGAAGAAGAAGAAGAAGAGGAAGGAAGGAAGGAAGGAAGGAAGGAAGGAAGGAAGAAGAAATAATCAACAAATCTGTATTTATTGTTGATTGGAACTCACTCAGGTACATTTTAACCTTTTTGCTATCTAGCCATTCGAAAACTGTGGAAGAATTATTATTGATTTTCTTCTTTTACCCACAATTTCCATGTAGAAGTGCTGTGGACTTTGTCACTCAATTTGCATTTTTTAGGAATATAAATGACATACAATATAAGGTAACATAAAGGTAAAAAAGTACAGATATCAAGGCAGTGGATGAAATCTAGTAATAAATCGCTGGGTTATTTAATAATTGTGTTGATGTTAAGAACATAGGGTTGAAGTGTGTGGAGTTGATGTATCCAGTGTTACTCCCTAAGTTTCTGATGTGTGTCATCGCCAGTGCAGGTTTCAATTGCAATGAGTTCAACATCCTTAATACAATTGCAATGAGTTCAACATCCATGGGATCTCCTTTATCCCCGGTCCTTGCTGACATTTTCATGGAAGAGTTTGAAAACTCTTCCCTCAACACCGCCGACCTCCAACCCAAGCTGTGGCTCCGATACGTGGATGACACCTTTGTGGTTTGGCCACACGGCAGAGACACACTCCAGGATTTTCTACAACATCTAAACCAGCAACACCCGAGCATCAAGTTCACCATGGAAACGGAAGAAGATGACAAGATCGCGTTCCTTGATGTTGGGATTTCCAGAAACGCAGACGGCTCCCTACACCACAACGTCTACAGAAAGCCCACGCACACAGATCGGTACCTGAACCAGCGCTCCTTCCATCATCCAAGCATCAAGTCATCGGTCAACCGCACGCTCGTACAACGCGCCTACAACATTTGTGACAAGGACAGCCTTCCCAAGGAACTACAGCACATCCGAACTACCCTCAAACGCAACGGTTACAATCCTAACAAGATCAGCACAGCGAAGCCGGTTCCAAACTCCAAAAGCAAGGTAAGTGATCTAACCCTCTCTGCTTGTCTCCCCTATCTAGGTTCGACGTCTCACAAACTACAACGCATCCTCCGACAAGCAGGCATCGATGTGTTCCACTCAGCCCCAGCAAACTCAGGACTTCTACATACCCACAAGGACAAACCGGACCCAAACAACAGAGCGAGAGTCTACGGATCCCCTGTGAGTGCGGTAAGGTGTACATCGGGAAACAAAACGCAACCTCCCCATCAGATTGAAGGAACACCGAGCACACGGCCGCAGAGGAGATTTCGAGAAGTCCGCCATCGTCAAGCACTCGCACATCAAGGACCACCAAATCGACTGGCAGGCAGCCCAACTCATCACACCCATCGACGCATGGCACCCCAGACGCATCAGAGAGGCCATCGAGATCGTCAAACACGACACTGTGCCACAGGACATCGGTTTCTTCATCAGCGACATTTTGCGAAACATAATACAGACTGCATGATCTTCTATATCCAAATTCCATAACCAAACCCAGACTTATTGATCCCCTATATCCTAAGTCAACCACCCTCCTTCCCTGTGCTTGTTAACAACTGATTCAGTTCAGTGAGCACACACCTCTCCCACTTACACCTAGGATCCCTAGTCCCATAGTCTCACAGTTTCCCGCCTGCGCGCCTCAACGAACTAATCCTCCAGCAGGGGATGATCCTCCAGCAGCCTACTTAAGCAGCAGCAGTTTCAAGAGTCCGGCATTCTCCTGAGGACGATCAGAGCATACTGATCGAAACGTCGAGTTGTACCCCCAGTTCTTTTCAGAACTAATTACTACTCAATTGAGATTCTTACATGGTGTCACCGCAATTAGTCTTACTTATCCTTAATACTATGATTAGGGCTGTTGAAGTGGATTGCTACAGGGTAGGGTTTTCCGGTTTTCACAGACACAATTTGGTCTTTGTCTCTCCTACATATTGTATACCACACCTTTTACATGAGATTACATATACAGCATTGGGTGTGTCACACTGGAATTTAGTTCTGATCGTGTAGGTGATCGTATGTAATGTGTACTACTAAAAATAAAGTATCAACAAATTGTTAATCTCACAATAGTTTGTATACAAATAAAATAATAATAATTTAAAATCAATGTGTGACGTTACACAGCGTGCTTTAAGCATAGTTTAAGTGTTTATCAAAATGAGATGCGACAACTTTATCTCCAACTTAGGGATTTTGGAAAATGAGACGCTGTAACCTATAAAATACTATACACGACCTCCCTGACTGATGTTTTTTTAACAGATGTTCCCTTGTTATTCATCATTTGACTTCCTCATGTCTTACCCCAAAATGCTTAGAATTAATTACAGTGTATAGGCCTTTCTGGATTAGTATTAATATCGCTTGGCATTGACCAGTGCATGTAAAGTATAGCTGAATTGGCTTATACTTTAGGATATCAATGGCAGACATTTTATTCCAGGATTATAATTATGCTCTCCCAATATTACATTTGGATGACATTACCTAGGAAATAGAAAACGCAGATGGGTACGTCTATATAGGGCAGAGTCTAGCATACAGTGATGCATGATATCAAACCAGATACCTACCGTTTTCCAAATAAAGTCAATGATTTTTTGCTCTCGGTGGAAATAGATCCGAGGCCATGGCGGATAGGTTTCGCTCAAATTGGCGTAACCGGAGAAACCAGGCAGAGAGGAGCAGACCTCTAAATTGTTTTCCTTTCAAATCAAGGCGCTCGGGAGTTTTTTGGCTAGAAATCCAAGTCGACATTGATATAAGTAAGTTCTAGTGAATTCTTATCAGGTGCAAATAGTCCGGGGAACCTAGATTGTGGATAATAGTTGTTAATGGTTGCAGCCCTAAATCCCAGCCATCCATAGATGAACAAGAGAAAAAACAGAAAAAACAATAAAATGTCTAGTATAGTATGGATTGAAACTAGACTTAAAACTGTCCGACCGTGTGCTGAAAATTGATATTGCCCCATTTATTCCATTGTTACAAGTTGCATACAAGCAGGCCAGGAGGACTGAATCGACATGTTAGTTTAATAACGTTCCAATGGTCCTTCATCCTGCAGCAGACAATACCGTCTCCTAACCCTTTTCAAAGCCGAAGTTGTTGACAAAAAAATTTTTTACCTACTAATTAACCAACAATTACCTACGGCTAACTTCTTCTCTGTCAACAGACATAGGAACAATCATAAAGGAACGACAAGAACAAAACAATTATCAGTTACGTATGATACAAGTGTGAGGCAGATGTGATGAAGCAATTCGTAAATAAGGATCCCATTATTCACTTTTCAAAATGATAATAATTTCGTAATTAGCCTATTTGCCGCATTCATGGCCGTATGAGGGCGCCTACACTCAGAAATGCGGAAGTCGGAGAACTTTAGTTTTCTCAATATCGCATATTATTTTGTAACAAACAATGATTATTTGTTTTATCATTATTATTATGTTGCACTAGCGGCCGCCCACGGTTTGCCAACCACCAGTCAGCAAAGTAGACTAAATGCAAATAAGTACCGTACATCACTAGTTTGCTCGTGTTAAGCTGGTTCACGTTTGTATACTGTTTTCATGTCAGTTTCTCCCTATAAATCTACTTCGTGTACAACCACGTAAAAGGCTTGTGTCCCATTGTGTGATCCCCGCTCCTGCCGTTACCCAGGTATCTGGCCGGGGGTTGATCCCTGGCTACTCGGCAGATATGGTTTAGCTTCAGTCTGACCTGGCTCCTCGAGAGGTCGCGGGTTCGAGTCCGCCATCAGCCCCCATTTGGCCCAATTTTAAATTGAGGGGAAAAATCCCCACAGCGAAATAACTGACCTAACGTTTACCTTTAAAATTGAAATGGTGACCTCAATCAAAACATTTTCCGGTCGAAAATTTTCAGTGGGCTACTCTTATCAAACGAAATTGTAAAATGTCGGGCTACGCACCTGGACAAACAAGCAGACCGGTGACCAACGGCCAGCCCATACCGTTATACAGATATAGACATACAGACAGACACAAATGGACATCATTCTCTTTGTATTTCTTACCGCTGACTATACATTCCACCTCAATCCAGAGCGTATGCGTCAAACACATAAATGAAAATAAAAATTCAGCTGTGGTAACAGTGTTCGATTTTTGAGTTAGAATATATAGTGATTTTGCTGGTGGGGAAACACACGTGTGATAAACGTCAGCATAACAAAACAAAACAAATAATTACCGGAAGTCCTGACGGCATACATCAATAATTGACACTAATTAGATACCGTTGATATGAGCAGGTTTTTGTTACGGAAATTGGGAATGCTTGTCAACTTGTGCAAATTTGATAATGGCATTATAAACCAACGGACCCGTTAATTAAACACACTTACTCCAGGTATGGAGTGTCGTGGCCGAGCGGTCTAGCGCACCGAACTCAAGTTCTGGTGTTGCCATCAGCAGGGTGTGGGTTCGAGCCCCGGTCATGACACTTGTGTCCTTGAGCAAGGTACTTAACCATAATTGCTTCGTCCTTCGGATGGGACGTAAAGCCGTAGGTCCCGTGTGTTGTGTAATGCACGTAAAAAAGAATGCGCCTTGAGCACCACTTAGTTGGTGGATACGTGCGCTATATAAGTCCACATATTATTATTATTATTATTATTATTATTGTATTAACACACCTGTCTGCTATAATGACTTTTTGTACAATTTTGTCTCTCATCAGAAGATTTAAACTAGTCCATGGCAAGGTAATTTATGAGTAATTCAGTTTATGGCTAACCGGAATAATGTTTATGCAGTTCGTATAATTAGCCAATTTTTCTTTGCTCGCTTCTCTTATTATATAATATATTCAGGTCAGTTTCTCCCTATAAATCTACTTTGTGTACAACCACGTAAAAGGCTTGTATCCCGTTGTGTGATCCCCGCTACTACCGTTACCCAGGTTGTTTGCATCTGACCGGGGCGTGATCCCTGACTACTCGGCAGATATGGTTTGGCCTCTGACCTGGCCCCATAGAGCAATAGATAATTGGCATAAGTGGACCGCCCACCAACATAGGGGCTGGTTAGCTCAGTTGGTAGAGCGCTCGTACGGTATTCGAGAGGTCGCGGGTTCGAGTCCGGCATCAACCAATTTTTCTTTGCTCGCTTCTCTTATTATATAATATTTCAGGTCAGTTTCTCCCTATAAATCTACTTTGTGTACAACCACGTAAAAGGTTTGTATCCCGTTGTGTGATCCCCGCTACTGCCGTTACCCAGGTTGTTTGCATCTGACCGGGCCTTGATCCCTGGCTACTCGGCAGATATGGTTTGGCCTCTGACCTGGCTTCATACAGCAATAGATAATTGGCATACGTGGGCCGACCACCAACATAGGGGCTGGTTAGCTCAGTTGGTAGAGCGCTCGTACGGTATTCGAGAGGTTGCGGGTTTGAGTCCGGCATCAGTCAATTTTTCTTTGCTCGCTTCTCTTATTATATAATATTTCAGGTCAGTTTCTCCCTATAAATCTACTTTGTGTACAACCACGTAAAAGGCTTGTATCCCGTTGTGTGATCCCCGCTACTGCCGTTACCCAGGTTGTTTGCATCTGACCGGGGCGTGATCCATGGCTACTCGGCAGATATGGTTTGGCCTCTGACCTGGCCCCATAAAGCAATAGATAATTGGCATAAGTGGACCGCCCACCAAAATAGGGGCTGGTTAGCTCAGTTGGTAGAACGCTCGTACGGTATTCGAGAGGTCGCGGGTTCGAGTCCGGCATCAGACAATTTTTCTTTGCTCGCTACCCGTTTATATAATATTCAGGTCAGTTTCTCCCTATAAATCTACTTTGTGTACAACCACGTAAAAGGCTTGTGTCCCAAGTTGTGCGATCCCAGGTCGTTAGCATCTGACCGGGGCTTGATCCCTGGCTACTCGGCAGATATGGTTTGGCCTCTGACCTGGCCCTGCGACCTCTCGAATACCGTACGAGCGCTCTACCAACTGAGCTAACCAGCCCCTATGTTGGTGGGCGGTCCACTTATGCCAATTATCTATTGCTCTATGGGGCCAGGTCAGAGGCCAAACCATATCTGCCGAGTAGCCATGGATCAAGCCCCGGTCAGATGCAAACAACCTGGGTAACGGCAGTAGCGGGGATCACACAATTAACGGGACACAAGCCTTTTATGTGGTTGTACACAAAGTAGATTTATATGGAGAAACTGACCTGAAATATTATAAACGGTTCGCGAGCAAAGAAAAATTGACTGATGCCGGACTCGAACCCGCGACCTCTCGATTACCGTACGAGCGCTCTACCAACTGAGCTAACCAGCCCCTATGTTGGTGGGCGGTCCACTTATGCCAATTATCTATTGCTCTATGGGGCCAGGTCAGAGGCCAAACCATATCTGCCGAGTAGCCAGGGATCATATATATAGTGTCCCGGTCAGATGCAAACAGATTCAATATTACATTTGTTAAAGGCATCAAACTACCTAAACATTTGACAAACATAATCTTCAGGCCAATCTACAAAACAAGTATTTAAATAGCTATACATCTCTATACAGAGCTATACAATATATTCAGGCTGGTGATCAGATAATAAGCATTGACGGCCTTGATTGGTGAACAAGCTAATGACATCTCAAGAGATCATTAACGATAACAAATCCAATATAAATCCCCATTTGTGCGTTCCAAATATTCATGGAGATTAACCACAAATTATTCATGATGATTACAATCTGTTTTTTTCAACTTATGGCACATTTTTATGAAATAAATTGTTGCATGATTGATAGGTTGTGTTTTTTGTTTGCATGACTCAATGTGGCCAAAACATTTCGATATTAAACGTATTTTGTTTATTGCGAATTCGATTGTTTTTCCCACTCGGATGTCTACAATTAACTGACGGGTTAACTGTTCTAAAACTCTTTAGTTCTGTAATTACGCTAATTTGCATAATACAATGTTTGCTAACAAGCAATTTGCGTTTTCATGAATGGACAATTTGGTGGCACAGCACTATTTGAATTTAGTAATGTCACATTCATAACGCAAAATATTGATACATGCTGTGCACTGTGTGACAACAGATTTTAAACATCCCGAAACTATAAACTTTTCATCAACAGGACGATTTATTACAACGTAATTAATTCATTCATTCAATTGTCCCTTCGTGAAAACGCTTTGTTTTGCCCATACAACATTCTAAATTGTCCCTTTGGTCAAAACGCTTTCAACTTGTCTCTTCGTGAGACTGCACAAACGCCATTTTCCAAAACGATCATCAAAACGTAAACTTTTCTCACTTTCTTTGAATCAAGATATATGCCTAAATCAAATAACAGACTATTAAACGTTTTCAGCATAATACATTGTGTGGTTATCGAGAAGATATTTAAAATACATTCAGATTATTCGTATACGTTCACTGAATTTTAATACCCGGAAGACAATCGTTTATTTGGGGAATTCCTTTACATATTTTACTATTTATTTTTCGATTTTTAAATTTTTTTAAAAGGAAAAACTGGTGAATCGACACATTGATTGCTATCACTACTTTTCTAAAGTCAATGAACGTGTATATAATAATTTGTTCAGCGTTTGGGAAACGTCCATTACAATGATAATTAAATTGAATTATTCATGAATTGATCTGGTAAATAATTATGTTACACCGGTGCTATCTTAGCTGTACCAAATTTCAAAAAAGATAATAATTGAGCTTCCTTTAAAAATCACATAGGCCTACATTTAACATTTTGTTGTGTGAGTGTCGAAGATCGACTGCTGAAAACTGAATTATCTTGCAGTTGTTATTGTTTATTAATCTACTTTTTCAAAGGTCGATCTCAAACCATTTCTAGTTCTTGCCAGCTGATTTCCATATGGGGCAGCTATGCTTGCAGGCTTTTCGGTAACATTCCTTTTCTACGCACACACCAAAAAGACCAAAACAATCAATGTGTACATCAACTTATTAGGTAAATGAGTATTTGCCCAGAGGCAGATCCCGGAAGTTGGTTGGAAGATGTTTTGGGTAACGATCCCTCCAGGAACATGCTACAGCTACGATGCCGCGAGCCCGACCGGTCGGATGGCAAACCGCCTCTATGCCTCCAAGTTGATTATGTCACTGCCGTTCTTCGAATGACTGCTCACCACAAAATCAATGAATGTATTCACGATGAAATTCCCATGGCTTTGAAAATCACATCTAGGTTAGAGTAGATCCAGCCTTCCGTAAAGAGGTAGGCGAGTATACATGAAAGGTGCAGAGTTGAACCCACAAAGAGAAACAAGAAAATCGAAATTCAATTTTATCGTAAGGATACTGAGGCCTTTCAAACAACGTATGCCACGCACCTCTCCCCTTCAAGGGTCAAATACCTGTTGTTTTTGCTTTTTTATTGTTTGTACTTTAAATCCACAAGACAACGCGTTAGGTATCCCTTAAAACATTGTGTACCCTTTTGCTCATGCTATTAACATTTGAAAGTCTCCGTGAAATTAAATCTTACTCTCCCATAATTGGTTGATGCGCGAACTTTTCTTCAAAGAAAATGCAATTTCAGGCTTCGGTTAAAGTGTCCCAATTTATGTGAACCGATTACCATTACTATTTAAAGCAAACACCTAAGGTTTCTACCTTTTTTCGCAAGCCTGCTTTAATCCATAAAAGAGAACTACGGGAGTTGTAAGAGGAGAAAGTGAATTACCTTTCCAATTACAACAAAAGACACTCGAATTCGAAATTAATATTAAAATTAAATAAATAAATTTATTTTGTGCAATAATGTTTTAAAATGCATGCATTATTGGGCAAGGAATCCAGTGCCCAGTGGACCATCCTGTTGAAACAAATGGTATCGAAAAACTATTGGGTTGTTTGTTTACTTATTTACAATAACTTGTGAATGGATACAATGCAACTATATTTAGTTATAACGTTAAATTCAGCAGTGTGTCTTGTTTATAGTTGTTGAACGATAACAATACGAACAAAAATTATTTTATTGTTTCGTTGGATTTCTTTTTGCAAGTCCCAAAAAGACTGATAAACTGACTTCAATCTTAAATCACCCTGACTGGAGAAGCTAATGCACAACCTACATTGAGAATGGTGTTTCAAGTACAACAAAAGTACCATAGTCAATGAGAATTGGCTTCTAAAAACATAACATAGTGTACCGTCGTTTCTGAGAAATGCAAAATATTATGCACGCCCTCTTGCGGCTAATAACGGAACGCCGTTCAATAGCGGGATCAAATTTAATAAAAGCTAATATAAATCCATGTAACACCTGTTCCAGCTTTGGATTTCATGTATAAACATAACCCGAGAGTGCAGCAGGAAACATCAAAGATAGTACTAAGTACGCAGGGCCGCCAAGTGCTATTTATTCTGACTCAGATGTTTTGACCACTCATTGAGCAAAACACAGACACACACGTGAATCTCAAGACGTCTGAGGACCTATATTGTTCTTCTATTGTTTGGTAATCTCCATTGGTTTTGTACACCCCGTTTTCCGAGGACAACGAAGAACAAAGAACCGGACGGTTTGCAGTGCAAGCCTACACCACACCCACAACCTACGATACGGATTGGGTTTGTGGGGTACCACCATTGTCCTCCTATTGTCCCTTTTCTTCAGAATTCCTATTGAGGAGTACACAGAAACAAAGACCAACTTGTGGGGTACCATTGTTCCCATTCAGAAAGTACCCCACAAGTGGCACACACACGCCCACCCCCAAACACACCCACACATGAATTTCAAGACGTCTGAGGACCTCCTATTGTTCCTCTATTGTTTGGACTAACTTTTTGAAGCAATCTCCATTGGTTTTGTACACGCCATTTTCCGAGGACAACGAAGAACTAAGAACCGCCGTCCGAGGACCTATTGTTCCCTTTATTTGCAGTGCAAGCCCATACACACACACACACACACACACACACACCCTCACGCACATTGATTTGTGGGGTATTCCTTTGTTCGTTCTATTATCCCTTTTCTATATAATTCTCCTGTGGGGTACAAGATTTTCTATAGTTACCTTGTGGGGTCCAATTGTTCTATTGTGTTTTGGACCCCACAACGAATGGTGTGTACGTTCACACCCTCACACACACACACACACACCCTCACGCACATTGATTTGTGGGTATTCCTTTGTTCGTTCTATTATCCCTTTTCCTTATAATTCTCCTGTGGGTACAAGATTTTCTATAGTTACATTGTGGGTTCCACTTGTTGTCTTGTGTTTTTGACCCCTCACCGAATGGTGTTTACGTACACACACACACACACACACACCCTCACGCACATTGATTTGTGGGGTATTCCTTTGTTCGTTCTATTATCCCTTTTCCTTATAATTCTCCTGTGGGGTACAAGATTTTCTATAGTTACCTTGTGGGGTCCAATTGTTCTATTGTGTTTTGGACCCCACAACGAATGGTGTGTATGTTCACACACCCTCACGCACATTGATTTGTGGGGTATTCCTTTGTTCGTTCTATTATCCCTTTTCTATATAATTCTCCTGTGGGGTACAAGATTTTCTATAGTTACCTTGTGGGGTCCAATTGTTCTATTGTGTTTTGGACCCCACAACGAATGGTGTGTACGTTCACCCCCACACACACACACACACACACACACACACCCTCACGCACATTGATTTGTGGGGTATTCCTTTGTTCGTTCTATTATCCCTTTTCCTTATAATTCTCCTGTGGGGTACAAGATTTTCTATAGTTACCTTGTGGGGTCCAATTGTTCTATTGTGTTTTGGACCCCACAACGAATGGTGTGTACGTTCACCCTCACGCACATTGATTTGTGGGGTATTCCTTTGTTCGTTCTATTATCCCTTTTCCTTATAATTCTCCTGTGGGGTACAAGATTTTCTATAGTTACCTTGTGGGGTCCAATTGTTCTATTGTGTTTTGGACCCCACAACGAATGGTGTGTACGTTCACACACACACACACCCTCACGCACATTGATTTGTGGGGTATTCCTTTGTTCGTTCTATTATCCCTTTTCCTTATAATTCTCCTGTGGGGTACAAGATTTTCTATAGTTACCTTGTGGGGTCCAATTGTTCTATTGTGTTTTGGACCCCACAACGAATGGTGTGTACGTTCACACACACACACACACACACACACACACACCCTCACGCACATTGATTTGTGGGGTATTCCTTTGTTCGTTCTATTATCCCTTTTCCTTATAATTCTCCTGTGGGGTACAAGATTTTCTATAGTTACCTTGTGGGGTCCAATTGTTCTATTGTGTTTTGGACCCCACAACGAATGGTGTGTACGTTCACACACACACACACGTGTGTAAACACCGGCATTCGGGGACTTCCTTTGTCAAATTCCTTTGTCCAAAAATACGGGGACGGATTGTTCTCCATTGTGAGAGCAACCGGGGACCATTGTCCCTTTTGTTATACGTCCCCGGTTTGAATGCGCTCACACACGCACACACACACACACACACACACACACACACACACACACGTGTGTAAACACCGGCATTCGGGGACTTCCTTTGTCAAATTCCTTTGTCCAAAAATACGGGGACGGATTGTTCTCCATTGTGAGAGCAACCGGGGACCATTGTCCCTTTTGTTATACGTCCCCGGTTTGAATGCGCTCACACACGCACACACACACACACGTGTGTAAACACCGGCATTCGGGGACTTCCTTTGTCAAATTCCTTTGTCCAAAAATACGGGGACGGATTGTTCTCCATTGTGAGAGCAACCGGGGACCATTGTCCCTTTTGTTATACGTCCCCGGTTTGAATGCGCTCACACACGCACACACACACACACACACACACACACACACACACGTGTGTAAACACCGGCATTCGGGGACTTCCTTTGTCAAATTCCTTTGTCCAAAAATACGGGGACGGATTGTTCTCCATTGTGAGAGCAACCGGGGACCATTGTCCCTTTTGTTATACGTCCCCGGTTTGAATGCGCTCACACACGCACACACACACACACACACCCACACAGACCGTTGTTGCTATCACTATGTGGACATTCCTTTGTTCTCATGTACTTAAGCACAGTAATTTCTTAAAATCGTTCCCATTTCACACAGAAGAGTGTTTTTTGAGCGGTTTTCGTTCTATTTTTCCCTTTTAATAATATCCTTCGATTTAAGTCAACGAACCTGCTTAGACAAATCACTAATTTCAGAGATATTCGTACTTTTCCAAAGTCCAAAAACACTGTGTGGACGTGTGTAAGTCCACACAGTGCACAGAGTTCCTACACTATGTGGACATCCTTTCTTCCGAAGTCCACATAGTGTATGCTACGCCTGTGCACACACACACACACACACACCCTCACGCACATTGATTTGTGGGGTATTCCTTTGTTCGTTCTATTATCCCTTTTCCTTATAATTCTCCTGTGGGGTACAAGATTTTCTATAGTTACCTTGTGGGGTCCAATTGTTCTATTGTGTTTTGGACCCCACAACGAATGGTGTGTACGTTCACACACACAAACACACACACACCCTCACGCACATTGATTTGTGGGGTATTCCTTTGTTCGTTCTATTATCCCTTTTCTATAGAATTCTCCTGTGGGGTACAAGATTTTCTATAGTTACCTTGTGGGGTACCATTGTTCCATTGTGTTTTGGACCCCACAACGAATGGTGTGTAAGCCCACACCCTCACGCACATTGATTTGTGGGGTATTCCTTTGTTCGTTCTATTATCCCTTTTCCTTATAATTCTCCTGTGGGGTACAAGATTTTCTATAGTTACCTTGTGGGGTCCAATTGTTCTATTGTGTTTTGGACCCCACAACGAATGGTGTGTACGTTCACACACACACACACTCACACACACACAGTCTTGTATATGGTGTAAACCGAGGACACCCTATTGTTCCCCTCTTTTGTTCCCTTTGTTGTTGGACTTAAACTTTTTGAGGCTTCTCCCATTAGATTTGTACACATTTACAAACCGAGGACACCGTGCGCAAACCGAGGACATATTGTTCCCTTTTGTTATATGTCCTCGGTTTACACCATAAACACGTACACACACACACACAGCTTAGCGGCCCGTTCACTCTGTGGACATTCCTTTGTTCTCCTGTACTTAAGGATAGGAATTCTTAAAATCGTTCCCATTTCACACAGAAGAGTGTTTTGAGAGCGGTTTTCGTTCTATTTTTCCCTTTTAATAATATCCTTCGATTTAAGTCAAAGAACCTGCCTAGACAAATCACTAATTTCAGAGATATTCTACTTTTAAAAAGTCAAAAATCCTTCTGTGGACGTGTGCAAGTCCACAGAAGGGAAAAATATCCGGCGTTCTGTGGACATCTTTTGTTCTCAGGTCCACAGAATGAATGCTCTGCCTACTCACACGTACACACATTCCCGCACGGGGCGTTGTGGGGACAAAATACAAAGGATTTTGGGGATTAAAAACGTTGTGGGGACACACAAAATGTCCCCACAGCTAAGTAATTCCGGATCCCTCTTTTGTTCTCTGTCCCCATAACGCGGCCAGTGCTTGAACACACACACACACAGACCGTTGTTGCTATCACTATGTGGACATTCCTTTGTTTTCCTGTACTTAAGCACAGGAATTTCTTAAAATCGTTCCCATTTCACACAGAAGAGTGTTTTGAGAGCGATTTTCGTTCTATTTTTCCCTCTATAATATCCTTCGATTTAAGTCAAAGAACCTGCCTAGACAAATCACTAATTTCAGAGATATTCGTACTTTTCCAAAGTCCAAAAACACTGTGTGGACGTGTGTAAGTCCACATAGTGCACAGAGTTCCTACACTGTGTGGACATTCTTTGTTCTGAAGTCCACATAGTGTATGCTACGCCTGTGCACCCTCACATATGCCGACTTGTGGGGTAATCCTTTGTTCGTTCTATTATCCCTTTTTCTATAAAATTCTCCAGTGGGGTACCAGAATTTCTATAGATTCCTTGTGGGGTACCATTGTTCCATTGTGTTTGGTACCCCACAACGAATGGTGTGTAAGTACACACACACACACACACACACACGTGTAAACGCCTGCAATCGGGGACATCCTTTGTCAAATTCCTTTGTCCAAAAAAGCGGGGACATATTGTTCTCCATTGTGATAGCAACCGGGGACTATTGTCCCTTTTCTTATATGTCCCCGGTTTGAATGCGCTCACACACACACGCACGCACACACACACACACTTTTTAAGTTGTCGTAAGTCACTAGTTACTGTTGTATATATATATAATAATAATAATAAAACATAAAATAAACAAAATAAATAAATAAATAAAACATCGTTTTACCTCCATGCAATCCACCCTTTTAACAGCAATACAACTAGGTAAAACTTGTAGCTTTGCATGGTGAGGATGATAAGTAAGACTAATTGCGGTGACACCATGTGGAATCTCAATTGAGTAGTAATTAGTTCTGAAATGAACTGGGGGTACAACTCGACGTTTCGATCAGTATGCTCTGATCGTCCTCAGGAGAATGCCGGACTCTGGAAAATGCTGCTGCTTAAGTAGACTGCTGGAGGATCATCCCATGAATGGATGCTGGAGGATTAGTTCGTTGAGGCGCGCAGGCGAGAAACTGTGAGACTATGAGACTAGGATCCTAGGGGTTGGGGGAGAGGAGTGTGCTCACTGAACTGAATCAGTTGTTAACAAGCACAGGGGAAGGAGGGTGGTTGACTTAGGATATAGGGGATCCCTCAGTCTGGGGTGGGTTATGGACTTTGGATATAGAAGATCCTTCAGTCTGTAGTATGGGTCGCCAAATGTCGCTGATGAAGAAACCGATGTCCTGTGGCACAGTGTCGTGTTTGACGATCTCGATGGCCTCTCTGATGCGTCTGGGGTGCCATGCGTCGATGGGTGTGATGAGTTGGGCTGCCTGCCAGTCGATTTGGTGGTCCTTGATGTGCGAGTGCTTGACGATGGCGGACTTCTCGAAATCTCCTCTGCGGCCGTGTGCTCGGTGTTCCTTCAATCTGATGGGGAGGTTGCGTTTTGTTTCGCCGATGTACACCTTACCGCACTGACAGGGGATCCGGTAGACTCCCGCTCTGTTGTTTGGGTCCGGTTTGTCCTTGTGGGTATGTAGAAGTCCTTGGAGTTTGCTGGGGGCTGAGTGGAACACATCGATGCCTGCTTGTCGGAGGATGCGTTGTAGTTTGTGAGACGTCGAACCTAGATAGGGAGACAAGCAGAGGGTTAGATCACTTACCTTGCTTTTGGAGTTTGGAACCGGCTTCGCTGTGCTGATCTTGTTGGGATTGTAACCGTTGCGTTTGAGGGTAGTTCGGATGTGCTGTAGTTCCTTGGGAAGGCTGTCCTTGTCACAAATGTTGCAGGCGCGTTGTACGAGCGTAAGGTTGACCGATGACTTGATGCTTGGATGATGGAAGGAGCGCTGGTTCAGGTACCGATCTGTGTGCGTGGGCTTTCTGTAGACGTTGTGGTGTAGGGAGCCGTCTGGGTTTCTGGAAATGCCAACATCAAGGAACGCGATCTTGTCATCTTCTTCCGTTTCCATGGTGAACTTGATGCTCGGGTGTTGCTGGTTTAGATGTTGTAGAAAATCCTGGAGTGTCTCTGCCGTGTGGCCAAACCACAAAGGTGTCATCCACGTATCGGAGCCACAGCTTGGGTTGGAGGTCGGCGGTGTTGAGGGAAGAGTTTTCAAACTCTTCCATGAAAATATCAGCAAGGACCGGGGATAAAGGAGATCCCATGGAGGTCCCAGCTGTCTGCTCGTAGAACTTGCCCTGAAACTGAAAACAACTTGAAGAGACACATGTTAGTAGCAAATCATGAATTTGGTCCGGGGTGAGTGATGTGCGATCATCAAGAGAAAGATCTTGTACGAGTCTGTCCTTCACCAGGAGGCATGTCTCTGTAGTTGGGACATTGGTGAATAGGGAGACAACATCAAAACTAACCAAGATGTCGCTGGGTTGAAGTGTGAGGCCCCGGATGATCTCAACGAACTGACTGGAGTTGGACACATGGTGTTGAGTGAGACCCACCAAGGGTCGGAGGATCTTAGCTAGATGACGGGCTGTGTTGTACGTAGGTGAACCTCTGGAGGCGACAATAGGGCGGAGAGGAACATCAGGTTTGTGAATCTTCGGCTGGCCAAAGAACCTAGGGCAGGATGAGCTGGATGGTCTGAGATGTCGGTAGAGTTGGATGGAGAGGCCACCGGCACGGTGGAGGGCAAGGAGTTTGCTAGCGACTCTTTTCTCTATGGATGGGATGGGGTTCTTCTTGTCGGTGTATTGTGCTCGGTCCATGATGACTGTAGCGTTGCCTTTGTCTGCGGTGAGGATGTGGATGGAGCTGTCTCGTCGGATGTCCCGTAAAGCAGAAAGTTCTCCCTTGGAGAGGTTGGGCTTGGCTGGCATGGCTTTACGCAGAACATCGCTCATCTGTAGTCTGACGTCATCAGCTGCTGTTTTGTTGAGTCGTCGCAGGGCTGGCTCAACTGACTGGATGATTTCTTCCGTTGGAATGGATTTGGGTGTGAGGGCGAAATTCATTCCCAGTGACAGTACTGATGTTTCGATAGGAGTGAGGGTGCGTTGGCTGAGGTTGACGACGGTGTGTTTCTGGAACGCGTCCTGTGAGCGGAGGTGTGAGGGTTGCCTTAGGGATATAGCAGATCCCGTAGGTTTACTTGAAGCGCGGTTGGAGCGAGATGTAGAAGATCTCCAAGTCTCCGAGTTGGAAGGTCGTGGGAATACACGGGATCCCTTAGACCGTGTGAACGCGCGGGGGAATAGGGATGTAGAAGATCCCGTATCCAGTCTACTAGAAGCGCGGTTGGAGTGAGATATAGGAGATCTCCAGGACTCCGAGTCGGATGGTCGTGGGGATATAGAGGATCCCTTGGACCGGGTGAATGCGCGGGGGAATAGGGATATAGACGATCCCGTATCCAATCGTTGAAGTCGCGAAAACTTGCTGATCTGCTTCCAGCGTGTGGTGGTGAACACGTGTCTGCTCGAAGACGAAGTGCGGGTGGTGACTTTCTCGAAGTCCTCGGGGTGGAACGTGTCGCGAAATCCTTCTTCTAGGTGGGATAGATTGCGGTCGGTGTCGGTGAGGGAGGAACGTGTGGAGGCGATCCTCTCACGAAGCAAGGAGGCGCTGGCTGAACGTAGGATGCGACGGGAACGGAGGCTGCGAACTGGGTCATGGAGCTGTAGGCCTGGCGGGATAAGGTTGGAGTCTCGGCATCGTTTCAGGAAGGCGAGGTTGTTCATGAGTTTAGAACGTCTGATTTGCTACTAACATGTGTCTCTTCAAGTTGTTTTCAGTTTCAGGGCAAGTTCTACGAGCAGACAGCTGGGACCTCCATGGGATCTCCTTTATCCCCAGTCCTTGCTGATATTTTCATGGAAGAGTTTGAAAACTCTTCCCTCAACACCGCCGACCTCCAACCCAAGCTGTGGCTCCGATACGTGGATGACACCTTTGTGGTTTGGCCACACGGCAGAGACACACTCCAGGATTTTCTACAACATCTAAACCAGCAACACCCGAGCATCAAGTTCACCATGGAAACGGAAGAAGATGACAAGATCGCGTTCCTTGATGTTGGCATTTCCAGAAACCCAGACGGCTCCCTACACCACAACGTCTACAGAAAGCCCACGCACACAGATCGGTACCTGAACCAGCGCTCCTTCCATCATCCAAGCATCAAGTCATCGGTCAACCTTACGCTCGTACAACGCGCCTGCAACATTTGTGACAAGGACAGCCTTCCCAAGGAACTACAGCACATCCGAACTACCCTCAAACGCAACGGTTACAATCCCAACAAGATCAGCACAGCGAAGCCGGTTCCAAACTCCAAAAGCAAGGTAAGTGATCTAACCCTCTCTGCTTGTCTCCCCTATCTAGGTTCGACGTCTCACAAACTACAACGCATCCTCCGACAAGCAGGCATCGATGTGTTCCACTCAGCCCCCAGCAAACTCCAAGGACTTCTACATACCCACAAGGACAAACCGGACCCAAACAACAGAGCGGGAGTTCTACCGGATCCCTGTGAGTGCGGTAAGGTGTACATCGGCGAAACAAAACGCAACCTCCCCATCAGATTGAAGAAACACCGAGCACACGGCCGCAGAGGAGATTTCGAGAAGTCCGCCATCGTCAAGCACTCGCACATCAAGGACCACCAAATCGACTGGCAGGCAGCCCAACTCATCACACCCATCGACGCATGGCACCCCAGACGCATCAGAGAGGCCATCGAGATCGTCAAACACGACACTGTGCCACAGGACATCGGTTTCTTCATCAGCGACATTTGGCGACCCATACTACAGACTGAAGGATCTTCTATATCCAAAGTCCATAACCCACCCCAGACTGAGGGATCCCCTATATCCTAAGTCAACCACCCTCCTTCCCCTGTGCTTGTTAACAACTGATTCAGTTCAGTGAGCACACACTCCTCTCCCCCATCCCCTAGGATCCTAGTCTCATAGTCTCACAGTTTCCCGCCTGCGCGCCTCAACGAACTAATCCTCCAGCATCCATTCATGGGATGATCCTCCAGCAGTCTACTTAAGCAGCAGCATTTTCCAGTGAGAGTCCGGCATTCTCCTGAGGACGATCAGAGCATACTGATCGAAACGTCGAGTTGTACCCCCAGTTCTTTTCAGAACTAATTACTACTCAATTGAGATTCCACATGGTGTCACCGCAATTAGTCTTACTTAGCAATATAACTAGATAGGAGGCCAACTGAAATCAGGTTTGTATTTTCAATTATTTTGTTTAACATGTGTAACATAACATTTTAATCAAGACCTTGATCAAGACTTTGATCCATTTCCATATAGGCCTAACAAAGATATGTTTTCCTTCAGGGCACGGGGCAAATACTTTCACATGTTGGTTTCTCTACATATCTCTTCACTTTGATAAATTATACAAGCATTGACAAACATTTCACCATTTTGGTGACAAAATAACAACTTTGGCCTATTGTATTTATTTAGTCATTATTCAATGTGGTCTGTGCTTCGTATATGTTCTTGTTTATCAAGTAAAACGTATACGTTTCATGTTTTGTTTTCCCTCTGCGCACTTGTCATTTTACATGTCTAAATAAAACAATTTGTATAATATTATGATAACAATTTGTGAATTTTTTTTAAAACTTGATGTTTCATTGCATTTTGTTGTGTAATGTTCACCAGGAAGGTAAATGTCATATACCTTTTTCCATGAATGCATGACGAATACAATAAATTGAATTAAATTGACTTCATAATTTATCCTCGACTCTATTACAAACCATTTAATAGTTGGTGATTAATGTTGCAATGTGTTCCACGTAGTGACGATGTGCATAACTGGAAACAAATTCAGACCCTGAAAGGGCGTGCAGGTGACTCATCAGAGGATCACCACAAAATGCTACACCAATGGTTTAAAACAGCATTGAATAATCTCAAATGACTACAGAATATACCTTACAGTGCGTATGTGCAAAACTTTATTTTTGTTCCACATTTTACAAAGATACATACATCTTTTCATGCATGACTCTACCAACTAAATCTGTTGTTACGGTTTGTACATTGTTTAACTAATAAATAACACTTTTCTTACATAAATATCGTTAAGTTATACATTTATTAATTAAACAAAAATATTTGTGTTTTGTTTACGTCAGCTCATAGGGATGTGAATGCATTTTAGGCAAAAAAAAAAGTCTGCGATTTCTGGTTTCCGCGCGCGTCGCCTCAGACCGGCGTGTCGGCATTTGTATTTTCTTTATTTATTACTTTTGCTCTGAAACGACGTCCAATTGCAGCCAAAATTGCTGGATCGATTGAAATTCTGCCGTGCTGTGCTTTAAACGACCTTTTCACATTTTTGCCCTATTTGTGAGGCCTCTCTTAGCCACCATACTTTGTCTATGGGAAATTTGTTCTGGTTCCAATAACCGCTTATAGGCCTACATGTATCACGTATAAAAAAAGAAAAGAAAGCGCGTCACCACACCAATTTTGAACCGACCTATGACCAGAAACCGGATACTCTTTTTTGGCCTTACCTGAAACAGACTGCCAGTTGTTGGGACTACCATTTCTTAACTTTAACAGCTCGTCCAGATAATAATACATTTGCAAAAAATACACAACCAACCATATAATTTAGTACCAGAAAATAAAGGTTTCCCTCATCTATAGTGATAACACTTTATGTTGATAAATCACTAAATTACTTAATTGAAGACAATTCTACACGTCCGTATCCCTTGGAAAAGCAGAATACATGCAAAACAATGTTGAGAGTCTTAACGATAAGACTGAAACAGCTGCAATGTAATAATGTGTATGAATTACAATAGCATAGGACTATTGTCAATCATTCAGCTCATGCAACATAGCGGCACATGTGAATGCGGTCGGGTCAAGGATATAATATAAAAATCAGAGTGGCAACAAACAATTATCAACCATCATTCACTGTAATTCTTTAAATAACCTGAGCCTCCATCAAGTGTGTCAATAAATCGATGCGACGTAAAAACCAGTTAAGCGGTTATTAAGTAGAGCGTATTACACACATTATAATTATTGTGCATGAAGACTAATACACATGCTTATACATTCACTTTGCTTTGGGTAACATTGCATACAATTACTGCACAACTTCCTTATTGTGAACCCGACGACGGTATTAATCTTCCCTATAATGTTTTTCGTCTCATGTTCTTTACAATGTTAAAGAAGTTAAATAATTTAAACTTCGAAAAGAAAATTATAATAATATTTTTATTTTTTAATTTTTTTAAATTTTAATTTCCACCTTTTTAATGATTTTAACATATCTGAAAGC
This sequence comes from Zoroaster sp. YZ-2022, assembly GCA_029582265.1. Lineage (NCBI taxonomy): Eukaryota > Metazoa > Echinodermata > Asteroidea > Forcipulatida > Zoroasteridae > Zoroaster > Zoroaster sp. YZ-2022. The sequence goes on along the minus strand of CM055834.1, from coordinate 14,615,914 downwards.
ATCTTCCATTTGTGTAAACGACACAACGTAAATAAGCTTCACAGAATGGTTTTTTAATGCATATATTTTGGTTCAGTGAGAGTATGCAATGGAGGTAGTTTTACCCACATTACTGTAACTTCCATTTAATTTATAACATTGTGCGAAGCATACAAGATGATGTATATTTCGAAGGAAAAAATCCTTCAGTTGTATTATTTCCCTTCAGGTCATTAAGATTTTTTTCTTTTGACAAATCAGGACATGGTGAAAGCAAAAATGTAATGCATGTTGTCAACAGTAAACTCCTTGGGATTATTTCCAAAAGAACGGAATTGATGACATTTGCTTTAGTATAAGCACTTCGAATCTGACGATGCATCCTTATATCGCGCATTAAAAATTAGGAAAAGCGAATTGCTTCAAACCTCATCACCTGGGGCAGCTGCTGGCCATATTTAGTTACGTCTAAGCCGCGTCATGTCAAACGACAGAAACTACGTGTTCTTAAACATCACAAACTTAAATCGATGATTTTTCTTTTAGATGAACATGAAAGTAGTCCATTTATGAATTCCTAAGAGCAACCGCCAGCATGCACTTTATTTACATACTGACATACTGCATTTTGTGATAATCAAAATTAGCGTGGGACCTGGCCTGGGGACCTAGAATATATTAATCACGCTATTCAAGTGTGTGGTGTTAAATATCATTGTATATGCTTTCCCAATGTAGACATGACCAAAACAACAAAGGGGAGGAGGTAGACTTTTGGTCAGTGAATAGGCGGGACTATCATAATTTCTCTGTACGAAGATCTTTATGCTAATTGAGTAATATATTCTCAGGACTGACAAATCTGGTTTAAATAACTTTGCTACTAAACTTAATGTACAATGAATACAGTGAATCACCGCTACAAGGAACATCATGCGGTTCACACAAATTGTCACGGTCGTTACAGTGGATCACTGCTACAATGTGAATAATTATACAAATTACGGTCGGTGGAAACAAATAAGTATTACGCGGTGGCAATGTAGGATTTAAACGCAATAACTGATTAGTCAATTATTTCAAATAATTATTATTTTATGCAGTACATTACACGTACATTTGAATCACATTACTTTAATGGTGAGAAAAAATATTGAGTAGCCATTCAAATAAAAGTGAGTGGTAATTCACTTTAATCAACATAAATAGAGTAAGTTTGGGGTAGCACCATGTAATAATGGAGAATGTATTATCCTGAAGACGGTCAAAGCACACTGACCGAAACGTCGAGTTACCCACAGGTTTTTCTCAGAACCACACAACTTAAGAGAGATTATTACATGGTGCTACCGCAAACCTATTCTATTGATCACTTTCCACCATGCAAATCTTTAAGTCTTATTTAATCAACATAGTAATGTACAGATATTAACTAAATTAATGAATTATATCATGTTACAGCTCATATACCATGGTATTTTGTATACATAAATTCATCCAGTTACACAAAGCACACATAATTGGAAATTCTGGAAAATATATATCTAAAACATCATGCTTCAAAATAGAAGTTATACACAAAACACATAAATTGGTATTTTGACTAATTTAGGTCATCCCTGAAACAGAATCTTAAGTCAATATTTTCAAATCACAAACCATTTATTAGGCAGAAAGGCAGAAACCTTTGTAAGGTTAATTCCAAGATAATATCTGGATGGTGTTTCTTCACGCCTTGTACGTCACCGAAATTAAATTGTGAAGAGGTTAGATTTAGTGGTATTTTTCATGTAGGCCAACTTGATCATAAATGGTCCCTTTAAACCTCGTTTTTACTAAAATATGTATAGGTCTATCGTTACAAACAATGTATATTTACGGTCACGGTTTGTATTGGTCAGTCTGCATGGTCATGTCGGTCAGTTATATGAGACAGTCAAACAAACATTGCCAACAAATACACAAATAATAAACTAATAATAATGTTTTCTCTTTGTATATTCTCTTGATAAGATGTTGATTGTTTTTCGAAAATCGTTCTGAAGATTATGTATGTGCATCTTTTCAGGGAGGACTACATAGTACGAATTGGTACAGCAGTCTTGTTTGCCGTAACGGTTGTATATACACTGTGCTACTAGACATGGTAATTTGTATTGTCGGAACAAAATATCACGTTTCAAACATAAGAAACTTGGGAAACGAACAACATTAGTATTTTGTAAATGCACGTTCATTTCATCCCTCTAATTTTCAAGAACAATATTATCCAACTACTATGCTTTACAGAAAAGTAGTTGGACTGCAATTGATTATTGTTATTATTATTGTTATTTTTAGTAAATTCGACAAAACTATTCCATTTTCTCTAGAATGAAAGCACTCTAGGCAGGATCATTTGTCGGGATGATGGATACCAGCTTTACACAAAGGAAGCTTTTAAATAATGATTGGTTAGTTGGGTCTGGTTATGAGCAATACTGTACCTTCCCTTTTATACTTAGGCCTCTTTGTGTGATTTTTGTTTATACTGACGGTACGTTTATTTTGCTATGTGCATGTTTTTATAATGTTATAATTAAAAATAAATAAACAAATAAACAAATATTAATGATAAACACAAATAATTAAAAACAAATGCGCACGTATGCATTTGTTCATTGGGGTCACAAAAATGGGAAAAAAGAAGAAACACAGTTTCTGTTTAGAAAAATCTAACACTGAATGCCATGGAATTCGACTAAATAAGAGTAAACGAAACCGTGCTATGACTTCTGTTGTCAACACACTATCTATTTGTCCGATTATGTTTACTTCCTTGTAACTTTTACCTCGAGTTCATGCTTAGCTGCACATACGTCTACCTTAGAAGGACAATTTCAAGGATATCATTGAGATACAATGTTGTTTTCAAAGTTGTTGGTTGACCCTTCCTGTTTTTATGCTGTAAAAGTAATTCATGTTTGCACACATATCTTTAGCATAATGTTACTCTGTGTGGGATAGTTTCTCTGATTTGACCGGATCCAGATGCATGACAGTCGTACGATGTCGAGAGAAAGAATCCGGGATACATCGTATATCATGAGTTTGTTTGTTTTTGGTCCCCCCCCCCCCGGCTGTCCCGTAATCTCCTTTGGGACGTTTCAAACAAGTAGTAGCAACGATCGCCAATGACGTCACCAATTCTACTTTTATATAAAAATGAGCCATGTACTAGCAAAGCTTTCGGACAAACATTGTAAGTTCGTCTGTGCAAACTATGCCTTGTACTACGCGTGCGGCGAATTCTATACCCATTGTCGTATAAGGAATTCTGTTGAAGCATACTTGGATTATTGCATTAGTGCTATTCATAGTAATTCATAGCTGTCAACTGCAATATGTTTTTTTTTAATTTATAATTTAGATCTTTAAACTCAACCTGCCATTAAACAGTTCTAATATTGGTTCTCTGCCCGTTGCATTTATTATCTGAAAATTTGTCTGAGCGGTTACTAAATCCCTTTTTATTTGCTTATAAATTGACCATTACTTTCAGTTAAATTTGTTTTACCATGCTCTATTTACAAATTATTTTTTGCAATAAATTAATAAAAACAACAATCAGACAAAACATTACCCAGGTGAAAACTGATTTAAATGAAACACTTCAGACAGTCTTTTCTGTTAAAATTGGCTATATATTTCAGCACAAAAAACATTATAATGTTTACAATCGATAAGGAAGAATGGCAATGCGCAATAATGCGGCAATCAGATTGCAGTTGTTTCACGATTAGAAATGCTTAGATGTCAGTCTGGTAGCCTTGCGTCTACTCTGATGCAGTAAGCTAATCAATAGCCGAACCCATTTCATAATTATGCCTAATATACCTATTCATGCTATCAAGGTCATTAAAAAAATCTCTGTGCTTGCTGATTAAAGGGAGGGTGCGTTATTGACAATGTGGCTTATAGAAGTGTGCTTACTCTCTTTGAATCACTATAATTATACTAAGACAACCAATGTGTGGTAATTTTAGCTTATTGCATTGTTTCGTTAAACGAGTTTTACATTGGATTGTTAATCATGCTGTTATTATTGTACCTTTAATTCTTTTTTATGAAATAACAAACGTACAACTATTGCCGAGTCTGGAAAATATGGAGTGGTCTTGATCGTTGTGACATTTTCCTCATTGAGTCTTTTAAAGTGGTAAGATCAAGATGTGATCAGAACGATATCCAAGTGTTATTTTCAAACAAGACCATAAGTCTGCGGTTGTTCGTTGGGATTCAACATTGCCATCGACTGGCAATATTGACGCATGGGAACATGTGCTTTGGAACCAAGCATATGGCTATCCATGCATGGAAAATGTACTGTGTCATGGCACACCAAATTCAAGGACAATGTATTTTTTTATAACTTATTTCGTTTCCCTTTGAAAACATTACATGTAGGTTGTGAAACCTGTAATTTTTTTACCTATTGTAATTGACTTAAATTGAATTACATTAATATTCTTCATGAAATAAACCTGACACATTCTTTTAAATTTGCAAATGTCATGTTTGGTAGTTACATGTGACAGAAATAGAAATGTCTCTGTAGAAATAATGCAATATTTCAATTACTAGAAAAATACAATTATACAAAAAATGTTGTCTTCAGTAGCCCCGGCCTCTTTATTTATATTTGTCGGTGTTTTTCTTAATTTCGATATAATTTTGCTATAACTAAGTTGCTAACAGTTGTGAACAGTTCTATGCATTCAATGTACTCTGGAGACTCTTTTCAGATCCCATTTTTTTTTCGCAATTAGCTCTTTATCAGGGTACCTGGAATTGAATACATTTTTTTTACAGCGAATATACCCAGCGGCAGTTAAGTGCACCACGTTAGCCTATCTAATGGAAAGTTCTAGGCAGAAAGCACGACTTGGGACGCATTCATTGTCGAGTAAGTCAGTTTCAAAGGTACAAATTCATCAGTAAATTGAGGCTTTCGCTCCAGGTCCTGGGAAGAAATAATAATAACAAAAGAACGAAAAAAAAAATTAATAATAATAATAATATGATAGGTTACTGTAGTGCCACCGAACTCTATAGATCTGATTTAGAAACTCATGTAAAATTACCGATTCAGGTTCTCCGGGCTGTTCCTTCATTGATTTCCTTTTGTTTTCAATAATTTCAAAAATGCATACAAAATAACAAAGACGGGTGATTAAACCCGGTTACTGTTTGTAGCTGAAAGAGGGTCACTTGTTGCGATTCAATTGCAGTGCATCTTTACTTGTAAACTCATTTTTAATTGTGGAGAATTAACACGCAGTATGTAGTTACCAGTATGAATATAAGAACAACTTCTCAGATTCTCAATTCAAGCAAGTGTATGTCTAAATAAAGCAAGCAGAGTTTGGTTGCCCCCTATTGAAGTATGCATTCTGTAGATGACACTATATGCTGTAAAAATGGGGGTGTTTCAATAACACCAATGTTGTCAACTTTATTGATTTAGGGTGTTAATATTGGACAATGCCCAATATGAACACAAATGGTTGTAGTTTTAAACACCGCACTATTTGCAATAAAGAAAACATTCAAACACATTTTCCCCAAAAATATGTAGATGAGCTTGAAATGTTTCATTCTGAATTCAGAGGCCACTTTATAGCTTTAAATAAGTACCGGTATTGAATGTATGTTGTTTGTGTTCAATATTTTAAATGAATTATTAACAGATTGATAAAATTATAATGAAACATAATCTTGAAATCTGAACAAAATTGATAAACAAAGCTAATATCATATAGGCTAGGCCTGAAAATGGCTAATTTTCACTGGTCAACAATTTTTTTTAAAAGTTGTCTGCTTCGGAGAAAAAATTTGCTATTTATTATGGATTTTGATGTGCTGAATTATGACAATTAAAATTGCTGATTGGCTACTGTTTCCAAGATATTTAAGTTTTTACATTTTACGTACTATGTATATGGTGTACATAGCAGATATTTAATCATGAATTATCATACGCTATTCCCATACGTGTACACAAGTACATGTAGATCTTGAAAACTAGAGCCAATCAACAATTTTAAGCATCATTTCCATTCTCAGTGACCCATAATTAGTCAAGTTTGACTTCATTTGTTTCGGAAGCATTTTGGCTGTAGACCAGTGTTATCTAGAACTGAACGCAACACTCAGGCTTATGCGATTCAGGCGTTGATTGCTTTAAGTCACACTGGTGACATTTTTGTTTTATTTTACTGGACGATCAAGTTTGTATCCCACCACACCCCATCCCACATCGCAATATGGTAATCATATAAATCCATCTTGAAATTCAATATTAAAAATCACATCATTTCTGTACACGATTATTTAAGTAAGTGCAAGTTGTGCACGTGCAGACGAAAAATGTTAATGTTATACCACAGACGATATAAGATCAGTTTAATACAATAGTGCTTTGATCCATATTTGGGTTGGTCCATGAACAACAGCATTTTGATCGACTTAGTACTGCATTCGCGCTACTGAATTTGTCAATCTAAGTATAAAGTAATGTTCTCATTATTAACGAGAGTTAATTAATACATTGAATAAAAACTCACGACACGACAGCTATAATATAGCTATATTATATTATCGTCCATGTCCGTGGTACGTTGCGATGTCAGTCACGAAAATTGTGCAATGTTTTAGATTTTATGTACATATTTATATGTTCCATGTCTTTATCAGGTAACATTTTGATTGTCAATACAATGACTAAATACAACTTAGAAAATAGCACTTTATTTACATAGTCAATGAACATATGCTCCAATATAATTTGTTAATATATAACTCACACACAGATCCTCGTCATTTAATTGGTGGAACACACAACACGTGTCAACAACTTCGCATGCCATTTTCACCTTCGCTCTAAAACAATACTTTTGAACACAAGTAAACGTGTGTGGTTAGAATCAACCTAATCCCCAAGAATTTCGAGCAGTAATGACACCAAAATCAGGTAGATCCTGGCTGCGATCCGTTATACAAATTTTCTAAACGTATAGCATAGAGCACACAATTTATGTTAGTTTTGAAAAGCTTATGCCTTGGAACTACATGTGAGATATATAGAACAAATAATTGACACTGTGTTTTTAATTTCTTCAATGGGATGAGTATATCACCCGGTAAAATTAGCACTGTTCCATTTTACTTAAAGTTACTCACAATACTTGTATAATAAACCATTTTCGGATCCAAGAGAAATTGGGCACACTTCTCCTTTGTGCTCATCTAATCTATAAAATAAAATAAAATAAAATAAATACGTCTACACATTTGATTAAATGTTTGTCCCCTTTTAGCCACCGTTGATCCACTTGTTGTCTAAACAACATCAATATCAATTATTATTTAAATAAATTATACACGATAAGTAAAATGTCTACAAATGCATCCATATCATGTTGTATGTACAAAAACCAACCTATATAAGTTTCAGGTCATTTCAAAGATACATATTCTTTGTGTTTCGTAATTTCACCGGCAACTTCATTGATACACTGATAATTCCTTTATGACAGATAATTTCACAAAATAATTGACTGAGGCAAGGATAACAGCTTATAAAGCGTTAAATGAATTAACAACGTGAAGAGAAACATTTCTTTATGGCCAAATAATGACATCCAAGTACATTCAATTCAACCCAATAGTTCTATTATAATTCTACCCAATAAGAATTATTAAAGTAACCTGTGAACGTTTCATCACAAAAGGTACCTACGTGTTTGTGGAAAAATCGAAAAACAGTGTTGTATGTTTTACAAAACGTTGCCGGACAGTAATATTTTGTTTACTCGACATAACACTTCCTGATTTCTCTAATATAAAAACACTTCAGACAGAAACTTTTTTCAGGATAATTGACGGTGAAATAGTCAAATACTAGGAATATGGATCGGTTCATACTTATCAAAGGGCAAATCGATTAAAAGAGAGGAAGACGTGCATTGACCGGTTTGATTGATCGTAGGTCTTCGTGATGTCAATTTGGAAACGATTGACAAACTCTAGATTTCAGAAAATTAATAACGTGCTCCTCAGTTGTCCTCTATCTGCCCTCAGGTTTTACATTGAAAAAATGAGACGGTGAACTGTAACTTGAGAAACTGAAGGGATACTCAATTGTATTTTAAGTCCCTAAAACAAATTAAGCCTAATGATCCAAACATTTCAACAAAAATAGTTAGGGAATTAAATACAATTTTCATGGAAATCATTGTTTAGGTGCTCTTGATCTTCAATATTTTGAATTAAAAACAATCATTTCGTCACCGGTCCCATGAAGTGACACAAAGTGTAGAAAAAAATTTGTTTTATTTTATTTTATTTATTTATGATTGTTTTTAGTGACAACAATATATTAAAGTGACAACAATTCAAAAATATTAATGTTTGATGCGAAACGTGTGTTTAAAAAAGACACTTCGTGAGACTGGTGACGATTTCTGTGTAGGCAAGGACGGACACTCACAACACCCATGGTACACATTAGTCAAAATGCGTTTCAACAGGTTGACCATTCGTGTTTTGGAAATAATTAATATTTAAAATAAAATGGGGCTGCGTCATTGTATGTGTTCATCATGCTTGGACAGCCATTCAACACTGGATATTTTCCCCTAAATTATTAAATCAATACAGGTGCAATATTGGCAATGTTTCGTTGAGATTTAGCAGCGCTCTTCATACTTGAACCGTAATTTAATTAAACATTGCTCTGTTGTTGCCCTTCCGTTTGTTGATGTTTTGTTCATAGGCCTACATTACTTTCCCCTGACGTATTAAAACTTAACATACTGACAAGAAAACAGAGTACAGAGGGATTTAAAAAGAGGCAATATCGTTGTATAAGTTGACTGATAGAGGAGGAGTGGACAACCAGCGATTGCAATTATGCATGTTGTACACGGTTATTTACCAGAACAACAATAAGTAAAAATTCTCTTTGCCACATGAATCTCTTTTTTATCGCCATGTATGCACATATATCATACTTTTTTTTAATTTGGTTTGGTGACCCCACCCCCTATGTTGGACAGTGTTCCCTTTTCTCCCATGAGACACGCCAATATAAACCACGAGAACATGATGCGTCTACGGAAACGTATTATAGGCTATGCTAGAGGAACAATGGAATGTGAAAGGTCTCACATGGCTCTATTTCCACTTAAAGTTCTTCATTTTGTCTTCATCGATCTAAGAAAGCACTACTTGGTGCATTCGTTAAGCAATCATTTAGTCCTATTATAACGCCCTTCTTTAATAATTACCAGCAGTGGAAATAATATGTACGCGCGAAGGTTGTGTGTCACGCAAATGCCATTACAATGTAACCTCTGCCAAAGATGACGAAATCGCAATTACTGTTACTCTTTAAAACGTCTTAAATACGTTCCCATATGTGCTTGTTTCTTTATCGCCCTTATGATGCGTTTCTGTGGTTTATTCATTTGTTTAAAAGTTTTCTTCCAGATGTATTTACGTCTTTGGAAATAAGAAACGCATACTTCCTGTATGGCTTTTGTTCTACATTTGAGCTACTTCAGATTCACAAACCGTGCTCTGTAACAAGTTGTTGTTCACATTCTTTCGCTGGTTAAGTACACTTCAGCCCAACTCCAAATTGGTCAAACTGTAGGAAATTCGCTATAGTGTCTATATTGAGGACTCGTCCTCAGTAGCTGTCAGTCTCTCCGTTTTTGTCGTCATACTGATGCTGATACTTGTACGATCTTTGTAAACATTCCCACGACACGTAGCAAACATCTTCCGGAAGTACTTCCTGAAACTCGTCGTTGTAAACGCGTACACAAAGGGGTTGACACAACTGTTAGCGTAAGCCATGCACAGGAAGGACAATTGCATTAGTTGGAATACATTACCTTTAGCAGAACTAACTATGGACCCATTGAATCTTGCCCAAATGACAAATATCTGAATTGGCGCCCAGCAAAACGCGAACAGAACCACCACAATCAGTACCATCCGGGTGATTTTCTGTTTCCTCCGGAGAGCTCGGGTGTGCGCCTGCGCACTCTCTGTTCCTCCCGAAGTTTTCTGCCATATTTGAACGAGGATTTTTGCGTAGCAGAACATTATCAACATCAATGGGAAGATGTACATCCCGAGAAATGAGTAAACACCGTAGATTTTGTCATCTATTTCCGGATTCGGGAAGGTACTCACACATTCGCTTTTCGAATTAAGTTCTGTGACGACAGGAATTGCAAGATGTATCAGAGAAGAGACTGCCAAAGAAACAAAAAAGACACGGAGGCATGAGAAAAAGGATTAAATTATCACTTTCCCGCTCGAACTAGTCTCCCATCAGTCTTGTCACTGTGACAGCTACATTGAAGAATCCTCCTTTATAGATGTGATCCGATCCGTGTTTGTTCTTACAACAGCGACATTACTCTTTGTCCCATCTCGAAGCAAGCTACCACAACAGGGGCCAAATAAATGCTTAAAGTACTTTTTGAAACCAGTAGTTGTGAACGCGTAAACGAACGGGTTAACACAGCTGTTTGAATAAGCAAGGCACAGGAAAGCACCATGTAAGGCCACGTTAATATGAGTGGCGGCATCTGGGTTAAAAAGTGCCCAAGTGCTGAATATCTGAATGGGAGCCCAACAAATGGCAAATAACAAAACAACAATCAAAACCATCTTGGTGATTTTTCGCTTCCTTCGAAGGGCGCGCGCCTGCGACTGCGCACTCTCTGTCCATCCTGATGATTTATACCAGATTTGAAGGAGGATTTGGGTGTAGCAGAACAGAATAATAAGGAGAGGAATGGCATACATCCCGAGGAAGGCGAAAACTGCGTATATAGTATTGGTGCTGATTTCTCCCTCAGGAAAGTGTCTTTCGCAAAATTGACTGTCATTCTTGTATTCGATACGTGTGAACACATAGGCAGCTATATGTATCAGCGATGAAACTAATACAAAGGAAATACAAAAGCACTACTGTTGAAACAAATGTTAAGTTATACAAGAAAGCAAATGTTAAGTTATACAATAAAGACAATATTACCCTGTGATTATTATTGTTGCATTGCACTTGAATTGTTAGTGCACAAGTACCATTGTAATAAGTTTGAAATTCAAAACCTACAAAGGTGACACCGATCAAGCCCTACCTGGATAAGCAAATGAATGGATCAAAATAATACCGTAATTATTCGAAGACGAATAACCCGTTAGTACCTCTATGAATTGTTTTCGTAAATGCCCGAGACATTTTAGACAATCTGATTGGACAAAACGTAAACGTGGGGTGTATTAACGGAGGGTAAAGACATGACTTATCGAAATCAAAGCAGCGCGTATGTCTGCAAGCTGCGCTGTTTTGTGCAATGCGCAACGCGGATTTGAACAAATCAAAGTTACAAAGATTGGCATCACGCGCCTGACTCATATACTTTGGAAACGTTTCGTGTCCCCCGAACTAATGTTTGAAAACTAAATCGATACAGGCATTTATGAGTGGGAATAACAGTTTGATGCTTCGTTTCAAAAGCTTGGCTTCTTTCTAACAAGCACTTGCAGTGCTTGTTGAAACCTTGGTACTAAGCTTTCAGCATTATTCTTAAGACTGTCTTGGTCGTTCTCATCACACCACTTGAATACCATTTTGCTATCTTCAGCCATATCAAAATACCCTCAAATGGACCACATTGTATGAAAACAACCCCGTTGGTTTAAATCAATTTCAGACGAACATATTTTAATGAGAGCACACGTGTTTAGCTGGACAAGCATATATTCACCCAAACGATCTCAGTCGAAGGAGAAATAATGAATCGAATGACTAAAAAAGGACACTCTCTAGTTCGTAAATTGTCTGGACAATTCGGGATACAACACAATTAAGTTGATAGCAGTTGAGTAAATGCTCCCGAATTATGATAAGCAGGCGGTGAACATCTAAACGTTAATGGCAGTATCGTCACGATCAACAGGGCATAGATAGCTAGTTTTAGATTAACTCATGATAAGGTCATATCACCGTTACTGCTGCATAAATAAACCAGTGATTTCAGTCATATTAAACTACCGGTATGACACCGATCCAATGCCCTGTTGAAAGTCTGTTTGATCGTCAAGATCCCGTTCAATCAAAATCTAACGAACGATAAACTTCTGTCGTTTACTTAACGTTTGTCACAGGAATAAGAAATATACATGAGTGTGCTTCTTCATAAAATAGAATGCAATGCAGTTGTGAAGATAATACATTTTGCAACTTTTGACCCACAAATATTCTGAAATAGACATAATGAAAAGACGCACGCTATCGGTGGGAGGGGAGGGATCGTCGTGGTTCAATAGAAACTCCCATTTTGTTTTTCGTTTTTTTATTTATTGGGGGAACGATTATGGCTGCTTTTATTAATTCTCTAAACCATTTTTGGGATGACTGGAATGTCTGTAATCGTACAACCTTGATCGGGCCTTTAATACTCACACATGCGTGCCAGCTTGACGTAATGGTAACGATTTACAGAACTTAAATATATCTATAAAATATGCCCATGAAGCAGCCATGGTGATAATATTCAATACTACTATTGGAACATTTCTTAAACTGATACTGAGATTATTAAATTTAGCGCTTATCATGACTGGCTACAATCTTCTTTAAACCCCTGCTGAAATGGGATTAATGATTTGGATGCGGTATTGTGTTTAGGCCTGTGGGCTATGAATGCATAATTTGAACTCACATATCCAGATAGCAATATTGATGACCACTGCCTTCATCACTGTGCGAGTGTTTCTAGACTTGACTGCGTGCACTATCAGATAGTAGCGGTCAACTGTCATGGCTGTCAACGTCAAACAAGTGGCTTGCACAGTCACCTGGGAATTAACACACAAAAACACAACAATAGCACATAATTAGCATTTTTTCAGAAGCAAATCAGATAGGGCCTATAATATAAAAACGAACAACACATTGACAACACTTCTTATTATTGTCTTAGGCCAAAAAAGTCTCCGGTTTCTGGTCATGGGTCGGCTTCAAAATCGATGCGGGGACGCCCTTTTTTCGGCCATTTAAAAAAAAAAAAAAATTTATACGAGGGGACCAAATTTCACATATACAAAGTATGGTGGCCTCACAAATCGGGCAAATCGTTTAAAGCACAACACAGCAGATCCATCAATTTTGGCTGCAATTGGACATAGTTTCATGTCATATATATATATATATATATATATATATATATATATATATATATATATATATATATATATATATATATATATATATATATATATATATACTGAGACGCAATAGAAACTTACCACTTGTTTTGGAATAGCATAACATTGTAATGGTTCAAAATAAGACATCACGTGCTGCTAATTAAAATCATCACATACCCCTTGAGCGATCGCTGATGGTCAAACCAGGTGTTACGCACCTGGGCCATGAAGAGAACGACTCAAAGGTCACGTGACCATGTGTGACCGATTTGTCTGTAGGGGGTACACTGACTTGCCAAAATAAGTGCACATATTACATTTGTGCATTGTGATTACTGATAATTTAAGGTCGAAAAAGTGGTAAGTTTCTATTGCGTCTCAGTATATATATATATATATATATATATATATATATATACTGGGTGAGGGAGCTATCTTCATGCAGAGTGCTCGATGCTATGCAGAGCGTAGTATAGGAATGAAGACTTGCTGGAACGGTAGTTGTAACTCAGAGTTTCACGCTTATGCGATCATCAGACAACAGAGTTGTCTGATGATCGCATACCCTTGAAACACGGAGTTACAACTACCGTTCCAGCAAGTCTTCATTCTATATATATATATATATATATATATATATATATATATATATATATATATATATTACTACAAGTATATATATATATATATATATATATATATATATATATATATATATATGTATATATAGTATATATATATATATGTTTGTTTTGTTTTTTAATATATTTGTATGCAACAATATTTTCTGGGTACAGTATTGTTGAATCGGGTATAACTATGTTTATCGTGTAAACGTACATTTTAGGTTATCATAGTTTATCCTAGTCTGATTGCAAGTGTATGTGTTAGGATACAGTATATAGGTTATATATATATATATATATATATATATATATATATATATATATATGTATGTATATGTATGTATATATTTATATGTATATGTATATATTTTATATCACAATGTACCGTAGTCCCAATCGATTATTTAAAGGTTTGAAGATACACGGTTACTCGTTATATGTTAGTTCGATAAACACAGAGGGTTTGGAGATACCGATAAAGACCCTCGTCAAATGCAATCTCGTCAACCTCGTTATGTCTCCGTGTTACCCTTAAGTCTAATTATCACAGCTGCTTGCAAAAAGGGAAGATGCACAGCATGTGTAACGTAACGTGCCCCGCTCTTCCCAGGATTGTTCTCAATCAAAGCTTTAGCCTGACGGCAACAGCAACATCGATGAGTTTCCGGCTTCATTTCACTGGGCGGAGCTCAGGAGAACTTGCCTTTCAAGGTGAATAAACCCGCACTCCAAGAAGTCCAATATCACAGCATCAGTGTTTCTCCTTCGCAATAGGGGCCTATGTCACGGGTAAAGTGTCCGGAAATAGTTCAGTGTAAGCCAACTCTGTTGAGAAATGTTGTACAAGCCAGCCACAGCAATCGATTGTTCCTCTTTATACCATGACATTGTAAGTCAGTGTGCTCGTCTGGAGCTCTGTATACTTTGATGGACATTGACTGCATCACTTGGCTGCCATTTTGATATAAGTCTAAATCCAATGTCTTTGGCGCGTGACAACATGAACCTTATTCAAATTGGAGATTATTTGGAGACTTTTCAAATTGATTTCTATTGTCTATGCCTCTGATAAAGGTCCAGTTTGCATCGAAAGCTAAGGCCACCCTCCATATTTAATTTATATATATATATATATATATATAGGGAAAAGGAAAAGCAAAGGATCATGGGGATCATTGAGATAAAGCCTGAACAAAGAATTATGTGCCATTGAAAAACCTTTAGACCTTAAGTTGATAGTTTGTTATATCACTGTGCAATGCTAGACACGAGAATAACTGAATCGTATCAAACGTGTTGATTAACGTATTGACCAATGGGTATAACAATATGGGTATAACATCTCAAATTGGTTTGAACAATTGGTTTGAACATTTCAAAATATACATTCAACTTTCAAAAAACGTCCAATTTATGATGGATTGATATCAACAGATTAAAGTGTAAAGGTTCAATGGTACGAACTTCCCTTGGCTGTAATGCTACTGTATATTTATATCAAAAATGACAAATGGGGTTAAGCACAACGTATAATCAATGACGCACTGGCTTTTAAGATTCGTATCCCCAATTCGTTAAGCGATCTTGGTTCCTCGTCAGCTCGTGCTAGACACGATGCTTTTAAAACCGGTCCCCCTGCAGGTGACATGATATCTTGTTCCACAGCTTTGTCATTACAAGATCAGCTCAACGGGTTTAAGATTTGTTTCGTCTGACGCGAAAGTGATGTACATACCCCGAGCATTGTATCTTTTTCTCAACAGCAAGCAAGCTCTAAGTGCCTACGTCCGAGTAAGACTGACATGGAGTCTGACTTGTCATTGGTTGTTTTCACTGATGCTGTCAGGAGGCTCTTATGCCTACCGTGTGATAGGACATCAGCAATGTGTTGATAGATAACAAGAAATTCTCCTATCATCTCCGCTAGGAGAGTTTTACCGTTTTGTTTTGCTTTCATTCTTCTACTGCTGGTGCTCGTTTCCATTTATATAAACTTTATAAATACATTGATGCACTTCAGCACGCATGCATAAACACTTACTACTGACAACAGTTCTAAGATCTTTGGGATAAAACTAAGTCATATTGGCCTAAAGGCATTATGAATGTTATTACTTTGTGCACATGATTATATAATCACCTTTAAAAAAATTGAATATGACTAAGCAGTGTTACTCGTAGTGTAGACATTTGGATTCCAAACTTTGGCGTATAAATCTCTAAAAAGGCTTATGCGATCAAATATAATTTGTACTTAAATCATTCTCAAATTAAATAAATGAAATTTTTACAAAGCTAAACATCTTATTAATAAGAATGCAATATTCCTACATGTTAACATTATCGCCGTACTGCATTTGGACAGTTTCATATTATAAACATACATCTATATCATAACAATGCGCCCGAGTCTCAGGGCCGTGGCCAAAGGGGTAGTGGGGGATGTGTGACACCCCGCCCCATCCCAATATTTTCTCAGTCGACATTTAGAACCTCAGTCACCAATTAAAACACACAATATAATTATTCATTCATTCATTCATTCATTCATTCATTCAGGTGGTCTGCTCATGTATCGTGTGGCTGTTTTTTCCATTTTTTGTATTGTACCGGTATGTATTAAGCTATATTTATTATATTTGTAATTTACTTAACATACAGTACCTGCAAGACCTTAGGAATGTTATTTTCTGTGTCTTGAAGGAATTTTGTGTCAAGGTTTAGATTTGGCCGTTGTGTGATTTGGTTTCTTACTATCCTGACGCCATGATGGCAGCTTGGGGTGGGAAAGTGAAAGCACATTCTTCAAAGACTAACAATCACACACATTTGAATAATAATGTACAGGCGTCACAGAAGATGAGCCGCAACAATGGTGTCGTCTTCGATGCCAAAGAAAACGTTCCAATCTCAATATATGTGACTGGCTCTGGCAAAACCCTAAACTTGGACCCAATTTTCAAAAGTGACCTCCCAAATTTATCGTGAAAATTAACAATGTTTCCAACAACGTTTCAGGATTTTTCTTTTTCTATCAAAATCTAGAAAAATGCTCTATATGGTGACATGAAAACTGGTCCCTCAAACTGGTCCCTGGGGTCAGTTTTGGACCTTTTCATGGCTGTTACGCATTAAAGTCAATGCCGAGAATTTTCGGGTTTTGCCAGACCGGGTCACATATGTTAACGAAATGGCAAAGTCTCTACCTGCTGAAACAATCATTATTTGCTTCACGTATAGCTGGTAATCGGGTGGCGATATATTTTAACAACAAATCGCATGCCGAGGAAGCTGTTTCACAGGGTATGGTTATTGATAATTCCTTGGTTTATATCTCACTTCTTGCTAGTCCGTTCTCGTTTCCTATACGAGAACGAAAGCGACTCCTGTCCTACTTTCTTTTTCAACCTAGAAAAACAAAAGTCTTCTGCCAAAACTCACCGAGGAATTCGTTTGAGTGACGGCACACTAACAGAGGAACCGGCCGAAATACGAAATCACGTCCACTCCTTTTACAAAAAAACTGTATACACATGTTCCCACTGCCAAAACAGCTCAAAACTACCTCCTAAAAGACATACCTTCTCTAGACCCCGCCGATTCCAAAACTTGCGAAAGACCCATCTCGATAGAGATCTCAACAAACATCTCAACAAAAACAAAACTCCCGGTCTAGATGGCCTCACCAGTGAATTTTACCAATGTTTTTGGCCCCTTCTCGAAGACAGCCTTCTTAAAGTCTCCCAGAAATGCATCAGCTTGAATGATCTGCCCGTATCATGCAGGAGAGCAGTAATAACTCCCCTACCCAAACAAGGCGATCTATTGGAGATCTGGAATTGGCGGCCGGTTTCTCTGCTCAATACAGATTATAAAATTATAGCCAAAACTCTAAAAACAGACTAAAAACTGTAATCGGTGACGTCATCCACCTCGATCAATGTTCTGCGGTCCAAGATAACATAAGTGTCATCAGAGACAGTCTGATGTACACCAATCATTCTGACCTGCCTCTCGCCTTATGTAACCTGGATCAAAAGAAGGCCTTCAATAGCATAGATCCTGATTACTTCTCTCACAGCCACCCTTCCTTTTGAGAGGGGTATCCGACAAGGTGTCCCCTCTCTGGGCTACTGTACCTTGATTGCTATCGAACCCCTCCTTCACACCATTAGACGTAATATGTCCAGGTACGGCCTATTTTTACCTGGGTCTAATGTTGTAACCGTCTCTGCTTATGCAGATGACGTCACAGTCTTTATAATTTCCGACCAGCGTTTTAAAATTATAGACCATATTTACACAATTTATAGCCGTGCCTCATCTGCACACTTAATCCTTAACAAATGCCAAGGGCTATGGGCCGGGTCGTGGGTCAGCAGGTCCGATTTCCCGCTAAATTTCAAATGGAATAATAAGGATTCTTAGAGTTCATCTAGGCAACACAGAATCCTCTCACCAAAAAAACTGGAACACGTGTAAAGAAAAATTAAACCACACACTCTTGAGGTGGAGTGGTTTAGCTAAAATCATGTATTTTAAAGGGAAAATTATCATTACCAATCAGATTGCCGCTTCACAACTGCTTCATTTTCTCACCGTCTTGCCCCCACCAGAACACGTTCTAGTTGAACTCCAAGAAATTCTCATAAACTTTGTCTGGTCACAAAAACGCCACTGGCTGAACAGGCAAGTCATGTTCCAGTCCCCCGAAAAGGGAGGCATGGGATTGGTTTGTCTGAAGGCTCGTGTGTTTGCATATAGATTTGCTTTACTCCAACGCTTATTATGTAAAAAATAGTCACCCTGCCTATTTCTTTCTTGTTCATTAATTTCACAATTACTGTAATCTTGGTCTTGATGTTCAATTATTATATACCCATCTGGAACCAAAATTCTCAATGCATGGGTCACTTCTAAAGCCACCACGAGTACCGTATACCACTTGAATCCATTGACTACATAATAATAATAATGGAGGCATTTTTAAAGCGCTCTTACACGAGGTATCACAGCGCTGTACATTATTACCCCTGCTCATCAGGCGCATAAATCATTCCTGAAACCATCTCAGCTCCCTGGGGAGTATACGGCTCAATTGCTGCCATTTCAGCGCATATGGGCTAATCAAACACAACAACCAACTCTGCCCTCACAGGTACCCATGTACCCCTGGGTGGAGAGAAGCAATTATGGTAAAGTGCCTTGCTCGAGGACACAAGCACCACGGTCGCGGTTGGATTCGAACCCACATTCTGACGACTCAGCCAAATCCGATGCACTAAACCGCTCGACCATGGCACTACATAAGAAAACTGCCTATTAATAGTATTTTTTTGAGTAGTCATGGAAAAATGTTGTGTCTCTCCGGTCGACTCCTGTTGTTAGGTATAACACTATAGGTCAACTCCTCAACAGCGACGGGTCGTGGCTGTCGGCCACAGATATCCAATCTCGTAAACGGGCAGAATTACGCCCACTGTCGTTCAGAACTCTAGAAATCGAGCTGTCAACCATCAAAAGGACCCTTAGCAACATCTTCCCCAGACTTTTCAACTTTAAAAGCGCAATTAAATCCCATACTAAAACGATCACGAACTACATTCAATCAGAAGACCAAATACCAGACAATTACATCAATGAAAATTTCAGCTTCACTGATTTTTCACCTAAACACCTGTACAACATCTTCAACACAAAACTCAATAATCTACCGGAAAAAACACACACTCCCTGGCACACAGACATTTTACAACCACAAACTACAATCCCCTGGAAAAACATTTACAAACTCCTCACATCCAAATAGAAGGAGACGTGCAATATAGACTACTTCATAAAATCCTACCCTCACAAGAATTTCTTCGTCACATCGACAACACCATCCCCAAGACATGCAGCTGGTGCGTTCCATCTACAAAAGGAACACTTTTACACTTAATGTAAATGTTGTAATGCCTCTCCTGTTTTAAATTATATTTCTGTAATTCTGTAAATATTGAGAATTAAATAAAGTATTACTTTGAAAAAGTAAAAAAAAAGTCCTTCCTTCCTTCCTTCCTTCCTTCCTTCCTTCCTTCCTTCCTTCCTTCCTTCCTTCCTTCCTTCCTTCCTTCCTTCCTTCCTTCCTTCCTTCCTTCCTTCCTTCCTTCCTTCCTTCCTTCCTTCCTTCCTTCCTTCCTTCCTTCCTTCCTTCCTTCCTTCTATTTCAGTTTTGTATTAGCCGCTTTAGTCATCATTGGCACTACTATTCTGAAGCCATATTAGTCGATCGAATGCATTTCACAGTTGGGAATAAACACTTACTAAAAACCTGACCGGAACAGTACTGAAGCGTAAATAATTATAATGTCGGTCCAAGATGTAAACCGTATTCACTTTTTTTAGTCTCAACAATTTGTAGTCATGTGCGGAAAAACCAAAGAACATTTATCACAGTAGAGTTCCCCACAGTTTAACAGGCAATAAAACCGACAAATAAATCTAATTTCGCCAAGTTAATAATTAGCTTAAGCATCACCTGCCGGTCGGTGATTTAAATTTTTCATCATTTGCCTCTTTCGCCCGTTCTCTCTCTGTCTCTCCCTTATATGTTCTTCGTTTGTCGGCGTTTTAAATTCATGGCTTAAATCGATGATACAGAAAAAAAGACCCATTCCTCATGGATATCACGTTCTCTTCGGTGGGACAGAATCCTTCCCTTATTCCCCTGGCTCAGTACTTAACATTACCGCCATGACCAGTCGTTCCGACTCAGTTATAGGAAAAGAAAACCTCTTTTCAGGTTTCCCCGATCAAAATGGTCAAATTACTGCATTCGATCTTACCGAAGCGCGGTAACTGCTGATCCGCTGCTGGGACAGAACGAAGCCCAAATATTTGCCAAGTACTCTGGCCAGAGCTTGTACAGCCAGGCTCAACATTCAAGAGGTTTGACAAGGACCTGTACGTTCATTGCAGTACAATACATATACATTATCTCAGGAATACGGTTGTGTAGTAATTTATGCCTTGGTTGATGTCGTACATCATATTCAGTGTCAGTTGCGTTCGGTATAAAAAGGCTTGACAGTTGGTAATGCATGACCTTAATGCAAGGCCTTGAACAAATATAAAAATAAGAATGAACAGTTAATAATTTAATTCAAAATTCAATGGTATTGCCCATGAGGAATGTCAGCTATATACAGTGGCGTAACTAGGGTCCAATTTTCGGGGGGGGGGGGCACGAGGGGGTACACCACTTTTTCTAGGGGGAATGTCAATACTAGGGGGATCTCAAATAGGGACCTATTTTTTCAAAATTCTGAATGGGGGCACCCGGGGGAAACGGACCTCAGCTGGCGGGGGGGGGGGGGGACGTGACCCCTGTGCCCTCCGTAGTTACGCCACTGGCTATATACTGTATTGTTGAACTAATAGGCCTCTCCATAATGGAAAACGTGTTGTATAATAACAACATTTGTTTTTGTTTTTGTTTTGTTTTGTTTTTTAATATATTTGTATGCAACAATATTTTCTGGGTACAGTATTGTTGAATCGGGTATAACTATGTTTATCGTGTAAACGTACATTTTAGGTTATCATAGTTTATCCTAGTCTGATTGCAAGTGTATGTGTTAGGATACAGTATATAGGTTATATATATATATATATATATATATATATATATATATATATATATATATATATATATATATATATATATATATATATATATATATATATATATATATATATATATATATATATACCGGCCTGTTAATTATTCATCGAAGGCGAAGGGACATAAATGTTGTTACTAAATATGAGCCAGTAATTTTCAGTCATTGTGTTCATCTTAAACTAGGACACCTATTCCATGCCTTATTGAATGTCTACGATATTGCCCCTTTAAGTTACCGTAGTACCGTATATCCGGTACATATCCATATTTGTGTATTCTGCATCTCGGAGAGGAAAGACACGTACTAACTGTTATGGTTATAAAAACATGTGAAATATTTCAGTAGCGTTAATTCTGGCGCCCAATTGCTTCCAATTCCCAATCAAAATAACGGTATACCTTTAAGAATCATGTACTGGAGCCATGGAGTTCCACTGTCTACAGCTCTTCAACCCGTCACTGATGATCACCACAGCACCATCGAAAACTTGACACAAGTTAAATATTTGATGGGGACTTGGGTTCATGCCCATTCGTATAACTCTGATGTTTATTTAATTGATTTCATGTTGTAATGAAAGACGTGAAAGTATAGAACATACAGTAAATATTATGCAGTATGCAGGGCGGCGCAACATGTTATTTCTATTCTTCAAAAGCAATTTTGCAAACTATGTGATTATAAGATTAAACGCAGAAGCAATTCAGTATTTGAAACGTGCTCTTCCGTGTGTAACTATTACCGCTATGGTTATAATACACCAACACAATGTTACTGAAAACTTGTAAAAGTAACACAGTATTGGGCCTAAACCATTGAAATCAAAGTCTACATATTTAAATCACCACAGTTACTCCCGGATGAATGTTCATTATCTGGGGATTATATAATTGTGCTGACTAGGTATTGTTATGGTTCTCTTCAACGCTGATCTATTTCTTGTGGATTGTTTCTTGATTGATATTCATTTTAACGGAGGACACTACCTGGCAGCCAATAAATTGATTTAGCATTAACGATATTTAAGGAATACCAAACAAAGGAGAATGTATAACGTTGGTTTTTCAAATGTAAACTTACTTGGTGTAAACCTTGTTCTCCCCTCGAATTTTGCCCATAATGATGTAATTGTTTTGAAAAAGGCGAGATAATACACCTTTCCGGCCTGTCAATCAAATAGCACGGATTATAACCAATTGGGTCACCCCTTTACATGCCAATTGTACGTTGGTCACTGAGATGTCCAAGTAGCCGTTGACTATGACCGAATCCGGATTATTGTTTTGCCATATAGATATGTTTATTCGTAACTTCCACACCCCAGATGGGAGATTGTTTCAGTGAGCAAAAACGGTGTGGAAGTCATGTTCACCGAAAACCAGTACACTACATCAAACAACAATGTCAGAGTGTTCTGGCTTTAAACTGAGACAACTAAATATACATCCTAGATAATGCATACATAACCAATTCAAACCAATCTGATGGACCATGAACTAACTTGCCATTGGCTTTGGATTATCAGCTCCAGCTACAATGTTGTAGTCTGCATTAACTTATGTCATGAAAACTTCACAACTGGTGTTCCAATTTACAACTCATACAAAATAAACACGATGGGAGAATTTATTTATTTTATTTACTTACTTACCATGTAGTTTTACCCACTTCTGTATGCCTTGTTATTCCACCTGTTATTTTTGACTATCAATTTGCTTGGTGTTCAAGGTTTTAAAATATATTATGGCTTCAGGGTTGATTTTTTTTTAATCAGTCAATTACAAAACTTAAACCTGGTATCATAATGAGAGAGAAAGAGAGAGAGAGAGAGAGAGAGACACACACAACAACAACAACAACAACAACAACAACAACAACAGTAATAATAATAATAATTAGTATGCGCATTATACGTATGTAACATGTTGTGAAAGGGCGACATTATAAACGAGAACATCAATTCCTCGTCAAAGTTTATCTTTCTTATGTGTTCTCCACAAACTGCTTGAACTAGTCACGTTGCAGCTCCTCGGCCCGTTTTCAATCAAAACCTGATCTTATCATCTGCAGTAATCGGTCTCGGACTTCGCAGAAGTCCAATCTCGAGTCGTTTTTATATGCACCCACTGCGAGATTGTTATTTTCAACTTGTGATTTCCTGTTTCTAATCTTGGACAAATATCTACATTTCCTGGCAACCAAATATAATCCCTACTGGAATCAGGCTTTTCGTCTATCATCAATCCTTGCTTGCTCCACAAATCATAACTGAAACCCTGGTGCGGCAGAGATTTTAATTCATCAACAAAGAATAAACAAAACACAAAACAACATACTAATAGGCCTACTCAGTGAGCAATGGCTATTCTCATAATATCTCAGGTAAAGCCACTATAGTCAAATTATTAGCCATTTATTTATAACTTCTTAACTTTTGCCGAGGGCGAGCAGCTGCTTTGTAAACCTCGACAGCGACAGCATTTGCCTCAGGTTACTCTAAACAATATGTGGTTTTCACTGGCAACATCACAAAGAGATTTGTTTTCTTAGTTAAAATTCCCTTAGCACTTCGTCATATGGGAAGTAGAGGTTTGAGTTTACTGTAAGATTTGGAAAGCCAATAATATCTTTTCTTACACTGCCCCTTTTGTAATAAAATAAACTCGTTTTACTGACGTAGATTTGGAATTGCATGGGATTAGTTGCATCTAGTGAATGGCGTGTTGTTTGGTGTTATATTGCACATTTTGTTGGATGTTGAATGCCAGTGATCGCTGGAGTGACTACAATAAAATAAAAAGTCCTAGATATGTGCGTAGCTAAGTCACTACAAAGCAGAACTAATCAACATGTTTATATCTTGTTCTAAAATTCACTTCTGAAGGCGATCAGAGCCTACTGATCGAAATGTCGAGTTGTAACCAACCAGTTCTTTTCACAATTATTTACTACTCAAACGAGTCACCGACAAAACAATTATTTAATATTATTATTATTATAATTTTGTTTTACTGTATATCAAAATACAATTATTTCATCCTATATGATTGAATATTGAAATATAACTATCAATTATAGACAATACAAAGAACAAGCCTCGTGCGTTGATTAAAGCCGACATGGGCAAAACGGACGTGAGACACTCAATTTTAAACGTACCTATAACAACTTTGTGTGATGAAGTTATTATATAATACCCTGGCAATAACTGTAAGCTCTTGAACAATTTATGAATGGGAATGATTCTTTAAAAGACAAGATTTATTATTATTCATAATTATTACACGAGAGGAGTATTACTAATCTATTCAGAATTCGTAAATACTGTGAATATGGTAATAAGCACTGAGTGCTAAACTAAATTAATTTTACAAAGAAAACACATCTCTATAAATTATTATCGTGTGTTTTAAACCAGATGCCTCATAACGTGATACGCCCTTTTACGACTACATCTCTATGGTGTTGTATTGGGTTAAGCACTGATGGCTAAATGTATTAAATATATATATTTTTTTAAATCACATAAAATGTAACCGGCCTTTATTTATGAAAAAAATAATAGGCCTAATAAAATAATCTATGGTGGTGAAGACATTACAGAGGCCATTACCATGAGGTTACAGTTTTTTTGAAAACAGCACATTATTAGTCTGTTACATGAACTGCAAACAAATATGCACTTACAATGTTATTATATGGATGTCTGAAAATCAGTCAGACTACATTGTGCGAGAATGGTTGTAATTTCATGGGGAATTATACATTTTATTATCAGGAAGGGTAGTCGGAACGACGTGCAATAAGACTCTAGGGGAGAGGACACCAGAGCTGCACCAAACCCTACCGCCCCAAGCGTTGCTATTTGATATGGTAGCAGCATTTGTAGTTTATTCGCAACGCGTATGAGCCGTTGAGGACACATGTTGTTAGACCACTGCGGGCGAAAGGGCGCGGGCAGCGATAGCCATGAGTGCGTCGCGTTTGGTGTATTTTGCAGTTGATGCGGAATATCTCCAGCGATCATTGGCTGGCAGAAGTACATGCTCGCTTAGTACCATAATATAATGCACATAAAGTGTACGCACAACGCTCACACGACGCAAAAGTGGCTATCATCAAGATGCTGTGTGCAAATTCACCACTAGAGGGCTACGATGTGCACTGAGCGGATATGAGCGTTGGACTACGGTACCTTTCTGGTCATCTGCTTTACTCTTAGTGCTGTATTACATTCATCGTAGTTGTACATTTATATTTCCGCCATATACTCGACCATCAGCAAATTTCAAGTGATCGATTGAAGGAATTTGACTTGTTGGAGGGTTAAATTACCGACACAAAACTCAAATGAACCGACAAATTGTGTGAATCTTTCGCAGAATCTTTCGTTTGTGAATTTACCGACAGACACTATTTTGCCAAGTTTGTGAATTTACCGACAGACACTATTTTGCCAACAAGTGTGGGGGTGGGTGGGGAGGTCGAACCCTTCCCCCCCCCCCGGCTTGACGACGCCACTGGACTTGACAACTGCCTCGTTCGATTAACTATTAAAGCTGAACATTATTTATAATAAGCTTAAAATTTGTACGGAAAACTATAAGGTCCCTTAAAACATTTCAGCCTGGGGTGCTATAATTTAATCCAAATTATTAAAATAATTTCACAATTATGTAGGAATGAATACAAAAAACTTGGGTGCATTTTCACTATTTTTTTCGTTAGCGATATAATGGGGGGGGGGATCTGAAACTGTCACAGGTTCGTTTTATGTACATATCTTGATCCCTACGTTTTTAGTATCGTTTGTATTTATCAGACATTTTAACAAATAACTGCCTTAATAAAAAGAGTACTGAGAACTAAAAGTAAAATTTAAAAAAAATAATAATACAAATAAAAATCCAGGGCTGGTGACCGCTTTCAAACATCGAATTAAGGTCAAGGAGAACCCACCACAGTTTGGCCTTTTGTTTGAAACATGTGTTTTAGTTGTCCACCACAATGCGCTAGATATACTCTTGTTTATGTAGAATGTTATTGGCGATGACTCATGAACTGAGTGTACACGTACATCAACTTGATGGATTGCAAAAAAAAGAACAACTGCTGAAGGATCATAAATATGCCTTCTTGTACCATGCCCAACAATTCTCAGTGTGGATATCATTGTCATTCCCTGTGGGAGCCAATACTAAGCTGGATGGGACGGTTTTTGAATGATGAGCACTCGGAAGAACGGAATAGCTACATCCGTCACTGCTGATAATTATGATGCCTTGTATCTGCTTGTTTTATCCCTAACCGAAGCCTTCTAATTCAACAAATGTGTTTGTGTCTTCAAAGCAGTCAGGTCGCAGATCCAGTTGTGGAGTTTATTCCTGGCATTTACACCACTATGCGTTGTTGCGGCAATTAATAAATTCATTCATTTGTTTTATTATTTTTTAATGGTGTTTTCTATTGAAGCGTATTTCTGCCAACTTCAAACAAATGTGCCTCTATTGCTTCCACTCCCGCTCAGACTTCAGATCCCGATGAAAAACAAACTCAAAAATATTTCCCCATTTTTCCCTTAACTGTCATCCGTTAAAATAACAATATAACATGCCAACAAAAAGTTTAGATTTTGCATAAAAACGTAGCGGTGGCCTTGTTGGTTTCCTAGAATGCATGAGGTACAGTGGACACATGATTCAATTTTGTTCAGATCCGTGTTTGAAAATTCACAACAAACACCAAATCGCATTATCAACGTCTTAAAGTATCTAAAAAGTGTATCATTCATTTGGCTCTAATAAAAGAAAATCTTGAGATGTACATGTAATTGGGGTGACACATTGTGCCGCACCCCCTAGACCTGATAAGATGGAGTGCCCCTGAAAATCCTGTTGGATCTCTTCAGTGTCTCCCGCTGAAACCAGACATACTCGACTGGGTAAGACGTAATATCTCATACGAATAACTTATTTCCCCGTATAATGACAAATTAAAAGTAGAAACAGTGCTCGCTGATATATTGAAGGCCGAGCTTTTGGAGTCTACGCTCCTGATGGCCTTGGAAAAAACAAATCACGTTGTCATGTCAGTCACTAAAATTTCAGCCCGGTGTTATTCCAGCTTTAATATTGCTAATTTATTGCTAAGGTCACTCTCTGAACATTGTAATGTAAGACCTTGGTACTGATTGAAAAATATACATAAAGCAACTTACCGCTGAACGTTTAAGCTTATTTCGTTGTGCTGTGTCAGTAATAATGCATTAAAATTTAGGAAAGGGTAATCTTTCGTAATTACAAATTACACCACATTACACCAAATTAGTAATATGACAATAAGGTTTATACTAAGTAAGTTCTACATAACTAACTAACTAACTAACTAACTAACTAACTAACTAACTAACTAACTAACTAACTAACTAACTAACTAACTAACTAACTAACTAACTAACTAACTAACTAACTAACTAACTAACTAACTAACTAACTAACTAACTAACTAACTAACTAACTAACTAACTAACTAACTAACTAACTAACTAACTAACTAACTAACTAACTAACTAACTAACTAACTAACTAACTAACTAACTAACTAACTACATAGCAATTACTATAATTTTGTTTATTTACCAAATTTTTTATCTTACCTTTAAAATGTTGTATCTGTCTTTTCTAATCATATTGGTAATCTCATATTTTAATGAACTGGAATACGATACAAATGATATTCGAGGCGGCGCTATGTTGTCTGCCAGACTATCATGATCTAAATAATTGCATGTAAGTATTAGAAAGCTTATTATTAATTGAGCATGTCCGAACGTCTTTTTTCTAACGGCTTTCATGATATTCTAACCTTCATTATGAGAGACATGGTGAATTAATGTAGAATGCGAGAGGGAATTTATTCTATTTGACCGAAACGATCACCATTATATAGACATGAAACGATGCAGCTAAAGGAAAACCAGTCTCCTTCAATTCCAGTTTCAAGGCATCGCTGATAAAGTGCGGTAATTGATCTTCTTGTCCATATCGAAGTTGTTTAATAAACTCTCTCGAAGACACACTGAATGCCAAAGTGATAAAAACATAAACTCGTTCAAAAAGGCCATAGTTATGTCTCTTCAGCAAGTAAGACACAACCGGCGCCAAAATAGACAAACAGACAGGAAGACAGAGGAAAATTCACGAGGGCATTCAGCGGCTATCAATTATCGTACCATTGGTTGATATCAATAATCCGATTTTCCCTTCAATGATGTACAACCGGGAATTGCAACTCTGATCTTTGCATTTCCCCAGAATCTCAGAACAGGTGTCATTCAATGAATTGCAAGCACTGATCGGGTTCACATACACAAAACCTATCACAAATATCCAGGCAGTGAATGGAAAGAGCTTTGACAGTCAGTGATACGACTGACACAATGACATTTTCAGGCTTTTCACGTATTTGAATCGTTCTGAGAACCTGCGATAATCGTCTTTCCGTCATATACACTAATTTAGCAACGTACGGTCAAAGTGAGTATTACTTTTTCCATCGAGTATTCCTTCTCCATGTGATAATGTACAAAATTGTGTATTTTGAAATGTATTCCACTATAAATACATATCTAATACATAAATACATAAATACATATTTTGTTCACTGACCAAAAAGGTTAGTTTAATAAATATATGGATTTAGAAAATATTGAAAACATAATCAGTTTCAAACAAGGAATCGACCCCAATTTTCATCAGCTGATGGGTTCCAAAGGGCGTATCTTCCTTTGCAATACTCGCAATTCAACGTTTCGAAGCCACGCGGATATTCTTAATAAAAAAAAAAAATTTTAAACAGAAAAAAAAACAGAAAAAAAACGCATCTAGGTAGGTGTGACAGTGCGGTGAAAAATAATAAAAATCATCAAGGAAATTTTCAATTAGATTGGGGTGATAAGTTTGCACCTACTAAGACAATGAGTGTAATATGATTGGTCGTGGAAGGGGTGTCGGTATCAATTCCAATAGAAGACGTCCACTAAAATGGTTTCGTGGCATTGTTATGAGCTATTTCTGTCTCAAAAGGAAATTAAATGAGGTATTTATCACGTCACATGTCACATAAATTATACGTCCTCTGCAGTTAAAAATATAAATGCATACGTAACTTTTATTAATTATTAGTCCAATCGAAAACAATTATTAAAATGTTGGCATTTAATAATACAGGTATTCCTCTATCAGTTCCGGAAAGAAGTAATTCTGACTTAAGGTCAGGTTCTGCTTGGGTCAAAACGTGAAGCCACTATAACCAGTGGCGTAGCTGGCTATGTTCGCCAGTGGGGGCGAATCGGATCCCAGGGGCCCACCTTATGTAAAAGCGGCCCTGTATACAGGGCCGGATTTATAAGGGGGAAAAGGGGGCAATTGCCCCGGGCCCCCCTGCCAGAGGGCCCCCAGACTAAGGACTTCCTTTATATAAAAAAATGTAATCATTATAAAATTAGTTTTATATTTTTTTCGAAGAAATGCGGTTTATCATTCATTTTAGTTCATTTTTTATTTGTCATGTAATTTAATTTCTATGTCGAGGGGCCCCCGAACCTGAAGTGCCCCGGGCCCCTCAATGTCTAAATCCGGCCCTGCCTGTATAGTCCTGCCTGCTGGTGGGCCCGTCAGTCAGTCCCATAAGCATGTGAAACAAATTCGCATGTGTTAGGGGGGCCCACTTATTCTGGAACTGGAGCCAGGGGGGGGGGGGGCGGCCGCTCCCCTGCCCCCCCGCTAGCTACGCCACTGACTATAACTAATGACTACCACTGTATACAGTTATACTACAGGTCATTTTGGTTTGCAGTTTGCATCAGATACTTGATATGATTATATAATTTATTTGTATAAATATAATTGTTTAACTGTGTTTAGTTTCAGTAATGACATCATGATCTCAATTTATAATTATTTACTTCTCAATGCAATTTTCTCTTAAATTCTTTCCTAATTTCTGTGTTTCTTCACTACATTGTAATGACGATTTCAGTTGAAAGTAGAATGGCGAAATACATTGTCTTTTTTTGCAGTCTAGTGGTACAACATGATTGATATGCCGTATTAAGCGAGTTAACATTTACCGCTCCTTTTATACTTCGTTAATCATAAACCCACCTTCGGATTTACAGTTATGCAGTGAACTTTATTAAATGCATTTAATCTGCAAAAATAAACTCAAGATAATTAACCCATTTATATCAGACAATCGACAAGGGTTAGATCTTTAGGGAACACAAAACAACAAAAGGGAACTTTAAATACTATTGTTTATTAGTAAAAGAGTGCACTGTGATATCATGGTATTTGCATTGGACGAGTTGTCACATAATATAATAATAATAATAATAATAATAATAATGTATAGATTTATATAGCGCACGTATCCACCAACTAAGTGGCGCTCAAGGCGCATTATATTATTATCCCTGCTCATAAGGCTCATAAGGCTCATAAATCATTCCTGAAACCATCTCAGCTCCCTGGGGAGTATACAGCTCAATTGCTGCCATTTCTAGCGCATATAGAGCAAACCATCTCTGCCTTCACAGGTACCCATTTAACCCCTGGGTGGAGAGAAGCAATTATGGTTAAGTGTCTTGCTCAAGGACACAGATGTCACGGCCGGGGCTCGAACCCACACTCTGCTGCTGGCAACACCAGAACTTGAGTTCAGTGCGCTAGACCGCACGACAATCCACTTTACGTGCATTATACAACACACGGGACCTACGGCTTTACGTCCCATCCGAAGGACGAAGCAATTATGGTTAAGTACCTTGCTCAAGGACACAAGTGTCACGACCGGGGCTCGAACCCACACCCTGCTGCTGGCAACACCAGAACTTGAGTTCGGTGCGCTAGACCGCTCGGCCACGACACTCCACAAATCTGATGTATAGTTCTAATATCCCCGTTTGTTAATAATAATGATAATAATAATGTCTTTTATTTATCAAGTTTAAAGATCAACCCGGATGCTGGCTGTTCATATTGTTAACATGTATTGCTATTTAATAACTCTCGTCATTTCACTTGAGTGTATGGTAAACAAATGAAGCCTGCTTCTGAAGTAGTATTGTTGATTCACTTCTTCCGAGCACAAAAAACAAACAAACAAACAAACAAACACCCCAAACAAACACCCCAAACAAACAAACAAAAACAAACACAACTACCCTGGGTTAATATAATACCAACTAAAAATAACAATACTACTAATAATGATTTATTGATTTATAAATTGATTGAAATGTTAACAAAATTCACGCAGTGCGGACTAAACCACAACAGACAACTGTTGCTATGCCTTGGATGCATTGTTTAACTGTACGATGGCAATGGAAGATCGTTAATTATTATTAAGTCAAAACAAATTGTTATTCAAATAGGAAACTCAAATAGGTTTACAAAATGTAGTAATAACAAAATTAAAATGCCAGTGTACTGTGAAACTATTGCTCCACAATGACATGTCCCTGCTACTGCAATACTGTTTTTTCTTTTTTAATAACAGGAAACCTAGGCCTAAACGCATATGCCTTAAAGGGGGACCATTTTCCTTCACCATCGCCGCTTCATGACAGCGTTAATTTCTGGAGCCCAAAATGGTTAAAAAGAATGAGTTAATTTCATGCTGTACGTATACCCTTACACTGTACAATGCGAACTAATTTATCACACAAGGCCGAGTTTTTATAATTGCTAGGATGGGCGGGGACAATGACTATAATATCCCGATCGATCTATTTAGTTGGATGGTTTCTTCTGTATTACCTCAATTTCAATATTTGACTTGAAAAAGCTGTTGTGTTGTACATAGCAAATACCATGAAATATTTTGTTTTAATTTAGCAGAAAATTTCTTTATGTTGCTTGTCTTGAAATTAGTCGGATTTGCAAAGAAATTCTCAGTTGTAAATACATATGACATAATATTTTAGAATGGAGTTGCTGGAGGAAAGAATTAAGATGAACAAGGCATAAAGGCATATGGCTGTTGAATGTAACGATACATATGCATGCAATTTCGTCCTTAAATTTTAATAATTTAAGCATTCGTATAATATACATAATTACTTTCAATGTGTATTCTTTTGTACAATTCCTGCAGCATATGTTTAACTGCAGCATATGTTTTTACCTTGTAAACTAGATGCGCTTATGTTGAAAATGTTATGTTTGATATTATATATATTTTTTTGCTCTGGCTACACCAGTAAACATATTGTCTGTTTAAATCAAACATGTGTGTTTGTGAGTGGATGTAGTGTTTATGGTGTACACATATTTTTATATTGTTGTTATCATTGAAACAACAAAAATCTCATTATGAGATATAGGCATAATGACCCAACGTTAACGTATGATGATTTGTTTAATGATGAAACTTTAATAATCCCTGCTAACAAAGTTAATTGTATTGTTCACAGTTTCAACCTAACCTAAAATTCCAATCTGAACTATTGCTGAACATGCTAACAAAATATAGAATGGTAACTGCAATGGACCTCAATACATGTGTTGTATATAGATGGGGCGCTTTCATCAATTTATGTTTGTCTGTCTTCTCCATTTATTTTTAATGTTTATTTATTTTTTATTTATTGTTTTTAACGCCTGGATTCCCTATACCTTGTTATATAATTATTCATTCTCAACAACTCCCTGTAGATCCATGCTAGGAGGCAATATGGAAGTAGTCGCCTTATAGCGGTCTGGTCCGTGTGAGTGCATCCGGATCGTTGTTAATGAGTGGATATCTCAATAAAAAACGACCAGTGAACCTAGTTAGAAGCAGAAGAAAGCTATCTCCCCCAAGATACTGTCCTTTTGTCTATGTGGACACTTTCTTTTCACAAAAAGTCCCAACTAAATAATTGCAGGAAGGAGGATGTATGGTGTTAACCTTTTATACCATACTCTGGTTACACCACGGAGGTTACATAGTAACTTGGCATAATGAATAATGGGTCGAATTAAGAGCACCAATGGTTAACATCAAATACAGTTGAGGAACTGAGAATACATCTAACACACAAAATCAGTGCTGCTTTTATATATATATATATATATATATATATATATATATATATATATATATATATATATGTATATATATATATATATATATATATATATATATATATATATATATATATATATATATTTTCTTTGCTCGCTTCCCTTATTATAATATACCGTATATATATATATATATATATATATATATATATATATATATATATATATATATATATATATATATACTTAAATGTAGCGGTCTATTCTTATATATATGTATATATATATATATATATATATATATATATATATATATATATATATATATATATATATATATATATATATATACATATATATATATATATATATATATATATATAAACGGTTCGCGAGCAAAGAAAAATTGGCTGATGGCGGACTCGAACCCGCGACCTCTAGAATACCAGACGAGCGCTCTACCAACTGAGCTAACCAGCCCCTATGTTGGTGGGCGGTCCACTTATGCCAATTATCTATTGCTCTATGGGGCCAGGTCAGAGGCCAAACCATATCTGCCGAGTAGCCAGGGATCAAGCCCCGGTCAGATGCAAACAACCCGGGTAACGGCAGTAGCGGGGATCACACAAACGGGACACAAGCCTTTTATGTGGTTGTACACAAAGTAGATTTATATGGAGAAACTGACCTGAAATATTATATAGGCCTAATAATAACGGAAGCGAGCAAAGAAAAAATGGCCGATGCCAGACTCGAACCCGCGACCTCTCGAATACCGTACGAGCGCTCTACCAACTGAGCTAACCAGCCCCTATGTTGGTGGGCGGTCCACTTAATATGCCACTTATTATCTATTGCTCTATATGGGGCCAGGTCAGAGGCCAAACCGTATCTAACCGGACCTTCATCAGAGGCATAGACAAAATACAAACATAAAAGCACATCCATTTATAGGAAAAAAGGGAAAGCAAAGGATCATGGAAAGGTATCCATAAAAGCTAGAAAAAATAGCCAATTAAAAATAGGCACCAATTCCCTCCCCCCCCCCCCCCCCCACACACACACACACCCTCACGCACATTGATTTGTGGGGTATTCCTTTGTTCGTTCTATTATCCCTTTTCCTTATAATTCTCCTGTGGGGTACAAGATTTTCTATAGTTACCTTGTGGGGTCCAATTGTTCTATTGTGTTTTGGACCCCACAACGAATGGTGTGTACGTTCACTCACACACACACACACACACATGTATATTCCTAGCATTAACACGTAATAAGCGCAGCAAAGCCACTTGGGGAGATGAGTGTACACGTTGGGTTGAACTGACACATTTCTACTTGATGTAAGACATGAAATCAAATAAAACCGCTAAAGATTAAATCTTCAAAATCGAACCCTGCCAATGTATCAGAAAAAGGTCTTGAAATAAGCACCGTCTTAAGTAACAATAATACCATTCAAAAATGTAGCCCCTAAGGGTAATACCGGGCAAGACAGATTGCCTTTGTGCACTACTTTTTCATGAGAGGAAGTTTACACAAAATGACTATAAATAATGTGCTCTGCAGTGAGAGAGTTCCTGAAATATCATATGTATCGCCATTATGTCTATTAAGTCCTCCGCCTCCTCCATCTTTCATTTTGCTGTGATCGTTGTCTCCAATCCTCTGTAACATCTCTGTAACCCCTTCATTTGGCGTTAGCCATGCCAAATGTTTTGGATATATCACACTACGAACAAAACAAAATCGATGCCTAATTTTAGCTTCATAGTGAAAACACTGGAATTTACGTTTACCGTGTGTCGGTCTGATAAATTGATGAATATTTTAAAAATCTACAGCCTAACCATCATATCAACGGTGTGATATTTAATATGTGAGCAATGTTCAATTCAACAACAATTCCGTTACACCGTATACTCCACAGCAGCTTTTAATTGTTGAAACCGGTATTTGGTTTCCATCGACAGTAAAACCTCATGTTATCGTGTTACAGAGGTTTTCTGTGTGTGTGTCATTAACAATTGACCAAGATTTCGTTTTCAACAAAGAGAGGGTGTTGCTAAAACGGGATTCTTGAAAAGACAGAGATAATACTGTGAGTTCAAATCTCATCTACAAATTGAAAAAAGGAAGAACACAAAACCATAACTAAATGCGGAAAAAAGTTCAAACTTAATACATTCCATTTGCCATAATAATTATATAAATTACTATATATAACAATGTTTTTTTTTTTTAGATAATCAGTTAAATATAAAGTAACATAGACCCTACGCCACTAAAATGGACAGATCATCAACAATTGCAATAGATGATAATAATGTTCGAAACGTTACAAAACATTATAACCAAAACTAATTATTTAAAATCAAAAATAAGGATGGATTAAATTACTGAATAATAAATACCGTAAAATTCTACCAGTTTGATATTTAACGTTTTTACTCCAAAATTGCGTGTTTTTGTTTTGTTTTGTTGTTCTTGTTTTTTTTTACTACATAGCAAACTTTTACCAGGCCATGTATAGTAACTCGAACCAGACCATTAACATTATAACTGTGACTTATATAATGATTTTCACCTTAAACGACAAAACTCATTACTGCACTCAGTGATTCCAAAGTGTCTCCTGGGCACAAACAAAAATAATAATCCACAGGCGACTAGGGCGGCTCTCGAACCCACGACCTCCAACTTACTAGTGCAGACATCCCAACCTCCGTCAACTATTCACGACAAACTGACGAGATCCCTGACAGCAATATGTTGATAGAAATGCTGCGTCTGGGAGATTGAACAAATTTAGACGATTTATTTTCCCATGTTCCGTCTGAGTCACCTGACGCCTCCCTTCCCCCATGGGCATTCATAAAGCACTGAATACATTGTGCTTGGAAACGTCCACGAAGGGCAAAAATCATGTCAATTTGTTAAATAAAATCCTACTTACCATACATGCTATTACGAATGTGTCATGAATGACAAGTGACAATTGAATTAAATGGAACTTTCCACATTAGTACTATTGATAATAATACTAATACATTAGGTGTGTCATTTAGGGTAAATTGAGGATATATCTATATCTATATCTATATCTATATCATCTATATCTATATCTATATCTATACCTGTACCTGTACCTGTACCTGTACCTGTACCTGTACCTGTACCTGTACCTGTACCTGTACCTGTACCTGTACCTGTACCTGTACCTGTACCTGTACCTGTACCTGTACCTGTACCTGTACCTGTACCTGTACCTGTACCTGTACCTGTACCTGTACCTGTACCTGCCTGTACCTGTACCTGTACCTGTACCTGTACCTGTACCTGTACCTGTACCTGTACCTGTACCTGTACCTGTACCTGTACCTGTACCTGTACCTGTACCTGTACCTGTACCTGTACCTGTACCTGTACCTGTACCTGTACCTGTACCTGTACCTGTACCTGTACCTGTACCTGTACCTGTACCTGTACCTGTACCTGTACCTGTACCTGTACCTGTACCTGTACCTGTACCTGTACCTGTACCTGTATCTGTATCTGTATCTATATCTATATCTAAATCATGTCAATTTGTTAAATAAAATCCTACTTACCATACATGCTATTACGAATGTGTCATGAATGACAATTGACAATTGATTTAAATGGAACTTTCCACATTAGTACTATTGATAATAATACTAATACATTAGGTGTGTCATTTAGGGTAAATTGAGGATATATATATATCTATATCTATCTCTATCTCTATCTCTATCTCTATCTCTATCTCTATCTCTATCTCTATCTCTATCTCTATCTCTATCTCTATCTCTATCTCTATCTCTATCTCTATCTCTATCTCTATCTCTATCTCTATCTCTATCTCTATCTCTATCTCTATCTCTATCTCTATCTCTATCTCTATCTCTATCTCTATCTCTATCTCTATTTCTATTTCTATATATATAAACGGTTCGCGAGCAAAGACAAATTGGCTGATGCCGGACTCGAACCCGCGACCTCTCGATTACCGTACGAGCGCTCTACCAACTGAGCTAACCAGCCCCTATGTTGGTGGGCGGTCCACTTATGCCAATTATCTATTGCTCTATGGGGCCAGGTCAGAGGCCAAACCATATCTGCCGAGTAGCCAGGGATCATATATATATATATATATATATATATATATATATATATATATATATATATATATATATATATATATATATATATATATATATATATATGTGTGTGTGTGTGTGTGTGTACTACACACGCCATTCGTTGTGGGGTCCAAAACACACAGAACAATTGGACCCCACAAGAGTAACTATAGAAAATCTT
The DNA here is from genome assembly GCA_029582265.1 of Zoroaster sp. YZ-2022. NCBI lineage: Eukaryota > Metazoa > Echinodermata > Asteroidea > Forcipulatida > Zoroasteridae > Zoroaster > Zoroaster sp. YZ-2022. The sequence goes on along the minus strand of CM055834.1, from coordinate 14,577,949 downwards.
GTACCCACAGGAGAATTATAAGGAAAAGGGATAATAGAACGAACAAAGGATAATACCCCACAAATCAATGTGCGTGAGGGTGTGTGTGTGTGTGTGTGTGTGTGCGTTGTGAGCGCATTCAAACCGGGGTACCAAACACAATGGAACAATGGTCCCCACAGAATCTTTAGAATGGAGAACAATCCGTCCCGTATTCAATTTGGACAAAGGGATAATAGAACGAAAACAGGGATAATAGAACGAAACAAAGAAGTACCCCACAAGTGGGCTAGGTGAGTGTGTGTGTGTGTGTGCTTTTATGGATACCTTTCCATGATCCTTTGCTTTCCCTTTTTTCCTATAAATGGATGTGCTTTTATGTTTGTATTTTGTCTATGCCTCTGATGAAGGTCCGGTTTGGATCAAAAGCTATGGCCATCCTTTTTTTTTAAATAATTAACTTTAATGATAGCACCTCGGGCAAAAAAGATGAGATTCTTGATAGTTCATACCATTATCAACTTTAAATCAATAATGTTTTTGTATAAAACTGTCAATTTGTGTATGTGGTTCAACTGTATTGAGATAAAATTTGTTTGTTTTCTCTAAAATGGAAACACTTCAGATGGAATATTTGATCAGAACGATTGATGCTTGTACCAATGTTACACTAAGAAAGTAATTTTTGTAAAACTTAATGTTAATTTTTTTGAGAATACCTTTGTTTTTCTCTCCCTAAAACATTTGAATGTTAATTAGACTTTATCCTGAAAAGGAATCATTTACCTAGCACAATATAAGAAACAACCCAAAATAAATAGCATTCATATCAGAAACTAACGTCTCCTGAAATTTAAGAATTTTTTTTATTTTTGCTATTTGTTTCGTTCATCAATTCCCAAATTGTACATGTTATAGGCCTATAGCATGACTTATCATAAATAATATTGGTATAATTATTGAAAACGGAATTCGCGCCAAACAATCGTCTCTAACTGAAAATTTTCAATGTAACGTCAGTAAGCACAAACTAATATCAAATAGTCAAACTATTTCAGCTTTGTTTGATAGCAATGCAGTGACGCTCAAAATTGATTTTGCTTTTATCTCAATTCTTAGCTGTAGTCTACGATCTTGGCATTAACTACCTATTTGAAATGTACTCATCTGTTCTAATCAGGTCACGTAATTGCTGAGACTACCCCCGAATGTTCGTCACAATCAATTTGCCACGGATTTTGAACTCACTCGAGGTCTCCCGCCTCCATGATCCTTTTCAAGAACTCATATTGCGTTTCAACACCAATAATACGCAACCAAATTGTTACATTTGTTTTGAAATTCAACCTCACTTTTCAATACCCCTGGAGAAAGAATTAACTGTGCCTCATATGAATCATTATTATTATTATTTTCTTTTTACAAATCCTACACAGGGAATGTGTGCGTTTGAAAGGAATCCACCTACACACCGCCCCACTCGCCGAGCTGTGCTTTTAAAGTGGTAGGAGAAACAATCGGTTTGCACTGAAATAAGCAGCTTATAAGTAAGCAGGGATTAAAAACATTTCATGGCGTAACAAACCTTCATTAGAGGCTTATACAAAGTACAAACATAAAAAACACATCCATTTATAGGCCTATTATATAATTATTATATATATATATATATATATATATATATATATATATATATATATATATATATATATATATATATATATATACCTCAGACAAAGCATTTTTCTTCAGAATAATACCATCATCAGCTATACACTAAAGTGTATAGAAGATCTTTTGGTTCTTTTGGACTTACCATCAATCCTATGTATACGTTACCTTTAAAATACGTGCATGATTATGCCCTGTTAAAACAACATTTGCAAATGGGTCAAACTACCTATGTTCCTCTATCAAGTTATCTGATGCATCTTCTGCTTCTTGAACGGGTCGTAAGAGGTTCAGTTTCTATGGACATTTGTATTAATCCTCGTGAGCAACATTAGACTGTACGGCGACTGTACAAGAGGAGTCATCTCATACGCCTGAGTTTGAAAAGATATTGAGAGACGTTCAAAACATACTGTCTAGATTTTAGGGAAGTATCAGTCAAAGGATTTTTTTTAAATACAATTGTTTCCACTATGTTAGACACTATGTAACCTCAGTGTTAGACATTTTTACCAAATACGAACACAAGACAAGTTAATAAGCATATCCATCGCAAATTATTATAATTGTGTTCATACAAATCAATATAAATTAAGTTATTATAATCATGGCAGAACAGGTGTGACTTCTGACTAGTTACCTCAAAACAAATATATCCATGCTTGATACTACACTAAGGTATACTTTTAATAAAACAATATTTAAAACAAAACTAATTTCATCATTAAATTGATCTATATAATTCTAGTGCTATGTTTGCCAATGATAGTTATGATTAATATTTTTGCGGTGTTTTTGGTTTGGTTTTTAAGGTATATTTTTTACATCGCGTTCTTAAAACCGTTTCTTCTGTTTATAACGTTCTTTTTAGCTGCGTCTGTTTCAATCGTTTCATATTTGTTTCGTTTTTGTGGCACTTTTACTTTTAAGTAACTCTGATATATATTTTTTTATTTCTCAATATTTAATTTTTATTATTAATTTTAAGTCCTGTTAATTGCCTTTTAAGTGTTATTATAATGCCTTGGTTTTTATAGTTCTTATTGTGAGGCGCTTTGAGGTTTTTACATAAAGCGCCATATAAATGTCTTTTATTATTATATTATTATTAATATGTAGTCATGCCTCCTTAATATTTTTTTACGATTTCGATTGTCAAAATTTTTTTTTTTTCAGGGGCTACAGACATTTAGGTAAGTCTTCCTCGTCCAAATCTTCGCCCAAATCTTTTCCTATTAAACATGTGACATCTACCCACGTATAAAAATTATATCTGTATTATATTCACAATCTGAAATCATTGTCATACCACGATGTCAATCGTGGTTGTCCAAACAACAATGTCAAGACGGAGGCTTAGGTGAAGGAAAAACTATTCAGTAGACCTCGTATAACACCAATATCTGCTTGGAATTGTTATTCCAAATGTTGATGCACACCAAGGGGAAACGAAAATTCTTATCATGGTATTACAGTCAATACAGAAGTGTTGCAATTGATCACTTATAAACTGTGCGCTATATTTAGCACATTATTATTGATATAGAGAGTAGGGCATATCATGTTACACCGTAGGTGTTATTGTTAAAGGGAATATTCATTTGAACCTTCTAATTTCCACGTAGGCGTAATTTTTTCTTAAAACTAGCCTGTGAAAATTTCATCAGAAAAGGATATCGTTTTTTTAATTTTTTTTTTTTTTATAGAAAACAATGAAAAACTGTTCACAATTAATTATATACTATACAAAATAGCTTTCTATAAGATGAAAGCACGTTAGACGAAATAATTGGTAGTTACCAATCTTGTACCTTCCCTTTAACACGCCCATTTTGCATTACGGTTTTACATACAAACCATACCATATTCATTTTAAGGCCACTCCTCACACAGAAACCTAAGTCAATCTTTACTTTCATGTGCTAATGCATCTTGAATTCCCAATATTTCCTAGTTTTCTCAGTAGTCCTAGGATGTTTGATTTTCGTTTTCCATTACTGCCTGTTTATATATTTTGCGAGCTGTAATCACACACTTAACACCTACAACTAAACCACATGAGGTATATATATATATATATATATATATATATATATATATATATATATATATATATATATATATATATATATATTGAATTCGGACATCGGGCGACCATCGGTCGAATTGCCATACAGTTGTGCACAAAATGTCCCTTCTTTTTTTCCCTTTTCTGTTTTATCCTTCAATACCAAAATCAGGAAACTTGCTTAAATTAGACCAAGGAAGAGATCTGGGCTTTAAAAATCAGTAATTTTTTTCTAAAATAAAGCTGTGGCGATAAGGCGACCGGAAACGGTCGCCTTATCGCAGAGAAATATATATTTCTATAGAAGTCGGTCGCCCTATGTCCGAACAAGTAAACATATACATATATATATATATATATATATATATACCCGATTATAATATTTCAGGTCAGTTTCTCCATATAAATCTACTTTGTGTATAACGTGGCCCCATAGAGCAATCGATAATTGGCATAAGTGGACCGCCCACCAACATAGGGGCTGGTTAGCTCAGTTGTTAGAGCGCTCGTGCGGTAATCGAGAGGTCGCGGGTTTGAGTCCGGCATCAGCCAATTTTTCTTTGCTCGCTACCCGTTTATAATATTTCAGGTCAGTTTCTCCATATAAATCTACTTTGTGTACAACCACATAAAAGGCTTGTGTCCCGTTAATTGTGTGATCCCCGCTACTGCCGTTACCCGGGTTGTTTGCATCTGACCGGGGCTTGATCCCTGGCTACTCGGCAGATATGGTTTGGCCTCTAACCTGGCCCCATAGAGCAACAGATAATTGGCATAAGTGGACCGCCCAGCAACATAGGGGCTGGTTAGCTCAGTTGGTAGAGCGCTCGTACGGTAATCAAGAGGTCGCGGGTTCGAGTCTGGCATCAGCCAATTTTTCTTTGCTCGCGAACTGTTTATATATATATATATATAAACGTTGTCTGATGATCGCATAACGCGTGAAACTCGGAGTTACAACTACCAGCGTTCCACTAGTTTTACTACAAGTATATATATATATATATATATATATATATATATATATATATATATATATATATATATATATATATATATATATATATATATATATATATATATATATGTATATATATATATATATATTGTGTGGCTCAATAATCCCCCCTTTGTTCACTTCTGATACTCCTATTGTCTTTTTCTAGACTGATGCTTATCTTTAATTGGTCACTATTTTCCCGCCTTTTTTTGGATCCCGCCCCATGATCCTTTGCTTTCCCTTTTCCCTATAATGGATGAGTTTTTATGTTGTACTTTGTCAAAGCCTCTGATGAAGGTCCGGATTGGATCGAAAGCTAAGGCCACCCTCCCGATTATAGGGATGAGGGAAAATCATGGGCCGGGATCCAAAAAAGCGGGAAAACAGTAGCCAATTAAAGATAAGCATTAGTCTAGAAAAGCCAATAGGAGTATCAGAAGTGAACAAAGGAGGGATTATTGAGCCACACAATAAGTAGATGTGGCAGCTTGTGGTAAAGCTGTAAAGCTAGGGTAAATAGGACAATGCACAAAGGGATACGACAACAAAAGGGGGTTAACACCATAGAACTTGAGGGGTTGGTGTGTGGGTGTAAATAGCTAAATTCAAATTGTCCTGTAACATATATATATATATATATATATATATATATATATATATATATATATATATATATATATATATATATATATATATATATATATATATATATATATATATATATATATATATATATCATATCCATAACAACAAAAGAAACGTCACCCCTAAAAATATTTATTATTTTTTCATTTTATAATTAATATAATTTGTTTAATGAAGAATATTATGAGTATGGAGTGTAACACGAACACAATGTGGCAAATTTGGTATATATATTACTCTTGTTCATCCTGCGCAAACCTACAGTATGTTGTTTCCCCACAATGTTTTGCAACGAATCGATCAGAGTCCATTGCACTACCTCCTTAATGGACGTGTTCAATAAGTTACCAGCACAAGCTCTACATCTCTGTTGTTACTATGGTACCTTTAAAATCCGCAGGCTTTGCAGTTGGGTCTGACCCAGGTATATAGTATAGTTCGTCAACCTATCAACATGCAAAACTCGGTGAACTTTTCAAACCGACATCAAGGCTTGGAGGCAAAACGATTCCGTTACCTTTGAGTTCCCGCAAGCTGACAAGTATTTTCATAGAACGAGAGAAGGCCAATCTATCAAGTTTTCAGCAAGAACATCATGTGTTCACACAATCAAATGATTGCCTGAAGTAGTCACTGAGGTATAAAAAATAATTTCGCACAGAAGAGACATGCAGACACTCAAATAATAACCAACTATCTAGATGATATACAGTTGTCATCAATGCTTAAGTTATTTCGTGTTTGATGGCTACATATTCACAAATCTTGCTGGGAATGTTAATTCCATTAGTTTACTTGTCGCTCTTGCTGATATCTTTTCCAGATTGGGTATTATGACATGATCTAGTGAAATTTGTTATCATCCTTTTCGGAAAGAGCCTTGGTGAATTAGTTTTCCAGAAAAGCACGCAAAGGAATTTGTTTTGAATCCTTGTTTGGATTCTGAGGAATCATACAGATAATTATTGTTGAAGGCTTCGATGGCAAACGTGCCCGGAAGGGAATTTCTCTGAGAGTTGTATTAGGGTAGTCTTACCGCATGTCTGTAAAGCGAAAATCGAAGATCAATTACAAAAAGAATAGGACGTGTAAATCTGCCACGAAATTCACTGAATCGTTGGATTATTTCATTCTTCCAAACTTTGCGTGCATCAACATGGTTGGGGGGATGTGGGGGGTGGGGGGTGGTGGTATACATATCGAACAGCACCACCACTTTAACGGATGAGATCCACACACAAATTTTCAATACATTAGACTGATCCAGATTCGGCAATAGGTCCCACCCATCCTTAGCAACGCTTAAAACTGTACTCTATACCGCCATGAACATTGCAAATCGCTTGCCCGACATAGCAACAGTCATCGTAAAAATGAAACCCTATCAGTCAATGTGTGTTTGTTTGACAGGCAAGACTGGTTTTCATTTGTGTTGCCTCATGTTGGTTTATGGCATTAAGATCAACATATCCACTTGAAATACTATTGAGAAACAGTGCTCACTAATATATAGCTTATACTATAATATAAAAGTGAAACTGTGTACCATAATAGAACATAATATTAAAAGTAGCATTTCAAGTGGATAATTAACTTGTTTTGATCTATATGCCATTTTCCAGTCAAGCGTTGGAGTGTTGATTATGTGGCAATTAAACAATTCATTAAGCCGGTGTGAACAGTACAGTTCTGGGTGAAGTAGGCCGATCACAGAAATGTAGTCCATCAATGGAAAATCAATTGACAGATGTTGGGTAAGGAAGACAGATGCAAGGACCAAGGAAAATAAAATGGGTCCTAGGGCCATTACTGATGACAAGCTTACACATTTATTTTGGAGCCTGGGTAAAATTGGAGGGCAAAAAAATCCAACATGTAAGGGTGACTTGAAGTGGCATTCTGCTACGTCATAAATCCAGTACTGTATCTGGCAAATCGAGTAGATTTACATGTCTTATTCGCTTCGAGGGTTAATGTTATTTGAAGGCCTATATCAGCAAAACATTTATTTTAGTGCCAAGGGAAAAATACACGGCAATTTCGTGTTGGCACGGGAAAGAATCAAACATGTAAGGGAGACTTGAAGTGACATTTTACTACGTCATAAATCCAGTACTGTATCTGGCAAATAAAGTAGATTTAAATATATTATTAGATTCGACGGATAACGTTATTTAAAGTCAAACATTGTGAATTGTGTTGTCTTTTCGATAAGTATTACATGTCGACATAAGGGTTCGTACTAAGCTGGGAAACTGACATTTTCGAGTTGATGAAATAAGATGCATATGAGGATATATGTACATTTATCAGGTTTGAAAATATGTATACATTTATGGTATATTCTGTAACAAAATATTCCGAAAAAATGCATATATATTAGTTAAAACTGATTAAATCAAATGTGTCCCGTGACAGATACAATAATAACATTGGATACGCGGACCGAAACCCCAAGAGAATAAAACTAACACACTGTTTGATAAATTACAAGCGTATTTTGGCCCAAGTGGGATTTGAACACATGTAACCGTGTTAAAAGTTCGGCAGGGATGTACCGCATTAAGCCAGATAAATACATTTGATTATTGTTTTGTATTTTTGTGTTTGTGTATTCATACCCTATGTGGAACTGAGAACACAAGATGTCTACACAGAACAATAGAAGGTCCACGTTTGCAGACCTTTACAAAGGAAGCATTTTAGTATATGTCGTTATCCGTCGCAGGGAAAGACTAAATCTCCTCCAAAAAGAATCTTCAGTGCAAATGGCAATGGTTTGAAGATTGTGTTTTTCTTAACCTTTGAGAACAAAACAAAATGTCCAGACAGGGTATGTAACACAAAAAAATCCGTCCCTGGTTGCTCTTACAATAGAGGGGAACAATGGGAGGTCCTCGGTTTACACCATAAACAAAGCTTTATATGTGTGTGTGGGGGGGGGGGGGGGGAGGGGGGGGCTCATTATCTTGACGGACATATCTTGTGAACCTATAGATATATTTTTTTCTCAAAATGTTGGCATTCCATGCTGTGTATTTGCTTATAACACTGAACACAAATAAGCCCTGCCCAATATGTGAATTTGATACCCATGCTTTTCCGCAAGCATGTCACGTAAAATACATAAAGTTCGTTGGCAGGTTATAGCGATCTGCAAGAGTATATCCTTCATAACTTCAATCCAATATTATTCACCACTAAGACGCCTACAGTATAAAATGTGTCTTCTGGATAATTTGCTGCAACGTGATACACTTCTGTCTGCTCACCTCCTGTCTTCTCCCATTTTCTTCGCAATGCTAAAACCAGTTAACTGTTATACCATTTGAAACTGTTCTACAATCAGTATACACGCTGAACTATCAGTGAATAATATAATTCCTAACCGTATAATAATACCCTCAGAGAACTGGCTAGTGTATAAGTATATACAACCCAAAACTAAACAAGATACGACGTTTGTGCTTTCAACCCGTGGATTTAATTTCCCCAACCGAAAAACATACAAACTGTCGATGACAGGTACTGATGATTGAATTCAGCAGGAGGTTTATATTTTAATGATTAATCAGTGACATGTCTTTGATGAGTTCTAAAAGTGGAATCACAATGTAATTACGGTGCATGGTTTAAACAAAGGTCTATGCTTTTCGGTAATCAGTAAAATCAAATATTTTATTTTTTGTTTAACATTTCAAGCCTCATTGACAGTTTGGAGCCGATGTGTTTGAATTTGAACATTTAATTAAAAGCCTGAATACAATTTGTATTTGTTTCTATTACCAGCAGGTTGCAGTGCAAAATAAAAATGAAATAAATCAATTAATGATAATTGTTTTTAATAGGCCTCGTCAAGCAGTGGAGGACAGCAGGGGCGGCTCATTGTTATAATGTATGCAAACATGGTTTCAGTTTAACAAAATGCAATCAATTCATAGCTTTATTTCTGCATTTGTTAAACAGAATTTAATATTTATTACCACATTTACCCATTCACAAGTGTATAACTTAAGCTTACTTTCTAAAATTAACATTGTTATCCGAACAAAAATTGATATCTAGACAGAAACCGTGGGTGTTTTAAACTAAAGCGATGAATGAACATCTAAAATGTATTTTTAACAGAGTTGGAAATGACCTCGTTGGCACATCTGACGCTAAATTGCTCAGGCAAGTTTCTTTCTTGTACGTGCAATCAATTCAAAATTTGTTTGTTGTACGGAAGTTTATCTTTTATTATCAAATTAACCCACTTAAAGGAGTATAGTTTAATATGACTTGCTACAGTTAACTTTATTATCCCAAAAATAAATGATATCTTGACAGATACCGTGGGTGTTTAGCCGGTGTTAACAATGACAACTATGCTATTTGGCTCTCAAAAGGTTTCACTTTAGTACTGCCATTGAATGTATTATCTGAATTTGTTTCAGTGATTGTTCTTGGTCAAATCAATGGGTATTGATAGCCATGATATAAAATTTAATTGAATTACATCAACTGGGTCTCACAAAAGGAGAAATGCACGAAACGCTCTGAGTTTATGGGAAGCTGATTAAAAAAAGTACCGTTGAGGTCAGCCGCGTTCTAAGCGTTTTATTCCTTTGTGCAAACCCTGAATCATATAATTATATCTCAATAGGTTTATAACACGGAGCAGTGTCCCCTGGATGCGAAAGTCTCCTGTACTGCAGCCACTGCCCTTTGAGTAGAGTACTTAGGTTAATTACTTTTCTATATTATATTATATCCAGTCGATTTCGAAGGGACCGGTAATTATCCATAACCATAATAACGAGGTGACTGGTACATGCAACCTTGTCCCCTGAGTCTACTCATTGTCGCTATTATACACTGGTGGGAAAATGATTTCCGCAATGCTGATTGGTTACATCATCGTCATAAATACGCGTATAATTTCAAGGGATCAAATAGGCCTACTATGATTATGATTATGATTATGAATCAGCCAACTTTTCTTTGCTTGCTTACCGTTATAATATTTCAGGTCAGTTTCTTCCTATATATTTATTCTGTGTCCAACCACGTGAAAATGCTTGTGTCCGGTTGTGTGATCCCTGCTACTCGGCCTCTGACCTTACCCCATAATGGACCGCCCACCAACATAGGGGCTGGTTAGCTCAGTTGGTAGAGCTCTCGTTCGGTATTCGAGAGGTCGCGGGTTCGAGTCCGGCATCAGCCAATGTTTCTTTGCTCGCTACCCGTTTGGATCGAAAGCTAAGGCCACCCTCCCGATTTAATTTAAGGCCACCCTCCCGATATATATATATATATATATATATACATATACATATATATACACACATATATATATATATATATATATATATATATATATATATATAAATATAAATCGGGAGAGCTTTCGATCCAAACCGGACCTTCATCAGAGGCTTTGACAAAGTATATATATCCGAGCGCTCTACCAACTGAGCTAACCAGCCCTATGTTGGTGGGCGATCCACTTATGCCAATTATCTATTGCTCTAAGGCCAAACCATATCTATATCTGCCGAGTGGCCAGGGATCAAGCCCCGGTTAATGATGCAAACAAACTGGGTAGGTATATATATATATATATATATATACATATAATTATATATTTATATATTTATATATATATATATATATATATATATATATATATATATATATATATATATATATATATATATAAACGGGTAGCGAGCAAAGAAAAATTGGCTGATGCCGGACTCAAACCCGCGACCTCTCGATTACCGCACGAGCGCCCTAACAACTGAGCTAACCAGCCCCTATGTTGGTGGGCGGTCCACTTATGCCAATTATCTATTGCTCTATGGGGCCAGGTCAGAGGCCAAACCATATCTGCCGAGTAGCCAGGGATCAAGCCCCGGTCAGATGCAAACAACCCGGGTAACGGCAGTAGCGGGGATCACACAATTAACGGCACACAAGCCTTTTATGTGGTTGTACACAAAGTAGATTTATAAGGAGAAACTGACCTGAAATATTATAAACGGGTAGCGAGCAAAGAAAAATTGGCTGATGCCGGACTCAAACCCGCGACCTCTCGATTACCGCACGAGCGCTCTAACAACTATATATATATATAGCTGTTTAAATTTTTAAATACTGTTCTTCAAAGACGAGTACCACGAAACCGTGATAATGTGATAATGGAGTAGGGTGTGCAGTGAAAGACAGAAAGAGATTGCAATGTGATCTGGTGCAACAGCCGCGGATGCCATGAGCTGCGTGTAGCTTATTAATGTCACAAAGTAATGTATTGAGTCGAGCTACGAAATCGGTGAATCCCAACACAGCTCCGTAACCCTGGATGCAATTTCTGGATGCCGATCGAAAAGAATTATCGTGTAGTTGCCTCACACTGTGGCAAGGCTACCCGACGGATCTTTGATTAGATAGGCAAATCAAAAAGTCACACTAACCTTGAATCCATAATGATTCAGTGCAAAATGAAAACCCTTCATTATTTTACAATACAGATCAAATCGAACACAAACCAGATTGCCAACTTTCGTCAGATGAGAGCACAAATGCACTGGTTATTTATAGATCAATGTTCCCCCCCTCTAAAAAAATATATATTAAAAATAAATAAATAAAAATGAAATAAAATAAAATAATAAAAAAAAGATTTTGCAGAGAGTGCACGTCTAGCAGAGTTGTCAAATTTTAATAGTATTATTATTATTATTTTTTTGTTCTTTACAATTGTAAGTTGTTATATCTTAAATTAGAGCAGCTCACTATACCACAACACATGTTAAGTTAAATATTTTTCGCATGGTGTCACATAGTGTCACCGCAAACAGTCTTTACTTACGTTTAGTACGTTTTAGGTGGAACTACAATTTTACCCAGATTGATTTCGGTCGACATGCCCAATTATTTTGTGAAACTTGTATCAAAAACAAGTGTGTATATGCCGGTGCAATTTGGGTATTTCAAAGTTTGACAATCCACGGCACATAATGTGTTAAAATTAATATGGTTTTAAAGGCAATGTTTAGTATTGGGAAGTTGAACATAACCAAAGATTTATAGATTGGTGAAATTATTGTGTCCGGTGATAGACAATTGATTGATTTAGCCTTTACACCGACATTAAACTGAGGCCTAATTGGTGTAAAAGCTAATGACGCTATCAGTCTTCCCAAAATAATTGTATAATAACTTCTATTTAGAAATTATGAAATCATACTCTGTTCTAATTTGTTTTCGTAAGAATGAATGCGAACAATATAAATTAATGTTCATTATGTACTCGTTAATGAAACAACGTAATAGGTATAAGCTGCAGTTTTCACAGGTTGGCTATTTAATATAGTTCTTGATTTAAAGGGTGTAAATATACTGGAAGGAAAAGCAGTTTTGTCAACAATACTAATGTTTTAGTTTCCCTCTAGTTGTCTTTGTTTTCAGAACAAGGCAACTGAAAATAATTAGCTTCATCAAACCAATAACTGTGGGCTATGCCTTTGGTATTGTTTTTAACCAAAAGACAACCAGCATAGGAAATTGTTTGGATAGATACGATGTATTATGCATTTTAGAGTGAAAACAGTATACGATTTTGTTTTCCTTGCGGTATTCCGCACACATGATAAGGATTGGCACAGTCTCGCACGTTATCAAATGTTAATTGTCTCTTACGTTTTACAGGGAAAAGGGCCATTCGTATGCATGCATATAATTGCTGCACAAGGCTATTGAAATCCAACACATGGGTATTTTGTGGAGAGAGAAAAAAAAGGTTTCTAACAGCTGTGTGAAGAATCTTGGAATTCAATGTAAACGAAGTATAGCTTATTGTAAAATATAAAATAGTTAAAAGAAAAATGTAAAATCAATAAAGAAACAAAATGTGTGAAACTAACCAGCTGTTAAGCTGATGATGGTATCAATCTTCCCTAAAAATAATTGTATCTACAAGACCACGATAATTACACGATAAAAGACAACCTGCAACCATCTACATGTATTACTGGTTACTTTATCATCGAAGATACATACTCTGTGTTTTCCGCAATTTTACTGGGTATTTTAATTTCCTCAGTACAGTTATTCCTAAATGAAATTCTCCTGACGACGACCAGAGTAGGTTATACTGAGTGAAACATCGAGTTTCTCACCACTGGTTCTCATCAGAACCAACAATTATGACGACTCCTAAGATATTGTTTACATGTTGTTACTGCAAACCATATTCCTGCAACCGTATGAAGCTTCGAAATCCTACTAAACGAAATTATTTTCAAATGTGTCATCCCACATTGTAATTGGCTGGACATGCGAGTAGCATAGTGAGTAACAAAGTAAGTGAATAAATTAATTCATGAAACAGCTTGATAAATAAATTGTCGGTCAAATATGAGCACGTACGGATAATGATAGCAATACTTCACAAATATTTCACAAATATTTTGTGAAATACCCAATTTGAAGATGATTAACGGCACTTTAAGTGAATAAATTAAAACACAAAATGTTTGATAAAATGGTGAATAAAACGGAACATGAATAGTAAAGCTGTTATTGGATTTCAAAGCATTTGTTATGATCCTTAGTATTATTGACTTAACAAATAAAAACCGCTTCCTTATAATAGCTTCATGTGATTAGGTAGTAACCTACTATATCGAGTACGGTGAACAACATAAACTTTGCAGAAGCAACTTGGGAATGAGGGAAAAAAGCTCTCCACGAAGAAATGACAATCGAACGGATATCTGTTCGGCCTAGTGATATCTAGTGACATCTACCAAATTATTTACGGCGCAAACATGTCACAATCCCTCAGTTCTTGCACCATATCTTCCATATCGAATGAAAGGAAATGTATATCATTAGCAATGTCGGCAAAGCTGTTATGAGTAGGGCTGTTATGAGTAGGGCTGTTATGAGTATTTTATGAGTAGGGCTCACTCGCTTTGATTTAATTATATAAATCAACAATTCTTTGAAAGTTTAGCTTATTACCTTAATGGGGTCATTCATGAGAACAAAAGTGATGATACATTCAAACTGTGAGTATTCATTGTAATGTTGGATATATATGAAATTTCTGAGCCTTTTGAGCCGTTTTTGTACCTTAACTTTAAAAGAGGAATATATAACTACGTGAGATCAAGAGATGTTTCGAGCATGTATGTTTTTTGTCGTGTTTTAGAGAAAATGATATAGAAATTAATTCGATTTGACCTAAACACTTTAAATGGAAATGAACGTTTTTCCACTACGAACAGGGGACCTAAAAAACAAGACCCGTAATGCTATGGTCCCACAGGAATATTTCGATCTTTCTGTCGAAATATATTTCGATTCCTGTTTTTTTTGTTATTTTTAATAATTTCGTCAAAATCTCGTATAAATATCGACAAAATATCTGTTTTCCGTGAGGACATTTTTATTTTTGTATTTTCTCGACAATTTCAATTCATTTTCGATTTTATTTCGACGACTTTCGACTGTTTATATCATTTCGACTGGCATTTCGACACAATTCGACTGTTTAGACTGTTTAGATTGATTTCGAATTTTTTTCGAATAATTTTCGATTGTTTTAAAAAATTTGGACAAATGTTCCGATTTATTTCGACTGTAACGATTGTTTAGACTATTTAGAGGGTTCCGATTTATTTCGACTGGTTTTCAAACTTTTAGACTGTTAAGACTATTTCGATTTCATTTTCGATAGTTTCGATAAAATGTCGACAAAATTTCGATAAATTTGATCGAAACTTTATCGAAAAATATTGGTCAGGTTTAATAATTTTCGATTAATGATTTTTTTTTTCGATAAATCTCGACAAATATCGACAGTTTCGATTTTTTTAGACTCTTTAGACTATTTCGACTTTTCTCGAGAAAATTTTGTAAAAAATCTAAAATCTTGACGAAACACGATCTAGAGAGTCGAAATCTCTGTGGGACCATAGCATAAATCATGATATTGTAAAAACATTCACATTTAACTGAGATTTTACCTTTCTTCTTCAAAATGTTTTAGTTTAAACCCTCAAGAATTACCCGATTACGAATTAATGTGATGTGAAGATGTGAAGATAGTAATGGTGCCAAACATCATGAGATGTTTGGATGTTTTTAGGATGTAAAATATATTACAAATTTTTAATTGATCACGGCCGTAATTCATTTTCCACATTCGAACGAATGCAAACAAATATAAATGTTTGTTCACCTATTGTTTCTAGTTAATGACTAAGTGTTATTAAACAAGCAGTACTGATTCTTGTAGGCCTATGGATGTTTTTGCAAACGTTTTACTAATTCTGTACAATTCTTTGATTTAATGATTTCTACAGTCACTGTTTAAATATAAACAAGCCAAAAGTCTTTCGTATAATCTGTCTACTTCCCTTAAACATTTTATGCTTGTTGTTTGTATAAATGTAACTGAATTGAGTACTTACAACTGACGTGTAACTAGCTGCTCTACATAAGAAGTCTCCAAGTTCCCATGTTGCTGTTATGTAAACAGTGGCAGTCGGAATGACACATATTATCAGCATTGCAATGTCACTCAACGCTAAACTTGCGACAAAACTGTTGGTCACAGTTCGCATATCACGATGTCTGAATATAATATGGAGTACCAGAGAGTTACCGGTGATCCCCACTGCGGCGATTAGCACCATGAGGATTGGTAATATCCTACCGGTAACGGGATCAGGGCCATCCATTCTCGGCTCAGCGGTCACGTTCACACATTCCTCCATTGTTTCAGAAAGTTATCTTATGCAGTTGAATTAAATGTGAAGAATTGCAACTATCTGCGCACTAGGCTATGCAAGATGATGTTGATTTATCAATTGAAGAATATGATAAACCTAAATGTGTATACAGTAACGGATGCAGGATAAGAGGGTATGAAAGGGTGCTTGAAGTAAGCCAACTGCTTGATGAAGTTCAGCACGAAACCACTATCTCCAAATCACACCAAAATTTCCGCGCTTGTTTTCATGAGAGACTTGCAAAAGCGAGTGATCGTGCTACAGTTAACACGTGTCGTTTTGTATGTCCACGAACAGTAGTACCTACTGCACGTGGGATCACGGGTACCCTCAAACCAAGTACACTGTATAGACTAACGGAGCAATAACGAAGCAAATACGCATGCTCATACTAAGCCTCTCTATAGCTAAGACCAGATATCATCACGTGGTGCTGGGTGCTTAATTCCTGATGGTTTGACGGACAATATGTAACTATTTAGTGGGAAGACATTTTGGGCAGGTAGAAGCACATTGGAGTAAATAATTATGTGTTATTAAGTATATAGTACATCCCAACAATAGTGAATTAAATATCTTATCTGAAACATGAAGCAAACATTGTGTTTATTTTATTAATAAGTAGGGGAAATGTTCGTGCTAGTATATAAATATAGGTCGCAGAGGGAAGAATAAGTTGACTATAAATAAGCATAAATATATTGGTCCATTAGGAAATGTTTAGAAACAGCCTTGAGCAAAGGAAAAGTGGGCAAACATAAATACCTATGTAGAAGACTGAAAACTGGAAATATAACATGTTTGATGCAAAGAAATTATTTGACCACGTCATTTCGAAATACTCATTAAATTGGTAAACGAATTTTAACATAACTCGAATATCAAACACAAAAGTATGACGGTTTTAAAGGTTATTCAGGGTTATAATGGTCAAAGGGAGAAGTTCTTATGTTTGATTTTGACAATATTTCTGCTTTGTTTTTCACGAGGTCAGTAAAGATTATCTGAATTTACCCTGATATGTTGGCTTATATACCTGAATTTGTTTTTGATGTACATATTTCCCATGAAGATGGTTTATGATACCATCGATATTTACTACATGAAGTAAATCTTACTGTGCGGAATGTTTTAGTAAAACCTAACACCGTCGTTGAATGACATGAGTTTCAGTCCCTTGTGATCCATGTCTGACCAAAAGGCTCATTGACACGTATGTAAATAATTTCTGTGTAAGAAAAAGCAATGCATATCGAACAACCTACAACGACCGTGTAACATGAGGCATTTTTTTTTTTTTTTTTTTTTTTTTTGGGTAAGGTCTACGTTATCGATCTCACGGCTTGTAATCCAGCACAGTAATCCTACCTCAACAAAATTAATTTCCAAGAGAACGTTCACGATGCGAGGCGAACCTTACCCTAGCAACCGATGCTTTATAATTGTATTAGGCAAAAACAGTCACTGGTTTCTAACCAGGGAAAATCATATTATAGTGTCTTGCAGGATTCGGCTCCACGCAGTCGTACACGCTTAAAGCATACAAATGTGAACAAATTAACACTGGTATAAAAGTGCTGGCTGGATTAACTTGGAGTGCCATGGTCGAGAGGTTTAGAATGTGGGTTCATATCCTGTCAACCACTGTGGTGCTTATGTACTTGAGCAATACACTTTACCATAATTGCTTCTCTCCACCCAGGAGTAAATGGGTACCTCTGAGGGAAGAGTTGTTGTGTTTGATGTGTATACTCCACAGGAAGCCGAAATGGTTTCAGGAATGATTATAAGCCCGATGAGCAGAGGTAATAAAGCGCATATGAACCTCAAGGTGATATTCGCTATTTAAAAATGGTTTATTATTATTTAAACTTAATTATTATTACAGTGAATAAGCATTTTTTCGTTTTTGGATAATATTATGGTGGTTATATGTGTTATTTTATTGAATGATTTACAAACTAGGAACGTAATAATTTAACTCAGCAGCAAGGACAGATCAATAGTTTAATGTGAACGTAGTGCGCTGTCAGACATTTACGGGCCATTAATGTGTCCTCAAATAAATACTTGATATGTACTCCAAGAAAATGGCATTATATGACGATAACATTATTATCATCATCATAATGTGAGCGAATGGTATCAAATATTTATCACAAAGATTATAAATTAGTCAATTCATCCAACCTTATACACTAATCCGCCACCATATACATATAAATCGCCATCAAAATCATGTGAACTTGATCCAGTGCCAACTTCGCTAATAAAACAAAATATTGATGTGTTTGCTAAGTATATCACAATTATTGTAAACAGATCTCTTTCTTCCGGTTGTTTCCCTAATAGCCAGAAGGTTGCTCATGTTAAACCACTCCTAAAGAAACCCAATTTGGACAAGGAAGTTTTCAAAAATTACCGACCAGTAGCGAATTTAAAGTACCTTGGAAAAACAATCGAGCGAGTTGTTTCATCACGGATCTCTAACCATGTTCGTGCTAATAACCTGTCGGACACATTTCAGTCAGCCTACAAACCATTTCATGGAACGGAAACTGCTCTTCTTCGCGTCAACAATGACATTTTATCTGCCATGGATGAGGGGAAAATCACTGCATTAGTTTTGTTAGACTTAAGCGCCGCTTTTGACACTGTCGATCATAAAATCCTTCTCTCCCGCCTTCAATATCATCTTGGAATACATGACACAGCCCTGGATTGGTGTAAGTCCTACCTTTTAAATAGGCCTCAGCATGTTTGTATTGGTAACGCTATGAGCCTGTTACTCTTGACTATTCTGTACCCCAAGGCTCTGTGCTCGGCCCACAGTGGTTTACTGTTTATACCTTTCCAGTTCGTGATATCATTTTGAAGTATAATTTAAATTACCATGTTTACGCTGATGACACGCAGCTTTACATTACTTTTAAATCTTCTCAAGAACCTGCTGATTCCTGCATTAAAACACTGGAGAAATGTATTCAAGAGATTCGAAGTTGGATGAGACAAAACTTCCTGAAATTGAACGATGAAAAAACAGAATTTGTTCTATTTGGATCACGTCAGCAATTGTCTAAAGTTTCTCTTCCATTTATTACAATTGGTGACTCGCAGATAACCCCTTCATTACATGCACGTAATTTGGGTGTTATATTTGACTCGACAATGACTTTAAAACCACATATCTCCAACATTGTTCGCATATCATCATTTCATATCAGAACTATAAGCCGAATTAGGAAATACTTGAATAAAAGTGCTGCTGAACAAATTATACATGCATTTGTCACATCACGGCTCGATAACGGGAATTCTCTCCTTTACGGTCTTCCGCAGAATCAAATATCTCGTCTTCAGCACATACAAAACACAGCAGCTCGTGTTGTGACTTTGTCCAGAAAGTCATGCCATATCACGCCAATCTTGAAAGAACTGCACTGGCTTCCTGTTTCACAGAGAATTGTTTTTAAACTTATGCTAATTGTTTACAAATCTTTTAATAACATTGCTCCAATTTATATTTCTGAACTACTTAAAGTCTACACTCCATCACGCAATTTGCGCTCCAGCAACATGTCACTCCTCAAGGAACCAACTTCAAAACGGAACTGGGGTGATAGGTCGTTTTCTGTCGCAGCTCCGAGACTCTGGAATCATCTTCCAACTAAACTCAAATCTTGTCATAGTATAACCAGATTCAAGTCGATGCTTAAAACTCATCTTATGTCACAACTCTGATGTATATTTGTAATTGCATTGTAGGTACATGTACCTCGGTACATAATTTGTTTTCCCTATGCTATCATTGTATATTGTTTGTATTAATGTTTTTTCTTTGTTTCCGCGCCTTGAGCGCCCAGCAGGGTGGATATGTGCGCGCTAAAAATCTTTATTATTATTATTATTATTATAACCATGGGAGTGGACCATAATGTTCACGAGTGTGTCCTCCTTCCACCCGGTCCCCGTGGTTACACCAATCTATACATCATCCATATATTACATGCATCCATATTGTTACTGATGATCTTTTTATGTTACCGTACCTAATTTGTTTTTCATGCAAATGTTCCTAATATAAAATAAAATAAATGTAAATAAACCTTTATGGAGAAGAATTAAAATACACACCCCTCAAGACTATGTTCATTTTGACTTCCACATTAATGACCCTTGTTCCTTGCCATTAAAGCTCTGTGAGTGCAGTGGTTTCGAATTCTAACCTTTGATTTGTGTTAACAGTTATTCAGACGTTAAGAGTGCTTGACTTTAGCAAAGAGGTCCACCGCGGCTAGGATGAACAGAAACGGAATTTCATTATTTAGACGACGCCTGTTGAAACAAAAATATTATGTCTTAATAATTGTCATTCTTTCGTTTAGCATTTTGAATGTTACCACGCTTGTTAATTATTTGTTAATGTTTCCCTCCTTTCGTTTCGGATTTCCCCAAAACTAAAACAAAACAAAACAAAAACAACAACAAATGAAATTGGACGTCATCTATTTCATACCGACTTGAATACTAAGTAAGTTACGTATACCCCTACAAAAAGGCATTCATTAAACAATTATCTATTGCTCTATGGGGCCAGATCAGAGGCCAAACCATATCTGCCGAGTAGCCAGGGATCAAGCCCCGGTCAGATGCAAACAACCCGGGTAACGGCAGTAGCGAGGATCACACAATTAACGGGACACAAGCCTTTTATGTGGTTGTACACAAAGTAGATTTATATGCAGAAACTGACCTGAAATATTATAAACGGTTCGCGAGCAAAGAAAAATTGGCTGATGCCGGACTCGAACCCGCGACCTCTCGAATACCGTACGAGCGCTCTTCCAACTGAGCTAACCAGCCCCTGTGTTGGTGGGCGGTCCACTTATGCCAATTATCTATTGCTCTATGGGGCCAGGTCAGAGGCCAAACCATGTCTGTCGAGTAGTCAGGGATCAAGCCCCGCTCAGATGCACTCAACCCGGGTAACAGCAGTAGCGGGGATCACTCAATTAACGGGACACAAGCCTTTTATGTGGTTGTACACAAAGTAGATTTATATGGAGAAACTGACATGAAATATTATAAACGGTTCGCGAGCAAAGAAAAATTGGCTGATGCCGGACTCGAACCCGCGACCTCTCGAATACCGTACGAGCGCTCTTCCAACTGAGCTAACCAGCCCCTGTGTTGGTGGGCGGTCCACTTATGCCAATTATCTATTGCTCTATGGGGCCAGGTCAGAGGCCAAACCATGTCTGTCGAGTAGCCAGGGATCAAGCCCCGCTCAGATGCACTCAACCCGGGTAACAGCAGTAGCGGGGATCACTCAATTAACGGGACACAAGCCTTTTATGTGGTTGTACACAAAGTAGATTTATATGGAGAAACTGACATGAAATATTATAAACGGTTCGCGAGCAAAGAAAAATTGGCTGATGCCGGACTCGAACCCGCGACCTCTCGAATACCGTACGAGCGCTCTACCAACTGAGCTAACCAGCCCCTGTGTTGGTGGGCGGTCCACTTATGCCAATTATCTATTGCTCTATGGGGCCAGGTCAGAGGCCAAACCGTATCTGCCGAGTAGCCATATATATATATATATATATAAGCTTTCGGTGCGATGCACCTTCATCAGGGGAATTATATATATATATATATATATATATATATATATATATATATATATATATATATATATATATATATATATATATATATATATATATATATGTATATATGTATGTATATGTATATGTATATGTAACCACGAGAATCCATTCCCTAAACGTAGCAACGAATCTCGCAGTGATGATAATTATAATAAACCGAACATGAACCTTGTCTCTAAGTTTATGTTGCAACCGTAAATCACTAAAAGCGAAGAACCCATGGAGTAAACATTGTAAATTGACACTATGATATTCGTTTTAGAGGCGTTGTTGTAGCCTATAATAATTAAGGCCAGCATGAGAAAATGTCTTGTTATTCGTTAACAATGAAACTCACTGAGATTGAACTAAAATAACATGGAGAAACCTAGACAAAGCCATGACTCCTGGCTACTGCAACTCTGACAGATTTCAGAAACGTATCAATTCTAAAGCAAAACTCGTTGTTTAAGGTTAATTTTTGGTTTTAATAAGATTGTGTGCGCATCATCAGTTGCGGATGAATGTTCTTAGCGCTGTGGTGACAGCAAACAGCTTTCGCCAGTGCAGTTCATCCTTCAAATGTACTAAACATATCTGTATTAATCGATTTTAATATTGAACGTCAGTTATTCTTGAGATTTCTCTAATTTCTGAATTGACATTTTGACAACCTGATTGCTTTATACGCTTGCCCTGTCACTTCCATCATACGATTTTGTTTTGTTTTAATATTATTTATTTATTTTTATTTTTTATTTTTATTTTTATTTTTATTTGTTTTTAAATTTATTTATTTATTTATTTATTTATTTATTTATTTATTTGTTGTGAACATGTGTTGTGGTCTGTGCTATGATAATTTGTTGAACAACGATACCATCTGGACTCCAATGGTGTGTGCATTCATTAAAGAGAACATACACCATTGGTTTTATTCAAATTGATATTATTGGTTTTGAGATTGTAATAATACAAAGTAACCCTATAAATTATTTCATCTGATATAATGTAATTTTGGAGAAAACCTGAATGAGAATTTAAATCTGAAAAGCACAATTTGCTGCGGATTCAGGTTCACATCAACATCATTAGGCCAACATGTTCACTATATTCTCCGAAATAAGCTGAAACTTTCACAGTTTGGCTTCTATACATATCTTATGGTTCTCATGAAATGCTATCTCGTAAAATATTATCTCGAAGACATACCGGTATCATAATAGTAGTGTATACAATAGTAATGTATATAGTTTCATACTACGATAATATAGGTTCTGTACTCAGCAGTGTATAGGCAAAACGTAAACAGACAAAAAGGGTCTCACCAAATACAAATATATAAACACAGATAATTAAAACTACCGGTAGGGAATAAGTATCCATATTCACCAATATATGTCTGTCTTCGTATCCGCATGCTGATAACCTCCCATAATTAATGTTATGCCTTATGGCTAATATTGTGCCTCAAATCTAGTTTACACGTTTAGTAAAATGCATGTGAATGCAACCAATATACTTATACAAAATAACATAAACAAGCTTATTTAGCTGTGTTTAAATAGATTCACACTGTTGGTATTCATTGCATCGTGAATTGTCTTTCTTGGGTGACAGAAATTGGAGATTATTTCTTTCATTTTACTAATATGAAATCACATTTTAAACGCTGTTTATAACTATCATCCACCTTACACTTAGTATGTCTAATGCAAATCTTTGATCATTTATGTTTTGTTCTCGATTAAATATAGTGTATAGTGTAGAGTGATTATGATGGATAGAAATTAATGCTATAATAATTCTAAACTGTTAACAATCCTGTTTGTTTGACCTTTATAGTGCATCTCATACATATCTCATACATATCTCATACATCTCATACATATCTACCGTGGCCGAGCGGTCTAGCTTACCGGATTCAAGTTCTGGTGTTAGCAACAGAATGTGGGTTCGAATCACGGCCGTGACACTTGTGTCCTTGAGCAAGACACTTAATCATAATTGCTTCTCTCCACCCAGGGGTTAAATGGGTACCTGTGAAGGCAGAGTTGGTTTGCTCTATATGCGCTAGAAATGGCAGCAATTGAGCTGTATACTCCCCAGGGAGCTGAGATGGTTTCAGGAATGATTTATGAGCCTTATGAGCAGGGATAATAATATAATGCCCCTTGAGCACCACTTAGTTGGTGGATACGTGCGCTATATAAATCCACACATTATTATTATTATTATTATTACCGACAGCACAGCAAATGTAATATATCTTAATGCTGTGTCTGCGTCTTCGTTGTTTGATTAAGATTAGTTATGTCCGACATTTCAGCTGTTGTATAACACAATTATACATGAAACCATTGCTGTGGTTCTCCCTTGGCCGTGTATCGCAGTGATTAAGGCCGCACGTGTTCTTTCATCATCACGACCTCAAATTATTGCAAGTTGCCATCTTTACCGTTGCTAGGCAATATCATCGGAGACAATATTGATTGCACAGTTACATTAAAGAGGCAATTTCTGATGAGAATTTTTAGAAACAGGGCTTTGGACCACTGTCAAATATATCATACCTGGGGTAAAGTAGGAGTACAGAGAAATAAAGCACATTAACCATTTTAGGTGTAAAAAGGTTTGCGATAGCTTTGCAAATGTGTATAAAGTTAAATAATTTTTCAATTTTCGTTTGAATATTACATTTGTAACATCATTATCATTCTCAAAAAAGCATAAAAGTTCTTCATAACATTGATGATGGTATTAATTATACCTTGAGCACTTTCTGCTTGAGGTGCTTTCGCTGTTTAAGAATTCCACGTTCTAGGCCGAATGAATAATTATACGAAGTAAGTGTTCGCCGATCTAAATTTCTGAATGCGTTTTCATTATTTTTCATTAACTAAACAACGTAATGAGCTACCGTAGTTATTTCATACACATCTTTATCCACATGAAGAAAAGAACGTAATAATAGTGTGATGGTTTATTTTCCCTGTAATAATGTTTTTGTTTTCCAATACAATTATGATTTACATATATGCAATGTACATTTTCATTTAGGATAACATAATATGTACACAGCAATCTTTAGTTGAATGGCAGATAATGATTGCTTTTGACCAACACGTGTTGATTTTACATTGCCTTTAGGAAAGATATTGACGAGCATGGATGTGGTGGGAAGAGGCTGTTCTACAGGGATTCAGAATTGTTAAATTCTCTTCAATGATATTTTTTATTACCTCTAAGAAGGGTAATAATTTTCTTTATAAATTGATTGAAGCAAAAATAAAATGTTTTACATTAAACAATAATAAATAAGGTTTATTCCATTTTTGTTCTAAAATGACAGATGTGCTCAAAACGGTGCAATATATCCATTCTTTATAAGAATATCAAATCAAATCTGTAAATGTTTCAATTATTTTGTGAGGTCATTTACGAGAACATTTCGAAAATGCATTCATATGTTTCGCATCATTTAAATTATGTGGTTATGGAATCGTCTAAAAATAATATGATTTACATAATAAATAAATTAAATAATAGCACCCCTGACATAAATTAAACAGAAGTTTCATTTACATCTGTGAATATTAATGTTATTCATATATATATATATATATATATATATATATATATATATATATATATATATATATATATATATATATATATATAAATAAATCGGGAGGGTGGCCTTTAGCTTTCGATCCAAACCGGACCTTCATCCATATATATATCATTTTTAAAGTAAACCATAGCACCAGCAATACATTGTTACACTTTCTACATTATTCCTCGTTTGTGTTAAACACAATAGACATTGCCTGCCGCTACCCTGGACATTATAATACGATTTTCAGTTTCACTTCACCTTTATTGTTTTTTTAATCTCTTGCCGTAAGCCTGCCAGTCAAATAGTGTTATTTCATTGAGTACATTTGGCCGTGAACCAACCAGCAGTCGAATGGAGGTCTTATTCATTACAGTAACTGGAGTAGCTATTAAGGATGAATTACGCAGACTATAATTCTTCTTATTGGAAAGGCGAGTGCAGTGGGTTGAATTTTGGTCAAAACAAGAAATACACTAAGGATATGTGAAACGTGTTTAAATTTGGAAATAGCCTAGACGAAATAACAATAGTGATTTTAATTTTAATTGTATTGTTTCATTTGTATTCCAATTGTTGTATTAAGTTGTTCTTAGGGCATTTGTCCATCACTATCTATATTAATTTGATCCTCTGTGCCATGTGCCAATAGAAGGCAGTATACAAGTTTTGTAAAATTTCTGTATATGCATAATAATTATAAGAGTAGGCTAGCGCGACACATGGTGATGTATAAGTTATCTCCGTCATTAATATCACAAAACAGGACGGATACTTTAACATTGTGATGAGCCAACGTAGAAAAAAATCTAAGTAAATCATTCAAGTTATGTAAAGCTAGGCATGTGTGTACTTTTTTTTTGTTACGTAAGTATATGTTGTTTAATTGCTTTTAAATTTTTTTAATTTTAATTTTTTTATTTACATGCATGTAATCAAATTTTCACTTTGACTTTTGAATTTAAAAGAAACCTATACAATCAACAATACGCATTGCGATTTGAAACCTTTGAAGTATTTCTTTATGACGTTTCCAATTATATAGAATATGTCGCCACCATTTATATCGGGGTGCAGGATTGATGTTACAGTACAGTAATAGTATAGTGAACTGTTTGTAGTAAAATATTCCCAAGAAATATTCTAGTGTGGAGTGTCGTGGCCGAGCGGTCTAGCTTACCGGACTCAAGTTCTGGTGTTAGCAGCAGAATGTGGGTTCGAATCCCGGCCGTGACACTTGTGTCCTTGAGCAAGACACTTAACCATAATTGCTTCTCTACACCCAGGGGTTAAATGGGTACCTGTGAGGGCAGAGTTGGTTGATTAGCCCTATATGCGCTGTAACGGCAGCAATTGAGCTGTATACTCCCCAGGGAGCTGAGATGGTTTCAGGAATGATTTATGAGCCTTATGAGCCTTATGAGCAGGGGTAATAATATAATGCGCCTTGAGCACCACTCAGTTGGTGGATACGTGCG
The DNA here is from genome assembly GCA_029582265.1 of Zoroaster sp. YZ-2022. NCBI lineage: Eukaryota > Metazoa > Echinodermata > Asteroidea > Forcipulatida > Zoroasteridae > Zoroaster > Zoroaster sp. YZ-2022. The sequence goes on along the minus strand of CM055834.1, from coordinate 14,551,054 downwards.
CTATATAAGTCCACACATTATTATTATTATTATTATTAGTGAAATTGGTTTGAAGGTTTCATAATTTACACATTTTATATTAACGATTTTGTTTAATATTAAACCTTGAACGAGTAATATCTGAATTTAAACAAATATACACACGATACACACCAGATGTCGCTTACTTGTGGAAGAGGTTTAATTTATAAGAGAAATTATACTCTCATTTGTATATTATAATATTTCCTTTTAACAGTAATCGCAGTACGACATTAATTGGATCAGCAAACATACATAGATAATTAAAAGTATGTGACATTTAAGTAAGACGGACATTCTGACGGCGAACATGGCACCGCGGATGCTACGCGGTTTCAAGAAACAGTAACGCCGCAGTCTTTAAAAACATCTTGTTTGTTTGTGAAGGAACATAAACAAGAAGGCAAGGTAGTCTGTTCGCTTGCGTCGGTCGAACAGAATACTTGAAATTATAACAAATTACATCCTCTCCCAGGTACAACGGGTGCAAAATGCCTGCTTCAGTGATGTGATAAAAGGGGCAACGAAGGATGTTCTGCCTCGGCCATTAAGAGAAGAAAACCGCTCAAAATAGTCCATGTTCTATGCAAGGTATAGTTACTATTGCATGCCCACAGGGATGTAGCATTTGCCCGATGTCTGGTAACACGCGCCTTTCCCTGGTGGGTGTATGAGGAGTGCCAATTGCACAAGATGTGCGCTTGATACTCAGCGATCATGTCAAGCCCTAGCTGACGGCGATACACATAAACGGTCAGGATGTGCTGATCTATACACTGTAGATAGTTCTCATAAACGGATATTAAGAGTCTTGCCAATACCTTTGATATTTACCGACATGTATCACACGAAGGCATCACAAAGAAAATGTCTTCACAGGGTAGGTTGGTTATTTATAACACTGGCTTTCTAGTGAAAGTGGATAACACATTTAATATAAGTCCAAAGCTAAGTGATGTTTAAAACATAAATAAATAAATAAATAGATAATAAAAATGTATTGAGAAGAAACAATTTCAACGAATCCACAAAACAACAGTAAGTGACACATTATGATAATGACGTACCGGTACCGGTATAATTTAATTATAATAATATGGTGAATATGGTGCCTTTCTAAAAGAGTACAAAACAGTTAATATAGCTACATGGCATGCAAAATCACCTAATTATAATCTGAAAATTTACTTGATTTCAAGTAGGTGATGATAACAAACGTCCCGAGAAATTATAAAATTTGACATTGCATCTTGTGAGAACGCTTGAAAAATAACTACACATTTTAATGGAGTCATGGCCCTGATCTTTTTTTCACATTAAATTGCATACAAACAAATCTGTTTGTATTTTCACTTATTCGCGTTAATGACACAACGGAATTAACTGAAACATTCACATGTAGGTTTCTGTACACATCTATCTGTTGTTATAAAGTTGTTATGGTACGTTTACAAAAAATGTAACATTAAGTTTACAATCCCTTTAATGTCTGTACCAATTTATTTTGTGCACAGCTTATTTATAAAATACGGTGGGCAATAATTGTCCACAGCGCTTGTTTGTCTCACAAAAAAATGAAATAGTTCCATGTCTATCTCAGAGCAAATCATTGACAATCGCTGAATTCGTTTTGAGAATCTACAATCACAGATTGTATCTCAATTCTATGTAATAATTTCATAGGACGATAACTCTTCATAAGTAATAGTGGGAACAAGCTCTGCATAACTTAGAAAACGATTTATTGAAGGTATTAAGGTAAACCGTAATGAAAAGAAACAATAAAAGCGGAACGTGCACATTATTCAACTACATTTATTTATATTTCAGTATGCTATAATTTTTTTAATAAAGAAAACAGATTCAACAGCAATTAAAACAATGGAGAGAAATAGAATGGGCATTCATCAGATTAATTATGTGCACGCTATAATTAGGAATGTCATTGATCATAATATTAATAATAATTATTAAAAAATAAACATGTTAACGTTATCGTGAAATAAGAAATAAGACATTTAAATAATAAAGTTTGCAATTTTACACATGAACACCTCTGACAAAAAGTTGTACATGTAGCTAACTACATTGCACAAAAATAGATGTCCCAGGAGAATGCTGAGGCAAAAGACGAAAGAAAACAAGCGTTTTCAATTCGAAACATAAATTACCCTTGGGGGAATGATTTGGCTGTCAGTGAATAAAGTGAAAGGTTAGAATCACAACGCACGTGCACATCGTTGATAACAAACTAATGAAGAAGAACAATGTTCAACCATGGGGTTCTTCCTTCCTCCATGGTTCAACCGACGTGAACCTTAAGGAAAGCCCTAGAGTACTGCTGCTACATTATTATTTTCAGTTTCTTCTTAATTTCGTATATCTGCTGATAGTCATTCCATACAACTGATTAATCGGTTCGTCTTTCTTTGCAATTACAGGAAGTCTGTTTGGGCAGTTATAATATTTACTCCAATTGCATGATAACAAGTGCATATCATTTTGCTTTTTAGGAATGCCACTGACAATATGTACGGAATGTAACAGGTGCACCTCTGTTACTGAATTAGTAAATTGAATGTATCAGAAACGTATTGTGTTAGGTTTTCTCTGTACCTATAAGACGGAACTCAGAATCGATATTGGGTAAAAAAGAACAAACTATGTTAATCTATAGTTAAGGCGAATTACTGATATGTTGATGAAATTAATACCACTAAAAATGTATTCATGTCCCACTTTTTGTGAGTTTATAATATAAATTGTATATTATTTAATGAAAATACCAAATAAACAACAATAATAACAATAATAACGATAACATTCTGAAAGTGCATAAAAGTAATCTGACAACATTATAGCGTGTTGGAAAGAGATTACGATTCAGTGATAATGATGTCAACTCAATGTGCACCAAAAATCGGCTCTCAATGGAAGGTAATTTTTATTTTTATTTTTTATTTTTTTTAAATTTATTTTTTTATTTTTATTTTTATTTTTTAAATATGTAAATCAATATTCTCCGCCCACTGCAATACTGTAATAATATATGCATGCTTGCAATTAGGCCTGACCTGACTGCGGAATTATTTGACGGGTCATTAAATAGTGCGGTCAAGTTTTGCACGCCATGGATGTGCTTGTGGTGTTTCACATCATGGTCAAATATCAGTTAAAATATATTGAGTTCATTATATCAGCTCACCTGATATCTTGCATAAGTTCATGTGATACCCTGCATAAGCTCACGTGATGCCCTGCTTGTGATAATGCACAATGAATCAGGGTCTGATGGATGGGGAGGATATTCATTAAAAGTTTACAGGCTTTGTGAAATTTTAATATTGCAAACTTGATGTGAGTGAACACCTGTCCATTGACACTATACACCTTTCCAGTTATCCATTATGTAGTTATCGAATAATGTATTCAATTTACATATTATGCAATTCAGGATAAATTTCTTGGAACAGACCGAATGGTTTACATGACAAAGAAGTTGATTGAACGTTTGTATCAAACATGAATATTTACAAATATTACTTGCAGCTGGTTCTATCTGTTGATCAAGAACTGATATTTCAAAACCTCAGATAGAGGAAGTGGGTACATTGATGCCACACAGAAACAAATGCATGGTACATGTTCAATGTTTTGATTTTGTATTCAATGTATATAACAGATGCATCGAAACTAAATGCCTGGCATATATTATTTAAAGCATTTACAATGTTTAAAGAAAACTCTTTGAGCAATACGCTTTGAAAATTTGCATATCTTTACATGTTTTCTCTGAAGTGAGAGTATTTCATAATAATACTTCATAGGAATGTAATCAGGTACTTAAAATGTTTTTAAAGTTATTGAAATGTCTGACTCATTGAAACATGACAGCGACACTTAACATTTTAAAAACCATACATTATTGAATAATATTTGTTTAATATGTATGATGAAGCAAATAAAATATAGTCTGTAGTTGCCATTGGTTAGTTATTTGAAAAACAGAAAAAGATGAATGTTTTCATAATTGCTTAAAACAAGTTACATGATGTTGACACTCAGAGAATTACTCGTCGACACGAAATACGTGTCTAATTTCAATGAAGTTTGTTTATGGAGTCTAGGAGCTTATGAAAGCATTGACTGTACGGTCACGAAGCTAGACTTTTTATCCAGGCTCAGATTGCTTCCTTGTATTCAAAAGGTAAAATATTTACCCATCAAATTTAATTAAGGTATGCCAGAGATAAACATATCCTGATTAATTACAGTATTTTCTCATTAGAAGAGAACACTTAAGTTTAAAAGTGCCGGTACGATATAACTTGATTTGCCTTTCAATGATTCACACCGGCAAATGGAAATAAGTGTTTTGCTAAAAGCAAACTCACAACCGTTTAAGCTAAAGTTTAACTGTGAAGAGTACCGCATTAATCCACTATTTATAGTTATACATCACGTCCGTATTTTCCTTTGGTAACATTGTGTAAGAGTGAACAAATATGATTCGCAGTTTGCTTGTTGGAAATCGATGCCATTAAATCGATGTCATTAAATCTGTTTTGTTACATCATTTTACAGAATGCTAAATAAACCCACAACACAATGTCTTTTGATCGCGTAATTCAAATGCAATAGAGATTCTTCATATATGTGATGTTTACGTTTATGTAATATTGTCCGGATAGTTAAGCAATAACCAGCTCCATGGAGATTATTAAATGGTGTTTTTGGAATTGCAAATAATAGCATTAAAGCCCAGATGCACCACACCATAGATAGTATCACTCAAATTTAATTAGTCAGTCACAAAGCCGGAAAAGAGTCCAGCTGCATCGTTGTAATCTGTGATACCCCCACCAACCAATCACAATTAGGTCGTGTGATTTAATTCGCCCGTGATTGGTTTCATGGGGTGAAATCCGTTTCTACTCTTGTTCTTTTTATCACTTGCGCGAATCTTTTATGAAAAGTGCAGTTGAACTCCACATAGTTATTCAATGTCACACGATAACGCGTGGACGGTGACAGAAAATATACACACGGAGCCCCAAAACATAATATACAGAAGATTCCACTGACACATTTCACCCATCTCTGTGGTATTCTTTCCAAATTGTAACTCTTCTTAAGTTGTCTATAATAAGAGATAAACCCCCAAAAAATAAAAGTTTAAAATAACTATAGGCTACGGGATCATATTTTTATCATATCTGGCATGAGGAATCATCCGTTAGATTGCAATAGTGGTTATGTTGTTCATAGATTGTAGACCTATTCTGAGGTATCCATAGACCTATTCTGAGGTATCCACAGACCTATTCTGAGGTATCCATGCAACAAATAAGCCCTCAAAAACACACACAAAACAAAACAAAACAAAACAAAACAAAACAAACAAAACATATATTTTTAAATAACACGCATACAATGTTTAGGGTATAGTGTTTAAATACTTTTCTTGACAACACAAAATATGCTTTGTGAGCAGGTACAAAGTAAAGTTTTCAATAAGTTAAGGTTCACTATTTGCATTTGAATTTTGCTGTGTTGCATGCGTGTTTCCTGATTGTCTTCACCATGCGAGGATAAGGGCTAAAACGAACTTTATTGTAATTAAATTACAGTAAAACATCTCCTTATTTAATAACGACACAATTATTTGTCAGCGACACAACAGAACATGAATACGACGATAGTTAACACATTTTTTTTTAAACTAGAACAACTGATGCGTAGGTTGGCTCAGTTTTATATCAACTATGTGATATTTACTTATTTGAACTACACTGGGTGGATATTTTCTAAGCCACATATTTTTAATGAAATCGTATAATTTATCACGTGTAAGACACAAGATCTTGAACTTCGTGCCATAATGAATCAGTGCTTAAAGCAACGCAAAAACGCAGCTATATCTGCAAAATTGATGTGCTTTTGGTTTGATCTATAGACCTATAAGGTAAGATCATCACATCGTTCAGTTAAGGTAAATGCCGACCTGTAATGATACTGTAGTGACTTCCTGCTATTCGAGCATGTACATGCACAGAGTCTTAATGATCAGTTTAAGTGCTCCGTATTTCTTTATAGAACGAAACAGCGAGTTTCAAAATAATCAGTCTAATGAAATTAAGAGACATATGATACGCAAGTGGAATTGATCATGCAAATAGAATGATTTTTAGATGTAAATTTATGGAAAGGAGAAAAAACAGCTACTGTACAACTTTCCCATCTTTTTTATGATCTCTTGTGCATCTTTGTGCTAAAAGCATTTTTGATAAATAATAATGTATTACATGAAAACAAATAACGTTGTAAGGTTTAAGTGCTCCTTCGGAAATGACGCCATATTTCTTAGAACGAAACAGCGAATTTGAACTTATAATCAGTCTAATGAAATTAAGAGACATATGATACGCAAGTGAAATTGATTATATAAATAAAACATTATATGAAAACAAATAAAGTTGTAAAGTTAAAACTGTACCTATGGTTTATTTCTGAGGGGCTGTTATTTTAATTTGTATTTATTTATTATTATTTTTTTTAAATTCTTCATCGACTTCATGAAACTACAATCGCAACATAAAAGGTAAGGTTAATCTCGGGGAAAAAAAGTATGTTTTATGCTTTATGAAGTAAGGTGCAGGATGGCAGCTGTTTGTATGTTTCCATAAGCTTAAATCACTTCAGAAGAAATCATTTCTCAGTATAGTTGAATCAAATTATACCAACAAAATAATGATAATCTAGTAATTACCAATGTTATTTCTTCTGTTTAAATAAAATGTTGGGTACATTTTCACTATTGTCACTTTCACGACTTAACGTAAAAAATACATATTTTAAGAGCAGACTTTTAACAGGACATGGAATCGGTGTCCTATAGTTTAAGATGAACACAGTCACTGATTAATGGTTTATTTATGCAGTCATTGAGTTAATCTAAAACTAGCACTCCAATTGACCTGTTGATCGTGGCGATATTGTCCATTTATAAGAAATATGCTTCTAGACAGTTTAAACACAAATGGAAATAAATTGTTGACATAACGAGACCAACAGTTACACATGTCAACATCAATACAGAAATATGCATAACAATTATAAATAAACGAGTCATATTTCATTGACCCTTTAATGTATATTGATTCAAATAATGTGAGCAAACAAGGAGAAGCAATGACTTTGGAACATCAGCACTAACTATTGTTTAATAGATGAATTTTCTCCTCTTTAATGGGATTCTGAACAGAATGTTCGGTAAATACGGTGAGTCATGGCCTTTGTAATATTTCGCTGCATGGTATCAAAGCTGACAAAGAATCCACATATTTCTATTTCAGAGGGATTTACGGTTTTTTGTAATAAGCTTCCCACGAGTTTGCGCTAGAAAACCTGTGCGCGGTGAAGCAATAATGGTCAAGCCATTACATTAACAGTGCAAACTCCATGTTGCACAGGACGCACGGTCGATTTGAAGATAGTCTTTTTTACCACTTTCTCCACGAAGGTTTATAATTGTCGCGGCCCTTCTTTTAGAAATCAATTCTCTTCGCCGAATATAGGCAGCAGCATCCGTCAACCTAATTGGGCTCCCCAGAATAAGGCTGAAAATGAATTGGGAAAACGGTGTTATCAAGTGACACCTTGTGGAATATTATGATGTAAATGTGAAGTGCGAGTATGAAGCCTGCAGAGAATTTATTTAATCTTAAAATGGCCTTCACAAGCACGGTTGGTTTGCCGTTTACAATCTTACGAACAGATTCGGGTGAGACATTTTACAACCGTGGCTATATCTGTCTATCCTCTTGGCGACGTATATCAAATGTCTCTCTGCCCACTCTCTCCCCATCTATCTCACTTCTCTTTCACCTTTTTCTCTTTACTTTTAAATTGCAATTTTAAACTACAGTTGACATTTAATTTGTAAAAAAATAAAAAAATAAATAAACATTTTAGGTTTGGTATGCTGTATATCATATTTAGCCAGTGTTTAAATATTTTCTAGTATGATTCACTAAGAAAAGTATTTTAATTAAAAACACATCGGTAAGGAGCCCAATTAAATAACGTATTTAAGACATTAGAAAAACACATTTGTTTTAAATGGTACAAAAATTAAACAGTGTACATCTCTTCAATCAATCTATATTTGACAGGTCGCGGGTTCGAGTCCGGCATCAGCCAATTTTTCTTTACTCGCTTCTTTTATATATATATATATATATATATATATATATATATATATATATATATATAGATATATATATATATATATATATATATATATATAAACGAGAAGCGAGCAAAGAAAATTGACTGATACCGGACTCGAACCCACGACCTCTTGAACACCGTACGAGCGCTCTACCAACTGAGCTAACCAGCCCCTATGTTGTAGGGCGATCCACTTATACCAATTATCTATTGCTCTATGGGGCCAGGTCAGAGGCCAAACCATATCTGCCGAGTAGCCAGGGATCAAGCCCCGGTCAGATGCAAACAACCTGGGTAACGGCAGTAGCGGGGATCACACAATGAACGGGACACATATATATAAAATTTCGCATAGAAATTGGAGTGCATTTTCAGCTGGTCATCGTGAATGATCGAAACAACGTACAAATCCGAAACGTTTACGGGTTTCTTGTTTGAAGTATATGTTTATTCAAAGAGAGTAACGACACTCATAACATCATGTACCTCCACTTTCATTATAACGATAGAATAGATACATGTAGCCTGGATATATTCTGACTTATCCAACATCACTGTTTTCGATCCAAGTTAGGTCCTATGTAATATATTACATTGGTGAGGCGATTGCTAGAACCTTCAATAGCATCCGCCGTGTAATGAATCTCAATATGCATCAATGTCGGCACACTCCAGCGTATAAATATGTGCTGTAATAAATTTGTTTTTCATAAAAGTACCACATTTGGCACAACGTACCTGCATTTGATGTGCATATACGCGCACACTTTCTCACATCAAGAGATTTTTGGATGGACGTGCGCGTGTAGTGCCGTTACATACGCATTCAACCTGTTTGTGCAACGCTCACCGAACGCCAAAGTGCCTAATTACCCAAAATGGTTGCACAGAGCGGATATGAGCACAGAGCGGATACAGCCATCCCTTATTGTGAAAAACAAAGATGGCTGCAGTAACATATACATGTATAATAAGGGGTCATAATTTGCCTACTATATCATTTAAGCCAACAGTTTTTATGTCATTGAGTAGGTTTTGGGGGTCGGTGAATCCGTTTACAAATCACTTGACTTATTAAGCATCCGTTATGCTAAGATTCCAAGATGGCTGTCAAAATGGTCACCAAGGTATTCATTCATTCAGTCATTCATTCGATTTTCGAGCAAATAGCGTCTGCGTTTTTGAATGTGTTTGCGGTATGTCATCTAACGTTACAATAATGATGTACAAATCCTCGATAAGTTAATAAATACCGCAGTTATATTAGTCTCAACGTAAATGTTAATTTTCACTCAGACTACTCTAAATCTATTTTACTCTATTTTGTAATATATTATGCCAAACATTCTTGATCTTTAAGAAGATCAGAGATCTGTTATCTATTATTTGTCATTGTGAGTTGAGATTTGACGTGTCGGTCTCAAGTAGGTTAAATATTGGAAGCTACAAAAGTAATGCTTAAACAGTCGATGATTACCCATGGATTCATTTGATTGTGATGATTGTGCCATGGTCAAGCGGTTTAGTGCATCGGATTTGTGTTCTGATGGCTGAGTCGTCAGAATGTGGGTTCGAATCCCAACCGCGACCATGGTGCCTGTGTCCTTGAGCAAGACACTTTACCATAATTGCTTCTCTCCCAGGGGTAAATGGGTACCTGTGAGGGCAGAGTTGGTTGTTGTGTTTGGTTAGCCCAATATGCGCCGAAATGGCAGCAATTGAGCTGTATACTCCCCAGGGAGCTGAGATGGTTTCAGGAATGATTTATGAGCCTGATGAGCAGGGGTAATAATATGATGCGCCTTGAGCACTAATTTGGTGGATACGTGCGCTATATAAGTCGTCATCGTCATCATCATCATCATCATCATCATCATCATCATCATCATCATCATCATCTATGGCTGATGACATATTTCAACATTTCTTCTAATGGATGTGAAATCCATTAGAAGACAAACAAAATAACTTTTAACTTCACATTTTGTTGACATTGGGTATCAGTCGCATGCGATGTAACCGATCGAATCTGTTATTTTTGAGATAGTTGTTGATATGAGAAGTAGAAATTGATGGTTTATTTGTGATATTTAGATCAGTGTGTTATGATCATTTTCATGAGATAATACTAGTCAGACTAGTGCTACCGCAAATGTAATTCCATTTTTGTACACAGTTGATGTTACCTGTTAGATGTATAATGTCTTACCGCTGAGTAATGATGTCACCTTTTTTTCTTGTTTTTTGTGTTCTTCTTCTTTTTTGTCCTCGGTTGTCGAAGTTTCACGGTTAAATTCCTGAACATTTATTCATGTTTGTACGCTAATCAATCACAATAGCCTTGCCTGTATGAACACATTACTTGACTTTGGGCAAATCTCTTTCCAAAACAGCTAACAATTTACATGCTTCATATGTTAGTTAATGCGTCGTTTGCCTTAGTTTAAGCTAAGAATACCAACAGTTTTTGTTGTTATAATACAAAGCCTGGAAAAAATTAGGAAATGCGTAGCACGCTGATGCTAAATTTGCAAAATATCAGATTTCAGTGATTAATTATGTTAACTGGAACACATCAATGAGTGAATTGTAATAGTGAATAATACTTTTTGTTCGTAAATGAAATCGAACAAATAACAAATAGAACAACTACTTAACAAACCATGAAAGAAATGCAAACGCCTCGAGGTTCATGCGGTGTCAATCCAGATTGCATGAACATTCTCAAACACAATATCATAGGACTTCTGATAACAATCGGTAGTCAAGAGCTAAAAGCTGGAAGAGTATTGTCTTTCGTGTTCGAAGTCATAACCGACGTTCATATGGATTGCCATGCAATCTCGTTTGATAATATACCGGTAGCTTAAATACAGTACCTCCATTAATGTGTTGCATTCCTCAAACAGTATTCTCTCTTGTATCATAGTACAGTACATATGAAAAATGCACTTATCTGTCATCTTTGAACAGCTTGCAACTTGAACTCAATAGAATACAGATAAAGGGGAAAGAATTTGACCTTACGTCGCTTATAAATAACTTACCATTTTACTCACCCCCCCCCCCCCCCAAGATTGCGACAAACCCTAAATATTTAATTTAACAAATTCAAATTTTGAATGACTGATATTCCACAGTTGTCTGATTACAATTATTAAAGGTCGAACGCCATCTTTTTGTTCTCAAGGTCGACACTCTGTAAGCCTATACTTTATTTTATTTTATTGTAGTAGGCCTATGCATGAGTTATTATTCCATATTTCAGATCAGTTAATATTTCTGACGTTTGCCATGGAACAGTATATTAACTATTAATGCTTTACTTCGCCCAAGGGTAAAACTATGAACCTTCAGGGCAGAGATGGTTCTTGTGTTTGATCAAAAGGGACAATATCGTCACCATCAACATGTCATAGAATTGAAGTGTTAGTTTTAGATTAACTCAGTGACTGTAAATCATACCCCACATGATAAGGTCATATTACCGTTGCTGCTGCATAAATGAGCCAGTAATTTTCAGTCACTGTGTTCATCTTAAACTAGGACACTGATTCCATGCCCTGTTGAAAGTCTGCTCTGATTGTGACGATACTGTCCTTTCAACTTGTTGTGCTACACATTTGGCAGCAAGTGTAAGAAACCACCGTCTAAATATAATATGTATGTTTGGTTACATGTCATTAGTTTATGAGTTGACCTCTGCTTGTAATCTTTACTACCACCTATTCTTCTTATCACCAATGTGACAGAGTACGTTACCCGACATCGCTGTAATATGTAATCTAAATGGGTTTGCAGTACCGATGTGTTCACTGCTCAAGTATAGATATAGTTAATTTGGAGAGGCGGGATAATGCAATTAGGCCTACATTTTGGATATTAAAATCGGAAATGTCAGTAATAATTATGTTATCCAAATGTCGCAGGTTATATTGTCTCATCATTTCATTCAATGTCACCATGCCCCCTAATGACCATAAAGTCCAAACACTTGCAGTGGGTTAAATACAGGGAAATTTTAAGACAATGTTGAATTACACAACACACGGGACCTACGGCTTTACGTCCCATCCGAAGGACGAAGCAATTATGGTTAAGTACCTTGCTCAAGGACATAAGTGTCACGACCGGGGCTCGAACTCACACCCTGCTGCTGGCAACACCAGAACTTGAGTTCGGTGCGCTAGACCGCTCGGCCACGACACTCCATGTTCTTATTGTAGCTGGTAGCCTACAAAATATTGTCTAATTTGTCAAATTGTCTTCCTATATTTTAGTTACAATAGCAGAGCCTGAAATAACGGTCGGACATCGGATGATTTCCGACCAAATTACAGTTTTTCCGACCAAACGTTCAATTGGTCGAAAATTTTGTCCAGACAAATTTACTTGTAGACTTGCCACAAGTCGACTTCTTTTTCTTTTTCACTTAAAAGAACCCTCTCGCAAAGCGAAAGGTCGAGCGACCGAAGGGCGGCTCAGCAAAATCAAATGTCTATTTAAATTCGAAAAAACAGTGCGATCAGTTTTTTTCAATAAGACTGGGTCTGAGCTCAGCATATCGCAAAAAATGCGGGTTCAGGAAACAAGATGGCAGCGTGGCTGTCAAATTTTTGATCTGTCAAAAGGTGAGTCTACGAAATGATCTATAGTATACTATTATACTATTATACTATTACACAAATTAAAAAGCAATGTTAGTGTTTAGCATAAATAATTATTATACTGCATGGCGGGATTTACCCAACGGAGGGGGTTAAAATGAATCGAAAAAATAAGTCCGATCAAATTTGAAAATGTCCGATCAAATTTAATTTTGGCCGGATATTTTGTCCGGGCAAATTTTGACCATTATTTCAGGCTCTGCAATAGTTAAGTATATCGCACACTCCATTGCAAATTGCAATCCGAAAATTTTGATCCCGTTTTGAATTCATCCTGATCCGTGCAAATGTAGACGTTCAGGTAACAAGTGGTCATATAGGGCCCCCCACCAGACGAGTGCCCCAGGGCCCCCCACCGTAAAGCTTAATCCGGCCCTGGAGTCAACAATGGTCAAGGTCATGTTTTGTTTTTAAAGATGGAAGAATTTTCTTTGAGATGAAATCATGTAAGTCAATTAAGCAATGAGCTTAAATGGAATAATCACATAATAGATTAGGCCTACTGTTAAAAAGTCATGAAAATGGCATGAACCTGTTTCTTGTGAATATCTGATCAAATAATGAAAGCAGGCCTGCTATAGGCCCTAGGCTAGGCCATGCTCAGCAAGGCATTTACACATTTTCCCAGTCATCTGACACAGTTTTACGTGTCTGGCCTCATTGACATTCTTCACGTCACCCTTCATGCCATACAAGGAACAGACGAACTCTTCTGCTTTACTCTGGTCTGGTTGATCTTCAGAAGCCAGTCTGCTGAAGAAAATACTTCAAAGAAAATACTTCCATCTTTAAAAACAAAACATGACATTGACCATTGTTGACTCCAGTGCCGGATTAAGCTTGTGGGGGGAGGGCCCTGGGGCACTCGTCTGGTGGGGGGCCCTATATTACCACATGTTACCTGAACGTCTACATTTGCACGGGTCAGGATGAATTCGAAACGGGATCAAAATGTCCGGCCAAAATGAAATTTGATCGGACATTGTTTTTTCTTTTTCGGACTTATTTTTTCGATTCATTTTGACTCCCTCCGTTGGGTAAATCCCGCCATGCAGTAAATAATTATTTATGTTAAACACTAACATTGCTTTTTAATTTGTGTAATAGTATAATAGTATACTAGATCATTTCGTAGACTCACCTTTTGACAGATTAAAAATTTGACAGCCACACTGCCATCTTGTTTCCTGAGCCCGCATTCTTTGCGGTATGCTGAGCTCAGACCCAGTCTTATTGAAGAAAACTGATCGCACTGTTTGTTCGATTTTGCTGAGCCGCCCTTCGGTCGCTCGACCTTTCGCTTTGCGAGAGGGCTCTTTTAAGTAAAAAAGAAAAAGAAGTCGACTTGTGGCAAGTCTACAAGTAAATTTGTCTGGACAATATTTCCGACCCTGGTCGGAAAAACTTTAATTTGGTCGGAAATCGTCCGATCGTCCGATGTCTGCTATTGTAACTAAAATATAGGAAGACAATTTGACAAATTAGACAATATTTTGTAGGCTTTTACCAGCTACAATAAGAACATGAATTTAAATTGACATTTGACGGTTCATTTGGTGGGGGCCCCCTTCATGTGGGGGGCCCGGGGCCTGTGCCCCAAGTGCCCCTGGGTTAATCCGGCCCTGGTCTGGTGGACCTTATGCAGATTGTCTGGTACTCCTTATGCAGAGGAAAATTTGTCTGGTAGGGGCCATTCTGTACTCTGTGAGATGTACATGTTCATTTAAACTTACTTTCATGTGGTAAACTTTTTTTGGGGGGGAGGGGTGTCTGGCGGGCCTTATGCAGCAGATAATTTGTCTGGCAATGGATATTTTATACTTAGTAGAGTGTAATTGTTCATTTTATCTTGGTTTCAAGTGGTACCTCCTATGTTTGATCTAGCCCATTATTGGGTCCCTTTTTTGGGGACCCAGGGGCCACACGCAGCAGGGGGTCCCCGGCAGACATCCATATCTGAATATGTTAGGTTACACAATAAATGTTCCTGTACTCGGATATTGGTAACTTGTTCGTTTGACCAAAATGCTCTGTGCTGCCGCTCTAACAGGGCATGGAATCCGTGTCCTAGTTTAAGATGAACACAGTGACTGAAAATTACGGGCTCATTCATTCAGCAGCAACGGTAATGTGACCTAATGTGGGGTATTATTTTCAGTCACTGAGTTAATTTAAAACTAGCAAACCGATTCCATGCCTGTTGATATTGTCCTTTTGAGGTTTGCGGTAGCATCATGAAACGTTATCTCATGAATCTTACAATGAGTGGGTTCTGCGAAGAAGCGGTGGTTTAGGAACCATCGGTTCTTCTCATAACTATCTCATTTGATAAGCCGTAAGAATGTCCTAGTGCTACTGCAAATAAAACGTAGAAATTGAAAGAAATATCTGCTGGAAAAAAGAAATTATCGAAACATTTGGAGATGTACACAAAGTACTTTCAGAGAATTATCCACGAAATTATTCGACTTATCCATCGAAAATGGATTTATTGAGGGAAAATATAGGTTAAATGATTCCTAATTGATGTTGATTTCACCTTGAGCTTCAATTTAACATTTTGGCGGAAAATGTATTAACACAGAAAACCATTATCTCATTGTAGCTTATGTTTAAAAAAAAAATAATAATAATAAAATCCTGCATTAAAATATAAAAAGCATCTTCATGTTTAGGCCTATTTTTTCAGAGCACGAGATATAATACGAAAATGTAGGTTAAACGCGTCATATTGTTTACATCATTTCGGGGACGAAATCTCTCCAATCCTAGTTGGCAATTTAGCGGAATTGATTTTGAGATTTGTACCGGGCATTTGGTAACGACGGATAACCATCCAGTGCGCTCATTTCGCCTTCAATTGACAGAAAATATCAGGAGGCATCGTGTTTCCTCCCCATCGATTTAAAGGACGGGATCTAGTTAGTCGGAGAGCCCCATCAAACTTAAAACCACATACTACTATTGGGAATACGACCGAGAGATCTCTCTAGGTTGTGTTTAACCACACTGACGATGGCCAACTTCTGAATCTGAAGGATCAGCCTTGGCCAAGTGAACGTACTTTCCTGAACTGTATTACTTGGCAATGGCTGATGTTTGTTTTCGGATTGAGGGTTATTTTTGTCGAACAGGGATAAATAAGCTAAGTACCAAAGAATAAATGAAGTGTTTTCATTCTAAGTAATCTACCTGTGTGAATAACAAAAAGTGAAAGAAAAGTCAAAAGACCGACGGTGGATTGGAGTTGAGTATTGTGTTTATTTATGCCTAGTTTGGCGCTATATTATCGTCATACCAAACAGCATGTGTAATTGTGAATTCATTCTGAATTATGGAGAATCACTGTTATTGTTATAGCAAATCTGTCGCAAAGCATTTAAATAGTTGTTTGATGTAATTATATACATGCAATTACACAAAATATGCTTATCAAAGTAAGTGTGCTGCATGTGTTAGATATGAAAATAACTCTTTCTCAGAGCCATCCCACTATTACAACTTATTTGAAATAATTATTACATGGTGAGACTGCTACCATGCATTGCGTAAGCAATTGTTATTAGTAAGCTAATTTTAAAGAAAACATTATTGTCTTTTGTGTATTATTATTTTTTTCTAAGCCATTTACTTGATGTAAAGTTATTCATCAGATCATGCATCCAAAGGAATTACTCCTGCTGATTTGCTAATTTTAGAGAAATAATTTACAAATGGATGTTGGGCCTTAACACTTGAAGAACGAAACACATTAGAGTTGCGATTTAGATTTTTGTACAAGGAGCCTTCAATGCAATGTTCCCATTATTATCACTTAACGTAAGGACCGATTTAGCTTAAACTTCCATCAAAGATCTCTATAAATATGTATTGATTATTGTGAAATATGAATACATATAATTACATTTTTACTAAAAGTGAATTTGGGGTATTTAATGATTTTAGCTTTATATATTTATTAAATTCTGTCTTTTTCTTCATATATAGTTTCATGCACTATGCCTCTTTTTATTTGGTTATGGGGCAGCTGTTTTGTTTTATCTTGTTCTTTAATTATTTGCTTACGATCGCCACCTTAGAGCTTATATTTCATTGATTTTTATTGATTTTCCTTTACTATTATCATGTTTCTCCTTTGAACAGTTTTGCAACTGTTGCATAAATCGAATTCGTGTTCAATTCCAAGTTAGCATCGGTTATGGAATACTATACAATAATTTTTCTTTGCTCGTAGTAAATTGTCCCGTTTGTCAGAATGGCTCGCTTCTGTTATTTTAGAAGCTCAGTGTTCAAGTCGGTTAGAATATGTCATCACATGTGCTAAATCGTTTTTGAGGACGGTGACTTATGCTATATCTGCAGGGTGTTGCATACCATGCATGATTGTAATGACTCACAATTTGCTACATATTAGTGTGATATTTTCTGAGATTTAGTTGCTTTATTGTTGTTGTTGATGGTGCGAAATGTATATATTAATGAATACATTATTAATTATTAAAAACTAATTTTAAATTCCTGATAAAATTTAAAAGTTGGCGAAAATGGTGACAAAAAACCCATTAGTGTATTGTGTGCATGGTTAATAGTGGACGATGTACCGTACTCTTCCTTACAAGGGCATATAGATAATTAAATATGATTATGTTGCCATGGTTACTATTTAAGGTCATTTAAATGTCGTTATCCCAAGAAGATCGTTATTATTTGCCCTCGAATTGATTTAAAGGTGCTGCATATTTGTATGTAATTTGTTTTTGTTTTTCTTCTAGGAAATCGTGAAAATTCAAAAATATCTCATGTATCAAAATGTATCACCCATGTTATTTTCATTTATTTATTTATTTATGTGTATTTCTATTTCTGTTTTGTTTACAAGTGTTTCTGTTTATAAGTGTTTCATCTGTTGAATACTACAATTAGAACAATCTACCGTAAAGTAATGTTGTACCTTCCATCTAAATAAACTATACATTGTTTACCATATTGTGAGATATATGGTGATGACTTCCATTAAAAAACAATACTTTATTGCCTGCTTCTGGTCAAAAGAGAGCGCTGTCGAAGTCAACAGTTGAAATAATCATTTACATCACTGATATGCTTTCTTTCGAACATTTAATAACTGCGTCGAGTTTGAAAAAGACAGCCTAGTTAATTTATAGTATAAACTAAGTTGATAGTGTTAACTGATCATCAAGCATATAATATTTAATGTTTTGTTCTACAATACGGTCGCTTTAAGATCTGCCTGAAAAGAAGATTGAGGGAAGATCTTCCTCTAAGATTGATGTTTGACTACGAGTCAGGACAAGTGATGATTTGCCGACTGAGACTTGATCCAGTACATACGGAGTAGATGTTGACAAGGAACAGACAGACGGAAACAGTACAGTCTCGCATTTAATGTAAAATTAATCAACCTTTACTACCAGAGCAGAACCTGTTACTTGTTGCTTTCTGTGCTCATTTTGATCTCACAGGGTTGAAAAACTTGGTATTTTCTTAACATTTTACAGCACATTAAAATACTGTTTAAAAAGCATAACAAATGTCGTTAAAACAGTTAAAATCTAAAATAAACCTTTATTTTGTCAAAACAAAAACCGTAGTTTATTTCTACAACGTTTAAACTAAAATGTTACAATGTAGCCTTTATAATTTGAATAAACCATTAAAAGGCAATGCAGTTGGAAATTGGAACGACAAATAATTTACAAGCTACGTGACAAAATTACTACTGTACATTATAATTTACTAGACCAATGTTTCTGGGCATTGAACGCAACGGGTAGATATCAATGTCGCTGGACAAAAAACCTTCATAATTGGTGTAGACAATTTGTCGTTGCATACCAATTCTACCGACCAAACCGAGGCTGGAAGTGAAAACAAAAATAGTTGGCCCTTTTCATGGGTTGAGAAACATCGCTATATTAAATTGTACTTTTGAAATTTGACGAAGATGGTTACATCGTGATAAAAGGCCTGTACATGTTATAACTATGTTTGTTTTGGGGGAAATGATTTTGTATTTCTTTTTGTTGAGATGTTGCATCCTCTTGCAGGCGTGACTGCCTTAATCTCTATACACGCTGACTGTCACCAAGTTTGCTTAGGATAATTACAATGTTTCATCAAATGTTTAAACAAAACATTCTATAGCAAAGATTGTTACAATAGGTTTTCGATTATGAATACATTATGGCGCAATGTTTTAATCAGTATAAAAGCACTGACTGGTCTAAAAGACATGTCCTAACTGAACCCGAACGTTATAAGCATTAGAGAAATGTCCAGAGATCAAAACAAAACAAACTAAAATACATTACCAAAATGACTCAGCCATAGCTCGGATTTATTAATATGGTCCTTATTAATCACCGCTATCTTCTTGTTAAGACAACCCTATCTGCCTTGAGGCAGTGTCTGCCATGTGGTGGTTCTGAAAATGTAATTATCTTCACCCATGATTTTATTGTGTTAAACAACCGTTCTCTTAACATATTAGGCCTAATATCAGTCGGATGTTTTCTTTTACCATTTTTCTAAAACCCCAAATGATTACGATGACTGCTTGAAAAAACATCAATAAATTCGTTTACCAAATTTGTTTTTAAAGATAAATAAATATTTCCTCTTCGAAGGAAGACAATTATTCGTGCAACCATCACGTCTGACCTATTTCTACGTCTCCATATCTCTCAGGACAATTTGGGGTCCGATGATGGAACAAGGGGAAGTTGTACTCTCTTTTGTGCAAGTTCCATGGGCTTATATTATCACATTTACCCAATTTGGTCGTACCCCAACTTCGTCGCCATAACACTATGGGTCACTCATGTGACTAGTTAAGAAATAATAATAATAAACAAATGCTAACTTCAAAAGACCTGATATACCGGTAATATGTATAAACTTGGAATATGCACATGGAAGATGTACCATTAAAGTAAGACCTACGATATAACAATTTTGTCACAGATGCTATCCGATTTTTTTGTTTTTATTTAATTTTATTTTCTTTTTAATCAATTACCCATATTAATTTTCACAATTTTCTCGTTTAAAATACAAAGAAATAAGCTGCATCTTCAACGGGTTGGTTTCTGTAAATGTTACCCAAGTCTTAGATAAAGTATTGATGCATTTACATACATTTAACCAAAGTAGTATACTAGCTTTAAAGTAAGAATAAAACACTCCACTACTTTGGTTGGACTTAGCTCTTACAATAGGTTTAGCCATTGGAGGACCCAGGGTTTCTGTCGCCGTGCATGTCAATTTACCGTACGTGTGTGTTCTTTTTTGTATGGCTAGTGCACTCTCAAAACAACTTGTAAAAAAAAATTATGTAAATAAAGTTATGTAAATTAAAACTGATATTAAGTAAAAGTTGTCGAAAAAACAACTACTAAATTTTCACGTAAATAAAAAAATTCCCAATTAACAAGTAAGAAGAAAAAAATTACAAATGTTATGTAAAAGTTACCGAAGTGCTCAGAGAAGTTTACATTAACGCCCATAATTGTGTAAAAGTTTACATGTATGAAGAAAAGCTTACATTCTGTGTTTGTAAAGTTCACGTCCGCGACGCGTCCGGCCCGGACACATGGCCTGGATAGGCCTATGTGGTGACATTACATGCACAAACCAAGATGGAGAACTCACGAGCTGCAGAGCTCTTGAGAAAATGGGGATTGGAGGATCTGATCCAAACGTTTTAAGGTAAAACAATTCATTTCATGACAATAGTTGAGTTACTTGTCAGTCAAGGATAGACCTAGACTATTTTAGGGGTACACAGATTATTTATTGACAATTACAGCTACGATTACCCTTGCGATGTGCATAGTCGCTGATACATTCGAGCGGTAGTACAAGTTAGTACGTGTGCAAAACATGCCTTGATGACTAGTTTCAGTGTGACCTTTGACCTCTACAAAGTTCTGGCTTGTACAAGCCAGAACTTTGTAGAGGTCAAAGGTCACACTGAAACTTGTCATCAAGGGCCGGCCTGTCAAAGGGTGCGCATATTCAGTGAGCGAAGTGTCCTTTTTTAAAATTCAGGTCGAGTTTCCAGATCTTCCACAATATAAATCTGGAATAAAATTCAGAGATACTAAGTAGGGCCAAGCTATAGTACAGTACTTGTTGTAGTAGCTCTGATTGAACCCTTTACTCCACTGCACTACGACAGAGTTCTGAATAAGAAGACGTCCAAACAGTATATCGAGTGTCCTCATTTTCATAGAATAAGATGCACATGTTTTCCCAGGCAAAAAAGCCCTCCCGGCACCTCCTTCAGGCTCTTTACCTTACACTGGCATTGGTGCAGACTGCTCATAGGTGGTTGCAAAATGTGAAATTTCTTGACACAAAATTGGAGTAAAGGGTTCAATCAGAGCTATTGTTGTAGTATCTAGTTATCTGGATGTTGTATTTTTTTAAATTAAATGTTCACCATGAATGATTATTATTATTTTTGTTTTATTTAGTTTTTGTTTTTATCATATTTTTCACAGAAGGATTTGATGACGATTATTTTCCTTTGCTAACAAGTGAAACTCATTCCGAAACTTGGTGTACGCCTCAAACTCCTGAAGTTTCATCAACAGGAGGTAAGTACAAGTTCCAGGTTTTTTGTTTTTGTTTGTTTGTTTGTTTGTTAGTTGCTCTTGTTGTCAATGGCCTTCATCACCCTTTTATTTTGCTGTTTGGGTCACACACAGACACAGCTAATAATGATGTTATTTATTTCCTTCAGGAGAGTACTGGCTTGGACCAATACCTGTCTGATATTGATCAAGCATCCAAGTCACAACAATATATTCTCATCCTTGGAGGCACCTTACTGAAGCCACAGCAAGTATTTGTCATTGTTGAACGCAAGGCACTCCCGCAGTCCTCCCTAATCAAAACGTTAGATGTTTGCTTCAAGGCTTATTTCATCTTAGACTTGGAGTATCAAGACAAATATGCTGGGGTGTGGGAGTTTATTGCAGCTATTATTTTTGGAATACACGAATGTAAACTCAAGTGCAACAAAATAAGAGAGTTTAGAGCATTATACTGCTCTTTCCAGTAATGTTCTGATGGCCTAGTTTTGTGATACTTTGCCCAGAAACCCATGAGAGCCCTCTGTATATAAGTTGTGTTTTACTGCTGTTTTTATAATAGTTAATAGTTTGTATTAAAATATTGTTTAACATTTCTGAATTAAAAACAAACAAAAGAAACAAAGGTGGGCAAATTTATTATGACATGTGATTGAGTTCTTATCCTAGACCTTCCATTTTAGGTAATATGATTTATTAATGATTTAGTAAAAATACAACCCAACCAGATAAACATAGGTTTGATAAGGCCAAACTACAAATAGTTGTGTTTCCTATTACTGACCCCCCAAAAATGACTGTGTAGATTGACAATTTTTATATATATAATTTTTGCTCTCAAATTGTTTTAGCTAAAACTAGGGTGAGCTCAAGGCCAATTTTGTGCACAAAAATTAAGTTCGGGGTCGGTACCAAGAGTTTTTATTTTTATTTATTTATTTCTTTGAATAAAAAGATTTAGAATGTTAGTAATTTTCTTGGTAGGGTCAGGTAACAGGAAACGCAACTATTTTTCGTTTGGCCTAATAGGAATATTTTTAAAGGGCAATGTGTGGCAAAAGTTTTAAAAAGTCAAAGGCATTTTTATTTTATTTGGAGGAATAGATAGCCAGAGCACTATGCTTGACACAAATTAATGTCCTGTATATGCCCATACTAGATAGTACTTTTTCATGGTGAACCGTTCCACCACATTCGGCAAAGGGTGAATTAGAAATTCAAACTCTTTTATACAACTCTTTGGTTCTGATTGAAGTGTAATTGTTAAGAAGTGGCTTTGTATATAATATCAATTGTAAAAGTAAAGACTACTTTGTCAGCCTTCATGTTGGACCCTTCACAAAACAATACCTTGATTACCAAGAGTCACCCAAATAAAGTGGGTTTTTTTTCTCAGAATTGTATCATTCAGTGATGTGTGCTGCTCCAAGTACAAAATAAACAGTTGATAATATTGTAGTCGTGCTACAAAACTTAACTGCCATAAAGTTAAATTTATTTCCACCAATTGAAGCACCCGATGATTTTTTTAATATATTAAAAGTTGTGTTTGCTGCTGTTTTTCATAAAGCTTTGAAGTTTTTATATTATTTATTAAAATTTTGTTTGAAAATTCTGAAATTCAAAATAGACAAAGTAAAGATTAGGGAAACAGTTAAATTCATTCTGGCAAGGTTTGACAGGTGATTAAGTTTCATGTCTTAGACCTGCTGTTTTCAATGGTATGATGTTAAATGAAAATGGACAAACCCAACCAGATAAACATAACATTACTAGAAGGAATATTTTTATAGAGAAATTGACGTAATGAAGCATATTTTCTCTATCAAAACGTTAAGGATTATTGACAATTGATTAAGTTTAATTATGGCAATTATAATTATGGCATTAATTACAAGCATTTATGGATGTAAATAAGTAGGTTTAATGTTGTAATTGTTCATCGGGTGTGAAGATGATTAAATAAAACAAAAAATCATGTTTAAATGTTAAATACACCTGAACGTGTTTTTGTGCGTGTTTGATTTCATTCTGTTATCTAACATTAAAAATTTATGTAAAATTTTAACACAAATAATAGGTAATAATTTTCAGAAAGTACTTAGAACAAAAGTAATATTTTACCATGCACTTGGTAGGATTTTACTTTTTAATTACGTATATTTTACATAACTTTTGTTTACTTAATAATTCGATAAATTTCACAACACAACAATGAAGTTATGTTTTACAAAACTGACAAGTAAATGTTTACCTAACACGTGTTAGGTAAAATTTTACTTAATCGCTGGCGAGTACGTATGGTACATCTCAGATATGTAAGATTTTACCCAACCTGTGTATCTTTTTCTCTGTGTGTGCCCCCTTTGTTCGGGTCCCCCATCCCCTTTGAACCACCTCTTGTTTCATTAGATACTTTGTTTAGACAACAGGTCTTGTCAGTTTGTTTACGGAATTGTCGTCCTGAACACGTCCAACGTGTTTCGTTTAAGCTAAGCACGTACGAGGGATTAAGAAGAGTGGACGTGTCAAGATATACAGACATGGACAACAGTTGAGGCAAGCACCCTTTCCAACCATTAAGGCGATCACTTCCTTGAAAATCCGGCTTGTTTTAACTCGTATGACAGTCAATTAACACGCAGTGAAGGGTCGGCATTGGTTTGTGTATCGTCCACGCCATGATCTGGTCCCTCTCTACGCGAACTAAAACGTAATTCCATTTTGCCCCATGGTTAGAGTGACATACTGATATACATTGTAGAAACCTCTTTGCATGATTAGGACAATAGCAGTGTGTTATTATTTTCAAATAACACATGCTTTAAGCCTTCAGCCGAAACACATAGATACATTTAATTCTTAGGTGTGGGTTATTTAACATATGTGTAAAAAATAAATACCTGTATTTGTTTACTTTAAACTAAATACTACTGAACTCCTCTCAACAATTTTGTGTTGATGGATTGAAGAAATTATAGAAGCGGTACTGCAACCTCCTGCCCCCCCCCCCCCGGTTACTGTAGCTTTGATTTACAAACACTATACGCAGTTGCTACTTCCCAAGGATATGCAAAAACATACTCAGTTTCTCTCATCCAATTCCATATTCTGACCCGATGGTCAATATATAATATATATATATATATATATATATATATATATATATATATATATATATATATATATATATATATATATATATATATATATTGACTACAGTCCATCACTCATGCCACACTACGGAAATAGTCAGACAATGGACTCACCTCATTGTTGAGGTGGACTCACCGCAGCAGTTTGGGGGAATAATCACAGAGGATGCAACTGTTTGCTTAAAAAATAATTAAATAAAACATAACAGACATATACAAGCAAAATGATAGTCTACGTATGAAGCAGTGATGCATTAATCAATTGCTTCTTGCGAAAAGTACGTCACTAACACGTCATTTTCAGTCAGGTCAATTAAGATTTTATTAACAGAATACCAAACTACCGTGATGTGAAATCAACAGAGAATCGAAGCGAATAAGACAACATTAGAAAGACAAACTTTATAAAAAATACAATGTGGTATGTGTCCAGGTATACGGTATACAAAATAAAACTCTAATCAAATATAGCAGACTTTAACATGGAGCACACTTTCAACGATTTCTGTAAATGTAAAAATGAAGGTCATTGCTGCGAATAAAATCCCCATATATCTTCAAACCCTTATCGAGATACAAATGACCAGGTTAAGCGCACTTTCCGTCGCCAAGATCACAACAAAACTGGCAAAGTAAGACAATCCCTTACTCGATTGAAGAATCTCTTATGTGATCTTTCCCTGTATGACACGGGTATTAACTTCAGAACTCTTGGATTGGTTTACGGTGTGTGGGCATGGCCATCGGTAAGCAATCCGGGCAACGGAAGTGAGTACTGTGCTATGCAACCAGCAGCATCATATCATATGCAGATATACACCAGATAATCGGAGGGTATTCGAAGGCATGATTTAGGAAGGTGATCGTGGTGATAGTCCGTACATGGAATGAAATCTTAATTAAGCCACGCAGTGAAACGTTACCATAATCAGCTCTAAGCCTCGTCAGGGTCGTGTCATCTCTAGTTATAATGCTTTCGTTGATACCATCTCAAATGTGTATAATGGGATGTAGGCCTTCTCAGACATCTTCATCTCCATAATAATCGAATAATCCTCTTGTACCTAATTAAACTTGCATTAGATGTTCTGTCTGACAATAGTTGGATACAAGAGTTTGACTGGTTGTCCTAGATCTGACCAAAATATTTTTGAAAGGCAGTTCTGTTGACAGATAATAAGTAGGCCAAAGTGCTATCTTCATCGCGAATTTAGTTTGTCTATAGAATAAATTTAATTTACTAGGCTATATAACAGCGTTATTTATTTGTTTGGTTTAAACCTTTTGTTTAAATCATCAAATTCAACGTTAAACAACTAAACATACCTTATCCCTTTCCACAACAAAGTTCAAAGTGATGGATTATTTCTTGATACGCGACAATACAATTTATATCTGTAGTTAGATGTTGCGCATCTAAATTTATTTTTCAAACTTACTTCGAGTACGACAACACAACTTCAATAATTTAAATACAACTAATTAAAGACACATCTGATTTATAAAAACAAGACCAATATCCATCCACAAATACGCATCACCCGCCTAGTAGTTCGCCTTTAACCAAACTGTGTAGGGGTCTAAATTGAAGTCTAATCACGATGTCTTGTTCATGACAAGAATCCATTCCCATTATACACCGATGGACTTACGGTCGAGCGGAAGTTTAGTCTCTCCAACTGGAAGTTGATTGCAGCCTCTGCAGCCGGGGTGCGGGTTACGTGACTTGACAAGCCTTGTCGCCGGTGAAAAACTAGTCCGCCGTTTTGGCCCCTGGCTGGTTTCAGGATTTACTGACACGATATTACATTAGGGTTGTATTACCTCTCCCAAGATCCATATAATGCTATTCATAACTTAACTGATTAGGTGTCGTGTACAATAATGAGATTGCTCAATCCATGGGCTGTGGTTTTTCGAGGTGTCTATATAATAAAATAAAAAAATAAAAAAAATAATAAGGACTTTACGCATTGAGCGTCGTGTCCATAAGGTATCGTGACATCCTAGTATCGCTTATGGGGTAACATGACAGTAGAAACATTGATGTTTGACATGATTTAACCACCAAAATGTAAAGGATATATAGTTAGACCACATCACACAAAACGTAAGTAAAACTATTGTCATTGTGGTTCATCATAACACTAACACTAATGATGAAAAACATTTAATTTGTATTAATGGCAATTCCTTTTCTCTCTAAGATGAAAACATTTCAAACGAACTAATTTGTGTGCCAACGTAACACCAATTCAGTTTTTTTTTAAAGTAACTCCTTAATTTAATATTCTGGTAATTACCAATGGGCTACTTATTTTACCTTTTAAATTTGTGTTTATATAATTATTCTTTTTTTTATTTTAAGATTTGAGTATTGATTTTTACGACGTTTAAAATGATTAATTCCAATAATTATTATGAACAATGAGTGATGCGTTTCCTTTCGTGCGTCTAAACCTTCAGTTTGCCATTGTATTGACGCTGATATATAAATTAACATCCCATCAATCATCCCCGTCTTCATTCACATATTTGCTGACGTCCTCTTCGTCACTGCCAGCTTCATCATCGTCTCAATTAATTAACAATGTTTGCTTCTTCACAGCAAAGCTTTCTAGTTCCAAACTGTAAGCAGTATTTTGAACACGGTCGCAATTGTTACAATCTCAAGTGCAACCGCTTCGGTGGCGCGCACTTCGTGTAGAAAGCCATTTCCTCTGTCTAATGCCAGCGTCTGCGCACGTTCGAGTGTATACATTGATTGGCTTAGACAAATACACGGTTGCAAAATGATACCATTTATAAAACTTTTAAGTACTTGAAACAAAACAAACAGCGTACAGGAGTGCTCTAAGGAGGTTTCAAGATACAGTCTTGACAGATACACACTAAATATAAAGGAGTGATGTTGAATTGTATCCATCATATGTGATCAACGTACATACTCTATGGGTATGTTGTATAAACACTGTGAAAACACTCCAGTGGGGAAAAAATGACCTGGAAAAGATGTCCACAGGGAGGCATACACTTTCCTCATTCAAACTAAACCTGAACTGGGTCATAAAGAACCCTTTACTTACGTTACTTACCCTGATTCTGAAGTAGTGTAATCAAGAAATGGGTCATGGCAGATGTTTTAATGATTATTCGTGTTTTATTGATTTATTGATTTATTTCACGTTAGCACAGCATAAAAAAAAAATTCTTGTTTTCCTTTCTGCCGGTTACACCTCGAGTCAAGCTACGTCCCGTAGCCTTAGATCTCGAGTGTCTTTCGCAGAATCCTTGCTGTCCCGTGCCGCCTTCTGTAGTAATTCTACTCTAACAGATGTTCCTATCTCCTTGAGATGTTTCTCCAACGCCTTCGGGATTGTACCCAGCGCTCCCACTACCACAGGAATAACCTTCACCTTGACTTGCCACAGCTTGCAGAGTTCTCTCGCTAAATCCTGATATTTCTGTACCTTCTCCTTCTCCTTCGAAGCTACTCTACTATCACCCAGCACAGCTATATCGATAAGATGACACATCTTCTCATGTTTATCCAAGACAACAACATCCGGCCGTCTATGTTCTATAACATGATCTGTCTGGATGTTGAAGTCCCAGAGAATCTTGACATGGTCCGTTTCTTCTTTCTTCATGGTCCGTTTCTTCCGGCACATAGTCGTACCACTTTGATTGCACTTCTTACACAGATCCCATTGAATCACCTTGGCCAACTTGTCGTGTCTGCCTTTGTACTCTGTCTGAGCATGCACTCTGCATTCGCTGACAATGTGAAATACAGTCTCCTCCGCTGCACTGCACATTCTGCACATAGAAGAGACATCTGACTTCCCGATCCTTGCCTTCATCACATTCGTCCGCAGAGTCTGGTCTTGTAGCTGCAGTAAGCAGACCCTCGGTTTCTTTCTTCAGTTCTCCTCTTCTCAACCATTCCCAAGTCTTGTTACTCGCCACTTCTTCGGTACATCTCAGGAATCGGCCGTGAAGTGGTATATTATTATTTTTTTTATTTATTTTTTATATTCTCCGAGGGAGATATACGTCTTCTTTTATTTCTAATTCACCAACACTTTTATAAAAATCAATACATACAATGACTAACGAAAATAACAAAATACATACACAAAACAAGTATATTTACAATGGAAATTTACAGGATTTTTACATTAAAATGAAAAGAAAAGAAAGAAAATACATTGGACAAATGGGGGGGGGGGGGGGGTTAAAATTCTTATCTGAACTGCAAAGGTGTATTATGTAAATGTTTCCCCCCAGTAGAATTGCTATTAGAAGCAGAATTTCAAAGTTTTGTTCCACACACAAAGCCTTGTTTTTTAAATACAGTTGTTTGAAGTTATGGTGCGAGAGCCTACTTTTTTCTTCTTTTATTGAAAGTTTGAGACTATTCTTGTAGTCTGTCAGGATATTGATTTGTTTAGCCGTTTTAATTTCCGTACTTATTTGGCATCTGTTCTTCCATATTATTCTATGGAGCCTTCCTATTAGCAAGAGTGACATTGGTTGAACCCCTTTTCCTATCCCCAGAATAATTATTTTATCATTCAGGTAGAATTCTTGATATTTTGCATACTTCTTTAACATGTGTTCTACAAACATCCAGGATTCTACAATTTCCTCACAGGTGAGAAAAAGGTGTTCAATTGTTTCTTTTTCAGTCTTACACAGTAGTCGTCGTCGTCGTCGTCGTCGTCGTCGTCGTCGTCGTCGTCGTCGTCGTCGTCGTCGTCGAAGTAGTTGTTGTTGTTGTTGTTGTTGTTGTTGTTGTTGTTGTTGCCCAAGTCAAAAAGTCAAAAAGATTGCCCAAGTCAAAAAGTCAGCAACAGCTTTGTAGATAAACTTCTATTCTTTGAAGTGGAACATTGACGGATCAAGGTGTGCATTTTTTATCGCCATAAATCTAAATTTAACGTACAGTTTTCATCATGTGTACCCCTTGTTTATAAGTTTGTGCGCCCTTTTTTGGGACACCCAAGATCCGCCCCTGAAGTGGAGCTATCGCACATGTGGATCCTTGCGGGGAAGTTTGTCTGACACGCACTAAACGTTAATGCTGTTACCATGTGTATTAAAACACCTCCCTTATCATTAAATGTACTAATTATATTTATACACACGGAAAAAGTGCAACACAGCTACTGTTAAAGGTAGCGAGAGCACATAACGGGTCATTAACTACGATGATTCTCAATCTGAACAAAAAGAAGTATATGGCGCATTACCTTTGGGGATTGAACACAGTCATGCGTACAAATGACAGAAATACATAGGATTTGTATTAACAGCCGAACACATTCATACGAATGCATGCTCGTGAAAATTACGCAGGATAACTACAATGTAATTAATTTGTTTCTGTTCCAAACATTAGAATCAAATAATTTACAATAAAGTTTAAACTTTACTCTTATAATCAATACGCCCACGTTGATACGTAAGGAGAACAACCAAGCACACTTGTAGTCTTGTATAGTATTAAGCTGATTCTTGTAAACTATCTAGCACGTTTAAAGAGGGAATAAATAATGCTAACAGGAAAATGTCTGGCAAATATCATTGAAGACAATTCAACAATTCTGTATCCCTGTAGATCGGCCTCTTCACATCACATCCATGCTCGTCAATATCTTTCCTGTTGGCAATTTAAAATCAATTATCACGAGTACAAGTATGAGTACGGCTACTTTGTCATCAGTAAAATAACGAGTTCCTGTACATGTGTTGGCCTTTCAAAAATGCATTTATGTATGACATTGACTGAACAACAATGCCATGGGGTGTTAAAACATAACAATGCTTTCATGGGGCTACATTAATTTATGTGTAAGAATGTAAGCGTAGCACTCATTCATTGCATCTGGGCCTGCCCATTTTCCTTTTACCTTCAGTTTGGACTGGAAGATTTGGACTCGTGGATTGTGTAATAAAATGGAACACATTGGGTGGTGGCCACGGATGATAATGGACCGTTGTTTATGTACATTTGTGTTGATCTAATATTGCAGATTGATTTATTCCATTAGATCGTACAGTATTGACTATTTACCTGTAGTTTGAGTGTATTTTGAAGACTACGAGTACGAGAACAAGGCATCAGTTTGCTATTAGTGCGAGTACATTTTACGAAAACGAGTACATAGAAATGTACGTGAGTACGAGTACTCATTTTGTCTTATCTAAAGTACGTAACAGTAACGTTGACTGTCTTTTCTTTTCATTTACCTGATTACTGTCAATCCGATGTTTGGCCAATTGAAACTTGAAGTACAGCATAATTATTATGCCCGATGAAAAGCAATGACGTTAAAATATGGGCCAAAATATTTGGTGAATACGATTTACTCTGTCGCCAAACGTCTAAGTTAAAGTGAACTATCGACTTTACTCGGACTCCGAGTCCACGCTCTAGTCGTTACACAAACAAATGTATGGCTCTTTATGCTACCAATTCAGTCCCCTACAGGTTTTTCTTTTACAACCAATGTATTTAGCAAGCATTTAATTATTCGATCGCCATCGGGGATAGCCTGTTTACCTAGATCCATGAAAATGTGACGCATTGGAATCGAGTCGTATTGGTCGTCATACTCGATAAATCAATAGTTTGCTAGCCAAGTTCAAAACAGACACCGGAACAAGATAAACCAAACAATTATTTTTGTTTAATTCTAAGACAAGAAATCGTTTAATTAATCATATCTCTATCCCACCAGACAAAATAACAATTGCTTACCCTTCAGAACTTTCTTCAAAATTTAGTGTATTTAACAATTTACATAAATAACAGTCTCCTTAAAAGATATCATAACCTTTTTGTTTGATATTTGATAGGGGCCTATGATATTTACTGTTATATTCTGACTGCCCGGATGCTCGTAATTTCGTTTGCAGTGGATTTTGTCTTGAATTTAAAGCTATATTTACGCCCCAACATGAAACATACGCTCTAAGTGTTAGACAATATCTCGTTTCATTTTTTCCCGTGGTGTGTGTATAGATTGAAATTAAATTCTTTGTTTGATGGTCAACCGAATTCCTATGACCTTCAGTTGTTTTAGGCAACTGTAAATGGAATACAGACAACAGGAAATTCCAACTTTCGATTGCGTTATTCTTGGCTATCAATGACGTCATCGTTTATTATATGCACTTGTAGAACTCCAATATTTCAAAATATAAATTGTTTGCGAGTGGCATCTCGTCAACTGAGAATCGGTTCGCCTCCATCCATTATTATTCACAAATTTTGAATTTTGGGCTTTTAGGGAGCAGTCTTGATTACATTTTATGGCGCTGAAATTGTGGATTATTAATTATATAACACAACAGTAATGATATTCCAGCCATTTGTGACATTACATTTTGTCTTGGATGTAATTGTAATTGCCTTATATAAGAGCCATCAAATTATCTCTCATCTTCACCCTTCCATCAAGGTCGAACAAATGAATGTTTTCTTTTAGAATCCCTATCGAGTCCATCAGCCTCATGGCCCGACAGTGGACTAGCCAGGATTGTCAGATTGGGGGGGGGGGGGGGGGGGCAAACACACCGACACAAAACTCAATTGAACCGACAAATTATGTCAATCAGAACAACCAACAAGTTTGTGAATTTACCGCTCCCCCCCCCCCCCCCATACACACACACACTTTTGGATATGCCAATGAAGGAATATTGTCACTGATCCAAGAAACCATCTTTTTTCACTAGTGGGTGCAGGACAACTGGAAAATGAGACAGAAAATGACTTTATAATGGACAACACACCGCAAACACACCGACACAAAACTCAATTGAACCGACAAATTATGTCAGTCAGAACAACCAACAAGTTTGTGAATTTACCGCCCCCCCCCCCCCTACACACACACACTTTTGGATATGCCAATGAAGGAATATTGTCACTGATCCAAGAAACCATCTTTTTTCACTAGTGGGTGCAGGACAACTGGAAAATGAGACAGAAAATGACTTTATAATGGACAACACTGAGAAAGTACATAGATCACCGATTGTCCTTCACAAACTGTTAATAGCTTGCAAGATATTAATATAATTTGAGCAACAGCAATGGTCTTATTTTCTTAGCTTAATAATGTCCTGTGCCAAAAGTGGCTGTAAAGTATTCACAATGCACTAAGTAGAAATTTGGCCAAGACCCAACGTCGTATTTGCTTTGCGTAACGTGCTTGTATACACAGGGATGGGCGCCTGTGCAACATTCAGTAATCAATAATTATCAACCACATCACAAAACATCGCCCGTATTTGCTCAATGTTATGGCAATTTTTTTTTCATTTGAACAGTAATGTTTTACTTGAAAACCTTAAACAGATACTTCAAAATTGCACATTTCTGAATATAATGTCCAGAAGCATTGTTGTACAGTAAATCTTTCTGAAATTTATGGTGGCTCCCGTAATATATTCATTATAACCATTAATTACTTTGAAACTAAGCTTCTGGTTAATGTTTCATAATTTTTCTTTTTATTTTATTATTTTTTATAACATTTCTCAAAGTAAATTGTCAATGTTCCGAAGAAAACCAAATAGGCCTAGCACAAACGCTGGAAAAACATTTTTAAGGGAAACCATTTACAGTAAGCGAACATTTGCGATTCTAAATGCTGGAATTTTTATGGCTTTTGCCCCAGGCAAAAATATTTTTATTTTTAATTTTCTTTTATTAGTTTTTGACTTTTCCTCAATTTACACAGACTTTAAACAGGTAATACAATTTCACAAAGATCATCTCTCTACTTGCAGATCCTAGCTAAGTGTAGACGGAATTGATATGAAAGTGGCTCGCTTTCAGATAATCATATTCTGACAGTTTATAGGTAACGTCGCATCGTTTGACAGATGTAATGACCCACGCATAACTATGTCCGGTCATCCTCACTGTGCGAAAATGTAGTCCATCTCCGGTTTGGGGCTAAAGTTCTTATCTCCTGTATGATGTCGCTTTCTGTCCTATACGTAGTATATGGGGTAATAACATGTGAATTATCGACCTTACTTCAGCCGTGACTGTTTAAGGAGAGATAAGCAATTTCCGCAGTTTACAAAAGCTAAGTTTATAATGAATTAATATCAGTGCAGGCCTGTTGATTTGTCAAGACGATGTACACGTAGCAATATTTCTTAAAATGTGTATCGTTCTGTAGTAATTATACACTGAGTGAATGAATTCAACACTGTCGCAAGTTCATGCTAAGGCAGAAATCATATACTAGGCTATTTTTACATGTTAATTTTGCTCTGTGGAAGGTCTCTCTTCGATCGACGAACTCTCGTATGAGGTCATTGCCTTTATATATACCACTATTAGCAACGCATCGTTCATGTCAATTTAATGTTTTCCGTTCACACTCCACACTAAGTGGTAATATAAGATATGCTAAAATCTGCGCAATCAAACCTATTGAAATAATTGTTGAATTTAACAAAAGAGCAGTCTTTGGTTGCTTTCATTATATATGATTAGTATACAGCTTCTGAGTGCGGTAATATCAAAGCTATAAAATATGCACCGCGGAATATGATTTATCGTTTGAAATGCCTTCAATTAACCTTTCAAATTCGCTAAACAGTGGAATTTTCAGACCGTATGGGGTGGGAGAGGATTGCGACTGACCTATTTTATCACCGTATTTTATCTGGTATCAGTGTGACTTTCCTGAATGTAGTTACTAACATAAATGTCCAGTCCAAACTGCAAAATGTCTGTAACATGGCGAACACACACTTCTTCAATTACTGCTATCCACAGTTCAAATTTTAAGCTCAAAAACCTAGTCGAACAAATCGCAGAAACAATTCCCCAGTTGATCATTGATCGTTGATCTACAATAAAATCACCCCACGCAGGCAGCGGCGTAGCCACGGGAGGGGGGCTGGGGCACGTGCCCACCCCCCACAAATTTCCAGGGCCCCCCCAGGTGCCCCCCCCCCCCACGAAAAATCCTCGTAGTTCCCCAAAAAACAGAAAAGAAAAAGAAAAGGGAAAAAACCCATACCCCCTGGGCCCCCCCACTGAAAAGCAACGCCCCCTGTGCCCCCACTGAAAATGTCCTGGCTACGCCGCTGCACGCAGGTAATTTGTCGTGAACACATTTGTGGTC
The DNA here is from genome assembly GCA_029582265.1 of Zoroaster sp. YZ-2022. Lineage (NCBI taxonomy): Eukaryota > Metazoa > Echinodermata > Asteroidea > Forcipulatida > Zoroasteridae > Zoroaster > Zoroaster sp. YZ-2022. The sequence goes on along the minus strand of CM055834.1, from coordinate 14,516,198 downwards.
CCTGGACGTGCCTGTATGTATAGGTCTGTATTTGTAGGTCTATTTATAGGTAAACACTGATATAATCCAAAAACTTTGTTTACAATTATTAAGCTCAGAAAACATGATATGTGTAATATTGCATCATTCTGGAAACTGATATGAACTTAGTCTTATACATTTCATTTTTTGTGTTAACATATAACAATGGCATGATCAGTGATTATCAGTGGCCCAGGTGATAATCAGAAAATATTTAAATATTATTTAATAATTGAATGCAATCATCGCCATTGCCATTGGTATCATCGTCATCATCATCTTTTTTTATAATTGTTTTATTTTATTTTTGTATGCAAGTTCGCCCCAAACAAGGCTAAAAGCCACTCTTGGTAAGAGGCTACAAGAAGAAATCATACAAGATGAAAATAACTCAGGGGGACTGAAGGTAGGAATTGTTATCGTCTTCTTCATACTAGTCGTCGTCTTCATCATTGTCATCTTTAATTATCCTTATCTTCTTCATTGTCTTCATCTTATTATTTCATCATTGCCATAATGCCCTATTATTTTGACAATAATGTAAGATCAACTGTACAACAAAAAACATTAAAATAGACCAGCGGTAACACATTAAACATATTAGGTAAATTTAAAGCATGACTGAATTATCATATTTCGAGATTTAGGATAATTTATTATCAACATTAAGTGACGAGAAATGTCGATAACTGTACACTGATCTGCTGTCAAAAGTAAATCCCAATCGCATTCGTTGCCAGAAAGATGCCTATTTTATGAAGACAGTTCTGTCATAATATTGACAGTGAATACAAGGTTTATATGAAAGTAATTCCCTGAAGAGGAAAATACTAAACCATCGGTGAAATTAAGTGAAGATTCTCTGATGTGTAAACTTACCGCGGAATGTTTGGGTTTGATACGTGCTTGAGCCTGACCTGTCACAAAAACCTAATAAAACCCAAGTTTCGCCTAAATATCCGTTTCTTTGATTGTCCTTTCAGATGGTATCCCCTCTGTTTACAGGATCGTGTGCTTGCTCTCCGGTTTGTTTGTTTGTCTTCCGTAGGCCTACATTTTCAACCGCATCGTTTGTCTATAAACAAACAGAAATTCACTTTGCTCGAGAGGGAGGTGGCTGGTTTTATGAATAGTTTATGATCTAGATTCGTTATCAAACATGAAACTTCCGTCGAGCTATATAAGCTAGAAACGAACTCGCAGATGCAGTGGATATTGTCCGTAACCAACGCACAACCTTCATTTGACAATCAATGACAACCATCGGTTGGGTACGACCCCTGGGTCTCATACCCCGCAGTAAAGGCAGCTTGTCAGGGTAGCACGCACTCAAGGGAATCTTGCACTCTTGGCCATTTACCAATATTCGTGTTTTCAGCTTGTTTGTTTGTAGTCGGGGTTAAAGCGTATGCTAACCTTTAGCACATTATTGTGTAATGGACGGTTGCATTGATAAGAAAACTATTTATAAATATTCAGTTAAAGAACATGGTATAGCTGTATATACAATACCATATTATCGGCTAGTGTAACAATAATTTTAACAAGAACAGTATTCGTGCAATAAGTTAAATAAGAGTTAAGGCTATGCCTTGTTGGAATGGATATAGTGCGATTTGTGGTGATACCATATATTGAAAATGTTGTTGTTAACTCGAGGTTTCGTTCAGTTTCGCTCTGATCGTCTTCAGAAAATTAAGTTCAACATCAGTAATTATTTTCAATGACCAAAAGAAGGGACAGTAACATAATGGCGAAAGGGATCTTGGCCGAGCCGTCTAGCTTACCGGATTCAAGTTCTGGTGTTAGCAACATAATGTGGGTTCGAATCACGGCCGTGACACTTGTGTCCTTGAGCAAGACACTTAATCATAATTGCTTCTCTCCACCCAGGGGTTAAATGGGTACCTGTGAAGGCAGAGTTGGTTTGCTCTATATGCGCTAGAAATGGCAGCAATTGAGCTGTATACTCCCCAGGGAGCTGAGATGGTTTCAGGAATGATTTATGAGCCTTATGAGCCTTATGAGCAGGGATAATAATATAATGCGCCTTGAGCACCACTTAGTTGGTGGATACGTGCGCTATATAAATCCACACATTATTATTATTATTATTATTATTATCTACCAATTTAGTTTTTCAATGAGAAAGATACTACGACATTAATAATTGTTACATAATATAACAGACACTACTTAGTTTGGGATTGGTTAGTTATGTTCTGTTGGTTCAAATTATTTGAGTGTTTTTTCTGGGTTTTTTTTAATAATGATTTTATTTTTATAATTATTATTATTATTGTTCTTGTATCATTTTGTTAGTTTTTTGATCGATTGTATGATCGCTTTAACAATCGTCTGTGTGTGTGTCTTAACGCTCTGTCATACTGATATTTTATTCCTATGTGTCTGTTGCTCACATGGTAATGAATTTCCGATTTGTAAGTCTCTAGGTATCCAAATTATGATTTAAGCACGTAAATATAAATAAACAATCACTGATGGCATATAAGGTTCACACGTTCCATCAGCGAAGAGCACTTGTACTGTATAACCACCTTCGTGTCCAATAATCGGACACTCATTAACTGCCCGTGTAATATGAGTTTAATCTGATGTCATTCGATCGACGTTGGTGTCATTGGGGCGTCTGAGTTGTGCAAATGAAGCATGGGAGATTATTGCAAGCGGTGGCTTTTTTCAGTATATAAGAAGCAGCATTCCTCAGTGAGTCACGCACGATTAATCCCCAAGCCACACGTTCATTGCTGACATTTCGAAGTATAGATTATTTTGCTGGTAAGGAAATAGAATGAGTGACACTAAAGCAAAAACAGCTAGTCCTTTCTCCAGCGTTTAATGCTGATAACAACTTCAGCTTATTTTAGAACTTGCAACTGACAACCTGAAGGATGAAAAATCTGTAAAAGAGGGCCACGTGTCCTTCAAATAAAGATATAATTTGATTTGTACCGAGCAACAGACATTGTCATTGACTTTAATTCCATTGTGGCCTTTTCAACGCAACCTATTTAAATTGTGGTGGTGTGCACTGCACATTAATTTGCCCAATTTGAGCGAAAATTGCAATCGTTTCCCTAGGTTTTTATTAGATAAACTTCTGACTGCCCGGAGTCCTGCATGTTTGGGGTTATTTGCTCCATGTTTAAAGCTGCCACTTTGTGAGGTATTTTTACGCAGGTAATTTGAAGCCACAAGACAAAGGTTTTCTGATTCACACTGTATTAATTTGAATTAACCGTTAAATTATCTTGTTATCACGCTGCAAAAACAAGGGTTTTTGCAACTTAAACGCAAAATGTTGGCACGCGGCCAACAACAAAATAAAGTTGACACCTGTCATGGCAGATTCAGGGGCAAAGGGGGCTTGTGGCACTTCTATTGTTTTGCATAACATGTGCCGCTTGTTTGTTATACGCCTCTTTTATGGACGCCTAGTGATACACCTAACAATGTTATCACTGGTATACATTATGCGTGCTCATTATAATGCGAAAAAAATACTGGTGTGTGTGAGTGTGTGTGACAGTGCAGGCATTCAAAATGGGGACCTATAACAAAAGGGACAATACGTCCCTGGTTTCTATCACAATGGAGATCAATACGTCCCCGTTTGTGGGACAAAATAATTGCACAAAGGAAATGGCAAAACATTCCTTTGTGTTGGGGCAATCTTTTGAAAGCCCGTCTCTTCTAACGGCTTGTGAAAAAAATCATTGATGTATTTACTAATGAGTCTGGCACCTAGAATGTTAACTCTGCAGCAGTGAAAATAACACATTATTGAAACAATGGGCTGTCGGGGTCTTTGGTGCCATAAAGATTCAATTTATCAATTAACGTGGGCCAACAGCTAATTAAATCAATTTTCGATCGAACGAGATGTCTGGTTATTACCAAACATCTCGTTCAATCGACTCCAAAAGAAACTGAGTGAATTACCAGCTGAACACTATGAGAAGGTTTTTTAGTGAAGTTATTCCGAATAAGAATTCATTTGTGAAAAGTATAACTTCAAAACATTTCATAATCAAAACATTTCAAGCACTACAAAAACATACAATAGACTGGACCAAAGAAACATCAAATACAACTAGAACTGGAGTTACATGCGTTTGTGCTTTAGTAATGCAAAGTGTTCGGGTCATCTTCCAGTTCAATCAGGTGATCACCGATGACGTAACAATCACATTTTTGTTGGAAAATGTCTGAAATCTTTTATCACAACAATATCATCTTCATCATTTCATCTTCAAAATACCTGCCAATATGGCATTAAAATGTGTTGAATATTATCTTCCTGTTTGGACCGAAAGTGAAGGCCACATCAGGTCATTTAAAGGACACATATCTGACACAATAATACATCCTCATGATCATGAAAAATAACGTTAGTACCTGTTTTAGTTCAGGAGATATGATTTTTCATAATATATAATTAAAATTACATAATTATATTGTGCTATGCTGGACACCTTAGCGCTCTGATGTGTGATGATGTCTTCAAACATATTTTTGAAAAGATAAGATGTTACAAGTCATATTCAAATTCTCTGTCACAATGATTGCACACACTGTAATAGTGCTTCAGAATATTATTTTTTCTGTTGAACTCATGTCTGTGTACGAAATGTCACACAATTCGAGGTCTGTAAGATGATGCAATTTATGAAATATATGAAATATTAAGATGTCAAAACTTTATTATGACGTTAACGTTTAAGTATTTGTGAAGATAGTCTGAACTTTGTATAAACTTTTGTTTTCTCTTTAGAAAAGTTTCACGACAAAACTCACGTTCGGGGTGCCGTGGGCGACTTCAGTAAAGGCTACAGCCACGTGGAATACGCGTAGGCCGGCTGAGTATTGTAAACATGTATTTAAATTTCTCATGTACTTTGTGAACGTATGTAAGAATCGCCGCGCTATTCCAGATGAAGCGGTCATAACATCCGATATATTTAATTTCAGAAAATTTAATTTCTCATGTAATGTATTATTATCACTTGAAAATTGTAATGAAATTTACCTTCTTTTGACCATAACTTCCGTTCAGTTCCAACAAGTTTGATGAAATTCTGTCTTATGGTTTTGACATTAAAAAATAATGCTTCAGAATATTTTTTCACCTAATCTTCCGGTTTCGACCGAAAGGAGAGGTCAGATTGGGGTCATGTCTGTGTACGAAATGTCACATAATCCAAGATCTTTAATGATATCTGATGACGTCACCACTAGATCACAACTTTACAGAAAACGACATGATAAGGTCTAAGTACGTGTTAAGTTTTAAGAAGAAGAAGAATCAAGGAGGTGTTTGAGTAAATCCCGAACACCTAATGAATACTGGAACACTGCCAGTAGCCCCAAAGCAATAAAATATGAACATTCCATAGATATTAAGACATTCCAAAATCCTGAAAAACTAAGGACTGAAAACATCAAGCCTCCCAGTGAATGAACAACAGTACCTGGGTGTTTATGTTGTGAACTGAGTACTTTTAACAAAGAGGAGCAGTGGGTACTCTGTTGGCAGTTATTAATTGAACATGTCGTCTGTTGTAAAACAAATACAAATCAAATGGGAGATGCCTAAAAAGGTCAACAACAAATTGAACACAAGAGGGGAGTAATAGACGGTCCTCGGTTTACAACACAAACGAACGTGGGACAGAGTTGTGGGGACTAGGAGGGGATAAAGCAATGGTTATAGGGACTTCTGTCTGTTCCCGAAGCGTTTTAGGTCCTCACAAATTCTATTGTAGGGTTGGTCGTGGTCCCCACAGCTACATAACAAGTGTGATTGTGAGTGGGTGGGGGTGTTTATAGTGTTAACCGAAGACGTATAGCTAAATAAAACAATGGGTTCTGCTTGGCGGTTACAACAAATCGAACAAAAAAGTAGAACAATAGCAGTTCCTCGGATCACACGATAAACAAGTGCACATTGTGTGGGTGTGTGAAACAAAAGGGGAAATGAATATAAAAGGGTAAGTCTCTTAAACAATCAGTAATTTACATACAACCATATCTATTATGAAATTTGACCGGATAGTTAAAGTATACAGCGATGAGTTTCCGGTACTGAATATAAAAGACGAGTCTTATTTCAAAGTATTTGGATGGGGATGGACAACAGAGACATAGACAGTCATTAAAAAAAACAGTTCATGTTTCTGTAATCATTTTCGGCCCACCGAGACTTTAATCGACTGCTTGTCGCCATAAAAGTCTGGCGATGCGGTGCCGATTGGCAACATAAAAATGTACACTAATGCTGCATTTAACGAGGCCGCTCTAATGATGACTGCGGTGTAATGGTTTACTCAAAGGGAATGAAATGTTGTTATTGTGACTGAGGAAAACGTCTAGGGAACTAAATCGCATTGTTTTTCCATCAACAAAAACATCGACGTTTATATATAAGGAGAAAAGCATCACAGGTTGAATGCTCTTAATAGCGGAACAGAAAATGCCAAAACGTCGACAATGGAACATGTGTTCAGTCCGTGATATGAATATTAATGTTTGTGTATCAAATGATTGATCGTACGTTTGCTCTCTTTATCTCTTGTTTAGTGTTTTCTATCTGTTGTAAGTTTTAGTCCTCCTCCGCGAAAAATGTATGATAATTTGACAATTGAAATGTCAAATGTTCTTACATCAGAGCCGTATAACTCATGACTGATGTACTTGTGAAGAACCGAAGCAGCATTTGGCAACTTCCAAGTTATGCCCTTATATAAAGTGGAATGAACACATGCATATGCAGGATATAAAATGAATATTCATACCATACCATATAAAAGACAAAAACAACATACATAACTTCCTACTATCACACTTATATTCCTCAACCATCCTTAATAAATATTTTATTATTTTTTTCTTGTTTTTCTTTTATTAAAATCAACGATAAAAAAAAATAAAAAAATAAAAAAACATTAAACAAAATAAACATTTATGCCTCGGTAAGACGTCCTTTATGTGGTCGACCGCCTACGTACAGGCCTCTAACAGCTCTGAGTGTATTGCCTAATGAGGGCGATGTTTAGTCACAGCATTATTTGTCGTAAAATCATGGTACTAGATTGCACGTTTTGGTTCATTTGCATTCAAGAGTTAAGGGTTTCCAGGGAAGAGTTTACCACTTAAAAACAAATAAATAAAAACAACATAAATAAATACAACAATAACAATTACAATTTTAGAAGACTGTTCGTACATAATAAATAAATACAGTAAGGTGTTCAACCACATTGTAAAGGGTGAACAGATGGAATGCAGCAATGACCATTGTTAGTATGTACAAAATGACTATAGAATTTTAATCATTCAAGCGACATGACCGCAGCGTGATCACAGCAAGCGTTTTGTTTTACGTATACATACCGGTAAAATGACATCGCGACTTGCCCCGAACTCGGAACTCAAAAGCACTTTCACCGCTAGAGAGGGCCAATAGAAGAAGCGAATAGCTATTTGTTTTTCACAAGAAAGGTATACATTTATTGCATTTATTTCCATTGTGTGTTCAGCATATTTTCATATCATAGTCATTTGTAAAATGTATCCAGTTTTAGTCTTATTTGAATTTGCTGACGAAACGAATATATACTTTTACATAATGTTGTGTTGTGGCTAAAGAGGTACCAACGTCTTGACTCAAAGCAAGATGTACAGGGTTAATCGCCCGTGTGTATTAACGCCCGCAATGTTTCATTTATTTATTATGTTTTGTTTAACTCACAGCTGACTAACTTCTGTTCACTCTTGTGTTTATGAGTTTAAGCAGGTTTGTTTATCGTCCATTTTATCTTTGAGAAAGAAATTGTACTATACTGGTCCTTTAGACCAAACAAATCTACGGTTGCAGGTTATAGGTCGGCTTAAAAATCAGTGCTGTGACGTTTTTTTTTTTTTTTTTTTTTGTTTTTTTTTGCCTTAGGTCGGTAAACAGTTTGCAGCAGCTAAATCTCAATTAATTTGTATATGAATTGTTGACAGTCCCGGTCATAAATTGATGTGTGCTTTTAATTATTGTTAAACCGTGTGTTTTAATAGTTTTATTGTTCATCTTCCTGGCCTTTATTCCAGGAAACAGGAAAATATAACTGCTCAGATTAAAAACAAAATTGCTGGGATTCACCGGTGAATGTCTAAAACATAAAATATGCACACATTGGGTGTATTCCCTAGCCTACACATAATCATTAACCAATTTGAATCCAGAATCCAGTAGCAAACATTCAGTCTAATCGAAAATGCAATTAACGCCCTCTATTGCAGTATTTAAAATACTGTGAAATCAGAGCACGTCATGCAATATGGCTGAGATATTCCAGTATTCCCATTCTGATCGTTTTCATTTCGAGTCAATACTTAACGCTCCAAAACCATTTTACCAAAGTTCTAAAGTTCTCTAGCTAGGTCACCTATGTAAAATGAGGAGCAGTGTACGTATGCATGATCCGACTTTCTCTTGTTTGGGGCATGTACTATGCCGCAAGTCGTCTGTGAGTTTCGCCACGACGTCCGGCATAAAGGCTTCATAATCTTAATGCAAAGTCACACCGATGGCAACGGAGGAGAAAAAGCGGATCAATAGGGTTGATGAAAATCGCCCAAGCTCACGGATCAGGGTACGTGTTTCGTAAGACTGGCGCCAAAAGATACAGGAAAGAGCCATCGTATTGCACGAGTCTTGAATTGTAATTCTACTTTCCCCTATACTTCATGGTAAACCAATTGAAGGTTAAGTCACAAAGACAACTGAGATCATTTGTAATTTGTGTTTCTTAAAATGTATATTATATTAATCACCAATTCTGATTGATTGTTATGAAAGGTGATCGTTTCAGCTCCCCTTTACAAAAACTAATAATGAATGTTCTTGTTGGTAATCTGAGATTTTATTTAATGATTGGAGTTAGATTATTGCAGCAGCTACGTGACCTTTTGAATGTTACACGCACACACCAACTACAGTAGGTGGCAAAATACAAACCGTATAATGTTTCTAATTTTGAGTTAAAGGGAAGGTACAGAATTGGAAATGCTGGCAAATATGCTTATTGGAGTGTGCCTACTCTCTTTGATTCAGGATACCAATCAAATAATCAACCTAGGAAAGTTCCAGCTAATATTATGTTGTGTTGTTCACGAGAAATTAATGAATGATACCCTAATTGTGCTTATTCTCATTCTAATGTGGAATTTCGGTAAGGAGTTACATTAAGCGTAGGGCAACCACCGTATCAAGACCTGTAATTAGGTGTTCCAAAACAAGATATTTGGAGGGAAGAGGGTGAGCGGATGGATATACAATAAGGGTATCTAATCATTCAAGCAACGGCCTGTAGTGAAATTTTTTATTAATGGCAGGCCGAAAAATGGCGCCGAAAAATGCCATGATCTCGAGGAAGGAGTGCATTTCAAACATAGATGGCTGCTATGTGCACAAAGCTATCAACTTCGTGCACATCATAGCCCTCTTGCGCTTAAAATGCCCCCAAGTGTCTAGATGATAGGGACTAGATTATAGTTGGACAGGTCTTCATTCTATATCAAGAATAGAGACAGGCTCCAGCTGGGATTTCATTGAAATTTGACGTTACACTTCGAGGCTCGCGAATGTAACGCTACTGCACACGCGCGTACTTCTAAATATCGCTGGCGGTATTTCAAGTGTACGTTTATCATCGCGCGCAAGGTCAAAGTTGAATCTCCGCGAAACATGGCGGCGGACATCTGGCGTTATTCACGAGCACATTGATCAGCAAGAAAATTCACCATGGATTTGTGTTACTGTGTCACTCATTTGCCAGCAATAACGGTCGGCAAGTTAGCATGCATTTCTCTATGCTTAACGGTTAGCAGCGCTATGAAATGAATAACGCACAGTACAATTTTATAAAGCTGTAAAGCAGAACAAATTGCTTACCAGAAAAAAATGCTTAGTAAGTTTCCTTGGTTACCATGTAAAGTTACATACAAAACATCAACTACATTAATTCATTCCATCCCACCATCAAGTTCACTGCTAACTACTCTCCCAATAGCGTGAGCTTCCTAGACGTCACCGTCAACAAATCTCCCCAGGGCATCTCCATTGATGTCTATTGTAAACCCACCGACACTCATCAATACCTGCTTTCTGACAGCTGCCACCCCAAGCACTGCAAAGAGGCCATTGCCTACTTATACAGTGAAACCCTCCGTGTAAGACGTATCTGTTCCACTGAATATACAGGAGACGGTCGTCTGAACTGAGGCAACACCTTGTATCTCGGGGTCACAGCAAATGCAGGGTCCAACTAGCAATCAACAGGGCCCTATGTACCCCCGTAGCACCCTCTTGGCTACCCCAGGTAACAAGAAACCCCTACCACCAGAATTCCCCTGGTCACTACCTATCACCCCAGACTACCCATACTTTCATCTATCGTAAATAATAACATGACTATTCTACACTCCGCTGACAGGTTAGGCTCAGCCATCCCTGAGCCCCCTTTGATTGCTTTCCGTCGCCCCCGCAACCTCGGCGATATATTGGTTTGGGTTAGGCTCCCTAGCACCAACAGTGACGTCGTTACTGGTCAAGAATCACCGCAGGGGTGCTCTATTTGTACCCACCCGAGATGCAAAACCTGTTTGTATCTCAAACCTGTTCAGACGGTGAAAAGTCACAGTACTGACCTCACCTACACAATTAGAACTAAATTCCAGTATGAACACCCGATGTTGTATATGTAATCTCATGTAAAAGATGTGGTAATAATAGTAATAATAGTAATGTGTGGACTTATATAGCGCACGTATCCACCAACTAATTGGTGCTCAAGGCGCATTATATCATTACCCCTGCTCATAAGGCTCATAAGGCTCATAAATCATTCCTGAAACCATCTCAGCTCCCTGGGGAGTATACAGCTCAATTGCTGCCATTACAGCGCATATAGGGCTTATCAACCAACTCTGCCCTCACAGGTATCCATTTAACCCCTGGGTGGAGAGAAGCAATTATGGTTAAGTGTCTTGCTCAAGGACACAAGTGTCACGGCCGGGATTCGAACCCACATTCTGCTGCTAACACCAGAACTTGAGTCCGGTAAGCTAGACCGCTCGGCCACGACACTCCATGTAGGGGAGACAAAGACCAAATTGTGTCTCCGCTTTGTCAACATGTCTCCTCTGAAAACTAGAAAACCCTACCCTGTAGCAATCCACTTTAATAGCCCTAATCATAGCATTAAGGATGTTGAACTTATTGTAATTGAAGCCTGCACTAGCGATGACACATATCACAAAGTTAGGGAGTCACACTGGATACATCAACTGACACACTTCAACCCAAGGGTCTTAACATCAACACGGGTATCAAATAACCCATTTATTTTCACTTATGTCATTTCTATTACTAGATTTCATCCACTGCCCTGATATATATATATATATATATATATATATATATATATATATATATATATGGGTGTAATTAGCTAGATTAAAACTGTTGTCCTGAAAGAGAAAAGTGGCAATAGAGAACAGGTGTGAAAGAAATGACGTACACGATAAGGTAATATATATGTTGTCTGATGATCGCATAACGCGTGAAACTCGGAGTTACAACTACCAGCGTTCCACTAGTTTTACTACAAGTATATATATATATATATATATATATATATATATATACTTAAATGTAGCGGTCTATCTTGAAGTAGAGTGCTCAATGCCACATAGACAGAGCGTAATATACTTGTAGTAAAACTAGTGGAACGCTGGTAGTTGTAACTCCGTCTGATGTCTGATGATCGCATAACGTTGTCTGATGATCGCATAACGCGTGAAACTCGGAGTTACAACTACCAGCGTTCCACTAGTTTACTACTATATTATATATATATATATATATATATATATATATATATATATATATATATATATATATATATATATATATATATATATATTACCTTATCGTGTACGTCATTTCTTTCACACCTGTTCTCTATTGCCACTTTTCTCTTTCAGGACAACAGTTTTAATCTAGCTAATTACACCCACGCGCCAACACCTCATTTGTATGGTGTTGACACCTTTTGTTGTCATATCCCCTTGTGAGAATTTCTATTCATATCCTACCCTCACCACAAGCCACTGCAATCTACCATACAGCCCGTCTTATTGTGTGGCTCACTAAGTCCTCCTTTGTTTACTTCCCATACTCCTATTGGCTTTACCAGATTACTACTTTGACTTATATAATCCTTGCCCCTCCCCTTGTGGGTATTGTGGTTCGATGGTAGAACAAGCTACCCGAGAATACCCCCTAACTAGTAGGATTGGTATCTTCAGGTTGCTACATCTTTGTCAAAAACCAGCTGGGATTTCATTGGACCATTACATGCAACTGATGATTGCCGAGTGAGGCATGAAAGCTTAAGTTAGCTATTGCTACTAAAGGATCTGAAAAAATATCCTGTCTCTTCTACACGTTTCCCCAATTTGACCAATCGGTCATTATTGGTACGTTCAAACAAAAAGCCTACTATTCCCACAATTTTCGTTGTCAAATGGACAAACATTGGAAATAGTCAAATACGGATTCACTGTATTTCAATTTGTATGAAAAATGCATCTTGAAAAACAAAAACAAAAAGTCAACAAAGATGGAGTGTCACTGAATGGGATTGCACCATCATTCTTTACTACTATAAATGGATGTGTTTTTTATGTTTGTACTTTGTCTAAGCCTCTGGTGAAGGTCCGGTTTGGATCGAAAGCTAAGGCCACCCTCCCGATTTCATTTACTTATATCATTTCTAGTAATAGATTTCATCCACTGCATTTATATATGTATTTTCTACCATTTATGTTACCTGATCTTGTATGTCATTTCTTTCCCACCTATTCTCCATTGCCAATATTCTATTTTATGACAATTCTAATCTGGATAATTACCACCACGCGCCAGCACGTCTTTTGTATGGTGTTGACTCCCATTGTTGTCATATCCCTTTGTGTGACCTTCTATTCTTTCCTACTTTCACCACAAGCTACTGCATCTATCATGCAGCTCATCCTATTATGTGGCTCACTAATTCTTCCTCTGTTTACTTCCCACACTCCCATTGGCTTCACCAGATTGGTGCCTATTTTTAATTGCCTACTATTTCCCTGCTTTTTTTTATCCCTCCCCATGATCCTTTGCTTTCCTTTTCCATATAAATGGATGTGTTTATATATATATATATATATATATATATATATATATATATATATATATATATATATATATATATATATATATATATATATATATACTTGTAGTAAAACTAGTGGAACGCTGGTAGTTGTAACTCCGAGTTTCACGCGTTATGCGATCATCAGACAACTGATAGTCACCAAGTGATTACTCCTATATATATATATATATCCCCGCAAAGAAAAATTGGCTGATGCCGGGCTCGAACTCGCGACCTCTCGAATACCGTACGAGCGCTCTACCAACTGAGCTAACCAGCCCCTATGTTGGTGGGCGGTCCACTTATGCCAATTATCTATTGCTCTATGGGGCCAGGTCAGAGGCCATACCATATCATATTTTCCTGTTTATTCATATTTATTTTCCTGCTTCTTGTGTCTAATCAACTAGCCTCGTTCGCGGACTTTCATGTAGCTTTACCTTAGCTCTTGCTCATGAATATGCTTTCAACCAGCCCCCACAAAGGTAAGTATTCAAAACCATGGCTTTCTTTTGTTAAGATGTAAATTTGTTCAACTTATTAGTTTAACACTGGTAAGTATTCCCTTTGGGATTCCTTAATAGGCTATTGTGTTCCAGCCATGTGTGGTTGATTTACAAGGTGGTTGATTTACATAGGAATGTGGAACTTCTTGCTAAATAGTTGGGTGCAGTTACAGAACTTTGAATTGTACATACATGACAAGCTGAGTTACTTTATGTATTTTGGGAAGTTACTTTTAAACTACGATCTAATGTGTGCATATATTTGAAGAGACACGCCCGAGAAAATCCCCGTTGGTTTGTGCTTTAGAATGTAAAGTTGATTTTCACTTTAATTAAACGAAAGTTTCAGGAGCGGTGTTAAACAAGGGGTTTCTGAAACAGATTGTATTATTAGATTTTGGAAAACATTTCCCGTTTTATAGATAGTTTTCACCTCTGAGTGATTGATAGAACGCCAGAGTGAGTGTCGGCCGAAAGTGACGTCCTGTGTCCAGTAACGTAGGTCGCTACCAGCGACAGAGGGCGCACAATCTTTGTGATCTTTGTGAACTTTGTGAACTTTGAACTTTTGTTTCGCGGTGTCTGAAACAACAACATGAACGGTTCGAGCTATCTGCGTGGATTGACGTGATGATTTAGACCTTAAAGAACATTCTAATGTCTTACCCAATCTTTTTGGAGAAATTTCTAACCATTCGTGTTGTGACTTAGTTTGTTGTAAACATTGGGGTGTATTTCCATAGGTGCTTTTAATTCTTGCACTGAGCATTTCAAGCCAGGAGAATTTCAGACTGGTACTTTTATTTGGAAATTGTGTGCTTTAATTACTTGGATCTTCGAAATTTAATATGATTGGACAATAATTGATTGCTGGCAGTTTAAGCGGTTACTAATATTGCTATTTAATACAGGTGGACATAAATTTAGTCAACTGTATACGGATCTTTGGATAAAATTGTCCAGAAGTGAAGATTTATCCAACAGCGTGTAAAGTTTAAATTAATTATATATAATGTTCATCAATTGAAGACGTATGTTGATTGGTGATTTAACAATTGTAAATATTAAACTAGAACCAGTGGATGCTAGAGAAGTGTACATAATAAATGTGTAAATCATTATTGTAAATATTACTGCTCGTGTCCTTTATAAGTTTGCACTAAGTCTTTCGGTCATGGCTAAGCTCGAGAGGTTAGGCCTGGGCTAAACGTCGGACTTTTGCCGTCGAACTCAAATGATTTTCGTGCTGCAAAAGCGCGGCAAAAATACAAATTGGTGACAGACGTCGAATTTAAAACTGCCGCACTTAAGATATTCAAGATGGCGGACCCCGATGAAAACCATCGTAACGTTAGATTCATGTTTTATTCTGCAATTAGATAGGCAAGACGAAGGCGGTTGATGGCACAGTTGTACCTCTGTCATAATGTGCTGATGAAGAGAAAAACAATTGCGCTTTGTTTTGTTATTCTTGCGTTACTTTCTGCAAGACAAAATGCAACAATTCCAGAACGTCCGCAATCATGTCGAAGGCTGACAAGAAACACTAGTGCTCGCGCTGTCAGACACATTTTTGGTGCGGGTCGCCATTTTGATTGTGATTCATTTGTTCGAAATTGTTTCCTGGAACTATTGTGCGCATGCGTATTCCAAATTAGCTATCCCGAATGAGAATTCTATTTTGATTCGACACGGCAAGAGCGCGACTTTTGTCACCACGTCGTGCAACTGCCGTGTAGCACAGCAGAGCTTGCCGTGCTACACGGCAGTGCCGAACTTAAATCAAAAGTTTGCGCTAAACGTCGCACTTTTGCCGAATTTAATTCAACATTTTCCAATTATTTGAGTTCGACACAGCAACAGTGTGACGTTTAGCGCAGGCCTTAGTTGTGACAGTGGGCTCTTCATTTCAACACATATCGTGTCACAAGTTAATTACCAGCTGGAAGACAGGTTTCCAGACTCCTCATGTTCTATTGCACAGCCCGTCAATTATGCAGACATGCCACATGATTGTTTTACCACGTGGCTGTTCTGTGATTCTGACTTTGCACTTATCTGCTTACAATTCAGTCCACACGAGATTTGGTTTGAAGGAATTGTACGCCATTTGTAAAATGTTTAAGTAACCGTACTTGTTAATAATCAAAATAGATACAAAGAAACCAACACATGAAAGTTCCATTCTAAGGTGTCATTAATGAGAAAATAGGACAACCGTATCCAGATTGATTTTTACTTATATACAGCCGTGAGTTTACTCAATATTAAAGCACGTCAGATGCTTGGATTCCATCACGGATGCTTGGTTCCATCACCAAGTTCAGATCAAGAAATGGGTGACTGGGTAATCACCAAAGGTGTACACTCTCTGCTTGACTTTTATCTTTAAAGGTTCTATAAAAAGAAATTGTATTTAGATACATTGCAATTATAATTCTTCTAGACAATTTAAACATACAAATTTAAGTCTAGTTTAAACTCGAACTAAAGACTGAATACCGTTTAATTTGTCATGTTTATCATTGACACAGGATGGCGCGTTTTGTTAGAACACAACAGCAACTCGGTGTCAAAGCAGCACTGTAAGTTAACAAGAGCATAACCACAAACCTTGTGGTAAAATTTAAAGTGTTACTAATGGTAACCAAACATTCACATTCAGAGAGTTGAATTTAGCAAAGGAGTCCAGTCAACTTATATGTACAGATCAGCCAATATGTTTTATCTTGATAACAAACAAAAAATACTATATTCTATAGTTGCTAGTGTCTGCGAACTTTACAAAAATATTAAATATAAACTATAGGTACACCGACCGACGCGTGAGATACTATAGTCTGGAACAAAAAGCCGTAATTATGTTTTTATTAAAAGTAATAATAGTAATAATAAAATGGTTAGGCCTGGGCGTGAATTAGATAACAGCATACCCATAATAATTTCTTTCTAATATATTTTGTTTTTATTATTTTTAATTAAAAACTCTACACTAAATAATGTTCATGGATAACATTAGTTCAGTAACATTATATCATTGTACTAGTGGCTACATTGTGCTGTGGTCATGTTCTCACTTAATGCTGTCCTACAACAAGTCGTGTTAGCAGCAGAATAAACAAGTATGGTCAATGTTTGTAGCCTGAAATGACGCATCCATTTAATACTAATTGAAGTGATGAATCCATTAGAGCTATTTGGATCGGAAGTATGATTTTGATTCACTTCCGGATAATGTTTTTTTTTTTTTTTTATATAAAAATCTGAATGAATCTCAATCGGTTTTCTGATATGCAGCCATATTTATTTGGACACTGGACCGAGAGAGATTGATACACGTCTTCATGCACGAAACTAACATGATTGATATCATTCTAAATTAAAAACCACGACGAAATAAATGTCAATTATCCCTGAGTGTATGATGTTGAAGAGAACCAGTTAACCAGTGATATGCTAACTTTATACGTCACAGCCATCGGTTGCCAAACTACGGCCGGCTGCAAGTGCAAAATAAAAATAAATAGTTTTAAAGAATGCAGTTAGTGAAAATAATCTGATAAAATCAATATACTTTACCAGGATATATTCCTCTTGAATACTTTCTGCGTAATGTTTAATTTTGGGTATAGAATCTCTTGCTAACAATGGTTAATGTTTTTGCTCACTGATGGCCATCCATACAAAATGGCGCTCAATGCCAATAATACAATTTTTGTATTTATTTATTTATTTTTGTTATAATATCTCCAGAATACTTTGTCCGATCATGCTGAATTGTTTTCGAATTTCCCAAATTATTCTTTGCGACCCCCCTCATGCCAAAATTACCACTTCCAATGCATTTTGGGAATCCAATATTTCCGCCATAACGTATAATTTTTTTTCAGAATTCCTTTGCTCAATATATACATTTATAGCTAAGGTATCAAGGAGGAGGGGCCATTGTTTGCTCATTTATTACTGTACATCATGCCCCGAACCTTGTAAAGTAATGTTACGCCACTTATGTATTAACCCGACCTCATTACCATATCTAGTGTATTTCACTGGGGGCGCTGCTCCCCTTCCGTGTACACTCGGCAACAACTCCTTCGACTGTGATCAAACAATGTGCGATGGTGTGTGAGAAAGGAGGATCTGTGTGAAACGTGACGTCGCTTTAATTAAGTAAATTTACTTTGAGATGAGGAGCGGTAACTCTTCAATCACAAATAGCGCTTGCCATTCAAATTTCATTTTCCAGCAGATGTTCGCTCTAGTAGCCGAAGGATTCAAAAATGTGTATTACAAATCAGTGGATGGGGGGGGGGTGGGGCACACCTGTCAAGACTTCATGTGAACATTCGGGAATATTATGTCGGCTTGTGGATGGCCTGAACGGAGGGGTGGGGGAAGGCATTGGAGTAGGACAGGCGGGCATTGGAGTTTAGGGCTACAAGCATTTGGTTTGAGTGGCACAAATAATAATGGGTTTGTATGTTTAAAAAACAAACACCCATGTCCCAGCTTGGCTACGGTCTTGCCTTCAGGTTCGCTGCCAATCTTGTTGTGTAGGCCTAATTTACTGTTTAGGTTTATATCCATTAAGAAGGTAGGTTTGTATAATGCATGTATGGTAAAAAGTCCACTTTTGATGACAGAAAAATAGGTCCTTTACCTAAACAGCAGAAAGCTCCACTTCCTCAGATAATTAAGTAAGTGTAGCATGGAAGAGTTTTCTATTTTTAACGGCAACTTAACGACAGCCAAAGCTGGCAGGTCTGCGACTGAAGATATCCTTTCACCAAGGGATTTTAAGCTCACCCTAAATTAGATTACAACCTCATGGATGACAGTTGAAGAAAGAGAGCCACCGACTGCTCTTAAATGGCTTCAAAGATACATCAGGTTTCCCAGATCTGCTCCCACTGTCATTAGTATCATGCAAAGAGAATTGTTTTCTCTTTATGTCTCATTTGAACATTCCCAACAAATGTAGCCGATTCAACAGTCTTGGAAAGATTTCCAAGGCAAATTTGTCTCGATCCCCGACCAATTAATACAAAGGAATGAAAAGCGCTAGTGAAATTCAGTAGACTATTATTGTCATTCCTTCTTCATCGTCAGACTTTGACTGATATCAGAATCCAGCTCTCATAATGATGTCGGGAAACATTGAATAATAATCAGTCAGTCGATTTTGCATGACGCAAATTTATCCCTATAAACTAAAAATCCATCAATTGAAGTATTATTAATA
The DNA here is from genome assembly GCA_029582265.1 of Zoroaster sp. YZ-2022. Classification (NCBI taxonomy): domain Eukaryota; kingdom Metazoa; phylum Echinodermata; class Asteroidea; order Forcipulatida; family Zoroasteridae; genus Zoroaster; species Zoroaster sp. YZ-2022. The sequence continues at coordinate 14,497,158 of CM055834.1, read as the reverse complement.
CGTTTTATTTGAGATAAATCGGTTTAATATAAGAGCTTTATATTATAAAAACCACTTACTTTCGCTAAAAACGCGAGATGATGGTACAATAATGTACATTCTGATACCAGTTGAAATTGTGGTACTCTGGTACTTAATGCAAATGATAAATAAATATAAAAGCCTTTTATTCATTTATTTTTTACATATTTATTTAAATATTTTTTGCACAAAGATATAGTTGCAATTTTGCTATTTATTTCAAAGTTTGGGCTAAAAAAATTAATTGTAGCACAACATAACTCTATCAGGGCAGGTATAAATATATATTTTTTTTTGTTAAAAATACTAGATTTTTGATATTGTAAGACATTTAATATTAATGTGTTTGGGGTTCGTTGTCAACTTTCAAACTGGACAACATTGAGTCATGTGACCACTTCCAATACATTCTAGGAATCCGCCATCACGTTTAAGTGCAATATCTTATATTTTGTCCCTAAAACATTAAAGGGCTTTTCAGAATTGTTTTTTCATAGATTTATGATATGAATAGTACCATGGATGGTATTATATCTGCCTCTATTTTCGTAAAAAAAAATTTTTTAATAAATAAATAAAACATTTTTGGCAAAATGACACAAAATGTTGTAGCGCCATCTATCAGTGATATAAGTGACGTGACAGTGTTGTTTTTACTGGAGACAACATTTGTGCCAAATGTCATGGCCAATGGAGGAAAATTGAGGAAGTTATGGGAAAAAATACTAATTTTGAGCAAAAATGAGGAAATATTACTAAAAATGGATATAGCGCCTCCTAACGGTGACCCATAACATAAAAGTTTATAACCTCATTCGATAGATCCTGTCAAACTGAGCAAATCTACGAACTTTCATGGAAATCAGATGAAGGTTACAAAAAATATGGAGTAGGGCACAATGAGCCCCCCCCCCCCCCCGGCCCGGCATGAGAACGAAAAAAATAAGAAATTGATTGAACCTTTCTTAACAAAGTACAGCACCTTGATCAGACCAAATCATGGTTAGGTAAGAATAACCAATTCTATCCTTACCTTTAAGAGAATCTAAAGGCTTTAATAATAGCCCGACAGCGAAGACAACGGACACAATTTCGAATTATTGCATCTAACCTGCACTTTTTCTGTTCCCTTTGTCAAGGTATTTTTTCATCGCGAGAGGGCGCTTATAAGCACATAACATCAAAACGTTAGAAACAAACATCTTACTATCAACGGGTGTAACGTGGCTTTAGTAGAAAATATAAAGACTGTTAACGTCCCTCGTAATTGAAATTTTTGACTTTACCTTTATGTGTGATCTGAGTGATATTCACTGAGTGATTTTTCACTTTTACTCGGCAGAAAAGTGTTTAAAGGGGTTTGGGGTTTGCAAGTCTGCAAGCAAGTTGTTTGTTTGTCTAGCCCCCAATTTGAAAGTACAAATATATCCACAAATAAGACGATTTCATTTTTACTAATGTTAAAATGAATAGGTCTGTAATACCCTTGCCACCACCGTACTCCGGTAACCCCTCGAAAATGACGTTTGAACTTTGTTTTATTCGGCTCTGGTAATAAAAATAATAGTATTGATAAACAGCGCCCTCTTTCTTATAGCATTCGATATTTACTCTTATTAAAGTTTTTAAACTGAAATATATAAACTGTAGCCTGTGGGGAATTGACCCTATGAATTGTTATGTATTAATTGTTTTATTTTTTTTCATTTTTTTTTCAAACACACTATAAATTAGAGTACCCTTTATGGAAACAGGGCAACAAAAACATTTAAATATACAACAAAAATATTTATACAACAAAATATATGTTCAAAGAGGTGTTCGGGTTAACCCCGGATTAACCCCGAACACCTAAACAAATTGTTGACATGGTGGCTATAAAGCTAAGATGACAGTTCATGCATTACAAAACTAGGCCTTCATCATGTGGGACGTCTAGACGTCTTGTCATTTTTGACATTAATGAAATCAGTGCTGTGTTGACAAGCACCACTGCGGTGTATGTTTTGTTGATGCAGTGTGTCGCCTTGAGTGCCAGACTACACCCAGTCTCCATTTCGGTGAACTATATGCCACCGCTGACCTCGATGTGCCATGTTGTATAAATAGCATTGAAATCAAATTGTCTTCTCTCAAAATACAATCAATCAATCAGCAAATATACCTAATAATGTTGCACTAAGTTTTTTGGACAAAGGGATATGCATTTATAGTGGATAAAGAGTCCTTTCAATGTGGGTCCAGGGTACACGGTGAACCAACCCCTAGCTCAGAATTCAGATATGAAAGAAAACCCAACTATAGTAATTCAACTTTTAACGTGGAATTATAGTTGAGGGCTTCGTCAAATTTCAGTTGTACATTTGAAGAATAACTTTTGATTTGATAAGGGAATAGCAGTTTGTCGTGCGGTCTTTACCGCAGGTTAATGACCGGGTTTTGGGCGTGGTCGCGGGCGATACGGACCGAGCCAAAGCGTCAAACCTTTATTTCCATTCATAAATGCCCATATCGATTTTGTTTACAAAATGTAAAAAACAAAATGTAATTTCTGTTGAATAAAGCCAAATTAACCTTTTGGGGATACACGAAACACTTTCAAAGTACATGTATATGTACATGAGTTAGGTGCGTGATGCAAAACAATCTTCGCCACTCTGATTGGTTGAAATCCGCGTCACACTGATTGGTTCAAAACAGCTGGCGAACAGCTGGCACATACGTGCTGCTATGATTTTGATAAGCCATGCCTTTACCATCCGTCAATACACCCCCACGTGATTACGTTTCCTAAATCATATTTTAATAAAAACTGCCTTGGGCATTTATGAATGAACACTACTATAATACTGTATAAATATAATATACACAATCGGTAATCTCGAAAAACATAAATATGACTGGTTGGTTATATATCTCTTGAATCATATGGAAGCATTTACATAAATTGTACTAACAGTGTATAGTTGGCTTTAACTTTACCCTCTTAATAAGTAGAGCACTACATGTAAGTGATAAAACCTTCATTTACCACTCATTATGCAAACCTGGCTTTGGTATTTTGCATTGTGCTTACTTTGAAATCAGATGCTACGCCCTCATTCGATTTAATACGCATAATCCAAATGCAACTTCGCATTAGCCTGAAGATATGACGTCACGCTTTGAGCTAGAGGCGCATGAATTACGCCAGATCCTGACTGTGCAGCCGCCATATTTTTCCCGATGCTGAACTTTGACCTTGGTTGGTAGCTAGCGCACGCAAGCCTTGAAGCGTGACGTCAGATCTTCAGCACAACGCGTTAACGTATCCAATGAAATCCTTTGAGTGGTACGCCTGGAGCCTGTCTATATCTTGATAGGATATAGACAGGGGACCAGTCTAACTTCCCATTTGCTTTAAACAATAGAGGGCGGTCTTCAACTACCTTAAACTAGGAAATCATGTTTTAGGGGACAGGAATAGACTTGTAAAGCAGCTGACAAGCATTACGCCGTAACATTGTGATATAGCCTATTTAGATTAAGAATACTCACAAAAGAATATCTATGTCTTTCATATAATTAATACGCCTATTTGTTTATTTATTTATTGTTAATTTGTTTTTTTATTGACGATAATTTTGGCGGGTTCCACGTGAAATGAATACAGCCATTATCTATATCGTTAAATACCACCTACTGACCGACCATCCCCGTCAATTTCAACCCAAAACATGTAAGGATACGTTACTTGATCACAAAATTTCTGAATGCTTACCCGAAAGATTACTTCAGGCGTGTGATTGGGCAGTTTTGAAAAATCCACGTAAATTTTGCTAGGGGTATTGGGGCCGCTGTTGTGAACAGCGCTGAGGTGAAATCTATAGTTCTGAGCGTTTGCTTTGCATTCCTTTGTTGTTAAAGCTTTAAAATCCGGAGGATCACAACGAAAATCCGGACAAATCACACCCTGTTAAGTGGAGTTGGTAAATTTACCAATTATCTTAAACAAGTATTCTTCCTGATGTGTCCTCATTTTGTACACATTTTGCATATAGCGGCAAATATATGCTGATATTGTTCTATGTAAAAGGTGTTAATGCTTGTTTAGACTTTTCTCGTGACTTGTACAGACTGTGCATTAAGTTTTGCATTGATTCAAAGAAAGTAAGTATACTCAAAGAATCAGTTTTGTCAACATAACTAAAGTTGTACCGTTCATTTTAACTGGGAATCATTATAGGTAAGTTTACCGTAAGTAGGATCATGACTTATTTTTTCAAGACATACAATATGGAAACTGTCTTGGAATAAGCCAAAACTTTAACGTTTAAAAAGAAAACTATAAACGTTTTACTTAGATTAGAGTAATGATGTATATAGAACACGTGTTGTTGCCAATAATCGATACTGTGATTCGTCTCTTACTTGTTGACAGTCATCGCACAAGTCGATCAAGATTAATGTAGATACAAGTGTCAAAAGGGCAAATGTAAGTCATCTTGGATTTTGTTGACAACGAATTTCACGGGTTGTTTTCTGGACGGTTTGCGCTGTATTTTCACCATTGCTCGTAGTCCTCACCTGTTCCGCCTATTGACTTTGGCGCTCAGTGGCCAAATTGATTTTCCACGGTCCTCGCCAGGTAATTTAAAATTGAAACCCTTTTCCCGCGTGAAGTTAAGGTGGGAATTCTGTATTTGCTAAAGTTATTGATTAGCTCATTCTCGCGGGCGATAATGCACTGTCCGCAATAGGAGAGGGCAAACTCTGAAGGACTGGAGGGGAAAGAAATCCGATATCCGGATAGGCAGAGGGTCTTCATGAAACTTACATGTAACGGTTCGAAGTACTCCGGCTTCTAACCGGAGGTTACTGTACGGAAAGCAACCCAAAATGAACATAGACAAAAAAAATCACTCCTTGCAACCCAATTATCCAGCTCTCTCCTACTTCGATCAATCCGTCTTAAAAATCAGTTCCACAGAAGTGGCTTCATTCTATATGTTCGTGGTAGCTACTGCGACGAATACCGGAGAATATGCAGAGCAAAGAGGGGGGTAGAAAGCCCCTCCTCCCCCCCCCCCCCCCACCCAGGATTGATCGCAGGGCCGTGACGACCGCCTTCACTTACGGCAGCTTGTTTGATGGGTTTGTAAATGCTTGGCAAATTCCTCTCCGGAAAATCAAATTATGTCAGAGGGAGTTACGTGCGCGATATGTGAAATTTGTCGAGCGGGCACTATTTTGCTAGTGGCATGTTACAAATATAGAGGCACATGTAGATACACAAGAAGGATCTGAATTGGGGTTCTGTATTGGTTCATCGTGTCAACTCCAATTAAGGATATACAAAACATTTACGCTAATGTTATTCTTGGTAACCTCGGTCAGAAGTTGACATTTTCAATAGGCTTTGAACGAACGAGTGTCCAATTGATACACCAATTTCTGCATGGGAAGATGTATAGGCCTACTTGATTAGAGCCATCCTTTTTCTCTTTGATTTTACAAAATAAAATATCTGTCCATGTGTTTAAGTATTTTTGAATAAATCACTATTAACGCTATACTTTAAACAAGATTAAACAAACAAGAAACATTATGTTAGTATAAACGCAATGCACAAAATTAAGAGATCACTTATGTACAAGTGTCTAATTACATTTAATGAAGGCTATTATAATTTCTTAAACCCGCTCCTTGTAAAAATGAATTTCGATTATAAAACAAAAAATGACTAAGGTAGTTAAACTGAAGTTGACAAATTCAACTGGTTATCGTTACTGAACATAGGTTTGTTTTGCTTTGTTTAATGTGTGACCCCCCGGAAATTCATTAACTGTGAAGTAATTACACGCGGGAATAATAACTTTCATTGTAATTTGATTGATTGAGCAGTCAGTAAAGGTATTGTACTGTGATGAAGTGGACGACCTTAAATGTTCTGCTGTAGAAACACACCTATCTAATGAAACTGAACTTTGTACACTCGTTAGTTTTTCTCCAGCATATGGCAAATTGAGTCGCTGTATACAATAACCCAAGAGCATGCTTCAAGTGTTGATCTTAATAAAATCCGTGAACAAACAACTTCATGGAGGAAGGTGCTATAATGTACTTAGGTGGGTGTTTTTACTGGAAGGTCCCTGTCCAGTCGCTTGGGCTCGGGCGAACACTACGTTGGCATCAATTCAGAACGGAAACGTTAAATTTAAATCGAAGCTGGCTATTGCAATAACAACTCAAACAAAGTAGCATTTTTTCCTTCTTACTTTTTTTTCTTCTGATGACGAGAATGACGTGACAGTGATGACACAGATAGTAGCAGTACTAACGATGCTACCAACTATGACGATGACGACAATGACGATGATCATGATTAGGAAATGAAAATAGTTTATGATTAAGTTCAAAGGTATAGGTTTGGTATAGGTTTGGTTGGTAATTTTGCCGAATAAATAATGTAATAAGTAAAAGGTCGAATGCCCTAAAACGATACATTACACGGCTTACTGCATCCTTGGAGGTGAATTTAATTTGTGTCCAACCATCCTTCTAATATCCAGGAAGCACTGCTCCAAGCATTCCCTAGGGCCAATTTAACACTCTCACCCTTTTTCATTTAGTGCCGATTCTTTTAATTAAGATGTTACATGGCTATACGGCCATAGGGTCAAAGTGTAGGTCACTGTAAGGCATGTTGATTTAAGATGAGGCTAACCGAACAGATTGTCTTCCTTGCTATTTGCTATTTGAATGAATAAAACAAATGTCATTTATTCAACTTGAGATAAATGTCAATATCGTTTACAGCATCTTGGTTCTATTCCTCTGTTTTCCCAGTAAACTGTAAAAGCTGACTTTTACATTTGTTATTGTTTGACCCTATCAAGACTAGGCATTTGTTTCTGTATCCAACAGCCAATTTTCATGAAACTTCGTAGGCATGTTTGGTTAGGTCATTTTTTTCCTCAGTTTAGGTCAAAAATGTTATTTTCCCAATAACTTTCTTAATGTTTATCCGACGGCCATGGAATTTGGCACAAATGTTGTCTTTGGTAAAAGCAACAATCTGACACCATTTAAAGAAATTCTATAAGTAATAGTTTGAGTAATTTTGTTCCAAATTTTTTTAAGATTTTGACCCAAAATTGTTTTATTTTTTAACCAAACGTACAATAAAGGCAGCTATAATAACATCCATGGTACTATTGATGACATACATTTATACACTGAGCACAGAATTGCAATAAAAAACCTTTAAAAAACATGTTTTGGGACAAAATATAACTTATTACATTTAAACGTAATGGCGGCCACATTGGATGCCAGAATGCAGTGGAAGTGGTCACATGACTCAGTATTGTCCAGTTGTGTTTAAAAGCTGACAACAAACCCCAAAACACATATTAAATGTATTTTTAACAAAAAAGTGGAAATTCAGTTGGACCTGTTCAAAATAAACAGTTGCCATGGCAACAATGAACAGCCATTATCATTAATTTTTGCGTGAGGGGTCCCAAAGAATAATTAGGAAAAGTCAGAAAATTTCAGCGTAATCAGACAAAGTGTTCTGGAAATTTTAAAAAATGTCATGGGGGGGGGGTTACATTGTGCCTCTCCCCCAGGCCTGATAGGGTTAAGGCCAAAACAAACAGTCTCCGGTTTCTAGTCATACACGTAGGTCGGCTTCAAAATTGTTTTGGTGTGTAAACATATATACGCGCTTGTGTGAACCAGACCAAACACATAGTGGCTAAGAAATAAACTTAGGCCGCACAAAGCAGGCACATGTGAAAAAGTCTTTTAAAACACAGAGCGGCAGAATTCCAATCGATCCAGCAATTTAGGCTGCAATTAGACATCGTTTTATAGCAAAAAGAATACTAAATAAATCAATAAATAAATAAATAAACGAATAAACAAAAATAAATAAAAATGCCAACGAGTGCAGAAGATTTATTTTTATTTTTATTGTTTTTAATTTATATTTATTTGTTTACTGTGTGCAAGGTGGTGGGGGTTTAACCACTCTTAATACCTTAATTTACAACAAAGGGTTAACTATCAAATGTATATGTAAGACATGTAAGAAATTGAAAGATGTGAATGATTGAAAGAATGATTGTTTACAGAATTGTTCTTCGAAGCTAATAATTGGAATGGTTGCTTTTATTTATTTCCTTTGGACAATCTTCAAAAAGAGTTTTAATCTTAATCTCACCTTGAAAACAAAACTCCACCGGTTGTTTTCAGCAATTTGGAATTTCATTAATTTATTTGGAAGATATTTAACTTCATTAGATTAATGCCACGAAGCTGTATGTTTATCGGGGAGGCGCGAGAGACAAAAATCGATAAATCTCGGCAAACAAGAAAACCGAATAATCTAAGACAAATAACTGGTGTCGTATTCTGTTGGCGTAGCTGGCTCATTCCCAGAGGTCGTGGTGTACACTATCGACCGAAGGCGAGAGCTAACCTGCGAATCACGAATGCCAGCACGTGGCGATAATGTCGTGAACCTGAGACTTGCAGTCGAGGCTCGTTGGTTTATTGTCAGCCAGGCAAATTTACATTAATTAGTGAAGAATGTTAACAACTCAAACATTTAGCAGGAGCTGAAGAGGGGAGAAAGTGATGATATTAAATTACCTTTCTGTCCAATAAGATGCTTAAAGGTAAGGTATAGGACTGGTGTAAATTCAACTTAGTGCGAAACTGATGATGGAAACGAATTCCCTAGAAACTGATGGGCTGTAAAGTTTTATAAAAGTGATTTCATTTCCAGTTCGAATATAGGAAAAAGTAATTTTTCCTAAATTCCAAGTTAGGATGAATTCAATTGCATGTGCCAAGTTTGAGAAATGCATATAAATATTAATATGAATACACAAATGGAAATACTGGTTTTTAACCCAAACAATACACCATAAATGAGTAAATAGAATGAATTGATTGTTTAGCTAGTTTTTGTTTCCTTCTATGATTCAGTGATTTCCTGTGATTAACTTACAATAGATTATATCTGCTTTACTCTGGGAAGTGCGAGGGAGGGACAGGGGTCGTTAATACCGACAAAGTGTAATTAACTAAAATGTTCATAGGTCAGTTTCTATACATACCGGTATATCTTTACTCTTCTGATTTACATCAAAAGTAAAACACAAAATAAGTCTGCTTATAGGTATCAACACGGGCTATAATTACAGATGCCAGATAAAACGCCTCAAAAGATAGGTCTTTATCTAGATATATAACATTTACCTATTATTGCACATTTCAGATTAACAATTTACTGTTTTTGCCAATAATTATGTCAACGGTGGTACCGGTAAATTATATGACTGAAAAATGATGGTGCAATCGCATTCAGTGGTGATACTTCGTCTCTGTTGATTTGTTTAATCAAATTGTTGTTTTGGTACAAAAATGAGGCGAGTCCATGTTTGTCACTTGACAAAATGTTGGATGGAAGTATATACTTAACCTTATAGATTTGACCATTGGCTCAGCATGTGGAATTGCGGACAATCGTCAGCGAGTGGTTGATTTAAAAGAGTCGGGTTGTCTCTTATCTTTGGATAAACAATTGGGTTTGCATTGGTTGTGGTTTGTGCAGGCCCATTAGCAAGCGTGTTTTTTCCTCCAAAAAAGGAGAGCAGAACGTTGTGAGTTCTGGATAGTATGCCACTCAAAGTAAATACAGGTTGATTTTAGTAGGAGTTGGACCGAAATCAAATACCGAAATGTGGAGTTTGTTGCTTTGGATAGGTTTGTCATTATAAACTGTTTGAAGATGTTTTTAGCCATGGTTATAAAACAAAATTGTGATGTTTTATTTATTTAATTTGTTTTCCTAAACAATTAAAAACTCATGTACAAATTACATAAAACATTAATAAGAGTAGGGATTTGGAAAAGCCAAGACTGAGCTCTATCTCATCCATCCCTAATTGGAAAATTAAAACTAACCAATTAGACTAATGAAGTTTGTTCTTCCAATTGGAATAAGTTGGACTGCGAATTTTTTGGAAATGCAGCTCTCCAATTCAAACCAACTGAAACCACCCCAATACCAACTAAATATATTTAATTTCCGTGGGAAATATTGGAAATGTCCCGTAAAATTTTTCAATTGCTCCACGCTTATACAAAGTCATATTGACTATGCCTGCATGTCCTGGTTTTATGGAATCAGCTCCACTCTCAAAAGTAAACTTCAAATTCTTCAAAACAAAATGGTTCGGTTTATTTATAATGTTGGTCCAAGATATCACCTTAATTTACAGGAATTTCATGATAGTGGATACCTCCATATAGAAAACAGGGTGTCTCAACTAGCCCTCAACATTGCTCATGGTATTTTTTATGGGAAATGCCCGTCATATCTTAATCAGTTTTTCGTCAAGGTTAGGGACGCCCACCACTACAACACGAGATCTAGAAATTATAATTTTGTGGTTCCCACAATTAACAATATTACTAAAAGTTCTTTTTTTTTCAATGTAATTAGAGAATGGAATAATTTGCCAAATTTTGTCAAATCTATTGAGAATAAACTGGGATTCAAAAGGGAACTTAAGAAATTTCTGCTGGACAGAGAAATTGTTAGGGAAAGGGATTTTTTTCTTCGCTAGTTAGCGCATTTGCCAAATTCATAATTCAACTTAGCCTCTTCCAAAATTATTTAGTGGTGGGGGGGGGGGGTTGATTTTCACTGCCCTTCGGCTTCTTTTTAAATTTCCAGGAGGTATAAGGCGAGATGCAGTTCTCGTGGGGGGGGGGGGGGGGCGCATAGGATCAGTAGGGGACAGGTGCCCTTTTTATGCATGTTTTTCATCTTTTAATATTTTAATTTAGATGGTATAGGGTGCAAGTTCCATGCGGGTCCCCGCTTTGCCCAGATTTTTGTTCTCAAGTCCATAGAGAGAATGGTGGCAAAATTGGAACCAGCAGGGACATGTCGTTTAATATACATGTTCATTGTTAAGTTTTATAAATTATTTTAATTTAGATGGTTAGAAGGATACATGTTTCATGTGGGTTCCCGGTTTGCCACAGATTCTTTGTTCTCGTGTCCGTAGAGAGTGGTGGCAAAATTGGAGCCAGCAGGGACATGGGTCCTTTTAATATACATGTTTTCGTTTTATCCACTATGTGTTTAAATCGTTCTTTGTGTCTTTATATGTCTTCTGTTCCTTATTGTGATGTAATGTCTGGTTGGTTTTGTCGTTTGTGCTTAAAGGACCCCATTGGAAATAAGTCGCAAGACTTTTATGGGCTATCCTGATATTACCGCCTTCATGTGCAATTTAAATTTATTTATGTTTTTATTTGCTTATTTATTGTGTGTATTTGTAATTTATTTTGAATGGTGATATCAAATAAAACATAAACATAACAAGAGACACACTTTAGCTTTAAATAATAAAAAATGGGTGTCAACAATAACTGATGTAATGAAAACAGTACAATAACTGTCCATTTTCTTAGGCTATATCTGTAGGTATACTGCGATCATGATCACACAGCTTGAGGGGAAATTGCTATGTTGTTCGTATGTTGTTCGAATCCAGCCGATATTACGATGGGTTTGCATGGTCTATGCCATTCCAAGTTGGGTGAGACACTGATTAGTAGTTGGGCATTTGCAACATAATATGAGCAGAGTTCTGAATTTTAGGGGCATAAAAAAGATATTTTCCCCGGGAGAATTTGTGTATTTATTGCTTATGGGTTCATGACAGCCATATAAAGGTATCTGAGGAAATAAATTGTTATTGACTAAATGTCTGGGTTAGGCTATTTTCGTGTCAATTCTTACTGAACTCTTTGGGAAAAGCAACAGTTAAAAATATCGCTTTTGTCAATTTGTTATATTTCAGCACCGTCTCATGGTTGTTGCACAGCAATCTTATTGCGATTTCAATATCAATGTATCTAACCGTCAGTACCTAGTACAAGTACCCCTGGACACTGCGTGCATCAATACCCACCCATTTCCACATCCACAATGCGCTTCAGTACTCCTTTATTATCACATAAAGACACTTCTACGGCCTAAGTACATATATGGGCGGATCAGAAGAGACAAGATACGTTTTCAGGAGAAGTAAGAATTAGATAGTCAATGTGTTAGCCATAATGTATTTCATTTTTTTTAAATAATTATTTAAAGCTATTTTTACTTGTTTTAATTAAGATTTTGAAGCTTAATAATCTTTCTGATAAAGTTTTGACAACACGACATTTTGATCAGTAGGCCTATATAAACTACCCACTATTGCATCTAATTAGAGATATTACATGATACTACCTCAAATTTCGTCTTAGTATAATTGTTGTTTTGGGGATGAAATTCAATATTCAGTCAATTTCAGTTAAGACATTTCCGCAATTTTTTTATATTCAAGCATTGTTACTTTTGAGCAGTATGTCCCCAACTGAGTAAAGCTTTGTCATCAGTCGTGGATGCACATACTCCTTCACAGCCATACACCCAGGAGAATATGGTATTGACAGCTCGGTACCACCTCTTCTACGCCTTTGTAATACTATCTAATTATGTCTCAAAACACACTACAAGAAGTCTAATGCAGATCTCATGTGAAATGGATGAGACTATACAACCTTCAGCCGGTGTGATTAAAGATAATCCCGGTGGCCGGTTAATGACTATTCTCACTGGATCGTCTCACTGAAATCTCGTAGACTTTAAATATGACATTTCCCTTCTCCTGGCCAGAAAGCAGACCTTGATTTAATCCATCGACTCCCGAGTGGGCAATACCTGATATAAGATTATTCCCAATCTGTGCCGGTCTTTCCCAAATAAGCCAAGCCAAACCGAGTCAGTATTATATAAGCCTAGATATCTGAGTTATAACACGATTAGCTAGTACTCGATTAGGGACTCGGCTCAATTTGATGAGACAAATTTTAACAGATCTGCATTTTCTGATAAATTCACAACTGAAAAAAAAAATGTATTTCAACCTTTTAAAATCTAAACGGGTTTCCTTGAATATCTGACTGTAGGTGGGGAAAATTTCATTTCTTTTTATGATTATTTAATTATTTGTTATTTAACTATTACACTGTTTACGGAGCAATATGGCCGCTCCATATTTCCCTGATCTTCGTGAACTAATTCCCAATTCGATTTCATTGATGAAAACGTTTTTGAAGTGGAGTGTCGTGGCCGAGCGGTCTAGCGCACCGAATTCAAGTTCTGGTGTTGCCAGCAGCAGGGTGTGGGTTCGAGCCCCGGTCGTGACACTTGTGTCCTTGAGCAAGGTACTTAACCATAATTGCTTCGTCCTTCGGATGGGACGTAAAGCCGTAGGTCCCGTGTGTTGTGTAATGCACGTAAAAGAACCCAGGATACTTATCGTAAAAAGTGTTTCTGGTTTAGCGCCTCGGAATAGGCAACTAGATTGATGTGCGCTTTATAAATTCAGATTGGATTGGATTGGATTGAAGTCAATTTCAGTCACTACAGGGCGCTTCTACGGAGATTTTGGGTGATTGTTTTATTTTTATTTATTTATTTATTTTATTTATTTATTATTTTTTAGTAATCAACTGTAGCTCTTTTTGAGTAGTTAAGTTCATACATTGAGCAAGAAAATGCGCAAAAACAACAACTTTAATATGAATATTTACCAATGAGGGAAATAAATCCGAAAATAAATAATAATTGTCATGTCGGTGCAACAATAATAATTCTCACACGCTTTTAAAGTTCAAAGTTTTTTGGGGAGGTGTGGGGGTGGGGTGGTCTGTGATAGAAGATACATTACGTTAACGCTATACCGATGGACAGCTGCTTACAAAAAAGGTTGTTATTCAGCGATATAAAATATAAACATAAATTAACGGTAATTTGGAAAGTTATTAATCAAACGTACACTAAACAGAAGCCAACAAGTTTGGTTCCAACAAACAACACTGCATAGGCATATCATGGTCAATTGTGAAATCCCTTTACAGCGGGCTAATTGGTATTCAGTTGAAAATCATTATTGTTTTCAAACTATTGAGGAAATGAAGCAGCAATCAATGGATTCAGATTCCAATTAATGTTAAGTGTGGACGGTTGTCAAAATCCACAAGTCCTAGCCAATTAGTTCTGATAAATGGGGATCAAATCACCGCTGTGTTTATTGTGCATTTTCACTACTCAAAAACTATAAAAAACATAATGCAATAGAGGCAGATGGTCAAATATAATAATCACTTTGGGCCTGCCAATACAGAGGCCGTTCCAACTGATTAATTCTACAGATTGGAAGTTATGATACGCTTATAAATCTGCCCTTATAGCTTTGTAATGACAGGGCTGACCATAGCAACATTAACAGCGAGGGACGTGTAGAGTTACCGGTACACAAATTCGTTGGAATAGATACTCAAATAATTGTTCTGAAGTTAATAAGTTCATTTAAAATGAAGCTTTCGGGCTGTGCTTTAATTCAAAGGAGTGCACTCAGTTCTATTTTCACTTTCCCATCAATCCGAAAATGCCTATGTGTTGATATATATGTGACCAAAGTATATATGTTTTAATGCATCTCCTGAAAAATTGCACAATTTGTCTAAACATTTAAGTTTCATTGTATAGTTCGATGATATCTACTTGTAAAGGAAATGTACAACATTGCAAATATTGGAAAACTGATTCCATAGGTATGCCTACTTTCTTTGAAATAACCAGCCTCTGACATTTTCAGCACAATACCAAGTCTCAATCACGATCATGAGAAAAGAGTCAACAAGCATTCACAACTTTTTACAGAAAACACATAAAAAGATCAGGTCGGCATCTTTGTTTAAATGTCTATAATATTTGCTCGTGTTTTCTCCGAAATAAGAGCGCTTCAGACCAAGTAATTGTTCAGGATTATTGAAACCCTTAACATCTTTATTTTGAGAAAAGCTTTCGTATAATAATTAGGTTATTAATTTTTGTAATCAGGTAAACACGAGACATACGTACTGATTTGCGGCAACAAGCACAACAAAAGGTAACTTTGGACATGATTTGTCTGGCGATGTACTTTTTAGAGAGCTAAGAATTGGCACACCATTCTCCTAATCCCCGTGTTGTTCTTCACGCCCGAAGTGCAGCTACCTCAACCTGTTTCTAGTTTGTGCTGCATGGGCTTTGAAATGTAAACACCAATTAAGTAGCAGTCTGGCCATTGTTGCTTCAGACTAACACCGTAGGAATCTTGGGTATCACATCCTCTTGAAATTCATAATTCGTGTTCCTCATTCATCAACATAGATCATTATACAGTTGTTTATTGCGCGATTATTGTAAAAGCAGCGATAGGCCCTCCATAAATAATCCCAAGTGATATTGACATTTACCAGGCGGTTATTCTCACGTTTTTATCTCAGTCATTAAGGTTTGCTGACACTTGTATAATTATTCATATGATAAGTGGTGTTGATAGAGTCTTATTAATAAGTCTTTTGTCTGTGGCCTTAACAAAATAGAAATAGAACCATGATTTTTCTCATTATTTTGCTACCAGTATACTGCTAGCCGAGTTCATATATCCAGATTGGATGGAACCTATTTACAAAATGTATGTTTCTGTTCAAAGGTATCGTAAATGCCACAGATTCTATAGGTACATATTTTAAATCTTGATGATCATTGCACCCAACCAAAACACAATATGTATGTATGTCCGATAATCATAATCAAGTCTCCGGTTTCTGGTCTCCGCGCGCGTTGCCTCAGACCCGTGCGTCGGCATGTTTAGGTGTTCGGGTATGTGCCCGAAACACCTATTGGTTTTGTTCGAGTTTCTTCTTCTTCTTCTTCTTCTTCTTCTTCTTCTCCCCCGCGACTGTCCAGTAACAAACACATACTTGCAAACTTCACATGAACTTGAAACTTGGCATGTACTTAGAACTTGTGAAACACGAGTTGTGAGTGACCCCAATTTGACCTTACTTCCTGTCCAAACCGGAAGTCAAAGTTTAATATTTAAAAAAATCATATCTCAACAACCACAAGAGGTAAATTCACAATTTTTGTACCATTGTACAGATCGTTAATTGTCAAAAAATATTTACAAAAAGGTGACCCAATTTGACCTTACTTCCTGTCCAAACCGGAAGTCAAAGTTTAATATTTAAAAAAATCATATCTCAACAACCACAAGATGTACATTGACATTTTTTGCACCATTGTATAGATTGTTAATTGTCGAAAAATATTTACACAAAAGTGACCCCAATTTGACCTTACTTCCTGTCCAAACCGGAAGTCAAAGTTTTATATTTTAAAAAATCGTATCTCAACAACCACAAGAGGTAAATTAACATTTTGTGCACCATTGTACAGATTGTTAATTGTAAAAAATATTTACAAAAACATGACCCCAATTTGACCTTTACTTCCTGTCCAAACCGGAAGTCAAAGTTTAATATATAAAAAAATCATATCTCAACAACCACAAGAGGTAAATTCACATTTTTTGCACCATTGTATAGATTGTTAATTGTCGAAAAATATTTACACAAAGGTGACCCCAATTTGACCTTACTTCCTGCCCAAACTGGAAGTCAAAGTTTAATATTAAAAAAAAATCATTTCTCAACAACCACAAGAGGTAAATTCACATTTTTTGCACCATTGTATAGATTGTTAATTGTCGAAAAATATTTACACAAAGGTGACCCCAATTTGGCCTTACTTCCTGCCCAAACTGGAAGTCAAAGTTTAATATTTAAAAAAAATCATTTCTCAACAACCACAAGAGGTAAATTCACAATTTTTGTACCATTGTACAGATCGTTAATTGACAAAACAATTTTACACAAAAAGGTGACCCCAATTTGACCTTTACTTCCTCCCGAACACCTAGAGTTTGTGTAAACAAACTCGAATTTCTAGTTAATTTTCTTTTCTTTCTTTTGCTAAGAAACGATTTCCAATTGCAGCCAAAATTGCTGGATCGATTGGAATTCTGCTGTGCTGTGTTTTAAACTACTTTTTCACACAGGGGTATGCCCGATGTGTGAGGCCACTCTTAGCCACCATACTTTATATATGGGAAATTTGGTCCCTGCGTATACAGTGTATCACGTATTTCCCTGTTGGCAAAAAATAAAAAATAAACTAGAGGTATTGAGTTTGCTAAAACCAAACTCAGGGTGTTCGAGTGTGCATCATATGTACGTGATGACGTCATCACCTAAAGTTGTTAAAAGACAAGAGTTACTTCAGCGGAGATATGAGTTGTCATAATATATAATTAAATTACCAGATATTGTGTTATACTGAATACATTCCGGTTCAGTCATCCCATATAATTTTAAATTATCATAACCGTAAGTTCCGGTTCAATCATGTGACGTCATTCATACTTCCAAAACATTTTCCTCATAATATGGGTGTCAATTGTGCTAAATTTGGTAAAATTCTGTCTAATGTTTTCTCAAGATAGCAAAAGCTGACTTTTTTTTTAACCTGCCACTGTTTTTAAATTTGAACTTCCAATTTGGACCGGAAGTAAGAGTCAATAAGGTCATGTCTTTGTATCAAATGTCGAGTCCTCCATGTTCTGTATAATTATGAAGGAATCAATAAATTATCTATTGTGGTTCACAAGATATAAAATATATTGTTTTATTATAATTAATTACGTAATAATTCATTAGATGACCTCACCATGACGTCACAACGTTACCTGGAACTATATGTTAAGGTCTAACTATTTGTTAAGCTTTAAGGTTCTTTGAACTCTGCAACTATGTTTTGACTGTACAGTCCATTTTCGTAGTTTACAGAGCGCCTACGTTCGTACAGACAAGGTATAACAATGAAATGTAACATGGTGAGCATATATTCATGAGCAATCGAATAGCCAATAAGAACAATATAAATTTGTTACGATGGAAATTTATCCAATCACGATGCGCAGAAAGAGGCACGTGATCCTCAAACACTTCCTGGGCACATTGCCCACACAGCCATCATCAGCACCACTCGATCTCACAGCTGTGAATAGAAAGTCTAAAAGTATAACAATAAAAAACTTTGACTTGTGTAAAAATAGGTCAAGAAGGATCGTACACTATGAGCTAGCATTAATTATCTGGAAACATCAACACTAAACTATCGATAACTGTCCATAATGACACAATTATTCTTCTTCATGATCATGACAAAATAACATTAATAGTTTGGTTCAATTTCTGAGATGGGGGCGTTGTGATCTGTGATGATGTCATGAAACATTTTTTGGAAAAGTCAATAGTCACTTTATGAATGAACAAAAAACTTACTTTTACAAACACCACAATAATACTTAAATGTTTAGGCCTTTTTATTTATTTATTTATTTTTGCTGTTTTTATATAAATATCAAAGACTAAAAATACAATGAAACATATCATTTGGTTATTGCATAAATTAAAATGAAAAACCTGCACTAACCATTTAGAACTTTGCTAACCGGCTAATCAAAACCAATATTTAAAAATAAACACCCAACAATTTTGGAAAATGTTACTAACCATTTTGTTGTTCTAGACGCTTTTTCTGCCACATTGGTTATTAAACAATCATTGTTGGAAGTTGAGGTTTTTCGTTTTAAAACTATACACATTATTCCATTTGCAAAATTAAATTTAATTAAGTTGATAAAATAATAAAAAGAAAAGAAATAAAATGCATAAGTTAAAAGAAGATGTGGATCTCTTGTATCAAAATTAAAATTATTTAAATTAACTCCAGTGCCTGAAAACCTTTTGTCAAGGGCGCATTGGAAAACTCTTACAATGAAATTGATTGCCCATAAACGAAAGCAAAAATAACAAATAAATTCCTTAAAAAATCCTCTGCGCATCGATGACTGTTAATTTGACTGCATCAATCGCGAAAAGATGCGAAACATCATATTTCACGATGACATAATTGAAGTCATGAATGCAAAAAAACCATCTGTTAGAATTCACTCTTAGATTTAGAACAAGCGTTAACAATTCCAAAACTATGTACAACTAGAGATTGGTGTTTGTATTGACAAACACTAGGTGTTCGGGACGACGTAAAGGTCAAATTGGGGTCACCTTTGTGTAAAATTGTTTTGACAATTAACGATCTGTACAATGGTGCAAAGATTGTGAATTTACCTCTGGTGGATGATTGTTTTTATTATTAAACTTTGACTTCCGGTTTGGACAGGAAGTAAGGTAAAATTGGGGTCACCTTTTTGTAAATATTTTTTGACAATTAACGATCTGTACAATGGTACAGAAATTGTGAATTTACCTCTTGTGGTTGTTGAGATATGATTTTTTTTAAATATTAAACTTTCACTTCCGGTTTGGACAGGAATTAAGGTCAAATTGGGGTCATCTTTTTGTAAATATTTTTTGACAATTAACGATCTGTACAATGGTACAAAAATTGTGAATTTACCTCTTGTGGTTGTTGAGATATGATTTGTTTTAAATATTAAACTTTGACTTCCGGTTTGGACAGGAAGTAAGGTCAAATTGGGGTCACTCACAACTCGTGTTTCATCTACTTGTTAAGTTCTAAGTACATGCCAAGTTTCAAGTTCATGTGAAATTTGCAAGTATGTGTTTTTTGCGGACAGACGTCGGGGAGATGAAGAAGAAGAAGAAGTAAAACTAGAGATTCGAGTTTGTCTTGACACAAACTCTAGGTGTTCGGGAGATGTAAAGGTCAAATTGGGGTCACCTTTTTGTAAATATTTTTTGACAATTAACGATCAGTACAATGGTACAAAAATTGTGAATTTACCTCTTGTGGTTGTTGAAATATGATTTTTTTAAATATTAAACTTTGACTTCCGGTTTGGACAGGAAGTAAGGTCAAATTGGGGTCACCTTTGTGTAAATATTTTTCCACAATTAACAATCTACATTATACAATGGTGCAAAAATGTGAATTTACCTCTTGTGGTTGTAGAGATATGATATTTTTAAATATTAAACTTTGACTTCCGGTTTGTACAGGAAGTAAGGTCAAATTGGGGTCACCTTTGTGTAATTTGTTTTGACAATTAACGATCTGTACAATGGTACAAAAATTGTGAATTTACCTCTTGTGGTTGTTGAGATATGATTTTTTTAAATATTAAACTTTGACTTCCGGTTTGGACAGGAAGTAAGGTCAAATTGGGGTCACCTTTTGTAAATATTTTTTTACAATTAACGATCTGTACAATGGTGCAAAAATTGTGAATTTACCTCTTGTGGTTGTTGATATATAATTTTTTTAAATATTAAACTTTGACTTCCGGTTTGGACAGGAAGTAAGGTCAAATTGGGGTCACCTTTTTGTAAATATTTTTTGACAATTAACGATCTGTACAATGGTACAAAAATTGTGAATTTACCTCTTGTGGTTGTTGAGATATGATTTTTTTTAAATATTAAACTTTGACTTCCGGTTTGGACAGGAAGTAAGGTCAAATTGGAGACACTCACAACTCGAGTTTCATCTACTTGTTAAGTTCTAAGTACATGCCAAGTTTCAAGTTCATGTGAAGTTTGCAAGTATGTGTTTTTTTGCGGACAGACGTCGGGAAGAAGAAGAAGAAGAAGAAGAAGAAGAAGAAGAAGAAGAAGAAGAAGAAGAAGAAGAAGAAGAAGAAGAAGAAGAAGAAGAAGAAGAAGAAGAAGAAGAAGAAGAAGAAGAAGAAGAAGAAGAAGAAGAAGAAGAAGAAGAAGAAGAAGAAGAAGAAGAAGAAGAAGAAGAAAAACTTTAATACAACCATGGTTGTTGACTGTTTTACCCAACAGACGACTATGTTTCCTTTTAACCCTCAGCGTGCAGTTATTCCAGGTCCCTGCACGATGTTTTGCTGCCCTGGGCTCTATTTCCGTTCTGCTATCCGCTCTTGTCTTACATCAAGTTATTCACAAACTCCAAGGATTACACGTTATCGTCACTATAAACAATAATCACATTCAGAAAAAAGCAATCCGTAAATTAAAAAAAAAAGTAAAATAAAAATACACTGTTATTCTGACTTTCTTGACTGTATTTCACCAACTCATTCGTTCAGACATCCGATAATGTATTGATTCTTGAGATGATGTTTTTTTAAGTCACTGTGGTATCATTCCGCCTAAGGCGATTGGACAAACGTTGCCAACTAATTGTGAACTTCGTAGCTGGAAAGTTATTGTCAATCACGTTGTGACCACTTAAGGCATTTATATAATACATTTTGAATGATTACTAGTAGACGAAATGGCCTTACAGATTGGCTACGCATTAGAATAGACATTTCTTTCATCAAAATAACCAGATTGAGGCTGGAAAAGGGCAAAACAAACGTCTGGCCCCTTTTTTTCATTTCAGCACTGTTATCGTACTTGCGTAAAAGGGAATCAACAAAGATGACTGAAGCTTGACTAAGACGGTGTGAAGTAGTTGGTTATGTTTTATTTTTGTATTAGATAAATGGGTAGAAACCCAAAACTGCCTACACATGTCCAATGAGTACATTCAAGTATTATAATGTAAATTAAGCAAACAGGCCTAATATGCTTCATATTGCATTAGAGCAGACGGAAATGTAACTTTAAGTCACAAAACATTTTGAAGCCATGACTATAGTCTGCTTCGGCCACTATTGACCGTTATAAAGGATGGTCTGTCAAATACTGACCATTGGGTTTCTATAAACCTAGGTTCATCCTTTGTTGTGAAATAATGCAGTATAAGGGTATGAACATATACAAAGAGTATAATAACATCAAAGTATTGAACTTAAACATTAAACAAAAATTAAAATTCAGAGACAGAGAGCAATGATGGCAGTTATATTTTTAGCCTGATATAAAACAGATGCGCTATCTTTTATGATTGAGTGGTTACCAGGAGACTCAAGGTTCTACCAATACGCTTCAGTATTATTAAACTGAAATGCGAATTGTAGTATTTAATCTCCGGCTAGAAAGCGGCATCAATTTTAGGAAAACCATTTAATCCTGGCCGAATGCTTAACTGTAAATGAAGCCCTTTGGCTGTCTACTGATATTATAGTTGCTGTCTGCTCTTACAAAAAAATACAAAAAAAACAAAAAAAAACGAACGAACGTTAATTACTTTTAGCTTAATGGTTAAGGAGGAATGAAAGTGTCAGCGACTTTGAGCATACTGTACAGTAATAATGTATGTTGGACTGGTTTCATACGGATAACAGTTGGTAAAGAAAAACACAAACTAGATTGTTTTCATGTTACAATATGCAAAATCGGCCATCTCAATGGGCAATGGCTATCTAATTTTATTTTTTGTTTACGCAGACTCGTTCTTTACACAAAAGCATCGCGTGCGGCACGGGACGTTTTAACAAATTCAATGGGAAATAGAGACATTAGGATGCTTGAGTCAGCTCGAACCATATCCAAGTTGCTCGTAAAATGGCGTCTATCCATTCATAGTCGCTCACCCATTCTTGGTAGTTACAGCTAAGGTATAGCCTACCCCTGTAAAATGCTATGTTGTTAATCTTAATGTTATCGAAAACAAATTGTCTAATATTATTCAATTATTCTGTTGTGTTTGAAGTCGTCGCGATTAAATCGGGACGACTTAGAATAGCCATAACACGTATGCTTAATGTCACCCTACACCAGAAGTTTGTTCATTTAGGAAACGGCCCTCTTGGCACAGCGCCTCGATCAATATTTCATCATTGTCTTTTTGCATAATTCCAATTAGTATAAGACCAACAGTATTGGATACGGTGATTCGCTTCCGATAATTCGATATACTCTCTGGGTTATTCCTGCTTGCGTAAGGGTGCATACTGCACAAAGTGAAAAGCTACTGCGTATGCTGATACGAATTTCTCACATCTGGTTAATCAATGTGACTTGCAGCTCGTTAAACCACACAATCATTGGACGGCCTGTCCGATGGCGCCCTCCATAGAATCTCACCCTACTGCAGTCGACAGTGATTGGCGGAAATCAGCTGATAACGTATCCTGGTTCCTCTATATGCATTTAGCGCGGTGCGATCCAGGGAATGATCCGTTTTGCCACCGGTATGATTACACAGTTATTCAGTTGCTCTCTTTCATCGGTAAATAGAGGAACCGCATGAAACGGTACGTGTACAAATATAGTAGCCTATCTTGCGAAAGATATCATCTTATCTGCTCTTCTGCTAGTGTATTTCTTTCTGAGAACATCTGTGCTGAGCTTTATTTCATGGGTATCGCTTCTTCGTTTTGATCTTCTAAATTAATGAGTAACTTCTACGAAGTAACTTTTAGACGGGAGGAATCACAGCGACAGGAGAAAACATGATTACACAAGCACCCTTGTCAGATAGTGTCGAGAACACAACACTATACGGAGATACTGCAACAGAGGCTTTTACGGATAATTGTACTGTTATAGAGAACCCGGTTTTTCAGAAATATATTGCTCCGACTGCATTCAGTGTTATTTCTACGGTTGGCATTGTAGGAAACGGGTTAGTCATAATCGTTTTGTTTAAATACCCCAACATGCGGACAATACCGAACGTGTACATTCTGAGTCTGGCTCTTGTGGATTTCATGTTCGTCTTGTGTCTCCCGTTCTTGGGCTACCAAATTTCTACAAACCACTGGCCATTTCACTACTTCTTGTGCAAACTTATCGGAGCTGTGGACGGTTTTAACCAATTTGCGTCCATAAACATCATGACGATAATGAGCGCTGACCGATACGTTGCCGTCGTATACCCACTCTCTTCAATGCGGTATCGTACCAAGAAAACAGCTCGTATTGTCTGCGGGATTGTTTGCTTGGTTTCGTTTGTCCTTTGCATTCCTTCTTGGTATCTGCTGATACACGCGAGAGATGATTGCGGTAATGTATACTGTTACTTACAAGCTCCCAAATGGGACAGTGACGGATTTTACTATACCATGTATATGATCTTTATGGGATTTCTCATCCCTCTTGCTATTATCATCGTATGCTACTCCACCCTTCTCTTTAAGATCCTTGGGAGTAAACTCAGGATCCGCTCAGACGGGACTGGCACGGCCCAACGTGCCTCTAAGCGCGTATTGATACTCACAGTGTCTGTCATTGTAGTGTTCGTCGTATGCTGGCTACCATATAACGTAGTACAACTTGTTATTCAGTTCAGCTCTGGCCCCCTGTCTCACGCAATGCGCATTGCATATAATTTCTCGTCATGCTGGTGTTACACAAACAGCTGCTTCAACCCAATAGTCTATACCTTCATTGGTGAGAACTTTAAAAAAAATCTCATGCACCTGTTCCCCTTTTGCAAGTCACCCGATGATGCAAAGTTAGACCGGTATCGATCCAACCGAGAGAGCAGCACCTACATCCGAGGTGGTACCCTTCGACTCCATTCCGTTCAACATGATACCCTAGCTAGCCCTACCTCGCCGAATGCAAACGCCATGGATGCCACTTCTTTCGTGGAGGCACCACCAAATGTCCAGACATACACTTTTTCGAACAATAACTCCTCAAATTCATGTGTAAAAGAATGATGTAAACTACTGAGACATTCTGTGTGTCGGCAGCCATAAAGATTATACATTACTGTGTACTATTCATTTGTAGTAAGTACTGTAGTTTGTTTAAAAAGGAAAGTACATCATTGGTAATGTTGACAAAACAGCTGATACCAATATGCTTACTTTGTTAATCAAGATATATATATATAAAACAACCATCATGGGACAGTTTCAGTTTATTATTTTGTGTCTTTAACGAGAAAATAGTGAACATGCATTCACATTGTTCGTTTTCAATGTAACCCTCGGCTTTCCTAAATTCGAACTGGAAATTATTTCTCTTTTCTTTTGAGTGTTTTTTTTAAGTGAAAACACATCAGAAAAAGTATTTAAATGAAGACATATAAGGTGATCAGCTTTACACCAAGTAAGTTTCACATCATGATACGAGGTCAACTTAATTCTTCCACGGTATTTATACTGGGTTAAAAGGAACACCACTGGTGTACATTTTAATAGTGATCTTGCACTGTATAGTGTTTGCTTAAGGAGCTGAATTGATTATTGTGTTTCATTAAGTTAGTGGTGTAAGTTTAACTGGTCATAATATGAGAAAATGGCACTAGTGTCATTTCAATTCATGCGAAATTGTTATAAACATTTGAACATAAACAGACTCTCCACATCCCCACAATACAGGCTACACATTTCTTTCATTGATGGCTATTTCTCTTTTTTCATTATATCTTTTTAAATTATATTGGAAAACAATTTTCACTTTGGATTAACCTGTCGTCTCCTGACGACAACTAGAGCAGGCTGGTCGAAACGTAGAGAAGACCAATACAGTTCGTATCAGAACCATAACCTAACTAAACATGGAAACATAACTAGGCTATTATTATTGTTGACCTTTTGTATTGCACAATGATATGATGCACTGGCTAGCCCCACCATGCCAAGTACACCTAAACTTGTATGCTTCGAACCTAGGTTCTTGGAACAAAAGTCGGTATGAATACATAACCAAAGAATGAAGTGAAGCCAACGTTTGGTTAAGGCCACTATTTCTGTGAATCGAAAAACAAAATCACATTCACATCAATGCACTCCTCATATCCTACGACGTCTATTTCTATAACATCACAGATATTATAGTATAAAAAAATAATATACATAGGTATTAAAAACCGTGATGTGTTTAGGAAAGGGCGAATGTAGAAAGCAAGCACTAGTGGAAGAATAGACGTGCAATGTGTAACGAATTAACCCTCTAATTACAGATGTGTTTAAATTCCACCAATGGTGACGCACTATATCATAACACATTGTTCATAATAAAATAGTTGCCCCAAATGAACACCATTTGTGTAGTTTGAACAAACTTTTTTCAGTGATGATTCAGGACACATTGCAAAATAATATTACGTTAATAATTTTAGTGATCCGGTGTATTTCTCTGAATGTATTAACTTTAGTGAGTTTGAAGTTCATAGTCTCATCAAAACGATACTTCTATCGATAACACACAATTTCGGAGTGTCTAAGTGGTAATAAACTGTTATTTAAAGATAATATACACTTTTAGTAAAAATGTATGTAAACATGCAATACTTTATACGAATCAAGATATAGTTATAGTTATAAACGTTTTAGCTTATTTCACGGTCTCGTTGACGAGAAAAAAGTGAAATGCATTCAGATTTGTTGTATTCATTTCAAGTGGAACTAACGGTGGGAAAGTTATTTCCAAAATAATTTAATTAATTGTAATTAAAGGAAATATTTGTATGGATGTTTGGATGTTTGATATTGTCATCAGCTTTACACGAAGTAAGTTTCGTGTAAAATAATTACGCCGTGTATTCGATAATATCGATATTCTATAGGGATTTAGTTTCGATTAACGTTCTCCGTAAAATTATATAACAAATGCTAATTGAATATTATAACTGAACACTTGATGTTTAAAGGGAAGGTACGGTACAATATTGGTATATTTACATTCTTGAATCAAGATATACAACCCACCTGTGAAAGATTCAACGGGAACAAAGGCAAGAAAAATTCCCCCATCGATACATAATGATACATAAGGCTTGCTTCAATCGTTTACAGTCTTTTAAGACATTTAGGAAAGACTATTATTTCCTCTATTCGAATTGGAAATCATTTCACTTCTATTAAAAGTGAACGCTCCTCAGGGACAATTTAAACCATCATCAGCTTTAATACACCAAGTTAATTATACTTTCCAATTCAACCATTATTTTTTATTTTTTTTTATTAGCCAAGCCTATACCTCACCTTGAGAAATGTCAGGAAAGGTATTTCGAAGTTTTTTCATCATTAAGGTATTCTAAGTGAATGTGACAGCTTGTATTGAGACATCGCAAAATGTTGAGGTTAATATTGGTTCAAAAGGTATAGATAATGATTGGTAATGTTGATAAAACTGCTTCTAAAAAGTGCATTTACTTTATTTGAATCAAGATATATATTAAATATTAACCAGCCTGTGAAAGCTTCAGCTAAATATGTCCACAAATATAGGAATTTGTTTTTACAAATATTGTTCAAATTTTGAGTGTTCAGAACACTACTCCAAAGAGGGCGTTATTCATTCCCATAGAAGCCAATACTGAATGTAGGACGCAATGTATCGTCCCACTCTTCGAACTCAAAGATGCATCGCCTGCCTTCGGGCCGATTTGACGGTAAAAATAGATTGAAATGCGGAAATGCTTTCTTTTTTTCTCTTTTTTTTTGCTTGGTCTGTCTGTCTGTCTATCTGTTGGTCTGTTTGTTTGTTTGTTTCTATTTGGGGGGGGGGTGGGGTAAGTATCGTATATGTGACATTAATTGACCAGCAATTTATCACGATGCGTCATTTCATTTAACTTAACACTCAGTATGAATTATTTTGTGACATCACTAATTAGAAGGTAAACGTATTTCTTACTACCTTAGGAAAAGAACGTTAAAGCAAATAAGTCCAATAACTTACTGATGGGAAACAAGTTGGTAAACACATTGGATTACAAAATCACCGAATTGATATCCGAATGCCTTGGTGTGAAGTTTGGCAAGATACTTAATCGACCTAAAATAAATATACGTTAAATGCTCTCATTCAAATAAAAAACAAAATGTTAACGACGGCAATTATTATTATTATTATTGTTATTGTTATTATTTATTTTATTTTTTTAATTTTTGTAATTTTTTGTGAATGTTTTTTCACACTTCTCGCATGATATACTCCCCTTTGAGCTTAAACTTTCACAGAATAATT
Organism: Zoroaster sp. YZ-2022; assembly: GCA_029582265.1. NCBI lineage: Eukaryota > Metazoa > Echinodermata > Asteroidea > Forcipulatida > Zoroasteridae > Zoroaster > Zoroaster sp. YZ-2022. The sequence continues at coordinate 14,469,351 of CM055834.1, read as the reverse complement.
GCCTAATACATATCTTGATTGAAAGAAAGTAAGCATATCTATAGAAGCAGTTTCGCCAACATGATGTGCATTTCCTTCATGAGTGAATATGGATGAGCTGGCTACGGAGTAGTTATGTTTGTGGTTGTGAGTGTGTGTTTTAAATTGAAAATGGCAAATTAACGCTTTAATGAGATGGAAGGATGTTAAGTCAAAATGAACTTATAATACATAATGTATGTACGGGAGTTTAATGTTCAGTATTCACAAATGCTGAACCATTTCATGTAGTGAATATGCTTAAAGGGTTTATTCTATTCCACTACGACCGAATCTAATATAAAAAGCTAAAAGGAAAACCTTAAACGGATCGGTTGCAACTGTTTGCATAGGCATTCCAGCACGTCTGTACGTGCAAATGCATAAGATACCACACACTTTATGCAGACGCATTTCTATCGGTCACATAGAGCCAACATAACGTCATTAATCAGACGAAAATTTCAGTTACTGCTGACAGAAAATGATAGTTAAAGAATAGCAATGTGGGAAGCTAGCACAATAGTTAGCAAACATGTTATTGAGAATACACGTAGGTTCTCGATTCTTTTGTAAATGGTATATTTTGGGAATGTTTTATTTTGTTATCAAATAGATACACTGGAAAAAAAGATTCAAACTCAATCTGGCAACGAACAACCTTCGATGTATTTATTAACATCAAAAACACACAATTGGTTTGTGTTACTGCCAGCGTAAAACCGTAGTAAAAACGGGTTTTTTCTGTAAACTTTTCGATAGGTTTGTTTAACAAAACCTCTTTCAAAACTTGAGAATGCGAATCAATTTGACAGTATGTCAGTATTCCTCTATCGTTGAAATGTTATAAAGGGAGTAAGCCTATATTCCCCATTTGATGAAATGTCATTAAATGATGTGCACGCGTGCCAGCGTCTCTATGTGAATAAAATAGAGTTACATGTCGAAACTTAATATAAGTAGGTTAATGCACTTCTGATAATAATGAAAATAGCTCAGCAGCCCAAAAAAATATAAATAAATAAATAAAGGCGAATAAAGTTCAATATCCTTTAGATACAACTGACAGGTGATCAAAACTACAAACACAGACACAACAGTTGGCATTTTATGTTTTATCTTTCTGTTTCCCCCATCAGCTTTATTTACACTATTATTATTCCACATTTGAGATTTTACAAAACGATGAATTACGGTCTTGAAGCAACATCGGCGTGTCTTGGGTGCTCAATCTGCAAAAAAAGATGGCTACAGTCACAATCAAAGAATGAATGTTTCGAGCTACACATTGTCTCGTTGGCTTCCGTCTGTCAGCTTTGATTTAGACAACCCCGTTTTTTAATGCAATTGTTATTTTCTTGTGATAGTGAGAGTATCAAACCGATGCATATAAGCCGTCTGTGCTTAAAGTATTTGACGACAACTTGTTCATGTCTCAGTTGTCGTGGCTGAATCGGTTGGGAAATCCTTAGTTTTATAAACTTTTTAACCAATGCTCTGTTTAATTAAATGCTGCTGGGCAGTATATTATTTGAAACAAATTATTTACTGTATCATACTACAGTACAAGGAGATTTGTTGTGTTAAAATATACCATATCAGTTGAACATCATCAGTGTATAGACATGAAATACTAAAAGTATTTTCTGGGGAATAAAGTGAGTCTGATTAATCACTCTGACTACATGAACATTTTCCGTAAAATTGATGAAAATTGTAAACGTTATATATTTTTCCTAAAACAGAAGGAATCACACGCACTGTTGATTTCCTGAATTAATGGTGATCTCAATGCTGATCCCGACATACGCTGTCTACTTCCCGTCAATAAAATCATTCTTGAAAGGATTTGAAGATTATTATTAAATCGAAGACATGCTCTTTACCGTGACATGAAACTACTTCTCCTGAAAGTATTTTCCGTGCTATCAGTTTACAAGCAAATGCTAAGCTCAACCAAATTACGGTGAGAAGTACCTATTGTTGAAAACGTTCGTGTCGTCGTTGTGGGCAGAACGCGGGCAGAAAGAGAACGTATAATTCTATCCGAGCGTGTTATCTAGGGAGAGGATAGTGCTTAATTCAATGGCTGTGTTTTGTAGTCGAACTCAACGGCATTATAATGCCTGCACGTCAGGGACTGCGAGAGATAGTTTGGACAGTCCAGGGTGATATGTGATGACCTGCGAGATCGATTTCAGTTAGAGTTCTAACCACATGACCTCCCCCACCCCTAAAAATGTGTATATGCATACATTTTTGTATTACATTTTCGCTGTTTGTTATTATGTTTATGGTCAGTTCCTCTTTCGTTATTATTATTATTATTATTATTATTATTATTATAATTATTCTTTTATTTAATTTTTTTAAATTTATTCTTTTCAAGTCCGTATACTTTATATGCATGTCAATGACTCCCAATGCAGTGGTTTGTAGGTTATTTCCTAAGCCAGGAGACTTTTTAGCGAACGGGATTAGGCCAAAAACGTGTCCGGTTTCTGGTCATCCTATGCTCATAGTCAGCTTCAAACAGGGCCAGATTTAGGACTGGGCAAGCTGGGCAGTTGCCCAGGGGCCTCCACAACCAGGGGCCTCCACATATTTCATGAAGAAAAAAAATTTGTAAGGAAAAATGTAGGCTGACCTGAACTGTAGGCTGGTCTGTAAATATATGTACTGTACTATATTCTTGTTATGACTGATCATGATTGACCTGCTTGCTTGCTTATTCAGATTCTTTCTACTTGAAAAAATTTACTTTATGAATGACTGTAACTATGTCTTGTGACTCTTGTCACCTTTTAGTTTTTAGTATTCTAAGGTAGGGTGGGCCTCCACAACTGAAGGCTGCCCAGGGGCCTCCACATGTCTAAATCCGGCCCTGCCTTCAAAATCGCCTTTTTTAATGTATTTATTTATGCAAATGTTCACACCTGTGCGAATAAGTCGTCTAAAACACAGCGCGGCAGCAATTCATTTTTTGAAATACTTTCAATATACTTTGAGCATAAGTTATAGGTACACTTTTGGATATGTTGGCAAAACTGCTTCTAAAGCAATCCGTATATGTATATATTAAACAACCAAGTTGTAAACGTTTCCATGCTTGATGCAGTGTGTCATTATCGAGAACATTATTAAATTTTATTTTTTTGGTTCTCTGGACACCGGAGGGCCAAAATGCAGTTGGAAAATTGTGTTACTAATTTAAATGAAAGCACCTGAGACAGAAGTATTCCAAGGGATGTTTAATGCAATCATTAACTTTACACCAAGCGAGATTAATGTAAACATTTACGTTTTTCGAGATTTTCAATATATTGTATACTTGTTTTACAGAGAAGGTGCAACATTGGTAATGTTGGCAAATTTGTTTTGGTATGCTATACTTTATGTGAATCAATATGTACACTAAAAATCATTTTGTGAAAGTCGCAGCTTCATTAAGAAATTAGGTCATTAGAAAGGTGTGGAAACCACAATTTAAACAGAAAACACTTGGAGCCAAACGTTTTAAAACCTTTGGAATAGTTTTTGTCTACTACGATTTGTTTTCTTAATTTCTCTGAAATGAAATAACATCATTTTGGAATTAATACCTTTACAAACTATACACTAAGTTAGCTTTCGGATAAAATAAGTAATTACCAACTCTGTGCATTCCCTCGATAAATTAATGAAAATGCATTATGATTTTTTGATTTTTTTTTTAATTTGTTATATACATGTACGTAAAATGAGGAAATTTTTCGATAAAGTTATTTAATAATAATCTGTATTTTCTTGAAAAACTTAGACAACAACTAAATATGTATACGACAATTTAAAATGATACTTTATCTTTAAATTAAAGTTGTGCTTTTATTGGGTGACTGCGAAAGAGGCTTATGAAGTCAATGTTGTTTTTCTTATAATTTATTATCATATAGTTTATAATACAATTTATTATGCTTTAAAAAGACATTAAAAGGGCATATATTATTTGTGTGCTCTAACTGTATCACACGTGGTCCTAGTTGTGTACCCAATCATGATTCACATAATGCGCGTATCGAACCACTTTATGCTCGCATGTTTCCAAAAAAGAGACGTAAATAAATCCGTTCAATTTATTTTAATTAAAAACAATAAAAGATAATAGGCCCTACATTAAATATAATTACATTAAAGGGAAGGTATGGCATTACCGTAATTACTTAATTATTATCCGAAAACTAACCTGTTTGAATATGATAAAGGTACCAATCACCTTAAACAATTAGTCTGTCTTAAGTTATGAATTCCAGAAATAACTAAAACAACATTTTTCAAAAAGGTTGTCGACAACGTTTCAATGTTTTTTCTGTTATTACTTATTTCACTTCACATTGGGTTGACACTTTCACAGGTTGATCGTATACATGCACAAAAAAGTGCTCCTTAGATGCTAATCACCATTGGACAGTCGTCTCCAAAAGGATTGCGCTATTAATTTCAACAACAGCTGACAGCTGGCTACCAATAATTCTCGATCATTTTGGTAAGCAATGCCGGAAAATACGAAAAGCTATCATCGAATTTCTGCAACTATAAAAACGATTTTTGTTTTCTCCGGCATTTGTAACTGTAACTGAATACATATTGCCTTGGTTCGTACAGTCCTTAGAAAAATACTCCATCTTCGTAGTAAAAATTGTTGAGTATAAGTCTGTAAAGCACTCCTTTTATAGATTACATATTGGTTTACTGCACATTAGAATACTCAACAGTCTTGGACCATCGAATTTTTTAGATTAACTAATGGACGCTGGTCCTCAGTTACTGTTGTCGTTTTGTGTTACATTGTATTTAGACAATAAAATAAATAAATAAATAAAAACTATGGACTTCATAGTATTTACATTTAGAAAGTTCTCTTACAGTTGATTAAAATCATGATTTGTATTTAAACAAAATAAAAAATGCAAAGATTTTCAATACAAATTGTTTGAGAGTCTCGTCCATGACATTGGACAGTCGAACTTTTGAACAAGATGTCATACTTTGCTAAAGGAAATTACAGTATGTAATCGGATTCTTACTAGTCTACTCTACCAATGAGTGAAGTTGAAATAAAAGGCTGGACATGAAACCAAGTCAAAAGCAATTTGACTGGCTGTAAAACCATGGAAACCGGTTCAGTTCGTTTTATATATGAAGGATATCAGATCAGTTGTAGTGAGATGGTACCTCTAACACGTGCCTGAAAGTATAGCTTGCCATCATCACAGTTCTGTGTGCGTATAGAGCGTCAAGTATTTAATGTTTGAAAAAAGGGTTAATTATATGATATTGTATATAATGTTAAATATGGATAGTATTATTACAGAGAATAGCATGATAATTCCAAAATTTGTTATCCAAGGAGCACTGTTAAACTAGTGAATGTGGGTGGATGACTAAACAATGAATGGCTGATGTATAATGAACCTAAAACAATGAATATTTATCTTATATTTATCTTATATTTATCTTTAAACATTTTGTATGTAAATTAAACGATAGACAGATGTGCAAGAATGTAGAGCGGATATGACTAATATTTTTATTGTTAAAAAATGCACCATATGGTATGTGTTAATAGTGTGTTGTTTACAAATACCGGTGTTTGAGAACATTAATTAATGACTGCTTTCGAATTGTAATGAAGTATATTAGGGTACGGTTTAAACATTGACAAATAGTGTATTATTTAAATGTAAAAGTTAAAATTATCCACAGAGCAATGAATGTTCTTGGGAAATGTATATATCTATTTTAATTACAATATGTGACCGGATCTTTAAAAATGAGTCTGAAGAAGTTGTTTTGCTTAGATTTGTTTGGCTAAGAATAAACAAGCCCGTTATCAACTGTAATTTTTTACGAAACACATATACATATCTTGTGAATAAAGACTGTGTGGGTGATATAAAGTAATAAGTTCTGTTGATTTGCATTGTGCAGAGGAATGTAATACAAAGTATCAGTGGCTAATTTAGACTCATTGTGTAAGGTTGGGTCACATCAATATCAGTAACATTATAGTTTTGACATAGATGCACATTATAAGTAATTTATTGTTGAATGTGTATGCGACTTGGAACTATATGAATTAAAGATAGAGGCGCTTGTATATTTGGCTAGAAATTACAAATGGTCAGTGTTGATCGTGTTATTAGATTTGTATGTTTACTTTGTTATCCAAAAAGATATAGGGTGCCATGGTTAGTTTATTATGAAATTTATTATGAAATAATGAAACAATGATAATAATTTTTGTGTCCTCACTTCTATCGCATTGTTTTTTTGTTTGTTTTTTAATCCGAATTTTGCAAATGTTTTACTAAAAAGGAGAACCGTAAATACTACAAAATAAGATATTTCAATAAATAATCGTCATAATCTTAGTTAAATACTAAGTAGGTGCCCAAATAAATTCGTTTCGGGCATATTTCCTGTAAAATCATGCTACTCAATATTTATCTGTTTTCAAATAAGTCATGTTAAAGTATTTGTTACCATTTTCTCAATCAAGTAAAAACGTTTGTTCCGATGAAAAGGAAAATTTCCAGTAATTGGCCGGTTATTGTAGCAAAAACTAAGTTCGACACATCTTTAATCTAGTATATAGATGGGAAATTCTTGTGTAGGTCCTTCCTTGTTTCAAACCTACGTGATCTAATGATCTAGCCCGAATTAATTTGTGTTAGCCCGACCTTGTATCCGAGTCAGCAAATATCAAGACAAGATTATCTCTGAATCAGTTTTCGGCATAATTGGGTTTTGTCTTACAATGTGTCCAGGTCAGTCTGACCCGGAAATATTGTTTAGCACAATTAAGTAGACCACTTTCTGGGTAATTTTGACTTGGTATTTGATTAATATGTTAGTTTCGATTATTTGTTTCATGCATATACATGTACTTTTATAAGAGAGTCTGTGCTAAACTGTCTGTGCGCGCATGATGAAGGTCTAGATATTTGATCACGAGTTTAAGCAAAGTATACACTTTGAGTGAAATTTCTGTAATTGCAACCATACTGTAAGAATTAGGAGATTTGTATAGAAACCGATATGTAAAATGATCGGCTTGTTTCCTAGTGTTGACAAAATATTGACAATTCTTTTAGAGCTGTCGTATTCATTCGAGCGTGAAACGTTCATCTCCGGAAGTTGGAATTCATTTTGGAATATTGTGTCTATTTGCTGATACTGAAATGATAGTCCATCTGACAAAAAAGGGACTAATGTTTGATACCATCATCAACTTACAGCAAATACGTTTTACGTATAGGGGCTTTAACTTTAACATCTAATAATGTATCCGCATACCTTGTAATCAATGATATTAATTACCAGTATTAAAGTGTATGTGAAAGGTATTTGTGGTGTTTCTTGCTATTTTTGTTTTTGTTTGTTTTTTTAATGTTGTTTTACATACCAAGGAGTGTTGCAATTGTTCATTTGATTGACATTATTATGTTCAAGTCAAAGATTTGAGCAAGGTTTAAAGTGCATTTAATATATTTATTAGAGAATGCATAATCTTTAATATTTCATCGTTTTCGACTGTGATTCCTTTATAGTCCACTTCGTAGAAGCATTTATTGAGCATTTTGTAGGGAAATACTTAATTCCAACGGCAGTTTCATCTACCCATCATTCCCAGCCGTTATCTGACGCTAAAATAATTTGATTAATTTCTCAAATAGACCATTAAATACTTATGTTCACATCAATTGACATCCACTTTCTACAATGGACAATTAATTTTTACTTAAATTCTGACTAACATTATAATGCGTCATTTCTTGCACAGCTACAATTTGTTTTAAATGAAATGGAGGGGTTGAATTTGATTGATTTCATACGCATCAAATTAGTTCACTGTGAAACGAGTTTGTTTTTCTTTTATGTGGAATTTATTTAGAAATGGGTCATTGAGATTTGTGCATGGTCGAGGGAAACACATTTCTAATAGCTCTTCCAGTCCAACACACTGATTATGAACACGTTTGATTGCGAAATATTTTATCAGCCTTGCTACTCCTCTACAAAGACGTTAAGGAATAAAATACCCATTTATCAAGTCATTTCTACCAATCAAGTCATTTCTATAATCTTAATTGAAGCCCATTATTCTACATTAAAGGGAAGATCCAACATTGGTAATTTATTCTTAACATTATAAAATCATTGTCCGAATGCTGATTTCATGTGAAAGTACAATCCATTATATCTGAAGTGCTCTCATTCTCAGAGAAAACATAAAATTTAACTGGTTTTTTTTTCTGCAAAAAGTGTGAATGCATTAAACTGATAGAGACCTTTGCAGGTTGATTATTTAATGTATATCTTGATTCAAAGGGGAAAAACCATCCGTTAGGAGCAGTTTGCCAAATTCCAGTGTTGTGTGATAGCTTCCCTTTAACAAGTAAGCGTCCATCAGTCATAATGGGCAAGGTGTAATGAATATGTCCAGTGTCATATGATATACGGTCTCCATTAATTCTCGTCTCTTGTCATTTTTCAAGTTGGGAATTTCCCAGACTGCAATCGTGTTTCCAGTTGAACAATGCTCATTCAATAGAAAAAGGACCGGATTCCATGGAGTATTTCATGTGACAACGGCGATATCATGACTGGTTGTAAAAAATGCATGTTTCGTGCATATTTTGAATTGCTATTTTTCTGGGTTCAACAAAGTTATGTATTCTCAATTGAGACATCGAGCGAAACAAACATTAATCCATGCACACCTCATTAATGCCCTGACTATTCATTGATTGTTTAATTTCATAGTTTGTCAGTGCCATTACAATCGTTGTTCTAATGTACATTTTTGTTTAGTTTTCTCGTTCAAAAACAAAAATGTTCAAACACATCAAACTCGTCCTCAGAGATTTTGAGCAGTTTTGGTATTTCTTGATCTCATTGCTCTCTGGCGCTGGAACGGGACTTCAAAATCGTGTGCAGCCGTTGGGTGGGGGCAGGGTACTAGGTCATCCAGCTTTCAAATTCTATACATTGCAGGTAGATATGTATTTCGTCATAATTCTGATTATTTATTTATTTATTTATTTATTTATTTATTTATTTATTTATTTATTTATTTATTTATTTATTTATTTGTTTATTTATTTATTTATTTATTTATTTATTTATTATTTTCGATAATACCAGTCATCAAAACATTTCACTTATTAACAAATATTATTTCGACATGATATTATGAAGGGAAACAATTGTGTCTCTTGGTTTTTCCACTTATTTTGTAATGACCAATCAGTGTTGCTCATCAAGCAGTGATAATGAGGTACACCGTGGCCTGACAAGGGATTATGATTTATTTGCAGATTGTTCTTTACGTCATTATGTTTTGTCTTGATTTGTTTCTGCAACCCTATGAAATTTCTTAACCGTTTCTTCGCATCTTGTCGCATCGTTCATTAGGCATATTCGAGCTACATAATCTAAAAGGGTGCTCTTTAGGAAACCATGGTTTCATTTCCATTTATAATGATTTAAAGATGTCATTTGCCTGTTGGCGATTTTATTTTTCTAGTTTTGATTTGTTTAGTTTTTTGATAAGTTGAAATGTCTTATATTCCACCTTGGGGGTATGGGCAATGACTTAGCGTATGTTATTATAAGCTACCGTTATAAAGTTATCAAGAAGCTATGTACCTACCTCCAAGCGATTTAAGGGGAAACGTTATACATTCAACATATACATGCAAAGTAATATTATCTTACAGCCAAAGCACACGGAATTTACTGCAAATGAAAATAAACATCCCGATAAATATATACGATTTTTCTAGGGCAAAAAATTTATTAGGAGTAAAGAAATTGTCTGGGTGAAGCGGAACCATTGCCCCCCAAGTCCTACTCTGATGTAAAACATGCGGTTGATCTAACTAGTTAATCTATAACATCAACTTGAACAATTTCATTTGTAAATCAAGTAGCCAACTGCCAATTGCTTAATCTTAGCGTTGAGGAGTATATGCTAAGTCATTGGGAAGATATAGAACTGAGCATGAGGATTGATTACTAGTTCAGGGGATTAAGACTGCACACGTGTAAAGGTATAAAGTTTCCGTGGACACGTATACAGTACCATGCATCTTTGACATGAGTTTATGGAATTCGACCATCCGCGGGGCTGGAAAATTTAGCCAATAACCAGTACACCAATCTCAGATTCATATACTGGAATTGCTTCTGAAGGGCGCTCTTGGCGTAAATGCGCAACGATTATTCCCTGCGTTGGTGACAACGAATCAATGGTGTGTCGTGGCTCATGTTCGGGGTTAGACAAGTTTTTTTTAATGGGAATGGTTCAAGTTGCAGCTTTGGTAACATGTACTAAATTCATTTTTGGTGGATTCAAGTGGTAAACTCATGAAAATCCAATTTGAGTTGCGTCATTTGTTGTTGTCTAAAGGAGGTCGAACCTGCAAAATGAATCTTCAAGTGCATTCAAATTGGAAAACGATGTGACAAAAAATGATATTCAATCTCAAACTTTGACAGTTTGAAGGCATGGACCGATAGGGTTTGAATTTCCAATGTAGCTCGACCTGTTGCAAAGGAATACTTCAAAGAATTTAATTTCCTTGTTTTCACATTTGGTAATAGTACATTTTTCATATGACAACAATTTAATAAAATTACTGAAATAGATCACAAGCAAATTAACAATGTATATTTTAACTAACAAATTCAAATTACCTTATGTATGTTATTCTTTGAAAGGGGAAACAAATACAGTGATAATGACGGTTGTTGCTTTCAGTTTAATTTTGATATCGGATTCTATTGTATTTAAACTAAACTCTACTTAGTATTATTTATTTTTAATCTATGGACAGTAATATAATTTTTATGAAGGGGTCGTTCACAGCAGGTAAAAGTTAAAACATATATCATCAAATGATGTGACGCACGAGACCCCTGCCCATAACATTTAACGAAATTAAGTCACTTTTAACCAATGTTTACTTTATAAAAAAACCTAGAATATAAGAATAATGTGGCAGACAACTCTCGTCGTATATTGTATTCAATAATGTTTTAATTCGTCTCTGACTGAAGTCCCACTTCAAAACACACGACCCTCGTTGTAGGCATAGAAACGCTACAATAAATTCCAGGGCTTTCAATTCAATGGTGTCTTAATGCGTCACTAGGTCCTCCATTTATATTTTTGTTGTTATAATTATATGGATGGTACTTGCTATTTAGAATTGGTTGTCTAGTTTATCAACCGAGGTATGGGCGCCAATACTAAGAGTATGCTTTCTACTCGGCATCAGTGGTGCTCCCTCAGTGGAATTATGAGCATTACTGTTCCTGTTATTGTAACTCATGAAGCAAATATTTTCCTTTTTTAAGGAAAAAGATATGAATATTATGCAGTTACGCATGTTTCTTACGATCTATACTTTACTTGTATTCAACCCATAAGGTGTTTTTCCCCCTAACATTCAATTGGTAATTGTTAGCAATTTCAAAATTATATTGGCTCTATTCTTATGAAAATTGCCATACTTTATTTGAGTAGCAACCAAACTTAATTTGATCAACGTATAAATATTGTGGAACCCGCTGCTATATAGGATTCTACATCAGGCATGCTTGGTGGTCGAGAGAGGTTAAGACGTCTGCACTAGTAAGCAGGAGGTCGTGGGTTAGAATGCCGCCTGAGTCGCCTGTGAAGATATTTCACAGACACTCGGAAAGCACTGACTATGCAGTGCTATACACACGTAGGTGTAGGGCAAAAATAAAATGAAACTTAATTTGAATTATTTTTTGTTAGTTATCAAATGAACACTCAACAGGAGTATACAAATTCCCAGTTTCCCAGTTCATATGTTGAACAAACGCTTGATTCATCATAACAATGCGACAATGAGCTCGACGTCATGGCTAGCATTCGTACATGAAATACAATATTTCACGTATTTTCAAACACAATACCGTGTGTTTACAGAAGGCACACGTACAGACTGAGTTCATTTTTGTTCGATTTACAGAATTTCTGATTTCCAGTGCATTTGAGCAGAGTAGAGTATGAAGTCTCCGTCCTCCTTTTCAGCACGTCCTTCATGCCAAATGTGTTTTTTTTCGTTTTTTGTTTTCTTGGGTTTTTTTTGTGTTTTTTTGCTGAGTGGATCCTGTTTCTTCGCAACCTGAACGTCAGACATTTGTTTTATAGGGCAGTCTCATTTTGTTACATTCAAACTGACAATTACTGACACATAAAACTGCATTGTAGGCTCAGACTGACTGTTAATAGCCGTCCATGGTCTTGAAATACGCGCTTGTACAAACTGAGGCCCGGAATCGAGTAATGATGGCTTGGTAATAACATTATTTTAATGCATTTATCTGCAACCATGTGACTAGTCTTGGGTCAAGACGCCAGTGAGAATGTTTTCGACGGCCCCGTTGTGCTGTTGAATTGCCGTAAGCCTGTTCTATTTCACAGAAGCAGCTACAATCGTCTTGCGCTATCTTGTGGCATTTAAGTATCCCGGATTTGCATAATACTGTCTATATACTTGGCCTCAGCCAAGTATACAACACTGTAAGCTACAAATTAGTTAAAAAGACCCAAAGTCAAAACTGCCAATACTATCATAATAGTATTTGCAACATAAGAAATAATAATAATCAAAACATTAAAATAAAATCAATGGACAAGAAAATAAAACGACTTTGTAGGCCTATAATATACAAGCTAAAAGTACATACCATAATGCCTACAGGTTTAATTTAAGATTCCATATGTAATTGGGATAAAACAGATAATTAGATTATGGCAACTCATACCGGTATCTGATTCTATTCTGTTCAGCACTCCTAAATTCCCTCCCCGGCTGTCATATGCCTGCACACGCTTCACTCCATCCAACAAGTCAATCTGTAAATGTTTATTTTCTGCAGTCGGCATATTTTTCTCGATTAAATAACAGCTTTGCACTGATTTGGGGGGCAAGACCCGTTTTTAGACGGCTTCTTCTTTGTCCGTCCTTCCGTCAACTATATGCATAGGCTTATATTGATTTACATAGTGTGGCTTTCTGAATTTTGTAACCCAATACAGTGGCCAAATAATATTTGTGGGACGGAACCGATACTCTGAAATTAAAATACATAAATTTTCATTGTTGACTATGGAAAGGCATATGCTGAATGATGAAAGAGGGTTAAATCTACCTCCATAGATCTTTCCGAGTAGGTTCTTCGAACTTATACAAATGTTTAAGTTGGTATAAACAACTTAGAGTAATGGAGATGAAATAATATTTTCATTTGTTCATTTCCAAATATTTATTTTTAGTCTATATAGTAAGGCACCCTGTTGTTTGTATATCGAGGTATAAATAATCTTTATACCGATTGATTTTGTTTCTTCGGATTTTAAGTATTCTAACTCTGTCGATGCCGATGCTTTTGTAAATTTATTTATAAACAAAATATTCCATATTAGGAACAACATGAAATATCTGTAACCTGGCCGTTGCATTTTATAAATAACAACATAAAAATGTAAATATTAACAATAACAATTTAAAAGGTTTGGTCAAGGCGCATGGGCAACCCAGAACGCCACGCCCGAATAAAAGACCAGTTCGTTCTGCGGTTTTATGCTTTTCTTTATACGTCGCTACTGATTTGGGAGAGAAATGTTAATGCATAATACTTAAAGGGTCTATGAAATCGACCGTTTTAACAGTGCAAACAATAAAGTATGTCTATTGGAGAACATTTGCACTTTGTCAATTTTTTCTGCGTCTGTTTTTTACAATTAAAAAATTAAATTCTAAATTTAGGGGGCGCCACACTCCTCCCATTCCTCCTTAATAACATAAAATCTGTGACATACACCTGGGAGATTTTAGTACTAGCCCGTGTTTACGTGGGACTCTGTGTCATGCTTTACTATTGACGTTTCACGAAGTTTTAATGTCAACACCCTTTCTTGTTTTGTTCTAAATACCGTAACGTACTGAATTATTTTTATTTCACAAATAAGCCCAGTCCCTGCGGTTGTCTGTAATTGGTACATATTATGTTCCGATTCAATGGGGGCGTGCGCTGCGTTTTACGGTACCACCGGCGTGGCCGGGCTGGTGGTGATCGGTGCTTGCAAGTACATGACTTGCTTATTACATAAGTTGTGTGTACACACGTTGCCAGCAGTTCATGACTGTAGTGGGAACAATGATGGCCAACAATAATAGGTTAAAAAGTATGCTAGCAAACGATAAAACCTTTGTTTTCTTTGTTCTCTCAGGGAATCTAGTTGGAAGTGATGGTTATATTATGTGCAGCACATGTGACGACTCGACGCACTCATGGTTAGACTGGTACCCGTACCGTGCCGACAGCGTAAGGCTCTCTGCCCAGGTGTACGTCACGAACAGTGCCACCTCGCGTCATGCAAAATTTTAAACATTTTTTTTTTATTTAATTAAAATTTTAAAAATCCACTCAAGGGACAAAACAAACTTCTTCTTTTTTATTCATATCAATACTGATAAAAAATAACAATAACAAATAAATTAAGACAAAAACACACATCATAGACCCTTTAAGGTAACTTATTTGTTATAACATCACCTATTTAAATATAGTCGAGCCCAACATTTTGCTTATTGTTTTAAAAATACGTATGCATCCACAAAGAATTCATATTGTTCAGGTTTCTGAATAGTTCAGTAGCATCGTTAACAAAACTGACTGGTTCTCGTGGCTTTATCACTCGTGAGCGTGGTAGTGTTATTGTCCACTGCGCGTTAGAACCTAGCAACAGGTTTCCATGTTATCTAACAATGATTTGTAACATAAAATGTGTAACAGAACATTCTTCATTAAAAATTATGTCGGCCATGTAAACATTTTTTTTTAATGAATAAATAAATCAAATTTAAAATAAAATAAAATAAAAAACGTGTGTGTTACATGGAGCTAGCGTCGTATATCAGTAATCAGACGTTTGCAAATCCGATAAACAGAGATGCATACAAATAGAAAAGCTATTTAAGATAAATATCTCCGTGTAAATTTACCATACCTTTTGAGTGTGCCCCAACTTTTTTGCTGTGTCCCCCTCTATTTCAGACCCTGGATCCGCTCATTTTACCATCCAATATTATGCAAAAATGTTATAAATGTGACCCAAAGTTTCCACCTTTGTGGGGTGATTACCAAATACTCAGTCAAATGCACTGACTAATCGAAGGGAGTGGCAAAAGGAACACGTATCCCTTTTTTTTGTCAACGTGCATGTAAATTTACCATACATTTTTTTCTTGTGCACTCCTTGTTTGTGTTGCCCCTATTTGTTTGCCGTATGCCCCCTTTTTCGAAACCCTGGAATTTGTCCCTGGTCAAGTGGAAAATCAAGTCAGCGAGAGGATACAGAAGGCAACAGAGGTAAGGTTGGAGGAGAGAAAAGCAACAATATGACGAGGTGTTATGCGTCAAGGTTGCAAGGAAGAAGAAACAGACAAAGATTATAAGAGATCGATGGAGGGAATAATAGAATACATCCATAGTTTGTGTCTTTGCCTAGACCCTGACAGGGTAGAAATGTAAGGCTAATGACTACTGTTGTTGCAGATGTTACCTACATAAAAACGTTTATTATAATATGGTGTAATCACTTGGAAAAAATACCTGATGAGGAATGTGTGACACAGGGGTGAAGCCAGGCTGACAACAAAGGGGAACGTGAGTAATAGAGGCGGCACTGCAAAGGGAGGGGCACAATTAAAAACGTTTGTCAATTTGTATACGTCCTTTGTCCACCCCGATCCCCTGCGGCCGCCAATGGATTCAACCTCCTCACTATATCCATCAAATATTTACACTTTTTGTTTAAATGTTAACAGTGTAAATCACTTGACCTCAATAATTATGTTTTGATTGTAGCGGGAGGTTTAACACCACTGCAAAATAAACAATAGATTCTGCTTCATGCATACATTATTAAATATTGATTGCCCTAATGAAAGGAGTGTGCTGTCACTGGGGAAGTAAACCCGGTTCACATTTCAAAATTCAAACATCTTCAGTTATATGATCAGACTTGAAGAGCTTTTGGTGAAGATTGGGGTGAGGTTTCAGTTTTGCACATTTTCAAGCCGACTTTATTTTATTTTATTATATCTATCTATCTGTCCGTCCGTCCGTCGTTGCGTCCCTCTGTCTGTCTGTCTATCTATTGTTATGAAACGATGTCCAATTGCAGCCGAAATTGCTGGATCGATTGGAATTTGGCGTGTTGTGTTTTACACGATTTTTTTTACATAAGAGTATGAACGTTTGCCAGATTTGGGCGGCCTCTCTTAGCCACCATATTTGTGTATGGGAAATTTGGTCTGGTTCCAATAACCGCGTGTACATGTTAACATGTATCACTTAAAAACAAGGGCGTCCCCGCATCGATTTTGAAGCCGACCTATGACCAGAAACCGGAGACTCTCTTTGGCCTAAATGAGAAACATTGTATAAATTATATCTGTTGATATAAATAACCATATGTTTGGAATCAATTAAGGAAAACAGTGGAAATCAGCCCGCACTCAGGGGGATTAGTAGTCTTTAGTCCAGGCACACGCGGCAACACAGAACACAACGTCCGTAAAAAAAAGACCACGCACACGAGTGGCGAAACCACGAGCGTCTTTACCAGTCCGTTCCCATGATGCTACTACTGAATTATTCATAAACTTCCAGCAAAATGAATATTTTTACGTATGCAAATTTATTTAAACCAATTACCGTAAGCAAAATGTAAGGCTCGTCTTTATTTAAATAAGTGATACCATAACAAATTAATTTCCTAATGCATTATGTATTAACATTTCTCTACCAAATCGGTAGAAGAAATATAAAGCAAGGGGATTCATAAAGCTAGGGGATTCGTTGCATTCGAACGTAGATTACAATTCATATATATATACATAACAGCAAAAGAAACGTCACCCCCTATATTTTGATAAGTCTGAGAACGTGTTTAGCTTATGTGTCCTCAAACTTCAGGCATGACGAATTTTGAGGTCAACCAAATTTGCCACATTATGTTCGTGTTACACTCCATACTCATAATATTCTTCATTAAACAATTTATATTAATTATAAAATGAAAATAATAAAAAAATTAGGGGTGACGTTTCTTTTGCTGTTATGTATTCATTACAATTGTTTTGAGGTCAAAAGTCAAAGGCCTATCCCATCACCTTTTTTTAATGTAGAACATTAAACGAGCAAAATAGGGGATGCAGAATAGCTACGTTATTTTCCTCTTTACGTTCTATGTATCCTTAATACATGTGTCACTGTTGTCAGTGTCAGTCAGTGACGTAAATCCGTGTCGAAAAGTGGGGGATGATATTGAAATTCAACGAAGTAGTGGATCTCGAACGTCGCTCAACGTGGTATACCCTCCTCCCCAAAACACCGCTTGAAACATCATTTCTCATCTCACCCAACTTGGAATGGCATACCCCATGCAGACCCAACATAATAATGGCTGCATTCCACAATTGGTCATACGAACAACATGGCAGTTTCCTGGCAAGTTGTGTGATCACAATCGCAGTATCCATATCTCCCAACTTGGAAGAGCACAATGTCCGACATTACGTGTATGCACATGTACACAGCATTCGTGCAAAAACAGACCACGCTAAACTGTTCCGGACCATTCTGTCCGCTTAGCTTATTATGTCTGGCACATTGTGTCTGCAAACCCCTGTTCCCCAGGACAATTTTCCACCGGAAAAAAGTTTTGATTGAGGTCACAGAACAAAATGGGGTCAAATATCGTTTTGTTATTGTGTTTTAATTATAAATGTGATGTACTTTTAGTAGTCATAAATGCATTGTAGTTTGCTTTTGTTATGTAATAATAATAATAATAATGTGTGGATTTATATAGCGCACGTATCCACCAACTAAGTGGTGCTCAAGGCGCATTATATTATTATCCCTGCTCATAAGGCTCATAAGGCTCATAAATCATTCCTGAAACCATCTCAGCTCCCTGGGGAGTATACAGCTCAATTGCTGCCATTTCTAGCGCATATAGAGCAAACCAACTCTGCCTTCACAGGTACCCATTTAACCCCTGGGTGGAGAGAAGCAATTATGATTAAGTGTCTTGCTCAAGGACACAAGTGTCACGGCCGTGATTCGAACCCACATTATGTTGTTAACACCAGAACTTGAATCCGGTAAGCTACACCGCTCGGCCACGACACCCCACCGAAATCAAGCATCAATAACCCCAAATAAAACAAATTAAAAAAATATTCATACTTTCGTTCGTTACCGGTAGTTCTCAGAATCAAAAAGATTGAATGTGTTTTCCGTCTTGATTATTTTCTGCTCCACTCATTGAAACTGAAATTCATTGATTAAATTGCCAGATTTCTTGCAATATGCAATCTATGCTTTCAAATGCGTCATAATTTATGTAGTGTATAGTTTACACGACTATGAAAATAATCATAATTAGTTTATTTATTTTTGTTTAAATTCTGCCTCGGGCGTAATAAATGATCTTATACCTGGGTCGGTGCAAATACAACCAGCCAAATATTTAACAGAACCTAGACAAATAATTAATAATAATAATAATAATAATAATAATAATAATAATAATAATAATAATAATAATAATAATAATAATAATAATAATAATAATAATAATAATAATAATAATAATAATAATAATAATAATAATAATAATAATAATAATAATAATAATAATAATAATAATAATAATAATAATAATAATAATAATTTAAAAAAAAAATAATAATAATATAAAATAATAAAACATAAAAAAATAAAAATAAAAATAATAATAATAATAATAATAATAATAATAATAATAATAATAATAATAAGACATTTTTAAAGCGCTCTTACACAGCGCTGTACATTATTACCCCTGCTCATCAGGCGCATAAATCATTCCTGAAACCATCTCAGCTCCCTGGGGAGTATACAGCTCAATTGCTGCCATTTTGGCGCATTATTATAGGGCTCTGTCCTCTGTACCCATTTACTCCTGGGTGGAGAGAAGCAATTATGGTAAAGTGTCTTGCTCGACGACACAAGCACCACGGTCGCGGTTGGGATTCGAACCCATATTACGACGACAAATCCGATGCACTAAAATGCTCGGCCATGGCTCTCCATATAATTGGGTTCCATATTTATGTTCTGCAATATAATTTATTGATCAAAAAGGCATTGCAGATTTGTTTCTCTTATTCACGAAAAAGTAATGCATCAACAATAAAACAAAGTAATGCAAATTAAAAATAAACAAAAATATAAATCTACAAAATTATTTCTTTTTGAGAACCATTTCAGCCAAAAAGGTGTTGCCGTCTTGCATATGACAGGTTGTTTTCAAACTGCTCATTCTAATCAGAAATTCATTAACTCTTGTGGAATATATATTATCAATGAAAATTATAGACTTTCAAATGGGTTAGGCCTAATGAATATCATAATATATTGGATGTAGGCCTATTGTTTACATGATCATGAAATTGAAAATGACAATTAAGAATTATTCCCTCAACAGTAGTTCCGTGTTTGGTTTTTACGACGATCTCTCGACTTCAGGACGATCTCGAATAGTCAATGACGGAAGATGTTGAATCTACAGGGTCTCTCAACCGGTTCTACATTCTGACCCAAAGGTCAAATTAGTACATAAGGCCAACTTACTGGACTAAAAGAAACAAACAGACAATAAATATTTAAACAAACCAACTCCCCTCTTTTTTGCACTAATTATGCGCGTATTATTATTTTTTGTTTCCACGGGCCAAAAAGTGTGTGGGGGGTATATATCCCCATCCCCCCACCCAGGATTTACGCCCATGGTGTCTCTTATGACAGAGGTAACCGACAAAACTCCGTCTAATAAAAGGCTTCAGTTCGCAAAGCCAATACATAAATGCATATTATATGGAAAAAGAATTCCATAAATGAAAACCTTAACAAAACATTTCTAACTGGAAAACTCATCTGAGGCATTCCTTTAGCAAACCTTACAAAATACTTCTTTGATGAAAACATAACCAAATGCTTCTTTAGAGGAAGTATCACCAACAATCCTGTTTGGAAACACGACATTTTAATGCTTATAGTTGTTTTCAGGTAGGCCTACATAAACATATATGCTGGAAAGTACGTTGACAGATTTAAGTCAATCTGGCTATGGAACGTTTCAAAATTCGTATTATTTTGCACGCCGGTAACACGTTTCGCCACTTTACTTAATCAATATTCTCGTCTTTAGAATCTTAACTGAACTGGATATAAGGTCATGTCTGAATAAAATTCGGCACCGACCTTTCTGAGTACCGGGATGTGCATGTTAACCGCATCAATGCACGCGATGGATGAATCGAATGCCGGATGTTAGTTAAAGTAGGTACACTCACAGTGCGAGCAGTTCGGCAACAACTTGCAAAAAAAGGCAACTTGGGAATTGTAACTCTATCTGCTTTCCAGTAATTAGAAGATACGGATTGATATTGATCGTAAAGCGTAAAGAAGGGCTGGTAATATAGGGCGGTTGTTTTATTTGCGGGGATTTTGCCTCGTGCGAACCACCCTGATGAACTGCGTGTCATGAATGCATACGCACACATTATTTAAACAACCGATATCGAAACCACATGGGATCTCAATTGATACTCTCTCCCCTGTAATTAAAAAGGCACTTTTATCCGACATTTGAAATACTGTAAACAAGCAGAGGTCTAATAGACTAGGCCTATGTAACCATTCATTGTTATGTGTACACTTGTATGTTGTTCATATTATTATGTTGTTCATATTATTATTCTTCTATTATTATTATTATTCTATATATCTATATATCTATATATCTATATATCTATATATCTATATATCTATATCTAAATATCAAATACCGTACGAGCGCCCTACCAACTGAGCTAACCAGCCAGTGGCGCACCCAGGATTTGATTGGTGGGGGGGGGGGGCTCAAAATATTTTTATTTGAAATCCAATATGGGGGAGAGACATGGCTGACCCAAACCATAACCGCTGGCGCGGCTGCAGCCATGTCCCTAGTCGTGCTCGTCAGTGAACCTACGGCACATGTTAAATGTTTCCTGGTGGTTTCTAGTCATAAAAAGAAGACATTATGGCATGATTCGGACTCGTAGGGTTTTACCTTCCATATAATTTCCTCCTCTTGATGTAAAGAACTTGAGCTTGTTTCGTCTGCAAGATTTCTATAGTTAAATACTTTCATTGCGTGGACGTAAAGTTTGTGATCATTCCGGGCGGAGCTAAATTTTTTCAAACACGAATTTGGCGGCAAAACCAAATCCCAATATTATCCAATCGGTGTTTGCTAAAAGAGTGTCACATAATCTTTGTAAATTAAAACCCAATCCTGGGCCATTGTGTACAAACTGGAAAGGAGTTGATTATAATGCGGGCGTGTTTAAATATTACGAGTTATCTCAACGACAGTCAACGACCTCAACAAGAGAAACGGACAACAGAAAATGAAAATAAAATTAAGTAAAGCTGCTCCCTGATCAGGGTGCACCATGGCAGGGGGGAGGGGGAGAATGTGTAAAAATGCTTGTTATATATACTGGTGGCCCTTCAAGCTTACATGCACATGCATACGCAACGCCGTAAAATATAATAGTGAGTGGAATAAATGGAAAACTTTTGGAGGGGAGCTTGAATCTCCTGAGTCCCCATCCCTTGTACCACTGCCCTATACTCCTTGCCGAACTCCTCTGTAGACAAGACTTGGGCTCAGATTTTGCTCTCTTTCCTGGCTCCTTCTTTAAAAAAACAACAACAACATCAGCGGGCCCTTGGGGGGGGGGCTCGAGCCCCCCCAAGCTCCCCCCCCCCTTGGGTGCGCCACTGTAACTAGCCCCTATGTTGGTGGGCGGTCCACTTATGCCAATGATCTATTGCTCTATGGGGCCAGGTCAGACGCCAAACCTTATCTGCCGAGTAGCCAGGGATCAAGCCCCGGTCAGATGCAAACAACCTGGGTAACGGCAGTTGTAGATATCATACAACGGGACAAAGTAGATTTATAGAGAGAAACTGACCTGAAATATTATATAAACGTGAAGCTGGTTGATGCCGGACTCGAACCCGCGACCTTTCTAATACCGTACGAGTACTCTACCAACTGAGCTAACCAGCCCCTATGTTCGTGGGCGGGCCACTTATGCCAATTATCTTTTTCGTTTTCCACTTCCGAGTTCTCTTCTTTCATCTCCATCTTGTATGTCATGTCTGTCTCTCCGTTGGCCTGTGTGTTTGTCTGTGTGTATATCGCCTCCATGTTAACACCCAGCCATCATAACTTTCAAATTGCGCACTGCTAATCGTCTTACGAGCAGTGGAGCTCCGGGTGTCCTGATGAAATTAATTTCCATAGGTATTTTCCCTGAGGGACAATGTAACATAAATGATATGGACAAGCCAGAGGAAAAGGCTTATGCTATGTAATCTGCCAAATCTTGTAGGATCCTTCTGATTAAGTAGATGTCCCCGTGGCTAAATGCGGTGTGTGTACATGTCAATTTGTAGATGGGTCACAAGTTTTTGCAGGAAGCTACAAATCTCACTGAAAAACAAAATTAATCATCATGATCAGCAAACCTTATCACCGTCCAACGATTGAATGAATAACGCAAAAACCAAACTGTTTTCATGGGACGGGGGATGTCACTTTTCTAACTAAAATTGCCGCGTAGTACGACATTGGTAATTTTGTTGTAATGCAAATAAAGTAAGCATATTCATAAAAGCAGATTAACCAATGCTGTACACCCACTCTAATATAAAAATTCCATTCTGGTGTACATCCAAGTAAGAGGTTTGGTTAAAGTTTGCCAATTGAATAATTTTATAACATGTTGGCAGCGCACCAGATGGTAAACCGTCTCAGCTGTCTGGTGTGCATAAGGTACAGAATGTAATTCGACCCAATAACATATCATGTGACAAAATGTGCTTTATGAAAACTATATCCAGCTAGATTAACGATTGATCAATGTTCAGGGATTGGCGAATATTTTCAGCCATTCGGCTGG
Source organism: Zoroaster sp. YZ-2022 (assembly GCA_029582265.1). NCBI lineage: Eukaryota > Metazoa > Echinodermata > Asteroidea > Forcipulatida > Zoroasteridae > Zoroaster > Zoroaster sp. YZ-2022. Next base: position 14,446,174 of record CM055834.1, on the reverse strand, counting down.
ATTCACCAGATTTCTGTAACAAAATAAACACAAAGAAATGGGTCCTTGGTTTTAAGGAAATACGTTGGCCTAATTGGAAAGTAAATTTGTTTTTACCTTGATGAATAACATATTATGTATCACATGATTAAAGGTATCAGCAATGGTAACACCAAATGGTGGAGTTTTAGTGCAAAGCTGATGATGGTATATCAATCTTCCCCAGAAATAATGTTGTAGGCCAATAAAGCGCTGCAGATTTTTGTTAAGAAGTGTGAAAAAACTATGATTGCATTTTCATTTATTATTGTGCTGTTCCTCATTAAAGACACTTATTAAGAAGCTGAAACTGACAGGTTGGATATTTGGACAACGTAAACCGCGAGACTGGCAATTAAATCAATTGTTTATCACTCGACGCAATATGGGTTTTGGTAAAACGATTTTAGAGGTGGAAGAACGGTAATGACTTGAAATAGTGTGTTGGGGAAAAATACGCTGTACCAAAATTGCCTCAGGCATGTTACGTCAAAATATAATATGAATACTAAATGTTTGTACAATTTATGCATTTCAACGATCGTGGAAGCAGCGGCGCGATTGAGGCCTGGACCTAGCTATGAATGCCCCAGCCCCCCCCCCCCCTCAGAATTCAGATTTCTTAGAAAACCATAAAGGCATGTAAATAAAAAAAAGTGCCTTCAGAGCCCCCTGAAAAATCCTGGTTGCACTAACCCTAATTACGCTGCTGTGCAGAAGTTATTCACAAACACATAGGCCTGTTGTCTTTGTTGTTTCTCCCTGACCTATTTTAGCCACGATGTATCGATCAGAATGTATTACAGAAGACCAAATCCGTATTTAATTAAGTATCTAGGGTAATGATGCTGAATGTTAGCTGTGACTTGATACAGGATGTCTTTCAAAATTTAGCTATGACTCACAGATAATAAGCAAAGATTTCAAAAACTGTAAATGTCGCCTTGTATAACATATAATAAAAACATTTCCCCATGCAGTTCGTCAGGAAATACAACAAACGAACATAATGACAACTATTAACCTAATCTTGTCACAGAGTTATTGAATTGGGAAACAAAGTTATCACTAAGAATATATTGTGTTCAAATAATCGTTTTCTATCCGAAAGAAAACAGAACGAAAAAAATGTTACTATTCCATAGGAGGCCAGACAGTGAGAATTTGTCTCTACTGTCCTATTATTTCTTCGCTTATCCTTGCCTATTGATTAAGTGGAAATAAGACTGAACCCAACTTACTGAAAAAAACGATTGGTATTTTTGTGTTGCGACTATTACATTAGCAACACATTGTAGGTCTATATTTCTCTTGGCACTGTGACACTGTAAGTGAATGGAAGTAGGCATTGTGCAGCACGTGTACAGCCTAAATGGAACTGAAGGCGATGTGATAAATGTAGTTTACATACAAGTACACCTGAAGTAAAGGTGCTGGTAATCGAATAGCCATTTGACACCCTCGCTCCCCGGTGACGTGTCCAACACACCGTTGTCAAAATACCCTCGTCGTTGTAAAGAAAATTTGTTCCAAGAGTTTCTCCCCGGTTGGATATTCAGTTCCGAAGCCAATGGATAATTTCTCTCTTTCTGCATATGTCACGGCCAGATAGCTTGCCTACTGGCTTCTCGGGCGAACGTGCGCCTATTATTCGGGGCTGTCACGGCCTTCCAAAGACAAGTCTGGCCAGTACGAGGTGGTTTTAGGGCCCACGGTGAGGCCATCACACCTCACATCTGATGCCGGCAAGCGTGATCGCACTTTCAATGGATGCAATAAACGGTTATATCACAAATGTGATAAAGCTTTGGGCGTAGATGAAGGTAGACTGCATGCGGAATATTGATAGGAAAAGTCCAGGAAGTTAGATGATAATTGTGAAGTTATCCATGTAACCCTTCCATTTCCCTGCAGCAGCAGTAAAAGGGTGATTCATTTTAACAATGCGGCTTGAATGGATGTTGTGAGATTAATATTTAAAAACACGTTGTGCATTGAGGGCCTACGCAAAACATTTAACATCGAAATTCAATCAATAAAAAATAGCAAATTGTGATACATTTTGGTGAATAGTGAAAGTGACCATGTATTACGATACATCAAAAAGATGTTGATTTTCACACTTTTGTTTTCTAGAATAAATACATTGACCTGTGTGGGAGAAAAGGTTAGTGGTAGACTGAAACACGACACTGTCTGTAATGAACGCTCATTTTACTTTGACATACGACCATCAGGTAAAAACATACATGATTAAGACCCTTCCGACAATTAATTCACTTAGAAAATATTTATTAGTCCCTGACCTAGGAGATGCCCTCACTCAAACTGTGTAGTATTAAGTTTTTATATTTTTATTTTAGTATTGTTTTTAGTATTTTAGTATTGTCTCAAAGTGTGCCTATAGCCATGTTGTTTATCGTTCTTTGTGTGATTCAATGTTTGTTTACTTCCTAAGTGGTAGCATCAGGAGATCAACTCGACAGTAATTTAGTTTACTTTTTTGTAATCCTACAGGGGTGCTACTTTTGTTTCTGTTTCTGTTAATTTAATGTAAATTTGTGTTTATTTGTTTTTTCTACCTGTGAAATCAATAAATGAAATGAAGTGAAATGAAACCAGAATTACCGTTACCGAAACTGCTGAACTCTTTAACACTGCAATTTGAATCTTTTCACAAATTGGATATGCCAGACTGACCGGGTACTTTTCAAAAATATAAATTAAAATTTGTAAAGAAACTCAATCAAGATTACTTTAGTTGCTGGACTTGGAGCTTGGGTTACGCATCACATCTGGCAAACTGCTTGTGGTCTAATACAGCAGCAAAGTTACCCTGAGGATACTTCAGAGTTGATCTTACAAATTGTAATATAGGTCACCCGTCCAAGGACAAGATTGAAATTAATTGTCTTTTGTTGATCTTAAGGTTTCTTCATCTGATGAAAACGGACAAGAGAAGGAAACCGTCAGGTACCAACAGGGTTAGATGCAAGGTGAGTGGGAGAGGGCACACGGCCCCAAAAGATAGTTACGCGCTCGGCGATGTAGGCCTATATCAAATGTTTTGTGATTTGTTTTAGCAGGTTTAAATTATGCAGTTATGACTAAAAGGCACCCTGTTTTTAATTTATTTTCAGATGGTAACCGTGGAAGGTTATTCGTGACGAAATTAAACTCATCATGGCAAAATTATGTTAATCTCACTAGCTAAGATTACACAACAGAATAAGGCGCCGGCGTAATGCATTCCAGTGCGTTATAATTGCAGTGTTGTGTGCTAGCTCAGTGGTCTCAACGATGACAATGATGCATTAATGCTCCAACAGTAATAGGTTTATTCAAATACAATTGCTGGCACGTCCTACGCTTGCTTTTTTTAAGGATGTTCTTATGTCTGCCCTGTATAAACCACATCGATTGTTGTAAGGAGAGCCGCCAAAGAAAATACAATCCAAACGGGCTGCGATTATACGAGAGTGTTGGAACTTGAAACAGCGGTACAATATAACGCACTTACTGAATACCAAGACGGAGAAACGTGCTCCCTACCGACGAAATTTCATTAAGACTCTCTCTCCTTCCCGCACAAATTAAATAGAAAATCAATGGCATATTTCCTGACCTAATTGCAATGGCAGTCGTTCTTACTGAGTTGACGGTGCGAATTGCCCAAACAATTCAAAATCAATCCACTCCTATCTGCGTCTTTTATAGTCAATTGCTTTTAATCTGATAACTTAAAACCAATGACTTTACATAATTGTAATTTAATGTGTATTAGTTTTATGAAAAAGAAAAATATTTGCATTTCCTTGCAAATCAAAGGAGGATTCTTAGCCTAATTAAAACAGCATGATGTGACCTATCTATTGATATTTTTTTTTATATTAAACAATTACAGCCAGTTCCAAGTACAGCCTGACAAATAAATGTTCCTTTTTAGTTTTCCATCAATTCGTAGTGTTTAAATAATTTGAATTCTATAGACTTCCATTTTCAGCGAAAATTAAACATGTAGGTTTATATCTCGCACAATTTCATATGGACAAACGCATTATTTGTAATAGGCCTATATTCAAGTTTGTTCATGATAAATTTGCAACTCACTTACCATTGTATTACCACCCCCCCCCCCACAAGTAAACTGACCACGTCTAGAATTAACAGTGTTGTCTCCTAATTGTGAAAACCAATTCAATGTCCAGCGGCATTTTGTCACAAGTTGTGCATAGCCTTAAGATAAAACAGACTTAGTGTCCGTGACATCTCCATAAATCATTGTATTATTTATTGCTCGTAGGGGATACTAAAATTATATATTTATTGGGAACATATATAACTGAAATAACATAATCAAATAACGCAGGAAACTGTTTCTGAAATTTAACAACTGGTCAAACAAAAGGACTAGTCTCAATGCGAACATTTACTCCTTATGTGATTACCACCAAATATCAGAAATCTAACAGAAATCGATTCAGAAACATATAATAAAAGACACATATGCATAATTCGACAAAAAGAACATACATAAGGCAAATGTAAAATAATAAAATAAAAATCGACAGAGACATTTTCAGAAACAATATTTACACGGACAGAAAGTGCAAAGAAACAGTGAATGGCCTGAAGTTTCAACTCCGTAAAGTCGAATCGTACCAACACTTACATGAGCAGCCAGGTTGTCAACCAGCTTGTATAACAACCTATTCATATTTACAGACAGAAAGTGGAACATTTCGCCTGATATAAATTATAAACATTCAAACACATACCTTAGTAAAATTGAAATACAGTATTTTTGGGAGAAAAGAATAAGTCTCACAGTAGTGTGAAGAAATACTATTATAATATCTTAAACATAACAATGACCGTTTTGTGAAGAAAACATTTTTTTCTTTCCAAAAATCTGTAGACCTCAATATATTCCTTGATAGCATGGCTTACGTTTATCCAAACAAGTCTACAGTCTCATTCCAATTAAGCACAATCCCCTCCTGCTATGCATTTCTGTATATTTATATGATTTGTGTAGAAACCACGATTGTATGGCTGCCTACAAAACGAAAAGTACTGAAACATTGCAGTATCGATGATGAGTTTATAAATGAAATAAACTAAAAAAATGTATTGTTTTTGGGTGTTGCAGCCACTAAACACTACTGGCAAGCTCCAAAAACATAATTATTAAAACGGATCACAGCTTAACATAAAACTTACTTGGTTAAGGTATCAAACATCAAGTCAGCCTGTTGTCTTTTTTTTGGGGGGGGGGGGTTAAATTAGCGAAATAGTGTCCAAAATGATCCGAAGATCCACGTTGGAATGGATACGAACAATCTGATGGCATTGTCCTCGTTAAAGACACAGTGAATTAACAAGCTGGATCATTCACAGGTTGGTTTTGTATACATACGTGTTTATCTAGTTTTTTTTTAATGCATTTACAAACACAACAAAGTTATTGTAATGTAGTTAGGATTATGCAAAACAATGTCTGGAATTAGTTTCCTCCTTACTGATATCACATAATTACAAAATACGGGGTTACATTACGAGCCACCTTGGGATATCATTTTGGTCCCACACAAGTGTCTTTTCACAGCTGCCCGCACCACTGCATATGCATAGGCTTATATTGATAAAAGATTCGATGACTCCCTTGCGGCCCCGGTAAGATGTTTGGTCATCCCTGCACCTCCGAAGATTATTATGATATTGAACCGTTGCGTGGGTATGTACCTACCTCCTCTATAATTCAAATAATGAACTTTTCTTGAAACTCCTATGGGATTCCAGTACGCACATATGAGATAGTGAAGGATGGATTGTTCATCCTTTGGGATTGTTTGATGCGTTACATATTATTAGAAGAAAAGATTAATAACTGCAAACTCCTAAAAACTGAAACTAAACAGCATTTGTCAATGCTTTCATAGGACTTCTAATTCAGCTAATTTCAAATGTTAAGGTTGATATAATAATAATAATAATAATAATAATAATAATAATAATGTGTGGATTTATATAGCGCACGTATCCACCAACTAAGTGGTGCTCAAGGCGCATTATATTATTATCCCTGCTCATGAGGCTCATAAATCATTCCTGAAACCATCTCAGCTCCCTGGGGAGTATACAGCTCAATTGCTGCCATTTCTAGCGCATATAGAGCAAACCAACTCTGCCTTCACAGGTACCCATTTAACCCCTGGGTGGAGAGAAGCAATTATGATTAAGTGTCTTGCTCAAGGACACAAGTGTCACGGCCGTGATTCGAACCCACATTATGTTGCTAACCAAAAAATAAACATAGATAATACAAGTTATTGGCCTTACGTTTTTAAACTGTATAGCAGGTATACAAGCATTTACAGTACATTTTACGTCCATCGTCCATGTCACATTTGAGAACTGCTAGGTTCGAAACGTAAGGCCAATAACATTTATTTTGCATTTATACTATAGGCCCTTCATGTTGGTAAGCAGTTTGCCAGAGCTAATTATCTATTTATAAATAATAATAATAATAATAATAATAATAATAATAATAATAATAATAATAATAATAATAATAATAATAATAATAATAATAATAATAATAATAATAATAATAATAATAATAATAATAATAATAATAATAATAATAATAGTAATAATAATAATAATAATAATAATAATAATAATAATAATAATAATAATAATAATAATAATAATAATAATAATAATAATAATAATAATAATAATAATAATAATAATAATAATAATAATAATAATAATAATAATAATAATAATAATAATAATAATAATAATAATAATAATAATAATAATAATAATAATAATAATAATAATAATAATAATAATAATAATAATAATAATAATAATAATAATAATAATAATAATAATAATAATAATAATAATAATAATAATAATAATAATAATAATAATAATAATAATAATAATAATAATAATAATAATAATAATAATAATAATAATAATAATAATAATAATAATAATAATAATAATAATAATAATAATAATAATAATAATAATAATAATAATAATAATAATAATAATAATAATAATAATAATAATAATAATAATAATAATAATAATAATAATAATAATAATAATAATAATAATAATAATAATAATAATAAGTAATAGTAATAATAATAATAATAATAATAATAATAATAATAATAATAATAATAATAATAATAATAATAATAATAATAATAATAATAATAATAATAATAAAAATAATAATAATAATAATAATAATAATAAGTAATAGTAATAATAATAATAATAATAATAATAATAATAATAATAAGTAATAGTAATAATAATAATAATAATAATAGTAATAGTAATAGTAATAATAATAATAATAATAATAATAGTAATAATAGTAATAATAATAATAATAATAATAATAATAATAATAATAATAATAATAATAATAATAATAATAATAATAATAATAATAATAATAATAATAATAATAATAATAATACGTACGAGGAGGACAGACGTGTGTAAATTGGCGCTGCAAAAAGAAGCAAACATTTCACTTTTCTATATAGTCCTTTTACACCAAACGTACCAGTCTTCTTCAACGAAGTTATAGTGCAAGATTGTGTTTTGTTTGATACGAGCAAAAGAAACATCTAAGGCCTTTTTTAGGCCTAACTTACCAATTCAGGGCCCGGTGGCCCCTCGCCGGCGCCATTTTGTATGACCATGGCTACGTACGCCCAGTATAGACCAAGGGACCGAGTAGGCCTTAAACGCCCGAACACGATTCGCTTCAATGCCCGCAACGTGGATGCTGATCCAGAACAGGTCTACCAAGCCATTAACAAAGAACTAGAATCCGTGGAAACAATTAAATGCATCGCTCATCTGGACAGTGGCTGGTACAATGTGTCGTTTGACAATGAAAAGGACTGCCAACAAATCGCACAACAGGGCATAATACTACAAGGAATGCTTATGCAATGTGAACGGGCGAACGTGCAAGACTCCGTAGTAGTATATGTTAAAGGTCCATATGAAATGGAGGACAACGTGGTGGTTAATGCCTTAATGAATTATGGAACAGTTTCTAATATCAGAAGGCAACATCATTATTTTGATGAACAAATTGAGAACGGAGTACGAAGCTTGCTTATCAAAAACATAAAGAAACCAATACCAAGCTACATCCGAGTGGGAAGTTACACACTCCCGGTTCGACACAAGGGCCAAGAAAAAACTTGCCGCATTTGCCACCAACCCGGCCATGTAGCAAGACAGTGTAAACAGAGAGGAAGGTGCTTTATTTGCGGGGAACAAGGACACAGAGCAGAACATCACAATGGGGAAAACATGATGGAAACAGGACCTGGTGTAGATCAAAGCAAACAACAGACACGACAAAGAAAAAAAGGGATTTGGGATACATCAGACGAAGAACAGGAAGGAAAAGAAGACTCGGATGCCGAAGCGCCTGACAATGAACATATTGAGGACATCAGTAGTGAAAGTGAAGACGAAGAAGTTGAAATCAGAGAGATAAGAGAAAAAGAAACACCAATCGAAGCAGATCTCACTAAGACGAAGGATACAAGAGAATCTAAGGTAGAAGGACCGACAGTTTCAACCGAAAAAGAGAACAACCAAGATGACAACAAAAAAAGGGCGGACAAATCAGCGGACAAATCAGCGGACAAAGAACCAATGCCAGCTCCATTGAATCAGCAACGCGAAAAATCAAACGACATAGACAAAAGCCTTAAGAGGAAACAAAGAAACCTTGAAAACGAGACATCTCCAAAACAAACGCAAAAAAAGAAAACAACCAAAGCAAAATCTTGGGCCGATATAGTCACACAAGCTAAAGACAACAACGAAGAACCCAAACCAGTCGAAACAGAAACAGGAGAGCATGATTCCAGAACACAGAAGGTGAATACAGAAGAAGAGTACGAAGAGATGGAGGAACAAGTGGAAACGGATGACACGCAATATGACGAACTAGTACCATGGACAAGGAAGGGGGTGCAGAGATTCAGGAAAAGAAGAGGAACAGGGGCAAGTGCTAATCTAACTAGACCCCTACCGTACGCATACCCAAGAGGGAGAGGGAGAGGACGGAAAGACACTTAAGTATAAAGATATTACTCCGTATTGTTTAATTTCAGGATGAAGGCGATACTTCCCATTATAAGTGTTATGACCGCCCTTACAATAGCCACTCTCAATGTCAATGGTTTAAGGGATAATCTCAAAAGAGAAATTGTTTTTGATTATTTTATTCGGAGGAAAATTAACATTCTCTTTCTTCAAGAAACCCATAGTGAAAAGAAAGATGAAAATCAGTGGCTTAAACAATGGAGAGGTGATATCGCTTTCAGCCATGGACAACGTAATTCGAAAGGGGTTGCTATTCTTACTTCAGAAAAAAGTGGAATTGTGTTAACCAATAAACAAAGTGATAACGAAGGTCGTTGGGTTAAAGCAGACATTTTGTGTCAAGAGGAGAAATTTACTCTTATGTCAGTTTATGCACCAAATGTGCTGTACCCCAGAATTAATTTTTTTAAAGAACTATGCAATCATGACATTAATTTTGAAAAATTTATCATGGCTGGGGATTTTAACTGCCAACTGGACATGAATAAACAGCAAGACCGTAGTATAGATAAACTAAAATGTCTAATACAAGAAAAAGAATTGATTGATGTGTGGAGAACAGTTCACCCCACAGATACAGGGTATACCTTTTATCATAAAGTTTTAAAACGATCTAGTAGGATTGACTATGTTTTTGTCGCTGAAAATATGCTTCACCAAATTACGGAAATTGGGATTAGTGGAATGGGTATGGCCGACCACAAAGTTATCACTTTGCGACTGAATAACCAAGATATTATAAGAGGCCCGGGCCGATGGATGTGTAATAACTCTCTCCTTAATGATGAACAATGTAAAACTAGAATAGCTTATTTTTGGAGATACTGGAAAACACAGAAGCGTAAACATAACAATATTTTAACATGGTGGGACATAGGGAAAAGCCGTCTCAAAGAAATCATTAAAGAGTACGGTGTGGAAAAGGGAAGACAGGAGAAATATGAAAGAAAAAAATTACAAACAAATTACGACAAGATGATGGCCAATCCACGCGACCACTCTGATGAAATCAAACAAATTGAAAAACAGCTTAAAATTTTAGAAATTAAAGAATGGGAAAAAGCCAAAATCGGCTTACACTATTTAAAAAAGGTTGAAGGTGAAAAGCCCAGTAAATATTTTCTGTCTTCCCAGAAACAACAAATGAAAACCAATGTTATGAAAACGGTTCAGGACAGTAAAGGTAATTTCCAAAATAAACCAGTTACTATGCTTAATTGTGTGAGAACGTTTTATGAGAAACTCTATTCATCTGAAAAAACGGTTGATTACCAAAAGAAAACTATTCTCAATGCTATTGAGAGCATAACATTTGAGGATGAAGTTAAAAGTGATATAGAACAAGAAATAAGTGAACAAAATCTGTTCTTAGCTCTCTGTGAAATGAGTAAGGACAAATCGCCAGGGTTGGACGGTTTAACAGTTGAATTTTATACCACCTACTGGCCTATTATAAAAGATGACTTTGTAGAAGAAAACGGGTTCTCTCCCAAATACAATGAATACAGCTTTAATTTGTTTAATATTTAAGAACAAAGGGACAGAAGTGATTTAAAAACTGGCGCCCTATCAGCCTACTCAATGTTGATTACAAAATTATTGCTAAAACCCTTACTAACCGTTTCAAAAATTATGCCTGAAATCATTCAGGAAGAACAAACCTGTGGAGTTAAAGGAGGAATATCCATGATAATTTGATGATTTTAAGAGACACCGTAGATTATGTTAACAATGAAAATATCCAGGCTGCTATGTTAAGCATAGACCAAGAAAAAGCTTTTGACAGAATTGAGTGGAATTATATGTATTCGGTTATGGAAAAAATGGGTATACCAGTAGAACTTATCAAATGGATAAAAATTATGTACAGCAACCCTGTGAGTGCTATTATAGTTAACAATTTTATCACAGAACCATTTAGCGTGACGAGGGGAATTAGACAAGGCTGTCCTTTGTCCCCTCTTCTATATACAATATGTGCAGAGGGACTGGCTTGCTTAATAAGAACTAACAAAACAATTAAAGGAATCCGTTTACCGGGAACGGTTGAGTGTCAAAAGCTTATCCAACATGCAGACGACACAACTATTTTTATTACAGAAAACAAAGACTTTGAAGCCCTTGAAAGTGTTTTCCAGATCTATAGCGAAGGTTCAGGATCCAAGATCAATAAGGCAAAAAGCCATGGTTTATGGCTGGGCAAGTGGAAAAATAGGAAAGATAAACCAGGGGGATTGAATTGGGAAAACCAGAGTTTAAAAATTCTTGGTATTGTCTTCGGTAACGAAGATAATTCTAGTCAAAACTGGGAACCTAGAATAAATAAAATGAAAGCTGTTTTAAATAGATGGAAAGGAAGAAACCTGACAATGAAGGGAAAATCAGTTATTGTTAATAGCCTAATAGGCGCAGGTTTGTCTTACTTTGGTACCACTCTATCATGTCCAGAAGAATACATAAACAAAATGCAAAACATTATTTTGAACTTTTATTGGAATGATAAACCACATAAAATAAAAAAGAACACAATAACAGGATTAAAAGAAAAAGGAGGAACAGGTTTAATTAACGTTAAACTTAAGCTACAGGCCCTCAAAACTAATTGGATTAAGAGGTACACAGAAGGAAGAGGGAAATGGAAACGATTATTCAATTATTGGTTGGAAAAAGCTAGCGGGAACAATCGCCTCAAGTGGTTTGTATTCAGTAACCCATCAACCATTGTACCCGAAACACCTACCTTTTATATCGATTTGATTAAAGCTGTCAAAGAGGCTGGTGGTAATATAAGACATGAATGTACTTGTGTTAATGAGGCCCTTGAAGTGCCTTTATGGAAGAATAACATAATCACTGGTAACAATGAAAAACAGTTAGACAGTAAGGTCCTTAAGCCTATGGGAATTACAGACCTGAGACAGGTAATTGAGAAAGGTCAGTTAATTTCATATTGTAAGATGGCTGAAATGTGCAACATCAAGAAGATCAATGCGGGAAAAATCGCAGCAGGTTTAAAAACAAACATTAACAAAATCCTGATAGAAGAAAAGCGTGAAGGCCCTGCCAATCACGTTAGCAACAAAATAGAGTTTAAACTTGATTCGAACCCAGATGATATAATAAGTGTTAAGAATATTTCAGTAAAACAAATTTACCAAAGTCTAATAACCAAAGCTTTCATAACCCCCGTTGCTGAAAAGGCATGGGAAAAACAACTTCTTCTGATACAAAAACGTGACTGGAATCAAATATGGAAAAACGGATGTTGTCAAATTTTAGATCAAGAAGACAGAGATATATGGTTTAGACTTAAGCACAGAATACTTCCTACGAAAGAAAAATTACTTAAGATGGGCATTACCCCTGATGGAAAATGTTACTTATGCAAAGAGTATGAGGAAACAATTGAACACCTATTTCTCTCTTGTGAAAAGGTTTTAGAATCCTGGAACTTTGTAGAATATATGCTAAGGAAATATACAAAAAACAAACAATTCTACCTGAATGATAAAATGATTATCCTAGGGATAGGAAAAGGAGTCCAACAAATGTCCCTTTTGTTGATAGGGAGGCTTCATAGGATAATATGGAAAAATAGATGTCAAATAAGTACAGAAATTAAAACGACTGAACAGATCAATATCTTGACGAATTATAAGACCAGCCTGAAACTTTCAATAAGAGAAGAACAAACTAGACTTTCACACAACGACTTTGAACAATTGTATTTAAAAAACAAGGCTTTGTGCATGTTACAAAATGATGTTATCAATTTCTTGTTTTAATAGCTCTGTGTGCATTTGTATGTATGTATATGTATGTATGTATATGTGTGTATGTATGTATGTACATGTATGTATGTATGTATGTATGTGTATATGTATGTATATGTATGTATGTATTATGTATATGTATATGTGGGTATATGTATGTATATGTATATGTATGTATGTATGTGTATGTATGAGTATATGTATATATGTGTATGTGTGTATATGTATGTGTGTGTATATGTATATATATGATTTATTTCGCTTGATGAATTTCCATTTGGAGAATTTGTGATTAATTGTGCGATTCTTTTGTTTACAATCTTTTTTGTACCAATTTCCTTAAATGTAAATCGCATTTTGTATTGCCTTATTGCGTCCACTATGTATTGTGATTTATTGTCCATTTATGTATTTATGTTTTTTATATGTATATAAGGATTAATTCCAAAGTTTGTCCTATGTACAATGTGATATATTGTAATAGTGGAAATGTTGTATCTTGTAAATGTTTTGTTGTAACAGTGATGCAATAAATGGAGTTGTTTTAACTCCACTGAAAGAAAAAAAAGAAAAAAAATAGTAATAGTAATAGTAATAATAATAATAATAATAATAATAGTAATAATAGTAATAATAATAATAATAATAAATATTTGTAGCGCGCACATATCCACCCTGCTGGGCGCTCAAGGCGCGGAAACAAAGAAAAAACATGAGTACAAACAACATAGTACAATGACAGCATAGAAAAAAAAATTATGTACCGAGGATGCAATTACAAATATACATCATCTTTGAAGAATTGTGACATAGGATGAGTTTTAAGCAGCGACTTAAATCTAGTTATACTATGACAAGATTTGAGTTTAGTTAAAAAAAAATAATAATAATAATAATAATAATAATAATAATAATAATAATAATAATAATAATAATAATAATAATAATAATAATAATAATAATAATAATAATAATAATAATAATAATAATAATAATAATAATAATAATAATAATAATAATAATAATAATAATAATAATAATAGCAAATCACTGTCCAGATTCTGTCAAACTTGTCCAGCATGCTGACGATGCTACTTTTTTTGTTAGCGATAATAACGATTTTAATGTCTTTAATGAAATTCTTAGTGTATACTGTAATGGGAGTGGGTCTAAATTAAATGTTTCTAAAACAAAAGGGCTCTGGTTAGGTAAATGGAAAAATAGGACTGACGATCCTTGCGGTTTTGATTGGAGTAATAGTAAAATTAAAATTTTGGGTATAATTTTTGGAAATGACGTAACCCCCGAAGACAACTGGGGCCCCCGTATAAATAAGATTAAGTGTATTTTAGATAAGTGGACCAAACGTAATTTGACTCTTATTGGCAAAGCGGTCATTGTTAATACTTTAGTTGGATCAGGGTTAAATTATTTGGGGAGCGTTATTTCTTGTCCGCGCGAGTGGATTATGAAAATAGATAAAACCATATGGAATTTTTACTGGGATGGGAAAGTGGAGAAAATCTAAAGAAATACCATTATTGGTCCTAGGGATAAAGGAGGTACTGGTTTGGTTAATGTTGGATGTAAACTCACGAGCATCAAGGTCCAATGGTTTTCTAATTTTATATCAAATCTCAAGGCAAATGGAAACAATTCTTTAATTACTGGATTACTAAAGCCAGTGATAAAAGTAATCTTAATTGGTACGTCTTGTCCAATAGCCATAAACCCGTCAACACGACCCCATTTTACCAAGATTTAATTTATGGCTTTAAAGCGGTAAACGGTAAAATAAATTGTTCCTTCTCCGTATGTTCAGAAACAAAAGAAGTCCCTTTGTGGCATAATGTCTGTGCGACTGATGATGATACAGAACTTAACAGTCCCCTGCTCGTTTATAATAACTTTAATAAAATCAAAGACATTATTGATAATGGCTCTTTAATATCCTTTCGCAAGGTAGCAAAGAAATGCAATATTTATAATATAATCGCCGGTAGATTAGTTGCTAGAATAGACAATCACATTAACCATTACTTAATTGAAGAAAAACGTATCGGTCCCCCAAATCATATTTGTAATTGGCTAGTTATTTTCGATAGGCAGTCCGATGATTATATTGATGTTTCTGATACCACTGTGAAAATTAATTATCGTAATTTAATTCTATCAAAATTTACTGATCCTAATATCCAAGTCAAATGGCAAGAAATTCTTCACTTTCGCCCTAATTTAGATTGGTCTTCAATTTGGAAAAATGGACTAAATAATTTTATTATGGACCCTGAAGATAAAGATTTGTGGTATAAGTTAAAGCATAGGTGTCTCCCTACAAAGGTTTTTCTTTCAAAAATAGGTACAATTAATGACAATATTTGCCCCCTCTGTAATGCTGAACCAGAAACTCACGAACATTTGTTTATTTATTGCACCCGCACCTTAAACGCGTGGCTTTTTGTAGAACACATACTTAATAAATACTCCGGTAAAAAAGATTTTTATTTAAATGATCTTAATAGGATCCTGGGATATAAAATGAGTCATATTCAAAATGCCATCATTGCTAAAATGCTACGTATCATTTGGGTTATCCGATGTAAATTAGTCTTTAATAATTTTTCTGTCCCCTCCGATATTGATATTACCTTCCAGTTTAAAGTACATTTGAAGAAATTTCTTTATCTCGAAAAAAAAAAGAGTAAAGTTGAGAGTTCTTGGTGCGAAAAAATTTTGCTCTTAGTTACATAATTACCTTTAATGTAATTAATCATTGTTTTTGCGCTTTTGTTATATTGCGCTTTTGTTATATTATTTGATTCACCTTTGATATGAATTATTTTTGATGCTAATACGTGCATTATTTTTGTGGTGATTTATATTTGTAGCAATTTATTGATTGTGTATTTATTGTTGATATTGCTTGTTTGTTATTTATTAATTGATCTTCATCAAATTAATTTATTTGTCATATTTGAGATTAACTTTAAGTTTTTTAATTTGTACATATTCTTTAGCACCTGTATTATTGTTTACGTATTGCTGTATTTGTACTTGTGCTTTTGAAATAAAAGGAGTTTAACTCCATTTGGAAGAAAGAAAGAAAATAATAATAATAATAATAATAATAATAATAATAATAATAATAATAATAATAATAATAATAATAATAATAATAATAATAATAATAATAATAATAATAATAATAATAATAATAATAATAATAATAATAATAATAATAATAATAATAATAATAATAATAATAATAATAATAATAATAATAATAATAATAATAATAATAATAATAATAATAATAATAATAATAATAATAATAATAATAATAATAATAATAATAATAATAATAATAATAATAATAATAATAATAATAATAATAATAATAATAATAATAATAATAATAATAATAATAATAATAATAATAATAATAATAATAATAATAATAATAATAATAATAATAATAATAATAATAATAATAATAATAATAATAATAATAATAATAATAATAACGGAGAGCAACGACGACAACTGCCAGGATTTTGGGATACCAATAGTGAGTTGAGCGAGACTGGAAACAGCCGTGGCGATGAATCAGATTATGACTCTGGTTCATGCAAGGGAGACGCAGAAGAAGAAGAAGAAGAAGAAGAAGAAGAAGAAGAAGAAGAAGAAGAAGAAGAAGAAGAAGAAGAAGAAGAAGAAGAAGAAGAAGAAGAAGAAGAAGAAGAAGAAGAAGAAGAAGAAGAAGAAGAAGAAGAAGAAGAAGAAGAAGAAGAAGAAGAAGAAGAAGAAGAAGAAGAAGAAGAAGAAGAAGAAGAAGAAGAAGAAGAAGAAGAAGAAGAAGAAGAAGAAGAAGAAGAAGAAGAAGAAGAAGAAGAAGAAGAAGAAGAAGAAGAAGAAGAAGAAGAAGAAGAAGAAGAAGAAGAAGAAGAAGAAGAAGAAGAAGAAGAAGAAGAAGAAGAAGAAGAAGAAGAAGAAGAAGAAGAAGAAGAAGAAGAAGAAGAAGAAGAAGAAGAAGAAGAAGAAGAAGAAGAAGAAGAAAGTATAATAATTAGTCAATTCATGGATGTGGAAGAGGAGGAACAACTACGGAAAGAGCCCCCACTAAAGACCAGGAAACTTGACCGGCAGTCGGCACCTTGCAAAAAAGATAACCGAAACACACCAAGCAAAGATGGGATGTCACTATCTAAGAGCCCACTGACCCAGGAACCCCTCCAAGAGCAGGAAAAGTCACCAGTTAAAAGCTCGGCCAAATCACACCCATCACCAACTACAGCAGGACCGTCTACAGACCACAATACTCCAACAGACCAGAACGCACCGAAAGAAAAGTCGGGAACGTCGACAGGGGAAAAACCAGGAACATCGATACGGGAAAAAGCAGGAACATCGACAAAAGAAAACCCAGGATTATCAGTAGCAGATAAACCGGGGACATCGGCCAAAAACAGAGAGTCTGTACCGAGCTCGAGCTGGGCAGATGCAGTCAAAAGCAAGGGCAAGATGGGAAAAAAGAACTACAAAGGGAAACATGACAGCAAAAAGAAACACATCGATCAAAGGTCTGACTATGAAAGGATGGAAGTTGCATCCGGTGATTCATCAGATCAACACGACGATGATGATATGGTACCCTGGGTGCGGCAAGGCATACAACGATACAGAAGAAGAAGGGGAACAGGAACCATTGCCATTTCGAATAGAAAAGTACCTTACAACAACAGGAAAGGACGTGGACGGGCCATACCGAAAGATGATTAGCAAGTTAACTTAAAAGTTACCTGAATTTGTATTTGAATCAATATACGCCAAGAATTCAGTATTGTGTACTGTTGTAAACAAACAAATTAAGTTTAAAATTTAAACAAATGAAGAAAGTATATATAGAATGTATATTAAGAATGTATATGCCTTGTAATAACTCTTATTAAGTAGTAAATAATTTCGTTAATTGTTTATTAATCTTTGTATCTTCATGTTAAACTTAATTTTTTACATACATTTAAGTAAATAATGTAATTTATTTCATTTACTTTGTTATGGATAATTGATTGATTTAATGACCGACTAACTGATTGATTACTTGATTAGATTGTTAATGAGTTAGTTGATTACATATATTTGTTATTCATGTTAAACTTTACCGTATGTTTTGTATATACTTGATTAATACATGAATAAAAGGAGTTCTACAACTCCATTGAAAGGGGGGGGGGGAAAATAATATAAAAAAAAAATAAAATAAATAAATAAATAAATAAATAAATATAATAATAATAATAATAATAATAATAATAAGGACTTATATAGCGCACGTATCCACCAACTAAGTGGTGCTCAAGGCGCATTATATTATTACCCCTGCTCATAAGGCTAATAAATCATTCCTGAAACCATAAAAAAATAATAATAATAATAATAATAATAATAATAATAATAATAATAATAATAATAATAATAATAATAATAATAATAATAATAATAATAATAATAATAATAATAATAATAATAATAATAATAATAATAATAATAATAATAATAATAATAATAATAATAATAATAATAACCTTTGCATCCCGTTTGCTTTATTGGTGAAGTCACACGAGAAAGCGGTTTCCAACTCTTACCACTAGAAAGGGCGACAACCCGACTAGTTATCTCTCTCTCTATATATATATATATCTATATAGAGA
Source organism: Zoroaster sp. YZ-2022 (assembly GCA_029582265.1). Lineage (NCBI taxonomy): Eukaryota > Metazoa > Echinodermata > Asteroidea > Forcipulatida > Zoroasteridae > Zoroaster > Zoroaster sp. YZ-2022. The sequence goes on along the minus strand of CM055834.1, from coordinate 14,427,489 downwards.
GAGAAAGCCTCTGATGAAGGTCCGGATTGGATCGAAAGCTAAGGCCACCCTCCCGATTTAATTTATATATCTCTATATCTCTATATCTCTATATCTCTATATCTCTCTCTCTATATATATATATATATAAACGTGAAGCGAGCAAATAAAAATTGACTGATGCCGGACTCGAACCCGCGACCTCTTGAATACCGTACGAGTGCTCTACCAACTGAGCTAACCAGTCCCTATGTTAGTGGGCGGTCCACTTATGCCAATTATCTGCTAATTATATCTGCCGAGTAGATATACGTAATACTGTATATAATGTATATACATAATACTGTATTTCATAAAATGTGTATGTGAAATCTGTAATTTTGTTTATGTCATGCTTCTAAGTGAACCTTACGACATTGCACTTCTCGGGTTTGAAGGACATGACCCATTTATATACCAGGATATTCTGTTAAAGATCGAGCAAAACACAGTCTGAAGGCGATGTAAATGAACGGTAGAGTTCACAATCATTTTTCATTTAAGCACAGACGTTGTATACTTGATGCCCCGTGGCAGAGCGGTAATGTATGGCACACGAGGAGTACATAATTGAACACACCAGCAACTCGACATAGGAGTAGACAGGGTTAAAGCTTGAGGGGGTCACGTCAACACCATTTTTTGTGTTTAAACTTTTGTTCAAACTTGTTGCCTTCAATGTCAAATGAGTTATATGTTTACAAATTGTCAGGTACACTAAGTATTTTAAGTCAGTGACAAGCTATTTCATAAAGAAGTGCAATACATAAAAAATTATACACAGTTTACAAAAGATTGTGTATTGCCCAAAGGTATATTCCTAAAAACGAGATAATTATGCAAGAGCTTCCCCTGCATCATGTGATATCGCAACAGTGTGTCAACTAGTCCATTGGAAAATCAATATTACGGTTCTCCCACTGAATATTCGGTATAGGCCAGACATTGAATCGTATTTAAAACAGAAGAAGAATTTCCTTTTACTCAAACAAATTCAGTGTGTGTTTACTACCGTAAGTATGGATACAAATTATTAAAGTAAAAGGCTAAATGCATGGAAGAATTATATTAAATTATAGAAGTATTTGCTTTTCTATTATCAAGCGTTTTGTTGAATAATTGCCGTTTACTTAATTCGTAATTATGAAAATGAGTAAATACTACTTAATTCAAGCAAATGCTTGTATTTTAAGAAAACTCAAGAGGTGCCTTAAATGTCAATAATTGTTTACAGATAACTGGTGCGTATAAATGCCACTTAGAGGAGTTTTGACAGCATTTATACCAATAAGGTATATAAAATTTTCGTTTTAGAACAGTTATTAAACAAATATAAATACAAATCGCACTTTTGACAGCATAACATCTGTCTGTTATTCTAAGAAAGACACAGACTGCAAACAGCTTTTACTTGAAACTTTGAAGCATTATTATATATAAGTATACAACTGCTTGAATTGCTGAAATCGTTCAAATTTTAGTAGCACTAGCTAGCTACGGCCGTTTTAGCAATGTTTTCAGTAAAAAAATATTCAAAAGGAATTAACAGATGCTTTTTCAAATGATTTTGCTAAGCATAACACACACATGTACTTCAATCTTGTGTGTGCTGGGTGTGAGAGGGCGTTCAAGCAAATATCATATTGATAGTAAGATAACACTATAGCAATCACTGCAGTATTTAGAATAGACGCATTGCAAGAAAAGAACCAGATAAAGCTTCTGCATAAATTCGTCAGAAATTAATTGCACAAAAGTCTGAGCGCCAAATATTGTTCCGACAGCTAATAAATCAGTCAACAATCAATTATTTCCGACAGTCTGCTAGCTCATTATTCTTCAATACAGATAATTACATTCAAATGTTCTTGTATAGTGCAAACGGGCTATAATTATATTTTCGACTGCCAATTTAATTGTTCCGACAGTCCGTCATTATACCAACGGCACACTCTCCCTATTTGTTGGTAATATATAGGGATCGGAACAGCTCATTATCGACAGCGCATTATTCCGACGGCCAACTTTCCACTCTGTCATGGTGACAAGAGTCCATATTTGTTTTCGGAACAATTGGACTTCCGGAAATATAAAGCTGTCACCAGTTTACAAATAGCACCTGATAAAAAGCGGCGTCCTATTGAGTTTGCGGACAATTTACCAGAAGCATACCAGCAACATAGGCTATGATTATATCGTTGACGTGATTTGATTCGTAGAAATGATCTGGTAAAACAAATAAATATTAAAAGTGATGAGTCGGAAATTTTAATTTGATTGATAGGCCTATATATATATCTCTCTCCATATATATATCTCTCTCCATTTGGTAAAGATTTCAGTTGATGTAGCGACAACTAATATTCATCTGATAGAGATACTTTTTTTAAAGGTCTGATTCAATCTTGTTTACGTCTGCTTCGTCGCAAAGAGAATAGATTGGATCTCTTCAACCCCTGTCTTCGGGAAGTTGTTCAAAAAGTAATGCATTTAATTCTGATTACAATAGCATGCTTACATCCCCTCTAGCAGTGAATGTGTAACATGTGTCACTCTAATGTGTTGTTCAAACCTGCAGGCTTTTTCACCTCGGGGTGACTTGCCAAAATTCCTGGTTTATTATGCCCCTTAACTGTTGACAAGAGTACCTTCCGCGCCAAAAAAGTAATCAGCCCTCAGTGCGCGGAGCCGTATCCACAAGACATATGTAATTTCACGCCCGATCTTACTGTACCTGGAGAAATCAAACGGTCAACTTGTTTTTGCAGGCTGTGTTGAGTACCGTACTTCCAAAAAACGTAATTGCTCATTCCGGGGCTGTTCCGGTTGGGTCGATATTAAAGGTAAAAACAGCTAGTTTCTTTTCAGGGTAGCCCTCTAGAACAATGAAACAAGTTGAACAGCCTCACATCCAATGGTAACAACAATATCCGTGGAGAATTAAAATTAAGCAATATAACTGGCTACTACTACAAGCCATTTGCGTTTTCAGTCAAGAATGATTGTTGCAGTCTTGGACATCGCATCAATGGACATATATTTCGCTGGAACTCTAATCTTTTAGTGGAGATACCACGAAGAGTGCGTTGTGTGACAGGCAATTTACGACAAAATCCATGACGAAACCCCCCCCCCCCCCATTTTAAATTGTATAACCTGTACTCTTACACTCCTGAGTCCGAATCATTTACAAGCAATACCATAACTTAAGCCGTTCAGATTGGCTATTATAAAGATAATTGTAATAGGCCGATTTACAGTTTTCCCATAACAGTGACGGGGAAAATGAGAATCAACATTTAAAAAAAAATTATTTAAATAATATATTTTGAAAGTTATTTCTAACACATATTAGTTGCCATTGTGTTTTACAAATTGATGATGACAGCCATGACTACCAGCGCCCTCATACGTCTGTGTGATCGTCAATGAGCACGTTTTATTGAATTATATATGGCCTAGTATTATTAAAGTCACTAAACTCCGACACAAATGCCCTAACATTCGACATAATTAAAAAGGGCAGTTAATTTGAATATATAATTATACAAATAAAAACGCTGCATTTTATCTACCCTGCAAACAAGAGCACAATATGTTATTATTGGCAATGAACCAAAGAGAACATGCTTTCTTGATTGTGTTTGTGACTATACGTGCCAATCGTCATCGGGCAAGCTCGATGGTGGAGAGGTTAAGACGTCTGCACACAGACGTAAGCAGGAGGTTGTGGGTTCGAATTCCGCCCGAATCGCCTCTGGAATTTAGTTTTTATTCCGTGTGATATATTGAAATTTTCGAGAAATAGTGAATGCAAATTTAAATCTGAAATCGCTCATCTGCATGTCAGCTGATTATGATCCATTTAAAACCCTATGCACTATTGGTAATGTCGAAACATTTCGATCACAGTTTTACATAAAACACACCTTGCATAAAGTTGATAATGGTATCAGACATGAATTATTTCTGTCTGAGGCGCTAACGTTTTAGTAAATTAGTACAAATAATTTCCCAATGTTTATCATCTGGACGTAATTGAATGAATATGAACAAAATATGAATGCATTTTCATTATTTTTCACGATAACACAACGTTATAAGCCGAAACGTTCACAGATTGGTTGTTTAACATACATCTTGATTCAAAGAAAGTAGGGATACTTCGTTTAAAAGCAGTTTTGGCCGTATTATCAATGTCTGATGTACAAGAGTTTTAAGAATGAACTCGTATAACCCTGCTATGTTCTCACCACGAAATAAGCTGACATTTTAACATGTTATTTTTTTTCTTATATTTACCAGTATGGATGCATTTACAGACATTTTACTTACATGTAAAATGTATACTATACCTTTAATACCGGGGCCAACTAGACCAATGAGTCTCAACGCTTTAAGTACCTCGAGGTAAAATCAAATTAATATTGACATATAGGTGCCGGTAAGACTACCTATACTTTCCATATATGGTTACATTTTAAACATGCGCCCATGGTAAAAACTTGTGGAACAATATGACTAAACACAAGACAATGTTAATACGGAGGTAACTTTGATATAGAGATTTGAAATGAAAACGTTGACAGCTAAGGTGGCAGCACGTACTAGGGATTTACTTTTATCTATCTGTATTTAACACCTTTGTGTCAGTTCTAAATCTTCAACAGGCGCGCATTCATTCAGTGTCTATAAAAAGAGTGAGGGCACATGAACATAAAAGGAGTTGGAAACTTCCCCCCCCCCAAAAAAAGGGGGCGCAGAAACAAATTATAGTAAATTTACATACATGGTGATAAAAGGGGGTCATCCCTCTTTGCCCCCCCCCCCCCATCCGAATGTGATCTTCAAGTACTGTGTTAGAACTAGGCTATAATTATGGGTACTACATGCTGTTTATACTTCTGGTGTCTTCAGTTTTGAATAACTGGTCTCTATGTAGACTTGGTAGACTTCCATACAGGGTAGCAAACTCCCTAATATGTTAACTTGCCGAAAATCTCAATAAGCGTTAATCTTGATGTTCTGCGAGGCTGCATCTGCGTAAAAATAGAGTAAGTGAAAGTAAACTATATCGCTTTAAAGCTAACCTTATGACCATGTTGGCATAGGCCTTCATGTAGCCAGCCATTTATGGAAGATGAAATGGGTCAACTGGCCACAAAGGAAATCTGCAGCTGCATGGCGGCGAAACATTGAGTAGACTGCATTATATGATGTTGACTATAGGGTCGATATGTCGACCATACTGTATATAAACCACGTGGAAAAAATAAACATTCGTGTCCGAGAGAGGGCGCATAATTTTTTATAATAGTGGTATCCTACCAGAGTGCAATTCGCTATCGTATTATTCCACAGTCTTTCATTTCCGTCCATGAAAATCGTTTTGACGACTGACAATGCGGTAGGGTTCTCCGACGAACTGTTCTCTAGTTGGTAATTGCCAGAACTCAAAATGATATGAGGTAAACATTGTCTGAGTAGTGATGTAGGTGGTGATTTGTTTTAAATATTCCAACAGAACAACAATTTATTCTTTCTACCCCCACCCCCATCTTCCTGTATAAACCGTACCACCAATATTAAGCTCATTGTTTTATAAATGTTGTTGCTATTAAAATGTGTACATTTTGTAAGAATCAATGCAAATTATTCCTTACATTTTGTTGGTTTTATTCCTTATAGAATCAGATAATGCTAAAAATACATCAAAAGCTGGGCAATCTTAGGCCCGTTTCTCGTCGTTATGCGGACATTATTATCAACTTTAACATCATAATGAGGATGCATGTCAACCGTCAATACAATACCTTCTTCTTCATCAATTCATTATAAAAGTTATGTGGTTCTAAATGAACTGAATAAAATAAGCCCAGTAAGTTTTCATCATAATTTTTTATAATATTGATATCATTGGTTTCGACGAATTGCCGCGTTTTAGAGGCAAAGCGGCCGAGAACCCATGTGACTTAAGCCGACATTTAATTAACAGTAGAAGGTGTCGTGAAAATCACGACTGTTGTTGTTATTTGTTTAAGAATTAGGCCTTTGTTTTTCTGTTTGTTCATGGGAACCATGGAAATTAGTTTTAGTATAACTAATTTTGAAGAAATAAAGGTTTTAGTTTACTTGGTTTAAGGGCTGATTCAATGTTTTGTGTGCATTGGCTATACATAAGTCTATCCTGTTCGGTGTGAAGTAATTCCAACATAAGCTACGCCCACTTCGCAGGTGCTGGCTCCAACGATCATCAGAAGCCCATTGGAAATGCATTGACCACCCTTTTCTATTCTTTTTTTTATAAACAAAGTCGATTTCTGCCTTAAGAATCACTTTTGAACGTTAAAATCAAGGAATTTAGGTTAAATTACACACAACAGTACGCCACGTTTGAAACCAAAAGTAGAGAAAAGAATGCGCGTACTACCAATCCGCGCACCACGTATTACGCATTGATACCTGATATAACTAACAAAATATACTAAATGTATTTGAGCTGCGATAATGAAGAAACCTAAGGAGCTAATAGTGATGAAATCAAGTTACATATCGACAAGAGGACAGAATTTGTGTTCTCCATTTACACAGCATGCACCGGTAAAATGATAATCTAGAAGGACCTTTACATAGGCCTACATCAAATTTGTATATAGCTTAATAATCATTTAGATATTTAAATAATTATTGACCAAGGATGTACTGGCAGAATTTATGATTAAACAAAATAATTAATGAAATAACTCTCTGAAAACAAATTAAATATGATGACCTTCAATATCTATATGCGGATCAACGGACACATCCAATTATGCTTGATCTGCACATTCTATTGTTTGTATTATTTTATTTATTTATTATTATTATATATTTTTTTTTTATTGTTTATTTTATTTTCACTTTTGATATCCCAGGAAGCTACATCGTTGTTACTAGGTTCCGTAAGTTCATTTAAAATTTCTTTTTTCAAGAAATATATAAAACTATAAGCTCATGTTTTTGAGAAAACACCGACAAACTTTCTTTTATTTGTGTATTATTATTTTTTTTTTTTTAAATAATTATATATACAATATTTTACAGTTGGCGGACAGCAATATTTTGTCAATTTAACATAACAAAACTGTCCTAGGCCTACCTTTTTATTTTCCAATATTTGCACTTTATATCTATCATTATGACAATTAGCAAATGAACACCTGTGTGATATCACAGCATGAACAGACGGTGTCACATCATAGTTTGTGTAAAAAAAAATGATGATTTAATAACTAGTCTCATTATTTTGACAAGTCAGTTAGTTTTATTTATTTTTGGGTTTCCTTACCTGTCCAGTTGGCAACCATTGCTGTGGTAACTAATAACAGAAGTCTAGATTTCTGCCTATAAATATTCTTGGAATGTATTTATAGTAGACTTATAGTTATACTGTACCTCCTTGCCTCTATTGATATCATAAAATAGCACCCTCGTATATTTTAAGTAAGATCATCGTAAACATTTTAAAGGGACACTCAATCTTCAATGTTTTACTCAAAAAAGACTTTCAATTTAGTTGGTTTAAGAATATGTGCAAAATATGTATTTATGTCAAAGTGATTTCATAAACCCTTTAATGCCAGTATAAATTGTTGATAAATTGTGTGTAAATGTATCCATACTTCAAGAGATGTTTTTAGAAAACAAGTGTCCTTAATGAGAAAATTATGAACGATTCATTCAGATTGTTAGTATTTGTTATTACGTGGAAATTGTGTCTGTTGTAGTCAAAGATTTGTTAAAAAGGTAATTTTACTAATTTAACTGAAATAATAGCATCTCAATACATTATATTTATATGGATTTGTTAAACCATTATCAACTTTACAACAAGTAAGAGTTATATAAAAGTGTTAACAATATTATACTTTTACTTTTATTGACCATAAATGGCATATAAATTATAAGAGGCATGTGCCACCCTCAAAGTTCTTATTCATAAACAACATAACTAGGGCCTGTATCAAGTGCCATCTCCCCTTTAGCTCCCTACTGAACTAACCTCAGTTGTACGCCGCTGATTGTGGCTTTAAGTTCAGGCTGAACCTACACAGCTGCAGATTGGCGTTGTGTTTAATGAATTCCATGTTATTATACGTTTTTTACTGGATTTTGCTTCGCGCACCAATATGTATGGACGTCCAGACGCCGAGCGTCAGACTGACTTACGAGGTTGAAAAGAAAGAAGAGAAAAAAAAAGAGAAAAAAAATTATTTAAAAGGGAAACATCGAACCATGTTTGTCGATGAACTTCAACCAGAAACTACAGGCTTGTGTTGTTTCCCTTAGGCTAAATAATATCCGATATGAGCCTCTGACGACACCAAGATGTACAATACAGGAATCGAAGTGGTCGTATACGAAAAGAAATTGAGTATGGTCAACTCCAATCGTCTGGAATGTTGTTTCAGCTAGGACAATATACCCTAAGGACTATCAGTCTTCCAGTCTTAGAGTCTAGGTGATGCCGGGGGTTCATAAAGAACATCACCATCACCCTCAGGCCCACGGCAAATGCGGATCATGGCAGTAATTGAAATTACTATAGCCTCACTCGTCTACATCGTGTCATCCCTTACTGCTTTGGGCAAAATCTTAATGAGTACGCTCCAGAATGGTCGACTTGAAATTAATTTTACATGCCGAGAACCTAACAACCCCCAAAAATGTGAGCATTTCATGTTACTTAAAGGGAAGGTACAACATTCAACATTCAACGTGAATTTCCTCTTTTAAGACTGGTAAATACCACTGATTGTTGATAATAATTATTAGAAATTGAATAATTATGAGTTTTGGGTTTGTTGTAAACTTGAGTCAACAAATTGAATCATGTAAAACTTGAAGCTTTGCATGGTGAAGAGGATAAGTAAGACTATAATTGTGGTGACACCATGTGGAATTCTCTATTGAGTAGTAATAGTTCTGAAACCTCCAGTTGTTTTCAGATCTAATTACTAGGCTCAATAGAGAATTTCACATAGTGTCACCGCAATTAGTATTACTTAAATTGAGTCATGTGGCCACTTCCAATGCATTATGGGAATTCAATATTGCCGCCGTAACGTTAAAATTCCGTATCACAATTTTCATGAATGTTTGCTGTAGTTGTTCTACTCAATATCTGAATGTACACTTAATTATAGTGATATGTGATTGTGTCTACCTTAACCCTATCAGGCCTGGGGGCCACAATGTGCCCTATGACATTTTAAAAATAATATCTCCAGAACCAGCGGCGGCACCAGACCTGTTAAACTGGGGGGGGGGGGGGCAAGAGGGGGTGTCAAGCTTAAATTTAAGGGGGAAAACATTAATCTTTAATGTAATTGTGTACTGCTGAAAAAGCATTGACTTACCATTGGGGAAAAAATTGGGGGGTAAATTGGGGGGGGGGCAAATAAAGTAAACGGGGGCATTTCCCCCTTGCCCCCCGTAGCGTCGCCGCTGTCCAGAACGCTTTGTCCGATCACGCTGAAATTTTCTGACTTTTCCTAACTATTCTTTGGGACCCCCTCACTTAATTAAAAATCAAAGATAATGGGTGTTCATGGTTGCCATGGCAACCGTTGATTTTGAACAGGTCCAATTGAATTTCCACTTTTTGTTAAAATGTTTGATACTGTTAAACATTCAATATGGGTTTTTGGGTTTGTTGTCAACTTTTAAACTCTGAACTGGACAATATTGAGTTATGTGACCACTTCCAATGCATTCTGGGAATCCAATATGGCCGTCATTACGTTTAAATGCAATAACTTATATTTTGGCCCAAAAACCTGATTTTCAAAGGTTTTTCATTTTTCTCTTTGCTCAATGTATAAAGTTATGTCATCATATGTTTTTGGAACAAATTGACCCAAAATATTGCTTATAGCGCCCTCCAGTGGTATTTTAAATGCTGTCACATTGTTGCATGTACTGGAGACAACATTTGTGCCAAATGTCATGGCTAACAAAATAAGGAAGTTATGGGGAAAATACTATTTTTTACCAAAATGGGTATAAATGGGTCCGAAAATGGGTATAGCGCCACCTAACGGTGACTTATGAAAGTTTTCATAGCCCCATTCGATAGATCGCGTCAAACCCAACATGCCTACGAAGTTGTTGAATACAGAAAATACGGAGGGGACACAATGAGCCCCCCCCCCCCCCACCCCAGGTCTAAGAACGAAAAAAAAAAACCCAGGCTACGGGAAATACTTTTTCCAAATAATGGGTATTGTGCCAGTGGCGCACCCAGGATTTTATTGAGGGGGGGGCTCAAAAAAAATTTTTTTTTGAAATCCAATATGGGGGAGAGACATGGCGGACCCAAACCATAACCGCTGGCGCGGCTGTAGCCATGTCCCTAATCGTGCTCGTCAGTGAACCTACGGCACATGTTAAATGTTTCCTGGTGGTTTCTAGTCATAAAAAGAAGACATTATGACATGATTCAGACTCGTAGGGTTTTACCTTCCATATAATTTCCTCCTCTTGATGTAAAGAACTTGAGCTAATTGTTTCGTCTGCAAGATTTCTATATTTAAATATTTTCATTGCGCGGACGTAGTAAAGTTTGTGATCATTCCGGGCGGAGCTAAATTTTCTCAAACACGAATTTGGCGGCAAAACCAAATCCCAATATTATCCAATCGGTGTTTGCTAAAACAGTGTCGCATAATCTTTGTAAATTAAAACCCGATCCTGGGCCATTGTGTACAAACTGGAAAGGAGTTGATTATAATGCGGGCGTGTTTAAATTTTAAAAAAACATTTACGAGTAACCTCAACGACAGTCAACGACCTCAACAAGAGAAACGGACAACAGAAAATGAAAATAAAATTAAGTAAAGCTGCTCCCTGATCAGGGTGCACCATGGCAGGGGGGGGGGATGTCTAAAAATGCTTGTTATATATACTGGTGGCCCTTCAAGCTTACATGCACATGCATACGCAACGCCGTAAAATATAATAGTGAGTGGAATAAATGGAAAACTTTTGGAGGGGAGTTTGAGTCTCCTGAGTCCCCATCCCTTGTACCACTGCCCTACTCCTTGCCGAACTCCTCTGTAGACAAGACTTGGGCTCAGATTTTGCTCTCTTTCCCGGCCCCTTCTTTAAAAGAATAAAAAATAAAACATCAGCGGGCCCTTGGGGGTTGGGTGCGCCACTGTATCGTGCCCCTAACGGTGACCTACATGTATGGAAATTGTTAGGACCTCTTCCGATAGGCTATATTTTGTAGAACTTGATATCAGTAGGCCTACAAATCTTTTGAAAATCAGGGGTAGGTTTAAGAAAATACGGAGGGGTCACAATGTGCTCATACAATAACTCCCCCCTCTCCCCACCCCCCTCCCCCACCCCGGCCTGGAACGTCAAAAACACGGGTCCGATACAATCAACCTTTGAACGGAGTATACGGTAAGTCATGAGAAAAGTGTAAAAATGCATTAACACTTTTTATAGAAAACACAAGGACCAAAAAAGTGGGAAAATGCAAAAAGTCCATTTCAGAGGGCTGAATAGCCTATGAATGGCAACAAAACGAGATCTCTCATCAGTCAGAATCATTTATTAGGCTTATGAAGTAATAATGTTGCCCAGCTAGTGAATACATCGGTACTGGCCGTCTTAATTAATCATGAATCAACTGATCGATTTTTTATTATGAAAATTTCTAATCTGATATAATTATGTCCATAGGCTCGCCGTTTTGTGTCCATAAAAGTGGTAGATCCAGTTGGGTGTGGGAGCTTGGCCTTCCCTGCATTAATAGCCCTAGATTGGCCTCCTAAGCCCGCCCTACTTTCTCCAATTATCCCCCGCCTCCACATCCATTTCAAGGTTAGATATTTGTATATAAGCACACGTAGGCCTATATCACTGCTCAATGTCCGTCGTGTCGGCCTCCCTTATTAGGCAAAAAAAAAAAAAATTGAGTTGCCCTCCAGTGAAAATATTTGAAGGGGTCGGTCGGTCGGGATTTATTTTTTTTATTTTTTTATTTTTTTCTCCTTGACTGTCATTTTAAGATTGAAGTGCATTGGAACTGAAACCACATACCATGTTTTTCATTTGTATACCTATCAGCAAGGAATTTTGCTTCAGAATAAAAGTATCCCAAGCATTTTTGTTGTACTTTTCGCTGTGATTGACACAGCAAATTCATCCATATTGCGTGCAATGCTCAACATGCAACATGTGAGTGGCCATTCGATTTGAAAACGTGTAGATCGAGTCGCAATCGTTGACACACGTACAGTGCGGGGAGCCAGTGCACAACATGTGAGGGCCATTTGATTTGAAAACGTGTAGATTGAGTCGCAATCGTTAACATATTTTATTTATTTATTTGGAATTACACTTTTGAAACAGTGGCACACGATGTATGTAAATATCGGTGCATCAATAGTTACAACAATTAATATTTATAAAAATAACAATATTTAATAATAAGAATATTAAGTAATAGTAATAATTTAGCGAAACAAAGCCAGTGGAAAACATGCGAGGGGCCACAGTGTGTGCGGCGAAGGCAGTGCACCATGTGAGGGCCGGGGCCATTCGATTTGAAAACATGTAGAGTCTTGGGTACCGGTAAATTTACCGGTAAAAAAGGTGGAAAATTTCACAAATCAAACGTTATTATGTTTTATACAAAGAAAATTGGTAAGTTTCATTAATAAATAGGCCTATGAATGACGGGAAAAAAAAACAAAAAAAAAACGACCCGAGATTTCAGCACTTTTGGGTCGGTCGGTGGAGGGCAACTCAACATCTTTCTTTTTTTGGCCTTATTACTTTAGACAGGCTTGAAACAAAATCCCAGTTTGTCCCAAATGCAGGGCCTGAGGGGTGTGCGTAGATCGGCAAACAGATCACGAGTTCTGCAACATGCCAGTTAATTTAATTAAATTATTGTCAAGGTTAGGTGATGCTTCAAGATGTCGGTCCTGTATCCCAACATCACCCTGTCCTCACCCGTTCCAGCCTGGCCCTCCCTCGAGTACCAAAGCAATTACTAACAATACATGACTGTGTGAAAGAGTGAGAAATGTTTTGGGGAAACTATTTGTACAATTTTAAAGAAATATTTGTGAATTTGTATGCAAACCTTTTGAACATTAATTAAACCAACAAATCGTAGCCTTTAATCGGTTCCTGCGAGGAGTCGGTTCGATAATACATTTTTTACCGATATGTGGGGAGTATTATTCTATATGATTGTACCCCTACATCCCCATACCCCCAAGGCCGGCTTATACAGACAAAAGTTGGTATTATACGGGAGGGAAAACCTTTTTATTTTTTTGCTAATGTATAGTTCCAAGACGTAAATTATATATAATTGCACACCGATGGGTACCTTACTAAGTGTGCCATAAGACATCTATCTCGACCCTTGTGACAACTCGAGCCTTATGCCAACTCGACCCTTATGACAACTCAACTTAAAAAAAATGTTGGTCGAGTTGTCACAAGGGTCGAGTTCTCACAAGGGTCGAGTTGTCAGTGTCGAGTTGTCACACGGGTCTAGATGACTGCATCATCGACGTTGAATACAACTTACAAGCGCGCGAGGGATAATTTCGGGTATTCTTGTATTTAGATTGAAATGATTTGCGCAACACTCGAAGAAGAACAAATTCACAGGCCTACCAGTTATCCATTCCGATTGTAGTGTAAGTAGTTTTTAATACTGTTTAATGTAGCCTTGCCTTGGCATTTTCTGTTTAATTTGCGAAACGTGTAGGCCAACACTCACCGGCACGCGTACAGACCGGCACGTAGTTACAGACGAAGCCCACCCACTAGTACTAGTAGTACTAGTACTACTAGTAGCCCGCGGTGACGTCCAGGATTTAACCCAAAAATTGCTGGCCTAACGTAATACAGAAAAAAATATTTTGTGTAAATTCACAAATTTCTTAATTTTTACCTGTGTGAAGTTTCTGAAACTCGGCAGTAGAATCCCATGACCAAATACAATGCATCTCAGAAGTACTCAGAGAGGTTTGAATTTCAAAATACCGTTTTGACTAGGCCAGGCCTAGGCCTAAGTGTTTTTAATGAAAATAATCGCAAGATTTAGGCCCCTAACATTAAAGAATTACTTTAGTTTGATGGCTGTTCATCACTTGAGCGTTACGACAAAAATATGGTCGGCACAGGTGCATCAGCATGCATACAAAGCGTGATGAGCACACATATGGATATTTTACGCGTACCGCACATACGCAGCTGTTTTGTTGCTACACGCGCGTACGCTAAATGGACTTTGAAATGACGAACAACTATTGAAACTCAAGGATTTCTTCAATGTTACATCTGGATTTTCTTTCAATAAAATGACGTAGTAAAAATGATATTTTGAAATTTGTACCTTAGCGCTTGTCATTAAATAGTTGTTCATGGAAGTTTAATACCGAGTTTCAGCCTCCCCACACAGGTAAGATTTAAACAATGTCACGAAAGAAATTTTCTGTGCGTCGACTACCCCCTGTGGATAGGATTCCGTTTCGGTGCATACAGAGACAGAGTCCTTATTTGGGCTAGTATAGATCGTGACCTTGTAACAGAGAGTTACACGTTTAATGTTAAATGAATATGGGGAAAGAATATCGAACCCAACATCCTCTTGTGCACAACATCTAAGCTTGCCTTGACTCAAGGCTGTTGTCGTAGTGTGCACTTACCACGGTATTCCCACCCCGGCCTGCACCGATTGCTAGCACACACGGTGCGCCGTCCCCGGACACGTACACTGTACATCGAGATCAATAACTAAGTCGTGGATACAGTTGTGCAATGCGACCTCGTACACGTTCAAACTCAAACATCAGCCTTGATCCTTCTGTAACTGAAAGCTTATGTGTTTCTTTATTTTCCTTTTGGAATTCCAATGGAAAGCCATATGACATAAAACACAATAAAGGGGGCCACTTTCCTACCGTCACGTTAGCAGTTTTTCTAATGGTTGTAATTTTTTTTTTAATATCTGAAACCAACCAAAAAGAATTTCAACATTTGAATAGACATGCATGCTTATCCTAAAGATTATTTGAGTTGATTATTACTATTATTTTTTTAATTACCCTAAAATTTCTATCAACAAATGTACGGAAAAGTGAGGTAACTTTTTCCGTCCAATTTTTATGGAAATTTGAGGGTAAAAAAATAAATAAAAAGAATTAAAAAATAAAATAAATCAACTCAAATTAGTTCTAGTATAAGCCTGCATGTCCATTCACATGTTGAAACACTTTTTGGTCGGTTTTAGGTACTTAAAAATAAATAACAACCATTGGAAAAACTGCTAACGTGACGGACGCAAAGTGGCCCCCTTTATTGTGTTTTATGTCATATGCAAGATGTGGGTGGTTCATTTTAAATGATGGCCAATCACAGGCTCCTAGCTTTGACTCCGTTTGATCCCACACACACAGCACAATACAATGCACGCAAACACACGTAGCCCAAATATGGACCCCGTATCTGTATACATGTGAAATAGTGTACACGAAGGTCAAAGTCCAACCTGGGCTAGTTGTACATGTACATGTACAGTACTACAATCATGTATCGCGCACAGCAAGCATACAGTTGCTGGGTCAACCAGTAACCAATGAGAATACGTCTTTGGTTTTTTAATTTGGTTTATTACTTAGCATTAACCCTAACCCTGCTAAATGCAACAGAATGCACCAATGGTAAAAACCTGTTGCAAGTTGTTGCATTTATGTCTCCTGTCTCCTAGTCTGATGCAATCTGTTGAATTTAGCAGGCTTGGTGTTTGGTATACAATCTGGGTTCTGTTGCATTTAGCAGGGTTTGAGAAAAATTGTTCAGTTGTATTTTGTTACATTTGGAATTGGAACATTGGGCTCGCAATATAGAATATTGTCATCTACCCACCAGTAAATTATTGGAAAAACAAAGGAAAAAGAAAAATAAGAGAAAAGAAACAGAAAAAAGTAAATCAAAGGATAGAAAAGAAGAGAAGAGAAAAGAAATTAAAAAGTGATTCTGGAAAAACACCAGTCAAAGAAAAAGAAAAAGAAAAAAAAAAAAAAAGTAAATCAAAGGAAGCAAAAGAAAAAAGAAAAGAAATGAAAAAGTGATTCTGTTGCATTTAGCAGGGTAGGCACTTGGTACCAAGGCTAGTGCATATGAGTTCCCTGCACAATGCAACAGAATGCATGTTGTTGCATGTTGTTGCATTTAGCAGGGTTCTCATTTCAGCTGTGTGCATTCTGTTGCATTTGGCAGAGTGCTTAGAGAATACCTTGTGGGGGTCAGGGTTAATGAGCTCCACCTTAAATTTTGGCATGTGCAGAAGCATCAATGCGCGACGACAAATGGTCACTGTATGTACATGTACAATATATACATGTATATACAGTATATATGAATCCGTACACTTTGTCCATGTGCGCTGGAGTTTGGATAGCTATAAAGCGGGGCAAAATTATGCGACCAAATCATTCCGACGTGCTTGATCAAGGCTACATCTACATGTAAGCATGTGTTTTTAACAGACGACAAAATGGCCAACATGTCACTGAATGTGCATACATTCATTGCTCAAAATCTCCAAAAAATAATGTTTCAAATCTTCACTTGACTACACTTTCCTCTCCTTAAGAGCGTCCACTATCATATTTCTCATATATTTGGATAGAAAAGTAGCGGTTGTATTCTACATTCTTTCCGACTAGGATAATTCTAGGGCCAATACACAGCTCCCTCTGCATCCTTGGCATCCTTGGCCTTAACCCCACATGTACAAAAAGGAGGAATTTTAATTTTTTTTTTCCAACTTTTCACTTGCTGATTATTGCAATCTAAAATTTTGTGATCTAAAATTGCAATCTAAAATTTTGTAAGCTTGCTCATGCAGACACTTTCAGTGAACGCTTTCCCCTGTATCGCATCGCAAAATGCGACGTAATTTGGACAATCTGCGATGGAATTTCAAACAATACATCGCAGATTTTGCGATACAAATTTCGACAGATTTTTTCACTGTCATGGTTTAATAAAAAACATTTTTGAAATCGTATTCACAAATCTTTCCTGAAATAACGTTTACAGGTATATTTCCGACCAAAAAATATCAATGGACCAGTCCCGACTGGGTTTGTTTTCATGTGTCCAGACCACGGTGGGGGTACATGTACATCCGTCCGGCGTATGTAGTTAACGATGACGTCACGACGCGCGGTGTTGATGGAGTGTCGTGGCCGAGCGGTCTAGCTTACCGGACTCAAGTTCTGGTGTTAGCAGCAGAATGTGGGTTCGAATCCCGGCCGTGACACTTGTGTCCTTGAGCAAGACACTTAACCATAATTGCTTCTCTCCACCCAGGGGTTAAATGGGTACCTGTGAGGGCAGAGTTGGTTGATTAGCCCTATATGCGCTGTAATGGCAGCAATTGAGCTGTATACTCCCCAGGGAGCTGAGATGGTTTCAGGAATGATTTATGAGCCTTATGAGCAGGGGTAATAATATAATGCGCCTTGAGCACCACTCAGTTGGTGGATACGTGCGCTATATAGTCCACACATTATTATTATTATTATTATGTTTCAGCTGATGAATTAATTACGTGTTTATTTTTCTTCTCCTGAAGTTGGGGGTTTTAACATTGAGCAATTGAGCTACCCCTATACACAATAGTACCGCGTTCAGTCCACACGTGCGCCTTCATACGATCACTACGGCCGTATTCAAAGAACTCTAAAAAAGTTACTAAATTCGTTTTATAATAAAAGTTTTTAAAAAATTTACAAAATGAGCATTCTTTTATATACATGTATGTAGTGGTGAGATTTAGAATAATTTCGGCACACAATATAATTGCACTTTCAACCACTCATTTTCCGGACGAATTTTTAATAATCAAAATCAAGCTTGAACATACCACAAAGTAACGTTACACTCTGCGAACTTAACTTTGAAAAGCACCCGAACATGTCGCAGTCGGTAATTTGTTTTCGTGATATTGCCTCTGTTTTAATGATCAATATAACAATGTAAACAAAAAAGAAAATAGACGGAGGACTAAGACTTGTAGCTTTGCATGGTGAGGAGAATAAGTAAGACTAATTGCGGTGACACCATGTGAAATTCTCAATTGAGTAGTAATTAGTTCTGAAAAGAACTGGAGGTACAACTCTTCGGAGGACTAACTTTCATGAATGACTGCAATTTGGCGAAAATAATGAAGAAATTGGCCTAGAAGAAAAAAATGCATGGCTCAATTTCCTGACACTAAAGATGATTATTTCTGGTAAAATTTGGACATTCATATTATGAACCAAACGACAGTAAAGCCTTAAAAAACAACACCTTTACCTATGCACACTACATACTGTAATTTTAAGCATTTTTAAATTTGCTACACAAAATTCACAGATTGCTATACAAAAAATTATTTTGCTATGCAAATTAATTTTTTGCATCGCAGTTTTGCTATGCAAAATTTTTGAACGAAATCGTCCCCTGACTTTTGTCATGAAGTTTGCTATTGTAAGATCAGTATTTTTGGTGAAATTTAATTTTTTTTTTTTATTTCAAAAATGTTTCAAAAATTTCATGAAAGGGAGCTATCCCAGAATAACAAATTTTATGCTAAATGTGTCTGATTGGGCATGGGTACCTACATTGTAATCAGAACTTTAAAAAAAACATTACTCCATTTTTGTGCATGTGGGATTAGGGCCAAGGATATGGAGGGAGTCCAGAGTATTGGCCCTGCATTTGTAAAATTAATAATAATTGATAATCTGGTTAGAACCAATAAGCTGGTTAAAACCAATAATGTAAATATACCCTTTTAAAATCATGGTTTGGAGCAGTCTAAATGCGTCAGAACAAAATGATGGTGGGCCAATTACAAGTCAGGGCTAATAAACCCTGGCACATATTACCGTGATGTTTATTTCTGTTTCTGATACAAACAATTCTAAACATCTGGAACCCCTTCCCTTTCAAAATCCTTGATCTGCCCCATGTGTTGGTGTCTTGATGACAAGATTCTATTATTTTTACCTTTTTTTTAATTTTATCTTTATTTGTTTATCAATTTAGCAAGGATGAGTGATTCTGGCCAGCCCCTTCGTGAGGAAATTCCTGGAAATTGTTCTGGGGATGTTCGTGAGGATGTTCCCGGAGAGAGACAAGAGCCAGAAGGATACCCAACGTTTAGCAAGGAAGATGTGCAAGCTCTCTGTGCAATGGGTATACCAGAACCATTGGCAGAACAGGTAAAAAGGCTAGACACTCACCATGTACATGTACATGTATTAGTAGAAGTTTTCCTTTGAAGGGATTGACCTATATTGTATAATATGAAGTCTATTATTTTACTTGTTCATGTGCTATAACCTAACCCAAAAATTAAGTGAGATTTTCCATTTGTTGGGTATAAAGTGGTCAGACTTTGTCAAAAATTAAAAGCCTGGCAGAGATGATTGGCGGACACTTGTGTCTTATGGGTGAGGAGGTGGTCTGCCCTGCGCAGTAATTGACGGTCTACGAGACGTCGCCGAGGATGCCCAAACTACGCTGGGTGGACAACGTAATGAATTAGAGTGACAGCAGTATAGATGAGCTGACATAAGCAGTGATTGAATGGGTGATGGCGGTGTCTCCCGCAATGCCCCTCCCCCCCCCCCCCCCTCTTCCCATTACTATTTTAGGATGAGGCATCAACGGATGCAAGTTGATTTCCTTTTGAGTAAATACCTGTGGTGTAAGCTCCCTAAAGGGAATATTTACCATGGGTAATTACACCTTGAAAAAAAATGAGTGAATTATTACCAAATAGCTATCTTACTAGTTACTTACTTGTTTGAAAGATGGTAATGGAACCATGATGATAAGTGTTTCTGTCTGAAATGTAGTTTTTGAAGGCAAATGGATCCGAAATGGATCATTAGCTGATAATCCTTTTTGCATTAGAATGCATATATGGGTCATTCCACCAGGTTGGGGCAAGCTTTGTGATAGGTGTCCTTTGATATGTAGGTAAATGTACCATTTATTATCATTTATTATGACTCCTAATTCACATTGTAGCTTCCGATTCAAGGAGCAGAGATTGATTTCCTTCTAATTTGAAGAACTGAGTGCACTCATAAGGAAAATGTATGGTACATCTACCTACATAACAAGGACACTATGTCACAAAGCTTGTCCCAACCTGCTAGAATGACCCAAGAATGTAAACTCATAAGGAAAATAAATAGTACATCTACCTACGTAACAAGGACACTATGTCACAAAGCTTGTCCCAACCTGGTAGAATGACCCATGAATGAGCACTTATAATAAGAAAAATGTATGGTACATCTACTTATGTACGTAACAAGGACACTATGTCACAAAGCTTGCCCCAACCTGCTAGAATGACCCAAGAATGTAAACTCGTAAGGAAAATAAATAGTACATCTACCTACGTAACAAGGACACTGTCACAAAGTTTGCCCCAACCTGGTGGAATGACCCATATAATCGTTCGTCTGTTGCAGAGCGACGAAGACCATTCAGTCATCCGGGGGTTAAGGGGGGCTCGTCTGGTCTGTGGGTGCTCAGGTGGCTGACAAGGCTAATCTGCGCCCGAAAGGGGATGATGGCAACACTGAGCAGAGGGTCACTAGCACAGGCTTTCCTGGCCTGCCTCCGTCGTTCTGCTGTGACCATCCTGTTGGCCTCACATACCGCCGCGCCTTTGTGGACAGAAGAACGCCATTCAGCCCGGTCTTGAGCAGTTAACTCCCAGGTGTCAACACAGATGCCAAATGCTTTGAGGGACGACTTCAGTGTCTTTAAAGCGCTTCTTTTGGCCACCACAGGAGCATTTGCCTTCCTGTAGCTCTCCATAAAAAGTCTCTTGGGTAGCTGATGGTCTGGCATGCGAGCTACATGACCTGCCCAATGCAACTGGGACTGCATCAGGGTGGTGTAGATGCTGGGCAGGCCGGCTTGAGCAAAGACCGCAGTGTCCCGGATCCGGTCTTGCCACTTGATGTTAAGAAGCTTTCTGAGGCAGGTTGTGTGGAAGTGGTTCAGCTTCCTGGCATGGCGTTGGTACACCGTCCAGGCGTAAAGCAGTGTTGGAAGGACTATTGCCCTGTATACCTTCAGCTTTATCTGTAGACTAATGCCTCTTTTGTTCCAGACATTGGCGTTCAAAGTTGCTATGAGAATCCCACTCACCAGAATATCTCTGACCTCACTTGAACGCATATTCCTAAGTATAGTCCTCCCAACCTCGACTTATGCATTAAAAACACTAGCCCCAAACCTCACCGAGAATGACTTTTTGTTTCTGGATGAGATTCAAGGGAGACTAATCAAACTGTGGTTTGGTGTGTCTAAATATGCATCGACCTCCTCTCTTATGTCTACCATTGGATGGCAATCGGCCTCATTTTTGGTGA
The DNA here is from genome assembly GCA_029582265.1 of Zoroaster sp. YZ-2022. Classification (NCBI taxonomy): domain Eukaryota; kingdom Metazoa; phylum Echinodermata; class Asteroidea; order Forcipulatida; family Zoroasteridae; genus Zoroaster; species Zoroaster sp. YZ-2022. The sequence continues at coordinate 14,405,995 of CM055834.1, read as the reverse complement.
GAGAGTCACTCCAAAACAATACACGTCTTAACCCACTACATATAGCACATGTTCCTGCTCCTGAAAATCTCTCTTGTGACCGAACTAGGCGTAATCTAGGCATGTGGTATAGCAATGGTCTTCACCATTTACTCTGCAGTACGACAAACTGTTATAGGCCAAATGCGTGCATTGCAAACTATGCAATCAACCAGCAAATGATAAGACTCATCTTCAGCATTGTCGGTGGCTGGCTATAGGTTGCAACCCTACCTCAGGTGTAGTCATCAATATGATGAGCATCAATTATATTGTTAAAGCATTATACAGCTTGCAATAAATCCACAGGCATAAATATATACTGGTAAAAATTCTATAGGTAATAACCTAAAGGCATTGTTTTTTAATATGTAATAATTTTAGTTATGAGTGGTTGCTCAATTTGATACGCTGTGTACTTATTATACACATTATATTCTTAACTGAATAAAACGATATAACAACAACAATTGGCGTGTAGTCTGCTGATGGCAGCCTGGCTTTAGCAAGCCTGGTGTTTACTTCATCATCGATGACGATGTTCTGGGACAGTGTGCTGCCAAGATATGTGAACCTAGTCACTGCACTCAGTCCTTGGCCGTTGACTGTGATGTTGGGTTCAGCGTAGTTTCCCTGGGGCTGGCTGATGCAATACTTCAGTCTTCTTTGTGCTGATAGTAAGGCCGAAGTTAGTGCAGACATCAGAAAACGTGTCGACGCTGCGTTGCATGTCAGCTTCTGAGCCAGCGTTGAGGGCGCAATCATCAGCAAACAGAAAGTCTCTGATGATGTCAATCATGACCTTGGTTTTCATTTGGAGCCTCCTGAGGTTGAACAGTTTACCATCAGTTCGATATCTGATGCCGATTCCATCATCGCCATCCCTAAATGCATCGGTTAGCATGGCAGAGAACATGAGGCTGGACAGCATCGGCACTAAGATGCAGCCCTGCTTCACTCCGTTAGAAACTCGAAAGGCTCAACCTGGTGGAATGACTCGTATGAATCCATTGTATATATTTTTTCTCGATTTAAGGTCACAACGAAGTGAGTCAAAACTCATAGAGTATGGATGTATTTAAATTAAATTGAAATGGGGAAGTACCAAATTTGACCTTAGTGTTTACTCCAATAGCCATGTTGGAGTATCTTATAGGGCTCCAGTAGTTTGTAGATATGCCAAGCTTCAGAAATGTCCATGTGTGAACAACCTGAGTTTTAATAGAAATATTTTTTCATTGTTTACATATACCTGTACTTCTGAACATGTGCACAATAAAAGAGAAAGATGGAAATGGACAGGTGAATCTGCTGCCACCTACATGTAGCATATCAAAAGTTTCCAATAATTGGTTGGTGTAGGATTCATTACAAGCTCACTGTACATGAAAATACTAAAATGCACAATTGCTTTTTCTTAAAGGCCCTGTCACACCATGGCGTATGGCCTGAACGTATGCCAACGTATGCGAAATATCGAAAATACGTTGGTGTACGTTGGTGTACGCTGATATAAGTTAGGGGTAAGTTGGGGATACGTCGTTTACGTTAAGAGCACGCTGTGATACGCTGTGAAAATTTGGAACACGTCGAGCCAGCGAAAATTATTGAGCATGTTCAAAATTTCTCGGCGTACTCAGCGTGCTCATATCGTTCTGCATAAGTTCCGGTAAGTTCGTGGTACGTTAGACATACGTTGACATACGCTGACATACGTTAGAGGTGCGTTACTCGTAAGTTGGTATACGTTGATGTGCGTCGGCTGACGGGAAGCGTGCAAGCCAACGTAGTGATAACGAGTTGATAACGATATGTGCCGTATGTCTAACCTATGCCTGGACGTATCTCCAAGCGATTCTCGGCGTATTCTGGCGTATCCACCTTATGCACAACTTATGCCTGGCGATCGTGTAACGATATAACGTGTTTCTACAGTACAGCTAAGCGTATGTGCCGTACAGCTAGCGAGCATTCGGCGTTTGGGAACTTATGGGGGTTTGAGTATATATATGGGTCCCTTGAGTAACTCATCCTCACTTCTTCATGGTCTGTCGTGCTGAACACATCAACCCATCATCAACCCATCATCATCAGAGAGCATGGCAGACATACGCTACGAATACGTTAAGCATACGCTGGTCATACGCTGTGATACGCTGTCATAAGTTTGTTATAAGTTAGTGATACGCTATCAATACGTTAGTTATACGCTATGTATACGTTAAATACGCTATGGATACGCTATGGATACGCTATGGATACGTCCATTCCAACACCGATGTCGACTTTTCAGATGCAATTCGTTGGGAAGTTGGACGTTCTTGGACTCTGACAATTTTCGAGCTATGTTTTGTATACGTCGGTATACGTTCAGGCCATACGCCATGGTGTGACAGGGCCTTAAAAAAATAATAATAATAACAAACAATGATATAGCACATATGATTATCGATTACAGAGGAGAAAGGGAAACACGATGCAGAAAGAAAAAAAAACAATACAATTTATATCCCGGCAGGCTCTTCCATCCATGCAATTACAAATTAGCAGATCATCAGGAATAAACAGAATAAAAATTTAAGTCTGCTGATGCAGTGTGTCAATATTGAAATAAGTGTCTTAATATTTGAATTTGTGCCAAAGGTCTTGCCAATCTGTATTCTGTTTGATAAATCATTGTGATTTCACAAAAGTCTTAGCATGTACATCAATGTTTCCCTACCAATTCAATGTCATTGACCACCTCTCACTTGTATTGCCAATTTTGCCACCTCATACATGTATGTAAAAATTGCTAAAATGAAATAACAAGTTTTATTTTCTGTAAAATTACAAGCTCTTTCCTTTTTTATTTTTGTTCTCAATTCTGGGTACTAAGAGTTATTTTATTTAAGAATGTCTTTTTCTTAAGACCGCTGAAACATCAATTTAGACATCTTGTGCTCATTATCAACCAAGGGAAACACTGATGTACATGTAAGAATTTTGTTCAGATATTTCTTTCATAATATGCTTTTGAAGGGAGTTTGCATATTCTACTATACGCCCACAGCTGCAGTAATTACTGACTTGTCCCCAGAGAATCCGGCAGAGATTGAAAGAGGGCTATTTGCTAACTTTCCTCTGCATTCCTTAATAACATTTCTCTATTAAACCAATCATTTGTTTGGTCTGTAGGCACTTTTCGTGACAGGCAGCCGATCGCTTGAATCAGCTGCAGCGTGGTACTTTGACGGTCAAGATGAAGAAAAATGGCTCAGAGATGCCAGTCAGGTACACACTCTTAATCAGCATTCTATAGAGGACATGCTGTTTTTTATCATGTATCACCCATGTTCAACTGGCAATGTTCAAAATTTCTTGTTGGAACATTAATAATTTCCTAAGGCTGTGCCGGGTATCTGTGTACACGGATACCCGACCGAAACTGTCATCACCCGGTTCCATTTTTTGGTTCCAATTACCCGTAAGCGACTTCTTAATATTCTGACTGAAAGTTTAAGCTACACAAATGGAAGTCTCCGATACAATGTATATAATTAACAATATGTGTGTAGGGAATGGGGATGCTACGAGTCTAAAATAGAGGCAGGAAATTATTAGAATAATTATTATGACTCTAATAAAGCAAGAGAAACTTGTGTTCATATTGGTTATTTTATACATTCGGCAGTATTTATGTATTTTTACAAAATTGGTTACGGGTACACGGGTATCTAAAGATTTCCAGTGTCAGGTATCCGGTTCCCGAAATAACCAAAAATGCACAGTCTTACAAATACTTAATAAAGTATAATAAATATATAAACCATGTTTCTCAAGATTATTTTGAGAAGTGTGTCATTTTAAACCATTTGTTTTACCTTCTTAAGGTAAAAGAGCAACGTTTGATTTGATAAAAGAACATTTCCGGAAATTGCCTTTAAAAAAGCTAGCAACCCATGATGAATGGGAAAGTACTACACATTGGTAAATACCAGATGATCAAATTAGCAATTAACAAATTAGTTCACATCCTATTTAGTTGCAGTTGCATGAAGTGCTTCTCCTCTGATGCTCTCAAGCAGGGAAGCCAAACTTTTTATTTGTTTAAATTTTTTTTTTACAGATAGACATTGACCGTCAAGAGGAAGAAGAAATGCTCAGACGTGCCGGTCAGGTACACACTGTTAATCAGCATTCTATAGAGGACATGCTGTTTTTAAAGATGCATCACCCTTGTTTAACTGGCAATGTTCAACAATTATTGTTGGAACATTAATAATTTGCTAAGGCTGTGCCAGGTATCTGGACCGAAACAATAATTACCCGGTTCCATTTTTCAGTTCCAATTACCCGTAAGTGACTTCTTAATATTCCGCATGAACTTTTAAGCCACACAAATGGATGTCTCCTATATTTTGTTAACAATATGTGTGTAGGGAATGGGGATTCTACTAGTCGCTTTTAAATTAGAGGCAGGAAATTATTACAGTAAGTCCACATTTATTATGAATTACGGTTATTTTGTACATTCGGGAGTATTTATGTGTTTTTACAAAATTGGTTACGGGTACCCGGGTATCTAAAGATTTCCGGTATCCGGTTCACGAAATGACCAAAAATGCAGTCTTATAATTTCCTTATAGAAAGGAAACCAAATACTTTGAAATGAATCAGTACATATATAAACCACGTTTCTCAAGATTATTTTGAGAAGTTTATAATTTTAAAATTTGTTTTACCTTCTTAAGGTAAAATAGCAATGTTTGAATGAAAAAGTTTAAAAAACCAGATGATCAAATTAGCAATTAGCAAATTAGTTCACATCCCATCTAGAACTAAAGGAAAACTAAGTTGCATGAAGTGCTTCTCCTATGATGCTCTCAAGCAGGGAAGCCAAACTTTTATTTTATTTATTATTTATTTTTTTACAGATAAACATCACGCCAATGTGTTGTCCATTTCTCACATAGAGAGAGCCAAACCTAGGAAACTACATTAATATAGAAACATGTAACATGCTAATTTATTTCTTGTGTTCATTTGGAGTAAAATTCTGTAGAATGGGTTATTAACAGGCTGGCCTAATTCAGATGTTTGGTATTATGTTGTATTTAATAAGGTGGTGTCTTCTTGTTTTATCAGATTGATAATTTAATTGAATCAGATGAATTCAAGATGATGTTACATGTACCTAACTCAAAATTGAAGATGGGCAAAGGAAAGATAGCTGCACAGGTAATCAATCAAACCTTCTGACGAAGATTAGAGCAGGCTAATCGAAACGTTGAGAATAACCCGTGAAGTCCCCATGGTTCTCCCTGAACCATATTAACCCGTGAAGTTCCCATGGCCCGACATTGGTTCTCCCTTGAACCTTTCTCACTTAACGAAGGTTGAGATACGAGTTGTGTGATAAGGTTCTTTTCAGAACCTGTACCTCAGCTTCGCGATAGTTGAGATAAACACATGGTGTTACCGCAAATCGAAACGATATCAGTCAAATGTCAAAAGTACTAATTAACAGTTTTTAATATACTGTCAATAATACCTACATTCATCTGACCAGTCAGATTAACAGCACTGGTAGGTAATCACACAACAGACTTTTATCACATTGCTACCATCAGTATCAGATTTCCTGTTCGCTGTCATGTTTGCTGAATCTCGTTCTATGAAAGGGTCTATCTTGGTTTGGTTCGTGGGTTTGTGTGGAGGAAAATGACTGAAGGTGACTCTACCTTGAAGGCTCACCTGTTGATATCTGTTACTTCCCTAAGGCCCCCCCCCCCCCCCCAAAAAAAAACCTTCGGTTTGGAGTAAAATGCTGTGGACGTGGTTAATCTTCAGATGTTTGGTATTATGTTGTTTAATAAGGTTGTGTCTTGTTTTATCAGGTTGATACTGCCAGTGCGGTAGATGTATTCAAGATGGTGTTTGTAGTTAACTCAGAATTGAAGATGGGCAAAGGAAAGATAGCTGCACAGGTAATCAATCCTAAATCAAAAAATGCAAATTAACAGTTATTAACCCGGACTCCCTAGGCATTTTTGCAAGGAACCATCCCAAATCCTCCAAAATCCATCAACTTGCAGTAAAAAGGTACCCCATTTGTTGGATTTTGATGGAATTGGTACAGTATCAAATGCAAAGCATCCATGGCTTGGCTATACAGAGTCCTGAATCCAACAAAAGCAGCCGGTGGAGTTTGATGGATTTGGTACACATGGCTACATGCTCTATTCGCTGTGCTATACTGTGGAATACCGAATCCATCAAAATCAAGCAAAACCAGGTGGTGGATTTTTATTATTGTTATTATTATTTGTATACATTTCTGGTAATGAAACCAAGGATGCCTCAAAAGTACACTTAAGCACTGTAGCTCGGAAGCCTGAGGAAACCTGTAAACAAGGGCGCTTGTTATGTGAACCAGAAACACAGGGGTAAACCCCTACTCTCCCATGATAAGTGTTGTGTGTTCTTTTACGTGCATTACTTAATCTCGTACACGGGACCTACCACTTAACGTCCTATCCGAAGGACGAAGCAATTATGGTTAAGTGTCTTGCTCAAGGACACAAGCGCCGTGACCAGCCATGCCGGGATTCGAACCTACATTCTGACAACACCAGAACTTGAGTCCAATGCACTAGACCGCTTGGCCTCGACACTCCACCATTTTGATGGACTTGGGGTAGTTAAGATATTTTACCAAAAAGTGTATGTATTTATTTTTTTTATTTTTATTTTTTTAAATTTTATTTATTGAAATATGTATTTCTTTTTATTCAGGTGGCACATGCTTGTCTAGGTCTTTATCGTAACTTAATGAAGGATCAAGCATATGTACAGCAGCTTTTACAATGGGAGACAGTCGGGTATGTAAGTTAGAAATGATTTTCACAGTGTACAACATTGGTCATCTTTACGAGCAATGACTAACCATTCTGAACGCACCTGTTTATTACATGTAGCTACAAAGAAGTTGCTGTCCCATTTTTATACAGTTGTTTTGTTGTTTTTTCCAAAACATGCGCACCTATTGGTATGAAACCTTTCAGGTTATTTTTATGATATATTTCTTGAAACCTAGAGGGTTGAAAAGAACATGCATTTCCAAAAAACAAAATTACCAATGTAGTACCTTCCCTTTAACTACTATAAGGGTCAAAATCAGTCAAAATATGTATGTGTCAAGATACATCTAGTGTACTTAAAAGTCAAACACTGTCAAACCTTACGTGTAGTAAGTACATTTACGTGTGAAAATGAGTCTACTGTTTTTGACTGGTGAAAGCATTGTCTGGTATTATTCAGGGTGGTCAAAATGACAGTACCACTGAAGTGCAGCTGTAGTAGCAGGGTTCAAGATGCATATTTGGTATGAATCGTTGTTTCTGTTAAAAATACTGGTAAAAACAGTGCATTAATCCACTTCTTCCTTTTATGAATAAAAATACCTTATTTGAAAGTAACTCAATTCCCTACCACAAAGGAAAATATCAAATAAAAAACAGAACTGTTGATGAAATGGTTAACAACACACAGAATAAATATCTAAGAAGTGAGAACTGAAGCATGGACAAATGATATTGGCACAAATATTGTTACAGATAACACCAACAACATCACATTGTGTGTCATCCTTCCTGCCTGTGTGTCATTTGCCAATAACTGTTGCTTCTAGCCGGTCAGTAACATTGTCGGTGTCAGTAACCTTGTCTGACATTGTCACTTGATACATAGTGACCAGACATAAGACTCTTGTCTTTTCCCGTTCATTTGGCAGTATCTGATACCTTTTGTATTGAGGTATTATCATATCTCACCGTCGCTTGGCGCTGGTTCATTGAGTGCACTGATATCTATTACACTGATATCTATTACACTGACTGATCAGGCACATATAAACAATGCATTGTAATAGCTGATGATCTCCATTATACTGACTGGATTAGGGTCCTTTGCTTGCATTAAAACCAGATGCTACGTTGCTACACTCCTAAAGTCGCTGTACACTTTTATTAATCTAAAAAATATAAATGATCACTGTTTTACCAATAACTTATGTGATATAAAGTTGATGATGGTATCGAACATACCTTGAAATATTTATATCTCGGATGCTATAATTTAAGTAAAGTTAGTGAAATAATTTCCAAAATTAATTTCTGACAATCTGAAGACAGAAATTCCATGTTTGAAAACTCTGAAAGCGTTTTCACTATTTTTGTAATAACACAATAGAATATGTGTGTATGTATTATGTATGCATTTACAGATATTTTTTTTAGTATAGTGGCTTTAAATTATTATTCTAGGCAGATGATGGTATTAATCTTTGATACCAGGTGCTGGTATCTTTGTCTGAGGTGCTGTCACTTAATAAAAAAAAGCAAAATAATTTCCAGTCTAAAATCCAAGTTAAAATGAATACGAACAAATCTGAATGCATTCTCACAGTGACAATGTTATAAGCAGTTCTTCCAACGTTACCAAATATGTACATGTAACTGCCCTTTACACAATGTGCTTTCCTTCCATTGAAATGTTATATGATTTTTACAAAGCACAACCTTTTGGTAAACACAAACCAATTAGAGCAAACACACAAACAGAAGATGAAAATGTAATACAACATTTCTTTCAGAAAAGATTTTTTTTTTTTTTAATGACACAAATAATTAGTTATGTAGTTCTGGTATGGGGGGGGGGGGAGGGAGGGCGGGCGGGTTTGAACAAACGTGCTTTCCTTAAAAGTACACCTACCCCCTCCGTACATACATGTACAATGTTCCTTATAAGTGTGTGCCTTGGACAATCGTGGGACTCGGACTTGCAGATAGCCCCTGAAGGAAATTGGAAGCTGTTATTGTAAGGCCCCGATTCCCTTCAGTCAGCACAAAAACATTCCCAGGAAACTAATTATTGATTTTCATTTTGCTGCTCCCATAGACATGATCAGGTGGCAGGCGTATCAATTTTTCTTCATCTTTTTCTCCCCTACTTTTTTTCCCGCCTCGTCATATTGACTTTCTGGTTTGGGCTCCCATGGGGACTTTATCATCAGGATGAGAGATCCATCCAGAAAGGGTTGCCAGAGATAGTGAAAATATTTGGATAACCGGAGATTCTAAGGTGATCGATTCAAATAAAGAATTGCATGACTTTGGCAACCTGCTGGCTCCATAGAACTAACATTTTTGAAAATTTAAATTCCTGATGAAGTGCTATTGACCTACAGGAATTATTGATAGGTTCCCGTTATGTTTAAATCATAAGACATTGGATGTATTTTTCTTTTATGTTATTGTCTGGTAATAATTTGTGTACATAAAGCTATATTTTATTGCATTTTGGATTCTCGATATTTTGACAGAAAATTCATAACATTTAACAAAAGTACAACACAAATGTTTAAAAGCACTTCATTTTGCAGGGTATATTCAGTGGATTTTAAATTACTTTCCTTAATAATTATTGTTTAAAATACTTGAATATGTGAGCCCAAATAATTTGTATGGCCAATAGTGATATGCTTAATTTTAGAACATTATATCATGTACATGAACAGTGTTTTTCGCTAATCTATCAAACAAATTAAAAACAATTGTAACATTGGTCCTTTTACAAAATAAAACAAATACTTTGATGTGAGATATTTTACAAAATAGTAGTCAGAAGCTTGGTTTCACGGTAATTTTGTGCCCAAATGAAGGAAGGTTCAACAGTTGGGTATATTTTTGTATACAATTTATGTTCTCATTTCACAGTTGAATTTTGTATTTTTAGACGGAGGTCTGTCTGATAACTCAGAAATTTGTATATATATAAACAACAACAATTAGAAGCAAACTTAAATGTGGTGTTTTAAATACAGGGAAACAAAGATAGTACTATCGGGGGTAAATGCTAAGCATCTTGCAGATTTACAAAGGAGGTCATTGGCTGCGTCACTGCCATCTCAACTGATTCAGGATGCCGGAAGAACTGAGGTAAAGTAACATGATATTGATCTATAGGTTGGTGAAATTCTTGCGTCGGGAAATAAACAATTGATTTAATTTTGCCCTACAAGATATTGATCCATGAATTTGATACAAATAAATGCAGCCAAACTATAACAAGGGTATCTCAGACAAAGCAGGAAACTCCCCCATGAGAGTGATCTAGAAGTGATTCTTGGAGGATCAGGTTGGCATTCTTCTACTTTCCTCGCCCTTCATCTCTGTTGACTCAGTTTCAAGTCTCCCTTGGACTGAGCCGACATGTGGATTGGGTTTTCAGTCCCTACCTGATTGCATACATGGGATTTTTTGTTCCCTCAATAGACCGATTCAGCATGTCAATCAAACAACCCCCGGTTAACCAATAGGGATAAGGAATGCCATGACAATGATTACCATGTCAGTCACGAGCTTCGTATTTATGCAGGTGCCTGACCCAGTGTGGTGTGTGACCAAGTGTTCAGCTTAGCTAAGGTTTAAGTCAATAATAGAGGAGAACAATAAGTAACAATAGAGGGGAACAATGAGGTCTGATCCTACCAAACATAATAAAATGTTTTGTTAAAGGTATTGTACACCATTGGTAAATTGTTGGTAAATGCATCCATACTTTATAAGAATGAAGAGATATGTATAAAACGAACGTGTGAATTAATTTGTTGTCATTAACAAGCAAATTGTGAAAATGCATTCAGATTTGTTTGAATTCATCCCAATTTTGAAATTAAATTATTTCAAATTTGTAATACATTTCAGGTTTTCTCAAAAATTATAGCATGTCAGACAATATGATTTCTCAAGATGTTTTGTCCCATCACCAACTTCAAGTAAGTGTTGAGATTAAATTATAATTCAGTATTTGTGTAATAAGGTAAACACCAAAGGTGTACACTCCCTTTAACCCTAACCCCTAGGTATTCTGGCTAGGAACCTTCCTGAATCATCCAAAATCCTCCAGTGCACTTTTGGAAACATGCCCTTATCTTCAAAATGCACCATGCATTTTCGTTGATCTCTCATATTCAGCACTTATGGCCTGTACTCCTTGCCAGGTAGTAATTTTGCCGCATTTGAAGAGGTGAAAGTACCAGTTTCCAACAGTGCTGAATTTTTCCAAAAAGGTTCCCCTTGGAGGATTTTAGAGGATTTGGGGTGGTTAGGGTTAATGAGTGCAGATGCAATCTAGTAAAATGTACAGTATACATGGCTAGATAAGTGACTCAACTCTCACCCATATGGCACTTAAAGGGGATATATTGTCACAATCAGAGCAGGCTTGTGGCTTGACATTGAATCCTGAACTAATAGTTTTAGATGAACTCAGATGAACCCAGTGATTAAAAATAATACCCCATAAGCACGCGCTGGCCTATATAACAGGGCGCACCAGATCCCGTTACCGCGACTGACTTATGCATCAGTTGTGATCACTGGATCAGGTGCCCCTGTTATCTAGGACAGCGCGTGCTCGTTGAGTTATTTTCAGTCGCTGGGTTCATCCGAGTTCATAGTTTCAGGATTCATTGTCAAGCCGCAAGCCTGCTCTGATCATGATGATACACCCCCTTTAACCCTCTACTATTGCTGCACTTTAGTGGGAAGTTGCTACAGAGGTCAAAACCAGTCAACTGCTTGTTTTGACTGTTGACCCAAATGTGCACACAGGGGCATTTTTGACTGGTTTTTACTGTCATTTTAACCAACTCATTTTGACCTGTAAATGTACTTACTACAAATAAGGTTTGATAATGTTTGGCTTTTAAGTGCATTAGATATACCTTGGCAAGTATGTCAACATTTTGACTGATTTTGACCCTTGTAGTAGGAGGGTTAATTAACCCAAGTGCCAAACTGATTAACCCTCCTACACATGGAGGCCACTCCGATCCACAAAATTCTGCTCTTGAGCAACCTTCAGTACATACATGTACAAGCCTGCTGTCCTTTCCAAGTAATCTTACAAAATCAACTGTGTGCCACCCAAGGCCACTGTAAATGCTTGAACATATTAGTATGGCCTGCAATGTATCAATGGGAGACCACCTTAGCCTGCAATCTCAGTGATGTAACAGTGCACAGAAGGGTAACCATAGGAGGCCACTGGCAACAGCTAATGGCTTGGAGTGGCCTGAATGGGTTGTTTCAAAAATTGCACTGATTGTAGGAGGGTTAAAGGTACAGCATGTGTAATGTTGGCAAAACTGCTTCTATGGGTATGTATTGGTACGGCTAGCAATTAATATGGATCAGTACAAGTTAGGATTGACACACAGGAATGTTGAACTTGGTGTGCTTTTTTAATTCAATGATTTTGTATTTAATGTTGTAAATGTTATCAAAGTTCATAAAGTGTAAATATCCCAAAATCAAAGAAAAGAATGACTGATACTCAGTTATCTTATTGAATAATTTGAATTGTCATGTCATTCAGTCAATAGTTTGGACATTGCTGGCCGATACAATAATTCAATATAATGTGTTTCTCTTTCAGATTCCATGTGGGTCCAGTACAGTGCTATCCATATTTGGACCAGACAGCAAGCTGGATCAAGTCACAGGATCTCTATATCTACTGTGACAGTTACATCAGTTGCAATGTAGTCATCGACTCTACATATATGTAATGCAAATAACAGTTGTATAGAGAGAGTATCCAAAGGTTTCAAAGTCATCTCTTTGAAGAAGGATGATTGAAGATATTATTGTGATAGGGTCAGTTGGAGTAAAACAAACAAGGGAATGAGGAAATGCCTTTTGATTTTGGATGACCCTGGCCTAATGACTGCTTATTCTGTAAATGGAGAGGAGGTGTGGATGTTACCCCCTCGGACAGAGAATTGGAAGTATTTAACAAACATCAATACTTAGCTTTAAAATATTTACCCCAATGGCCAGGTTTAGTCAGTAGAGCACCTGACTAACGATAACAAGACTAAAGTTTGAATCTTAATGGGGTCAACTCAGCCTTACATCCCTGTGGGGTTGTAAAATTAATTGCGATTCCTTGTGACTGTTGTCTTGCTAGATGAGTGTGCAGGGCTTGTCCTTCCCTGGGCCTGCTAGGACAATCAGGAAGGAGATAGACACCATGGCAGCAGGCATTACCGACTATGAAACCCAGCGGCGTAGCCCCCAAAAAAGTGCCCCAAAAAAGAAAAGGGAAAAACCCATACCCCCTGGCCCCCACTGATAAGTAATGCCACTGTGCCCCCCCCCCCCCGAAAAAGTCCTGGCTACGCCGCTGATGAAACCTGCACGACATACTTGTCCTACATGAAAGATAAACGGCCAAAAGAATAGACTGATCCAGCCTGTCAGTCAAACTACACAGATTATGGAGTGCCATAGTCGAGCAGTTTAGTGCATCGGATTTGTGTTCTGATGGCTGAGTCGTCGGAATGTGGGTTCGAATCCCAATCGACCATGGTGCTTGTATCCTTGAGCAAGACACTTTACCATAATTGCATCTCTCCACCCAGGGGTAAATGGACACCTATGAGGGCAGAGTTGGTTGTTGTGTTTGATTAGCCCTATATGCGCTGTAATGGCAGCAATTGAGCTGTATACTCCCCAGGGAACTGAGATGGTTTCAGGAATGATTTATGAGCCTGATGAGCAGGGGTAATAATATAATGCACCTTGAGCACCAGTTTGGTGGATACGTGCGCTATATAAGTCTAAATTATTATTATGATTAACTAATAGGGTCACTCTTTTCCATGACAATCGTTGCTTTGTCAGTCAAGCGTTTTGCTTTTATACTAACGGAGGTGCAGGACTTTGTTTTCAGCATTGCTAAGGATGGACAGGAACAATAGCTATAACTGGATCTGTGTATTATGGCTCGCATCTCAGCGTAACTATGTTAACTTGTTTCTGGTCATGAACTTGTGTTCGCAATACATGCCCAAGCTCCCCCATCAACTGAGTTATAGACAGTTTTGTTAAAATGTGGTGCTAGGCCCATAATTGCCATTTCCAATTACATATATACTGCACACAGGACGTTTACAGTTCATGTTGTACATTAACAGATTTTCATTTCCCTACAGTTTGATTGTCAAATTTGATTGGAGCTTGCCGAACAGGTGCAGTTCTGAAAATCTGGTTTCTAGATATCAGTGCTGATTCGCTAATTCAGTTACATTCACACCTCTGTCGTACATTTTCAGCCACACAACCTACATATGGCAGTGAGTTTTGTTTGAGTTGTTGAATTGCCCTGGGCAGGTTGATGTTTACTCCACTGGTACTGAAGTAATTATGTTATTTTCTCGTAGAGGGACAACTACCTTAGGGTACCATGCCCTAAAGGTCTTGTTTGCATTTTGCAGTTCTGCTGGGGTATTCCAACGATAAAAGTAATAAGTTCTCTTCGTCAATAACATAAATTTGTCCTGAATAGCGGGGATGTCGATAATGAAATTTGAAGGAAAAGCAAAACATTGCAAATATAGTTAAATTTTCCTTCAAGTGCAGAAGCACAGGTACACTTCCTGAGGGATCTTGCATCAGACAGGAGAAACTCTAAAGGTATTCCTCAATTTAACAGCAATATAGACATATTACCAGCTGTAGAGGGCGTGCTCACGGCTGTACATTGTTATAAATTATTTGAACCGTTTCAGTCAACAGAGATTTACAGATTTTCATTCAAACATTTCATTCGCTTGGGCTCTATCTTTAAAAGAAATTGAAAAAAAAAATTTTTGGAGAGTGGCTTAATAATAATAATAATGAAGAATTATATGGCGCACGTATCCACCAAACTGGTGCTCAAGGCGCATTACATTATTACCCCCTGCTCATCAGGCTCATAAATCATTCCTGAAACAATCTCAGCTCAATTGCTGCCATTTCAGCGCATATGGGCTAATCAAACACAATAACCAACTCTGCCCTCACAGGTACCCATTTACCCCTGGGTGGAGAGAAGCAATTATGGTAAAGTGTCTTGCTCAAGGACACAAGTACCCCGGTCGCGGTTGGGATTCGAACCCACATTCTGACGACTCGGCCATCAGAACACAAATCCGATGCACTAAACCGCTCGACCATGGCACTCCCAACCCCCCCCCCCCCCCGAACTGCGCATGGAAATGTTTTAAATAATTCTAATCAAAACGCTTACTAGCACATTGTACATGAGCACATAATCTTTACTTAAGCTAAACCTTTCATCCTGAGGTAATTTAACGTGTATTGTCTGTTATGAATATGCTGACATGTAAACCATGTCATGCTTATGGTTAAAAATCATTTCTATTACGGCTATCAATTCCCAGAGCTCCAGAAATTTCTAGACTCAGCAAAGAACTCGAACAAGCTTACACTCGATATTTGTAACAATTATTCAAGAGGTTTAATTAACACAGAGTAATATAGTTTACACGAATTATACAGAGTTTAAGTCAAGCTTAATATACACTGATCGTAAATCTAAATTACCATTAAAGTGGCTTACACCTTCCAACATTAGTCATTTCTTTTCTAGCCGGCAATTTTCAAGCACTTGGAGGCGAGCTTGGTGAATTAAATCGGCGAGCATACAGTGATTTTAAAACATACACATGAATCTCTAAAACTGTCCACTTCAATAATAAGAGTCTTTTCGTGGACAGTATTTTTCACAGCTTAACTTGAAGTTAAAACTCCTCGAGGGCTCGCCATAAGACTCGGGATCTGAAGGAAAATATCCAACTTTATTTTACGTCGGCAAAATGTTTTTTTTTTTTTTAACCGCCGTTGATTTCGTGAGAGAGAGAGAGACAGACACCCACACACACACACACACACACCCCATCTTGTCTAAGGTGTAAACCGAGGACCTCCTATTGTTCCCTTTGTTGTTGGACAAACTTTTTGAGGCTTCTCCCATTAGATTTGTACACGTTTTTCAACCGAGGACATTTGCTAACAATAACCGCCAACCGAGGACCCATTGTTCCCTTTTGTTATAAGTCCTCGGTGTACACCCAAGGTAGCGAAATTAAGTACACACACACACACACACACACACACACACACACACCCTCACACACATTGATTTGTGGGGTATTCCTTTGTTCGTTCTATTATCCCTTTTCCTTATAATTCTCCTGTGGGGTACAAGATTTTCTATAGTTACCTTGTGGGGTCCAATTGTTCTATTGTGTTTTGGACCCCACAACGAATGGTGTGTACGTTCACCCTCACGCACATTGATTTGTGGGGTATTCCTTTGTTCGTTCTATTATCCCTTTTCCTTATAATTCTCCTGTGGGGTACAAGATTTTCTATAGTTACCTTGTGGGGTCCAATTGTTCTATTGTGTTTTGGACCCCACAACGAATGGTGTGTACGTTCACACACACACATACACACACACACGTGTGTAAACGCCTGCAATCGGGGACTTCCTTTGTCAAATTCCTTTGTCCAAAAATACGGGGACGCATTGTTCTCCATTGTGAGAGCAACCGGGGACCATTGTCCCTTTTGTTATACGTCCCCGGTTTGAATGCGCTCACACACGCACTGCTACACTGAAGGTGTCCCACTTTTATATCCAAGTCATCCTAGCAAATTTTACACAGTGTACAGTTAAGCCTTCTCAGAAAACCTATTTTTAACATTACGTTCCAGAAACTTCTCCATGCAAGTTTCAAAACTGAAAGTGCAAGAAAGTTCTCCATGCAAGTCTAGAAACTTAAAGGGGCTATCGCTTAAATAACATCTCGTTCAGCCAAAAGAAAATACAGAGCTGGACATCAATTCTGTAACCCCTCCCGCCTCCTCCCTCCCGCTCTTCCTTATAACAATATTGAAAAAAAATTCAGGCCACATTTTTCCCTGTCTTCATTTTTCATCTTCATCTTAAGTTTTATCATCACCTTTTATTATGCTTAAAATATATTTTTGTACTGTCATTTCTAAATGAGATGATGAATTTTACAAATGTTGATACTGATTCAGTCATGTTAGGACTTACAAATATCCCAAATACGTTTGGTTTATAGACAAGTATTTTGTCTAAGTGCAAGGACCTGAAAATGAAATGCCGCCCTCTGTTGATATTTTATGCATGAACATTTACGGCGACTCTTAAAATGACAGTATTTTGTGATTTCCGGAAACGCGTAATGATGAAGAGTAAATTAATTATAATATTAAAGATACATTGGTGCTTGCCCGTGTTTTTTATTGGTTCACTGGAGTTTTATTATTTTCTTTGTAGCAACAAAATCGTTTTAATAGTGAAACAATAAAGTTCAATACAATTTAGGTGTTTATCGAACAAAGATTTTTGACAATTGTTTTGTTAAATATTTCATTTTAAACATATTGTTATCCTGTTGGAAAAAATGTGCAGTGATTTACCAGTGAAATAGTCAGAAACACGGACGACACATCTTCAGGAAAAGTTTCCAGAAAAATTAAAATACAATTACAAATTATTATGGGCTTTTTGTATTATTGCGAAAAAGCTTGTTTTTAAAGACAGCATTTTTATTTATTCATATTGAATTTTTATGTTGATTAAGTATACAATTTTAATTAAATTCTGCAAGGCACAATTTTGTGTTATAAAACAATGTTTTATCTGACTTAAAGAGAAGCTACGGTACAGTATTGGTTGTTGGTATGGTAACTTACGTTAACATCAACCCTTTAGGACTTGTTACAAATGTGTTACAAAAAACATGTGTTACACATTGTTTGCTGTCCGGTATTTTTTTATTTTTTTATTTTTTTTAAAAATCGCCATAGCAATTCCTGTTTTCTATAAGAGGAAAGCACTAATTTCTCAATGATTGATACGTGTACACCAAGTAATTGTTGAGATTGAATTTGTTATAAATTTTATAGCGGAAGTTAAAGCTTCCCTGTGTAAGTACAGCCCAACCATATCAGTAAAGAAGAGGTTATTACTTGTTATTAATAGACAAAACTTTTAAATTAATAAACCAACTAATGGTCTGAATGGCCCAGAATGTTTTAATAAAAAAAAAATTAATGAGAATAATAATAGGAAATTTTGACTCAAGTTTGTGTAAAACATCTGAAAAAAAACTCAAAGAAAAGAACGCTACCCCCCACCCCAATCGTGTCATGTGGAAAGAGCTTGCAGATGAAATCTGTATCGCTCATTGCCGTTTTCCGGGAAAAATGTATTTGGCCTAAGTGTGAACATTGATAACATGTTTATCCTATAATGAGGTATCAGCAATGTTTTGTTTTCATCAACATCAACACAGGTATCAAATAACCCAGCTACATTTACCTATATCATTACTATTCACCTATATCAC
This sequence comes from Zoroaster sp. YZ-2022, assembly GCA_029582265.1. Lineage (NCBI taxonomy): Eukaryota > Metazoa > Echinodermata > Asteroidea > Forcipulatida > Zoroasteridae > Zoroaster > Zoroaster sp. YZ-2022. The sequence continues at coordinate 14,387,694 of CM055834.1, read as the reverse complement.
TGCTGGATTTCATCAACTGCCTTGATATATATTTTTTACCTTTATGTTACCTTATCTTGTGTATTATTACATTTTTTCCAACTGTTTCTTATAAGACAATTTTTATTTAGCTATTTACACCCACGCACAACTCCTCAATTTATATGGTGTAATAAAACAAAAACTTTTGTTGTATCCCTTTGTGTATTGCACTTTTATCCTAGCTTTACTACAAACTACCACCTCTACCTATTGTGTGGCTCAATAATCCCTCCTTTACCCTAGCTTTACCGCAAGCCGCCACATCTACTTATTGTGTGGCTCAATAATCCCTCCTTTGTTCACTTCTGATACTCCTATTGGCTTTTTCTAGACTGATTATATTTAATTGGCTACTATTTTCCCGCCTTTTTGGATCCCGCCCCATGATCCTTTGCTTTCCTTTTCCCTATAAATGGACGTGTTTTTTTATGTTTCTACTTTGTTAAAGCCTCTGATGAAGGTCCGGTTTGGATCGATTTAATTTATATATATAAATGTACGTTGTGTACAACCACGTAAAAAGGCTTGTGTCCCAAGTTGTGTGATCCCCGATACTGCCGTTACCCAGGTTGTTTGCATCTGACCGGGGCTTAATCCCTGGCTACTCGGCAGATATGGTTTGGCCTCTGGCCCCCATAGAGCAATAGATAATTGGCATAAGTGGACCGCCCACCAACATAGGGGCTGGTTAGCTCAGTTGGTAGAGCGCTCGTCTGGTATTCGAGAGGTCGCGAGTTCGAGTCCGGCATCAGCCAATTTTTCTTTGCTCGCTATATATGCTTAAATGTAGCGGTCTATCTTGAAGTAGAGTGCTCAATGCCACATAGACAGAGCGTAATATACTTGTAGTAAAACTAGTGGAACGCTGGTAGTTGTAACTCCGAGTTTCACGCGTTATGCGATCATCAGACAACGTACAGTTGTCTGATGATCGCATAACGCGTGAAACTCGGAGTTACAACTACCAGCGTTCCACTAGTTTTACTACACGTATATATATATATATATATATATATATATATATATATATATATATATATATATATATATATATATATATGGTGTATACGTATATATGGTGTATACGTATATATATATATACACGTATGTACATATATTTTTTTTTGTACATAATGTCTAAAAGCGGGGTGAGGCTGTGCATTTGAAATAACGCTTTTATTTACGTTTAACAACGATATTAGCTTTCAAAATTCGTTCGCTTTATATGAATTCTATTTCGTGGGTCATCTGAGCTAAAGGCACTGGCGACAGTATCTTTAATCAAGATGATAAATTTCATCAGGTGTTGTTCGTGGTTTGGGTTGCCCCAGAATGATCGCCGTACTTACTACTGTGATAATGAAGTACACCAACAGGAACAACCGATCAAATGTCATTGCAACATACTTCCATTGTGTCATCATGTCTTCCTCTTCGTCTTGAAAGGTGTACCGTGTCACCAAGAACTGTAAATTATCATTGATAGAGGTGACCGTTTGCTTCAGGTTGAAAACGGTTGGTTCGTCGTGTGCCTTCGAAGTCGACTGTGGCTTTTTGACCTCGGAGAGCGATTTTAATTGTGATGTTTGGTTGTTTTTTACTTGTGTTATTATTTCAAAATTGTGGTCATGCGTTACTGGGGAAACTGGCTTGCCGTGCCCGTACGTTGTCTTCATGCACAGAATGGGGGCCAGATAGACGAAGGCGAGTTTTCTAAGCCAAACGGGGACCGGCTTACCGCCGGGAAGTTGGTAGTGAAGGTGCAGCACGAAAACAGACATCGCCGTAGAAATTGCGGTTATGCATATAGTGAGAGCGAAGTAGTGGCCTACAGATAAAATAATTAAAACAAAAATAAAAATTCCAGCATTAATTAGACTGATCCATTAAGCCCGCCACATTATGTATTGTCCAATTACAGCCGCGATTGTTTTAATTATTATTATTATTTATTTTTTTTATGAGTAGTTGCCAATCACAAGGCCTTACAGGTCACTCAAGGTGAGGGCTAAATAGGGGAAAGGGGGTAAGAGAAGAAGAAATCAAAAAGTAGAAAGATGAATATTGATGTTACGTTTGAATTGAGACAGGTTATAGGTGGCAGGGAAGCAGGATACAGGTAATGAATTCCAAAGTAAGGCAGTACGTGGGAAGAAACTGGATGAGTACCGCCAGGTATTTGCTTTAGGGACAGATACAGTATAAGGATGAGAATGAGCAGAGAAACGTGTGGTACGCGTACCAAAGTCCGACGTGTTAAAATAACTGTACGACTTGGCTCTGGGGCGAGGCTCTGGTGTTGTACCCACGTGTGCCGTTGCTAGGCAGCGGGGCTTAGTGGATCGGTCTGTTGATTTTAAGTAACACTAATTGCGGTGACACCATGTGAAATTCTCAATTGAGTAGTAATTAGTTCTGAAGAGAACTGGAGGTTACAACTCGACATTTCTATGGAGGTCGAAAAGTGGACATCTGCTTTTCAGCTTTCTAAATAATGAAAAAGTAGATTGAACGTTGTTGGCTGGTGCATTTTTCTACTTTTCTACTTTTCTTCCACCTAAAAAGTTGATTGAACATTTTGGTAACATCCATTTTTCTACTTTTCTGCTTTTCAGTTTCACGAAAAGCAGATTTTACTTGTTCACCTACACTGGCGGTCAAAAAGTGGACATCTGCTTTTCTGGTTTCTTACAACCCGAAAAGTAGATCGAACATTTTGGACAAATCCATTTTTCTACTTTTCTACTAGCCGAAAAGCAGATTAGACGTTTTGTCACACAGTGGCCTAAAAGTGGACATATGCTTTTCTGGTTTCCCACAACACGAAAAGTAGATCGAACGTTTTGGACAAATCCATCTTTCTGCTTTCCTGCTTCCTGAAAAGCGGATCGAACGTTTTCTCAACAGTGGCCTAAAAGTGGACAAGTCTGCTTTGCGCTTGAAGAAAAGCAGATTGAATGATTTGATAAATCTACTCCCTTATCCATAAAATAGTAGATTTATACCAAAACGATGCATGTGACAACCGTTGCTGAAAAAACAGGGGGGCGGTACATCATAGATCAAACGGAACGCGCCTACCTGGCGCCTACGTCGGACATTGTATTGTGACGGTAGGATTAGTCCATTATTTTGTGGATAGGGGAGTAGATTTATCAAATCATTCAATCTGCTTTTCATCAAGCGCAAAGCAGACTTGTCCACTTTTAGGCCACTGTTGAGAAAACGTCTAATCTGCTTTTCGGGAAGCAGAAAAGCAGAAAAATGGATTTGTCGAAAACGTTCAATCTGCTTTTCTGGTTGTAGGAAACCAGAAAAGCAGATGTCCACTTTTTGACCGCCAGTGTAGGTGAACAAGTAAAATCTGCTTTTCTTGAACCTGAAAAGCAGAAAAGTAGAAAAATGGATGTTACCAAAATGTTCAATCTACTTTTTAGGTGGAAGAAAAGCAGAAAAGTAGAAAAATGCACTAGCCAACAACGTTCAATCTGCTTTTTCATTATTTAGAAAGCTGAAAAGCAGATGTCCACTTTTCGACCTCCATACATTTCGATCAGTATACGTTGATTGTCTTCAGAGCATACCGATCAAAGCATTCTGATCAGATCATACTGATTGAAACGTCGAATTGTAACCGCCAGTTCTTTTCAGAACTAATTACTAAATTGAGAATTTGACATAGTGTCACCGCAATTAGTCTTACTTATCCTCTTCACCATGCAAAGCTACACGTTTTACCTGTTGATTTTATGTTACTCTAGAATGTTGGGCACGGAGAACATACTTAACTTACCTATTAGTGGTACAACTGTGGACCCAGGCGGTATAGTCTCTGCTAGTATGAGAAGAAAAACAGTCAGTGCTAGCATAACGGTCAACGAAAAGCCCACTTTCTCCCCAGAATCAGCAGGTAGAAGAAAGTTAAACATTGTGATGACAGAGATGATAATACATGGAAGAATGAGGTTGTAGATATAGAAATGTGGCCTACGTCTTATAATAATGGTAAATGTTATATCCGTATAGGGTTCCACACAACATTTGTAGTAGATCTCATTCCGTTTAAGAGGCATGCCTATGAATTCCCATTCCCCATTGTCTACGAAACTCATGGTATCCCCAGTCATGGAACGATTTCTCATGTCGACTTGGAAGCCATCATAGGACCAGGAACCGAAGATGAGGTTGCACTGTTGCTCGTCAAACGGAAAGTAGGTAATATCAATCTTGCATAAGCTTTGGTAAAAGGCAGGTGTGTTCCAGATCACGGTACCATCGCTGTAAAGAGTTGGGTTGGTTTCAACTATGCCACGATTTTCTATATCAACGCTTAAAAAATAAATTGGAAAGGTGCATTGAAATGATTGGTATGATAAAGTTTTAAATACCTTTGCCCTCAATAAACTATTTCAGCAATTGAAAACTACATAGGCCTAATATGATGATATATTTAACTTAAGTATATGGGTTTTTACTAGTCTGATGAACATGGCAATAAATAAAGTTTGGACATTCCATAATAGTTCAAGTTGCAATTTCTAGGGAAATATTGTGACATGGTTTCTGGTCAGACAGGACCAAACGTCAGTAACATGCAGTGTCGACCAATAACCGGCAGTCCAAGAGAAAATAAATTATTCCACGTCCTTTCCTTCTGTCATGGGATTATCCCCCGCCCCCCTCCCAGAATGACCGTTCCCATGTTTTGTTAGTATATACAAATAAAAGAAGAAAAAGAAAACATAAAGTGTTGTTTTAAGAGGTGTTTTGGGGCGGGGCCGGAATTACCCCCACCCGAGCATGCGTGCAAGACTTGAGCTCACAAATAATTTGCATATCTACTCCCCGCCCCCACCCCCAGTGACTTTCAAAATTCTCCATTCAACCAGTAAATTTAATGAGATCTAAAAAGGACACTTACTTGTTAAAAAGAGTAATGTCGGGTCTCCAAACTTGATGTAGTGGCAATACCAGTTTTAATACACCTCCATAATCATTAGGATTCCAGTGTAAGTGAAAATCAGTCCAGGACTTCAGTGTTAACATAAATATAAAAATAAAGCTCTCAATAAGGAAGTAAAATTTTACAATCTAATATTTAATTGTTGATGCACCCTTGTGCCTTCCCAACCACTGTCTAAAGCTGGAACTGTCACTGCTAGAAGTCCATTGTTAAATATGAACCCATCAGTAAGACAAGTCAAAAAACATTTAAAGCTTATAGCGATTGGAAAACTATTTTTTTTTTTTTTTTTTTTTTTGTGGTGGGTGTTAAAAAATTAAATAAGGTGAATGTATCTGAAAAGAACAAATGGGATTAACTCAACAATTCCACAAGTATACCCTGTTCGTTTTCAGTGAAAACATTATGTCGGTTCCTTTTCAGAACCTCACATCTCAGAAGAGATTCAATCATAGTGTTACCGCTTCCAAACATCTTATTTTACCATGTTACAAAATGTGTACTGCACTGTAAACCCTTTATGTATCAGCGCCATGAGCACTTATGGGTGGATTTGTGCGCTTTATAAATCTTCATTATTATTATATTATTATTATTATATTTAATAAAGTGAGCGCTGTGTGACTCAGCAGTAGCTCAATCGCATCTCATTCTGGAACTAACTACCTAGAGCGGCGTTAAGTGCTTCTCCCACGATGCTCTCAAACAGGACGTCGCGCTCCAAAGCTCGCGAAAAACGCCATACTGGCCTCTCAGTTTTGGGAAGCTTCAACTTTGACTTTGGTTGGTAGCTATAGTGCGCGAGCCTCAAGCGTGACGTCAGATCGTGCTCACAACGTATCCAATGAAATTCCTTTAATGGTACCATGGATGAAGGAAGAGCTTCAATGATAATACACAGGGGATCATACAGCCAAACCGTGCTCGGTGTGCGTTTGCGCATTTGGAGTGCAATGCCGGGGACTGGCAGTCTGACACACCTCGCATAAGCACAGAGGAATAGATTCATGATATTAATCATGTGTTATTGTTGTGGTATTTACTTACGGATCGTAGCCACATATTTGTTGTCATGTATTGTTGTTTCTCATTCTGTAACCCAAACAAGAAAAGTTATTATAAGCAGGAACTTACAGCGGATAGGAACTCCGAATACAGTATAGCGACCCCATATTACATTATTCATGGTGACACTATTTCTTTTCAAAAGATCGTGGCTTGTGTTTAATAATTATTTTTTTGTAGTTAAGGAACATTACTTGATGATATAATGACAGAGATCGATAGTTCATTCTATAGCGTATATAAATCACTGGGGTAATATAATTCCTGTAATATTTATTTGCTCTATTGGGGAGCATATGCAGGCCTGACCAGTACTAGCGCTTTGGAGCCTTTTTCAAACACAATATCATTGGCGGATCCGGGGAGGGGCTAAGGGGCTGTAGCCCCCTAAAATCGTATAAAAAGGAGAGAAAAGAGAGAGGGGAGGAGGAGAACGCACTCCCATTCCCACAGTGTGCTTTGTTTTTCTCTCCCTTTGATTATTTCATTGTAATTTTTGTAGTACTGAAAAATAATTGTTTTTGATTCTCAGCCCCCCCCCCCTAAAAAATGTTCTGGATCCGCCCATGAATATTAATCTTTATCCTCATAGCTATTACACCATTTATATGTATAGGCAATATATGTAGCTTTGCTTGGTGAAAATGATAAGTAAATACTGTTTGCAGTGACACCGTGTGAAATTCTCAATTGAGTAGTAATTAGTTCTGAAAACTCTCAAATCTCAACCTGGAAGAAGCTGAATGAACCGAAAGAACTGTATTTGTAACCCCCAGTTCTTTGAAAGAACTGTAGTTCTTCTCCAGTTCTTTTCAGAATTAATTACTACACTGTTGAGAATTTCACATGGTGTCACCGCAAACAGTCTTTACTTATTTATATGTAAACTTGTAGCAACAAATAACAAGTTAATAGGTATGTGTTTGAAGAACACCAGCAAAATATTTAGAAAACAATGCAGAAACATTTGTATATATCAATAAAACACTCAACATTAATAATTAATTGACAGACAAAATTGTTGTCAGAATTCACTAATCTAAAATTGTTCTTATCGTTGGTTTCTGTCAAATGGATTAGTATTGGCTCTGAGAAATTATTCTGAATGGTTTTTCCTTTGAACCAAAATAGCACTATGCCCAAAGCGTTAATGAACATGTAAATGTAACTTGTTATACCAATTAAGTTTATTTTGGAAAAGCTCTTTTTTTGTCTTTCTTACCTATACCAAAGTTCACATCATATTAAATTTTGGATAATAATTAGGCAGTTTGATACCTTGATATTTATTTATCCCAACTGTTTCCTTTGACTGGCCTACCATATCAATAATCTGCCGCAGGGCTGCACCAAACGTTATAACAATCGTATCACTGGCATTGCTGACTGGTCTGATATTTGGGTTGTACTTGTTATTTACAAACAAATCTTCGTACAGGCGCTGTTCGTCTGATGGTACTGCTTTAACTGTAAATGGTGCACAATTGAAAATTGAACCGTAAGATTATGTTTAATATAACTGGAATGTGCTCGAAGGGAGGATCCAGGATGTCTGAAAATGGGGATTTGTGGCAAAAGGTAGTGGTAGTGGGTGACTTCAATTCATGAGAGGGAAAACGTCTTGAAGGGTACACGGGAGAATGAATGGTAAAAGGTGACGGAAACTTGCAACAAAATTAAAAACAATTACTTTGTGGAACGTTGGTACATATGTACCAATCATCCTGAACAATGATTTCGTCTGAAGAGTTTTCATCTTCAGGAAAATGGTTATTGGTATGTCGATAATGACACTTTCACAGTTTAATTAGTAATATGATATAAGATTTGAGATGTAATGTTCGTGCCTTACTAAAAATAAATCAAATTAAGATATTTTTCTGCTAATATCTCAAAATATCCAATTTTATGGTTTCCTTTTTATAGAGCAGATGTGATGTCATTGGTCGCATCATCTATAGAGTTGCCATATATTATAAGTTGATTTAGGTACTTCTAAAAATTTTGATTGGCATGGTAGTTTAGTGGTAAAAACCCTGGTCTTTCATGTAAGTGATACAGAGATCGGATCAACGTTATATTTTTGTTATAATTTGTTTTAATTACAACATTAATTCAGATAGACTACAAAGCATTTCTGTATAATAGTAGTTCACAGCTGTGGAGGATTTTATTTGATATTGATATTGATTTTATTTTATTATTCATATTTTTAAGGAAAATAAAGTCCACCGTCCATTTTTAGAAATAAATGCATATAGGTAACTATACTGTGGCATATTCTATACTGCGCTTCCTGCTTCAAATACGTCACACCCTTTCTATAAGGTCACACTAACGACCAGAATACTGGGACGTAATAGCTATGGGTTGATGACGATTGGGGCGTAGTGGTTTGGGAGCGTAATGGACAAACTTAGCTAGAGCCGTGTAGAACCCCAACTCTGGAGACTGTGTACCTAACACCATTATTAGTTTTCCAGATGATATCCAAACTTACCAGTCGTGAATAAGGATAGCCACACTATAGTGCTGGTCAACTTGATGGCAAAATTCATTTTAGCAGTTAGCAGTTAGCTTATGCCACAATGAGGGTCTGCTGTGGTTTTTCTCTCTATAATAAATAGTAGTTTTGGTATACGAAATTTGTTTTACAAACTGATTTTGGTTATGGCTAACCATGCATGAGATATGTTGTCCTTGGGCAATTCCAGCTTCACCAAAGGCTAAATAATAGTGTCAGTTCAACTTTTGATACGATGTCGATGTTACCTTTGTTATTCCATGAATAAATTGTTGTATTCTATTAATATATGAGTTTAGTCAGTGATAAGTGCAAGTGCTGAATTGACACGTATTACTTGTGTGAGTGATTTGTTTTCTATGCAGTAGCATTACCACTGTACACTTACCTACATGCATTTGTATTCTTAAAATGACATTTTTAAATTAAACTTTAATTTCCTTAAAAAATCCTTTACAGCCGTGAATTAATATTATACCAAAGATGGATCAGAGAATACTGATCAAAACGTTGAGGTACTCCCCACCGGTTCTTCTCGGAGCCAACAAATTACAACTCCTATAAGAGTGTTTACATGGTGCTACCGCAAATCTTACTCCTATGATACAGAAAGGCTTTGATTTCCCCCCCCCCCCGCCCCCTCCGGCTACCTACACGACAACAAAGGGGGTACAGTGCCTCTTTTCCGGATCCGCCAATTATTGTCAATCGTGACATGTTATTAGGCCTATGTATTTTTAGTGCAATAATTGCAGTAAATCTTTGAAAGTTTGCATCAACGTTACAAACGCACTGCACTTACTATATGACTCACTACAGTAGCCATTAGCGGCATTAGACCAAAGTTAATAACATACGGTAACTATCAAAACACTTTGAATAAACTACATTAAGTGCTCCTTGTAGTTTTTGCTGACTGTATTCACCATATGAAAGTACTTTACACAGTTGAAATTCTTTATTTGAGATTAAACTCTAAAGCTTTCTTCTTTCTTAACGTTTACCGTATTAATGTTTGTTTTGAGCATAATGACTGACTAAGTCTAAACATACAGTGAAATCTAGTCGTGTTTTTTGGAAAAATACCACTATTTTGTGTCATACGCCTTTCTTGGGCAAGTTAAATAAGGACAACAAATATTGCTAACCACGTCATGTTCGTGAAAAGAAATCTACGGAGCTCTAGAAGTGCCATCCGACTTGTTGAGATCCTGAGATAATTTATCTCAGGATGACGACATCGCGACATAATTTATCTCAGGATGACGACATCGCGACATAATTTAACTCAGGATGAAGACAATCCTAAAAGTAGGATGTCGTCTTCCCAAGATACTTTATTGTTCCTTATCTGAATGATTTTCTTATCATAATTTAAAATACACAGGAGGCTTGTGAATTGCATTTTAATTACTTGCTTTAGTACCGGTATTTCATTTGTCAAAGGTGGATAGCCCTTCCCAAACAATCACTTTTCTTGGTATACCAATGCTTGAACTACCACAGGAACAACATGAAGAGTTCATGTAACTATTTTACAGAAAGGATTTGATTTCCCCCCCCCCCCACCCCCGGCTACAGTTCCCCCTTTGTTTTGTTTTTAGTGCAAGAATTACAGTAAATCTTAATGTTTGCATCAACGTTATACCAACGAACTGCAGTTACAATACAACCCACAACATTTAGCGGCATGATGTCGTTACCCTGAGATAAATCTCAGGATCTCAACAAGTTGGATGGCACTTCCAGAGCTGCGTAGAAATCATCTCGCTCAGCCAAATAATGTACAGATCTGAACATCAATCATGCCCTGCCCGCGAAGCTCTTCCCTGCACCGCCCGCCCTTTCCCCACCCTGTCGCACCATGCCCAATCCTGCCCCTTCACAATTTTATACCAGAAGAGGGTTCCAATTATCTTCAGTGTTATCATAAATCACCCGATATTATGCTTTGACAAGATTTGTTACTGTTATTTCTGAATGGGAAGATGAATTCTATACATTTTGATTTCCGTGAATTGTTATAATTCCGGTCATGAAGTATTCTTTGGATCAATTACTGTACGGACTTTATCTCAAATACATTTTGGCGTAGACAAAGTACTTTATCCAAATCCAACGAACTGAAAATGAAATGCCGCCCTCTGTTGATATTTTCTGCAAGAATCTTGCTTCATTTGATCGAGGTTATTATTAATGACTCTTCTTAAAGATATGTCGCCCGTGTTTTATCGACAATTTCTGAAAATGTTCTTTTTCAATGATAATTTCATTTTAGATAACACAAAATAAGATATTTAAAAAACAGTTGCCAGAAGCGAATAACACGGGTGGGTGGGGGGGGGTGGGGGTGGGGGGGCTACATCTTAAACGTATTTAATTATTTGTTTCCCTGAATTACATCATAACAAAAAAGTTAAACTAGAATTTAAAAAAAGGTAAAATAAAAAGGTAAACGTTGGTATTTTCAGTCAAATAATTCCGAAATGAATTCATGGTGGCCCTGTAATAAATTTGTTAGGTGCTTAATTACTGTTGAACAAAAAATCTATACAACTAATTTGGGACATATTTCATTTTAAAATATTTGTTTTCCTTTGTTTCAGAAAAATATAAACGTTCAGATTAAAAACAACCAGTTACAGTGATTCATCACTGAAACAGTCAAAACACGGACAATACATTTTTAAGCAAAGTTATCAAACATTATAAATATATGGCTTTCTTATGCAATTTTCTTGGGCGTGTTAAATTATTGTGAAAATGTATAAAGTCCGCAATACCTTTTTAAGTAGTCGTATTGAATTTTGATGTTGATTACATTAAACATTTAAATTAAATTCTGGGAAGCGAGCAAAGAAATGTTGTTCTGAATGACTGAAATATATTGTATTATATTTATTTGTTTAACAATACATAAGAAAAGAAAAAAAATGTTAGGAAATTTTTACTCGTGTTGTGCAAAGCACATGAAAGTCCACAAAGAAAACACAACCGTGTGAGGGAACGGAAGGAACCCCTGTCTGATGCCCCATTGTGGCATGTCTCCATCGATCTTCCCCTGAGATTCCCCGACATGTCCTTTTGAAAGAGCTTGTATAGGAAACCTGTTAGACAGTGTTTAATAAGTGTACCCTTGTGGGCGACAGGCCTGGGGTCAAATACAGTAACATTTCTTCAAATTGAAATGTTGCCCAATACAAGAGTACGACTACAAACTATCCTTATCAAATAGACTGGAAGGTATAATAATAAATTATAATATGTACGAAAACAGGTATTCGATATGTTGTTTTCAAACAGGCGACACTGAAATTGTAAGCAATTCCATCGTGACGATCGTTACAATTGGCACAAAATGTGTAAACCATAAAGCTATTGTTACGTCCTCTCCCCCGTTCCTCGAGATCTTAGATCCACCCCTATATAAAGCAATGAAGATTTGCAAGTAAGGATTGCCAGGAGAGATTATAACAATTGGATGATAGTATTATAATATTAGAATCCTAAAATCACTTTAAGACTGACCTTGCATTGAAAAGACATGCAAACACTTCTTTTCAGATCTGTGTGAATTGTGATAATTTATGGAAAGGTCAACCACGTGTATCTGTTAAAGGCACCTGGCACTGGTATTTTGTCCAAATGTAGCTTTTGTCATAAATATATACATTTTTATGAGTGGAATGTGAATAAACAAGTAACTAAGGTTACAGAAATAGTGGTTTTATTGTATTTACGACTTTAGAATAGGCCCCCCCTTTACATTGACACATGGTGGCGCTGTTCGTGACGTCATTCGAGGCAGGGATATTTGAAGAGAAAATGTGTAGTCTGACACATTGGTCATTGCACTATAGTCTATACACAACTGTCAAGTCTGTCATGAACTGCCAGCACACATACTTACAAAATGTATGCCTAACCTGTAACCTAGTTTCAGATGAAACGACAACGTAAAACAAGGCCCAATGGGAAGCATGCAAGTTTTCACGATATAGGTGCAGCAATGCCGCTAGTGCTACGAAAACGGTACCTACTGACTATAACGTTACATGTACATGTATAAAGAGAACACAACATGCACATGGATTTTTCACGTTTGGCAAATGCTCCTGTAGGTTTGTCACGTCTTTCGGGTTGCTTCTTAGATTTCCCACTAACTGGGAATATGGTTGGGATGGCGTCATGTTTCAGAATTACTTTTTTTGTCATGTCAAATGTGTGGTACATCCCGGATTCGAAACACGACGGCTCGAAGTGGTCACTGCATAGCGCTGAAAACGACTCGGAACGGACCACTTTGCTTTGCCCTCATTATCCTGACTTTCGCTGCCCATAACCGCCTATATTTGGGATCAGCTGGAAACAGATGCAGGCTGACCCCATCTTTAGTTGTTTTGTTGCATCCAGCAGCAATATACCTGGTCGGCATTGCTGGGAAAATGCCGGAAAAATGCCTTTTTTTATAACAAACCAAACCACACGTGTGTAAACACAGGCAATTCTCGAGGGCGTCGAGGGGGGTCGATGTTCCATCAGCGGCGAATCCTTCCTCGAATGACGTCACAAAAAGGGATGGGCGGAGTCACCCTCCAAACAACTTCATATTGTTTTTAAACATATAAATCCTGACAAATAATCACTCAAACAATTTGTTTATTGTTAATACACATATACTTTATTGTTTAAATCAATAAAAAACCTATTGCCAGGTGCCTTTAATGAACAGCTAAAGTACGATATAGACCACCATTTAAAATATTCAGTTACAAAAAATAATTTTATTATCCTCTTGCTACAGGGAAGGTACATCATTGGTCTTATATTGGTAAGGTACGTTCATCTGCAACTTTCTAGTTTTCAAATAATGCATCATGAAACTATAACGTGTGAATGTTTATCACGCGTCCACGCTTTTGAGAAAAACTTTCACATATTTTGTATTTGTATCTTTTATAAAAGCATGCCAGACAACAACCTTTTTGTAAATTCGACTATTTCTGTTTTCGCTAATATGAAATCATGATGATTGGGTGAAGGATGCGTGTACTAACTTTAAACTGAGTTAGTTTAGGGAGGAGGGCCAAAATCATGGAACAGCCAAGCCCTTTGAGAAGCCTGCCAGGCCTAGGCTACCTGGCCTCCAAATTGTCTTTTGTGAGTCCTAATCCTGTAACAATACAGCAGGCCTACCTGCCAAACAACATAACCTGGGCTTGTGGAGGGCCTAGTCAAGGCAAGCAAAGCTCATTATATAGGCCAGTAGGCACGGGAAAAGCCTGGGCCTGGCCGGGCTTCTCAAAGGCTTGGCTGTACCATGACTTTGGCCCTTGTCCCTTTAAGAAATAATTCATTATTTGATAATCTGGTAATAACCCATTTTGAGACATAATTCACTGTAAAACTATCCTTGACTGTACAACCATCCTTATTAGGCTTATGTGAAATTTGTGATTTTAGAATATTTGTTCTGATTAAAAAGAAAATGTCTTTAAATTGCTGGAAAACACAATTGATACGTCTTTAATAAGCGTGAGAGAAATAGCATTTTTGTGACAGACGTTACACTTTGTCAACATGTCAACATACAACATACAAACTAGGCTCGTGAAATTAAATAAAAATCATACATGAGACATAAAGTATAGAATTGGTAATTTACAGATTAGTAATATTCGAGTTTTAATTTAAAACGTACTCGGTGGCATCAATCTTACCAATGAATGATTTTGTGTGAGGTGCAATAATTTAAAAAACATTTTTTTTTTTACAAAGTGAAATAATGACCAGTTTGAATTCAGGAAATAAATAGCACTCTTTCCTAATTCGTCGATATATTGATTATTCAGATATTTTCTTGTAAAGACACAATGCAATAAGCTTAACCTTTCACACGTTAATTGTGCAAACATTGCCAACGTACATTCCCTTGAACCTAAAAGTCCAGATGTGACATAATTATGAGTTGAAAATACCCAAGTCAAAGGAAAATCTGTTTTTCCCCTGATGTCCTTTCTGCACTTTACAATATTGTTCCCAATCTTATTTGCTCATGGTCTGTACCTCGGGATATAAGCCGATTGAAACGTCCATTTCAAAAGATTGTTTTACTTTATGTTCACAAGCCTTCAACACATTTCTCTATTTCATATGTGGGAATGCCGGTGGTTGTGGATATTTTAATTGAACATCCCCTGACAAGACTCCGAGCAGCGGGAGTTGCCTGCAAGGGAAAGCCTTGATGGAGAACAAGACAGCTGTCCAAGGGTTTAATAAACTAACATACATCCCAGTATAACATTATTTTTGGCTATGAAGCTTTGCCACATGATAATGACCAAAGGGAACGGAAAATCTTCGTATGACAAGTGACGAAGTCAACTCGATCAATATTATTAATGGATCAATGTGTTTCGGCTCCGAATGCTGTAATGATGATGAAGACGCAATGTAAATAGCCGTCTTCAACATGTCGCTGGTTTACGTTTTGCTGTTGGATATATTCATATTCAAATGTTGCGATTACCAGGGAAGAGTTACCGCTGTGACATATGTTGTAACAAAATGGCTGAGCCACCGGTTATTCATGTAAAAACTCCCCTGAGAGTCAATGAGAAGTCCGGCAATGTGTTCCAAAACATAAAGAAGAGTATGATTTTGGAAGGTAGGCATTTCTAGTTTGAATCATCCCATAAACTGTTCCAGTGTCACTGCATACGTGTCATCTGTACGTATACGGACAATAACACAGGGGAGGGGTATTATTTCACTTTTTTTGACTTTTTTATATTCTGCCCCCTCAAAACATGCACAGGCCTATTAGAAACAAGACTAAATCATTAAAATAAAAATTTGATATTTCTAACCCCCGTACATGCCCCCTGAAAGTTTTAGTTGAAGGGCGCCCTCTGTTGTCTGTTTAACGTAAAGGTTCCCTGACTCCATATGCACTGAAGAGACATACATAATGGTGGTTACCAGTCTGTGTGTGTGATATGTACCACACGTACATATAATCTAGAATGGTTAAGGGCCTTTCCCACTTAGGCGATTTTTTAGGCGACTACAGGCGACTAGGCTGTCGCCACATGGTCGCCGGGGTGTCGCCTGTATGGTCGGGAGTAGTCTCCTCAGTCGCCTAAAGAGTCGTAGCCTCTTTCTGGTCGCCGCGGGATTTTCAAAATGTTCAAAAATTTACGGCGACAGTGGGTTTGACGCCAATGATCGTAGCTTGACTTCTACTGACGTAGGTGCTGTCGTAGGTTGTCGCCAGGTGACGTAGGTTGTCGCCGGTGCTGACCTCGGTGAATTCCATTGGCGACTACTACGTCAACCTACGTCAACCGGCGACAGGTACTGGCGTCAAGAGAAGTCAAGTGAATTCTCTTCATTTGTCTTCAGTTGTCTTCAGTTGTCGGTGGACGTAGGTTGACTTCGGTTGTCGTAGGTTGTCGCCTGTGTGGTCGTAGGTTGTCGTAGTTGTGGTCGTAGGTTGTTATAGGTGTGGTCGTAGGTGGTCGTCCTTAGTTGCGACGATTGGGTCGCCGGTTGTCGGTAGCTTGCCGTAGCTTGACGTCGACTCGGTGGTAGGTTGTTGTAGCTTGTCGTAGGGGGTCCAGTCGCCGGTTTTTCGGCGACCTGCTACGACTATGACGGTCGCCGGCAGTCGCCTAAAAAGTCGCCCAAGTGGGACAGGCCCTTTACTAATCAGCTGTTCATGGTTTGTTGACATGGCTGATGGGTTTTAACTCAATTAAGACAATTATATATCAATAAATATCAAGATATTTCCATGGGAGTTAGGAACATTGTATTTGACATGCCTGGGACTTGTTATCATCTTAAACATGAAATATTAACCCACTGGTTACTGTCATAGAACTGTAATTTGTACAATCATAATGATATAATAGTAAGAGTAAGAGAAACAGAATACAAAGTTGGTAATTCCCAAATAAATTTAAGGTTTACAATTGTGTAACCCCTGAGTTGAACCTATGAAGTTGAAACATGGAATATGGGATTTATTATTTGAATATTTTTAAGGAATGGTGTGTGGTTGGTTAAAACAGCTGATATTTAAACACATTTTAAATATAGGATTTATTATTTGAATGTTTTTAAGGAATCGTGTGTGGTTGGTTAAAACAGCGGATATTTAAACACATTTTAAAATAATTTGTTACAATATTATCTTTCACTTTCTATAAATAAATTGTGTTATAATACATTTGTTATTTCACACATAATTAATTATAAATGTATTTCAAATTTGTTTTAGGTAATGGTACAAGCAAGCCCAAAGATTTAGTAATCAGGACTCCTCCACCGAGCTACTTAAGCCCCTCCTGCACCAGCATTCCCCCAGAAGATGATCAAAGCATACGGATCGAAATGTTGAGTTAACCAAAGGTTCTTCTCAGAACCCTTACTACTCAAAAGAGATTATTTCAATGCATGTCATCACAAATCTTACTATATCTAAAGATGATGCTTCACATCTACTAGCAGAACTTTTTCAAGAGCATTAGATCTACTGTATCATTTACAGAAATACATTTTGGCATTATACAATCCAAAATCCCTGCTAAGCCATGAAATATGTTATTAATGTTAGTTAGATGTATAAATATATTTTTGTACTATTTTATAAATAGAGAATTGGCTGTTGCAAACTGCTTACCAACCTAAAGGACCTATGGTATATGCAAAATAGTAGTTACCTCTCGAACCTAGCGGTTCTTTCTCTGAGAAAGAACTTTCTAGGTTCAAAACATAACTGAGGCCAATAAATACTATTTTACATTGATACTATTTTATTAATTATTTCTTTTTTAGAAGAACAGGGTTGCTGATGTTTTTGATTTAAAAAAAACAAATCAAAAAATCGGATTTTTTAAATTTAAATCAGATTTTTTTTATTTAAATCGGATTTTTTAGATTTTTTTAAATTTATAAAATTTAGATTTGCTGGAGTGACTTTATTCAATTGAATGTAACATAATATAATGCTGCACTAATAAAAGCATTATTTTTATAATCTTAATTGTCTGTAGAAATGTGTAGGCCTACAAAATTATGATGACTCAAACTTCAAATTGAACTGACAAAGTATATCTCTGTTGTAATATTTTTTCCCATGGAAATCCCCTGTCTGATTACCCAATGGAAATTTCATAGCTTGTGGGTTTTTCCAATTAATGATTTAAGTCATTAACTGGCTTTTCTAGTTAATAGAGCAAAACATGCATTTGAGCTGCATGTTGAAATGTAATCATAACTAAAATATAGGTTTGATTTCTGTCAACATTATTTGATTTCTGAATCAATGTCATGCACTTGTTGTAATCATTTAGCATTTGTGAGTAAAATAAGGTGAGTGTCACACCAGCTTTACAGGAAAATATGGAAAACAGTACTTCTCATGATATGAATGAAGAATATTAGTATAATGCCATACAATTCAGGGGGAGACATAATAAGAGGACATACATGTACATGTCATAATATCATAGCCCAAATACATGTACTTAAAAAGTGATTTTTCCCAAGATATTATAATCAAATACATAGTGCAGACTACAGACCAAGGTAGAAAGATGATCTTAACCCAATCAATATGGTATCTACTTAAAATTTAAAATTAAATTAAAAAAAAAAAAAGTTATAAAAAAACGTTCAAAGTACATGAACCCCGCCCCCCCACAAATATTTCCATTTGTTTTGTGTTAACTTTGTGTTAGTGTAATGTTGATCTAGTACAGATATCATTCCAGAACTTTTTGCCTACCAATTAGTTAGAGTATTGTTACCATTAAAGTGTTTTATGTATTAACAGAAGATAATAGAAAAATAGTTTGTCCGAATGAGTCAATGATTTTATATTCGAAATTTAGAAATGCTGTATGAGATTGGTAATTATAAACATCTGCTTGTCAAATTTATGGGGGTGATGGTTTTTGGGGTTCTTTTAAATATTCTAAACCTCTTAATTAGTATGATCCAGTTGGTTATATTTACTAAATTGATGTTACATTAAACTTACAAATAAGAAAAATCTCAGAAAATTAATTTTTCAAAAAATTTATTTAAATCAGTGATTTTTTTGAAAAAAATCATGTGATTTAAATCGCGATTTAAATCAACGTGATTTAAATCAAGCAACCCTGTAGAAGAATGTTAAAAGCAAATATTAATTTTATATTATTCCAGGATAAAATAAGTTTGATACAATAATGAAATAAAATCTTGCAATGAAGTTGCAATCCATATAAACCCACAGGAACACTGTTTTATTCATATAAATTTTACTTTTTAATCAGATTTTTTGTTTCGTAAGGCAATTGAAAGGTTGTCATGGAATAGTATGCTAAAATTTCATGAGAAAGTACTTTAAAATAAATATGGAAGTGATGTTCTCTTCATTCCTTCCTTATCACAGTGTTTTAAACAAAATAGACTGGTGCCCCACCAACGGTATTTAGGTAACCTGCGCAAGAAGTCAGGATGCCATGCCGGTTCACAAAAACATCTTCAGAGGGCAGGGGGGTTAACGCTCTCAAATGATTTTTTGAGTATTTTTTCCTTGTTTCTTATAGGTTGGTACATATTTTGAGGGGGGAATCTTTAAAAAAAATTGGGTTAATACCCCCATAATTACACGGCGCTGCGAAATGCCTGAACATTTCTACCACTAGAGGGCTAGGATGTGCACGAAGCAGATTAATTTTAATAATAATAATAATAAAGATTTTTAGCGCGCACATATCCACCCTGCTGGGCGCTCAATACTTAGTAATTTTGTGTTCATTCATTTATACTAATTTCGCATTTTGATGAGTGAAGTACAAATTACTGGTACCAATTTTTAGACCCCTTTGGGTTCCTTATTAAAATATTTATTATTAATTATTAAGTATTTATTATATTAATAAATATGTATTAATAGGTCTATATATTTGGCGTAGCCAATTAATGTAGGGCACTCACTTGGTGCCTATCGCAAGAGGACGCACGCCTCGTATGTTGAATGTAAAATCACTGTTAATTACAATTCTATACGTTCTCTGCTCACATCGTTTTCGGTAGGGCTATTAATAATGAAATGTTTAATGGTTTGAATTCGTTTTCAGGCGCCGCTTGATTTCATTATTAAGTATTCTGTATCACCTGTATGCATCATTGATTGAATTCACTTACAAAGTCATTTGGCGTACCGAGTGCCAATTTCATGAAAATGTACATTGATTGTAATTGCTTGCGTGAACTGATGGACAATGTGGTTGTTCTTTTTTAATAATAGAGTTTCGTGTTGAAATATTTACAGCTTTGTGATTTATATAATTTATATAATGACAGTGTGAACCAGCTATTGATATTCAATACATATATTTCTTTATATTTCTTCTGATATAGTTTTCTTTTGATGTCTGGAACTTGTATTTCAATTAAGCATGATTTAATATGAAATATAGGGCCTTTGCTGGAAGTGACAACAAATTAATATAATTTTTTTTTTTTTACATGCCTCGTCATTGATTTTCAGATGAAGTGAGTCAAAACAATCGATTAGATGCCTAGACATGCTTCTTTCTTAAACAGAACACTCTTAAACCCAATCGATTCAATTAGTCTTAAGGAATTAGAAACAATTCTATAAACATGTCCAAGGTAATGTAAATCTGTTAATGCAGAAATCAGATTCCATAATGAACGCCGTCTCATTTCAGTTCAATGCATTGATCGCTCTGGCTGGCTAAGTGCGAACTGAAGGACATTATGTCAGTGGCCGGTTATGTTATAGTTTGCCTACCTCGACAGGGTCGGAGATCTCTCATACATCACGTATCTTACTGACACCGTGGGGATATAATACATGTACAATTCGGTGAATTTTGAATCGGTGTTGGATGTTCCTTGTACGATTGCTTGACGCTTCTACAAAATTGCACAAGAACAAGATGGCGGAGAGAAGCGTTCGTTGGGGCTTGCTTCTGGCGGTAGCTATATTTACAGCATACACCATCTTCCCTGCTTATTGTAGTAAGTGACTATTCATTAATTTCAGTTCTTGATACTAAAACTTCAAAAGCCCTTGCAGAATAATAGTGGGTTATTTATATAAATAGAGATCCTGTATTATTAGTTTGCTGTGTCTATTTTAGTTCATAGGTGCTTCCGTGAATGTATGAAAGACACTGTTCAAAGACTTTCTTTAAAGACGATTTATCAATAATAGGTCAGTTTAACGGGCATTAATTTGGGTTTAAAATATCTCTGTAAAGAAGGTATTGAATAAATATATGTATTAGAATATGTACAAGTTTCAGAATATTGCTTTTTGTCGTTTACAAGAAAATAGTGAAATGCTTTCAGAAATAGTACTCTTTCCTAAATTAGGAAATGAAAGGAATTGAATTGACTTTTCTTTAAAGTGACAGTACCTCAGACAGAAGTAAGTATATGGAAGTATACGCCATCAGCTTTACACCACACAAGTTTAACATTATTAACATCTGAAAATTTCATTAATTTTATTTTAATTCACCACCTCATATGCCTTCTCATTCATTATTATTATGTCCTAAACCCAATATTATAGGATACATGAATATTCATGGCAAAACAGCGAGCCCCCTCCCACTCCCCCCCCCCAAAAAAAAATGAAAGGCAAACAAACAAATAAAAAATAAGTAAATAAATTAATTAATTAATTAAAAAAATTATACTAAATTTAAAAAAAATTAATAAATAAAAAATAACGAAGTAAATAAATTAATAAATGTATTTATTTATTTATCAATTAATTAATTTAATAAAAAAGATATTAAATTAAAAAAACACTGATGATCGATTACAAAATATTATGTTATGCTATTCAGTGTTTATAGTATTTATCATTTAAGTAGATTATATTCTGAATATGATTAAGACTTCACTTTCACAAAATGATTGTTTAATTCATATATCGATTCAAAGGAAGTAAGCATACCCATAGAAGCAGTTGTTATATCATTGCCAATTTTGTACCTCCCCTTTACCGAATATAAACTTTATCAATAGGCCTACCATGATTTTATTAAGTTATTGGTAAGTATCCGAAAATGACCATTATAAGCTTAGCGAGTCCATTTTCGCCAGAAATGACTGTAAATACAATACCTTGGTTAGATTGATGAAATTGATGAAATATCTGGGTTGGTAGACAATAGTTCGCACTATAAACAATGGTGTATTATCTGTGATTCCTCAATGCAGTAGACCCATCTGATGATGTGATAAATTATTCGGGGTACCAGGAGAAGCTGGTACACGATCTTTTGAGGGAGTACAGTCGGTATGTACGGCCGGTACGGAATGAGACCACCCTAATGGAGATATTCTACCATATGAGGATTTCGAGGATTCTCAAAATCGTAAGTTCAAATTTGTATCAATTTAAGTATAAAAATAAACAAAGGTTTGTTATTTAGACCCTGCAATAGATCACAAGATTTGTATATTAAAAGTATTGGTCATACAGTATATAAAGTATTCCAAATTTAAGCGAATGTTATATTTAACAGCATTCTGCCAAATAGTACTCAAATAACTTTGATGGCTATAAATATGTCGTTACATCATTACATTTTGCGACAACGTTTTTAAAAGGAATGTTCAACATTGATATTTGCTTCTACAAATTAATTTTAAATTTAATATATTTTTTCGAAAAGAAAAAAACTGAATTTAATTATTTAAATGTTTGAAAACTTCAATTGTAATCCTACAAAACCAACATGAATGTAAGACCGGGTGATTAATCAAATCAACATTTAATTTGTTCACTTTCGTTTATTTGTTACATTAAAGATGTACTGCCAGTGTTTTACCGGCAATTTCCTAGATAGTTTTGTTTTTCATCGGAACATCAATTATTTCCTTTAGAAAAGAGAAAAGGAACTTTCAAATGAGATATTTCACAAAATTGTTTTCAGAAGCTTGGTTTAACAGGTAACAAGTGTCAATATGAATTTATGATGGGACACACGATAAATTAACTTTGGTTACATTGTGTAACGGAAAATCAAGCTTCTAACGATTATTTTGACAAATAATTATGTAAATTAGTAAAGCATAAGTGATTTCCTCAGTAAAATAGCAATGTTGCTATAGAAAATGCCGCAAAATGTCGTTAAAATAGCGGAAACTACGGGTGATACATCTTAAAGTATTGTTCGCATTCGTTCTGTTTTGTTTGAATGTTTGTTTAATTTTGAAATCAGTTGTATAACCTATAATATTGTTTTAAATGTAGTGTTGCTTTGCTTATCTTTACTTCTCTGAGTTATTTTGTTTTGACAGTACTCAATGATTTCAATGCTGTTTGTTTTACTCTATTTCTTACCCTGACTTTTTTCAACAGCTGTCATCAGATACTGCGAGTCCATCATAATTAAATATTCAGTACAACTATTCTAACATTTGAAATTGTCAAGCTGTTTCCCATAATCAATCGCCGGAAGCATTTGCAGTTATTAGATGGAAATAGGTGACGGTGCGAATAGGGGCCTAATTTTATTATCTGGTCGATACATGGGTATGTTGGCCCGCCACTTAAGATAAATCATTATTCCACTAATGGTTTCCTTAGTCTACGTATGTGCGTTAAAGATAAACACTCGTTTTTTTTCGTCAGCTTATAATGTACGGTATGTAGTT
Source organism: Zoroaster sp. YZ-2022 (assembly GCA_029582265.1). Classification (NCBI taxonomy): domain Eukaryota; kingdom Metazoa; phylum Echinodermata; class Asteroidea; order Forcipulatida; family Zoroasteridae; genus Zoroaster; species Zoroaster sp. YZ-2022. The sequence goes on along the minus strand of CM055834.1, from coordinate 14,364,418 downwards.
CATTTTAACCGATATTTTGCCCCAATATGAACACTGCTACTGGAGTACGCGTGCAATTAGAGTTGTCGTGCATTATATTCTTTGACAGTCAAAAAAAAAAACCAATGATCAGGCGCGACCATGATTATTGTACACGCTAGTAGTGTTTCACATTGAGGTGTAAAGAGAATGCATCTTTAAATGACAAAACAATGGAGAAAACGAATGATAACGTAATCAGGCATGCCCCGTAATCAGACTGACCTGGAATCCTGGTCAGATATTTTTGGTATGGATTCTCTCTGATCAAGTCTCTGGGTTATTCCGACTCTCTGACTCATTTTCTGGGTCAATTAGATTTTCTCTTTGACTCAGTTTCAGGGTCAGTCTGAATCTCTCTGGCAGAATTTCCAAGTCAGTCTGATTCGATCTCGCAGGCACTTTTTGGGAGTTTTAAGAGTGTGGAACGTCAAAGGGTGACTATTTCTATTTCAGAAAATATCTTGAAAAGTCACATATTCTTTAATATCAAATGCACGTATTCATCCGATACACAAATACAATAGGGCTACAGCTGTTCTGCCTCAATTTGCTTCTTTGTTATATATTTTATTCAGCTTAATGACCACCTTTTCCAGTTTGCACTCTTAATCCTCTTCTTATTCGTTCTATTTGATTTACTATCTGTCTCTGCTCCCTCGATGTGTTCTATCACCCAGGATGAGGTTAATCAGGTAGTCACCACCGTGGTGAGACTCGAGCAGGTATCTCCTTTCCGCCACTTAGTCGCCTGCAAAATGAGTTTATATCTTGCATGTTATTGCACGAGCACGTCACCGCACTGACTTTTGACACGCACAGTACATTATGCACAAGGCACACGTTGTTTATGATAATAGCCCAGGTGGAACTGACACTCTTTCATGTACCTGGGCTAGGGTTATGATGATGATTTGTAATTTTTGCAGGATCGAATGTGTATGTAAACGAGAAGTGTCCATAACTATTTGAAGCCAAACTAGTTTTCTGAATAATTATTTGTCAGTGACATTAAGTGATTAAATTATCGCGTTTGGTGATAAACAATTGATTTGATTGTTTGCCCCAATTGTCAATTGCTTGTCCATGCTTCATTCGTATCTCTCCTCTTTTACATACCTATTGTATCCATGTATTCAAACAGAGTCTGTTTTATACAAAGCATGTCTGTTGTCTTTGCCCTACCTACATTTTACCCCGTCCCTTTCATTGTGTTGGTCGTCATTTGCACACCGGACAGGACGAGAGAAATCAAATCCTGACAACAGCAATGTGGCTGGAGCAGGTATGGAAAAAACACATTTTTAATGTCTTTTATCCACATCACATCAAACAAGTTCACAATGTTTGTTTTATTTATTTATTTATTTATTTATTTATTTATTTATTTATTTATTTATTTATTTATTTATTTATTATTCAATCTTTGGTTTGCACTGAAACTAAATGAAGAGTGCCCAACTAAAACGGTTGATGAGCCTTGTGTATAATACCTTCTGACGCCTTTGATTCAATGAAGGAATACAAGTTCTACGTGTGGTTTTTACCTCATAATAAAGACCGATAGGGAACAATCACGTGGCCACTACCCCAAAAAGGTATTTATTCTGCAGTTAAAGGCATGCTTTGAGCTTTTATTCACATTCATAAATGAATGATTTTCCGTCAAAATATCAAAATAATTTTTTTTAAATTTTTTTTTTTACAAAAACTAAACCATATTTTTAGTACAAAGGAGTAGCATGTGCACGCACGATAGTGCAGTTGGAGCGTAAGAATCCAGTCTCAACTCATTGTGTATTAAACAACATCCGGTCCAATTTCCATTATCCATTCCAAAAGGGATGGCTACACTTTATCTGGCATTTATTAATAGAAATTATTAAATTTATCAATGGGAAAAAGGCCTTCAATCTATTAAAAAAATTACTTTTTTTTCTTATCAAATGTATGAATATTTATTATTATTATTATTATTATTATTATTATTATTATTATTATTATTATTATTATTATTATTATTATTATTATTATTATTATTATTATTATTATTATTATTATTATTATTATTATTATTATTATTATTATTATTATTATTATTATTATTATTATTATTATTATTATTATTATTATTATTATTATTATTATTATTATTATTATTATTATTATTATTATTATTATTATTATTATTATTAAAATATATATATCAAAAACCTAAAAAAATATTTATTTATGGGGGGTTGGGAACGTTACTACTTTATTCCCCTACGCTATGAAAATGCAGCCTCCGGCAGCAGAGGTATTGGTCGATGATATAGTTCAGTGCGTTTGGATTTATCTTCAAAGCATGTAATCACTGCTATGGTAATTAAACGGTAATTTACAACGGCCTGCATGGTTTGTCATGTGCGTTAGACATTTTATCACAGGGCTCGTTTCCATAAACAACTTGAGCGATTTCGTAGGTGGTATGTGTGGTCCCCTTGTTGGGGGAGGGGGCGGGTCCCAGCAGGCGAAGCTCCCTGAAGCTTAGCGATTTTGGGATAACAAAATGTGGTTCAGATTTAAAGCAGAATTAATTACAAAAAAGAGAAAAAGGTCTACATTTAAATTCCGACCAAAAAAGGGTTCTTTAGCATCCAAATCCCCTCACCCTCATCGCCGTGTTGATGAGCATGCTTTTACAGGGTATACAGCGTAAATTGCATGGAAAATATTAATCTTCTGTGTTGTATATATTTTTTCTGGTTTGTGAGATTTGTATTGGCCATGGCAAACAACAAAAATTGGTTCACTATTACTCTTAGTGGCGAGGTGTTTTCAAAGCTATTATCCTTAATTAATCCGTAAAAATTACCGTTCCCAAATGAGCTCCCCATGAAAATGATTTTTCAGGACTCTTCCTGATTTCATGATTTTTTACAAACCTCCCTTTCCCCAAAAATGATCTTGAAAGAAGAGATGCCGCCAATTAAAAAAAAGAAGTAGCCTATATTGTGTCCAAATCTCTAGTTTCTTGTTTTGGAAGATGTGGAGAGTCTGTAAAAAAAAAAACTAGGAGGTTCAGGGGGCTTTGTCCTCCAGAGCAAAGGGATACCCAGGCCCGCTACCCATTTTTTTATTTTTTTATTTTTTATTTTTATTTATATTTTTTTTTACCTTTGTCAAATCACACCCCTGCATGTGACCAATATTGACTGCTAATGTGACTGCTAATATTGACTGCTAATGTGACTGCTAATGTGACTGCTAATGGTAAATCTTTAGAAATGGATGGATGATTTTCTAACGTGGGATCCATTGGACTATGATAACATCACGACGATCAATATACCTACTAAACAGATATGGATTCCAGACACGGTGCTGTATAACAGGTCAGTAATGAGAACACGAACGTAAGACTTTACTGAATTGATAAGATAAGATCAACTTTATTAAACCCCATATAGGGTAATTGAATGCTCGCATAGAACAAAAAACAGACAATCATGCACAAGTACACTCTATAAAAATACAAAAGTACAAAAATAGAAGTATATAGACAGATATAAGAAAACAAATAGAAGACATATTGCACAGTGACATAAGGTCGAAACAGGTCCAATGAAAGGTACCAACCAGGCAAGCATAATCAACGCTTAAAATTTGAATTATGAAGTTTCATACATTGTGGAATAAATGAGGAGGGGTGTCAATTGGTAGTCGGAGTACGGTACCAACTATTATATAAATATATGCATAATAATGTTAATTTTTCAGGTACAGTGAGAAAGGTTGACAAGTTATTTGACGCTACTTCTTTTACCTATAACCTATGTTTTATTTCTTTTTAATTATCTTACAGTGCTGACGTGGACAAGGAGCCGGGTACCGGCGTCATGATGACCAATGCTGTTGTCTCTAGTGACGGCCAAGTGTTCTGGGCTGCCCCCGCTATATTCAAGAGTTCATGCTCGCTAGTTATCACATTCTTCCCGTTTGATAGGCAGACATGTCACCTGAAGTTTGGGCCCTGGGCATACAAGAGCACTGAAGTGATTATGAAAACCATGCATAGTAAGGAGAAAATAATTGTATCCACATATTACTGAATCAGGGATCACGGCACAAGCAGCGGCGGACCTGGGCTGGGCCCGCACTTCCAAAATATCAGTTTTTACTTTACTTTGCCAGTGACAAGTATAGTTTGTGACACCCCCTCCCCCCCCAATACTGTGCAATTATGTTCTCTCTTCGATAACGGGAGCGGGGTGAGGCATGCCGGACCACCCCATGGATACGCCACGAACAAGGAAGAGGGCAATTAGAATTTATAGCAAACATCCACTCTCCATTCAGCGCAATAATCTGCGTCTCGTTCAGGCAAACTTTCAAATCAAAATTTGAATTTCCCACTTCAATTTTCTACTATAAACAACAACAACAACAACAACAACAACAACAATAACAATAACAATAACAATAACAACAATAATAAATAACAACAATAAATAATAACAACAATAATAATAACAATAAATAAATAAATAACAATAATAACAATAACAATAACAATAACAATAAATAAATAATAATAATAATAACAATAAATAAATAAATAATAACAATAACAATAATAATAAATAACAATAAATAATAAATAAATAATAATAATAACAATAATAAATAATAATAAATAATAAATAAATAAATAATAAATAATAAATAAATAATAATAAATAAATAATAATAAATAAATAATAATAAATAAATAATAATAATAAATAACAATAAATAATAATAATAATAATAATAATAATAATAATAATAATAAATAATAACAATAATAATAATAATAATAATAATAATAATAATAATAATAAATAATAACAATAAATAATAATAATAATAATAAATAATAATAATAATAATAATAACAATAATAATAATTAATAATAATAACAATAATAACAATAATAATAAGTAACAATAACAATAATAATAATAATAATAACAATAAATAATAACAATAAATAATAATAATAATAACAATAACAATAAATAACAATAACAATAATAATAACAACAATAACAACAACAATAAATAATAACAACAACAACAAATAACAACATAATAACAACAACAACAACAACAACAACAACAACAACAACAACAACAACAACAACAACAACAACAACAACAACAACAACAACAACAACAACAACAACAACAACAACAACAACAACAACAACAACAACAACAACAACAACAACAACAACAAGAACAACAACAACAACAACAACAACAACAACAACAACAACAACAACAACAACAACAACAACAACAACAACAACAACAACAACAACAACAACAACAACAACAACAACAACAACAACAACAACAACAACAACACTTTGTGGTATGTATATGTAGGGTTAGAACCACGGTGATATGAAATTTTGAATGATGTTTGACATATTATCAGGGACATTTGTGGTAGCACCATGTAAATTATGTGATGAGTTGTAAAATTTCCGTTGTTTCTGAAAACCACCTGTTCTTTTCAGCATCATCACAATTGTACGACCCACTAGCGAATGTACACGGTGCTACTGCAAACCTTCCTAGATAATTGTTTTAATTGCATTCATTTCTGCGCAGAAATGGGTGATTGGTCCCAAATGACCCCCAATGGTCAGTGGGAGCTGCTGGACATGCCCGTGGAAGAGCACCTTGAGTACTACGGATGCTGCCCACTCCCCTTCTCGGATATAATATTCACACTGAAGCTCCAACGGAAGGCTCTCTTCTACGTCTACACTTTGTTGTTTCCCTCCATTTTTATGTCTCTCATCTCATTTCTGAGCTTCTACCTCCCGGCTGAGTCCGGGGAGAAGGTTGGCCTTAACATCACCGTCTTGCTGTCCCTGGTGTTCTTCTTGCTTCTCGGGGCACAGCTTCTGCCGCCGACATCGGATGCTGTTTCGCTGCTTGGTGAGCGTCATTTGCTAAAGATTATTGTGCCATCATGTATTGGAATAATAACAAATGCATCAGTGCATCAGTGTTGTAACTTGCATGTTGGGCGAAACTGAAATAATATATTTAAAAGAACTGTTTTATTTTGAGAAATGTGTAATTTTACAGCATTTACTTTCATTTCTTCATGTAAAATGACAGTGTTTCCCCGATGAAAAAGAAAATATCAGAATGTAACAGCGAAATACTCGGGCGATATATCTTTAAAGGCCTTATAGTAAAACGATTTAAACCATTCTTTTTTTGTTTCCTCATATTTCATCAGGTCAATTGCTGGCAACCATTATCGTTCTGATGTCACTCGAGACGGCTGGCTCAGTCATCATTCTACGCCTTCACCACCACATCCCGACCAAACCACCTCCTTGCTGGGCCCGTAAGCTCATCCTTGACTGGCTTGCCCTCTTGCTTCGAATCAAGGGTAGACGGCATGCTTACCACCACGATGTGTACGCAGACGTCACGGAGGAGAAGGAGGCCGCAAAATCTGTTGGCCATCAGAGCGATGATCTTTTTGAATTTGACCAGCAGAATTCACTCTTCAATTGCCAGTCGCTTGGTGTTAGTCTCCTGCAGCAGTTGCAACTCGAAGGTCAAAGTGGGTCCAACGGAGCGAAAGACGGCAGTGAACAGGGGTATTTGACGGATTCTGACTACGGGAGTGACGCCACGGACGTAAGCATTGGCTCTACGGTACAACAGATCGGCCAGTACATCGGCAAGCTGGTGACTAGGTCTAAACGACAGGAGAAACACTCCTTGGTCCAGCAACAGTGGATTGATATGTGTGTAATTCTAGATCGATTACTGATGGTGCTGTTTGCCTTATCCATAATCATGACGTCATCGATTATCCTGTTGAAGATGACACTCAATTTTAATTAACGTATTTGTCGAAAAAATGTTGCTTTTTCATGAAGTCACTTTTTCAGATTTTTAAAAGATTTGCTCAAAGCCAGCATACATCACTGGTATAACTTCAGCAAAATTGTGTCTTCAACTTGGATTTTTGGTTGTCATTTTTTCGTATTATTATTATTAATTATTTGACTATTCCTAAAAGACTATAGCACATGGGATAAAAAGATTACAAAATATGTTTAATATCATTATCATATTTGAACTAAATGTTTTTGGTAAAACGTTGATCATTTACATACACATTGTACAATGTTGTATAAGGCTTTCAGAATTCTTTATCAGTAAATGTATCTATGTTAAAAGAAAAACAAATTAACACCGTTTTCTTTATTTCCTCGTACACCCTCTCCCTATCTATAAACATCTCCCTTCCCTCATTCCTAGCTATTTATACATTAAAATTAACAGTGGCAGATCTAGGGGGCTTACGGGCCCGCCTCCCCTCCCCACCCCACCCCCTCCTTACAATAAAGAAAAGGAAATGATCAATTGTGTACAGTATTGCTGCTTGTAACCGCGCAGTCAGGGACACACACGCTCAATGGCGAAATATACAGTAATGTTCAAAGACAACAATCTTAGATTTCCAGATTGTTTAACTGTTATAACCCCCACCCACCCCCTCACCTCACCTAAGTTATGGATCAGCTGCTTAAGTATAGTTTGTTTACAATAATCATTGTCAGTAAATGGTTCCCAGTGTACATGTGCATGATTTGCATTTTTATATATCTTATGTCAGCAATAGTATTGACTCATTTGATTAATACACGTACAAGTAATTATAATGCAATAGAGCGTGTGACAAACTAACATGGCTACTCTGAAGAATAAAGAGATATGTATCCAATTTAGCTATTTCACTGAACGCAGATTGTATAATTTCAGACAAATTTATTGAAAAACTAAAGTATAGGGTGTATTGTATCACAATTCTTAACATTGGTGCAAAGAAATATTACATGTATCATGACTAACAGACTATACAACAAAACAATAATAAAGCAACATGAGAGATATTTTCCCAGATCAATTTAGAATAACGTTATTCTAGGTAGAATCCCCAATCATAATACGTGAATCAAAAATCATCGATGGCATACGAACAACACCAGTCAGTTTTTGTACTCGAGTAGGATTTCAAGCATGGTGGAAGTACAGTACAAAAGTAAGGTTTGCGGTAGAACCATGCAAACAATCTCTCAGATGTATTAATAATTGTTGGTTCTGAGAAGAACTGATAATAATAAGGTGGACTTATATAGCTGTAAACTGGTGCTCAAGGCGCATTACATTATTACCCCTGCTCATCAGGCGCATAAATAATTCCTGAAACTATCTCAACTCCCTGGGGATCATACAGCTCAATTGCTGCCATTTCGGCACATATGGGCTAATCAAACAACCAATTCTGCCATCACAGGTACCCATTTACTCCTGGGTGGAGAGAAGCAATTATGGTAAAGTGTCTTGATCAAGGACACAGGTACCACGGTCGCAGTCGGGATTCGAACCCACATTCTGACGACTCAGCCATCAGAACGCAAATCCGATGCGCTAAACCGCTCGGCCATTGCACACCAATGGTGAGAAAAGCTCGACGTTTCGACCAGCATACTCCGTTTGTATACTGTTCAGTACAAATTAGGGTTAATGGTGTATCTGGTTAAGCCATTCCTTTGGGGAGAAATCATACTATGGTGCCTCGCAAGTATGACGTAAATATCTTTCAAAGACAGCACGAGTTTATCCAGAGTGTGATCAAAAATCTGCTACCGGGTGAAGTACCCCCCCCCCCCCCCACTTCTTTGCACCACTGACCACTTAAAGCGTTTCTATACATTTTGATTACATGATTACTGTACATCAACCATTAGAAAAAGACAGAAAATGTGCATAACAAGTGCAAAAAATTACATTTGTGTAATTATTACTATATGAAGATACACACAAAAATCCAACGCACAACAGTGTCAACATACACATCCAACAAGGCTGGCCTAATAATACACGGAAAATATCAATCCTTATTTTATTTTGTTTTAATTGTTAAAGATTTTAGGCAATATTTCACCCAAATATTCGTTTTAACAGCATCAGATACATAATAGGAATTTGACCAAAAGGTCCACCGTTCTCAACTAATACTTGTAAACAAAAGTAACACCTTAACAAAGGCAAACTTGAAATGACATTTTGTAATACCGGTATGACCTTGTTTTAAACACCAAACTCATATTTCCAACAAAATAACCTTTTTATGAGGCTACACAGCAAAGTACATATCAAAAGGGTAGGTTAACCTATCATTGAGTTGTGTTAATTACTAAAGACATATCGTCCGTGATTTACCGGCAATCTCCGATTTTGTTTCTTTTCATTGGAACAATGATATTTTTGGAAAGGAAAGGAATAATTTGAAATGATATATTTCATAACATATTTGTCAAAAGTTTGGTTTAAGAGTGAGAAGGTTCCAAAATTATTTGATGGCGGAAAGTTTCGGAAATTGCCCTTCAATCGTGCAGTTAATATTCGAGTTTATTGAAGCCTTTTTTTGCAATTTCTTCTCATTTGCAAGCCAAACGTATTAGAAATTATTTTATTTAATTTTATGGTGTTCATATTATTTGATAATACTTCAAACTCATAAATGTCATAGCAAACAGGTATTGAATTTGAAAGAAAAAAACAAGAATGTACCAATTTTAATAACAACAATTATCAAGTTATACAAAATGATTTTGGTTAAGCACAGCAAACCACAGTGACACGTTCACAAAATGAAAATGTGAAGAATTTTAAGGTAATAATTTTAATCAGGTGGCATTTTTTGTTTTGGTTGTCCAATGATGACCACTGTCGATACCAGAGTTAGAATTATGTACACATACAGAAAAAGCCGGTCAAGTGCACATGCAACGTACTTCCATTGTGTCAGGATATCCTCGTCCCCATCATGGTCATTGTACCGTTCAATCAGAAATGTCAGGTGTTCATCGATCGAGGTGATTGTTTGCTCCAGTGCAGAAACCGAGGGGTTCTGTTCCACATTCGAGGTCCTCAAGTGTACGTTCCTGGTTTTATTTTCAAGTCCACAGTTCAGATGTAAGTTATTGTTTTCTTCTAAGATGGTGGAAGGTCCAACCTTCATAATGGATGGCGGTATTGGTTTCCCGTTGTTGTGAGACATTGAGCCTAGGATTGGAGACAAGTACACGAATACAAATTTCTTGAGCCACATGGGAACTGGCTTGGCACCAGGAAGTTGATAGTGTAGGTGCAACACGAAGACAGACATCGCCGCAGACATGGCGGTGATGAAGATGGTAGCAACAAAATACTGACCTGGAAAGGTTTATAATAAAAATACATTAATAAGCAAAATGCGTTCTTCAAAACTTGTCTTGCTTATTTCAAAAATAACATTTTCTTTCATATTTGGAAATCCTGCTAAACATGAGGATTCAGAAAATCAAATCCATTGTATGGACAGATAGATGACCTGTCTAGTAAGCCCCAATGTCGGGTGTAACGACGGAGTGGAACTAATCATATTTAGGCCTACCTTATTTTATAGATTTCGCTCAAGTCAACAAATGTGTATAGTTTCATGAAAATTAAAGATTCCCGTTTAAATCTTTGCGTTGGGCCTTTCCTAGCAGGAGTGGAAAGAATGTAGGTTACTTTAAAAAAAAAAACATTTTTTGCTACACAGTGTGATCAAGTCAGTGTTGGTCACATAATGTCACCATTTATCTTTTCCAATGTTTTCTTAAAATATCATTTGAAAGTGACTTAATAGGGGCCTAGTGTGATTAAAACACAATGGATGTGAACAAGCAAAACGCCAAAAAATGCATGTTTTGTTTCTCACCAATTAGAGGGATTTTCTGTGATGATGGCGGTATTGTCTCCGCAACAAGAAGAAGGAAAACAATCAACGCCAGAAGAGCAGTCAGTGCAAAGCCAATCTTTTCTCCTGAATCAGCGGGCAGGAGAAAGTTTAAGGCAGTGACAACAGAAAGGATGATACATGGAAGCATGAGGTTGAATAGGTAGAATTGCGGCATCCTTCTAATCACAATGGTGAAAGTGATGTCTGGATAGGGTTCTTTACAACACTTGTAGTAGCGCACATTCCTCTTGACGGACATATCTAACAATTCCCATTCACCATTTTCTATATAAGTCGACGTATCCCCAGACACTGACCGGTTGGTCAAGTCGATTAGTAAGCCACTGTGCGCCCAGGAACCGAACTTGAGTAGGCAGTGTTGTACGTCGAACGGGAAGAATGACACATCGACAGTGCAGGAGCTTTTAAATATTGTGGGTGTGTTCCAATAGACGGTTCCAGAACTTGTGAGTATTGGGTCTGTTTCAAAAAGGCCGGCATATTCTAGATCAACGCTAAAAAAAGAAGAAAAAGTAAATTATTTGTTTCCTTTCAAAAAAGCTGTCCTTGACATGCGTGTAGTGTTTAATGAAAGACCTATATAGTACTTAATTATAAGTTGGTAATCTTCAATGTCAGCTGTTGATTTGAAAATGTTTATTCCTTTGCCCTAGGAGCGAGACTAAAGATATTCTGAGATTTTTTTCATTGTTTTGACATATTTCCTAGATTTTGATGAAAGTATAATTAAATACCTATTCAGGAATTTAAACAGATTTTTTTTTTTTGAAAGGCAAGTTTATTTCATGGCGAAGCGTTCAAAAGCTTTGAGAAGTAATTAAATAGTATGTTGTTTTGTTTGTTTGATGTCCTTTTTAAAGGTTAGTCTAAAATAATAAAACACCATTAACACATGTTCAAGATAAATGCAGTTTGACTTCAGACTATACAACATGAACAGTGAATGATTTAAAGAAAACCTTACTTGTTGTAAAGTACGATGTCAGGTTTCCAGATGCGTTCAAGAGGTACTACGAGTTTAGAAACACCTCCATAGATGTCAGGATCCCAACGCATATGTAAATCTGGCCAGGACTTGTATAAAACGCAATGAATGGTAAGATGTCCAATTAATAATAAGTCCATCTTTCAAAATTAAATAAGCATTGTTTTTCTTTCGTTTCTGATGTAATACCTTCAACAAAAGGAGTATTTATTTGTGGGATAAAATGTTCCTAACATGCACTCATTTTGATTAATAATGTACGAAAATGTGGCTGTATAATTATGTTACCAAAGGGAATTATTACATAAAAAAATTCAGATTTGGGGGAGGGGGGTGACAGCCCAATATTTTTCTTAGTTTGCATTATGAGCCTCAATCAGCATATAAACCATCATATCAACCCATCCAGTTACAAACAAAAGTAAAACAAAATCGAATATTCTTAAGGGGCTAGCTGAATTACATAGACTTCAGAGCAATTTCACCTGTATCGAGCTATCTAAGACACTTTGATAACAGTCAACTTTGGCCCATACATTTTGATGAATGACACATTTTGTTCGGTAAACAAGTTACATCATTGTTCGTTTACTTACGAATCGCAGCCACAAACTTGTTGTAATGTGCTGTTGTCTTTCATCCTGCACAAATTGGGACAATCCATAAAACCCTTTGAGTCCAAACAATATACAATTTTCTGAACCAATATGAAAGAAATTATCATTCCAAGTCAATATAAACTGTCACATGACCAAACACTTAATTTAGATCAATGCGAATGTGATGAACATCAATTATTTTCAAAAGTTGCATCATTATTGATTATGCTTTATAGCTTTGTCCGTATACTGCCCCACCTTGAAATTACCGGCAAGTTATTTTATTTAGCCTCTACGATTTGTCATCGGTGAATGACAGTAGAGCAAAACGGGTGCAGAATTTCAAACTTCTAGACAAGTTAAGTCGTTTACGAGATAAACCAAAATTACAAAAACAAACAAAAAAATGATTGAGCATGTTTGTTACCAGATGAAGCACTATACGATAACAATAAAAAGTTTGCACTTACCATTTCGGCAATCAACTGAATGGCAGCTCCAAATGTCACCAACACCGTCTCATTATGATTGTTGACTGGTCTGATATTAGGATTGTGATTTTTTAACAAATCGGTAAACAGACGTGCTTCATATGATTCTGCGTTAATACCTGTGAAAAAATTAAGTCGGGGCTTTTAATATTGTTTAAATAGTAGATTAAATACCCTCATAGGCCTTATTATCATATTGCACATTTTTGTATTTGGGGATATGTTGGGGAGGACACGAATGAATGAATATCAGTAAAATAATAGACCCTATAATTAGTCTGATTTAAATAATTTTATCTAAAAATTGTATAACATTCAAATACCATTGAGCAATAATAAAAAATTAATAATAATTGTGGATTTTTATATTAGCGCCACCTCCATCACGATGTGATGCTCAAGGCGCGTTGAACATCGTTATCCTAGTCATCGGGCTACTTTTAAAATAATTCCTGGATCATTCTCAACTTCCTGGGAAGTATTCAGTCCATCTCTGCCCTCACATGTCCCTATTTATACTAGGGATGCCACTCATGCACTAACAATTTCGTGCTGAACGGGAAAATTGCCCAGTGAAGGTTAACTTCATTCTATGGGTTTGAGGTGTTAACATTAATACAAAGGAATGATAAAAATATGGAATGAAAGTGTACATTGTCTTCTTTAATATGATGTTTTTATCTTTTTATAATTCCATTCTGTTCCGTTATTGAAATATTAATTTTTGCTTTAGCGTGGTGGAGCAGATGCGGTGGAGCGGACGCAGTGGACCGTACACTCCCGGCGCTTAATTGGGTTAAAAATTGTACCATTTTTTTCTTTCTTTTTATCTGCGCAATGTGTATACGTCATTCAATTTCCAACATCAACCCCTTATTTTAAAGCAGATGATTCCAGCTATCGGTCAGGTCCAGACACTTTTGGATCAAAACAAAACTTTCGAAGAGAAAATTTCCTTCCAAAAACGTCACAGGACCTTATAGGTGGAGTAAAGGATCACATCGCTAGAGCGATTCAAACATTGACAACTTGTGACAATCGGTTAACATGGCGAGTGGCGCTTCAGCAGATCGCGCGCGCTTCCAAACCACGTATCTACAAAGCGATCTTTGCGACCGTCTGTCTGCCTAATTTGGATATTTATCATTCGTGGCCGAGCGGTCTAGCGCACCGAACTCAAGTTCTGGTGTTGCCAGCAGCAGGGTGTGGGTTCGAGCCCCGGTCGTGACACTTGTGTCCTTGAGCAAGGTACTTAACCATAATTGCTTCGTCCTTCGGATGGGACGTAAAGCCGTAGGTCCCGTGTGTTGTATAATGCACGTAAAGTGGATTGTCGTGCGGTCTAGCGCACTGAACTCAAGTTCTGGTGTTGCCAGCAGCAGAGTGTGGGTTCGAGCCCCGGCCGTGACACCTGTGTCCTTGAGCAAGACACTTAACCATAATTGCTTCTCTCCACCCAGGGGTTAAATGGGTACCTGTGAAGGCAGAGATGGTTTGCTCTATATGCGCTAGAAATGGCAGCAATTGAGCTGTATACTCCCCAGGGAGCTGAGATGGTTTCAGGAATGATTTATGAGCCTTATGAGCCTTATGAGCAGGGATAATAATATAATGCGCCTTGAGCGCCACTTAGTTGGTGGATACGTGCGCTATATAAATCTATACATTATTATTATTATTATTCTTTGAAACTGTGTTGAGATATTACAAATACCAATACAAATACTTTGTGAAAAAATCATGACTCTGTGAGCTTTACTTTTACTGTTATAGCATTTTTGCATATCAATTAGCTGTTCTTTGCATCGGTCCATGTTGAAAAAAACTGTTATTCCCAATTTTGGGTCGGCGTAACGTAAAAGTAATGAGCATCTGATTTTTTTTAGAATGTTATTTGTTCTATGGATATCAATATAAAGTGAAAATTTATCTTAATTTTCTTCTTTCAGATAATCATATGCAAAGTTGGTAATTTGTCACTTTTACCAAAATACCCTTATTTTGGCAGTTTTTCGCGAAAAGTCTGAATCTTAAAATTGGTGTAACTTGAGAATGCTTTGACCGATTTTCAAAATTTGTGTTATTCTGTTTCAATTTAGCAGTAGATTCTAGATATACAGAAAAAATAATCCGCTAGAAATACTTTGAAAACCCCATTGACATCCCAATTTATACTCCTTGTGGTTCATGGTTAAGTGTCTTGCTCAAGGACACAAGTGCCGCAACCGGCATGTATAGGATTCGAACCCACATTCTGACGACTTAGCCACCAGAACCAGAGTCCGGTGCGCTTGACCGCTCAGCAAAAACATTCCACAAAGTGGATGGCCACTTTACAGCCAAAACAGTAATTTATATATCCTTCTGTTGTGTAAGGCTCCGACTCGGCGAGTTGCTGCTCCACTTTTCTAACTGAAGAAGAGTAAATTGTGCAGTATCAAAATGAGGTAAGGAAGCATTTTGCAGAGATCCTGAGTCATTTTGTCTTCTTCTCAAACCACATGCACATTTTTGTATACAAAAGCAACAAGTGGCTGTATTCGGAAATATTAAAGTATTTGAAAATTACCTGTCATATGTAGTGTCAGACACATCAACATCAAGAAAGACCACATTACTGACTCTTTCTCCAGACACATCACTGGAGCAGTTCAACGTATTCACCGGCAGACAAGGCAGTACGGTCAACAAGAAAACCATAACTATTTATGCACAGACTGAAGAACTTCGTTGCCACAACGAACCCCACTAAACCCCAGCTCACTGTAAAAACCAGCCCATCAATGTCTGGTATAGAGCTTGACATAACACAATGGCCCGTATTTTAGAACGTTCCTTTACTGCAAAGGACGCCTTTATGCCTATTGTTCTCTGACCGAGCATGTTGAGCTACCTGGGAGTCTAGCCACAAGAGGTGTCACATCTAGTCCCGATGGCAGTTTGCACTTCTCCTGAGGTTCCACCAGTACCGTCACTGGTTTACGAAGGGTGTTTCGGATGGAGCCATAAAGAGAACAATAGGCATAAAGGCGTCCTTTGCAGTAAAGGAACGTTCTAAAATACGGGCCAATGTGTTTTTGTAGTTTTGTAGAACGATTCGGTTGATTAGGCTGCGCGTGCAGTGTTACAATGGGTTAAATCACTTGTCAGAAACACTGATCTATTATAAAGGAACACTTCACTGACAATACGTCGCAATCTTAATGACAAGAGACTGCACCTGTACGTGTAGTCATTGGAGGCCAAAATACCACCTTTTTGTTGCGCAGGACAAACATGAAGAGACGCCACCCGTTTCTATAAAAAGATGAACAACTAAATCATGGCATGCCAGCAAAGAAAGTAAACTATAAACTAAAATGCTTTGGCAAAATACTTTTGCAGACCAGGTTTTAAAGGGGGCCAATGTCATCACAATCAAAAGGGCAAGGAATCGGCGTGCTAGTTTTAGATTAACTCATTGTTAAGGTCATAAGGTCACATGATAAGGTCATATTACCGTTGCTGCTGCATAAACGAGCGAGTAATGTTCAGCCACTGTTTTCATCTTAAACTAGAACACCGATTCCATGTCCAGTTAAAAGTCTGCTCTGATCGTGACGATACCGCCCCTTTAAATACATTTATAGCACTTTCTGTAAACATTACTTGGACATAAACATCGTATACTGTCGCAGTCTGTTGAGATAACCTTTTTATTTGCGATTCAAAATAATGCACGGTATCCTGAGGACGATCAGAGCATACTGATCGAAATTTCGAGTTGTAACCTCCAGTTCTTTTCAGAACTAATTACTACTCAATAGAGAATTGCACATGGTGTCACCGCAATTAGTCTTACTTGTATCAATTCAAGTAATACGTTAAATTGATTAAGTAAATCAGTTTTTATTGAATTAAACTCAAACGAAAGCATTTGCTACTTATTTAAAACACCTATACACTCTCAACAATCAGTATAAGGCAAAAAGTAGACTCGGCTATGAAAAAAAAACAGTTGTGTGGGGTTTAATCCATTCCATATCGTCTCCTTCCATATCGTAAGAACATTTTGTTATGAATTATGTACTATGTCAATGAATGAACCATGACCACCAGAGCTAGGGGACTTTGAGATAGAACCAAACGTTACATTTGAAATGAACATCTATTCATGGCAACAACTGCAGGAAACACAATCACAGACGTGACGTAGATGAGAGCAAGTGAACACGATGAATATTCACAGTCATCCAGATAATAGAGTTTTAATTCTTGGCGTATATCCTGCCGAGCGGTCTAGCGCACCGAACTCAAGTTCTGGTGTTGCCAGCAGCAGGGTGTGGGTTCGAGCCCCGGTCGTGACACTTGTATCCTTGAGCAAGGTACTTAACCATAATTGCTTCGTCCTTCGGATGGGACGTAAAGCCGTAGGTCCCGTGTGTTGTATAATGCACGAAAAGTGGATTGTCGTGGCCGAGTGGTCTAGCGCACTGAACTCAAGTTCTGGTGTTGCCAGCAGCAGAGTGTGGGTTCGAGCCCCGGCCGTGACACCTGTGTCCTTGAGCAAGACACTTAACCATAATTGCTTCTCTCCACCCAGGGGTTAAATGGGTACCTGTGAAGGCAGAGATGGTTTGCTCTCTATGCGCTAGAAATGGCAGCAATTGAGCTGTATACTCCCCAGGGAGCTGAGATGGTTTCAGGAATGATTTATGAGCCTTATGAGCCTTATGAGCAGGGATAATAATATAATGCGCCTTGAGCGCCACTTAGTTGGTGGATACGTGCGCTATATAAATCTATACATTATTATTATTATTATTATTATTGATTATGCATACGATTTACTTCACACGTGTGTTGCTGCATCCAGTTTTATAATTGGTCATTTACAAGCATGAATAACATACCAAAACATTGAAAAGGAAAGACTTCAGTGAAATACAAAACATCACCTAAAATAGCACTCCTTCAATAAGTCACCATCTTATTTGTCACAGTTGAGTAGTTGACAAATTGTTGAATACAGCCTATTCTTAAGAATTAACCGTTGCATATTTGTACATGGAAATGCAATAGCTAAGGTTATCAATCTATTGTCATACAGTTGCGTCCTAAAATGTATTGGTAAGAGTAAGACTATTATAAAGGTTGTTACAAAAGGTCTCCAGGTTTCATATTAATAAGTGGACGTAGCCTGGTTTGATTTACCTAATTGCAAATGTTTAAATATAGTAAATAATGAATTTGTAGAAATGAAATAGAAATACAAATTTCCCAGGCGCTACATTATCAAAATAAATAAATGATCACCTTTTTCCAGAAAGCTTACAGCTTTATTACTTGGTGTAAAGTTGATGATGGTATCAAACATACCATAAAATATTTCTGTCTGAGGTGCTGTCATTCCAATAAAATATTAAATGAACTAATTTCTAGACTTTTATTTTTGACTCCTTGAGACGAACATTCCACATGCAAATAACAAAGATTTAATTCAAAGAAAATTAGGTGGTACACGTTACATATCACAAGCAAAGTTGTCATTTATTATAGGAAAGGGACAACATTGATAACTGCTTCTTTGAGTATGCTTATTTTCTTTGAATCAAGTGAACCAACCCGTGGATAGTTTTTGCTCAATGCAGAGTCTAAGTAATGAGAAAAAACAGTATTTTCTCGGAAATGAGAGCAGTTGAGACATAATACATGTCCAAGATGATTGGTACTTTTACCAACGTCATATCAAGTTAATTTTTTAATCAGGTGATAATCAATGTTCATACCATTTTCGAAAATGATTCCTACTAAATATTCAATGTTTTTATTACATATATATATATATATATATATATATATATATATATATATATATATATATATATATATATATATATATATATATATATATATATATATATATATATATATATATATATATACACATATACACATATACACATAATCATGGTTTGGTTTTCATATAGGCCTATGGCGAACTGGCACACACACACACACACATTGTTATCGCGTGATAGAATTGTCTAGCTTTGTTAGCATGAGAGTGTGCATTTTATCATTAGTCTATTTACGTACGCAAAATGTGCTAGTCTTGTAATAACATCGTGTATGTCATAGTACTCCAAAGAACATTGGATTTGTACCATTCAACAAGAGCTGAAATGAAGCAATGCATTCTGGGTGATTTGCTGTACTTGACACGCATGCACAATGCACATTGCGCTGTTACACGCTAATAAAGTGTTTGATGTGCGGGCAGTCTGTATCATTTACGTTTGCACAAAAACTAAAAAATCATCGAAAGGACGAACGCCTTTGCCTCCAAATAAGAATTGGCTTACGAGCCAAGTGACCAATGTGTAAATTATACCTACAAAATTCACCGAATGGTTGGGAATTGCTTTATCCGCTTTGTGCGTGAGCTGTCGGGGGCCTAAGTCTTTAAATCACTCTTGATCGATAGTGCAACAGTAGCGGGCTTATTCTTTAAAGATCACTAGCTGTTTACCCGTTTTACAGATCTGATGTAGTCCTGACATCTGCTATGTTACTATGTAGACAATTTGAGAAGGGGAGTACAATTTGCGAGGGGAGTACAATTTGTGAGGGGAGCACAGTTATGGGGAATAAGAGGTAGAGATAGTTGGTTTGAACACAAATTAATGATACAGATATCAGTGGTTAAAATTTGTATGCAAAAGATACTTGTTTATTGGCAACTTGACAGCAGTAAAAGCATGTTATTTTATTTAAAAAAGGGTTGTGATTATATGATGTTTCTTTGGCAAGGTTCTGTGAAAGAGTGATGATGGTAAATGTTGTTTTGTTGGTTAAGTCCTAGAGTAGAAGATCAATCTTCACTGCCCAGGCCCTGCCCAGGCCCTGCCCAGGCCCTGCCCAGGCCCTGCCCAGGCCCTGCCCAGGCCCTGCCCAGGCCCTGCCCAGGCCCTGCCCAGGCCCTGCCCAGGCCCTGCCCAGGCCCTGCCCAGGCCCTGCCCAGGCCCCAATGAGGTATTCCATGTGCAGCATTACTACAGTATGAAATACTAACGTTATTCGAAAGTTATTGACCGTCACGTTTCCGCATGTATTGTAGGGTTATTTTTGGAAACCGGATCTCGCCAAAATTATGCTGTGTATATTCTTTCTATTCTCAGTAAGCATGTGGCTATTCCAGAATTCACTCTGCAAGCTAAAATAATGAAAATGGGCTGACTTTACCTGGTGTGTGTTCAACGATGTCGATGTGTGAGTGACTGTGGTTACGGCATACGTCTACTACGATTACTCTAGCCAGGCACCGCTTGGTATAGTATGCGTGTGCTTATATGGCGCGTATGTGGTACCATGCACACCGTAAGACACATGTACATATTTTTTGTGCAGGATAAGAAAGGCCGCACGGAATTTCACTTCGCCATACTGGGAAACCGCACACACGCTGAGCACCTATCTTTTTACCGCAGGATAAGAAAGGTTGCACAGCTTGCAAACTCTTCCGTAACTGGGAAAACAACGCACCCGTGTATGGGCGTCACAGACAGACGGACGGACAAAACACCGTCCTTTTTATAATATAGATTGGCTATCAGAAGTACGCATGCGTGAAGCACTGGTGCATACGCACACAAAGTGAACGCACAACTGTTATATTGATGCTGAAAGTGTCCTACTGCACCACACTGGGTACTTTTTCACCGCTAGTGGGTATTAATAGTCACTAAAATAAGGAACATTGTATTCATTTTACTAATAAAACATTACAATATAGGCCTATAACAAAGAAAGAGCAGTAAAATATTGGGAAATTTTGTCCAAAACATATATATATATATATATATGAGTGATTATGGTGTATTAATTCTGACCTTAAACCATGTATTATTAACATCATAAAAACCACACTTAATTTGAATTTTTCTTGAAGCTATCACATATTTGAATGAGGAAAATTAAATACAGTAATAAGAAAAATGATGTTATATATGACCACTACTGGCACTTCATATTCATATAAAATGTATATATTCATGATTTATAGGGTTTAGGCACCTAAATAATTACAAATATCACAATACAATCATACTTTCAAATTCAACAAAAAAATTAATATGCCTACCTTTCAAATATAATTATACAAGACAAAAAACGTATACAGTTTAAAACCCTTTAGCTGAATGCAAAGTCAATCTTTACATCTCCTTACGTAGCCTATAAAGGCCTACATATCAATCTTCCTAAAAACCCGACCGTATGAAAAGACCCTTCCAAATATTTATGCGAATTGGAAATTTATGAACAATTGCAATTGACCTGTCACCGTTTTCACGAAGAGACACTAATGTTAAAATGACAAATTATTGATTAATACAGGTAGGGGCGTATATCTCAATAATTGCATTTTGCGTTTTCATGAAGAGCCACACATCCCCAAAGATGCATGTAATGCATTGCAACAGAAGGGCGTAAATGTAGGTCAAATAATTTTTGCGTTTTCACGAAGAGCAACATATGTCAGTGTGCGCGTGATCACGTGACATGCGCATCCCTTTCCTATGTAAAAAAAAAAAAACGTATTCAGATGGGCGTATAAGTAGGTCATCTCACTTTTTAGGTTTCACGAAGAGACACATATCTTTGACTAATTACTATGGCAATTAGCCAATATTTTAAAAGAAATTAGTTAGTCAATTGAGAGGTTAAACTTTTACAGAATCATGTAAGGGGTTTTAAACTGCAAACCGTGGCTTTAGTATTGCAGATTTGCAGGTTTAAGCTAAGCACAGTATAAAATGTAAATCTCAATCACGCCATTTGAGATATGTGGCTCTTCGTGAAAACGGTGACGTATTGCGCAAAAATCGCATTAACGTAGCTAGTAAAATAATGCTCAATCCGATCACGCACCACGTGCCAAATACTAATACATCAACAAACTAATACGCAAACTTTGCAATTAATGGGTTGTCTTAGGGGGTGGCTAAGTTACAAACGGCGATATGTAAACGCAACAAGCTTATATATAATACAAACTTTAAGAACGCTTCTTTTAAAAAAGAACGTGTTTCTTTTGATATCAGGGAAACA
The DNA here is from genome assembly GCA_029582265.1 of Zoroaster sp. YZ-2022. Taxonomy (NCBI): domain Eukaryota; kingdom Metazoa; phylum Echinodermata; class Asteroidea; order Forcipulatida; family Zoroasteridae; genus Zoroaster; species Zoroaster sp. YZ-2022. Next base: position 14,342,373 of record CM055834.1, on the reverse strand, counting down.
TATAGATAGATTATCATAGATACATACTTTATTATTCCACACTGCCTTACCTTTTTAGTAATTGGCCCCACAAATTAAACTAAAATACCCAATGTAATAAAGCTTTGGCATATTCATTGAGCAAAGGGGAGTACTCGTCCTCTTTGATGCAGACCTGAATTCGATATGGTCATGAAGGCATATAAACAGTGATTACTCGCTAATGAATCCTTCCTAGGCGCTATAACAATAATTACCATTTCTATAATCTGTTGTAGTACTGCATCGAGTTTGACTTGAATAGCGTCTGATGGGTTGAGCGTAGGCCTGGCGACAGAGCTGTAGTTGGCAAACATGTCCTAGAGCAGTCGGTACTCATCCGACATCCCTCTTACACCTGTTCAATAACGAGTAAACCAATTGGACAAAATCACTGTCATGAAAAATATATAAATAAATAAAAATACAATTTTGCTATTTTTGTTTGAAATGAAAGGTTACGATTATTTTTGTATTAGAAATTAGTTTGACTCACACCGAGGTTAAGAAATTTTTTAAATCTTAATTTGTGTTAAACAATTTTAAGTGAAAGAGTTGACTGACTGATCGAGACGAGAAAAAATAATACAAACATGATTAGAGCACCATGTTTATGTTGTGTTTGGTTTTAGTAAATAGACAAGAATAAGAGCCAGACAGGTTTCCAAGCTGAAGTTGATTTATTGTGAGCGAATGATAATGTACTTAAGATCTGAAGAGCTGGACAGATTTGAGTACCCATAACAAAGGCAAGAGGAGAATTATATGAATGCACTAAAATGTTGCCTAAAATGTTTCAGCCTGGAATAGAATAAGCAGGGGATACTACCTATTTCGACACATTTTTTTTCCAAAATCAAGTTGCGCGCTATTTAGAATTCGCTAGGTTTCTAGACAGCACCTATTTAAATAGACAGATGTGAGATGAATGCAAAGCGACTTGTCGACTTTCGTAGACTGGCTGATAGTCCTTTCCTCACCAGATATGTCAATGGTAACTCATTATGGAACAGACGGATATATTCATCATAAATTCACAAGGTGTTAGTGAATACAGCTGATAGGGCATGTAAGAAAGAAGTCACCTTGTTCAGAAATTGGCTTATAATTGCCACTTGACATTTTTACTGTAGCAGATGCATCTCTGAAATCAAGGTAATAGTTAGTAGTCGTAGCATGGTCGTTTAAAGGGGCAGGCTCGTCGCTTGGCCCTCTGTCGCTTGCAATGAGAAAGGCGATTTCTTTTAACGTGTAAGAGATGGCAGTAGCAAGGTCAAAGGTGACCATTCGTGGCACGAATTTGTCCGTCGTGCATTGACGAGCCTGCATCTTTAAGTATCTGAAAGCGTTAGGCCTTTTTTTTTTCAGATCCCAATTTCTCTATGGTTGAAAGTCTTGAAATTAACTCTTTTTCAAGACACGGCAGTTGAGTTGATCTATCAAAATTTGTTTTAATTTCCGATTTAGTTCTCAAAGTAATAAACACAAGCTCGAATCAGGACTGTTTCTTCTCTCTTTTATATTTTATGAGGATAAGTATGTCTAGGCATCGTCCTCATTACCATGATCGATCCCAGGGTCGATCATAATTGGGGACGAGGTTGATTCAGTTTCTTTACGATACGTGACATTCCATCTTCAATTTTAGCGAAGGAAAATCACGTGACATACATAAGGCAAATAAAGGTCTCCGGTTTCTGGTCATCGGTCGGCTTCAAAATCCGTGCGGTGACGCGCTTTTTTTTCGGCCATCTTTTTTTTCCAAAAGGGAAATACGTGATACATTGTATACGCGGGGACCAAATCTCCCATATAGAAAGTATATATAAATAATTTACATTTGAACACTTTAGACAGTATTAACCAATGTTTCGTTATAGCATTATATAACACTGTAGTAGTTTAATACCGTATGTACTTTTAAAGGTGTACATCATTGGTAATTACCCTAAACTAAACTGAGTGAATTATTATCTCAATGCTTACTTTGTGTTAAGATGGTAAAAATATCTACATCCAAGGAAAATATTAACAGTATTTTGTGTGTATGGATTAACTGTTCTCATTATTTTGTATAGAATACCTTCTTTGGTAGCGTTATTATTGGTGGTAGCTACGACACCTGTGTAATTGAATTATTTTACACAGGTATCGGTATTACGTGGAACATACTTAATGTTTCCTGACCAATAATCACCAAATTTTGTTTTCTCTTCCTCGACTTCAAGTACTGAGTACCAATCGGGGGCGAGGACAAACTGGTAGATGGTGATCTTCTTCGTCTAACAGCCATGAACCAAAACACCTGCTCATCCAGGTTCCCCATGTTCTAGTTAAATATGCTGCAGCTCTGTCAAACCCTTCAACAGAGAAGTACAGCTAAAATCGTTGAAACGTACTCAGATTCTGTAGACATCATCTACAATGCATTACCCTTAAAATGATCAGGCACTCTTTCTAAAGTTATAAATTTACTTTTATGTTTAATTTAAAATACTCATGTAAAGTATGAAATTAGCCTAAAAGGGAAGGTACACCATTTATAATTACCTGATTACAAAATTACCTGTTATCCGAAAGCTATGTGATTTTGGTAAAGATACAAATTATCATGAACAAAATGTATTCACTGAGGCACTCTCGTTTCAGAGAAAACAGGATATGCATTTTGAAAGCTTTGCCAGTCTTGTTGTTCCAAGTGTCTCAAAGAAAGTAAGCATACTCATAAAGCAATTTTGGCAACATTATCAATGCTCTACCTTGCCTTGAATATCGCTGTGTTCGAAAGATCATCATGCACAGTGTGCATTTAGCTGAAAGTGATGCTTTTACGGGTCACGTATTGTGAATGTCTGTAAATAGGTTTCTAGGTTTGGCCAAATAAGATGAATAAAATGTGACGTATAAAAGAAGAATAAGCCTATCTCCATCCGTCAGAATACTTAACTTTAATCCAATTCAGAACATACAGACAAATCGATTTCTACCAGTTCAAAATGGACTCAACTTACGTGTCGCTGAAATAACACACTTTCATTTGCCTATTTTTATATTCAAAGCTCATGTAGACTCTGTACACCTGTGGGATTTTGTTTTAATTTAGTAGGATGACTAATTGTTTCTATCAATTCTGGTTGATGTGACCCAACCATTATGAGATTTCACACACCAATGAAACTGATATGATCATGTACAAATATATTTCACATATAGCTGTAAAACTATATGTCTCAGCCTGCCAGACTATTTACTCTCCGCAGGAATTCAAGAACTTTCAGCAGCCGATCGATAGGCACGCAGACAGCTTATCAATTGTTAAACAAACAGTATTATTGACTTTTAGCCTTCATCTTATTCTTAACCATTCCCTTACATATAGGCACTTATAGATGTCGTCTCAAGTCTTTCCATCACCACGCAGGGTTGAAAGAGTGTTTCCATGAATTAAGTAAAACTTAATAGGCCCCTATACCTAATATTACGTACCTGTGAGGGTAAAGGTTGATATTGTGTTTGGAAAAAACATCCGAAGCGCTAATGTTGCTTGGGCTGTATATTCCCCAGGGAGCTGAATAAAAAAAGATTACATTAATTATACTGGTCCGGGGAAAATGTAAAGCGCATTATGACTTTATGAAGAATATGCTATATTAATATATATATATATATATATATTGTTTTCTTTGCTCGCTACCCGTTTATATATATATATATATGTGCCTATTTTTATATTCAAAGCTCATGTAGACTCTGTACACCTATGGGATTTTGTTTTAATTTAGTAGGATATATATATATATATTGTTTTCTATATATACGTTTATATATATATATATATATGCCTATTTTTATATTCAAAGCTCATGTAGACTCTGTACACCTATATATATTTGTTTATATATATATATATATATATATATATATATATATATATATATATATATATATATATATATATATATATATATATATATATATATATATATATATATATATATATATATATATATATATATATCTGCCGAGTAGCCAGGGATCAAGCCCCGGTCAGATGCAAACAACCCGGGTATATATATATATACACTAATCTGTTTACGTCTGACTTTGAAGACCTTGAAGACATGTCGATTGCTATCTTCTGCCCCCCCCCCCCCCGTCCTCTAGTATAGTGGAGATTTATTGACGATATTTCCTCCATCTGGTGTGGTGGTCAAGACAGCCTATAGATGAATTCATCAACTACATTAATTCATTCCATCCCACCATCAAGTTCACTGCTAACTACTCTCCTAATCCCACTGACACTCATCAATACCTCCTTTCTGACAGCTACCGCCCCAAGCACTGCAAAGAGGCCATTGCCGACAGTCAAGCCCTCCGTATAAGACGTATCTGTTCCACTGATTATACAGGAGACGGTTGTCTGAACTGAGGCAACACCTTGTATCTCGGGGTCATAGCAAACGCAGGGTGCAACTAGCAATCAACAGGGTCCTCTGTACCCCCGTAGCACCCTCTTGGCTACCCCGGGTAACAAGAATACCCTTCCCAACAGAGTTCCCCTGGTCACTACTTATCACCCCCAGATTACCCAGACTTTCATCTATCGTAAATGATAACATGACTATCATTTACACTCCTCTGATAGGTTACGCTCAGCCATCCCTAAGCCCCCTTTGATTGCTTTCCGTCGCTCCCGCAACCTCGGCGATATATTGGTTCGGGCTAGGCTTCCTAGCACCAAGAGTGACCTTAACGTCACTGATCATGAATCACCACAGGGGTGCTTTAATTGTACTCGCTCGAGATGCAAAACCTGTTTGTATCTCAAACCTGCTCAGTAGGTGAAAAGCCACAGTACTGGCCTCACCTACACAATCAGAACTAAATCCCAGTGTGACACACCTAATGTTATATATGTAATCTCATGTAAAAGACGTGGTAAACAATATGTAGGGAGACGACCAAATTATGTCTCCGCTTTGCCAACCATGTCTCCTCTGTGAAAACCAGAAAAACATACCCTGTAGCAATCCACTTCAACAGCCCTAATCATAGTATTAAGGATGTTGAACTTATTGTAATTGAAGCCTGTACTAGCAATGACACACATCGCAAACTTAGGGAGTCACACTTGATACATCAACTCCACACACTTCAACCATTATGGTCTCAACATCAACACAGGTATTAAATAACCCAGCTACCTTTACCTATATCATTCCTATTCACCTATATCATTACTGGATTTCATCAACTGCCTTGATATGTATTTGTTTTACCTTTATGTTACCTTATCTTGTATATCATTACATTTTTCCAACTGTCTCTTTTAGGACAATTATAATTTAGCTGTTTACACCCATACACCAACACCTCAATTTGTATGGTGTAATTGCCCCTCCCCTTTTTGTTGTCATATCCCTTTGTGTGGTGTCCTATTTTTACCCGCCACCTCTACCTTTTGCGTGGCTCAATAATCCCTTCTTAGGGTACAACTCGACGTTTCGATCAGTATGCTCTGATCGTCCTCAGAGGACGATCAGAGCATACTGATCGAAACGTCGAGTTGTACCCCCAGTTCTTTTCAGAACTAATTACTACTCAATTGAGATTCCACATGGTGTCACCGCAATTAGTCTTACTTATCATCCTCACCATGCAAAGCTACAAGTTTTACCAATCCCTTCTTAACTCTAGCTTTAATTTTACCACAAGCTGCCACATCTACCTATTGTGTGGCTGACTAACCGCCCCCCCCCCCTTTGTTCAATTCTGATACTCCTATAGGCTTTGTTAGACTGATGCTTATCTTTAATTGGCCACTATTTTCCTGCTTTTATGGATCCCACCACATGATCCTTTGCTTTCCCTTTTCCCAATAAATGGATGTGTTTTTTATGTTGTACTTTGTCAAAGCCTCTGATGAAGTTCCAGTTTGGATCGAAAGCATCCATTTATAGGGAAAAGGGAAAGCAAAGGATCATGGGGCGGGATCCAAAAAGGCGGGAAAATAGTAGCCAATTAAAGATAAGCATCAGTCTAGAAAAGCCAATAGGAGTATCGGAAGTGAACAAAGGAGGGATTATTGAGCCACACAATAAGTAAATGTGGCAGCTTGTGATGAAGCTAGGGTAAAGGAGGGATTATTGAGCCACACAATAGGTAGAAGTGGCAGCTTGTAGTAAGGCTAGGGTAAAGATAGGACAATACACAAAGGGATACGACAACAAAAGGTTTTTTTTTCACCATACAAATTGAGGAGTTGGTGTGTGGGTGTAAATAAAGAGCAGTGTAAAAAAGAGCAGGTTAAAGCAAATACCTGAAAATAGAACGGGTTAATACAAAGGGCTGTGGAGAGAACGGGTTAAAGCAAATACCTGAAAAAGGACAGGTTAAAGCAAATACTTGAAAAAAGAGCAGGTTAAAGCAAATGCCTGAAAATAGAACAGGTTAGGACAAAAACCTGAAAAAGAACAGGTTAAAACAAATACCTGGAAATAAAACAGGTTAAAACAAAAACCTGGAAATAGAACAGGTTAAAACAAATTCCTGAAAAGAGCACAGGTTAAAACAAATATCAGAAAAGAGAACAGGTTAAGAAAATACCTGAAAAGAGAACAGGTTAAAACAAATACCTGAAAAGAGCACAGGTTAAAACAAATATCTGAAAAGAGTACAGGTTAAAACAAATACCTGAAAAGAGAACAGGTTAAAGCAAATACCTGAAAAAGGAACAGGTTAAAACAAATACCTGAAAATAGAAAAGGTTAAAACAAATACCTGAAAAAAGAACAGTTGATAAAATGCAGCAGTGATATAGGTGAATAGTAATGATATAGGTAAAGGTAGCTGGGTTATTTGATACCTGTGTTGATGTTCAGGCCGTATGGGTGAAGTGTTTTAAGTTGATGTATCCAGTGTGACTCCCTCAGTTTGCGATGTGTATCATTGCTAGTACAGGCTTCAATTATAATGATTTCAACATCATTAATGCTATGATTAGGGTTGTTAAAATGGATTGCCACAAGGTAGGATTTTTTAGTTTTCACAGAGGAAACATGGTTGGCAAAGCGGAGACACAATTTGGTCTTTGTCTCCCCTACATATTGTGTACCACATCTTTTACATGAGATTACATATATAACATTGAGTGTGTCACACTGGGAAGTTTAGTTCTGACTGTGTAGGTGAGACCAGTACTGTGGCTTTTCACCTTCATATATATATATATATATATATATATATATATATATATATATATATATATATATATATATATATATATATATATATATATATATATATATATATATATATATATATTACTGTTAATTATCTTTGGCTTGGTACGATGTGTGCGGTTGCACCTGTCAATAGCTTTTCAATATCTGCGCCAAATGAGTTTGGTCCATGAACATGATTATACCACGGGACCAACTAACCATAGGCCTACTCGAAAATCATAATAAATTGGAATCCTCTTTTGTAGAGTCCAGGACAAGACTTTTAAATTGATGCCTACGTTAAGTTCTCGTGCTCAAAATAAGTGTTTCAAACATAAGAGATATAAGAAGTGTTTCTTGGAAACTCGATTTATAAATTATTTCTACTTAAAGAGGGGCTCTAAGGTCAAATTTAGTTTTGTGATTTTCCAATAACTAGAGTCCTTATTAAAGTGTGAAAAAAATTACAACAGAAATTAGTCTCTAACCTCACGTTAAAGTGATGTAAAATGTCGTTTTATTTGATAACCTTCCTGTGTGAAATTTGTTAACATCCAAAGACAACAGTGACGTCACATTTCAAATAAATGGATCTCTACATTTTTGTACGGTGAATTTGCAGTTCATTCCTGAATCTCCACAATATTTGATCAAATCGGCGTTGAAATTGACTTTTTGACAAACAAAAAATTCCTGTATGGAATGTTACAGACTCATTTACCGTAAGAAAATAGTGACGTCATGTTTCAAATATCGCTCTGAAAGGGTATGAAATAAAATGATATGTTACAACACTTTAAAGTGAAGTTAGAGACTTGTAATTTTTTTCACACTTTAATAAGGACTCTGCCTATTGGAAAATGAGTGCATCACAAAACTGAATTTGACCTTAGAGTGCCTCTTTAATAATTTCACATATATCTTTAGATTAAACTGCAGCAGGCATGGAGAGGTTTACGAAGAACGCAGCTCAGGCGTATAACTTTTCACTCTTGAGTTTGATGTATTTTATAATGAAGACAAGGATCTACATTGTAAACATTTTAAAATGTCAGGTATCATGCCGACTCTTTCAAAATAAATTGTCCAAGCGACGGGGAAACATGTCAAAAATGTGCATTGTTATTGATGTTGTTTTTGTTTAAAATCCATTTTGCCATTTAAAGCCAGTGTACACTTTTGGTTAAATGTAATGCATCCATACTTTATAAGAATCAATATAATCATAGGCAATTTGCATAACAACTACCTGTTAAAGTTTCAGCTCATTTGATTATGTCGATAACACAGAAATTTCAAATAGTGATTAATACGAACCATCTGATCGCATTTTTACAATTTGCTCGTTAACCTACTTTGTAGGTTGGTGATGATACATATCTCTTGATTAGGATTAAATATGAATGCATTTACAGACAATGTATAACAAGTGATTACTGGCTGTAAAACTAAGAAGTCGTGTAATGTAATTAAAAACAAAAACAAATTTCCCGTGGTTCCATATCAGACAAATTAGAATACAACAATATGGACATAATTATAAATAAGATAAATACATATTTGCTGTCCAACATATTGAAAAAAAGGAAATCTTCAAGCTATCATAGACGAGTTTTGGGTCTTCAGTCTTTCGCAAAATGCAGTATTATTTGCTGTCTCATCCACTGGACAGCCTCAAATATCTCAGTTAACAGCATACCATTCTACCAGATAGCCACATCATATCGTTATTCCAAAATCCTGTTCTTCACAGCATCAGATGTCCTTTTTCAGTAGTTATGGATGTAACCATGGACCTTAGCTTGGGCATCCTTTATATGCTTTTTCTTTATTTCTTTTGGACATAGCTTAAATTGATAAAGAAGGGGATTTAAACAAATCAGTGTAAACCCAATTACTATACATTATTTATATTAGTCATATTAGGACTACGGCACAAGCAATGTTTGTTTGTTTTGTTTAGTTTTTTCGGTTTTTGTTTTTTTTGGCAAGCAAACGAACAAGAATCCTCCTTGGCTTTCATATATGCCATTCAGTACTCTTGTTAGATAATGAAGCTAGATCAAACGGTGTTCACGAGTGTCGTTCAAATATCTTCGTCTGTTATAAGGTTTCTGCTACTGTGTTATTTTCTCACGTGTGAGAAACTTCAAACTTCGGCGAGTGTCCTTGGATATACTAATAATCTAACTCATACAAAATGGGGATTATACCTTTAAAGCCAGCATTTTTGAGGGATTATCTCGTTTCATGAAGAGTGTGCATTTTTCACGTGAAATACCCCTACCTTCCTTATGCTAATATTAATACAAGACTCTTTTGTCGCTTAACTCTGTTAGGACAAAAAAAGTCTCCGGTTTCTGGTCTCCGCGCGCGTCACCTCAGACCCGCGCGTCGGCATTTTTAATTTTCTTTTTTTTTCTATGAAACGATGTCCAATTGCAGCCAAAATTGCTGGATCGATTGAAATTCTGCCGTGCTGTGCTTTTTGACTTTTTGACATAGGGGTATGAACATTTGCCCGATTTGTGAGGCCTCTCTTAGCCACCATACAAAAAAAAATAAGATGGCCGAAAAAGAAGTGCGCCACCGCACCGATTTTGAAGCCGACCGATGACCAGAAAGTGGAAACTTTTTTTGGCCTTAACTAGACGTGTTCTGTATTGAACTGAGTTACTAAAAGTTCGATTGTTGTGAACAAAATAACAGTTTGGTAGTCATCATACAGGAATGGTATTATCTAACTTATTAATATTATAAATAAGCACGGGAGAAAAAGAGCTATTGAGTTACATGTCGAATGCAAAATTAAGGGTACCTTTGTTTTCCACAGTTTATCATTTTGAGAAGGTTTTCTTTTAATAAAACAACCTATATATTTAGTCATTACCGATGCAAATGCTCTGAGAAAAGAATTTCACCCTTGGTCCAAATCTCAATCAATATCCGCAAACATGTACCCATCTTCGGCAATTAGAAGCAGATGGTCCGTGTATATTTGTCGCGGCGACTAAAATCTACATTTGCTTTCTCAAGCTTACAACACAAACTGCCAGACAGACCATACCCGGTGGTTCAACCTAGCTTTGAGTCTCCAACGTGTCCCATTAAACAAAATATGAAGTGTGTTTTATGAATAGTTTGTAGCCCAAGGAAACACTTAACAACAACAACAACAACAACAACAACAAAATACATCATGAAAATGAAACTTTTATATTTCCCGAGTCTGGACCATGTAAAGGATTTGGTTATAAATATGGCGGTCGGAATTACCATGGACTCACTAACATCCTCCAATGGCTTAAGTGATACAAAATTATAAACATAACAAATATATTACTTGTACAGCGTAGCCAGGGGAGGGGATATGACCCCTCATAAACACACAAATATATCGGTCCGTATGGGTCAGTTGAGAAATGTAGGATTTTGTGGGTACAGTACTCTGAAGTTTTTCTTCAGACGGGTACGTTAACAAAAAACGTAATTTAAAAAAAGACAATGCAATACAATACTATACAATACAAAATAAATGCCCCACTCTGCTCATGAAATCATGGCTTCGCAACTACATGGAACCATACGGTAAATCTTATTTTTCTAGTTTTAAATACTGTTGGTGCTAACTCTTCCATTTTCAATGTTGTTTCGCAATTTCGGATTTAGGCAAATTGCTTAATGTGTAAGTTTCAACTGTTTTTTAATTTCTCCATCATGTCCATATTGAATTTTAGAAGCTTTCGTTTGTAAAGGGAATGTCCAACATTGGTAATTAACATATTATTTTATTGATATCTAAAAGGTAACTTGGTGCTATGTCCTTTGATATATCATTGATCTTGAGAACAGATTTATATATTGTTATACCAATTTTAACAAAGTTGATGTATTATTTTTGTAACAATGTTAGCGATGAAACATGCACAGGTTACTTTTTTGATATAATTATTCATAGAAAATTAGAGAGTTTAAATAAATGTATTTATAAATACATGTGATGTACCTTCTCTTCCAGATTTAGATTATGTATTTCAGTAATATGTAAAGAAAAATGCGGTTAAGTTTCTCATTGTGTGCAAAAGTGTGCTCAGAGTTTGAAAGATGTGTCAGGAAGAATGCTTTTGTCAGAAAAAACAGACTGATCATTTAGAGCAGACTTTTTTGGAGGGTGCTCTTCAAAGTGTGAGGTTTGTAAAATCTTATAATTGTTAAAGCTCTTAATATACACTATATTGACAATGTTGGTAAAATGCTCTTAAAGTAGACCTATCCTTATTGTCTTTGTATCATTAAAACCAATATAAACATCTGTTAAAATGTGGATAGAAAATTCAGTCTGTGTTGTCATTCATTAAAAGCATTCAGATTTTTCGTATCCATTCCAATCCATTCCTCGGATGACAGACTTTCATTTTTTTTAAATTATTTTATAATAAAACGGTAGCACCTTAGACAGATGATACCATCATCAACTTTATCATCAACGTTAAGTCACTTTTTTCCAAATTCCCAATGGGCCTAGTGTAAAGGAGCATTAAACAAACAATGAAAGATTTTGCTTATAACGATGTGCCGTTATCATGAAAATTACAATTGTTCGTTTTCAGACACAAATCCAGTTGTTTTCCTGATTTTACTTAAAATGATAGTACCTCGGACATAAATATTTCAAGGGAAGTTTGATACTTTGATACATCAACTTTACACAAAGTTTGACGTAAAACTTTGATCACTTATGTTTTATTTATTTGTTTGTTTGTTTGTTTGTTTGTTTGTTGGGGGGGTGTTGTTTTTTTAGGTTTTTTTTAGTTTTTTTTTTAGAGATTACCAATAGTGTATAGTGGCTTTAAATACAAACAAAATAATTGAATAATTACTGTTAAAGATGCAGCTGACGAATATCAAAATTAAAATTCACATCTTGACAGTAATTTCCATCAGAAGAAAAAGCATCAGAAGGAAGGTCTCATATTAACAATGACTGCAGAAACATCTATTGACTGGTACTGGTAGTCTCCAGTACCGCCTGCGTAGAGAGGCTAATCTGCTGACGCTGGAAATTGATTGGAAGCATTTGACAAATTAAAGGCAGTAATAATGATTTATCCACCGCAGCGGAAGTATATTCATTAAAAGTACATCTAGTATGCACTATTTGATAATGGGGAATACAACGAAGAAACTACACGAATACTCGCCGACGTAAAAATAGTGATTCATCAATCATCAATAAGACATTTGATTTGTCTGGAGTGATGTGTTTGGATAGATAAAGGAAAGTAATTTTGACAAAAACTTTATTATAATGATTCTCATTCGTCAAAACTAAATAATGTATCGCCATTAGGCAAAAAAAAAGTCTCCGGTCTTCGGTGCGGTGACGCGCTTTTTATTTCGGCCATGTCACCTCATATGAAAAAGTCGTTTAAAGAACAACACGGCAGAATTCCAATTGATCCAGCAATTTTGGCTGCAATTGGACATCGTTTTATAGCAATAAATAAATAAATAAATAAAAATTGTTAATTTCTTTTTTAAAAGGAAAACAACTATATACTGTGAATGAAGATATTTCACAAAGTAATCAAAGGAAGATTTAGTTTAACATTAATTAAATTTATGATAAATTTATGAGTAAAGACTGTTTGCGGTACCACTTTTGAGTAGTAATTAGTTCTGAAAAGAACTGGTGGTGTCTAAGTAGTAATTATTTCTGAAAAGAACTGGTGGTGGCTAATTACTACTCAAAAGAGAATTTTTCACATGGTGTCACCGCAAACAGTCTTTACTTATCTCTTCACCATGGAAAGCTACAAATCTTAATCAATTTATGAATTGTGTGATTTTAATGAACTCCTTTTCCTTTCTCAAAGTAAAATAGCAATGATCCGGGGGGGGGGGATTTAAAAAATTAAATAAATAAATAAATAACAAATACCGGAAATGAATTTGTGTTATAAAATGAATATGAACTCGATTTCTCAATAGTGCTTAAACCGAATCATTCAGTGATTTATTATTTTTTTCATTAAAAGAATAACTTAATAAACTGATTGTTTTCACTCATTAAATTGGCCGACACATTGTTTAGTTTTTCGTCAACTCTGCATAGCCTATTGTGATATTTAGCCATTTGAGGCTCTATTTCAAAACAAAATTCACCACCTTTCATAAACAAATAACACGCTTGCAATTTTGAACTTTCGTGTACAATAACTTATTATCCATAGCGAGGCAGCGGACACAAATATAGAATGGTACCCTGTACGTATAGTTAATGAACCAGTCTTGCATGAAATTACTGATTATCTCTATGGAGGAAGTGGACACAATATAGGCTGGTACCCTGTATGTATATTGATTGAACAAGTCTTACGTGAATAATTTCTAATTATCCATAGCAAGTCCATGGACAATTATTGGCCGACACCCTGTATGCAGTAAATGAACCAGCGCCTAGGCTAAACCTCGTTTTCACTACGAGACCCTAGTGGTGAAAGTGATTTTCACAATGCTGATTAGTTACCGTACTTAAAACTAAATATCCATTAACAGTTTGATTATTTCGAGTTGTTTGATATTTTCCATACTCTCATGCATATAATTGTTGCCGTTTGTTCAAACCCGTCCAGCGTTTTGATTATTTGTTTTCCGAATGCAAGCACAACTTGCCGAATTATAATGAAACATGTCTCTACCTGCAATGCATAGACATTTGTTTTTGTCTAGTCCACTATACTGCAACACACACACTATTCTTGCAGTAATGTATCAGACCACATTAGAAAACATATCACCTGTATTGCACTTCATTACAATATTCACAAAAATGATCAATATCGTATCAAGGAATCCCAATACTGCTCGAAAGCCATGGCTACGAGGTTGTTATATGAATGGCCTTTAGGCATCAGGTTAAAGATAGCACGGGCTTGAATTTACCCTGTGAGCTGTGAGGTCTGTGTTCGACTGAGGTTTTCAAAACGTTATTCTGTCATTGAGGTGTTATGTTCACACACGTATGCCTTTCCATCGATAAAACAGAGTGGATCATTTAAAAAGTCCTCACTGCTGGATACAATCAATCAATATAATCAAGTATTCTGACACGTGCACATCGCCGTCAGTGGTGCAATTAAGGGGGCGAGAGGAGCTCCTTACCCGCCCCATTAAGTGGCGCTTGAAAATCGTGATGCCTCCCCAAGTCCCTCAACTGAATTAACCCCAGTTACACGACAGGGAGCCATTCTGGCATTATTCAATTGATCGAAGTCAACATAGGCATAAATATGATGTTTTATACAATATCTGGAAATAGCATAAACATGCTCAAGTCATGGACAAAAGACATGTACTGCAATAAGAGCACGACCTTATAATCGCGAAAATATGGCCATGATGTAGTTGATAGAGCGTGCAAGTTGTGGGTACCGTAAATAAAAGCTTCTATTGTGTTTTCAGACCGGGCTTTAATGAGAAATATTAAAAACGAAAGACTTCGCGAAGCAAATTAAGCATTGCAATTTATCATGACAAATTATTTCGTCTGACATTCTTTTGAGAATACATAAATAAAAATTCAACTCTGATATGGATTATCACTAGAATTTCACAAGTTGGTTTCTGAGCATATCTCTTCATGTTAATAATGGTATGGATGCAAGGAAAAACATTTTACCTAGGGGCTCTCAGCTAATATTGATTATTGACCTTCCCCCATTTTAGAGAGGATTGTGTCGTAAGAAAAATAAACAAAATAAGTTGTTTTATTTCAAACAATGGTGACATAATGTAAAATGTAATTTTGTCCGAACCCATTTCGTCTCGAATTCAAAAAAGTCGAATGTACTGGGGAGGAACAAATAGCCTCTACTACGATTATACCAGCACCAAAATTATTGTGTTATCTACACAATTTGTGGTCAATGCTGGGGTGATCTTGTTCACAGAAGGGTTGCACTTTGCAGGGGCAACATCAGGAATGGGATTTTTAAACATAAGAGGGCTGTTTGTTTTACCACATTTACAAGTACATGACTGTACATACATGTACTGCACCTCATACAGGCTTTTCTGAATTTTAGTCAAAAAGGGCTCGAAGAAAATGACTATTTACATTTTTCCTGTGGGATTTAGATAACGAAACGTATGTTGAATAGTTTCCTTATGACATAACCTCTCTAAAAATGGGGATATATGAATACTTAATGTTTGCTTACAGCTCCTGGAAGACAGACCAGAGGGTCGATGGCTAGACTAGTCAGTGTTTGGTATCCAGACGTTTGCACACACTTGAGCATCAACTCACTAGACATATGAAATAATCTATCCATTGATTGAAATAAAGGCACTGAATAGAAATTATGAAACCAGCCAGGATTGATAATTTACCATGTCGTCTAGCTGACTGCGTCAAAATGGCCTGGGATGTGTTACGAACCCTTAATTACTTCCGAAGAACCTCATTCAAATTATTTGTCTGTAAACCACTGTTGGGTTTCTTTTTTCCAGAGAAAATTCTGTAGTGTCCAAAATTCAATTACCCACTTATGCAGTCACGTGTGAAATAGTAATGCATTTCTGATCTAATTCATTCTAAAGTTGCTAGCCTTGATAAACACGTGCAAATAAGCCCATAAAAACATCTTCACCTTTGCTGTTAGGGCTATTTTTGTTTTTGTGAACAAAATTACTTGATTCACGGTGATAATGCGGCAAGAGATTATGATCTACATATCGGACATGATACTCGTGATCTTAAACGCAAAAATTATACTTGTTACAGTCTATATATAAACGATATGAAGCATATCTTCAATTGCCTTGGGATTTCAAGATATATACCGTATATCGATCATGTTGTCAAATGTGAGTTAAAATTACAGAAAAAACATAGTAATGCAAATAATTATTTGATTTTGTATTTCAGATAGCTTTTAAAAATTGCCTGACCAAAAGACTTTGGACTTCTTAATTACAAATTACAAATAATGTAGAAACTATTATTTACAATCTGTTACTCGAAATTATATTTAAACATGATCAAAAATAATTAGTTCGTAAAAAAATTGAAATAATAAATAAATACGAATTTGTCTCTTTTCATTCATATTGACATATTTCAGAAAGTACCGTACACTTAAAAACGGATGTTAAAACGGGTCACCAGTGGTATTCATATTGGGCAATTCCAACATGGCAGAATACAATTAACACTACTGGTGTTATTTTAACACCTAGATTTTGCAGGTTACATCTGCACACATTATGTGAATGCACTTGGCTAACATAATTTGTATAACTTTAAATCGATCAACAATGAATTAACTGGCTTATAACATGCCCGTTGCCGTAAATTTCGATTTCAATATAGGTTAATTGAAATCATATCGGCATATCTACAGAAAAAAGTAAAACCGTCTTGTGTAATGATAGAGCGCACAGTATATCATGAACTCTTAGTCCATTTTGGCGAAAGCGATTAGCATAATTGTTTACACGCATAGTATAAAACACTTAATTTAAGCAACTCTAACTGGCGTGAAGTCTCAACTTTAATTATTCAGCAGACTTGTTTTATGTTTCTTTGATATAATATTATTAATAAAACAAAATACCGAAAACAAGATTAATATTTAACTAGTCAAGCTAGGAGCATTATCGCACCTTTTATAAATTATTCAATCTCCTTGTTTGTTTGTTTTTTTGATTTTTTTTTTTAGTATTCAGTTATTTTGTACCATGACAATGTTGTTCCTCCTGAAGGCAATAACGTCATCAGCCCCCACCCACCTCACAAATAAACCAACATCTACTCGATTAGAATGTATAAATTGTAACGCCCTCTACGTCGACATCTTTGAATTAATTCTTATAGCTATATAAACGAAAGAAGAAAACAAAAACATGTCTGCCTGTTCCCCCAATCTGTGGAATCGATCGAATCGTTTTTTCTCTATTTTCCCAAGTACAGAGGCCAATTTCCGGGAGAGGAAACCTCTGGCATTAAGGCTTGAGAAAGCTTGAGCCTTCGGGCTGAAAGTATTCGGGGCGGCTGCGCGAACACGTATGCGATAATTGAGCGTGAAGAAGACTCTGCGTATTTCGCGCTTCTTGTTAAAGCAGTCGGTCAGATCGCAACAGATATTGTGTAGCCTTGTTCTCCTCCAACACGGATTGTTAGGGGATGATCTGAGAAGTGGACATTGCAACAGGATTTCAAAGTGTGAGTCTGCTAGTTTGTAAAAAAAAATCCTTCCATTCCAGAAGCAGATTTGTTTTATCACAATTGTGTTATTTTGGTTCCAACCTTTAAGTGTGATTGTTTAAAGAAAAAATATAACAAATGATATGAAACACATTTGAACTTTGAATAATAATAATATGCGTTCATGTTTGCATGGAATCATCATACAATGCTTTCGGTTCTATCTGACATATTTTCACTACATGTGTCAGATAGAACCTCATAATGTAACAATGAGAATAGAGAAAGGCTGACCTAAATAAAACACAGGTTGCAACCCACTTCTATCTATCTATGTGATAGACATGTATAGTGACACACTGCATCTTATGTTTACAGTATAGTCCGTAAACGGCAATAAAATATATTGCCCCACTGTTATTGCTCACCCTACATACAATATTTATTTGCCAAAATTAATTCATTTCCAGCGATCTTGATAGACATCCAAGAAATATTACTGAGCACGTTTTGTCCAAGACGGAGTGACGAGGGCTAAGTGCATAAATGTTTCGCAATATGTAATATAATGTTATTACCCCGACATGTTTGTGTTCGATTCTTTGAAACTGACTCAATAATTCGCACTGTCGCAATGGATCGATACAAACTAGACTAAAATCTACCATTCTTGGTGCGAACTTAAACAAGAGCGTATGGTAATGCACCATGATTTTAATATAGTCCATGTATTTATCGATCCTCTGGATAATACTGGCCATGTTTTGAAAGCCCTTAGGACAACATGAATTGAGGAAACCCTGTCTAAACTACGGCACATCGGCATGTGCCGAACCGCACAAAATCTATACGGGTGCTCCCAGGTGAAAATCACAGTGCCCGCTCAGCTATCAACCGATTTAATTCTACTTGTTAGAAGTCATAGAGGGGAAACTTGGACAGTGATCTTTGTTTCATGGGGGCGCTTGCACTATCGAATGGGAATGTAGGACAATCATGGGAAGTTTAAAGAAAAAAGAATGCTTCAGACTGCTTAGTAAAACCATTTGGGGACTTGAACAGAAATAATTTAATTATCGTATATGCATCTTAAAGTTATTAATATGTCGGAAATGTGTCGTCCTACTTAATTTGTTTAAAACAAATAAAGAAACGGGTAATGAGTAATTATTTTTGTATGTCTATCCCATCACTTTGACGACACTTCTTTTTCTAATAAAGTTACTGTTTAACAGATTGTTTACCAAATATTAAATTCATTTCAATGAATTGCTTTTAAGATGGTCCGATATTGTACAATGCATCTTTGTTTTCATTTCTATTTCTTCAGCAAACTTATGAAAACATTATTTAAATTATTTTCATTTAATCCACTTGAATTGGAGGGAGTACTTATAGCTTTAAATCGTTTGGATGGGAAACGGGACACAATACATGGACCTAAGAAATCCATTCTTACAGGTTACGGTATCGTATGAAATAACTTCGTCTGTTTCTGATCGCAGGAAAATCGATTCGTCCATTCTTTGATTAGCGGAGCGGATATTGCCAAGTCCATTCAAGCACAACATTCAATTACTGTGTTCTCTGTGCTTCTCCATGCTTCTCCATGAGCGCCACGGCCGCGCCATTCAGACATACTCAGTTTTAGGTATTCATTCGCGTGCTCTATCATTCCACAGATTCACCCCATGTGTCATCTGCCTGGAATTTAAAATTAGATTCTTGAAACACGGTCGGGAAATTAGGAAATACTTCACAAGGAGACACTTCGGATGACATTTTGTCTAGATGATGAATGAAGAACAATCTTTCTTGTCAGTGTTGAGGTACGGGCAGTGTCTAATGGTATTGGACTTTGCATTGTTTTATGTTCTCTTTGCATGTAGTTGAGCTGTCTTATCATTTCTCTCAGTGCTAAGGTCAGGGTTGAAGATTGTGATGAGTGCGATTTCCTTGGAATTGATACCTGTCTAACTTTCCGTCTCTCTTAAATGGTTTGCAATTAAGCTTCAAACAAGCGACTGTAGTATGCATACACACACATCATGAATATCTTAGCATGTGGTGCTTATTTAACAACGAACCATAATGTTTCTTCTCATTTATCATCATTTGAGTGTCCCTCATTTGCCTAAAATTGTAGCCGAATCAATGTTATCACATAGCTCAATCCTTGACACGCAGTCGTAGCATCTGTCGGGTATCGTAATTTATTAAATGAGTTTCTGAAAGCTCACCAATGCCGAAGGGGGGAAATGGGTGGCAATCTATTGATTTAATTATGGATAATTTCAGCATCGATTCAACTCCATCAGAGAGACCTGAAGGCTGCCTGGAATGTTTTTAGTCGACTGTGGGAGGAGAGAGATGTTCCCCAGTGTTGGCTGTGATCGTATGCAACGTTCAACTTATCTTACAGTGCTTACAACTGTCAACAGTGGCCGAGTTTTAAGCGGCACCAAGTAAGTGGCCCTCTGCTCACTCCAATAGCCGTCTACGAGAGGTAACATGTCCAACTGTCGAGCTCGACCCCATCACGCACGCGTGTCACGTTTTTCATTGGCGCACAATCTAAACCCATTTTTTACTGTAACCCCGCCGATCTTTTGCACGGTGATTTAACGTTATGCAAGTGCAAGCTTATTTTGTGGTCTGTGTTTTACGAAGCTGCTGAGACTGGGTGTTCCATTGCACGTTTACCATGGATCGGTTTCACTTAAATACACTTCTTGCTGCACTGTTACTATTCAACGTTATTCAAGGTAAGAAAATATGGCAGTTTTGATTAATTTATTTCATTTAAAAGCTTGAATTGAGTCAATAAAATATGATTATGAATGGCTATATGTATTTCCTTAATGCTATTCTTTAAAAACGCATGACGCTACTGATTTGCTGTGACAAATTTGACATACAACAGCGGCAGGTATATTAAAGCTTAAAATGCATTTACTGTTATGAACATTCAGATATTTCCTGTTCTTTCTTAACTTTAATGATACACTTGCAAAATTTATACATTGATTATTAATAAAATCCTATTTGATGAGAGATGCACAATTTTGTTATTCGATAACATCACGTTTTCAGTCTGGTGTTTTTATGTTGACGTCATTCATTATTTGCTTGTTTTCATAAGCTGTACTCACCTAAGTCATCACTTTGCACATTATGTTAATTAAGCACGTTAATTTATTCAAATATATTTTCTTAGTTAACTCTTTCATTTTCCTTTCCTCCATGTTATCTTTAATTTTCTGGTTATTATAACCACCGATACCACAAGTAACTGATATAATGCTTGTATGAATCGGATGATAACAAGACGACTCACTCAATTATTTTTTTCAAGAAGCACACCTATAATTTCTAATGTAGTAAATTCAATGATTAATAATTACATTAACATATTATGTTAATACACAGTAGGCGGTTTTTCATACTTTTTCACACTTTCAAATAGAACACGAGCTTCTTTTATTTTCTTATTAATTTCTTCACATTTAATTTATCACTTTCCGAGCGTGCAGCTCTCTCACACTTTACCCAATTTCTTCAGTGACCGCATGCATTGACTCATTCTTCAGTTATCGTCACTTTACTAACCCCACAATGCTAACATGTATATATCTTATTCCCCCATCACTTGTAACAAGCTAACCCCAAGATGTTCTCCTATGGCTGTAAGTTCACCACCGAGTCTCTATAAACTATCTTTCTATTTTTTCTTCCATTCTTTGCAAATTATTTACTGTTCAATTTTCACATTATTTCCACATTACCGAATATATTGCTGTTAAAGTCTCTCCATTGAATCACTGAAAAACAGTTTTTGAAAGAAATAACACATATCGATGATGTTATAAGTGCATGAAATTTAAGATATTGTATTACATAACGATGAAAAAACAAGTAGCGAGAATTCAAATCCCCTCGTGGTACAAGCAATTCACATTTCAGCAAGTTACCTTAAGGTAACCGAATAACAGAATACTAAATGCTATTGGTGTACCGGTACACTTACAAATAACTTGTTTCCATTCGACAAATCACAAAAAATGGATTTAAGTTTGTTATTGCAAAATAATCCCATCTAGGCAACTTGTTGTAAGAAACATGTATTGAAATCTTTAAGAAAATATGAATTGGTTGTGCATGGATTATACTGTCATTTCGTTTTGTTCTTGCATGCTGTCATTGCACATGTCCAATGTTGTATTCAGAATGACGAAGATTCAGAATGACGAAGATGCGTACGTCCTGTTCATGCTGTGTTCTGGTTTATTGTTCTCACTTGTTGTTTTCCATCTTTTTGTACATCTATTTAGTTACAATTTGCTAATAGGGCTGGTTAGCTCAGTTGGTAGAGCGCTCGTCTAGTATTCGAGAGGTCGCGGGTTCGAGTCCGGCATCAGCCAATTTTTCTTTGCTCGCGAACCGTTTATATATATAAGGGAAAGCAAAGGATCATGGGGAGGGATCCAAAAAAGCTGGAAAATAGTAGCCAATTAAGCATAGGCACCAATCTGGCAAAGCCAATAGGAGTGTGGGAAGTAACCAAAGGAGGAATTAGTGAGCCACATAATAGGGCGGGCTGTATGGTAGATGCAGTGGCTTGTGGTGAAGCTATAGGATAAGAATAGAAGGTCACACAAAGGGATATGACAACAATAAGTATATATATATATATATATATATATAGTGTAAATATATAGTATATATATATATATATAGTATATATATATATATAGTGTAAATCGGATGATGGTATTAATCTTTCCTAGAAATAATGTCTTCTCAGGTGTTGTCATTTTAAACAAAAGTTAAATAATTTCCCGTTCGAATTTAAAAAAGGGTATACTCCTCTCTAAATTCAACAATGGAATGAATTACACAAATATTAAAGCATGTTCATAATTTTCTCGTAAATGGCGCAACGCCGTTGAGCATAAAATCTCACAGGTTGGTTGTTTAAAGGATATTTTGATTCGAAGGAAGTGATCATAATCATAGAAGCAAACATTGCCAACATTTCCACTGTACATTACCTTTAATCACAAAGGGACAAGTTCATACAAACTAACGCAATGACGTCATTACATGGATATGGACGAGTGTAAATAGTTTAATTTGTATTTTAAAAGCTCAATGCGACATTAAGAGCCTAAGGTATATGTGTATAAGGGAGACCTGCTGATTTCATTTTTAAAGGAAAAGTAATACTTTGAAGTCTCTCGTTTAATTGCAAAGTTACATCATTGCAAATGCATCTCTGTTTGTGTATATTCTCAACTGTGGGCAGTTCACAGTATTCTTTACGAATAGTCTTTACAAACACTCTTCATTACGCTCATATAGATTTTGTCATGTTTTATTATTATTATTATTTATTTATTTATTATTTTTTGTAAAGCATAAAGTGAATTTATGACGTTTTCAACTCATAGTAGGCCTATAACAAGGTACACTGTAAGAAATATTGGGCAAACACGGTTGATATGTTGCCCAACACTGGTCAACATATCAACAGGTTACACAGTTGGTTTACCATTGCCCAATGTTGGAAAAAAAATTGCCAAAATATGTGAACAGTTGTGGTAAATGCTGACCAATTCTGGGAGAAATAACCTTACCCAACACCATGTTGCCCAACGTTTTTACAGTGTATGTGAGACACAGTGAACTTAACTTTTCGATTTGTGATTACATGGTACGGCAAGCTTATTATAACCGACACAGTTCAGTTACGTTCATTGCGAATCAGTGTAACGCGCGCCTGGAATGCGGAGCGAAAACATAAATTTTTCCCGGGCCGTTTGTCACCCTACCAAGGACAAATGTGTGAATCAGAAAGAAAACACCAAAATGACACTTTAAATCAAATTTAGAAATTTAATTTAAAATAAATAATAAATAAATAAATAAATAACCAAAACAATTTATATATATATATACAAAATTCAACTTTAAATATCAAGGTCTCGTCAGACCAAGCCAAACTCAAATCTTCAAGTTCACTACTCAAAACTTAGATACTCTTACAAACGTATTACAAACTTAACCTTATCAAATTAGTATCACATCTAATTGATTATTCTTAACTCATCACAAAATTCAGTTTTCAGACCACATTTCTATTTCTAACTTGTGTATATTAAACCAGTTACGTTTATAAAAATAATAAGAATAATTCAAATCCCTGTCGAACTGGATCAAACCGTTATATAAATATCTATCATTGATTACAATTCTCAGATAAATAAAACAATTCTCGGATGACTAAAACAATTCTCAGAAAACCAAGTTTAAATGGGCCCACCGTGGTCAACGCGTTGCGCGATACCGGTTTATTTCAAGTGTCCAGATGTTAGGAACTAAGACACTCCATCCAGTGAGGTGTTGGAGTCCTGCCGTCTGTGATCGGCATTCTCTGGCACTTGGAGTACTACAGGCTCACAGGTCCCCTTGGACACATTCTGTGGCTTCTCGGTAGAATCCGGTTCACGGAACTTTACCTACAGCTCATCTGTAGAACTACGACACATTCATTAAAGGTGTCGTCTTCGGCCCATCACTGGCCCACGAGCCATCTGTAATTATTTACAAAACATAGCTCTAATGCTTTAAATTCAAAACCAGGGAAATTTCTTATGATTTAGTATATCTGAATCCAATCCTTATTCGAGCCAGAATGACATTACATAAAAATCATCTAATTTAATTCTAAATACTAAAGCCTTACTTCAAATTGTGAATTCGAAAATTTACAAGCAAATCACCATTCAGTTGTCATAATAATTATAATAAAGAACAAGAATTCAAATGTCGACATTATTGTCCAAAATTCACATTAAAATCTTCAGAAAATCCAAGAATGATCAAAATGTCAAATAACTATCCAGTCATAAATATCAATGGTTCATTAAATGATTATGGCAATACTCACGGTATATAAACAGGCAAATCTTGCCACAAAATTCAAAATTTCGCAACCGGCGACATCTGGCGGTTCGTCTTCAACCCTGCCTTGAAGATTTTTGAATTGCTAAACAAATTCCCATGAAACCTTGCGCCTTGCTCGCGATTTGCTATCTAAAACATACGTCACTCACTCTCACTCTTACACACACACACACACACACATATATATATATATACCATGGCTCATTAAACAACAAAAATAGACCGTGTGTTGGTAAGTTTTATTCAAGCAAATAAACATAAACTCGTCTCAGTCTTTGAGTTACAAAGGCTGGAAAGAAAAGAAGTAAACAAGTAACAAATAAAAGAAAATTACAAGTATAATGAATAAATAATTCATGGTATGACATCAGTCCTGACAATCAGTCTAATAAAAGCTTTTGGTATTTTAAGCCACTTTACACAATTCTTAATCTAACAAAAAACATTACTTATTACATACTGACACAAAACTTACTTGTATAAAGATGGCGACGGTATCAAGTATCCCTTGAATTACGTTTAAAGTAAAATTTTTGTCATTCGAAGACAGAGATTCAACTTTAGAATGAATACCAACAGACTGGATGCATTTTAATTACGTTCTTGTTAACGGTATGATGAAATAAGCTTAAACTTTCAGTTTTCTTTTGCTGTTTACATATATATTGTGATTCTTTTATGAATGCATTTAAATACATTTAACCAAAAATGTAAATTGGCTGTAAATATTTTCGGTAATTGAAAATATATGATGATGTGATCACAACCTTTAAAACGTACACACTCTATAAACTCTGGGATATGACCAAGACTGATCCGGAACTTGGGTCAAAGAGAAACCGAATAACCCTGAAACTGGGTCAGACAGAAGATTCTTACTCGGATTCTCAAACCTTAGTCTACCACATGTAGACCTCATTTTTCATGGTTAATTTTCAACTAGCTAAGGCTGACTAATAAAGACTAAACTGGGCAATTTAACATCTTCAGCATTGCTGAAGTATTATCTGAACAAAAATGTAACCACGGCTACACTATTTACTATTTAGTTGCGTGTAGATTGCATTAATACACTGTATTAGGCCTATAACACGTCATTCTTGTAATATCACTATTCTATTTGTTTAAATTCTACATGTCTCTTGTTTATGCACCATCGAAACCTACATTTATTATGTTTTAGTCCTGGAACTGATGTCACACGGTTACCCCCAACAAAAAGCCTTAATTGAATACCAAGAAGTATATTTAGGTTGTGAAATTTGTGTTATATGCCCGCAATACATTCTGAACCAACGGATAACACAACCGCTTAAGGTGTGACCGTATATTAAGAAATTAGAGTCTGGAGATTACATGTCAGGGATTTTGACACATCGCTGCAGTGATTAGTCAAAATAAATTTTGATATCGCTTAATCTCTTTAAGTTATTCAAGAGAAGGGTTAATTGTTAATGCCGTCCGGTGCATACTCAAGCTAATCGTAGCTTGCAAAATATTTAAATATTAATTTTGCACAGTGGCGAAAGTAGTTATTGTGTGAACGTTTTTGAGAAATTCAATGAAAAATTTATCTACATTTAATGCCACAATTACAAAGTTAATTTAGGTTCGTTTTGAGTTAGCTTACCTTGAAAAAATCATCCTCTGAAAAATCGTTTTGATTTTCCAGTTTTGCAAGGAATATACAGCTTTAAACCTGTCCATCAAGATCATAACAAAAGAAAGTTTTTTTCCTGCTTAAGCACATTAAGCACACGCTTTTTTCGCACAATATATGCCCTTAGCAATGGCGATCTAATAAAAAATATCTCTTTATAGGAACGATAATGGTCTTGAATGATTTGAACAGTGTGATGAAAATAACCCTGTCTCGGCTCTGAACACAAAGTAATATAATCTTGATGGATAAATGAAAGAAGTGGAACTATAATTGTCCCATTATTAATAACAGTAGACCTATATTGAAACGTTCACACTATAAAAACCGAGTTACTTACGGTCAATGGGAAAGGAAACAGGTTAACCCCATCTTATTGGTCGCTCGAACATTTTGAAATGCTTAGTTTAGTTGTAGGCTTTGTTTTGTTTGTTGTGGTGTTGAATGTTGGTTTTGTTGTTTGATTTAATATCTACTAGAAATCAGATGGGGTTGATTTTTGTCTCTTTTGGATAAACATGCTAAATAATTTGCCTCTTCCCCAGCACAACTAATCAAGGTGCCATGACTACTTAGTGAAATATCACTGTTTTTCAAGCTGCATTAGTCAAGTGGCGGATCTAGGTGATTGTTCAACATACCTACCCCCCCCCCCCAAACAAAGTACAATCAAACAAACAGACGAACAGAAATACACAATATCAATGTGTGTCATGATCGTGGCAAACAGTAGCTTTAAGTCAAGGGCCACGCGGCAACACATCACACGAAAAAAGACCACGCACACGTGTGCGGGCGCCCCGAGGGCATTTACCAGTCCGTTATGTGGTCTTATGTTTTTCTTTACATTTCTCTACCGATTTGATAGAGAAATGTTAATACATAATGCATTATGTATCTAATTTGTTATGTTATCACTTATTTAAATATAAACGAGCCCAACATTTTGCTTACGGTGATTGGTTTAAATAAATTTGCATACATAAATTATTCATTTTGCTGGAGGCTACGCAAACAGCTGTCTAAATCAGGGCTGTGTAAGGGCATAAAGGGCATAAATACCCATACAAAACGTTGTCGCTGTTGATCAGTTGTCCCCCCCCCCCCCCAACCTCAATGAAACCTAGATCCGCCCGTTAGTCTGCATGTTTCGTTTTCAGTCATTAACATTAGCTAACGTTTATGTTCGCTTTTAGGTGCCAGGTCTTCTGTCAAAAAGAAACACATAATTATTTACACCATAGTCTATCCTGTCAAATCATGCAAACATTGTTGTGATAATCAAATCTTATGTAAACAAGACCGACTAACCATTTCCATAGGTACACTGTGCACCACAGGGACCTACCGACTGGTGACGACTCTAATGCAAAACTATTCTAAGGTTGTCCGGCCAGCCGAAAAGCCCAGCGAAGCAATTACTGTGCGATATGGAGTGGCGCTTCAGCAAATCATCGATATGGTAAATTATTTTCAAAAGTATGACTTTGCAATTCATTTCAGGCTATATAATACACCATTGGTCAGATTGTTGGGTGGGGGTACTCCATTTACACTACCAAACATATTGTGTGTAGACCTTACTGTAAATAAATCCGGACATCTTTCTAATCCACTTATTTACAATGTAGTCCGATGACACTGTCAGACACTCTGGTGTTCTGGCTAACATTATAACCCACATCTGGTATTACACTATGGGCTGCATATAGCAGTACCGTCCCGCCTAAACGCTTCAGTGTTATATTGCAAGTTACAATCCTTTCTCTTTGGAACAAAATGACAATAAGAAGAGCCATTTCAAAACCAGGAAGGTTTGCTGTAACAACATTTCTATTGATATAACTGTTTTGACCATACATGCATTGTATATATCACGCGGGCTTATCACTTCATCTAGCCTTAGTCACCGCTCCCTTGCCGCTCCCTAGCTCAGACGGTAAAAACACCCATCGGCGATACAATGTGACAGCCAGTGAGCAGCGTGTGTATTATTTTAATGGGCGTCTATGGAATAGAGACAAGGTGCGTTTGAGTGTATACATCCAACTTGATCTAGGAGCATCAGCTAAATGCCGTTTTAGGCCGGATCCAGGTAATCGAAAGTGGGAGGGGGGCTCCCGGCAAACAGTGGGGAACACCGAAGTATGGCAAAATAACAAAGGGAGCACATCCTGTCAAATTATGCTGTTAGAAGTGCTCTCAAAGAAAACACGAACAAATTGTGAAAGTTTTCTTTCACACTTCACTCATGACTTGGACTCCGTATTGAACGGAAACCTCCACAGGGTATTTGTTAAATGTAAATCTTGATTCAAAGAAAGTAAGCATACTGAAAGAAGTAGTTTAGTCGACATTTCCAATGTTGTAATTTCCCTTTAAACACACTTAAATAGGAAGAATTAAGCAACAACATAATAATAACATGGAAACCTTTGGAATAATTTGTACAGCTCTGATCTTGATATTAAAAACAACTTTAAACTTTCTTTGCTTCGCTGTGACGCACATTGAAACATGTACGTACAAACCTACGTTTAAGGTAAAACAAAGTCGAACAAATATTCGTGTATGTAAATTGAGCTTGGAGGCTTTGTACGAAATATAAACCTGAATTTTCAAACAGAATTGTCATTATGCCAAATTGAAGTGCTCGTTTGGTAAGAAAATCTCGAATTAACTTTAACAAATCTAATTCAGTCCTCAAGAGAGACCCATATACGGTGAGATAAACATAGCGCGACACCGGCGATATTAAACTTTGTCAGCTCGGTCAATGACGGTCTGGAACGGACGTGTCAATTAAACCGCGTATTATAATTGGGCAATTTAGCAGCTCATTGACGGTATCAAGGGATGGCATTTGCCATAAATCCGGAGTTAATTTCACGGTATAATGTAGGGTACAGATAGGCGGATGATTGCGGTAGTCCCAGTAGTATATTTGCTTTTTTATATATCACCGTTGTTTTTCCCCGTTATATTCTCTGTTTCAGTCGGCTTTCCGGTATTACATCATACGTGTCGATTCTCATCATTTTCCTCTTCCCCAGTTCTACCCTCACTTTTTAATTAACCCAATTTCTTCCTGTCTGCCCTTTGTCTCCTTTTTATATTTTCTTGAAACGAGGTTGAGAGCGCGCCTGCATGCTCACCACAGTGCCCCAGGTCCCAAGTATTACAAATTGTATTACGATGGTTTTAAATGAAATGTAATAATACAATATGAATGGTACCCTTTAATTTCATTTGGTTACTCCTCGATCGAAATGAAAGAGAAAAAATGCCGAACAGAAATTACTTAATTACGATCCGTCAGATAAGGGATCTTCACATTCTGAATCAATGGTCGGATCCTTCAAGCCCCGTAGCACAAGTATAATAAACAATTCCACCGTCCACCATACCTTTCATACACAGTAAAGTGTCGTAACACAAGTTGTTGAGAAATCTTACATTGTATATCCATTTAGGTATGTTTAAAATCGTCTGATCAACACAGTGTTTATTTGTTGCGAAGTGTGGGATGATATCAATTTCAATGACCGCCTCTACCATTCAACCCAACATCAGACATAAAAATATGATAGTTTGTTTTACTTAATGTTATTGGAGTGTCGTGGCCGAGCGGTCTAGCTTACCGGACTCAAGTTCTGGTGTTAGCAGCAGAATGTGGGTTCGAATCCCGGCCGTGACACTTGTGTCCTTGAGCAAGACACTTAACCATAATTGCTTCTCTCCACCCAGGGGTTAAATGGGTACCTGTGAGGGCAGAGTTGGTTGATTAGCCCTATATGCGCTGTAATGGCAGCAATTGAGCTGTATACTCCCCAGGGAGCTGAGATGGTTTCAGGAATGATTTATGAGCCTTATGAGCAGGGGTAATAATATAATGCGCCTTGAGCACCACTCACTTGGTGGATACGTGCGCTATAAGTCCACTTATTATTATTATTATTATTATTTGTTTTACTTCTCCAGTGGAGTTATATATACACTGTAAAATATTTCTGTATTTTTACACATATTTTTTGTCTGTTTTTTCCTTTTACATGTATTTGATGTAAATAAACCTATATCTGTCAATATTATTGTATTTATTTTCACATATTTTTTTTTCATTTTACCCATACTTTCATAATTTAACCATAGAATTTGTAAAAATACAGTCGAATTTTGCGAATTCTTTGATTTTTACAGCAGTTGTGTAGTAAATGTGCATGTGTTTGGCTTTCTATAGCAAAATAATAACAGGTCTGTAATTATATTTTACAAAATTAACGGTTAAATAAAATAACAGGCAAAGTGCCGGCAACTCTGTTGACAGCACTTTCTGTCAATTTACAAATAATTTTTTTAGAGTGTAGGCCTAACTCCGTTTATATCCAATGTTATATCAAATCATACTAGAGCCATAATAATACAAAACATTCAACTAAAATATCCATACAAAATTAATGAGAAAAACAAAGTTGCACAAGCAAACAAAAAAACTTTTTTTTTTTATTAGCCTATTATTATTTGTTATATTATTATTTGTTATATAATACTAGTCCGTAACTGAAACGACATCGATGCATTTATGTACAGTTGCTCCTGTAAAAATTATGCTAGCCATGAATCTTGGGCTTTATACAAATAGACATGTAAGGCCAGGCGCGGATCCAGGGTCTTGGCAAAGAGTTGGGGCACAAGGAAAAAATGGGGGACACAGAAATATTATAGTTAATTTACATGCATTGCGAAAAAATGGGGCATGTGCCCCTTTAAATATGAACAATTTAGTAGGCATATTGAATAATTTATCCAATGTATTTTGGAATTGATATATGCCCAGAGTAAGTCTCTTCTGAAAAATACTACCTATTGCAAAACGTGAGGTTCTTCCCATTATAAACTGGGACAAAGCCCCATTTGCCCAGCCTATAGCCTATCCCCCCACATCCACACCTGAATAATATATCCCTCATCCCCCAATCCCTACACTCAGGAGTTACGCCCATTCATCATTAGAACTTTAAATGTTCTCTTCAAATGTGAATTTGGTTTTTTATTCATAGAAACCTTTATACGACAGACAATTACTATTATGATATATTGGACAGGTTTATGCATTTAAAACATCACCATTCAACAGTTAGCCGGCTGCCATCAAGGTACACACTATGAAGCGCCGCAATGTTGTGGATTAAGTGGATTTTAGACCAAGAAAAACAAAATACTGTCATATGTACACTTCACTCGAAGCTTCATTTGCCCGTGTACAGTAATATACACAAGATGTGATCGTGACCGGACAACCCGGCCGATCTGTAGCCCCCGCCCGTTAGCTCTATCTCTTAACGAAATACTCCGATCGAACCACATTGAAAGAAGACACTACGGTATATCTGAAACAGTTGACGTCAACCCTTCTTGCCATCACTTCCACGGGAAATAAGTCTCGAATTGCCGCCGGGAGCTATGCGCTGCGGTTAATGAAAGCAACGCTTAGACCAAGGGGAAAGGAACTGGCACTTTACACGATTGCGACCGCTGTACTTGGCAGTGGGGATTAACCAATGATGGATTTGCCATCTCCAACACCGCATGCCCTATAAAACAAGCCAGTCGCCCTTGCTGGTTATATTTTCTTTCGCTTGTCAGATTCGTTACCGGTCAAGATCTCGTCTTAATTGCAGCTGCATCGATCAAGTCTGCTGTGTTAATCGCTGTGCTCTGACAGCGTGTCCCGATTCGCTCAGTTGACATTTCAACAACGTATCTCGTTTGCGTTGCGTTGTTACTCACTATTATACTTGTAAACTTACAATCATCCCTCCCTTGGGACTGTGTGATGGTCAGAAAGTTGGGATATAAATTCAAATAGATACAAAGGTTCGTTGGCATCGCAAGGATTGTGCCTTTCTCCATGATTACCGAGCACTAATTCTGTAAAGTCATATCAAAAACGTGTTGAACAGAAACAAAGGGAGATGCAGTAAACTTTGTACTGTGTCTTTTTTCCTGGTAATGGTTAAAACTGTTGCTTCATTGAATAATATACAGGTTGTCGACATTGATCTATAGGCATCACTAGACTGGGTAAAGGAGGTTGTTAAAATATTAACAAGGATTAGTATACATTTAGTATACATTCATAATTGTATAGCCTTTAAATGGACTCATGTGGATACTGGAGATCATTTTGATAATTTGGATATCATTTGGATAATTACAATCTAGGAAGTTCCCTCTTATAGAATGATCACTGCTGTTAATGTTCAATATAAATGAAATATCACGTTAACCAAACGTTTCCATGATTGTTGATAAAAGGTTTGACTTTCTGTCAAAGACACAGAAGAGATACATGTCGTATGAAGGTTAGACATGATTTACCGTTACAGAAAACAAGACTCACAATGTTTTCATTTCTCTGTAATGAAAATTTCAAATTTGCATTGAAAGGTTTGTATAAAACCTTTAAAGAGAAAGGCACTGTAATGTATTTGCCTGAACACAACACACATTTGTTGTGCCCCCAGTTCTTTTCAGAACTAATTACTACTCAATTGAGATTCTTACATGGTGTCACCGCAATTAGTCTTACTTACACATTTGGATGAAAGATTAATTGCTTAGACAGCGACTTGGGTATTTGTAGAGTGGCGACAATGTTATTTATTTGGCCTGCAATGATTGTACGAACATTTTCAACACATGGGATGTTTTTGTGTGATAACTTGAAATCAAAATCATCAATAACCCAAAAGGGAAATCTGACTACAGGAACATAAATCAATGTTAGCAGTGAAGAAAACAATCTTCGTTCACAACGGTGCTTAAAAAAACAAAAATGAAATTAAACATTTGTGGATATTTCGATTATTAAATTATATTAAATAAAAGTAATCAACATAGCCTACATGTGCAAACTTCATCAACAATTCTGGCTCAAGGCCGGGTTTGTACCCCGCAATATGGACTTGTTTACACCTTCCCTGCGTATGTAGCGATCGATGCTGTTAATAATGCATATATATATATATATATATATATATATATATATATATATATATATTTATATATTTATATATATATATATATATATATATATATATTTATATGTTAAAAATCTGTGTATGTTGTCAATTGAAATGAAGGTCCTGTCAAAGAGAAAAAATTCATTAAAACGCAGGAAATCTAATTCACAAAAACGTATGAGGGCCCTACAGGGGAAAACGTTTTTTGTAATAAAAAATACATACTAACGTATCACATTTATATTGAATTTATTATCCCTGCAGGATGAGCGGAATCAAATTCTGACGACAAACGTTTGGTTACGACAGGTGAGTATACCTATCGGAGTTAAATACATTTTACATTAAGTGACACTTTCAGGGTTTTTATTTAAAGGGAAGGTATGGGATTGAAACTTCAAAAATAACCAAATATTTCAATTGTATTGCTGTTCCCTTTAATAACGAGTACTGTTATCTAAATTCCACGTTAGCAGCGGCGTACCCAGGGGGCGGGGACTGGGGGTACGTGCCCCCACAAATTTCCAGTGCCCCCCCAGGTTCCCCCCCCCCACGAAAAATCCTCATAGTGCCCCAAAAAACAGAAAATAATAAGAAAAGGGAAAAACCCATACCCCCTGCCCCTGCCCCCCCCCACTGAAAAGCAATGCCCCCTCCCCCCCCCCCCGACTGAAAAAGTCCTGGCTACGCCGCTGCATGTTAGAATGATAACAATAAAATCGTGTTGCATTTTCACAACTGTTGGTTGTGTAATGAATATATGAAGTTAAAGAGAGTAAGCATATAGGCCTACGGTACTTAAAACAATACTGTCAACATTGCCAATGCTGTACATTCACTGGACTTAATACTCAGTAAAAGAACTGGACAACCATTATTAAAATAAATATAACTTGTTCCAATAACGGCAGATTATTTGCATAGCCAGGGAACACAATTTAAAAATGTTATTTGGAGTACACATGGGACCAACAATGTAAGAGACTTCCATAGATGTTTCCCTGCATGACAGACATACTTATTGTGTTGGCATAAAAAAAACATCGCATCTTTGATGAGATTTATATTAAAGAAATGTGATCAATTTTAACAAGCATTGTGACTGACAGAATCAATCCCGACCGAGAATGTAAGTGGAGGAACACTCGGACAAACTGACGGCAGTAAATTAAAATCAAGCAATTCCATTGGGGCTTCTGTACAAAATTTTGCCGTCCAATTTTGCCCAGTCTGGCATGGTTGAGAGCCAGTCAGTGGTTTTCCACAACACGATTGGTTCTTTTGATCATATTGGTTTTTCAAAGGTCGCAGACTGTAAACGATTTCGTTCTCCATGATGTTCCTTCAATGAGCAAACAAATAAAATGGCACGCGCCTTAAAGGGGCAATATCGTCAAGATCAACTGGGCATGGAATCGGAGCGCTAAATTGAGAATAACTCAGTGACTGAAAATAATACCACACATGATAAGGTCATCAGCCGTCACTGCTGCATAAATGACAGTATTTTTCAGTCACTGTGGTCATAATAATAATAATAATAATAAAGATTTTTAGCGCGCACACATCCACCCTGCTGGGCGCTCAAGGCGCGGAAACAAAGAAAAAACATTAATACAAACAATATACAATGATAGCATAGGGAAAACAAATTATGTACCGAGATACATGTACCTACAATGCAATTACAAATATACATCATCTTTGAAGAGTTGTGACATAAGATGAGTTTTAAGCATCGACTTGAATCTGGTTATACTATGACAAGATTTGAGTTTAGTTGGAAGATGATTCCAGAGTCTCGGAGCTGCGACAGAAAACGACCTATCACCCCAGTTCCGTTTTGAAGTTGGTTCCTTGCGGAGTGACATGTTGCTGGAGCGCAAATTGCGTGATGGAGTGTAGACTTTAAGTAGTTCAGAAATATAAATTGGAGCAATGTTATTAAAAGATTTGTGAACAATTAGCATAAGTTTAAAAACAATTCTCTGTGAAACAGGAAGCCAGTGCAGTTCTTTCAAGATTGGCGTGATATGGCATGACTTTCTGGACAACTGAGTCACAACACGAGCTGCTGTGTTTTGTATGTGCTGAAGACGAGATATTTGATTCTGCGGAAGACCGTAAAGGAGAGCATTCCCGTTATCGAGCCGTGATGTGACAAATGCATGTATAATTTGTTCAGCAGCACTTTTATTCGAGTATTTCCTAATTCGGCTTATATTTCTGATATGAAATGGTGATATGCGAACAATGTTGGAGATATGTGGTTTTAAAGTCATTGTCGAGTCAAATATAACACCCAAATTACGTGCATGTAATGAGGGGGTTATCTGCGAGTCACCAATTGTAATAAATGGAAGAGAAACTTTAGACAATTGCTGACGTGATCCAAATAGAACAAATTCTGTTTTTTCATCGTTCAATTTCAGGAACAAGGACACTAATTCCATGCCCTGTCAAAAGTCTGCTCGGATCGTGACTACACTGTCCCTTTAGCATACAAAAACATTTAATATTGCCATTAAAATCAAATTAATCAATTATTTTGTTTTGTTTAATTAGGTAAATAAACTAATGCTTATTGAGACTTTCAATTTAAATCTACAGTAACTGTTAGTTTGTATAATTATATTTTGTAATGTTTTTTTTTACTCTTCACATTTTAGCCTTATCGCCAACGAAAACAATAAACGTATTACGCTTAACGCTTAAGGCAGATAATATAAACCTTCTGATGCCCCCGACTTGATGGCAACTTCGTAGCAAAATCGATAGGCCCCTATACAAGTACCAGTACCTTCTAATAAACAACGTGAAATCAAATGGTTATATATTAGATTGGCTTTACAAAGCCTATTACTGAATAATTAACAGGTTGTTTTAAAGGCCCTAAGCTACCTCAGACCCATGTGAGCTTTCCCCACAAACAATCAATAAACTGCATAAAGAAATATTAGATCGGGTTGGTCAACAAACCAAATCTTGGCCTAGGGCTAAGGGAAGTGGATTTTGTAAGTGTATATACGTTAATATTCCTATGAGAAGATGGTGTGACGGCGAGGGTTTTGGGCTTGAAGATGTCCCTTATCGCCATTGACAGTGTAAGCTCATAATATTTCTTACAAGTCCAATAACATCTATATATTATATGATGATATCCAAAAGGGTGGTTTTCTATAGTATGAGATATTTCTTTTGTGAGGGAAAAATGTGTTATGAAATTCAAATGTTTTTTTCCCGGATATATTTTCAGCACTGGACGGACGCCAGTCTCCGATGGAACCCAAAAGATTTCGATGGAATCTCCAAAATAACCCTTCCGTCTACGGATATCTGGAAGCCAGATGTAGTTTTATACAACATGTAAGTTTAGCATTAACAGTCGATAATAAATTGAATCTAAACTCATTTTATTAATTTTGTTTTCTCTTTGTCCGAAGAATGATCAAATGAAAAAGTCATCCCAGTATTTGTATAAATGACGTTTGATAGCTGATTAATTTCATCTTAACTATTAATAAATATACAATAGAATGGACAGTCGGCCAGACTTGGGCTTAGCTGTGATTATTGATTTAAAAGAAAAGACTATAAGGTGTTTTCACAATGAACTGTCTTGACTTTTCTGCTGGGGTTATCACCCTGTGTATTGCCTGTAAATCAATCTAGCTTCAGATCCAGCATTGTAAAGCCTGCAATCTCAACGGGATCAAGCACTTGTGTTTTATTTATACCCAGATTGGAATCCGACACGTCTGCCATGATACACCTTTAACAGTAGAATACACCTTTTAACAGGAATGGATTATTCCAGCAACTGGC
Source organism: Zoroaster sp. YZ-2022 (assembly GCA_029582265.1). Classification (NCBI taxonomy): domain Eukaryota; kingdom Metazoa; phylum Echinodermata; class Asteroidea; order Forcipulatida; family Zoroasteridae; genus Zoroaster; species Zoroaster sp. YZ-2022. Next base: position 14,305,443 of record CM055834.1, on the reverse strand, counting down.
TTTGTCATTGCCGCCGCGATTTTGAAGATCCTTTACAGTGCTGTCTGATATCAAATATAATTCCCTTTTAAATGCCATTATTACATGAATGAAATTGCACGTTATGTGATTTTAATTTTTAAAAGCAGTCTACACAATTGGTTAAATGCATCCACACTTTATAAGAATCAAGAGAGATGGAGAGAACTATAAAACCTGTGAAAGTTTCCACTTATTTCGTTGTGTCATCGTGAATTATTTGTTTTATGTTCATTCTAATGTAGAAAATGGATCACAGTCGTGGTTCATTTTATGATTTCTCAAAATTACGGAACAATATCAGACGAATAATTTCTGACGATGTTTGGTACCATCACTCATTTCACATGGAGTAAGTTTTAATATTTCAGTAATAATTATTTTTTTATAATTCAGTAATTTAGCGCGTAATGACCAAAGGTGTAAACTCACTCTAATGTTGTATGGATTTATTTTTTTTTTAATTTAATTTTGTGGCAACTGTCTGTGTGTTTGTTGAACAGTTTGACAGTCAAATTAAAATTAAACAGTTAAACAGTCCCATACAGAGGCTTTCTATTGGGGGTACGCAGCTCTAAAATACAGATCAAGGAAAACGGTATAATAATCGTCTTTTATGAACTGCGGGCCTGTTTAACATGTTAAATACTTGTCTCTAAGTTGTAAAAGCAAATGCATTAATAGCATGTCCTTTTTTAAATTGTGGGACTTTTTGGACATTTTTTACAGTGCAGATGACAAATTTGAAGGGATAATGAAAACAAATGCCGAAATTTCTTCTGATGGAAAAGTTACATGGTATGCGCCGGCCATCTTCAAATCTTCTTGCAAGATCAACATCCAGTATTTTCCCTTCGACGAGCAGCAGTGCAGGTTGGACCTTGGCTCGTGGGCTTTTAGAATCAACCAACTCAACTTGGTCAATCGAAGTGCGTCTGGGGACATTAAGAGTTTCATTCACAATGGGGAATGGCTTCTGAAGGGCATGCCAGTAGAGAGGGAGTTGGCCAAGTACGCGTGCTGTGAATACCCGTATTCCCTGCTGCACTTTACCATAATTATTCAGCGCCGGTCGCTGTTTTATGTCTTCAACCTCTTGGTGCCCTGCATGCTGGTGTCTGCACTCACCATGTTGAGTTTCTACCTTCCTGCTGACGCTGGAGAGAAAGTTACGCTGTGTATAACCATCCTGCTGTCTCTTACTGTATTCTTGCTGCTTGTGGCGGAGACTATGCCCCCAACATCAGATGTCGTTCCTTTGATAGGTGAAATAAAAGCTCTAATTCCTCAAGTAAATTAAATGTTTATGTTGTAGTAAGATCGTTTTAAAAACATAATGTTTTCAGATCACAGACATTGAGGGATTCGGTGTCCTTTTTAAACAAATTTTAAACAAAATATTATCCATCCGTTAACAAATTTTGGAATGCTCTTGCTACGACCCTACTCTCACCCCGAACCATTCCTAGAATTTAAACGATATATTTTTGAGTCTATATTTACAAAAGAGGAATGCAAAATCAATCAAAGTGGTTTTATTAAAGGGAATGTACAACATTGTTAATACTGACAAAAATGCTTCTTTGAGTAGGCCAACACTTATTTTCTTTGAATTGAGAAACCTTTGTCAGTGCGGAGTCGAAGTCATGAGAAAAGTGGGAAAAGACATTTTTTACAACAACAAAAAACACTTTATGTAAATGGGCATAGTTTGTTCCTATGTTTTCTTTTCTGTTTTTCATCTGAAGAGAGAGCAGAAAGACAGAATGTTTTTGTCCAGATGATTGGGATCTTTACCAGCTTCACATCATGTTAGCTTTCGGATAATATGTCGGTCATTTTATTATCGAGTAATTACCAATATTGCACTTCCCCTTTTATAAAAAGAGCCTTTCTTATAACTTTAATAAATTATCATTTACATTAAACGGTACACTTAACAGTGCTGTGAAAGTTCATATGTTTTGACATTGATTGACATTAAAGTTTAATGAACATTTCCAGTGATTTTTAAGTTGTTCAGTAGGAATTGACAACGTTTCATAATTCTTCTTCCCAGCCCAATATTATCTGACCACAATGATCCTGGTATCCGTCTCAACTCTAATGACGGTCATTGTCCTACACATTCACCACAGAGGAGTGTACGCCAGCCGGCCTCCAGCCTGGTTCCGGAAGCTCACCATGGATTACCTAGCCCGGTTTCTCTGCCTGCGAAGCTGCCGAAGCCTACACGGTGCCCAGACCGTCCCTCGTATCAGCTTTGAGAATGCACCTGCCATGCGAGAAGTGAATAACACTATATTCAAGAATGTGAGCGAATGCAATCAGCTGGAGATGAACAATATGGTGTCGGCCAAACGGGACGGGCTGTATGTGGGCCGGAGAAATAGACTACAACAGACCCTGGACCTGATCGCGGGAAATTTGGGGAGGATTGTAGAGCGGTTGGAAGAGGAAGATTTAGACAAAGAGCTGAGGTTTGAGTGGGTGAGAATAGCGTATATTATCGACAGGCTCTTCATGTGGGTGTTTGGACTCACCACAATTATTGCTACAATGAGTATCATTCTACAGGTGCCGTCATTTGGATAGTATTTGCTTTGGGGGTTAGCCCAAACCATGAACACTAAACTTGGTGATTTGACTATAGCCTATCATTTTGGGGAGCTTTTATGTTTTAATTGCTTTCGAGAATATAGGCCTATTGGCTTTCGAGAATATATTGCCTAGTTTATATGAGGAAACACCAACTAAAAATAGTTGATTATGCACGAAATATGTTTTTAAAACACAGGCGACAACCCTAATATGCATTTTGCAAAGTTTGTAAGCAATAAATTCATTTTCAAGCAATTGAGACTTGAAGGACGTTAACGTGAGTCATATTTCCATGCAAAGTGCATTGTGGACCTTGTGAAATGAAGTTTATTGAATTTGTTCCGGTTTGCACAGACAGTCTAATCGCATTTGCTGCGCCTTTGATAAAATGCATGATAAACAAAATCTCACAGACAATGATATTATATAGATTTTGTTTTCAGAGAGCTAATGTAGCATCCATGCAGTTATGTTGTGTTCATAGCGTACAATATAATTTAGTTGGCCTGTTTATATATTAAATAACAAGTGAACTGCAAGAGGTATTTATTATTACAACCCAAATAATGCAGTATTCTTGTCGTTCCACTCCCCATGAATACGTTGTGCGCCTTTATTGGGCTATATTGGACGATAGAAAGCGCCCGTCGGTTCACAGCAAGATATATTACTGGAAATTCAATTCCAACTTGTATAATATAATTATAATGCTGTAGACGAACACCTCGGTAACATTTATCGTTTATTCTGTAATAGAGTGGAAGGTATAGATTTGATATTTCTTACATTGTGTCTCCATTTGGGGAAAAAATAATCCGAAATGCTGTCACTTTTAAGAAAAGTTATCATAAGAACTCTTTCCTCAATTCTGCTTGAGAATAAATATGCAAAACATCAGTATGCATGTTCACTATTTTCTCGTTAACGACACAGTTAAATAAACTGAAACTTGCACAGGTTGGTTCAAAGAAAGTGAGCATAATGTAATCGTCTAGAAGCTGTTTTGCCAAAATTGCCAATGATGTACCTTCCGTTGTGTTTAAGCATGTACATGGCTCATTTCCCCGTAGAAAGAAATTTAATTACTTTATTTTCCAATATTAAAAGTAATTTCTCCACATTAAGAGTGATATAGGAGAGAAATTAATTGCTCGTCATTATATTACACATAAGGTGTTAATTTCTGCGATGACTCATTTGATAAGTATCAACGTTCTCGCAACAGGGATAAACGAAGTGTATAGTACTGACTAAATTGCCTGCGAAAACAGCAAAGCACACGGACTATCTCTATACTATCAAATGACTGTGAAATGAAAGGCGATTGTTACCGCTTGAATGCACTCTAAAATATATTAAATATCTAACACTTTGTATTAATTGGCAATATCTCTGTGGTTGAAATTATTGTATTCGTCATGTTAGTGTCATGTCAACACACCAAAATAACAGTGTTTCAAATATTTAAGCCTGTATATATTCTGTCATAAATGGTCGGCTTAAAAACAGATCAAAACCATTTCAGATCAAAACCATAGGTTTGTGTGTAATTATTTATGTTCTTCTCATTACAGGCTTAATACTCTGTTCTAAAGTTAGGAGTGTATATTTTGCATTAAAACAAATGTCCAGGTAGTTTTTCGCGAAGTTCAATTTTGAGGAATTTCCAGTGAAAGAACATAATGGAAAACCAAGGTTATTTGTGTCTGGGAGCAACCGTTATTATTATAATAATATTTTTTATTCCATTACGATTTAAGCACTAGTTGCGTTAGTAAATTATACATATATAGCATGTAACCATTCTTCTGTCATTGTCTTCTATTGTCCTTATATTTGCAGGTATTTTTGTTAATTAATTCTTCAAAAAGCGTTATTAGATCAAAGAATTAATTGTTATAAAGTTCACTTGAAAATTGTGTAAAATGTATTTGACATTTACTCTCTTTTTTAAACCGTGAAAATTTATTATTACTATTAGACTAAAATTCAACTACTTGACATTACAAATACGAAAAATAATATTTGATAAATTATTATTTGATTTGTGTTGGGTGACAAATAGACAGAGAAATAATGAATGTGTTTATTTATGCATTTGACCAAAATATGGATATTTAAATATATGATTTCTTTCACTGTACATATGCAAAGAAAATACAAAATGTGGTAAACTATATAATGATGTTTTGGTAAATAAAAAGTAGTGGTTTTCACTACTTTGAAATCCACGGGGTAATATTTTACAACTTCGTGTACGTCTACCTACAAATGTGTGTGCAAATAAACATTTCAATTTGTCATTTCCCCCGTTAAATCTCAAATGTATGAGATGATATTATGCCTTACTGTCTTCAGATAAATCTTGCAAATCCAATGAAACATGAATTTCAGTGTTATTAATCTATAAAACTAAATATTTCCCCCTCAAATTCAAAATGGCCTAAATTTCCCTAATGTTTTAATAATAATAATAATAATAATAATAATAATAATAATAATAATAATAATAATAATAATAATAATAATAATAATAATAATAATAATAATAATAATAATAATAATAATAATAATAATAATAATAATAATAATAATAATAATAATAATAATAATAATAATAATAATAATAATAATAATAATAATAATAATAATAATAATAATAATAATAATAATAATAATAATAATAATAATAATAATAATAATAATGCGCACATATCCACCAAGAAGTGCTCAAGGCGCTTTACAGTAAACAAGAAATCATACAATACCGGTAGCATAACAATACAATAGCAAATGCAATATAATACTAAGTAAAATATTTTAAAAAATGCATAAATGAATGTTAGTAGTCCTTATAGGCAGTACACATAAGATGAGTTTTTAAGTTTTTCTTGAAGGAGTAAACAGCTAAGAATTCATCGAAAACTTTCATATTGCATCCGAGAGCGCTTCAGATCAAACATTTTCCGAGGCCCCTCCAGCATTTTGCCCCATAAATATGTGTTCTAGATCCGCCCTTGAATCATAGAAACTATACCTGCGTGTTATATCATTTGCTTTCCGCATGTGAGCTTATCTGCGCCATGGCGTGCTATTTCCACGGGATAATTATATAAAACGTCGTGCTTATTCGAGCTGACATATACTTCAAAAGAGCCGCATAGTCACCTAAGTAAACTGTCTTTCCATTTGTCCTCAACTTCTACATAACCTATTATGCAAGACAGAGGTGCCATGAGTCAATCGACTGAACACGTGTCGGTCGTTTTGACTGATTCTTTTGGCAGGAACTTGCTGACCCACACAAATCAATCTGGTGAATTTAGATCATTTGCATCGCTGCATGGATTAAAGGGATGATCAGATTTGATTGGAAATAGAACAGTTCATATACTGAGTTCTCTATAATTTCATGTTTTTGGGGTCATGTTGAATTTATATATTCGTGCCTTAAGCATGAAAATGTTCATAAATAACTATCATTTTGGAACATCTCTCAATTCAACTTAATATCAGATCTTTGGTAAACCACTTGCGGTGCCTCTAAACCAAATCGGGGTACATTTATATGCGGTTCAAAATCCTCCAAAATTGAATGAGCACGGCAGTTAAGAATGCATATCGGGATACTTCGTAAGAAATATGTTCGTCATAAGTCAACATGAAATACATGTATACTTTCATGGGCCGTGTTAAAGGGGCAAAGGGAACGCATTTTAATAAGAAACAAAGACCAACATTTGATAACAATACTTATGAATAATTCAAGAATTAAAGGCTTCGCCCAATCAAGCCCTTCTCCCACCTCCCAAAAAAATAAATAAATAAATATATAAAAAATAATTGGTACGACTATGTGCCGGAAAAGGTAGAAGAAACGGACCATGTCAAGATTCTCTGGGACATTCTCTATAACATTCAGACAGATCATGTTATAGAACATAGACGGCTGGATGTTGTTGTCTTGGATAAGCATGATAAGATGTGTCATCTTATCGCTATAGCTGTGCCGGGTGATAGCAGAGTAGCATCGAAGGAGAATGAAAGGTACAGAAATATCAGGATTTAGCGAGAGAACTCTGCAAGCTGTGGCAAGTCAAGGTGAAGGTTATTCCCGTGGTAGTGGGAGCACTGGGTACAATCCCGAAGGCGTTGGAGAAACATCTCAAGGAGATATGAACATCTGTTAGAGTAGAATTACTACAGAAGGCAGCACTCTTAGGGACAGCAAGCATTCTGCGAAAGACACTCGAGATCTAAGGCTACGAGACGAAGCTTGACTTGAAGGTGTAACCGGCAAAAAGGAAAACAAAATATTTCTTTTCATGCTGTGCTAACGCGAAATAATAGTAATAATAATAATAATGATGATGATGATGATGATGATGATGATGATGATGATGATGATGATGATGATGATGATGATGATGATGATGATGATGATGATGATGATGATGATGATGATGATGATGATGATGATGATGATGATGATGATGATGATGATGATGATGATGATGATGATGATGATGATGATGATGATGATGATGATGATGATGATGATGATGATGATGATGATGATGATGATGATGATGATGATGATGATGATGATGATGATGATGATGATGATGATGATGATGATGATGATGATGATGATGATGATGATGATGATGATGATGATGATGATGATGATGATGATGATGATGATGATGATGATGATGATGATGATGATGATGATGATGATGATGATGATGATGATGATGATGATGATGATGATGATGATGATGATGATGATGATGATGATGATGATGATGATGATGATGATGATGATGATGATGATGATGATGATGATGATGATGATGATGATGATGATGATGATGATGATGATGATGATGATGATGATGATGATGATGATGATGATGATGATGATGATGATGATGATGATGATGATGATGATGATGATGATGATGATGATGATGATGATGATGATGATGATGATGATGATGATGATGATGATGATGATGATGATGATGATGATGATGATGATGATGATGATGATGATGATGATGATGATGATGATGATGATGATGATGATGATGATGATGATGATGATGATGATGATGATGATGATGATGATGATGATGATGATGATGATGATGATGATGATGATGATGATGATGATGATGATGATGATGATGATGATGATGATGATGATGATGATGATGATGATGATGATGATGATGATGATGATGATGATGATGATAAATAACAATTATCAAAGCGCAATAGAAAGAAGGTATGAATTAGTTATCAAGAATAACCAAACATAGTAATGTCATATCATCAAACTATATATGTCATATCATCAAACTATAAATGTCAAATCTACTTGGACAGGTGTAAAACTGACGATGGTATCAATCTTCCCTAAAAGCTGTCACTTTAAAGAAAAGTAAAAAGGTAAGCTTGCCTGAAACCTTCTCAGGTCAGCTCATTGCATATCTATCATTTATCTTTGTTATCAAATGACTATGTGGCCTCCGTTTAAATGTTCTATATCGTCAGGACGGTGTAAAATTATGACATGAAAGGTATAAGTAATATGCTATAATCAATTCACGTCCTTATTAATTGGACCGTATTGCTCACAAAGTGAAAAGTACAGTAATATTAAAGATACGTTGCCTGTGTTTTGTTTTATTATTTCACCGACGATTCCCATAATTTTTGTATTTCGTCCAAAAATGTATCTATTCTGAAAGAAAGTAAAACGAATAATTTACAATGAAATATTTCACAAAATAATTGACAAAAATTCATGGTTTAACAGATAAGTAAATTGCCGGGCATCACTGGTGAAATGGTGAAAAACATAAGCGATGTATCTCTAAAGAAAATAACCTATAATTAAATCTTCCAGTGGATGAACTCAAGGACAGCATTTCTCTGCACTTTCATTTTTTCATGTTCTTGTTTGTACCTTTTGTATTCCTGTTCTTTTTCTTAACCGTTTCCCCCCATACGTTTCTCTCTTTTACCGCCTTGGGTATAATGGCCCCTTGTCGTAACTTAATCTTGTGTTTCTATAACGGGAAGGCTATATCAAATTTTCAGAGTCGCGTCTTGAATTTGGTCGTATGGTTTAATGGAAAGGGCAGACACTGTCATATTTGAGAAAAGCTGATAGTGTGATGGACATATGGCTCACTACTATTCTGTGTATGGATAAATCCCTGCGGGTGCATTTATTTAATTATTATTTCTACATCATTATTTTTATTTATTTATTTCAGCTTTCAAATAATGGTTAACATTTTGGAGTAATGATCGTTATTATTGAAAAGGAGTGTCCATATATTGTTTGTTCTTATTTAAATGTTACATCCTCAAGTAAAGTAGAAACATGCGAAGTGATCATACAAACATTTCCTAATCGGAGCGGTCTATTTTTTTTTCTTTCTTTTTTTCATTCCCACAAAAACGTTGATATAATAGGAAAGGTATAACATTGGTAATTACCAGTTTATCAAATAAACGAATTATAATGTAAAAAAAAATCATACTGGGTGTAAAGTTGGTCCATGTATCAATCATCCTGAGAAATTATTATATACGAAGTGATTTCATCTTGGAGACAACAGAAATTGTTTTGTCGAATTAAAACAAAGTTGCCGGGCGACTATTTTTTGTAAAACACAGAAACAGAGAAATCAAATATATACCATTTGTCGCTGTTTTCTCAAAAACGTGAGCACCTATTTTGATCAAATTTTCAGAGATTATAGTTTTATAATATTATTTCATGCAGTGATGTAGTGCCTTGATACTGAGCCTTGGCCTTAAGGCTGCCTTAAGGCTTGATTTTAGGGCCTTGGCCTTAGCCTTAAGGCTTGAGGGCAAAAGCCTTGGCCTTGAGGGTCAAAGCCTTGCAACTTTAGGGCCTTGCTCTTCAAGGCCCATCGATTTTTGAATTTTTCAGGTAAATTTGTTTGAAATTTTGCTTTTCTACAAACATACAACTTGAGTCAGCCGTCTGCAAAGTCTGCAGTATCTAATTTAATCATGTTTTACCATGGAGGAGGGAAAAACGCCCTAGATTTGTGTGTTGACACACTTTCACTTTTTACAGCATCACATTTTGTTACCATGATAGTACATTTTGCTGCTTCCCCCAAAACAAAGCTATAATAATTTTGTGTATACTTGTACTTGTGGGGCCAGGGAGATATAATTATACTTAACTTGCATACAGTTATATGGGGTAGATAGAACATCATCTGATTCGTGCTGTGGACTGCTTTATTTATTTATTTATCGTATGGTTCATACAAAGTTAACATGACAAGGTTAGGTTATGGATCCAGTTTAATACAGACTGGTCGAGTTCAGTTAAATTTCCATCACATCTGTAAATAATACAGTCATGAACGATGTGATGTACAGTCTGATCATCATGACCATAGGTACATTTAGCGTTGTCACTTAGTCCCATGCGGAGCATGTTATGTCCAAATCGGCCATGGCCAGTTCTTAGTCTGTTAAGTTTGACCCAACAGTGGCAAAATGTAGTTAAATATCCACGTCCTGGATTCTGATTCTTGCCACATATTACGCCACGTGGTTAGTGCCCAAGTCTTTGGGTGCGATCCAATGCTAATTTCTAGCAGTTTGTGGGCTTGTCGATGTTAACGATTTCTTGATGGCAGTCGCAGTTGTGGTGGAGGTTTTTGATTGGTGTTTGTCAACAGTTGATGAAGCAGATGGGAGTCACACCCAGCGGCACGTCGCGCAAGAGCAAGGTATTGGTGCTGACGTCTCACTTCATAAGGAGCAATTCCACTGACTACTGGAAGGTATTGAGTGTTAGTTGATCTGATACATCCTGAGATGATGCGCATGTGTTGTTAAGGGCTACGTCAATCTTGCTGGTGTGGGTGCTCCTTGCCTATACCGGTGCACAGTACTCTGCAACAGAGTATACTAAAGCTATTGCTGAGATTCGAAGAACGTTGTAGTCTGCGCACCAGGAAAGGCCTGCTAGTTGTCTAATGAGACAGTTGCAGTGTTGGCTTTCTGTGCGAGCTGTGTGAGATGGCTTTTGTATGTTAGAGATCTGTCCAAAGTAACACCAAGATACTTGGGAAATCATCATACGGGATGGTTGTGCCATTGCAAACGACTTTGATTTTGTAGTTAGCCAGTCTAGTTGCTAAACAGTTTTGGTGATGTTAAGTCGGAGTCTCCAGTTTTTGAAGTAACGGCTTAAGGATTCCATATCGGTGCCAAGTGTTGTTTCAAGCTTGTTAAAGTTTTTGGCAGAGGTTAGGGGAGTGCTTTGTCATCTGCGTAGATATATTTCTTTGAGACAGTGGTTGGTAGGTCAGCAGTGTAAATGTTGAATTAAATCGGTGCGAGCACTGAGCCCTGCGGGATCCCGTTTTTCAGGAAGCATTTTTTTTCACTGGTTTCTTCGCCAACCGTCATTGTAAAAGCTTCTGCAGGTGATCATTGTCATGAGAAAGTTTACTAAGGTATTATCAGGTATGATTTTGTGTAGTTTTAGGGCAAGACCTTTATGCCATACCGTGTCATATGCTGCTGATAGATCGACCAGTACAGCTCCGTTCTTGAGACCTTTTTGGAAGTTGTCTTCTGTGAGGAGTGTTACTTGGTCTGTTGTACAGCGTCCTGTACGGAAGACGGCCTGCTCAGGTGGGAGTTGAGGATCCACAATGGGTTGGATACGATTGTATATTAGTCTCTCCATCACTTTGTAGATTATGCACAGTAGGCTTATTGGACGGTAGCTGCCCGGGTCTTCGGCGGCCTTGTCCGGTTTAGAATTCCCATTACTTTAGCATGTCTCCATATTTTTGGGATTTTCTGAACTTTGATACAGGTGCTGAAGTAATCTCAAAGCCATTCAGTGGATTTTGGTCCATGATTTTTGACAAATTCTGGGTGATATAGTCTGGTCTGTTTTAGGTAATGCTAATATTTCTAACTATGATGGCCCAGAAAATAAAATTACTTCCATGTTACATAATAACGAGGTAACATCAGTTAAAAACAGCCGTTCTTAGATCCCCAGCTTTTATTATACTCGGTTTAGAATAATGTGCATCAGTATGGAAGCAAACCATTCTTTTTGTTATATTTAAATGGTATCCACGAAGACATGAACTTCTACTCAGTCATAATAAATTTGTACGTGAAGTTTTTATTCTTACTATAAGCGATTCGTTATGATGTGACATGTTTTATATTAGTAGTAATTTTATACTAGAGGGCCTTGGCCTTGAGGGTTAAGCCTTGGCCTTAGCCTTAAGGCTTGAGGGTCAACGCCTTGGCCTTGAGGGTCAAAGCCTTGGCCTTGAGGGTTAAGCCTTGGCCTTGGCCTTGGCCTTGACCTTGAGGATCAAAGCCTTTGCTCCAACACTGATTTCATGCTCACTAGTTTGAAGTACAATGAATGTACTTTACGAAATAATAACTCTGTACCCTCCATATTTAACATATGAATAATTGTTCTAAATGGACACTGTTCTGTTGACCCTTAGGGAAGGTAACATAAAACAGCCGCTGGTATATGGGAAAAAAGACGCACGGAATGACAAGATCTGAGTGTATTCTTTCTCACGATTCCGTCATATTATTATGACGAATGCAGTGACGAAATGCGTTTTAGGGAATCTAATAATACAGGGTGCCGTGATCGAACACAGCAGATTGTTTCCGGTCCTTCCAAATTAAACAAACTACGTTGATGGCAGGTCTGGGATTGAATATTGACATCTTCAGCTTATATTTCAGCCAAATATTATTTCTGTTAGAAGAAAAGTTCGTTCGCACTCGCACGTATCGATAAAAAAATCGGGCACTTAAAGAAACGTTGTTCTATCTCGCAAGAAAATGTTGTTTTGTCCTTCAATTCGATCCGTAAAGGTTGTTGACTGAGATCTAGGCTGATAATTAGATTACCCGGATGTGCTACAAGTTCACTGTCTTAATTTGTGTGCAATGTGTTTAACAAAAAAGAGGTTTTGCAGCTATTGAGATTGTTTCACATTGCTGAGCTTTTCGATGCGTGATCTTCTTTTCATTCGATTAAAAATACTGTTGTTATTATTTTTTTCAGTTGATTACTTCGAATATTTGTTTAACTCATTTGGTAATATGAACAACAACAAACATACACAATTAATGAAAATCACATCAAACTAATGATGGTATCAAACATCCATTAAAATATTTCTGACATTTTAATTTTAATTAATAATATTAGTATGAATAACAACTATTTGACTATGTTTTGATATTTTCATTTCAGCAGTTATTGAATATCTTGATTCAAAGGGTAGCCCCTTAAAAATATATATTAAAATATATAAAATATAAATTTATTAGAGCTTAGTCCGTGTATGAAGGTGAAATAATTATGTCTATTGACCAGTCAAAGGCTGTTTTGTTCATTTATTATTTTATTTATTTATTTATTTATTTATTCATTTATTTGTGTATTTATTTTGGGGGCAGCATAACTCTCAAATACATGATTCTCAAAAACTAAATGTTAAACTTTCCTAACGAATGAACGTAGACCGGACTGATTATATTTATCAAATCAGATACGCCAACCAAATAGGTCATCGTAAGAGGTGCAGTTTTGAATGTTAAAACCCTCCAACAACGAATGTGGTTCTTTGTTATAGATCAAACTCACCGCACAAGGTGGAGGCTGAAGAGAAGGCGTGTTAAAAGGGGTACCGTTGATAATTAAATGGGAAAACGACTAATACTAACACATTAACTGGTGTCACCACTACCCTTATACCCTGAACCTTTCACCTGCGCCTTGGTAAAGAGTCTTATTTGAACATTGTATTGGCTTAGCATTGCATTACTTTGATACTTGTAAAACACCTATTTTGCACTTTTACAAAATGCCACAACCATATAATACTTATAAGGAAGAGAACGTGCTTTGCAAGATAGACTGAAAGATTAACGGCTGACACTATGGCTGCATCGCACTTAGTGAGCCGAAGATGTTGAATATAAATAGAAAGGATGCGGTAGCCACAGCCGGAACCTTACATCAACCATCTGCCCGCAAGCTCTCAAAGTTGGTTCCATCGAACGTATTTTTCCTTCGACCTTATCCTTCTTATAGAATAAGTAATGAATGAAAATAGACAAGAATGAATCAGTCTTAGTATGTGCAGACTTCATCTCTATAAAGACCCGAGTTGTGTCACGGAGTCTTCCTTGAGTATCAGAGGAAATATAGCCTAAGGGTCGTACCTTTATTTTTGCGATAGAGTCCTGAAATGTTGAGGTTACGATACAGTTTCATTGCTTTATCGAAACTGATAGCCGGTCCGTACCTTAATTATCTTGATATTTCAACATAGTCCTTCCGGCGTAGTGATATGTGCTCTGACTTCAAATGTGAAGTACCGGCGTAAGATGAGACTTCTTCAGGTATTATCAGAAAGAAAAGCTTGCTTGGGGTATATTTTTATGTTTGTTCATCAAGTAACTGTTTCACTTCACTGAATAGGTAATTTGATAATCTTTCAGTGTTATATTAAAAATAACATACACTTAATTAAACTGTCTGTAAATGCATCCATATAAGGTTCAAGATATATGTATAAAAAGCAATAGTTAAAGTTTCTGCTTAATTCAATATGTCGTTAACGAGGAACTGTAGTGAAAAATGCTTTTAGATTGTTCGTATTCATTCGCACGTGGAATGTGTATTTTTTGAAAGAAATTAATATTGAAAAATAGTTCTTAAATATTAAGACACAGAAATATTTCAAGGGATATGTTATACCATTATTAACTTTAGACCAAGTATTAAAGTTGTATGTAAAACTCGTCCCTAATTTGCCATAGTGACCAATCCGACTTTTTTCAATTTTAAGTTTTCCCGCCCATTAGTACATTCAGGAAGAGACCTACCATTGTATCTAATCCACATGCATGTATCCCATATAGTTTTGGAGATAGAGCATGCATTCAAATGACGGATGCTCTAACTGGCTATTTTTGTAATTTGGCAAAGTGACCAATACCGCATTGGTCACTATGCCAACTTAATTCGGGATTGGTCACTATGGCACATTAGGGACGAACTGTGATCATTCGTGTTTGTCAAGATTACAAATAGTGTACAGTGGCTTTTAGCATAATATTATTATTCATTAATGGAAAGGTTTTATAAAGAGAAACGTTTCCATTCCTTCCAATAGTGCTGCTTTAAAGGGCAATATTAAGTGACAGATTGCCCCTTTTTTATGTTGTATTTTGAAACTTTAAATTAAACATGAGATTTACTATTTAATTTCATAGATATTTTCAAAAAATAAAAGTGTATCTCATTTCATTTTCTCTGCTTCATGGTTATTCATACGCACGCGTCCAGTGTCCATACGGCTCTCGACTTTTCGACATCAACGTTTGATTCTGGCAAGTCTTTTGACGGTATTAATTTTATTTTTTTAACATTAATAACAGGATGTATCGCAGACATCTTTTAGATTTTGTTGTTCATTATTTATTCATTATTTTAACATTTATTTATTCAGTCTACTGTCTTTGAAATCTCTGTATACGCATTTCCTTGTTTAACAGGTTATTATATTGAATAAATGAATGCATGATTTGATTTATTTATTTCACCACATTACAACAACCATATATTGCAGTTCCAATGTAATAGTACAATGTGTAGGGTGCCGATGAGTGAAAACGATTTGCTATCGTATAGCCGGTCCAAGGTTACGTGAAAACAAACGTTAGACATAACCAAAATTAACACGGTGTAAATGATAAGAGACACAAAATATACTACTCAAAACAATTTAGGGAACACCGGAATAATCTCAGTTAAAGCAAGATCATTTATTTCAGATAAACACAATGTTTCACAGAATTGATGAGAAACAACTGCACAATGAAACAGATGATAAAGGATGCATGTAGTGATTACACATTTCATGACATGACTACTGAAAGAGAGAGGGGGTTGCAAATGAAAATCCCGGTTCATGGAACATTTCAAACCTATTTGATGTTAAAAATCCGGTGTTCCCTAAATTGTTTTGAGTAGTATAGAATGATCAAGTTGTTACTTCAATGTAAAAAGAAAATAATGATAAGTACGATCTCAGTGGGGAATTTTTACTATGGATAAGACGTTGGACAATGTTTGAACAGTTTATTGAACGGATGAGAATTGTTGTTTTTAACTTCAATATTCTGATTGAGTTTGTTCCAGTACCTCAGTACAGTGTTTGTTGTCCCAGGGGGAATTAATTTATTGAAAAGCATTGAAGGTATTTTGATTATTTTATAGTATTTCTGGGGTAGTATGTCAAACCTTTTATTACAGTCGATATCATGCCGTGCACATAGAATCAAATCAAAAGTAACGCCACTGGCAAACTCGGAATCTGAAATAGAATTACAGGATGTTTGTTAAGCATTAGGTTTCATAATGTTATATATAATGATCTGAGCTCCAGGGATCTATCGACATTTGACATCAACATGCTTGATCCATGTTTAATCTAAAAACATCTACGATTTCATAAATGGAACATTAATTCAGTAGAAATGCTTACAATCCAGAGATTGGTAAACTGATGCTTATTAGAAAATCATCAGTTGATTACTATTTGCTTGTTTCCGAAACTTAAAAATAAAACCATTGGCATCAAAATCGTTGGCATACTTTTGATGACTGACTCTCCTCGACCCATCCCAAGTCCCAGAACCCAGCCAGCCAAGATATTTACATTATTTTGATTACAGAATGAACGTGGTTATCCCGTGTTGAGGTTATCTTTATCAAAATCAGAGCCAGTATTCACTTTCTCATCTGTAGTCTGGCACCGAGCCGTCTACAACAGGTATAATCTAGCATCTACTTATGGATTGAATTCCAATAAGTTCCCGTTTGTTTTTGCACTGCGCTCGGTCACGTCACCGTGATCAGGATCTCCAGTGAAACAAACACACTCATAGTGTGTCCTCTTTCTTACCTTGTACCCCATTTTGGTCACTCACGACCCACCTCTGGGTTGAATTTATTATAATCACAGCTTGATAATGTTGCGGTATCAATACTAGAATATATGTATCGTATGAAATTAAAGACAGTAGACCTACATTTCGATAAAAAATGTCCAATAACGCACTCATACTTTATATGAATCAACTGTGGAAGTTTCAGTTGATTTAATTGTGTCGTTAGGGAAAAAATCTAATGTATTTAGATGTGTTATATTCGTTATAAAATTAATCGCCAACTGATGATCGAATATAGATTATAATTTGTCTACATACATGTTTTTCTAAAATAAATAAATTAATTAAAAAAATTTAAAAAAAGACATGTCTGACATGAATAACTTCTCATGAGGTTTGGTACCAATGCATCTTAAATTGTGTGAATTCAAACTTAGGCCTAAATAAAATATTTTTTAAAAACATGCAATCTTAAAACAAGTACCGGTAATCTTTTAGATCATAATTTTTTGTTGAAATCATTTGCTGGCTGTTTAGACGACCTCAGTACTAGACACCGTCGGTTAGAGCGCAAAAGCACTCCTATCTATATAAACAGATTATGACCCCTTTCAAATTTAGTTTCCATCACATTTACCGTTCATAAAATATCTGGTAAACTCGATTTCCTTTAATGTTTGTACGTGCCACCCAACACCAAACCTCTTAAACTTCCACTTTTATGTGGACATCATCAAATTAAATTGGTATCGATTTGGGAGAAAAAAGTGCTAAACTCAATTGGTATAGATTGCTCTCCAGTAGGAAGCATTACAACCATGGAGAAGTTATTTAATACGATTTATTAATTATATATTATGTTATGCTGCATTAATGTGTGAAAAATGAGAACACGCAGTGTAAATTTATCTCTCGTTTCAAACCAATTGCCTTCACGCCAACCACTTCCCAATTTTACTAAAATGTCATAACATATGTGACATCAAAACAGAAAATGTAGTCCCTTTGGGGCAAATTGGGGAATAATTTCAGCAGAGTGTTGAACGCCTCCGCCATACCCTGTGCACGTCCTGGTTGGAAGTCTATAATTGTAGACCTTCATAATAGCCAGACAGCATTGCAAGACTCTTCCTCAAAGCTGCGGGTTGAGACCCCCTAAAAAAATCAATCAGTGTGCTGCACGCAGAACAGCTAATCGATGAAAGGTACTAATCACGCCGCTCGCGCGTATATTCCAATTCTTCGTCTTCTATATGATTTTATCCTCCGGTGCCCCGATTGGGTTTCCGCGCCAAGGAATCTTCATCATTTTGCGGTATCTCTTGGCTGGTTTCAGAGCGTGTCATTCCCTCGCCCGATTTCCGGTTATGTGTTGTACCATGGAGGAAGAAAACAGACCAAGAGATTCATTTGTTACAGCTGTAAATACAAGCAAAAGACTTCGCAACCCAGAGGCTGAGGGTTTGATCTGTTCAATGTTACTCACCGCTCTTATATATTTAATTAACTAATAAAAACGGGATAAGCCGGTTTGTTGACATTCAAAATATTTACAAACAACACTGCAAAGGTTGGAAAATGTGTTAAAACAATTTGAAAGGCGTGATACGTGTAAAAAGTTTGCAAGGGGAGGGTCCAGGTGTTATATGCAACACTGTAAGGGGCGGGTCCAATTGATACAACACTATAAGGGGTAGGTCCGATTGATACAACACTATAAGGGGCGGGTCCAATTGATACAACAATATAAGGGGTAGGTCCAATTGATACAACACTATAAGGGGCGGGTCCAATTGATACAACACTGTAAGGGGTGGGTCCAATTGATACAACTCTATAAGGGGCGGGTCCAATTGATACAACACTGTAAGGGGCGGGTCCAATTGATACAACACTATAAGGGGTAGGTCCGATTGATACAACACTGTAAGGGGCGGGTCCAATTGATATCACACTATAAGGGGTAGGTCCGATTGATACAACACTATAAGGAGCGGGTCCAATTGATACAACACTATAAGGGGCGGGTCCAATTGATACAACACTGTAAGGGGCGGGTCCAATTGATACAACACTATAAGGGGTAGGTCCGATTGATACAACACTATAAGGAGCGGGTCCAATTGATACAACACTAAAATCGGTAGGTCCAATTGATACAACACTATAAGGGGCGGGTCCAATTGATACAACACTGTAAGGGGCGGGTCCAATTGATACAACGCTATAAGGGGTAGGTCCAATTGATACAACACTATAAGGGGTAGGTCCAATTGATACAACACTATAAGGGGCGGGTCCAATTGATACAACACTGTAAGGGGCGGGTCCAATTGATGCAACACTATAAGGGGCGCACCCAATTTTTACAACACTGCAAGGGGTGGGTCCATGCGTTTCTATGCTTCAAAAAGTGGGTCCCTGTGTTGAAACAGTTTTTAAAGGCGAAATACATGTGTTATAACATTGCAAGGAGACTGTCTCTACTGTGTAATATAACAATTCAATTTAATTCATTTCAGTGTCACGTTTATCTCCATACTCTAATAAAAACAAATAATTACACAAAAGGTGATAAAAAAAATGGCTCTACATAGAAAGGGACAACTGAATAGATAATATGAATGAATTCGCTATCAATTGTTGTGTAAGTCATAGACGAGACTTGTGGGGAATAACCAAAGACAAAGGACATACGGACAAAACATACATAAGGGAAGGATGAAACCAGACAGAACAGATACGTGCAGAACACAAGGTACTAAACTACATACATTAATGTGACCAAATAATAGTTAATCTATGACATACCGGTAACTTGCAATACTATAAGGGTTGTGTTCATTAGTTAAACACTGCAAGGGGAGTTTCCACGTGTTAAACCAATGTGAGGGGCGGGTCTGTGTTTGACAAAAACGTGAGAAGGTTATTAATGTGTTATTAATACAAGCAGCTATTCCGTACAATGCTGCAAGGGACGCTATGTTTTTTTCTGCAGTACACTTCGTCAATGGCTAAGAAATTGGGACAGAAATCTAATTTTAAAAAGGTTATTCAATAATTAATTCAACAGCAAATTGGACTGGCATGGTAGTCTAATGGTTAGCATGCTCGCTTTGCAAGTAGGTACCGGGATCAATTTGTTTTTATAAATTCTTGTATACATTTTTGTATACACAAAATTAATTCAGAAGCTTGCCTTTCTATATGATTCGCGGTTGTGGAGATTTTTAGGAAAATAAAGTCAAAAATCCTTTTCGATATACAATTATGTGTTAACAATGTAATATTGATAGGCAGGAACACGGTGAAAATTCTAGGACATGTCCATTCCCATAATCCTAGGGGTGGGTCCGTGATTGTGTTACTGTCACGCCCTAACTAGCATGTCGGTCCCAACTATAGTTGGGACAGGCCCAACTGTAGTGTTGTATTGTTATAGTGTTGTATAGACCCAATCACAACACTATAGTTGGGACAGGCCCAACTGTAGTGTTGTAGGCCTGCCCAACTTTAGTTCACAGTCTATTCAACTTTGATGGAAAAATCAATTTGCCCAATTTATTGTAGGAGTGTACTGGTTAAATCCGTATTTAGAAACCATTATTCTAGTCTGACTATGTGAGATACAATGCCCATTATATGCACCTGTTAGTTTAATTATTTGCATTCTGATTGGTTCAACTGCGTGTCCATCGCCGCAGTTGAAGCATTAGACAGGTGGTCTTTGACCCGCTTCACAATGATTCTTCATCATGGCAAGCATAAGTGACTTTAATTCAGTCATCTTTTAAACCAATCTCAATGACTTAATTTTCCTAATTTGTGAATATTGCACAGCGGAAGCAAATCAAAATAATTTGGTATCGTATTGAATTCGATATTACATTAAGAAACATTATTACATTTAAGAAGCATTGTGTTATTAAATCAAACGGACGTTTAGAGTAATTTAGTTTGGATAACATGAACTTCAAAGATACTGCAAATAAGAAGACATTGTCCTATGCTCTCATTCATCACATCTTACTTGGTGTTCTGCATAAATTACCCTACATAGCCTTCCTGTTATCGAATTGACACCACACGATGCGTGGAAATAAAGCGTACACCGTTGGCGCCGCAAACTGTAATTAGTTAAATAAAACATCCCACGTAATATGTACTCGGCGATAATTGTTTCAATCGTCAATAGCATGTTAGGCGATTTTTTGGTTTTATGTTTTATCGTCACCTTGAAACTAGTTCTGAAATTCTTTACGGGTATTTTTGATAGGATTTGGCTACAAACATGAGAAATGGAACAATAAATTTTATCATCTGCACGATCTAGAGTACTTTGTTTGTTCTTCCTCTCACATAAACTGCCTTACGGCTACAATTTTCAACCGGTTCAGGAGCCAATATTTCACACTAGTTGTTTCGTTCGCCTCGTCAATCTCTGCTCAGGTTTTTGCATGTATAATATTAAAGAAGGCTGATTAACCACGACGGTGTGCCGAGGGCGTATTCAATGTAATATTTCTCAGTATAGTTCACGTCTGTGGAAAAGTACATTAGGTCTATTTATTGCTCACGTAGCCCTGTGAAAAGAAATAACATTAAGTTTGTGTGAATGTAACACATTGTAAATTGTCAAGGGGTTTCTGGATTTCTCATCGGGAATTCGTCCTTCAGTGAAGGGCACAGAGGCGGATCCAGTGTCGTAGAAAAAAGAGCACACAGTGCTAAAGAAGGACACACATCAAAAGGGGAAGGGGAACTACACCCCCAACATTTGGAAATAGATGGTTAATTTTGATTTTCAAAAAGGGGCATACGTCCTCCTTTGATCCCCTCGATCCGCCACTGAGCGAGCAGCTCAGCAAACTCAAATAAACCATAGTCCGGTGTGTGTAAACAGAATGATAGACAACATGATGGAGTGACCCTCTAGCTGTAAGACAGACCCGAATACTTGCACTCAGACAGGCAGGCACATGACCACAAAGACTGCTAGCTTTTAAGAGTCGTAGACAGGGTTACGGATATAAAAACGTTAATCGGGCGAGTAGGAAAAAGAGGGAATGTACAACGTCTTTGTTCATAAAATAAAATCGAAATAAAAAAAATATGCAACTGAATTTTGTCCAAGATTTCCACAATATTTCCATGATGGCATCGGGGTCTTGCACTTTCTGTCGCCGGGTTTCATTTGGTTTATTTGGTTGATTCGCTCATCATCTCGCTGTCATGATCGATCAAAAGCTAGATTTAACCCCTCGTTTTAACCCCTAATGGAAATATTGATTGATTTTTCATTGCGGCTGAAAACAACGTCAGCTGATGTCTGAAGAATTGTTATCATTTCAGTCTAAAGAGTGTGATTTTACTACGAATTATTTGAAGAGATGTGTTTTGATTGCATACAGAATTTTCTTTAAATATTTGTTATTGTTGTTGATTTGGTTGGCTGGGATTAAAAAATAAACCATGCGAATTACTGTTTCCTATTTGATTAACGGGATCACGTCCGTGGAGCTTTGCCTAATGAATGGTTACGTACCAAGAATGCTCGGGAGAATGACCGTATTAGTTTTAAGTTGTATTGGCAGCAGTCGTTTTAAAGAGCGCCATCTCTCGTTGAGATGAATCATGATGAATTGCCTGTACGTTTCTTTTGTATCGCTTTGAAATTAATGTAGTGTGATATTATTTTTAATAGGGACATGACTGTATTTTATCAAAAGAGCTTTTGTCCGACAGGCTGCGATATTTGATCTGCAGTATAGATTTGCTATTATCTTTTAATTATAAGCTAATTTAAAAAGGTAGTTGTATAATTAATTCACTGACGTTTTCGAATGGCATGGTAGCATAGTTGTTAAAGCGATCGCCTTTCATGCGATGTAGGTATCGAATCAACTAAAATCCAGATTATCATTTTATTTTTATTTTTTGTATTAAAAATATTTCAGAAGTAAATCCTTTCTGTATAATAGGTATTAACGGCTGTGGAGGATTTTTGTTTTAAGGGGAAAAAACTAAAAATCTAAAATATTGCGTTTGAGCTTTAAACGGTTCGCGTTCTAATGCAGGTGTCAAAATAGCGCCTTTATTATGTATGGTTGATTGCGATTAAGTTATCCAATATTTATTCATAAACATGTTCTCAAAGTCTCAATCGGATAGCAGCGAGCTGGTCTGGGAAAAAAACAACACAAAATCTAAGACACATTCCTTACAATAACGAACAGAGGGCGGTCGCGCAGACAGTTTTTACCTGATCTGGTTTACACAAACTTCGTGACACCTTCCTTTCAAGGGTATATTCACCTTATCTGAAGGCGAGTTTATCCTAATAAAAGGCATGGGTTGGAACTAAAAGGGAAGCATTAAACAAGCGTGATAAAATCCTTGGCTGAAACACCACAGTAATGTACGTTGTGCTCTCAACCAAATGAAATCAACCACGCATGCCATCCTTCAAAATAATGTGATAGCCGTTCTGTTTCCGTTATATGATTTCCAGCTTGTAGTTTTTATGGGTTGGTAGGTCTACTTTGAAATTACTAAATCAATACATTTCTGTTTGGCCTGTTATCATATTATTTTTATAGCGCATTGAGGTTGATCGGATCAGTCTAATGCACATGAAACTTTATCCTGAACTACAGAGGGCGTTATTCATATCGTCCAAGTCGCGTACTAGACTGGTCCCCTGTCTTTATCAAGGATATAGAAAGGCTCAGGCGTACCATTCAAGGAGTTTCATTGGATGCGTTATGCTGAGGATCTGACGTCACGCTTCTAGGCTCGCGCGCTAGCTACCAACTAAGGTCAAAGTTGAGCATTGGGGAAAACATGGCGGCAGCACGGCCGGGACTGGCGTAATTCACGCGCCTCTAGCTCAAAGCGTGACGTTCAGGCTGGTCGCGTACTAGACTGGTCCCCTGTCTGTATCCTATCAAGGATATAGACAGACTCCAGGCGTACCGCTCAAAGGATTTCATTGGATACGTTAACGTCCAATATTTCTTCCCTCTCTAATTGTCAAGTTAAGATTAATACTGTTCCTATTAAGCAGGTGTCACTTACCAAATTTCGTGGTGTTTATATTGAGAATAGTCTTACCTGGAAATCTCATGTAAAATTGATTGAAAACAAAGTGTCTAAAAGTATTGGTATCATAAGTAGGCTTAAATTTATTCTCCCATGTAATATTTTACATACTTTGTATTGTTCATTGATTCTTCCACACTTGTCCTATTGTAACATTGTATGGGCAAATAACTTTCATTCTAAAAAAAAAAAAAGCTGTCCGTATTATCTCCAGGCACAATTCACTGAACACACTAGACCGTTGTTTCGTAAACTTAATCTTCTTACTCTTACTAATATCAATAGCTTCCAACAAGACATTTTTATGTTCAAATTTTCCAAAACATTTACTTCCACCAACTTTGCATAATCTTTTTCAGTTAAATAGATCTGTTCACAGTCACAATACCCGGTCCTCCTCTAAAGTTCATAATTATTCCACTTGTCAAAACGACTTTCTCTCAACATAACGTTTTCTGGCCCTGTAAACTAGAATAGCCTTCCTCCATCACTTTCTGAATGTCAATCACTTGCCTTATTTAAACACAAACTCAAGTCATTTTTAATTCATCAGTCTCCTCAGTAATCCTTTTTTATTTTATTTTCTACTGTCATTTTATTATTTTTCTCATCAAGTTATCTATTGTCTTATTACCTTTGTTAATCTAGTACATGTATACATACTGTTATTGTTGTTTGTTGTAAGTGTGATACTATGTGCATTTTCTTTTCTAGTGTACCTGTTACTCTGTCATTGTATATAGGCTGTTCCTAGACAAGCCTTGCTTTTTTAGAACTTGCCTCCACTTCAGTATATTTACTCACTGTTTTTGTATGATGATATTATGTAGAAATAAATGTTATTTTGAATTGAATTAACGCGTTGTGCTGAAGATCTGACGTCACGCTTCAAGGCTTGCCCGCAAGCTACCAACCAAGGTCAAAGTTGAGCATCGGGGAAAACATGGTGGACGCACGGTAGGGATCTGGCGTAATTCACCTCGTGCCCACTGCTGTCTCGCCCTGGTATGAAACGATTGGGTGTTTGTATCCGAATGTTTTGAGTTATAGTATGATACACGGTTACTAACAGGAGTGTGTTAGTAACATTTTTTTTTTAAATCATAAAAAAATCATTGGACGTGTTAAAAAAAATAACACATTTTGATGGCAGATTCAGGGCCTCGATAAATGCATGGCAGATCCAGGACCTCGATAAATGGGGCACACAAAAACACGTGTTTACGGTAAAATGTACATGCACGGCGAAACAAAAACGGGCACATGCCCTCTTTACGCCCCCCCCCCCCCTCCCCGGATCAGCCAATGGTTTGATGTTATGAATGAAACAAATCTAAAGATTTCCTCCAAATTTATATATATATATTTTTAATATTATTTTGTAGTAACCAACCAGCGTTGCGGAAATTACTTTTCCCACCAGGGTCTATAAGAAAGAACGATTGCTTTGAGGACATTTTGGCGTCAATCCACTGATCTCTATACTAGCTGGATAGGAGGAGATGGGCGCTGATTGGCCTATAAGAAGTTGAAGTAACCGGCCGCCATGTTGGTTCCCCAAAAGGTCAAGAGTCAAATGTCATGTTAGCATACAGACAATAACAACAACTGGTTCAGCAGCACTCAGCATTGTCGTCGGTCGGGTAGCAGTAAACCAGTCCGGCCATCACGCATGCGCCTTTTTTCTTGGGGGAACAAAGATGGCAAACAACGAGCTTCAGCCAATCGGCGCGATCTCCTATCCAGTTAGTATAGAGATCAGTGCGTCAATCACACTGATTTCCGTCTGTGGTCGATTACCACCTGATTGCAAATAATTGAGGGCGCTGTTTACTCAGTACAACATGGATGTGTGTATTAAGACAGTTGCGACAAGTAAGGGCGCACCCCACTAAATAAACTCTCTTAGCAACCAATGCAAAATACAGGATATTAAAAAAAACTTATTTGAAATCTAAAACTTAAACCATAAAATATTGAGTGATATCTAACCCTTTTATTTTTCAATTCAATGTGGATAGTCCGTTGAGTTATTCCAGTCCCAAAGGAAACTATCCTCTACACTGTCTAGTGAAAGCTGAAAACGCCTACACTGACAAGAGTCCATTTTGGGAAAAGGGGCCCACGCAAATTAGGACCACTTTTTCAGGGCCTATGTATCCAAAATACTTAAAGTTGAAAGTCAAGGACCCTAGATCATGATATTGGACCATTTTTATACAACCCTTCAAAATATATAGCCAGACATCTTTGTTTTATAGACAAATTGGAGGGCATACAATTTCTGATAAACAGCTTGGCGCATGAATTTGGTATTATGTAGCGGGTAAACCCCTAAGCCCCCGAAATACCGCGATCTTTAAACCAGTGCGTAATGTAATTACGAACGTTACAACCATTTTGAATCCAGATTTAGGTACTTCTGATGTTGCAACTCTCTACGTACGGCTCTTACTTTTTAAGACCAGAGTTTTATAGAGCCGCAACAAACCGCAGACAACTAAGAAATGTGAACACAAAATAGCTGTTTTATCCCGTCTATATGTACGACACAGTGTTTGAGCCCAATCACATCCACCAATAAAAACACTTCGGGTTAAACATTTCAAATAATACTTAGAAGCTTCCCATTATGTTCAAAATACACAGCAAACATACATGAACGTATTATTAATTACAAACAGTAATTGACTTAAAATCTTGTATCTTCTTTCACTATTTATGGGCTTACGGGTCGATCTCATGAATATAATAGAAGGGCGATGTTCAGGTGAGCGCTTTTTTACTTTCTCACAAATTCTTGCGTCTTGATTTTACCCTTACACAGGCTTATGTATGAAGCACTGCATATTCATTGCTTTCCGAGTGTCTGTGGAATAAAATCTACATAGAAATAGACTGTATAATATAGCGAAGGAAAAAACATGGCGAACTTCCAAACATTATTTAGAAATGCTACCAAGTCTCTTGAAAAACAAGTTGTACGCGTTCGTTGCCTGAAAGGCTCAAAAAAATAAACCAAGAAGTCCTGAAATTGGATTGTTTTGCAATCCTTCTGTTGCATCGTCAAATCATTATTTTCTTCTATATAATGGTTAATAATAATAATAATAATAAACATTTGTAATGCGCCGGTATCCGACAAAAGAGACGCTCATGGCGCAGTGACACATCAGTGTAAACAATAAAACAAAATACATGGTAAGAACAATGCAATATAAAATTACAAGGAACAATGATTGTAAAAAAGGCTGATTGGCCCTGGTCAGAATATGCTAGGCATATTATATGGAGTCAGTATGAATTAAGATTATAATACTAAGGGTTCACTCCTTGTTCTACACACAATGTGCTGGATTTGGCAACTTGAAGGGAAGTGCCGTGTCGCCGCAAAATGAAATTGTTAACTTTTCATGGTTTTTTTTGCGACGTCCTTAAAAAAGTATGACTTTTGATGACGTCACTAAAGAAATTAAGAGCATTTAACCTACACCAGCGATGGTGGTAGTTGTTTTTTTATTTTATACAACTGTTGACGCGTCCTGCCTTGCTATTTGAGACTACCCCATCCGTTCTAAACTATTAAACTACAAGATACGCGTTTTGCGGCCGCCTTCTGCTCAACAAAAAATTAACTCTCGAAATGTTACGCTGAAAGGATGCATGTCTATGTAATGTGAGGGCGCTGTTTACATCTAGTCAACTATTTTAAGGAACATCTTTTGAGAAATCCTGAGTATTTTGTTACGACATAAACAGTGATTCTTTGACATTTTGAAGCAAATTATATTAATTAATTAATTGCATTATTTTTTACTTCATAGTTATTTTCCCCAAAGCATAGTTTAACGGGTCCAAGCGTTGATCACGGCGTTGTCTTTTTAGAGGTTATGATTCTTGTTCGAATATGCAAAATGTCCGACATCTGTCTGTTTGACTGTCTTGTATTTAAATATTCAAGATTGAGTAGAACTAATTGCATATGAATATGTTTGTTGTATATTTTCATTTGATATTGAAGCCATTATTTGCTGCAGCTGGTTTTTGACAAGCGCGTAATGGTTTTTTGCAGTCTATGTATCGACAAATTTTCTCCAAAATGAGTTTACAATGAGAGTTGTGTTGTTGTAATGGAAAATTCGTATTTCTTCATAAACCCCTTCGTAAAAACAGTCCTCTTTGTGATTTTTCGTTCGGGGGAAAGTACACCAGGACAAGTAGTTAATATAGTTTTAATATTAAAAAGCTGGTTTGGAACTGAAGAAATCCTACCTAAGTAGGATCCTTAATCTAATCACTATCTGTGGTAATCCCATCATTCCAACTAAATCCATAGAAACAGCTAAACAAGTTGAAGCCGGTGAAGGGTTTCGCTCTATTAGTTTTAGGTTCCATTATACTAGGCCTGTTACTAATTAAAACATATTCAGTGGATGAACAGATGTTAAGAACTAAATTCCAGTCAATTTTAACTTTTATTCTGACTCATAACTAAAAGGGTAAATCATATCGGGAAACTGAACTTACAGGCTAATATATGATGCTGTATTCAAAGGTAATAGGACTGGTAATATTGCAATGTAAAAACTAACTTCTTGTAAAAGTCAATGATGGTCAGTCAACCCTCTCTGTCCCGTTTTTCTGAGTTTCAGTACTAAAACTTTACATTTTACTCGTATAGTGATGACACCGACGTCTTGTACATAGGATTACAAACTTTTGAATATATTGCTCGGTCAGTCAATCAAATTGAATATCTGTACCCTGCAATAGAAATGTGTACAACATAGGTAGTGTTTGCAATTCTTTTTTTACGAGTTGCCATATGCTTACTATATTTGAATCAAGATAGGCCTATGCCTAGACCATTTACATTCAACTACACTCACTGGCCAAAAGTATTGCAACATGAATTTGTACGAGACATTAGGCCGTATTCATAAAAATAAGTAATTACTTACTAGTAAATGCTATAAGTAAAAGCAACAGCTAGGTAAGTAAAAGGTCTACTCTAAGCAATTGCTAAAAATCTTATTCATAACCATTTGCTAAATGATTACAGTTGTTACTTGCCACGGCTAGTAAGTTCTCAAGTAGTTGCTATTGTACTATACAGTACCATCCACGAGTCTCGGTATTTGGTGGTATGAAGGTGTTTGCAAGCCATTCCACATTTTCGTTGTCAAACCTAAATAAAGTTCTGTAAGTGGTAGGGTTGACTTCATCACGATTAAGCCTGATGTTATACACCTTAGGTTGTGGTCTTGGACGTACAAACATGGCAGAAAATGTGATATGTCTGTATTGACTAAACAGCAACCCAAAAATTAGGTGCTTGTACAATCACTAGTAAATGCTAGTCGAAGGTCATTTTTATGAATACAAATTGAAGTAGGTGCTAATTTCTCTAGCATTTACTTATAAGTAAAAAGCAATTACTAATGCTTAAAATTTGTAGCTTTTACTTGAAAGTCATTGCTTATTTCTATGAATACACATTTAAGTAAAAGGTTAGTAAAAGGGGGTTGTTACTTTAGTAAAAGCAATTACTTATTTTTATGAATACGGCCTATTGCCTAGACGGATGGCCGCAATTATCAGGTCACGTGGTTACCCGACAAAGTATTGAAGGACTTTGTTTCCGAGCAAGAACAGTAAAAAAGAACATTGACTTCAAAACACAGGCACTTTCAAGAAGTCTTAAGTAGTGTAAATAAAATAAAATAAATTATTGTAACACAGTTCTCCAAACTGAACTTTGGTGTGAATTTCAATGTTGCAATACTTATGGCCAGTGAGTGTATAACATGTGGAAAGTTTAGCTTACATTGTGACGTTAACGAGGAAATAATATTAAAAAATGTATTATTTGTTTTCATGCTATTATAACCTGGAATTTAGGAAAGAGTACCGGTACTCTTTCCTAAACTAACTGGAAATTATTTGCCTTTTCTTAAAAGTGACTGCATTTCATACAACTATATTTTTAGGGAAGATTTACACTATCATCACCTTTATGTACTTACGTTTCACATTAAATTTCGATCATTTATGAATTTTTAATAACCAACTGTTTACCTTAAAGGAATAGAATCGTCACGATCAACAGGGCATGGAATTAGAAAGCTATAGTTTTAGATTATGGTAATTCAGTGACTACCACAATTCCCCACGTGATAAGGTCATATTACCGTTGCTGCTGCATAAATGACCCAGTAACATTCAGTCACTGTGTTAATCTTAAACTGGGACATCGATTCCATGCCCTGTCGAAAGTCTGCTCTGATCGTGACGATACTTCCACTTTAATGCCTACGTCAAGACTATCCCCAGCCCCTGGAACCCAAATGACTCTATCACTTGGTATAAACACAGTAATTATAAATCAAATCACTGTAATAAACATCAAATAGCTATGCCACGCACAGCTCTGTGGTTTGGTAATTTATATTGTCAAATATTGAGTTGATAAGTTAATGAGTACAAAAACAAGTTTGTGTAGTTTTCAAATACTTCGGTTAATGATACCAATTTACCCTCTACAAACACTCTCTGCGAGGGGTTATTTTTATTAACGACAAATTAGAGCTGGTTTGTTGATACACTTATTTGCACAAAACTCTTTCAAGGGACTAACTGCCTAACTACCTGTCAGTTGGAACTTTTCTTCGTTTTGTCCGAGGATAAAAGGGATTTGGTGTAACTGGCAGTTTCATTATCGACATGAAACTATTCTTAATACCACTTCCCTAAGAGCAAAAAGAAGTTGGCAGAAGTACAGTAAACATGCTTTTTGCGGTGTGCGTGGGATTGCCACAACCCGGTGTTTAAAGCTCGCTTCCTTTAGCATTGTATTTCGCTCTGTCAACATCGCTCCAGTCCATGATCACCAAGTAATTGTACCATTCTTCAGGAGTCTCTCAGCAGGACTAAAATCCGCTTGATTGTGCAACAGTACAAACATATTTGCACGGTTGTTTGCTCCTGTAAACGACAGCACATTTTAGGTGTCACATCTTTTGCGGAAGCTTTTGCCTGGCTCTTTGAAGAGCAAGGCGACTTCTGACAAGCCATTGTCTCTGTGATCATTCCAATATAGAAATGATGGGTGGTGTCCATGAGTTAAGACGCGAGTTCAAATAACCAGGGGCGGTGAATTAAAGACTTTACACTCTCTCCTTTACGGCTATCGATTGGGTTTGCCTGCGGTAAGGTTTTGCTCGAATGGCGGCGTTTCTTCCCGTCATACAGACAGTATCACAAAAGACCACTTAAGCAAATAAGCAAAGGCGTTGTTTCCTAAATGAAAGATGTTTTGTGGAAGAAAAACTTGTACTCGTAGAACGGAGAATGTATTTGGCTCTCACACGAAGACATGGTTTGTTTTTCCTTTCTAAATCCAGGTTTTTGGTTAGGAGAATTTAACGTTTGGTTCTGGAATTAAACGTTTCAACGACACAGACAAAATGATAAAAATATAACAACTTGGGAAATTGCAGAAATAAATAATAATAATAATAACAATGGAGAATTATTATAGAGCAATAGTGGACAAATAGTAGACAAAAGTTAAGGGCAAGACATCATAAGATGGGTCTTGATGTGAGTCTTGAAGGATGTGAGCGTACTACAGGTTTGGATGTGATGAGGTCATTTATTCCATTGAGAAAGATCTTCCCTCATGATCTGCTTGCACGTTGTTCAGAGAGTGTGAGTTTATTGTTGGAACGAATGAATTCCCGTTTTGGTTGTTTTAGATCGAGAATTTCGGAGAGATATGTAGGTACTGTGACATTGCTGGAGCGAAAAGTGAGAAGTATTTTTTTTATTTTTAATATTCATACTTGTTTTGGAGATGAACGAATTAACCAATTCAGTAGACATACATTATGTTTTGTGAAAAGCATTTTAGTCAATTGTTCATTGTTTATAAAATATGGAATTATGGAAATATGAGATGGAAGTACATTTGGTTTAAAAAATAGTCACAATTCAAAAATGTTATTTGCCTCGACATCACCATCGTTTTGTCTTAATGATGTATTGCTCGTGTTTGGCTAAGACGACCCACAAACATTTATAAAGCAAATCAATTCTGAAAGATAATATACTGGTTAAACACTCTTGCTTCTGACTGACAACCGCGCTGTCCAATCAGAAGACTGCCCCCCCCCCTCCCCCCCCCCCTCAGCCCGTTACATACAATACATTGTGTGGCCACGTGCAACCTGAGGATTAAAACGCAGGATCCCACCTTTCAATTTACTGGTACTAATCCTTGACGGAGTTTTTCGTTCAATATCTCAAATGAAAGCTTATAACTACCTCCAGAAAAAAAGCAATTCAACATTGAAATCTACAATTTATCGTCAAATCGGCCCAAACACGTTTAAAGTAATGTTTTGTAATAACCCTTTATAAGAACCAATACAATGGTTGAGATTTGACCAGGATGTCGAATCACAGAATCTGACCTAGATTTCCGTCACACATTTTTTGACCTGGCTCTATGGGGGTTAGTCTGACCCACGGCTTTTGGTCTGAGAGTTTAAACTCCTCATCAGCTTTACACTATAGTAAGTTCCACATTCATATTCGACCACTTGGTTATTTTTGAATTACAAATCCTATACTTTATCTTTTTGAAGAACTTAATTTTCATCTTCCTGAGATGAAAACAGGGATCCAGCTAGGGACGTTCTTTGACCATGCTTTCAGATATTCCCTGGTTTGAAAAAGTCACATTAAATTGTAAACTTAGATTCAACCTATTACAATCAACCTATCGTTAATGGCACAAAGGGCACATCGATTGCCATAAGTGCCATACACCCTACAACAACAACAACAACAACAACCTATTACAATTTTTCTCCGTACGATTTAATATTGTCCTGCACAAACATTAAAAGATAGCTATAATATATGAAATTAACATAAAATGTAAACAGTTTAATTTGTATATATATATAATTATGAATCTTTTTGAAATAATATTTATACAAATATAGATCATTCTAAAACAAAAGTTACAAAAGTATGTATTTAAGAGTCATAACAGGGACGTTATTTTGTTGATAATTCTGTCAAAATTGAAGATTAAAACATGTACAGATAAAAGAGAGATCTACCATAAATAAGATTTCACATTTTGAACTAACAGTTAAGTCAGTTACACGAATTTATTTCATCAACACAAATTGAATGAAGTTATAATTGTATCTGTGTTAGTCAAAAACTGAAAAATATCATTATTAGATTAATTATACAAATTAAAAAGAGTTGTCTCAGGATCATTATCTGTTCAGATATATTTACAAGACTAAATATACTTTCACACACTTCAGAGATATACAATCATTAAAAAAAAATGCTAGGTCAAACTCACCGATGATCTTCTAATATCACTAATATCTCATTGTCTCAAGCGCTTTTCGTCATAAACTATACACAGCGAGAAATTATCAAGTAAAGAAATGGTTGGAATTATAGATTATACGGTTGGTTTCTATTATATAAAACAACCTTTGAAAGTTTCAACTCATGAGTTTTTCATTCTTCTGCTGATTAATTAAAAAGTGTGACATTCAACTTACACAGGATTCCAATTAATCAGACAAACTGGTAAACATTTCATCACAAAAGGCGCTCACGGTTTCCACAAAACAGGAAAAACTCCTTTTTTCCTGTTTTAATTTTTCTCTAAGATGAAACCAGACAGAATTATTTCTTATGTTGATTGATACAGTAACTTTACACCAATACCACCTTGTGCTCTTTTGCTGAAATGTAATTTCCATAAATATTTGGTTATTTTATTATTTGTTTTCGAAACACTTTGATAATTCTTTATATGGATAATACAAAAAATCTCCACCTTCCCAGCAAGTATGATAAGGGCCTCATGAGTGGATCCAGGGTTTCGAAAAAGAGGTGCACAAACTGGCCAAAAAAGGGGGAGAACATTTTCATAGAAGTGGATATTTATACAGAAATTTGATTTGGTAAATTTATATGCATGACGAAAAAAAGGAGGCATATGCCCCAATTATTTGAGGTGAATGTTTGCAATGAAATGGCCTTTGAAACGGCTGCGCTCGGTAGTTTCTCGGTACTTCACTAAATGAAAGGAAAGGTTTTTGGAAACGTATCTGCATTTCAACCCTATAGTTTAAAAAATAAAATAAAATAAAAATAAAATGAAAATCTCGTCACATAAGGCGCTTACATTTCTCAGAAAATAACGAAGACCCCTAATTGTAGGCCAATGTTTTCTTTTCTGTTTTAGTTTTTTTCAAAGATGAAAGCACTTCAGATGAAATAATTTCTTATGCTGATTGCTGATTGATACTTGTACTAACTTTACACCAAGTGCACTTTTAGAAAAATATTTGTTAATTTGATAGTGTGGTTATTACCAATGTTTCACCTTCCCTTTAATGACTGTAATTATACATTGTATTTTATAGGTGTGGATTTTATAAATAAAAAATAGATTCTACATCCTCCGATGAAAATTAGTATTGCGGGTAACTCGACTGAGTCCGAGACTCTCAGAACTCATTGGGTTCCAGCCGGCATGTCCTGGTGTCAATGAGATGAATAAATGCACTTGCACCGCACACCAGATCAAAATAAACCCTTAGAACATTTGAAGTGTGGGGTGTAAACACCGTTGGTTAAGTATTGGTAAATGCATATTCCATATTTCAAACGAATCACGATGAACATCTGTGTACAGAAACCAACCTGTCAAAGTTTTATTGAAAGTTTTATTGTGTTTCATTGTTAAGAAGAAAATAGTGAAAATATATTCTGCTTTTTAGGTGTTCGGCTTTTCAGCCGAACAACTATTGTTATTGTTCCGTTTTTTTGTTTTTTTTACTTCTCCTTCTTCTTCTCCTTAACTCTTCTCTACATCGAAAGTGCAAGTTAACAATTTCACACAACCTTGAAACTTCACACATATAAAGACCTTATCATGTAGATGAATCTAGAAGTTGTCACGTAACGTCATCAGGTATCAAATTACAAGCCATTTAAGTTTTAAAAATGACCATTTGCTATCGACTGTATATCAAAATATACTAAAGCTATGATGTTCATAATCTGGGATCTGATAGATCAAGGCTTAGGCAACATTTGAAAAGTTAACGTCAAAATCGTCTGACATTTGCTTCCGGTCGTACCGGAAGGTCAAAGTTTTGATTTGTTTTTTCTTCAAAATTCCTTTTCTGGGCCAAAATCCCATTGACTTAACACACACCAGACACTCGTGGTTCTGGGGCCCATTGTTTACAAACCGCAGAGACTGAGATCGTTATCTACTGGAAAACAGCTGGCGGTCTTCACGGGGACGTTTGCGGTGTCACAGGCTAAAGCTCTTGCAGGATAAAATATATGTTATAGATGTGTGGTTGGGCGTTTAAGCCAATAACGGATGCGCTACAATATTTCTAAAACCATAGATCGTATTAACTTAATACTGCAGTGTCATTTTTGTACGAATGGAAAGGGCTGTTGAAAAAGCCAATACCGAAAAGCTATTTCTTTGAAATGAGTAAGGCAACTTACTTTTGAAAACAATCTTAAGTCACATTTTAACAATGATCCCAATTGATGAGGACATCAATTACCGTCACTTCCGAACACCTTGAGTTTGTTCACAAACTCTGAATTTCTAGTTAATATTTGTATTCATGTTAATGTGAAAATGGATGTTAATGTTAATGTGCAAAACTAAGTGACTTTTGCATATGCTATCCATTCATCTGAAAATTAGTTTTGTCTGAAAATTGGTTTTGATAGATGCACCATCTTTAACTGAAATTATTTTCGTTGACTCCATCATGATATTATTCTCTTCATGAACTTTATTTTATGAATTAACTTCAATCTGACCTTTATTTTTTGCAGCTTCTCATGTTGTTTTCAGTGAAGTGATCAATTTTCCATTTGATGTGATGTTTCATATTATTTAGGTTTATATATGCAATCATAATTGTCAGTTTGTTCATTGTTATTTACAATACATGTTGTGGAATTCTTCTGTTTATTTGGCAACAAGAACTCGGTCCATATGTCTGTTGTAAACTTGGGTAACTGGACAGCGAAGCAGCTGTGCGATGTGTCGTCTGGATGCCCGGCACTCCTCCCAGAGACAAGTAGCCACTGCTAGGTGCAATCGCCGAAGATCGGTAGTAGGAAGCCGCGAAGCAGTAATTCTGTGAGGAGGATGTTGGCGTTGACCAAGAGTCAGTATAGGAGTCAAATGACGAGGGATATCGTCTTGTCTGTGGGAGACTTGTGGGGTAGTGGACAGGGTAAGGGTTGAGGGGCGGCTGCGTGTGGTAGCCAGGGCCAAACAGGCTGAAGTGTCCACAGGAATTGACGTGCTGAATCTGTGCCGGCTTGTTCCGACGCTTGCTTACCTTGAAGCGTTTTGCCCGGCGTAAGAAACTCCCGTTGCTAAACATGTCCCCGCAGTCTGGATGGAGCGCCCAGTAGTTGCCCTTCCCCGGTCGGCCCGGAGCTCGTGGTATCTTGATGAAACAGTCATTGAGTGACAAATTGTGGCGGATGGAGTTCTGCCATCGCTGCTGGTTCTCCCTGAAATATGGAAACTTCTCGGTAATGAAGGCATAAACTTCGTTTAACGTCACCATACCGTCTTTAGAGTTCTGGATCGACATGGTGATCAGAGCGATGTAGGAGTAGGGTGGCTTCACGTCAGCGAACCGCCGTTTCTGCGGGGACATCGTCCCACCACTGTCCGTACTTCCATACCGATCACGGTACGGTATCAATTCCTCGTCACCGTCCGTCAAGATCTCGGGAGACGGGGAAGCAGTAATGGTATTATTCATTGTCCGTTTACCATCCATGAAATGTTTCTGGGTGTAGCAATTATCACATTCCGTAATATTAGTTGTAAACTCAGCAGTCATTTTCAGAAATTTAACGTCTAACCAGTCCTGAACTAGACAGTATTCGACGGTGTCACGTCAGACTGATTCCACCACTTCGATTTCCTTAGTTTTTAAAACAAACTCATCAATTTGTCTGTCATGTTTATCAAACCGCTGTCAAGTAGACGAGAAGGATCATCTACTCATGAATATTAAACAGCAGATGACAAATTAACTCTAAAGTCCTCATCTGAAGATCTCACTCGAAGCCTACTTCTGGGTAGGTGAAAGGCATTTGTTCACTTAACCTAACAAATGCCCACAAAGGTGTTTTGGACGGCCTTATCTGGATCAGACTGTCTTTGCCTACTGTGTTTGGGTAAAAGAAACACTTACGTATCGATTCACTGTCAGGTTTGGCCCTCTATAACCAGCTTAGAGCTGCCAGCTGATCGTGAGGTGGTGTTGGGTCCGGCGATTCTTAAGTAAAGGACTAATCGACCAATTCTCCGTTAATTCAATGTTGACTCTTAGATTTAATTCATTCGGTCAATGGCTCAGAAAGGGAAAAAAAACTTGTGGTTACTGAGGAACTTTTGTATCAAGGTAACACGATTTGTCAAAGTTAATGACGTTTGCGCACATGGATGTGAATTCTAAAGAAACTGATTAACGAATATACCGGTACACCACAATGTTAAAGCTTCTGTCTATTAATAATTCAAACCTGTTTTAATTTCACATTGCAGGCATACATAAAGAATAATGCAGAGGTCCAAATGGTAATATTTGAAAAGCGATTTCTTTTAAAGGGAATGTTGACAAAACTGCTTCTGTCTATATCATTAAACAACGTATAAGTTAAAGTTCAAGCTCAATGCGGGATCTAAATCATGAGAAAAGTATAAAGAAGCAGTAATCATTTTAAAAGAGTTAATAAATGAGAGTACGTCCGAGAACGTCAGAGAAGGATGATTGGTACCTTGACCAACTTCAAATTAAATTACATTTCGTATAATAATTTAGTAATAATGCAATCACTGGTAGGTGAGTGCCAATGATTTACCCTCCCTTTAAATATAGATTTCGGTGGGCTGACTAACATGAGAACAAAACAAACGAATTATGAAAGGTTGTCGTTTTTGTATTGAGCAAAACAAATTATTAAAGCATTTTATTTGTGGATGTTAGAGACTACGTGGAAAAGTCGTTTTGCACGAAATTCCACCAAACTTTCTAGTGAAATGTCATAATTTCATTTATAACTTTGATAACGTACATTCATTTCAACCCTGTGGTTTTCACGAAATGTATCACAAAACGAGCTTATGAAAGTGTTTACGCTTTTGAGAAAACAACGAAAACCTTTTCTTGTTTTTAATGTTGTTAAAGAAAACATTTTCTTAACATTTTCTTAAGGTGATTGATACTTGTACCATGGAGGTATAAAATTGTATACCTCCATGCTTGTACCAAATTTACACCAAGTAAACATTAAAAATAATAATTCGTTAATATGATAACCTGACAATGGTTTACCTTACTTGTGTGATGTAATGCCATGTTGTGAAGTCATTGCGGACTACCAAGTGCAAGCCATTATGTACCCTTTGTCTGAGCATGAACACGCCATCCCTCTGGACAAGCAAGTATTAATCATTTCTTTCTGCTGATATCAAGGTCGAAATCTCTTAAACAGAACACCCGAGCTCCTCCATCTCCTGCAAAGAAACACCTAATTCCCAAGGTAGCCAATACAAGGCCTGGAAGGAGAATACACAACACTATTCTTTATCTCAACATGAGGGGGGAGCATGTTGTCTGTATTATAACGAGGAAATCAATGTAGTTTAATACCACCCCTGTGCCACCCCCAGCAGATATCCTAGTTAACCAATTAAATGTTTTGTTCATGTTATTTGCCTCAAGCTCCTCTAAGAACAAGATGAACAAAGCTTGACAATTAGTTTTTTACTCCCCTATATACGTAACCATCACGCGCCTGCTCATTAAGAAGCTAATTAACGTATATACACCGTTATCGCCTTTATGCGTCGTTTATGGCTCTTACCACCTTAACATTTAACGTAAAAGCCACAACAAGGAGAAATAAGAGTTTGAGGAAATCCAACACCCAACACAAATTGGCGGATTGAGAGGGTGGGGCAAATAGGGGGCGTGCATATAAATTTATCATATGTTTTGGTGTGCCCCCCCCCCCACTTTGGCACTGTGTCTCCCGTTTTTGAGACCCAGGATCTGTGTGTCTGCCCTCACATGAGCTAATGTCTACGCCACTGTCGCATTGGTCACATATTATGCTTTATATAGCTCAATAAATATTAATTGATTCATAACATCACTTTGAAAAATACACCTTTATTTATGTTTAGCAATATTTATCAATATTTGAAAGAAAAAATTAGTTTTAAAGTTTGTAATGTTTTCATAGAACAGGACAAACCTTCTGCTGATACTGTGTTGCTTCTCCTGCATGCTCCGAACACTACTCAATGGTTTAATTACTCTCCACTGAGAAGTACAATATTAATCACCAACAGCGGCGTAGCCACAGGGGACCTGGAGGCGCGGCGTCCCCCCCCCCCCACAAATTTCCAGTGCCCCCCAGGTTGCCCCCCACGAAAAATAAATCCCAATAGTGCCCCAAAAAAGAAAAGAAAAAGAAAAGGGAAAAAACCTGCCTCCCCCCCCCCCCCTCCCCCCACTGAAAAGCAATTCCCCTTGTGCCCCTCCCCCACTGAAAAAGTCCTGGCTACGCCGCTGATCACCAATCGAGATCACTTAGCTAAATGTTTTCACACCAGCCAGAGACAATAAGACCACTCTGTCACTATTGACCTTTCTGTAGTAATTTCTTCTGCCTCGTCATTTTGTGGTAGTAATGAAAATATTGTGACAAAGAGACTGCGACTTCGCCGCCGGAGAACTTGGTTCCAGACAGGCCATCGGAGCTGGGATGATGAACCTTGCTATGAACTTTGATTGAACTGTTACTCCGGAACTTTAATTAATAGAATGAACCGGCCTTGTTCTAAATTTAGATCGCTTTTGTTATGTTTGGTGTAGCGTCGTGAGAAATATTCAGTGTATGATTTAAATTGATTATGGGTAGATGTGGTTTTCTGAGTTGAAGTGTTTTGGAGATCAAATAAAACAGATAGAGCTGAAGAAGTTACAACTGAGTTTTGTCTGTTACTAATTCTGTAGGCGTTTTGCAACAGAATATAGGAAAGACCCACGGAATAACCACGTTACAATAATTAAAAGCACCTGATCGATATAAGCTCAGCATCTTGTCAAGGCAGACGTTGCACTTACGAAAACTGGATTATTCATCTTTGTCTTCAGTAGCCTCCGAACGTCAAACGTCCCAAAGCGATACAAAGGGTGAAAGGTTTTAAAGGGGATTTTTGTTTGTCATGGAGATGGATAACAGAGTACAGTGGGTCCATTATTATATATACATTATTCATTAATTTTGGTCAACTTAACTCTTTGGTGCGTTTGGAAAAATTTTGCACTCCCCTGCAGCATCCCCACTTTTTTTTACAGTATGTAGGGAAATCTTAATAAACCTGGGTCAATTAAGCTATTTCCAATTCTTTTTTAAGCCCAACACCTTTCAAATGGTCTAGGGATGATTTTAGGGGGAAAAATATCTAATATTTGTTTTGGGTAATTAATTTGCTAATTACAGCCTGAAAGTTACATGAGGCCCACTGTTTTTTTTACAGAAGGCCAGTAAAGTCAATATTTTCCACGGTAAATAAAGTTGTTCTTTATTGTGGGGGGGGGGGGGGGAGGGAACAACCACTGAACAAAAAACAGATGTCAACAGACTGTCAAATATTCTACAGGACTTAAAAACAAATCCCAGGCCTTTGTGGTGCCGCCTAGACACAATGATTGATTGATAAGCCGGGGCAAGATAAGCCATGTGCTAAGAATATGTGTGCACAAAGTAATGGGAGAACACCCAGCAAGGCATATGTAAACAATTATAGCTGGTCAACCGTGTATGCCAGGCCATTCAACTTTGGCAATTTGTTTCTCGATGATATGAAGTAGGATAACACGGAAGACTGTTTTGTTTTCATGAGTGAATAATAATAATAATAATAATAATAATAATAATGTGTGGACTTATATAGCGCACGTATCCACCAACTAAGTGGTGTTCAAGGCGCATTATATTATTACCCCTGCTCATAAGGCTCATAAGGCTCATAAATCATTCCTGAAACCATCTCAGCTCTCTGGGGAGTATACAGCTCAATTGCTGCCATTGGGCTAATCAACCAACTCTGCCCTCACAGGTACCCATTTAACCCCTGGGTGGAGAGAAGCAATTATGGTTAAGTGTCTTGCTCAAGGACACAAGTGTCACGGCCGGGATTCGAACCCACATTCTGCTGCTAACACCAGAACTTGAGTCCGGTAAGCTAGACCGCTCGGCCACGACACCCCCAGCCAAGGGGGTATTCAATGGGTTCAACCCACCCCCATGGGACTGCCAATTTGTATTGATTTATTAATTAAAACAAATGCAATTTAGCGCAGTTGCAAAAAAAAAGGGGGGGGGTCACTCACTAGAGGCTAGACTGGTCCCATGTCCTTATCCTATCATCCTATCACGGATAGAGACAGGCTCCGGGCGTACCATTCCAGGGATTTCATTAGATATGTTATGCCGAAGTTCTGACGTCAAGCTTCAAGGCTTGCGAGCTAGCTAACAACCAAGGTCAAAGTTCACTCTCCTCCAAATTGAGAGGCCGTTGTTCTGGTGTCTTTCACGAGCCTCGAACACTGATCTCTATTTTACTCTGTACAAGAGATCGGTGGCCAAGAAGCGTGACGGCAAGTCTTGGATCAATAGAGGGCAGTATAATGCATAGCCGCTTGTGAGATCTTTCTTATACACATGTAGACAATCTTTGAGCAGCATTTTGGCATAGATAGCCGAATAGGTTTGATTCATTTGAAACTTTGCATGGTGGAAGAACAGCAAAGAGGAAGACTGTAAGCAACATTTAATAATCTTTAATGAGTTGTAATGGTGTGTTGGTTTTTAAATGAACCGGTGGTTTCATAACTGTGGTGTGCAACAAATTGAAAGAAAAAATGCACCCTTATTATTAATTTGTATAGATGCATCGACCTCTCGTGTTTGCTTTTAACTAAGGCAAATAAAATACTCATATTAATCCAAAACAAATTGTCAGAGGTAAACACGTTTGGTAGAAGAGTATACGTGTCGGCACTTTTAGTTTTCTATTTTGTGCTCTGAAATGATGTCTAATTGCAGCCCAAATGGCTATACGGTCTGGAATTTTGCCGCTATGCGTTTTAAACGACTTTTTCACAAAGTGGTATGACTGTCTGCCCGATTTGCGTGGCCACTCTTAGTCACCATACTGTGTTTATGGAAACTTTGGTCTGGTTGCAATTACCGCGTATGCATGTTAACATGTATCACTTAACCAAAAATTAACACCCTAAAAATAAATAAATAAATAAATAAATAAATAAATAAATAAATAAATAAATAAATAAATAAATAAATAAATAAATAAATAAATAAATAAATAAATAAATAAATAAATAAATAAATAAATAAATAAATAAATACAAAAAAACGATTGAATAGCGGAGAACATTTACAACTTACGTGGTTAAAGATCATTTCCCTTCGATGACGAGAAACACGGTCAAACTGTTAGTACTTCTGACCAATCACAAGCGAGATGTGCTATTTTACTAATTGCTTGACACCTGTTACCTAGAACCCATGGACTTGCGAGCGCAGTTCATTGGTAACCTGTCAATACGAATGCATTGTATTTCGTGATAACAGCGTGATTGGAACCAGCGAACAATTAACAATGTTTACACGCAGTCCGTGCAGTTCGTTTTGAGCCAAGTATTTCCGCATTGACATTGTGTATCTATTTGGATACACAGAGCTCAAGCGGATGAGTCGAGATGGCTGGCATGTGCAAACGCGCCGTGTTTCTAGGGGCTGATAAATACCCGCAGTATATCATCGACAGTTCCGTCATACCAGAGATCACATCGGACCAGGTTTTGGCCAGGATTCGCCTTGCCACGATATGCGGTTCTGACATACACACTTTACAGGGAAAGAGACAAGAGGCAACACCAAGGTAGACCTACTGACGCTGTCACACACGTACTGTGCATGCATTCTGTTTGAAGTAGTATGATACTAGTACTAGTCATACAGTAGTAAGAATGTAACGTTAAATC
Organism: Zoroaster sp. YZ-2022; assembly: GCA_029582265.1. NCBI lineage: Eukaryota > Metazoa > Echinodermata > Asteroidea > Forcipulatida > Zoroasteridae > Zoroaster > Zoroaster sp. YZ-2022. Next base: position 14,262,490 of record CM055834.1, on the reverse strand, counting down.
TAGTAAATTAAGAGTATTGCTGTTATAAGAGCACGTGTTATTTTATTGGCAAATGCCAATATTATTAAAGAGGATGGAAAGAACGTCGTATCCGACCGCCACTTTTTAAGGTTTTTGGGGAATTTCTTTGCAACCACTAACCAGTTTAAAAAAATGATTCTATCGATGTTTGGGGGTACAGAAAGCGAAAACTATTTTTTAAATCCACTTTTTTTTATGGTTTTCGGACTTTATTTCCCTTTTTAAAAAAATCCCCCGTTCAGAAAATAGAAGGATCCTATTTATAATTGCAACTGCGCATGTACAAAAACTACAATGACCGTGTTGGTCACTAACGGGGGAGTTGACAAGACTGACATGACTGAGGAAGTTTTCGTAAGTTAATGTATGCACTTCCTGTGAGATGTTGGCCATTTTTTGATGCATTGATATCAATTGTGCACAAGTGGCAGTTGGGTTCGACATTCTTGCCAAATATTTTTTCAGCATTGTGTTGTCTTGACAAAGATTAGTTTGTAATGTTTTGTAGCAAAAATTCACATGTCTCAATAAATTATTTGACAACAGTATGTAAACATTGATTTGAGAAAGTGGAAAGAATGTCGTATCCGGCCGCCACTTTTTAAGGGCTTTTTTGGATTTTTTTTGCAACCACTAGGCACTAACCAGTTAAAAAATCATTCTATCGATTTTTGGTGGTACAGAAAGCGAAAACTATCTTTAAAATCCACTTTTATGATGGTTTTCGGACTTGATTTCCCTTCTAAAAAAATCCTCCCGTTCAGAAAATAGAAGGATCCTATTATAGTTGCCACTACGCATGTACAATGACTGTGTTGGTCACTAATTGTGGAGTTTACAAGATCAGACTGACATGACTGAGGAAGTCATCGTATACCAAAAATGCCTGAATTTTCAATATTGAAATAAATATGCTGGAATAATTTGAAGTATATGTCCATCATCATCCATAATTATGTTCTCCACCTTACCAGGTAGGTAAGATTACATTATTGGTTGTATTTAATGAAAAATAGTGGCGGCCAGATACGACATTCTACCCGAGAAAGTTTCATCATAATTACTTTCCAATTAGTCAGCATCGTTTCTGGGAGAAAAAATGAATAGATATATGAAAATGTGTTACACAATGCAAAAGCGGGCAGCATTCTCTACTAGTACTAGTACTAAAGTGGACACGACAATATGACAGGACTTCAAAATCCCCTCCTTAACCCTAACTCCCTAGGCCCATTTGCTTACACATAACCTGAATCCTTCCTAACTCCCTAGGCCCATTTGCTTACACATAACCTGAATCCTCCAAAATCCTTCAGTAGTAAAGCAAGCACATGGCATGTATGCACACATGTGTTTCTAATCTGTGATACATGTACATGGCCAGGGACCCTCCCTGCATGCATGGAGCAATAAACAGTGTCCACTGACCCAAGCACTGACCTTGCATTCACTACAACAAACATGGATGTACATGTACCATGGAAAGGCAAACATGCCTAATCTCAATCCTCCAAAATCCTTCACTTTAGCAATGAGCATGTGGCATGTAACCTCAATCATTCAAAATCCTTCACTTTGGCAAAGAGGATTTTTGGAGGATTTGGGAAGGTCAAAGGGTTAATTCTTCAAGACCATAGCATGCACACGCAAATAACGCAGACCTATGTACTATGTAGATTGTTCAGTTTTAGATTATCCCAGTGACTGAAAATAATGTACAACATGATACTTTTAAGGTCATATTAGTACTGTTGCTGCTGCATAAATGAACCAGTAATTTTCAGTCACTGTTCATCTTAAAATAGGATACCGTTTCCATGCCCTGTTGAAATTAAGTCTGCTCTAATCATGACGATATTGTCCCTTTAAAGATAATGCAGAATAACCCTCCTATGCCCAGGCTGAAATTTGGCCCAGTCTGAAATTTGGCCCAGTCAGCATGGCACTCACAGACAGTCACTTGAGTATTTTTGGGTGCATTTCCAATTGGAGGTCAAACCACAGTCACACACAGCTGTGTATGAGTGCACTGCACAAAGTCAATGGGTTGGGAGTCAGTTACATACAAATTTTGAGTGTCTTTGGGTTTGACCTCATATCACACAGCCACATGTGTTTGCATGTATTTGAGTGCACTGCACAAAGTCAATGGGTTAAGAGAGACATACAAATTTTGAGTGTCTTTGAGTGTTAAACCTATAGGAGGGTTAATCACAAGGGAGACTGAGATGTAACTGCCCACATAAAGCAGTCTATTGTACATGTAAACATGATTCTTCATATAGGATTATGTAGGTTATTATGAGTAAGACTAATTGCGGTGACACCATGTGAAATTCTCAATTGAGTAGTAATTAGTTCTGAAAAGAACTGGAGGTACAACTCGACGTTTCGATCAGTATGCTCTGATCGTCCTCGGGAGGATGCCAGACTCTGGGAAATGTTGCTGCATAAGTAGGCTGCTGGAGGATACCCGATGACAGGATGTTGGAGGATTAGTTCATTGAGGCGTGCAGGCGGGAACTGTGGATCCTAGGTTATTATGAATGTCAGCTGTGCCCATAAATCCCCCACTAATCTCTAGAAGTTGATTTTTCAGTGTAAAAATTAATTAGATTTGGTTTTCTACCTGTCCTTCGGTGCAGACTTACATGTACGTCTGCAATTATTAAGGCTCTATACAACCTGAGGCAAGCATTGTTGATTACACATAGACTTAATGCTTGTTGCCAGGGTGGTATTTTTATTGCATTACATGCTGTATGGAATGTCACCTCTGAAATTATGTCAGTTGTGCGCTTATGAAATTACCTGAAAAAGTCTACGAAGTGGAGTGCTGCAGATTCACGATTGCATTTTTTCCTAGTTCATTTCTGATGGGTGTATACATAAGACATACATGTACCAGAACAAACTAATGTTATTGAGTAAACAAAGTCATGACTCGGCTGTTCAGAGAAATAAGCTGAAACTTTCACAGGTTAGTTGTTAATTGTAAATCTTGATTCAAAGGGAATTTAGGCAAAGAAACAGCTTTGCAACATTGCAAAAATAATTTCTAAAATTTCATCAATAGTATTATACTGTTAGAGCAGTGAATGATTTCGCTTATATCGCATCATAGCAAAATTACATGCCAAATTAACATTCAATATTTGCTTTTAAAAATTAGTAATACATAGAGACAATAATATTTCATCCAATTTTGTCTGGCTTTGATGGCTTTCAGAGCCCAGTACAATTTTATAAATGCGTGTACATGACGTGAATAAAAATACATAATTTTAGAGATGTACAGAATTCAGCATATTTACAACTGTACAACTGTATGATCCAAGCTGCAATAATAATTCCTGTAGACCAAACAACGAGATGCAATTCGATACAAGATTAACTTTCTGCAAGATTTCTTCATTCATGATATATCATGCATAAGCTTTAACCAGTGCCATTTCAAGGTCAAAATACTCACATGTGATAAGACAGGATGATTGCATTCCTGTAAATGGACTTCAAACAGAAAGACAACAATCCGGTAATATTCTGAATAATTGATGCATCATTTGGCCAATTGACAGATTGTGCATTGTGTCACCATCTTCATTGCTTGAAGAAATTAAATCATTTCTGTCAAAGCCATCTAAGTGCATTTCCTGAAAGGGCTTGTAAATAATAATAATAATAATAATAATAATAATGTGTGGATTTGTATAGCGCACGTATCCACCAACTAAGTGGTGCTCAAGGCGCATTATATTATTATCCCTGCTCATAAGGCTCATAAATCATTCCTGAAACCATCTCAGCTCCCTGGGGAGTATACAACTCAATTGCTGCCATTTCTAGCGCATATAGAGCAAACCAACTCTGCCTTCACAGGTACCCATTTAACCCCTGGGTGGAGAGAAGCAATTATGATTAAGTGTCTTGCTCAAGGACACAAGTGTCACGGCCGTGATTCGAACCCACATTATGTTGCTAACACCAGAACTTGAATCCGGTAAGCTAGACCGCTCGGCCACGACACCCCACTATAGGGTTGTAAAGAAAACTATACAGGGTAATGCATTGCATTATACATCACTGGTGTTGTAAACACATATTACACATTGCACACTTAACCCTCCCACACATGGAGGCCACTCCCATCCACAAAATTCTGTTCTTGAGCAACCTTCAGTACATACATGTACATGTACAAGCCTTCTGTCCTTTCCAAGTAATCTTACAAAATCAACTACAATGTATGTGCCACCCAAGGCCACTGTAAATGTTTGAACATGGTCTGCAATGTGTCAATGGGACACCACTTTACCCTGCAATCTCAGTGGTGTGACAGTGCACAGAAGGGTAACCATAGGAGGCCACTGGCAACAGCTAATGGCTTGGAGTGGCCTGAATGGGTTGTTTCAAAAATTGCACTGATTGTAGGAGGGCTTTAGGATTCAAATTTAAAGTCGGTGAAGTCTGCTTTTTCAAAGAACACATTTGGATGCCCTACATTGTATTTCCAAATCATGGCTTATACTTGGCTGGGCATTTTCTATTTAATTTGTGAAACGTGTACACGTTTTGACACAGACAGTGTACACGTATCAATGAATATTGTTATCACTATTTACATGTACATGTAAATGGAATGATACAGATGGATTGTCCATATTTAGTACGGAAAATAATCCAAAATACAGCAATACGGATTAAACAAACCCAAGCGTGGCACAAAACATCCAAAATTTCTGGTTGCATTAATCCTCCTACTTTTGGTACCTTTTTCATACAAATTGATGCACCATTTGAAACCATTCGCTTTTGTGGTTTTGAATGGTGAAATTACTGTGTACAATTTTGATTCCCCCAAATGGTTTTGAATGGTAGGTCAGCTAATACAAAACCTTGTTTGGATCTTTCCAAATGGTAGTACAGCTAAAACAAAACCTTGTTTGGATACTTCTAAGTGGTGAATCAATGGATCCTCTATGCATTTGAATGGATTTGAATGGTAGTAAAGCTTGCTACCAACACTGTTCAAATGGTATCACCATGTGTGTACAAAACCAATGGGCATTTTTGAAAGTGGAAATTTTGAATGGTTTCAAATGGTCCAACAGTAGGAAGGTTAAATTAAAAACTAATTATCAGTTGAACCTGGAAATTGTGATAATAGCAGGCCCACTGGTCACGCTTATATAAATGTCGTGGAAATGGGAATTTCCAAATTTTTGAACGTAGGATTTACATGTTTACATGTTTCGTGAATTTGAAAACATTAAGCAAATTTTCTCTTGGTAATCTTGAAAAACATCATTTTTATAAAATTATAGTTAAATAATTTCCAAAATGAATTTCCGTCATCCGAAGACGGAAATTTCCCATTGTATTAAAGACGAACAACCTGAATACATACTTTAATTATTTTATATTTCACTACACAATTAAATAATCTGAAATGTTTACAGATTGGTATGATTCATATTAAATGTGTACATACATGTAAACATTAGTGTAACTGGCTTTGAGCAATTGGTTAAAAATATCTTCAATTTAGAAATATTTGAGCCAACATTAACATTATATTAAATAAATTAAAGGTTTTAAGAATCACAGCTGTTTAAAATACGTTTAAAATATGTTTAGTGTTATAAACAAGTAGAGAAAAACCGATTTTGATTTATAATAATTGAAATGTTTTAGCCTTGACCTGTAAACAGGCTAACCATTTTATACACATGATTTGAATCAATAGCACAGTTTAATATTCCTGGCTCATGTAAAACTACAAGAGGCTGTGAGTATATCAGTCATGGTGTGTGAAGGCTGCAATTACTAGGCAACATACAATAGAAGGAAACAAATTTAGAATTGGATATGTTGGGATGAAGCATATGGGTCCGACAAAAATAGCAGAGTGACCTTTATGTAGGTGAATCTGTGTTGACTTCACCATATCCTTATGATTTATATTTATATTTTGTTTTTATTAATTTTTTTTTGAACCAGTATTGATGTATGATCAATACTCTAGCTATAATATGTAATATAAAAGTAACTAATTGTTTAGACCAGTAATAATTATAATAAGTTATTGAATTGGTAATTTAAAAAATTCATAATGGATAGTTAAATCATAATGGATAGTTTAGTGAATATTTAACTTCCCTAGTCTTCCCTACTTTTGTCTGAGGTATGTCGTTTTTAAGAGAAGGGAAGTTTTTGCCAATAAATTTTACGGAAAGACCACTCTTTCCTAAATTCCACATTTGAAAGAATATGAAAAATCTAAAAGCTTGTTTTACTATTTTCTTGTTAATGAGCAGAAACTGGTTGTATTTCTTTGTTTTTCCAGCATATTCCCTTTGAGACTTTCCCATTATGGAAAATACAAAAATCACAAAGGGAAGGAAATAAGAGGTTTAATAAGATGACCATTTTACCAGAACCAAATCAGTTTGTACATCGAGCAACAAATAAACGTCTAGAAGGCCAAACCAAAGATTCGATAGTGAAGATAAGATTTTTTTAGAGAGGAAAATTTCATTAAGTCACAGTTATGCCATTAACAGTGTATCATAACACCTGGGACTTACATGCATGTATTGTGGTGGCATGATACTGAGGCATTTCTGGAAATCATTTTGCTGAGTTATGTTTCTATGGTACAGATGTTTATTTAAAGGTAAAGTAAAACATGAGTATTTGGATTTGTATGTAGATTTGCTCAGTTAACCCTCCTATGGTTTGACATTTCAAAACCTTTCAAAATCTGCTTACGGGCCAAAATGGCTATCAATTATTATGAACCCTTTAAAACCCTCCAGAATTTGTTGCTACTGAACAACCACACCTTTCAATACCCTTTGAAAGGTATTGAAACATTTCAACACCAGTTTGTTCAGAGAGTTGTTACACCTTTCGAAACCTTTCATCATAGGTCCCTTTTGTCAGACAGTTTTCTCACCTTTCAAAACCCTTCAGTACAGCAAACTTGAAAGGTTTTGAAAGGTCTGACAATTCTATGGCAACTGCACTGTATATAGGAGGGTTAATTACAATTAGCATATTTTTTTTCAGTGTTCTTGGTCATGAAGCAGTAGCAGAAGTCATTCTGGATAAACGATGTAACCATAGCAACCTGATACCTGGAGACCGCATCACATTTTCTGTGATTGACAGCTGTGGCAAATGTGAGCGGTGCAAAGAGGAATTTAATCAAAAGTGTACGAATCTCTTCAAGGTAAGAGATTAAAATCACCTTAATTATATATTAATAACTGTCATTGGGATTTGGAGAAGATCTGTGATCACTAAAATGATGTAACCATAGCAACCTGATACCCGGAGACCGCATGATTTTCTGTGATTGACAGCTGTGGCAAATGTGAGCGGTGAAAATAGGAATTGAATAAAAAATGTATGAATCTCTTCAAGGTAAGAGCTTAAAATCTAAGGCTGTGCTAGGTATCTGACCAAAACTGTCATTACCTGGTTCCATTTTTCAGTTCCAAATACCCATAAACCACTATTTAAAATTCTGAACATTTAGTACAATAGACTACACAGCCAAATGCTATATTTATCACTTGTTTGTGAGGGTTTATTTCTTTTAAGATTAATAGTTGTTGTTTTGTTTGTTTTTAGTTGTTTTTAAAAAAAAAAAAAAAAATTTATATGGATCTTTTTTTATTCCTTTTTGTCACTTTCTTGTGTTGAGTAATCTATCGTCATGATCAGAGCAGACTTTCAACATGACATGGAATCGGTATCCTAGTTTAAGATGAACACAGTGACTGAAAATTACTGGCTCATTTATGCAGCAGCAACAGTAATATGCCCTTATCATGTGGGGTATTGTTTTCAGTCACTGAGTAAATCTAAAACTAGCATTCCAATTCCATGCCCTGTTGATCGTGACAACACTGGCCCTTTTAAGTTGTAATTGCAAGAGACATATATAACCATTTTTATTTCTAGTATGGCCATTCATCTATACACATCCGAACAGGCCTCAATGGTTGTTACGCATCACATATCATCCTGCATAAAGGTACTCATATCGTGAAACTTCCAGAAAATGTGACTGACAAAATGGCTGCCCCCATCAACTGTGCCTTAGCTACAATGGTGAATGCAGTCGGGTGTTTTGACCACAAGAAAGTTTCACAGAAGAGCGTGCTTATTCAGGTATGATGCAAATGGCAACTGGGGGGTGGGGGTAGTTCCAGAATGAAGTGTGCCACTCATATACTAACCTAGTCCCATGGCATTGTACTCCAAGAACAATGGATTTGGCCTTTTCGTGACGTATTGTTCCACAAACTGACGTGCAAGGTCTCAAAAAGAAGCAGTGAAGTCTTGGAGACCAACCAGGCGTGTGAGAGAACTGTTTATCAAATGTGCCCATCGTTCGCTCCACAGATGGTACGCCTCATCTAGTTTAACCCATATCCGCCGATCTACGTGATAACCCATAGATATGTAAAATGCTACAAATGCCGACATACGTGATTTTCCGTACCGTGTTTTTGTCCAATTCCAATTTACTACGTTTTTCCGATGACCGTATTTCATGATTATAGATATGAAATTAGACAAGTCTGACATAATAAAGTGCATGTTCTCCTCTTTTCATCAGTATATAATGTGTCTGTGTCAGTGATTGTAATATTCTCTAAATAAGGAATCTTTCTGATTGTGTGCAAAAACAATGTATCTCTGTGCGGGGGCTTTAGGCACATACAGTCTTTTGTGTGTTTACATGGTTAGGTATCTCTGTGCGGGGGCTTTAGGCACATACAGTCTTTTGTGTGTTTACATGGTTAGGTATCTCTGTGCGGGGGCTTTAGGCACATACAGTCTTTTGTGTGTTTACATGGTTAGGTATCTCTGTGCGGGGGCTTAGGCACATACAGTCTTTTGTGTGTTTACATGGTTAGGTATCTCTGTGCGGGGGCTTTAGGCACATACAGTCTTTTGTGTGTTTACACGGTTAGGCGGATATGGGTTAAGATTGCGTCTAGTTTTCTAGCAACTAATTTTACATGGAAATGCCTATCCCATGATGCCCACGCTTGTTGTGCATGCGCACATTTGGAGTACAACGCCGTGGTGTGGATTATCAGGCTGGCACACTTCATGTAGGTAATAGACTTTTGGTAGTTTGGTAGTGTATACAGACTGCATTACAGGTTTTCTACCCAAAATGACATAAACTGTGAAGCTGTGCTTTGTGCCCTGGACTAAGGATACTATAAATTATCACATACATGTAGCATGTAGAAGGCTGTGCATGATAAGTGGATAGGAGCTGGGATGACAGGGACAGATTTAACAATTTAACAAACACCTGCTTGAACTATGTACACCTCTGTTTTTATTTGATTTACTTTTCAAGGGCATATGAAATGCAATTTCATGTGGAAACCTAATTTAGCAAATATCTATGCTTCTAGACAGAAAAATCCGAATGAAAGTCATCTTTTGATATTAATTGAAGATTGAGGATAATACTGTTTGTGTGTGAGGAGCACTGTTTGCATTTCTGTCAATTGTCAGTGAGCTGTACACTCGGCCTTCATAAGCATAGTATTAGCCAGAGGGGTGTCTGGGTGTCTTTTGGACACCCTGTTTCAATTTGTGATGCCCTATTTCATAATTATTTACATGTAAAAGTATTGTAAGTGAACAATTTAGACAACGTTTTAAAATTTCCAGCAAATTTGGACACCCTACATGTATTTCTAAATCCTTGTTCATAAGTCTCCTCCAACTCTGCCTTATTTGTCATACTGTTTATATTTTTAAAATGTGCATGCTTAATTCTTTGACACATGGGGACACTGTTTTGTGATTTACTCAGCAGGAACTCAGTGCCACAGCTGCACTGAAAAGGCAAAGCATCAAAATCCCAAACTTTGCCCAACAAAACAGTGTTTACCTCAAAAGGTTTACTGACTGGTAACTAAACACTCAATTAACAAGACAATACAAAGACAACAGAACTGACTTTTAAAAAGATGTGGAATTCAGTCAACTTTCTTGCACAAATCAACCATAATGTTGCTTCAGATCCCACTTTTTAGTTCATGAATATATGCGAATTTCACACAAATGAAAAAGTCATTTTATTGATCCTTTAAAGGGAACAATATTGTCATAATAATAATAAAAATAATAATGTGGACTTATATAGCGCACGTATCCACCAAACTGGTGCTCAAGGCGCATTATATTATTACCCCTGCTCATCAGGCTCATAAATCATTCCTGAAACCATCTCAGCTCCCTGGGGAGTATACAGCTCGATTGCTGCCATTACAGCGCATATAGGGCTAATCAAACACAACAACCAACTCTGCCCTCACAGGTACCCATTTACCCCTGGGTGGAGAGAAGCAATTATGATAAAGTGTCTTGCTCAAGGACACAAGCACCATGGTCACGGTTGGGATTCGAACCCACATTCTGACGACTCGGCCATCAGAACACAAATCTGATGCACTAAACCGCTCGACTATGGCACTCATGATCAGAGTAGACTTCCAACAGGGCATAGAATCGGTGTACTAGTTTAAGATAACACAGTGGCTGAATATTACTGGCTCATTTTAAACAGCAGCAATGGTAATATGACCTTATCATATGGGGTATTATTGTCAGTCACTGAGTTAATCTAAAACTAGCATTCCAATTCCATGCCCTGTTGATCGTGACAATTATTTTCCCTTTAACATTTACAGGTGAGATATATGCTACCCATACAAAGTAAAGGCTGTTGTATTTTTGGTATTTAAAGTCTCACTTGTAAAAATATACTACTCAAAACAATTTAGGGAACACCGGAATAATCTCAGTTAAAGCAAGATCATTTATTTAAGATAAACACAATGTTTCACAGAATTGATGAGAAACAACTGCACAATGAAACAGATGATAAAGGATGCATGTAGTGATTACACATTTCATGACATGACTACTGAAAGAGAGAGGGGGTTGCAAATGAAAATCCCGGTTCATGGAACATTTCAAACCTATTTGATGTTAAAAATCCGGTGTTCCCTAAATTGTTTTGAGTAGTATATAATGTAGGTCATCATGTGCATTATTAGCATATGACATAAAACACAATAAAGGGGGCCACTTTCCTACCGTCACGTTAGCAGTTTTTCCAATGGTTGTATTTTTATTTTAAATATCTGAAACCACCCAAAAAGAATTTCAACATTTGAATAGACATGCATGCTTATCCTAAAGATAATTTGATTTGATTATTACTATTATTTTTTTAATCACCCTAAAATTTCCATCAACAAATGGACGGAAAAGTGAGGTAACTTTTTCCGTCCAATTTTTGTGGAAATTTGAGGGTGAAAAAAATAAATAAAAAAATAAAACAATAAAATAAATCAACTCAAATTAGTTCTGGTATAAGCCTGCATGTCCATTCACATGTTGAAACACTTTTTGGTCGGTTTCAGGTACTTAAAATAAATAACAACCATTGGAAAAACTGCTAACGTGACGGATGCAAAGTGGCCCCCTTTATTGTGTTTTATGTAATATGCATAAAAATAAATTTGCCAAAACATGTTCAATTTCAATGTGTTATTTTAATTTTGATACATTTTTTACAGGAGAACAATCAGTGGATGAACAGGTATTAATTAAATATTCAATTATTTGATTGTTTTGTTTCCCATTTACTAACAAGCTTGTGGAATTTATGTATTTGTTTGAGCAGTGGAAAACTAATGTAATTTTCCCCCAAAAAAATAGTTTTGCTGTTGCTTGGATTGGGTGATATTACCTGTCAAATCCTGAAATAGGACCTGCTCCCTAAATGAGATTAAATAAAGAATTTTTTTAAACCAAGATATTTGTATTTCTGAAATTATGTCAAGAAATAGTTTTCCAATGGTACCACATGAGGGTGCACTTCATTATTAAATTCATAAAAAGTCATTATTTCTAATAATTGAATTTGTAAATGTTTGACTTTTTTGCTAGATGCCACATACAGACCTGTATGTTATAATGCAGCACTTTTAGGCTGCTTCAATGGGATTATCATGCGTTGGGGCAGTCCAAATTTGTCAAAGTATTCACAGTTGCTCGAGTCGCATGCTTCTTTGATTATGCTAATGAGATACCTGCAGTTCAGAATGTAGAGGCAGATTGAAAAGGAGGGATCTAAAATCAAAATCAACGTAACAGTGCGGGGGCAACTAAATGGATAATAATTTTGCCTTGTTGAACAAGCTAGAAAATTTTGACAACAATGCGAACATTTGTTTCATTTGATTTATCATGTTTGCATCAAATTTATGTGGAGGGGGGGTGTTCTGGTGATTCATGAAAATGTGAATCAGAATACCTTGTTAACGAATGCTGCACATGTATACACAAGTACATATCAGGCTGGATAGACAATATCTCAAATGAACCGTATAGAACGTGATTTAGAAGTTCCTGTATAGACTCTACACGATATTTGTATAGTTTTACTAGATTTCATGAACGAGTGTCGCCAGATAACCTTTTAAGTCCATTATCGTGTAGATTTTTCAAGCAGTATGGATCACTCTAATGGGTTATGTGGACATTTACGTGTAACACATTGAGGAGTATTAATCTCTAACTAAGTATATTGGTGGCAAATTGACATATCACCGTATGGTTGGTATTCTTTGGTTGTCAGTATCCATAAGGGCAGATTGAGTGGCAATAACAACTGTTGTCAGTCTGATAAGAACAAGATTTATGCTTAAATATTCCCAAATCCCACATGTTGGATAATTTCTGATACATGTACCTGCCATCATAAACCCACAGATTATAAATGACAAATTGGAAGGTTATGTGTACCTTAGCAAAACATGTTTCATCTAACCACCAGCATTTACTAATTATCTCTACTCATGATAATATTAACAAAAATTCATATTTATTTTTTGCATTTTGTGTATGCTATGCTACGTTTTGCATGTCATCGACTGTACATTACGCACAACTGGATGCATTTACTTGGGTATTTGTCTTTTTGGATGATCATGATGTGCAAAAGACACCGTGATTGGCCATCACTGGGTTATGTATGCAATAAGTCCATGGCTCATAGTGGGAAGGGGGTGGCATGCAGGGCATGCAGCCCACTCCTCCCCCTCCCCAGTGAAATATTTAACCCTTTTTTTCTTTTCTTTTTTTTTGTGTGGGGAGGGGGTGGGGTTGTGTGACGTTAAACCCTACTACAATCAGTGCAATTTTTGAAACAACCCATTCAGGCCACTCCAAGCCATTAGCTGTTGCCAGTGGCCTCCTATGGTTACCCTTCTGTGCACTGTCACACCACTGAGATTACAGGGTAAGGTGGTCTCCCATTGATACATTGCAGGCCATACTAATATGTTCAAACATTTACAGTAGCCTTGGGTGGCACACAGTTGAGTTTGTAAGATTACTTGGAAAAGACAGCAGGCTTGTACATGTATGTACTGAAGCTTGCTAAAGAACAGAATTTAGTGGATCGGAGTGGCCACCATGTGTAGAAGGTTTAATCAAATATTTTCTGGGGGCTTCTTTTTTCAATAATTTGTTTCACCGTACATACTTCCCTTGACAAATTTCTGGCTACATTACTTGGAAAGGACAGCAGGCTTGTACATGTATGTACTGAAGGTTGCTAAAGAACAGAATTTAGTGGATCGGAGTGGCCTCCATGTGTAGAAGGGTTAATCAAATATTTTCTGGGGGCTTCTTTTTTCAATAATTTGTTTCACCGTACTTCCCTTGACAAATTTCTGGCTAAATAACATGCCATTTATTCCAGAAACAAAATAATGACTATTATTGGGTCCTACTAATTGCCGACCCCTGCCGACATCTACCGACATCTCATTGGGTCCTACTAATTGCCGATCCCTGCCGACTTATTGTTCTCCTTGGTTACCATCACCCTCGTGTATAATGGTACAGTCCATGTCGTATCTCGAGCGCATAAGAGTTGTCGGTAGATGTCGACAATTAGTAGGACCGCTATTATTAAATGTTTTTATACATTTTTCCCTGGTCATTGTTGTACTTTGTGTTAATTGTACAGAATATTCACAGCTAAAAAGTGAGATGTTTGGAACTATGATTTATTGTACTCCATCTAAGTGTACATTTTTTTAAACCAATGTATACTTATTAGTGTATATGTGTAAGGACACAATACTGGCTGACAAAAATGGGACACAGGGGGTGAACAAAAATATTGGTGGAAAGTTGTAATTTACTTGGAAGTCATGAGAATGGACACCCTTGTACTTGAAAATAGCATTGGAGAGATAATGTGCCAAGTAATGTGCCAAGTAGATTTTCCTCCCTGTTGTATTTTCTCAATTGGCGTGTGAAAGTTAACGTAAGTTACATGGTGTCCACTTTTCAGTCTAGTACCCAACAATAAAAGTCAAATCAAAAAAATGTTTACACCATGATTATGTAGCTTATTCCCAATAAAAAATGGCTTAGTTTGGTAAAGATGAGTTTTGTAAAAAAAAATATCTGGCCGTTTTAACATCGTATGATTTGGCGGACACGATGTGTAACTAACGTGAACACAGATTTAGCGATCATTTTTGAGGTTCGTGAAATTTTTTTTTAGGAGGCAGTTTATTTCTTCATTAAGTTACTCAAGTTATATGCACATCGTGAGGAAAATAAGTAAGGGATACGTAAAGTGTTTGATTTGATGAACTTTTGTTCAATTAATGTCCCGTTTTTAGACGCCATTTTGGCAATAAAATCGGTTTGTAAACGTGAATTAAAAGTGACACAACACGTATTCACACTTTATTTTATCTTTATTTGTCTCTTAAATATATATACAAATATTATCTAAAATAAAAAACAGTTCAAAATAGTCAAATTATTTAAGAAAATCAAGATCATTTTGTGCACCATGAAAGTTAGTCAGTATTGTGTCCTTACACAAATATAACTTATTTAGTGTAAGTGGAAATTGGAATACAAATTTAATGCAAAACACACATTTCTTTGAACGGCTAAAGGTATTCCACATTTGTAACAAGCCATTTTTGAAGCAATTGTTCCTTTTCAATCAACATTGCAGGGGGCAGGTCTACTTGGGATGTATGGCTGTGCCTTGTTACATGATGCTGGCTTTGGCAAGGTTTACTGCTCCGATGTTATGATCAACAGACTTCAGATGGTGGCATTGTTTGGAGGAATACCCATTCAATCAGGTAACTGGTTCTTCAGTTTCTAACTCACCGTTCTTGCAAACCTAAAACACATTGTCCAAATACACCCACAATCCCAGCACACCCAGCCCCAAAACAAAGCGACATTTTGTGGGGAAAATAGAAAATCTGTCACATTAAAAAAAAAAAAAATCCTTTTTTGAGAAGATTAACTACCCTGCTTTATTCTGTATTATAATTTCTTCATGAAAACAGAGTCATCATCAATCCAATCGTAAAGTGCTGTGTCAGTTATAATCATTACAATTACTGATTCTTTTTTTTCCCAATTTCAAAAAAAAAATTGGCAAATTACTACAGGCTTGGAATTTCACTGAGACCATGGCCTCCGTTGCCGTTGCCTTGGCCTTGATGCCCCCTTTAAAATGTCCCCATACGCATTCTGATATTCTAATGGAAGCGCGCCCTTTACTCAGGAAAAGTGGCCTTGCTGCTACAATATTGAAATTCCAAGCCTGTACTAGTCTCCTCACTTTGAAAACAAATTGCAGACATTCGTGAAACCTCACCAATGCTATCCATACAGTACTGAAAAAAAATAATAAGGTTGGAAAAATCCAACATCTCCACTCAAATTTTAAATAAGAATAACATCAGTGTTAATTGATTGGATTTTGCCGTTACACTGACATATGTATAAAACACTGTTTACTCAGTGTCTGTGGGAAAAAATCCACAGACGACTCAACGTAAGAATTTCATCAACATCAATGTATATTGAATTTTCACAAAACAAACAATCCTTTGACACAAGTCATTTCTAATTTGTATCCTTGAGTAGTCCTAAATCAAACAACTCATAACAATGCATTTGTCATTCCATAACAAAATTGTTGATTTCTTTTATATATGATACCGATTGCAGAAACAATGAATACAATGGATCATTACTTTCATATGGTTGTGTTGTTGGTCCATAATGATATTTCATTATGTTTTGCGCCAGTGGTGGACAGTTGACCAATGATTAAATTGATTGCACGCAGATCTATTTCAGGCACACATAATGTACGATTCACCTGCTATCAACTGACAAGAATAAAACAGCTGTCTTTTCCAAAGTGTAACTGAAAGACTCTGAGGACAAATCCTGAAGAAATAAAAATTATTCCATAATTGTGTGTTAATATTCAACTACAGTTTCAAATTTTGTTGTTTGAACCAAGAATGCTCTGATCTGTAGCTGGTTCATATTGAAGTTGAACAGTGTGTCCTGTTTTGAATTCGGGGTCATGCCTATGTTCCCTCAGCCCTATGTTCCCTCAGCCCTATGTTACCTCAATGCCTAACATTTTTTTTAAATCCAAATTAGGCCCTATGTTCCCTCATCAACCCTATGTTCCTCATCCCAAAATAGACCTAGGGTCTATTTTGGGATGAGGGAACATAGGGCTGAGGGAACATAGGGTCTATTTTGGGATGAGGGAACATAGGGCTGAGGGAACATAAGGCTGAGGGAACTTGAGTACGGTCCCTTGAATTCAACTAAAAGTTTAATGTATTTCTTGAAACATATCTCCTCACCAGCATATACTAGCCTGTTTCTGTCTTCATTAATTTCAAAGTAAATTGTTGCTAAGACTTGTAGCTTTGCATGGTGAAAAGGATAAGTAAAGACTGTTTGCGGTGACACCATGTAGAAATTCTCATTTATGGAAAAGTTCTGAAAAGAACTGGTTGTTTTGAATTTGATCATTTTGATCATTCTCCTGAAGACGATCAGAGCATACTGATCGAAATGTCTAGTTGAAACCGATCAGTTCTTTACAGAACCTTACTACTCAAATGAGAATTCTACATAGTGTCACTGCAAACAGCCTTTACTTAAGTACATTGTTGTTTTAAATGTCGATATTTAATATATTATCTCACCTTAGGAAAGGAACGAGAGGTGATACAAGAAAAAGAAGTTGACATTGTGATTGAGGTAATCCATTACTTAAAGGAACTCGGATAATTGATTGATGAATTCATTAAGGAAGGTTGGACATGAATATATATCATTCCACCAGGTTGCGGCTAATTATAATACATGTATTAGGGGTAAACGATATCACGATAATATAACAATATATTAAAAAAATTATCGGCTAAATCGGTTATAATTTTCAAGATATTCCAAAAAAATCACCGATATCAAATTTGTATTGCTCTCTTTAGTTAAAATATCGCCGGAGTGATAAATTGTCTCCAAATTTCATGTCATTATACGGTAATATCAACAAAGTTACGGTACCGTGAAGAACTAAAAAATCTAAGAACTCGGCTCGTTTTGGAGCGACTGTTTGGAGTAACTGTTCATTATCTATGCAACTTCCCTGTAGAACTTGCATGTAAAAATAGTTATTTCGGTGTCCAATGTCGTTAATATACGATACAAACATTTTTTCACATATTTAAAAAATCCGCGTATTGAGATGCTAATATCGTATATCGCCGATATCATGGCTATCAAAAAATTCAATATCGTCACCCATAACATGTATGTAATCCAAGATTCTTAGCTATGCCAAATGTCCTATACTGGCATTGGGCAGATCCAGGAGGACAAAAGGGGGGCATGTGCCCTCCCCCTTTTTTCGCCTTGAATGTCAATTCACCGTTTTTATGGGCACCTTTGTAATGTATAGACAATGTGATCTATGCCATCACGTGTTTACAAAAGAGCCCCAAAGGTTAAACTGCGCCGGGCACAAAATGTACACTGGTCTATGACAACAAACCATCAAATGTACACTGGTCTATGACAACAAACCATCAAATGTACACTGGTCTGTGACAAGAATCCATCAAATGTACACTGGTCTATGACAAGAAACCATCAAATGCACACTGGTCTATGACAAGAAACCATCAAATGTACACTGGTCTATGACAAGAAACCATCAAATGTACACTGGTCTATGACAAGAAACCATCAAATGTACACTGGTCTATGACAAGAAACCATCAAATGTACACTGGTCTATGACAAGAAACCATCAAATGTACACTGGTCAATGACAAGAAACCATCAAATGCACACTGGTCTATGACAACAAACCATCAAATGTACACTGGTCTATGACAACAAACCATCAAATGTACACTGGTCTATGACAAGAAACCATCAAATGCACACTGGTCTATGACAAGAAACCATCAAATGCACACTGGTCTATGACAACAAACCATCAAATGTACACTGGTCTATGACAACAAACCATCAAATGCACACTGGTCTATGACAACAAACCATCAAATGCACACTGGTCTATGACAACAAACCATCAAATGTACACTGGTCTATGACAACAAACCATCAAATGCACACTGGTCTATGACAACAAACCATCAAATGCACACTGGTCTATGACAACAAACCATCAAATGCACACTGGTCTATGACAAGAAACCATCAAATGTACACTGGTCTATGACAAGAAACCATCAAATGCACACTGGCCTATGACAAGAAACCATCAAATGTACACTGGTCTATGACAAGAAACCATCAAATGCACACTGGTCTATGACAACAAACCATCAAATGCACACTGGTCTATGACAACAAACCATCAAATGTACACTGGTCTATGACAACAAACCATCAAATGTACACTGGTCTATGACAACAAACCATCAAATGCACACTGGTCTATGACAACAAACCATCAAATGCACACTGGTCTATGACAACAAACCATCAAATGCACACTGGTCTATGACAACAAACCATCAAATGCACACTGGTCTATGACAACAAACCATCAAATGCACACTGGTCTATGACAACAAACCATCAAATGCACACTGGTCTATGACAACAAACCATCAAATGCACACTGGTCTATGACAACAAACCATCAAATGCACACTGGTCTATGACAACAAACCATCAAATGCACACTGGTCTATGACAACAAACCATCAAATGCACTGGTCTATGACAACAAACCATCACACTGGTCTAT
Organism: Zoroaster sp. YZ-2022; assembly: GCA_029582265.1. NCBI lineage: Eukaryota > Metazoa > Echinodermata > Asteroidea > Forcipulatida > Zoroasteridae > Zoroaster > Zoroaster sp. YZ-2022. The sequence goes on along the minus strand of CM055834.1, from coordinate 14,243,259 downwards.
GACAACAAACCATCAAATGCACACTGGTCTATGACAACAAACCATCAAATGCACACTGGTCTATGACAACAAACCATCAAATGCACACTGGTCTATGACAACAAACCATCAAATGCACACTGGTCTATGACAACAAACCATCAAATGCACACAGGTCTGACAACAAACCATCAAATGCACACTGGTCTGTGACAACAAACCATCAAATGCACACTGGTCTACTGGCAACAAACCATCAAATGTACACTGGTCTATGACAACAAACCATCAAATGCACACTGGTCTATGACAACAAACCATCAAATGCACACTGGTCTATGACAACAAACCATCAAATGTACACTGGTCTATGACAACAAACCATCAAATGCACACTGGTCTATGACAACAAACCATCAAATGTACACTGGTCTATGACAACAAACCATCAAATGCACACTGGTCTATGACAACAAACCATCAAATGCACACTGGTCTATGACAACAAACCATCAAATGCACACTGGTCTATGACAACAAACCATCAAATGCACACTGGTCTATGACAACAAACCATCAAATGTACACTGGTCTATGACAACAAACCATCAAATGCACACTGGTCTATGACAACAAACCATCAAATGCACACTGGTCTATGACAACAAACCATCAAATGCACACTGGTCTATGACAACAAACCATCAAATGCACACTGGTCTATGACAACAAACCATCAAATGTACACTGGTCTATGACAACAAACCATCAAATGCACACTGGTCTATGACAACAAACCATCAAATGCACACTGGTCTATGACAACAAACCATCAAATGCACACTGGTCTATGACAACAAACCATCAAATGCACACTGGTCTATGACAACAAACCATCAAATGCACACTGGTCTATGACAACAAACCATCAAATGCACACTGGTCTATGACAACAAACCATCAAATGTACACTGGTCTATGACAACAAACCATCAAATGCACACTGGTCTATGACAACAAACCATCAAATGCACACTGGTCTATGACAACAAACCATCAAATGCACACTGGTCTATGACAACAAACCATCAAATGCACACTGGTCTATGACAACAAACCATCAAATGCACACTGGTCTATGACAACAAACCATCAAATGCACACTGGTCTATGACAACAAACCATCAAATGCACACTGGTCTATGACAACAAACCATCAAATGCACACTGGTCTATGACAACAAACCATCAAATGCACACTGGTCTATGACAACAAACCATCAAATGCACACTGGTCTATGACAACAAACCATCAAATGCACACTGGTCTATGACAACAAACCATCAAATGTACACTGGTCTATGACAACAAACCATCAAATGTACACTGGTCTATGACAACAAACCAGCACATGCACACTGGTCTATGACAACAAACCATCAAATGCACACTGGTCTATGACAACAAACCATCAAATGCACACTGGTCTATGACAACAAACCATCAAATGCACACTGGTCTATGACAACAAACCATCAAATGTACACTGGTCTATGACAACAAACCATCAAATGTACACTGGTCTATGACAACAAACCATCAAATGTGCACTGGTCTATGACAACAAACCATCAAATGCACACTGGTCTATGACAACAAACCATCAAATGTACACTGGTCTATGACAACAAACCATCAAATGTGCACTGGTCTATGACAACAAACCATCAAATGCACACTGGTCTATGACAACAAACCATCAAATGTACACTGGTCTATGACAACAAACCATCAAATGTACACTGGTCTATGACAACAAACCATCAAATGCACACTGGTCTATGACAACAAACCATCAAATGTACACTGGTCTATGACAACAAACCATCAAATGTACACTGGTCTATGACAACAAACCATCAAATGCACACTGGTCTATGACAACAAACCATCAAATGTACACTGGTCTATGACAACAAACCATCAAATGCACACTGGTCTATGACAACAAACCATCAAATGTGCACTGGTCTATGACAACAAACCATCAAATGCACACTGGTCTATGACAACAAACCATCAAATGTACACTGGTCTATGACAACAAACCATCAAATGTACACTGGTCTATGACAACAAACCATCAAATGCACACTGGTCTATGACAACAAACCATCAAATGTACACTGGTCTATGACAACAAACCATCAAATGTACACTGGTCTATGACAACAAACCATCAAATGCACACTGGTCTATGACAACAAACCATCAAATGCACACTGGTCTATGACAACAAACCATCAAATGCACACTGGTCTATGACAACAAACCATCAAATGCACACTGGTCTATGACAACAAACCATCAAATGTACACTGGTCCATGACAACAAACCATCAAATGTACACTGGTCTATGACAACAAACCATCAAATGCACACTGGTCTATGACAACAAACCATCAAATGTACACTGGTCTATGACAACAAACCATCAAATGTACACTGGTCTATGACAACAAACCATCAAATGCACACTGGTCTATGACAACAAACCATCAAATGCACACTGGTCTATGACAACAAACCATCAAATGTACACTGGTCTATGACAAGAAACCATCAAATGTACACTGGTCTATGACAACAAACCATCAAATGTACACTGGTCTATGACAACAAACCATCAAATGCACACTGGTCTATGACAACAAACCATCAAATGTACACTGGTCTATGACAACAAACCATCAAATGCACACTGGTCTATGACAACAAACCATCAAATGTACACTGGTCTATGACAACAAACCATCAAATGCACACTGGTCTATGACAACAAACCATCAAATGTGCACTGGTCCATGACAACAAACCATCAAATGTACACTGGTCTATGACAACAAACCATCAAATGCACACTGGTCTATGACAACAAACCATCAAATGTACACTGGTCTATGACAACAAACCATCAAATGTACACTGGTCTGTGACAACAAACCATCAAATGCGCACTGGTCTATGACAACAAACCATCAAATGTGCACTGGTCTATGACAACAAACCATCAAATGTGCACTGGTCCATGACAACAAACCATCAAATGTACACTGGTCTATGACAACAAACCATCAAATGCACACTGGTCTATGACAACAAACCATCAAATGCACACTGGTCTATGACAACAAACCATCAAATGCACACTGGTCTATGACAACAAACCATCAAATGCACACTGGTCTATGACAACAAACCATCAAATGTACACTGGTCTATGACAACAAACCATCAAATGTGCACTGGTCCATGACAACAAACCATCAAATGTACACTGGTCTATGACAACAAACCATCAAATGCACACTGGTCTATGACAACAAACCATCAAATGTACACTGGTCTGTGACAACAAACCATCAAATGCACACTGGTCTATGACAACAAACCATCAAATGCACACTGGTCTATGACAACAAACCATCAAATGTGCACTGGTCCATGACAACAAACCATCAAATGTACACTGGTCTGTGACAACAAACCATCAAATGCACACTGGTCTATGACAACAAACCATCAAATGTACACTGGTCTATGACAACAAACCATCAAATGCACACTGGTCTATGACAACAAACCATCAAATGCACACTGGTCTATGACAACAAACCATCAAATGTACACTGGTCTATGACAACAAACCATCAAATGCACACTGGTCTATGACAACAAACCATCAAATGTGCACTGGTCCATGACAACAAACCATCAAATGTACACTGGTCTATGACAACAAACCATCAAATGCACACTGGTCTATGACAACAAACCATCAAATGCACACTGGTCTATGACAACAAACCATCAAATGCACACTGGTCTATGACAAGAAACCATCAAATGTACACTGGTCTATGACAACAAACCATCAAATGCACACTGGTCTATGACAACAAACCATCAAATGTACACTGGTCTATGACAAGAAACCATCAAATGTACACTGGTCTATGACAACAAACCATCAAATGCACACTGGTCTATGACAACAAACCATCAAATGCACACTGGTCTATGACAACAAACCATCAAATGCACACTGGTCTATGACAAGAAACCATCAAATGCACACTGGTCTATGACAACAAACCATCAAATGCACACTGGTCTATGACAACAAACCATCAAATGCACACTGGTCTATGACAACAAACCATCAAATGTACACTGGTCTATGACAACAAACCATCAAATGCACACTGGTCTATGACAACAAACCATCAAATGTACACTGGTCTATGACAACAAACCATAAAATCTGATATTTTGAGATACATGTATCAGCAGAACAATTCTTAATTTGATTGATTTTTAATAAAAGGCACTTACATATCTCAAATCTTATTCATCTGAAAAATCTTGATGTTATGTGGAGAAGTACAAAATGTATGAACCTTTGCCAGGCGGGAAATCTCCCAGGTATTATGAAGGTCACTCAAAGTGTAAACAAATCGCATGGTCTATACTGAGAGGGATTTCAACTTGGGTTAACCAGCCACTCAGTCACTGCTAGGATTTATCAAAACATTACCCCTCCACTCCCGAAGATAAATATCCTAGGCACGCTACTGTTGCCAAGGGTCATCCGCCAGATGATCTTTGCTAATTTTTTGCAGTGCACTTATTTCAAGCAGACATGTATGATTTTTAATCATGCATTGTACTGAAAGGCATGTGATTAGTCAGGGTCAGATGCAACGATTATGTTTGGGCATTTGAATCCATTATACTCGAGCACTGATGTCATTTTCAGCATTGGATGTGTACTTTAAATTTATCAAACAATTATCTAAAAGCTTACTAATAGTTTTAAGTTGATACACGTATCAATCATCCTCATAATTATTTTTTTGTCTGTAGTGCTTTCATCTTGGAGAAAACAGGAATTGTTACACTGTATGTCTGAATTAAAGAAATTGTTTTAATAAGCTTCTCAGAGAACATCAGGCGCTTATCATGAATCAGTTGCAGATTTCCATAGAGTAATCAGCTCATGTGAAGAGGATAGAATGTGACTCAAGACACAACTCCCCATTCCCCACTTCATTTTCTTTTTTTGTTCTATTTTGTTTACAGGTGTGTGGCGTGAGTGCAGCTATTGATATAGGGATGCGCCTTTTGAAACCTGGGGGTACTTACATTCTAGTGGGTCTCGTTCATCCAGACTCACAACTCAACGTAACGGCAGAAACAATCATCAAAAAGTGCCTTACAATTAAAGGTAAACGGAGATTTCAAAGATGGAGTTTGTTTTTTTCCTATTAACACATGATTCAGTCTTTCGCTCCCTTGCTCCGTCAGTACGTTTGTCTATCTGTCTGTCTAGTTTTGTAACTGCCTCCAACCTTCACCTCAGCATGCGGAAGATTAACTTAGCAAATGTCCTAGACAGTTAGCAGCAGATTGGAATAGCCAGATTGGCATGATTGAGTTTAAAGTAATGTTGGACTGCAGTGACTACTTGGATGGGAGGCCATTTCATTAATTGTTCACTAAATATTAACAGGGTCTGCGTCCTTCTGAAGAGGTATCGAGCTGGAGTAATGAATTTAAGATACAGTACTTATAGTGAAATAAAATAATACTTGCTTGGGTGTCTCTGAAATAAGTCATGCCCCAAAAAATACTTAACCCTAACTCCCTAGGCCCATTTGCTTACGCATAACCTGAATCCTCCAAAATCCTTCAGTAGGAAAGCAAGCACATGACATGTATGCACACATGTGTTTCTAATCTGTGAAACATGTACATGGCCAGGGACCCTCCCTGCATGCATGGAGCAATAAACAGTGTCCACTGACCCAAGCACTGACCTTGCAATCACTACAACAAACATGGATGTACATGAACCATGGAAAGGCAAGTATGCCTAATAACCTCAATCCTCCAAAAATCCTTCACTTTAGCAAAGAGTATGTAGCGTGTAACCTCAATCCTTCACTTTAGCAAAGAGGATTTTGGAGGATTTGGGAAGGTTAGGGTAGGTTAGGGTTAATAAATGGGAATAAAGATTATTATTTACCCAACCATAAATGGATAATATTATGCTCCAGTTATTATCTTGAGTGCTACATGTAGGACAATACTGGGTGCCTCACTGCTGGGTTTGTATACATGTATATTATCAAGGCATGCCTGAAAAGGACCTGGTATACGAGGACATGACACCCTCCACCAGTGGGTGCATTGTTCACCTTTTGAAAATGATTTCATTCATTTTCTAACCACTATCAAAATCATAATGTTCTTGTTTAATTTGGCAGGTGTCCACAACTATGCCAATCGTCATCTAGATGAGGCTGTTGCATTCTTGTCAAGGACTGCCAACAAATATCCATACGAACAACTGGTTGGACCTGCCTTCTCTCTCAATCAATTTGATTCCGCCTTACAGGAGGCGGTTCAGGGTCGGTTCTGCCGAGTGGCTTTGAATCCATCCATGTCAGAGTAAAAGTCAATAGGTCAAAGGTAAAGGGCCACTACCAGAATTGTACGCACACCACATCAAACAAAATTCAAAAGAGAAAAACTCATTTAGTTCAAACCAGAAGGTCAGACTCCAGCAGCTGTGATTATGTTAATCTCAACACAATTTGGATTCATACCTAAAAATAGACTTCTGGTATATCTGAGTACCCTCCCCCCCCCCCCACCCCTGTTCATTGATAGCAATTTTAACGTTAGAGGGCTACGATGTGCATGCACACAGAGGTTAGGTAAAGACTCTACTATTTGATTTGATTACACTTTATATGATATCTTAAACCAACATAGATGAACTTTGATGCTTCATGCACTCCTGACCCAGATATAATTGACATAATTGTCATAATTGTTATATTTAACAACATAAATATTATATTGCACAGCTAACACTTTTAAATTATGTTGAATAATATCTTGTTATGAACAAAATGTAAAAAGTCAAAATTGTTGAATGTATTTTTGGATTTATATCTAGATTTTTATCTTATTGCACAGAGTTGCCTTGGTTTATAATCAAGAAAAACACAATTGTGTTTGTAAACATTTAATATAGTTTAAAATACATGTACATTTATATTGTAAAGAGATTTTATTTCAGAATGTTATATTGTTAGATATTGTAAGATAGTCCTGTTTGCAGTGTGTTTGTAATACCACCATGCAATAATTCACTGGAAATCACATAAATGCTCTCTTTTCAAGTATGTTGGTTTTGAGACGAACCAGGGTATCTTCTGTAAGAACCAACAGTTTTTCTCAGAACCAGCACGTTTTTCCTATGATTTTTCTTTCAGCCATGCAAATTAAAGTTCCAAATCTCATTTGAATGTCTGAAACACTCAGGCCTGGAATGTCATTAATTTAGAGCAAGGCGGTATTTCCTGAGTGAAGGGCACTTCCATTAGAATATCAGAATGTCTATGGGAACATTTTTAAGGGACTTCAGTCAGTGTACCTGACAAATTTCAAATAAAGCACCCACACGGCTTATTCTGTCTAAAAGAGAGGTTTTTGGCTCTGTTAAAAATAGCATTAGTAAAATAAATATATTAATAAATTGAATTTTTAAACAGGAATCACCTTTGAAATATAATTATTATTTTTGTAAGTTGCATGTTTATGCACTTGAATTATGTGTCTGGGTCCTAACAAATGAGTCACAAAGAAAATATTGTCATCATTTAAATTAAAAAATGCCAATATCATATGAACTAAGACTTAAGGGGTGAAATTCATTGGGATTATGATTAGGCATGTTTTAGGGCCCGCTTCACGAAAGCAGCTTTATGTTCGTCAGACTTTATAAGATTATGTCACCTTTATGACATAAGATAGATACTATGTGCACTCTTTAAAAAAAAACGAAGTGCTGAATATAGCACCTCAAGTGCAGTCACTATACAAGCTCCTAAAAAGTGCTAAAATTAGCACTTGAAGTGCTATATTCAGCACTTCGTTTTTAGAGTGCATATAGAAAGCACACTCGAAGTGCTGAATATAGCACTTCAGTTGCTAATTTTAGCACTTTTTAGTAGCTTGTAGTGTGACTGCACTTGAGGTGCTATATTCAGTGTGAATTCTAACTTTTCCCATCATTTTCTATTTGTATTTGTACATGACTTTCTTTCTTTTTCTTAGTATAAAAAGTTGATTTTTTTTGTGTTAATTTCACAAATTGATTGACAAGGGCATTAACTTATAATTTAGCATGATCAATCCATTAATATGTGGGTAAGACCAAGAAAAGGTCTCCGGTTGTTGGTCTCCGCGCACGTCCGCGCACGTCGCCTTTTTTTTTTTAAAGTGTGTCACCGCACCGGTTTTGAAGCAGACCTTTGACCCGAAATTGGAAACTTTTGGGGCCTAATGGCACAGTGGACAATTTTTCTTGTAAAGAATTTTCATTTGGAAGTATTTTACTTCCCTTTATCTACGAAAAGGGAAGATTGCAAGAAAAAGTAGAGAATCACATGCATGGAATATGAATCTTTAACTGTAGTTTCTGTAGGAAACAAAACTAAGATTCTGTATTTGTTTTGAGCACCATATAACCATGGTATATCTTGTTATGCATGTTCAGTAAATATTTTACCTGTATTGGTAAGTGTATAATGCGATCTATTAAATGATCTTTGAATGGTCTCCAGATAGTCTTGGTTCAAGATTGTGTTTGTATGTTTTATGTGGGGTGGGGTGGAGATGGAGATGGAGATTCATCAAGTTTCCTAAGACTGTTTGATAGCGGTTCGTGGGTGATATCCGTTTGTAGCAATGGATCGTGCATTAAAAACAAACAATTAAATCCAATTAAATCAGTCTTGAACCAGATTATTAAAGTGAGCCTTAAAAGTGTTGTGTTACTATAATAATGCAAAACATTTTCTTGACCAAACACAAGTCCTGCGCGTTACATCCAAGCCCCGCGTAATTTTTTTTATTTATTTATTTTAAATTTTTTTTATATATTTTTTTAAAATATATAACTTGGGTTAAAACAAAACATATCTAAAACAAAAAGAACTAGAGATTCAGAGTTTGTCTCGACACAAACTCTAGGTGTTCGGGAGGATGTAAGGTCAAATTGGGGTCAACTTTGTTTAAATATTTTGTGACAATTAACGATCTGTACAATGGTGCAAACATTTTTAATTTACCTCTTTTAGTTGCTGAGATATGATCTTTTTAAATATTAAAATTTTTAATTCCGGTTTGGACAGGAAGTAAGGTCAAATTGGGGTCATGTTTTTGTAAATATTTTTCGACAATTAACAATCTATACAATAGTGCAAAAAATTTCCATTTACCTGTTGTGGTTGTTGAGATATGATTTTTTTAAATATTAAACTTTGACTTCCGGTTTGGACAGGAAGTAAGGTCAAATCGGGGTCACTCACAACTGGAGTTTCATCTACTTGTTAAGTTCTAAGTGCATGCCAAGTTTCAAGTTCATGTGAAGTTTGCAAGTATGTTTTTGTTTGCGGACAAGATGGGGGAAAAGAAGAAGAAGTGTAAAAAAAAAATATAAAAAAATAATTTAAAAAAACGAACAAAAACAATAGGTGTTTCGGGTACATACCCGAACACCTAACTAGATATAAGTTTTTGTCACAACAAAAACAAGGTGTTCGGTTGAAGTTAAAATGGTTACGTCATCAATTCGAAGTGTTGGAGAAGTCAAATGTTAACGTCTGTTGAAGTTCTCGCGAGAAGTTTATTTGAATACAATACAATACTGAATTTAGAAATTATTTTAATATTAAACTTTGACTTCCGGTTTGGACAGGAAGTAAGGTCAAATTGGGGTCACCTTTGTGTAAATACTTTTGACAATTAACAATCTGTACAATGGTACAAAAATGTCAATTTACCTCCTGTGGTTGTTCAGATATGATTTTTTTTAAATATTAAACTTTCACTTCCGGTTTGGACAGGAAGTAAGGTCAAATTGGGGTATAAATATTTTTTGACAATTAACGATCTGTACAATGGTACAAATTTTTTAAATTTACTTCTTGTGGTTGTTGAGATATGATTTTTTTAATATTAAACTTTGACTTCCGGTTTGGACAGGAAGTAAGGTCAAATTGGGGTCACCTTTGTGTAAATATTTTTTGACAATTAACAATCTGTACAATGGCGCAAAAACTGAATTTACCTGTTGTGGTTGTTGAGATATGATTTTTTTTAAATATTAAACTTTGACTTCCGGTTTGGACAGGAAGTAAGGTCAAATTGGGGTCACTCACAACTCGTATTTCATCTACTTGTTGTGAAACCCTCTCTTACATTCCATGTCCACTATAATTACGCAATCCGATTAGCGTAACGGGAAACTTCACGCTAAACTTGGCATTGATAGGATAAAACGAACACCGATTGTGTAAAGACCACTAAAGTTGTATAGCGCCCTCTATAGTTAGAATTTCTAACGCACAATCGTGGACACTGAATGTGGGTCATTATGTATGTTGGCTTGACGTCATCATGACGTCACTGTTGCGGTTTCCTGATTATCATGACGTCACTAGGTTTCATCTACAAGTTAATGTCTAACTATGTGTGAAGTTTGAAGTTTTTTTTTAACTTGGCAAGTATGTTTTTGTTTGCGGACAAGATGGGGGAGAAGAAGTTAAAAAAAAAAAAAAAAAAAAACCGAACAAAAACAATAGGTGTTTCGGGTACATACCCGAACACCTAACTAGAGATTCAGAGTTTGTTTCGACACAAACTCTAGGTGTTCGGGAGGATGTAAGGTCAAATTGGGGTCAACTTTGTTTAAATATTTTGTGACAATTAACGATCTGTACAATGGTGCAAATTTTTTTAATTTACCTCTTGTGGTTGCTGAGATATGATCTTTTTAAATATTAAACTTTGACTTCCGGTTTGGACAGGAAGTAAGGTCAAATTGGGGTCATCTTTTTGTAAATATATTTTGACAATTAGCGATCTGTACAATGGTACAAAATTTGTGAATTTACCTCTTGTGGTTGTTGAGATATGATTTTTTTAAATATTAAACCTTGACTTCCGGTTTGGATAGGAAGTAAGGTCAAATTGGGGTCATCTTTTTGTAAATATCTTTTGACAATTAACGGTCTGTACAATGGTATAAAAATTGTGAATTTACCTGTTTTGGTTGTTGAGATATGATTTTTTAAATATTAAACTTTGACTTCCGGTTTGGACAGGAATTAAGGTCAAATTGGGGTCACCTTTGTGTAAATATTTTTCGACAATTAACAATCTATACAATGGTGCAAAAATGTCAATTTACTACTTGTAGTTGTTGATATATGATTTTTTTAAATATTAAACTTTGACTTCCGGTTTGGACAGGATGTAAGGTCAAATTGGGGTCACCTTTTTGTAAATATTTTTTGACAATTCACGATCTGTACAATGGTACAACAATTTACCTCTTGTGGTTGTTGAGATATGATAGTTTTTAATATTAAACTTTGACTTCCGGTTTGGACAGGAAGTAAAGGTCAAATTGGGGTCATGTTTTTAAAAATATTTTTGACAATTAACAATCTGTACAATGGTGCAAAAACTCTGAATTTACCTCTTGTGGTTGTTGAGATATGATTTTTTTTAATGTTAAACTTTGACTTCCGGTTTGGACAGGAAGTAAGGTCAAATTGGGGTCACCTTTTTGTAAATATTTTAGGACAATTAAGGATCTGTACAATGATGCAAAAATTGTGAATTTACCTCTTGTGGTTGTTGAGATATGATTTGTTTAAATATTAAACTTTGACTTCCGGTTTGGACAGGAAGTAAGGTCAAATTGGGGTCACCTTTTTGTAAATATTTTTTGACAATTAACGACCTGTACAATGGTACAAAAATTGTGAATTTACCTCTTGTGGTTGTTGAGATATGATTTTTTTATATATTAAACTTTGACTTCCGGTTTGGACAGGAAGTAAAGGTCAAATTGGGGTCATGTTTTTGTAAATATTTTTGACAATTAACAATCTGTACAATGGTACACAAAATGTTAATTTACCTCTTGTGGTTGTTGAGATACGATTTTTTTAAATATTAAACTTTGACTTCCGGTTTGGACAGGAAGTAAGGTCAAATTGGGGTCACTTTTGTGTAAATATTTTTCAACAATTAACAATCTATACAATGGTGCAAAAAATGTGAATTTACCTCTTGTGGCTGTTGAGATATGATTTTTATGAAATATTAAACTTTGACTTCCGGTTTGGACAGGAAGCAAGGTCAAATTGGGGTCACCATTTTGTAAATATTTTTTGACAATTAACGATCTGTACAATGGTGCAAAAATTGTGAATTTACCTCTTGTGGTTGTTGAGATATGAATGTTTTATATATTAAACTTTGACTTCCGGTTTGGACAGGAAGTAAAGGTCAAATTGGGGTCATGTTTTTGTAAATATTTTTGACAATTAACAATCTGTACAATGGTACACAAAATGTTAATTTATGTGGTTGTTGAGATACGATTTTTTTAAATATTAAACTTTGACTTCCGGTTTGGACAGGAAGTAAGGTCAAATTGGGGTCACTTTTGTGTAAATATTTTTCAACAATTAACAATCTATACAATGGTGCAAAAAATGTGAATTTACCTCTTGTGGCTGTTGAGATATGATTTTTATTAAATATTAAACTTTGACTTCCGGTTTGGACAGGAAGCAAGGTCAAATTGGGGTCACCATTTTGTAAATATTTTTTGACAATTAACGATCTGTACAATGGTGCAAAAATTGTGAATTTACCTCTTGTGGTTGTTGAGATATGAATTTTTTAAATATTAAACTTTGACTTCCGGTTTGGACAGGAAGTAAGGTCAAATTGGGGTCACCTTTTTGTAAATATTTTTGAACAATTAAGGATCTGTACAATGGTGCAAAAATTGTGAATTTACCTCTTGTGGTTGTTGAGATATTATTTGTTTAAATATTAAACTTTTACTTCCGGTTTGGACAGGAAGTAAGGTCAAATTGGGGTCACCTTTTTTGTAAATATCTTTTGTGAATTAACGATCTGTACAATGGTACAAAAATTGTGAATTTACCTCTTGTGGTTGTTGAGATATGATTTTTTTTTATATTAAACTTTGACTTCCGGTTTGGACAGGAAGTAAGGTCAAATTGGGGTCACTCACAACTCGTGTTTCATCTACTTATTAAGTTCTAAGTACATGCCAAGTTTCAAGTTCATGTGAAGTTTGCTAGTATGTGTTTGTTTGCGGACAAGATGGGGGAGAAGAAGAAGAAGAAGAAGAAGTAAAAAATTGGGAATTCTTCTCATAGGGGATAGTGCATTTCAATTGGTGACGATCGAAATTCATTTGCAATTTATCAATATTAACTTATATCTCTAAAAAATTAACTAAGAAAGAACATCTATTAAGAAATCATCATTTCCCAGTAGGTTTGACACCATCACCAATTGAACACTGAATTTTTGGCATGTAATTTCTCTCATACATACATGTTTTTAATTGCTTGTCGTTTATATGCAGTAATTGGGCAATGTTGGAATGATGTGACCAGGAGATATGCGCGGTGATGGTACAATACATATATTAGTATCTATGTATGTATATGTATTTAAGTATCAAGAGAATTAAGTACTCGTACTCAAGTACATTTTTTCTGTACACAAACTCATACTCATGACAAGTGTGTTTGGATCAAAATTGCACCTGTCAAACGTGATTCCTCTTTGAGAAAATATAATCATTTTGTCAAAAGGCCGGGAAAACAGGTCAGGTAAGATTGATTCCTGAACTATCCGTTTGTAGGTTTTAGATCAGGAAACACTAGTTCCCACGTGTTTTATGTGTATATGTTGTATTTATTTAATTTTTTTATTATATTTAGATTTTTCGATGTATATAGAAATACGAGAAGCGTATTGACAGGACTGGTGCCTTTTTCTACATAATTAATTCTCGCAGTCAATTTGGGCTAGTGGCCTTTATCTTTTGATCCAAACCGGCCTATATTTGGGGCCTGACAGAACAAAAATAGAATACTGAGATATGTTTAATACAAGCAAATTGTCTTCATTCTCGTAATTGTATGCATGACGCACGTGGTGACATTTTACTAATGTTGTTTTCAATTTCGTGAGTCTTCATTCTTCAATAAGAAAGATAATTACAATTGACATGATGATATAATTATTCAGTATCTCTTCGATGTACAAGTCAGCAGAAATGGTTTATATTGTGTTTAAAATCTCGCCTTACCATCACCCCTCCATTTTTATTTTTTGTTCATTATACTAAATAAAATTAAAAACTTTAAAAAGCAACCCCTCCCCCAAAAAAATGAAGTAAATAAAATAACACACAAATAATAATTAATTTAAAAATAATTATACTAAAACTAAGCGTTATTGCACTCTCCTTGGAATGTAAGGGGAATCATCTAAAATTATGTTTGAAAAAAAAAACACCCCCTTTAATTGTTGAACCACACGCAAGAGATAATTGTTGCAACACAGGGGGACTTGGTTGAGAATATGCCGACCAAAGATAGACTTTTGAGACGTTAGCAGACCGTGCCATTGTTATCGTGCCCATGCTAAGAACGCGGTTGGGGTGCCAATTATATTATTGCATGCATGCCCGGGTGGAGGTTATTTCCAACCCTCCCCCAAACACCGCTTAAAACAACACTTTTTCTTATCCAACCAAACAGTTTTTTAGATTACAACTATAAACTCTGCAGCCCTCATTATTGCCCGATCTGGACAATTTGAACACATAACCCCAATCCTCCATTCACTGCACTGCGGATCATATTTAAAATTCTTCTCGTTTGGAAATTCCTCAACTCTATGGCCCCAACTTACCTCCAGGTATTTGTAAAACTTTACCAGCGTGACAGCAGACTGCGCAGCAGCGGCGTAGCCAGGACATTTTCAGTGGGGGCACAGGTAGGGGTAGCATTGCTTTACAGTGGGGGCCCAGGGGGTATGGGTTTTTCCCTTTTCTTTTTCTTTTCTTTTTTTGGGGCACTATCGGGATTTTTCGTGGGGACACTGGAAATTTGTGTGGGGGAATGTGCTCCCCCAGGACCGACCCCCCCCCCCCCCCAACCCCGTGGCTACGCCACTGCTGTGCAGACTCACTGACAGCACAACACTCATCACACCAACAAGTTCAAAATCAGCCGGACATGGGGCCTTCAGCTACACTAGTCCCAGACTATGGAACAACCTCCCCATGCAAATTAAATCCGCCAATCCACTTCAATTTCGAGTTTTCTTTTCATTTTGTGCAGCGCCTTGGTCTAGTCGCTAGGATACGTGTGCTTTAAGAATCGTGTACAGTATGATTATTGACATTTTCAGAATGTCTGGTAATTGACGCCTCGGGGATGGATAAAGGACGGCACATTACCAAGGAAGAGGGCTCTCAACAAAAATTACGATGAATTAACACGCCAGGTTATACAAAGAGAGGGCAGTTGTCCCATTCCACCTGGTTCCGCCTATGCCCCCTCAAACTTTATGCAGGCCCATCTAGCTAACATGGCACGTTCTTTTCACCAAAAAATACGGCAGACTGAAGTCATCATAAAGCGCTCAGAATGAACCACTGAATAATCATGTAATGCCGAATCAAGTAGGAACGCGGCAGAAACATTTTCTAGGGCCTCAAGGCGGGCCTCGCCCTCACGCCGATGAGCCTTGCTCGTTTGGCAAAATAAGTATTGATTCTTGCGTATTCTTAAAAGTGTACATGACAGGCTAGGGAGGTGGGTGCGGTCAAACAAAGGCGAATTGGTATACGTGGGTCTGCCCCACAGGTCGCCACTGTACATAACTAAATTTTATGATCACACTCTATGATAATCCATCAAGAATATACAGAGCCACTGTGTGTTAAAGGTCATATATTTACTTTATTACTACATTTGTGCCAAGTTCACAATTTGTAATGCCAAAAAACTACTTTCACATAAAGACAAGAAAATGTTAAATATCTAACCTGTATCATACATGCAAAATGTTTACCCTTTCTTCTATACATTTTGATAAGAAACATTTCGGATTCATTCGAATAACATAGACATCTGTTTTTTTCGTTCAACAAGGGAAAAAAAACAGAAATCCCCACTCAAAAAAGGTTCAGAATTTATGTGCTGTAAATATAAATGTATAGTTTTATAACCAGAGAGGGCGCTACACAGCGAACAGGGCAGATCTCTGTAAAAATGATTGCAGTTTTTGAAATGTAAAAAGTGTTATTGTTTAATGCTCTTGTTATTACACCTGTTAATGTTTCCAATCCATACAAACAAATACTCTTTAAAAACACTTCTTTGCATAAGCAGCCTTAAATGGCAAGGTTACAAAAAATAAAGAAACTCAAACAAAAATACTAAAGGGAAAAAAAATCTCCGTAAAATTTCAATGTTGTTTGAACAATAAAAACCATCTTTATGGCACCATAATCAGTAAGTTTGTAGATTGTAGTATGTAGTTTTTTGTTTTCTGTCACTATTTCTATCGTTATTTTGTGATATTAAGTGATATTAGTGATATTAAGTTTTAGTCTAAACCAATTTTCAGTTTCCATTAGACATGAGCACCAAAACCTACATGTAACTGACATGTCTAAAAACAAGTACAACAGAAATTAAATTAAATCAAATAAAATCAGTGGATAATCCACATCACACAACACAAACATTAATCTAGATTTAGTTTAATTGATAACAAGTCTCACAAAAGACACACATTCCATTAACAAATAATGTGCAGTAACTACATGACTGACCACTGAAAGAAAAAGTTATTAAAAATGGATTGAGAAAGAATTCACCACTCACAAGGAATCAAAGTGATGATACACCCCCCTCCTGTTTTCTTTTTAGCCAAAAGATCGAGAAGCCTTCTGTTTTTTATTTGTTGACACTCAACTTTTTGTAAATACAATTGTAAACATCAACAGTTAAAGGGAATTTACAACTTCTGTACTGTTTTTGCATACTTTCTTTTTTCAAGTTTGAATCAAGATATACACCTAACAACCAACCTGTGAACGTTTCAGCTCAATGGTGGTGAAAAATATGAGAAATCATAATTAGCCAGTTTTACATAAAAACACTCGGAGCAAAAAGTTGCTGACTGGCAACTTCTTGAAAATGTGCATAAAGATTGTTCCTGTTCTCTCTGAAATGAGTGCACTTGAGACAGAAAGGTTTTCAGAATTATTGGTACCTTGACCAATTTCACATCAAGTTAGTTTTCTGGAATTTGTTTTTGTAACGGAGTAATTATTAATATCTTGTATTGTGTGTCCCTTCCCTGTAACTGTTCAGTGTACATTTTCATGTACACATTATGTACAGAAGGACAATACTATTGTGACTATACCTTTACATAATTATGTCCAATGTCAACATTAAATAATTATTAATGTATAATAAATTCTAAAGAATACAATTCATACTGTCTTGTTCATACTTACATATTATTTACATTAAGGTTTTTTTCTAGAGACAAGATTTTACAATACTAACAGTCACACTACCTTTGTTTTTTAATGTTTCACTTATTCAGGGCTTGAAATAAACACTGGACCAGTAGACTGAAGCTAGTGTTATAAGTATTGGTAACCCCCCCCCCCCCCAACCCGATTGTACAACTTGCATTTTCTACCATGAACTTAATGGGTAATGTACAACATTACTATTTGATAAGGTACATGTACATTCATTTTAACACTCTACAGAGGTGTGATTTCACAAAAGTAAAAAAGAAAATCCTGAAAAATGGGTAGCAGGCTGGGGTCTCCCTTTAGTATCGAGGACAAAGCCCCCTGAACCTCCTGGATGTTTAATTTGGGAGGATTTACAGACTCTCCACATCCCCACAAACAAGAAACAAGAGGTTTGGACACAATACTGGCTACTTTTTTCTTTCCTTGGTGGTTCGTTCTCTTTTGGGAGATTTGTAACAAATCCTGAAATCAGGAAAACTCCTGAGAAATCACATGCCCGACTCTAGTACTCCAAAAAACATCATAAAACTAACCTTTAAACATTTCATCACAATATAAAGCTCATGTTTTTGAGAAAACGCTTTTAACACTTTAACGCTTTTCAAAAGGTTGCCAGAAAATCACATTAATTTTCCCTGTATGATGAAATAATTTATCAGTTAGTTTTTAGAAAATAATTGGTTAATTTGATAATCTGGTCAATTCCAATGCTGAACCTCATGAGCTTTATCCTAAAAATGTATTGCTTTTCTTCTGAATCACAACTTGTTTTTATCCCTAAGACTAAGCTAGTTTTAAGCAATGGATGAAAAACAAGCCCCATGTTCAATACTGGTTTCAAGTGTTCTTCTTTCTTGTTTTCCTTCTGAAATTAACTCTGCTGATCTAGACTTTCAATACCCATAGATCTAGGGCTGATCGTGACGTACATGTAAGTGCATCTCCAAAAAAAAAATTAAAAAAATAAAAATTAGTGCATATACAGCAAACATGAACATTCAGACAAACAGTGTAGAACGTGCCTATTTTTGTTTTGATGTCCAACACGTTTACAGAACGCCACACAATGAACTTGGATTCTCAATCAACATTCGCCCAATTTCTGCATAGTTTGAAAACCTACCATGAATGCCCTTTTATTATAAGGAGCTACAGACTTGGATCTGAAATGGCAGAGCATCCAAGTTCAAATGCTATATCATTACATTGGAGGCTGAAGATGCATTTTGCTACTAACCAGCCATATTGTTATAATGTAGTGTGATGGTCGAGCGGTTTAGTGCATCGGATTTGTGTTCTGATGGCTGAGTCGTCAGAATGTGGGTTCGAATCCCAACCGCGGCCGGGGTACTTGTGTCGTTGAGCAAGACACTTTACCGTAATTGCTTCTCTCCACCCAGGGGTAAATGGGTACCTGTGTGGGCAGAGTTGGTTGTTGTGTTTGATTCGCCCTATATGCGCTGTAATGGCAGCAATTGAGCTGTATACTCCCCAGGGAGCTGAGATGGTTTCAGGAATGATTTATAAGCCTGATGAGCAGGGGTAATAATATAATGCGCCTTGAGCACCAGTTTGGTGGGTACGTGCGCTATATAAGTCTAAATTATTATTATTATAATATAATGTTGGGTGGTGGGAAGGAGAGAGGGGCGGGGACAGAGGAGGGGAGTGCCAATGATCTACTAGGGGTATGGAAAAAGTGAAACAATATAATTGATGTCAGAGCAATGTGTTGTTTGATTTATCTATTTGTGTAATGTACAAAATAAAGTTTCTAGTGTAAGGTATAATTTATATTCTGACCCCTGTCAGCAATCACCTTGGTAAAATTCAGAAAATAGAGAAATCTACAAAGTATTATTATGTACATGTATGTGTAAGGGAAAAGATAATGACTTGTGCCATGTCTTTGAGAAACAAAAAATGTCAAGTACATAGCATCCTAGTTGATTACATTTCCACACCATACATTAGGAATGCATGTACAATTGTACATGTAACAATGTAATGAACCATCGCAAAATTGATGACACAAAATACACACTACATGTGTGTATTTCATCTCTTTAAAACCCTCCTACAATCATTGAAATTTTTAAAACAACCCATTCAGGCCACTCCAAGCCATTAGCTGTTGCCAGTGGCCTCCTATGGTTACCCTTCTGTGCACTGTCAACACCACTGAGATTGCAGGGTAAGGTGGTCTCCTATTGATACATTGCAGGCCATACTATTCAAACATTTACAGTGGCCTTGGGTGGCACATGGTTGATTTTGTAAGATTACTTGGAAAGGACAGCAGGCTTGTACATGTACATGTACATGTATGTACTGAAGGTTTCTCAAGAGCAGAATTTTGTGGATCGGAGTGGCCTCCATGTGTAGGAGGGTTATACCATGTAAATTAATTACTTCTACTTTTTGCTTAAGATTAGAGTGTACACATAAAAGTTCACAAAATTTCACCTGTAAATATGGAATATATGTGGCTATTACTTGATAAAAACTTTCCTCGAACTCGAGTGCATGTACATGTACATGTACATGTATACTGAAACAATGGAGTGTACCAAGAACCACATCTAATGTACATTGTACAAATACATTGTACATTATACAAAATACATGTACATGTATACATGAGCACTGATGTAGAATATGTGACTGCATAAAACCCTAAAAGGTAATAATTGAATTTAAAGCTACATTGTATAATAGTACAGTACCCCCCACCTGTAATAGTTAAGTTTTACCCCAAACAAATACAAAGTAAACAAACAAAGCTAATTTATGCCGTTTTGGTCCTTGTAATTTTGTTTTACGCACTAAATATTACAGGAAGCTATTTGTATCTAGAATGAACAGTACATTACAGAGCACTTGTCCACTTTTCCCCTTTTTACATAATTTTTGCATCAATTATGAAAATAGTTTCTTTTCAAGGTAATTTGGGATGAAAGTTTCAGACTGAATCTAACATTAACATTCACGTGTGAGGATACTTTTCGGCGCACATTTATACGGCCGCAATCATTTTTGCCAGACTCTTAGATTATGGTCACACTCGTGAATTATAGAAAATGTGATACAGTCAGCATTTTATGCCATTGCTGGTAATTCCTGAGTAATAAACTGCTTAAGACGTTCTAAGTACTGCCCGTATAACTCCACGTCATTGTGACCAGCGCCCTCCACCCATAGTGGTTCCACAGTGCGAGGGCAACGCTCGTAGATAGCTAACCCATGTGAGAAATCAATCACTTCGTCTTCGGTGCCGTGGATGACAAGGACCGGGGATGTTACCTTAGAGACTTTGTCAATACTGTAATTAATGACAAATATTGAAAAGAATAAAATATAAGCAAAAAAAGAATGAAAGATTCATACATGTACTTCACGTGAATGAAAACCTTCTGAACCTTCTGAAGTTGTAGTCAGCAGGGCGAATCTAGTCCGTATGTCGCAATTCCCTTCTCTTGAGCTTTGCATGGTATACTAAATTGTTAATTTATTATCATCTTTTGAATTGTACTGTAAAACACTGTACATCAACCAAACCTGCTGATTGCTGTGTGAAAGGAATCCGTATATATTTAAATGAAAAATAAACATGAACTACAGTATTTGCAGATCTTGTTAATATTGCCATAATCATACATGTACCATTTCAATGATCATTTTAACATATGAGTGGCAGTGATGCAGGACAATTTCGCAGTTCACTGCATAGAGTGGGTAATTATGGTCTAATACAGGACAGCTCTCCTTGTATAGAAAACAATACCTTTAATTACATTTAATTAATAGTATTTATCACCCATGTTTTTCACTATTTTAAAGGAATTTTCAGCAATTTTCTTGTTTATTGGAAGATTGATATTTGCTATGCAAATTGATCCCTGTACCTACATCCGTGTACATTTAAATTTAGTTAAAATTTAAATACACTGTGAATTTAGTTACATGTACATGTACATCATACCTCCCAAACGGACTTTTTCCTTCTCCAAATATTCATCAAATTTCTGTCAACTTCTGACAGCTGTTACAGTATTTACTTGTATCTTGTGCCTTTATCTTGTGCATCATGGTTCATATGAAGCTGAGTCACTTCTGTGCAATATTAATAAATCACTTCATACTCTTGCAACTACATGTATGTAAAATACATGTACAATGTATGTACAATGGTTGCCATCAAAAAATACAAATTTTACAAATTTTTGCGTAGAGATATTCACATTCTGCGTGTACATCTTACATCAATAAATAATCAATCCAATCCAATCAATCAATCAATGTACTATTCATGAGGTTTGTTCACACAAATCTATCCAAAAATCTACACTGTACTCTCAAAGGGTCAGTGACTCACTGACCCAGGGGTGACTCATTTGCATTACTACACAATCATTGCTAGCTGTTACATGTACCATAGATAGAGGACTTGATGCTACAATGTAGATTTTGTAAAGTGTACCGTACACAGTGTAAATTTATGTACAATTCACACATTTCACAGATGCCACAGAGTACATTGCCTTGGTCATGGTGCCCCTTAAAAATGTTCACGTCTGTCCATTCTGATATTCTAATGGAAGTGCTCTTTACTCAGGAAAAGATGCCATGTTCCAACAAGAATGAAATTCCTGGCTGGGTACATACATGTACATTGTATTCAGTACTTGTGGTTAGTAGTGACCCAAAATGCACATGTACATGTATGCACATCAAAAGTGTGCCATCCTGCTACAAAAAGTACAATCCTGCCCATGGCATTGTACTCCAAATGTGCACACGCACAACAAGTGTGGTACACGAGAAGTTTGGCTACTCTGCGTAAGACTGATCATCATGGGAGGGCGCTCTACATTACTTGCTTCATGTCATTCCTTCATGTACACATGTTGTTCCTTCATGTAATACATGTACATGTATGTTTTTCGGGTCTAGCAGCGCATGCAGATCTACCAACTAGACAAATGGTTCTTTTGTTCTCTGCTGATGAGGGCAACAAGATGCAACAACTTTTTACATTTGTTACATTTTGTTGCATTGAGCTGTGGTTAAACGAAATTTGTCAGTCGTGTATTTTGTACATGTATCAAGCACTATTTAGTATTATTATGTTACATGTTTACAATTTTGTGATCATTATATACATATATATCTGTGCAGCAACAAGTATTGTTGTCACTTTATGTATGACATAATTTGCTTACAAATATATGAAGCC
The DNA here is from genome assembly GCA_029582265.1 of Zoroaster sp. YZ-2022. NCBI lineage: Eukaryota > Metazoa > Echinodermata > Asteroidea > Forcipulatida > Zoroasteridae > Zoroaster > Zoroaster sp. YZ-2022. The sequence continues at coordinate 14,220,485 of CM055834.1, read as the reverse complement.
CCCAAGCACAGTATTAGTCAGCAATACCTTTGGGTGTCTTTTGGATGTCCTGTTTGCATAATGGACACCATGTTTTATGTGTAATACACATGTAGAAGTTTTGTAAGTTAGATATTTAGAAACCCTGTTTTTCAAAGCATAATTTGGACGCCCTATTTCCAAATCCTGACTTATACTCTGCCCCCAAGGTCATACTGAGGTAGGTAAAAGTTATAATACAGTAGTCAGCAAAAGCTTGTCTTACCTCTATGATGCCAGCCTGCTATATGTATACCCAGTATTCTGCACTGTATTAATAACACTCCTACAATCAGTGCAATTTTTTAAACAACCCATTCAGGCCACTCCAAGCCATTAGCTGTTGCCAGTGGCCTCCTATGGTTACCCTTCTGTGCACTGTCACACCACTGAGATTGCAGGGTAAGGTGGTGTCCCATTGATACATTGTAGACCATACTAATATGTTCAAACATTTACAGTGGCCTTGGGTGGCACACAGTTGATTTTGTAAGATTACTTGGAAAGGACAGCAGGCTTGTACATGTATGTACTGAAAGTTGCTAAAGAACATAATTTAGTGGATCGGAGTGGCCTCCATGTGTAGGAGGGTTAATGTGCGTGGTAACGAGTTTAGCTACCTTGCTTGAGAGCATTATGAGAATTAACCATAACGCACTAGACCCTAGTTGCTACAATCCCGGCCAAAATAGTTGGGACACGTGACAATAAACATACCCTCCTCTGTCCCCGCTCCCCCGCTCCCACACTCCCACGCTCCCCCATCAATGTTGTTATCTCCAGCCGGAGCACAGACCTTGGAATGAGAGCCAACATTGTCAGGGGGCCGGGGGGCCCAGCGAGATTTGACCGGGATTGTCTGAATTCCTTTGTAGTATTTGTGAGCGACATGCCCATTTTATCCATGCGCTTCTTGTCTGTCTTTCTGAATTTTATTTTATTTCAGTTTTTTATTTTATTTTATTATTACAGTAGTATTATTATTTTTTCCCCTGGAGGGGTGTTTGGTTTTGTTTCCCAAACATGAAATGGCGTCCAAAGGTTGAATTAAAGAACATTTATTTTGGGGAAAAATAATAAAATATTATTGTAGAACCACAAAAATACACAATCCTTCTACTTGGGTGTGATTCGAACCTACGATCCCCGCGTTCCAACGCAGAAGTCTTGGCCAATACACCACAGTGGTAACAGCTGAATTGTAGGCAAAGGTTGAATTAAAGAACATTGGGAAAAATACAACAACATTTAAAACAAAAATAATATAATATTACTAGGGTAGGACTCGAACCTATGATCCCCGCGTTCCACAGGAGGTGTCTTATCCACTATACCACCGTGGTATCCGCCGACAATACCACAGTTCATACGTCGATGGATAATGTAACCACGGTTCACCACTGGACAATAAAGAAGTAGAGTCACTCCCTTCCTTTCTATTTTAGTATCGATGGATCACCGTTGGATTTTTCGTCAAAATAACAGAATGAGGGGATGAAAACAAATTGAAGAGGCTTGTATGTTGTTTTTGTATCCTAATGTGCTTTTCGCGTTGAACAAAAACTCTCTTTTGGGAACTTATGGACCAAAATGGCATGGTGAACCGTCATGGTGAACCGTGTACGGTGCACCCTACAATAAAGTTCTGATCATCTGTGTTATGCGCGCAAGCGCATTGCAGCCATGCATCGTGCTTAACCCTATTCTACACGCATCGTTCCATTTGGCACGATTTGACAGTAAAAACAAAGATCTCTTTCTTGAGGGCGCTATATATCTGCCGCAACGTGTTGTGAAGACTTTTTATTAATGAAAAACTATTGTATACCCATATATGGAAGTTCTCGGCGAAAATAAATGTCGTCACTACTACCGGTGCCAATTAACCGGTCGGAAAGTTTCGATAGTCGGGGTGCGTTCCCCAAACTCTCGGCGCCATTTTGTTTACGCATACATTGTGTGTAGTTGATAATCGTGACAAACAATCGCTAAACATCCTTCAATATCAGTAACCATCCGAGATCGTATCGGATCCAAAATGCCTTCAAAGAAACATAAAGACCCTGTGATGGTTCCGAACTTCTCAAATTCGGAATTGAATGATGAAATCATAGCATTTTTGTTCCATGAATCTGACGATGACGAATCTTGTAGTGAAAGCAGCGATAGTGAAGATGCCACATCAGTCATGTAAATTTTCATAGATTCGCCAAATATTATCCAATTTTACCCATTTCTTTTGTATTTATAGAGGAAAGGGATGTGTTATACTTATAAAAGCATAAAGAAACACATTCAATATACTTGAATGCTTGAAAAATGTAAATAAATTTAAAAAAAAATTAAAATGGGGGAAAAAATGTCATCATCTAATTAATTATTCATGAATAATTAGCATGTAATTTGCATTTTTTTCATTTTTTTTTTTCATTTTCTGGAAGCTTGGGAGTTTTAGCTTTGTATTGATATGCTACTTGTTTGTTTTCAATGCTTAGATCACATAATAAATTCAATTTTAAAAACAACATGTTAATGCCACTTAAAATACCCCATTTTGGTGCATGTAGATAGGGTTAAACAATATTTTCTGAACTAATATTCTTATGAATGAATAAAATTGCACCCAAAAACATGTTATCACTTAAAAGAGAGTTCGTGTTCAACGCGAAAAGCGTATTAGGATACACAAACAACATAATTATAAGCCTCTTCAAGGGAGTGAGTCTCCTTCTTTATTGTACAGTTAAATATTCTTTAATTCAACCTTAGTGTCTATTTCAGCGGGTCCCACGGTGGTGTAGTGGTTGAGACATGTGCGTTGGAATGCGGTGATCGTAGGTTCGAATCCCACCCGTGTAAAACAATTGTGTGTTTTTCTCCGCAGAACTCGGAAAACACTGAGTATACAGTACTTATCACACGTTAGGTTAAATCTACAATATTATTTTTCCCCAAAATAAATGTTCTTTAATTCAACCTTTGGATGCCATTTCATGTTTGGGAAACAAAACCAAACAAAATAATAGTACTACTGTAATAATAAAATAAAATAAAAAACTTAAATAAAATAAAATTCACAAAGACAGACAAGAAGCGCATGGATAGAATGGACATGTCGCTCACAAATACTACAAGGGAATTCAGACAATCCCGGCCAAAATAGTTGGGACACGTGACAATAAACATACCCTCCTCTGTCTCCTCTGTCCCCGCTCCCCCGCTCCCCCGCTCCCCCGCTCCCCCGCTCCCCCGCTCCCCCGCTCCCCCACCAATGTTGTTATCTCCAGCCGGAGCACAGACCTTGGAATGAGAGCCAACATGGTCAGGGGGCCGGGGGACCCAGCGAGATTTGACCGGGATTGTAGGTACCATCCTCAATCCTTCAAAATCCTCCGATTGCCCTACCCCAAAAAATGCATTCATCCTCAATCCTCCAAAATCCTCCAAAATTTTGCACTATGTTCAAAATAAGTGGTACTCACCTCCTCAATCCTCCAAAATTCTCCAACCATAAAAACAGTGCTGGGAAGGGAGGTAGGGAGGAAAGGAGGGAGGGACGGATGGGTAGGGAATGGTAATGGATAGGATAGGGTAGGGGTTGGGATTTTTTTATCTATTTATTTTATTTTTTATTTTATTTTTTTTATTTTATTTTTTTTAGTTTTTAATTTTTTTATTTATTTTTTTTTTAATTTAAAAAAAATAATAATAATTTTTTTTATTATTTTTATTTTTAATTTTTTTTTCAAACACCATTCATCCTCAATCCTCCAAAATCCTCATGTTTTTCAAACACCATTCATCCTCAATCCTCCAAAATCCTCATAGCTTCAATCACCATTCATCCTCAATCCTCCAAAATCCTCATGTTTTTCAAACACCATTTAAAAACTCGTTTATGGGTAATTGGAACCGAAAAGTGGAACCGGGTAATGACAGTTTTGGTCGGGTATCCGGATAACCGGATACCCAGCACAGCCTTATGATTGTGACGGTATTGTCCCTTTAACTTAAGCATTAACGCATCAGTTTGTCATGGATAGCCCAAATCCACCATTCATGGAGTGCAATGCTGTTTACTACAATGTAGGTTATTACACAACTGGCACATACGTGAAGGTACAGTACACAATTGTAATGTAGTACTAAAGGCAGACTTATGACTGGCCGTTAGTCTTTAGTATCTAGGTCAATGGTCAAGAGGAACTTTTCCCAAACCACTAGGGGCCAATTTCATAGAGTCGCTAAGCAGCCAATTTTTTGCTTACTGTACTTTTTTCATTTCATAGCGCTGCTAACCGTTGAGCATAGAGAAAGGCATGCTAACTTGCCAGCCATTATTGCTAGCAAATGAGTGATGCAACAATACAAATCTATGGTGAACAAGCACGTGCCACTCTGAATTTTCGGGACCGTACTCAAGTTCCCTCAGCCTTATGTTCCCTCAGCCCTATGTTCCCTCAGCCCTATGTTCCCTCAGCCCTATGTTCCCTCATCCCAAAATAGACCCTATGTTCCCTCAGCCCTATGTTCCCTCATCCCAAAATAGACCATAGGGTCTATTTTGGGATGAGGAACATAGGGTTGAGGGAACATAGGGCCTAATTTGGATTTAAAAAAATGTTAGGCATTGAGGGAACATAGGGCTGAGGGAACATAGGGCTGAGGGAACATAGGCATGACCCCGAATTTTCTTGCTAACCTGTGAAGCTTAAAATGCTTCAAAGACTAGAAAAGGCGCACTAGTGATGTATACTACAGTGTACATACATGTACACATACTGTACATGGTGTACCTGTGATAATTTGTGAATATGTAAATGACACTTGTTTTATGCGTACATACATACGGCATTATACTAATTTGCATACCAAACAAAAACGTTAAATTGCTGTTGCACTGAAAATGCAAAGTACGTTCTGTATGCAGTCACCAATTATATGAAGCAGGCCAACCCAAAAAATAAATAAAAGGAATTTTAAAAATACAGAATTTTCTGATGAAGTACTGTATGTTGAGGAAACAACCCTAACTATGCATAATATAACAAGATGCAACAAATGTTGAACGTCTTGATGCAATCAACAGAGAATAGAAAACAATTGTTGCAGCTGGCAGGTGGATCTTGTTGCAATAATTTAATGCGCCTTGAGCACCAGTTTGGTGGATACGTGCGTTATATAAGTCCACATTATTATTATTATTCAGCAGGATGCACACTTTTCAGTTGTTGCATTGTCTTACATTTAGCAGGCTGCATGGGAAAGTTAACCAGTTGACGTCGGGAATATTTATTTTTTTCCAGTCCCCCGTGCGGGTTTATTTTCAGTGAAAAATCTGAAAAAATTTCTAGCCGTTAATAATTTTTTTTGTCAATGAAACTAAGTTCGGACACCCAAATAAACACCTTTACTCATTGACATTTCGAGAATTAAATGGCTAGTTTTTTAATTACGGTTGTGTTTGTTCAGCACAATTAGGCCATTGGCAAGCTCCGAAGCAACGGCCTATTAGCGACCAGCGCCCGGTCGAAAAGACGGCATACCTGGAGTGTGGAGTGTCGTGGCCGAGCGGTCTAGCGCACCGAACTCAAGTTCTGGTGTTGCCAGCAGCAGGGTGTGGGTTCGAGCCCCGGTCGTGACACTTGTGTCCTTGAGCAAGATACTTAACCATAATTGCTTCGTCCTTCGGATGGGACGTTAAGCCGTAGGTCCCGTGTACTAGATTAAGTAATGCACGTAAAAGAACCCAGGACACTTATCGTGGAAGTGTAAGGGGTTTACCCCGGTGTTTCTGGTTCACATTGCAAGCGCTCTTGTTTACAGGTTTCCTCAGGCTTTCGAGCTTACAGTGCTTAAGTGCGCTTTTCTGAGGCATCCCTTGGTTTCATTACCAGAAATGATAAATGAAATGAATGAAATGAAATACCTGGAGAGAGATCGAAGGCCTCGCAAAAAATGGATTAAATCCATCTTTACAAATTCTTGGCTTGTACGTCAAAGGATTAGGCAAAAATCAATAAAAAGAGTGAACTCGTTCAGTGTTTGCAGTGCATTTGTCCAGGGCCACCGAACCGTGACCCCATGGACTCCGAGAAACGATTGCGTGTATACAAGTCAGCCGCCACGACGGCACGCCACGTGTGGCGTGTTGACAAGTCTCCCGGTAACACACACAAAAATCGGAATGCGTGTTTAGACGCTCTCCGATCCGCTGTACAAAAAAAAATTGCGTGTATACACGGCCTCCGAAGCGAACTGGTTAACCAGTTAACTGACCGAAACTGCACTGACCGTGTAGAAATTTTCTAACTGGCTAACCAAAACCAATATTTTTAAAAATACGGCCAACTATTTTGGCAGAATTTTATTGATACTTTTTGATTGAAAACTTATACACATTGTGGCGTCTATGACATTGTGTCATTTGCCGACGATCTAGTTTATGTGGCCGTCAGGTGTCGACTTTCAGTTAACCGACCGTAAATGTTTCAGTTAAACAGCTAGCACTACTCCTACTCCTAGCACTACTGTTTTGGAAAGAATGTCGTATCCGGCCGCCACTTTTTAAGGGCTTTTTAAAAAAAAAATTGCAACCACTAACCAGTTAAAAAATCATTCTATCGATTTTTGGTGGTACAGAAAGCGAAAACTATCTTTAAAATCCACTTTTATGATGGTTTTCGGACTTGATTTCCCTTCTAAAAAAAATCCTCCCCTTCAGAAAATAGAAGTATCCTATTATAGTTGCCACTACCATGACTACGCATGTACAATGACTGTGTTGGTCACTAATTGTGGAGTTTACAAGATCAGACTGACATGACTGAGGAAGTCATCGCATACCAATAATGCCCAATTTTTCATGAAATAATGTAAATATCTTGGAATAATTTGAAGTATATGTCCATCATCATCCATATGTTCTCCACCTTACCAGGTAGGTAAGATTATATTATTGGTTATATTTAATGAAAAATAGTGGCGGCCAGATACGACATTCTACCCACTGTTTTTTCCCTCTTGCAACAGCAATTTTATTTTATTCAGTTGCCGCTTTGTACTGTATGTAAATGAATACAATGTCGTACAATGTGCGTGCACATTTTCTTTCTTTCTTTCTTTCAAATGAGATAGTTCACAAATTGATTGACCAAAGCATTAAATTGTTGAACACTCCAAAGGAGTTGTTTTTTGACCAGCAATTGAGTTATCACGCTGCATCATAACTTCCTTTATTCACTTAACCCTCGTACTATAGCTGCACTTTAGTGGCAAGTAGCTATAGTGGTCAAAACCAGTCAACTGCCTGTTTTGACTGTTGACCCAAATGTGCACACAGGGGCATTTTTGACTGGTTTTTACTGTCATTTTGACCACCCTGAACAATACCAGACAATGCTTTTACAAGTCAAAAATGTTTTAAAGATAGTTTTCGCTTTCTGTACCCCCAAAAATCGATGGAATCATTTTTTAACTGGTTAGTGGTTGCAAAAAAATTTCCAAAAAACCTTAAAACTGTCTTCTGACAGACACTGTTCTTCGACCCCCTTTCCCAAAGCAGTGTTTACCCACCTTGGAAATGCATCAAACCACCATGTCTTCTTTGTGTCAGGAAAAGCCACTCGCATCCCTGACATCAGTGGAGAATGGAGTATGACGGCAGCACATTCATACCGTGCCGCCAGATCTATCGTAGGCACTGTACCGATGCTTTGTCCATAGAGGATAATGCTTTCTGGACTAATGCCGTAACGGGAGCGGAGGGCTTGCCACGCAGCGTCGATGTCAGAATACAGGTTCCGTTCCAGTGGCTTACCACTGCTGGCCCCATACCCAGAGTAGTCATAGCTAAATATATTGCAGTTAATTCTTGAACCAAGTCCAATGTAGAAACTACTCATTTGTCCAATGTCTACTGCATTCCCGTGGCTAAAAAGAACAGTGTAACGGGGGTTGGAGGCACAGCGTACAAACATGCATGCTGTTCTATTTCCTCGTTTATTACGGGAGTAGAACACTTCAATAGATTCAAGTTCACGATCAGAATACTGCCATTCCGCTCGTTCAGTCAGATTCAACGTACCTTTGCTACCAGTTTCGTCCGTGACGATATTGTACGTAGGTTCCGGGGGCAAGAAAGCCAGCTTGGCTGCGATCCGAGACGGACATGGCGGACAGCAGAATAAGCAACATAATTCACCGACAGTAAGGCCGTTCATTCTGACTACCGGCCTTCGGATTCACCACCAACAAATGCTAGGTGAAATTCTCCTCACTCCCCTGATGGTTTTCTTCTCCTAAACTCCCAATAAACTGGAACTTTTTATCTTTTTCTGTGGGTATCACTTAAGCATCTGGAAATCTCAGTGTCTTTCTTCACAGCAGCCGGTCAGTGACGTCATTCATAGGGTCAGTGACGAAATCAACCTTGTTCTCAGGGAAAGTCTTCCCTTTTTATGTCTCATTGGAATTCTGTAAAATGGGTACGAGTAACGTTTAACCTTTATGTACAAATTTATATCCCAATTCTGAGAATGTTAGAGTGACGAATGAAACTACTCAGGAACTAGGCCTCCTGGCGTAGCTTTATTGAGAGGAAGTATATTTGGATATTTTCCCTGAAATTTCATTTATAATTAATACGTGAAAAGTTTACTAATGATGTCAAAAACTAAATAACTAAATAACCAACTGGGCAATGAATTTAATCAATTACTATATTAGGCATACTTGGTGTCAGCTCAGGATAATGATGGTATCAATCCTTAGAAATGATGTTAGCTAACCGGGTGTGTAACTGACGTGAAATTATTGCCAATACGTTTCTTGAGAAGAATAATCTTTCTTTATTCTACAGAACGAATCGAGGGCGTAAATTTATTTCTAAAGGAACCCAGTTCTTCTGTTTTGATTATATTTTTTTGAGAAATGTTTTGAATTGTTATTTAAAAAACAAATTGGGATTTTTCTTTCAAATTTGTTATAATTATTTTTTATTTTGTCATTTTTGGAAATTTTGAAATTTTGAGCCGGTTTTGGAAGATATAAAACAATTATACTAAATCATTTGTAAACGTACTTGGACTGAGAGCTACCGAGGAATTGTTACAAATTTTATGATCATTATGGACCCGCATCTCCCTCCCCCCGCCCCCGTACCACAAGCTAGGGTGTGATACACTTTCACTCCCCCAGGATTTACACCCATAGTTAGTATGAAACTCTTAATACATTTTCACCATTTCAGCTCGTTAAGTACCGTACATCATGACACCCGTATGAGCAATTTTGCAATCATTCACGTACATTTTGTTCTTCGCTTTTTAATATTTTAATAAAATCTTCTCTCAGTCTGAACACATTTTCTCGCGGTTTCTCAGTTAATGTGCCATAATACGAGATCAATAAATGCTGGGACTGTGACATTTCTGTACTCAGCAGTGGGAAGCATTCACTGCGGATTTTATGATCCTTCGAAAATACAACCCAACGGCAGGTAAAATAGAACAATTATTCATCAATGGTGATTTTATGCGCCAGAGGGCGCTGTCATCATTATTTCCTCAGACTATAGATTTCCCTTCAGCTGCATGAAAGTAAAATCAATTCTGGCTAAACTAAGGACATTGCGTGTAGTGGCCATGGAATGGACCGTGAAACTGTTCAGGAATCACATTGGATCATCCGTTAAAGTATAGGCAAAATATGAAAATGATGGCAGTTTCATTTATTGGCACAAATGTTTCGAGGGAGTTCGACACAGAAAAGGGATTTTTATTTATGCAATTATATAATTCAACAAATCTTGCTAAAATGAAGGGAAAATAGACGAACCGTAGAGAAAATGATCGCCGCCGAACAGGGGCGCCAGACTGGTGTCTCAAGTTAGAGCCTCTGGGCCCACTCTGAATATTTTAGAAAAGACAGTCATGTACTGTCATCAGAAACATATCTAGCCTTTAGTCAAGGCGCACACGGCGACCCGGAACACAACACCTGAAGAATAAAAACACGCACGCGAGTGGCGAAGCCGACGTTCCGCTACTCGCGTGCGTGGTCTTTTTTCGTGAGTTGTGTTCCGGGTTGCCGGGTACGCTTTGATCAAAGTCTACCACGTACCGGGACGACCGACGCTAGAGCAAGCTTGTTGGCATATACATCAGGTCGGAGGCGCCACAAAGTAGACGAATTAGTAGGGTTAACTGCACTCGTACTTCATAGGGTCGCTATCGTTCCTAAAACACTCAGAGCGGGTCCCGTGCCTCAATCGCGATCGATTCTTCATCCTACCTAAGGTTAAGTTTGAGCATAAATTAGATAACTAAACTTTGGCAGTCTTCAGCTGGCCAGTCCTGGACGGTGTGTCAACCAAGCGAGTCACATCTCTATCAAAGCGATGGGCTGAATTAATGGACACCCCAGCCATATGCTATCATTGTATATTGTTTGTATTAATGTTTGTATTAATGTTTTTTCTTTGTTTCCGCGCCTTGAGCGCCCAGCAGGGTGGATATGTGCGCGCTAAAAATCTTTATTATTATTATTATTATTATTATACACGTGGTCGGCGGTATAGTGTGTCGCGACATAAATTATTCATCTTGTAAAAGGTCAGTGTACATTCATTGTTTGAGGATCAAGAAATCGATTCAAACTGAAATGTCAGCTAGGTAAATGGCATAAGAGCCTATTGTTATAACACATCACATATCTCATGAAGTGGTCCTATAATTATCCTAACAGAAAATAATTTCAGAGGATGACAATGCATGGGGATTATAAATCATAATTTACTCTACATGATTACATTCAGCAAGATCTTTGTATATTATTTTTTGTTTGTGAATATTGCTACAGATTAATGGTTGCTAGCATTTATTTATATTAATTGTACACTTTTGATCTAAAAATATAAATAGTCACAGTTTTACATCAAAATAGTGTTATAAAGTTGACGATGGTATCAAACATATTTCCGTCTCAGCTATAGGTGATATCGTGTTTGTTTGTTTGTTTTTATGTTTTTATTAGTGAAAATAATTTTCAAAATTAATTTACTTCATCCGAAACAACAAAACATCCACATTGGTATGAATACAAACAATCTTAATGCATTGTCGGCACAATTAATTAAGCTGAAACTTTCATAGCTTGGTTTTTTATCTGGATTCATATACAGCATGGATGCATTTAAAGACATTTTACCAGACTCCGTCTATCACCATGATACCATGGATGACATTTCCAAGTACTCTGGTCAAGAAATGAACGATGATCTTCAATATTGTCGTTGCTATAAGATTTGAGGCTTGGCCTTGCTGTTCCTGTGCCGGTTAAATTAAGACGGGTAGGCCTATTTTGCAATGTCTCGGATAAATTAATAGAGCGTTCACTTCGCCAGAATCCAATAAACCCATATGTTTGGCCGGCATGATGAATTGTTAATTTAAATCGACAGCAGGATGTGCATTCACTTATTGAGTCAGTATAATCTTTATTTCCCATTAAAGGGAAAGTATAATGTTGGCAAAAAAAATTACTTTCTTTGAATCAACCAATCTGTGAAAACTTGTTATGTGTCATGAGAAAATAGTGAAAATGCGTTCAGATTTTTGTATTCATTCTAATGTGGAATTTACAGGAAAGATTAAATTTTGCCGTCAGCCTAACACCACTCGGTCATTATTTTTTATTATTTTTGAATTACCAACTCTTTACCAAACTTTGAAAAGCGAAAAGGGTTCAACACTGATACACAGGTGTCAGTTTGTTGTAGCCCAGTTGTGTTAATATATAAAATAACTCGTATCTCATAATATTATTTTAAACGAGAAAAATCCCAAATTGGCTGAAGTTTTCTCAGCAGAAGTTAAATTGAGGTCTGACTGAGGCGGTCACTTGAATGGAGAATTATCCCCCATTTATGACGACAAATTCAAAAGATGAAGAAAATAGCTAAGGCGAACAAAATTTATCTGGGTTCTGGTCATAGATCGGCTTCAAAAACGATGGGTAGCCCGGAGATACATGTAGATTGATTGGGATGGGAGGATAACCCTCGAATGCCGTCAGTACACCGCCGTTTCCTGGCAGACACGTCAAGAAAAAGAACATTAACACAAATGCTGTCGACAAAATATGTGGTAAATAAATTGTCTCTTATTTTCGTTTTTACGTTTTTTACTCTCCTCATAAACAATGTGGTGTGCCATGGTCGAGTGGTTTAGTGCATCTTGAGTCCTTGAGCAAGACACTTTACCATAATTGCTTCTCTCCACCCAGGAGTAAATGGGTACCTGTGAGGGCAGAGTTGGTTGTTGTGTTTGATTAGCTCTAAGTGCCCTGAAATGGCAGCAATTGAGCTGTATACTCCTCAGGGAGCTGAGATGGTTTCAGAAATGATTTATGCGCCTGCTGAGCAGAAGTAATAATGTACAGCGCTGTGATACCTCGTGTAAGAGCGCTATAAAAATGCCTCCATTATAATTATATTATTATTATTATTATTATTAACAATGCATGCTACAGATTAAGAGACATTTTAACGTATATCTTTTTACCGATTTCTTCATTATCTTCACCCACTGATCTCTATACTAACTGGATAGGAGATGGGCGCTGATTGCCCTATAAAAAGTTGAAGTGACCGGCCGCCATGTTGGTTTCCCCAAAAGGTCAAGCATCAAATGTCACGTTAGCATACAGACAATAACAACAACTGGTTCAGCAGCACTCTGCATTGTCGTCGGTCGGGTAGCAGTAAACCTGTCAGGCCGTCACGCACGCGCCTTCTTTCTTGGGGGAACAAAGATGGCGAACAACGAGCTTCAGCCAATCAGCGCGATCTCCTATCCAGTTAGTATACAGATCAGTGCCTTCACATCGGCACACCTTCACCTCACACAGAGTTTTTTTTTAAATCGGGTCTATTCCGGATCTGAACACTGACAATGCGCCCTCTCGTGTCTGATGGACACTGCTTAATTATCTTCTGAACACGTGTTACTTCGGCTGCTGTAATCAAACCACCTCCGCATGGCTGGTTTCTAGCAAAGATTCTATCATTGGGCCGGATAAATAAAAGTTAGCAATTGCTTATCTAGTAAAAGCTCAAGCAATAGCAATTGCTTAACAAGTAAAAGCTCAAGGTTAAGCAATTGCTTAAAAATGTATAAATAACCTTCTTCTTTGACTAGCACCTGTTGCTTGGGTGGGTTAGCAATTGCTTATGGGTATAACAATGATGGGAGGTCAGTTCCGATTAGCCAAGTGGTTGTATATGAGGCATGTGTTAGCAACATGGATGCTGCCGAAGAATTGGGGAGTGGTACAAATAGTGAGCAATCTTTGAACGAACTGTTCGTTAGTATAATCAAAGAGTACCCTGTTCTAATCGAGAAAAGTCAGTTGCCGGGGGTAAAAGACATGAAGGCAAATGCACTTAAAAAAGCACAAATGTCAATTGCTACCAACACAGGTAAATGAGAAGCAAATTTTGAAAAAGATAGCAAACATGAAAAGTCAAGTGAAGAAGAAAACAGATGGAATGCAAACAGGAAATAGGAAGATTGTTTTGGTTCCATGGGAACAAGATCTGTACAACATCTTCAAAGGGGATGAAAACCCGACTATTACGAAGATTCCATGCGCCATTTCTGCTGGTTTCAAACCAAGTACTTCGACTGCTGCTAGCCACTCCAAATTTTCAAAATTGAACCGAAATAATTTCCGGTATCTGGTAGGATTGACTTCATCACGATTTATTCTTTCATTGTACACCTTTTCATGTTCCCTTACATGCATAAACTCAGCCATGATGGCAGGAGTAATGCAACATGCAAGTGTTAGCAAATGCGTAAGCTCCTCATTTAGTATCTTGTAAAAATATTAGCAAGTGCTACAAGTCATTAGTAAAAGGTCTGGTTTATTTGTATGCTTCCAAGCAAGTGCTAATCTCTCTAGTAATTGCTTAAAAATCATAGCAATTGCTTTTGCTAACTACTGGAAGCAATTACTTGCAAGTAATTGCTCACTTTTATTAATGAAGATTTAAGAAAATGACTAGTAAAAGCAATTGCTACTTTTTATTTATCCGGCCCATTGTCTCCTACTCGTACTTGAGCCTCAATCAATCGTCTACCTATATAGGGGAAATGATACAAGACTAATGATATAAGGAGACACATTTATCAGTTGAGTTTGGTGATCCATCCGCTTCCAGCTCAGTATAACCGTAGCCCTCCAGCTACAGTGGTGGAACGCACCCGTCTCTGAGGCTTAAGCATTGTACGATTATAACTCCAATACTGAATATAGAAGCATTCAGCGAAAACATATTACACAGTATTAATTGGATTCATCCTTATGCGCACTATTGCCTGGCGACACGTTGCTGATTTCGTTAAAGGGCGCCCTCAACAAGTTGTGTACGGAGACAAAATCTTGCCTTTTTTCATGATCAGTGTCGTCAAAGCCGAGCACAATCTATACAGAGAGTCGTTACAATATTATTCAACCTTAGTAGATTCTTAAAGGGACAGTATCGTCACGATCAGAGCAGACTTTCAACAGGGCATGGAATCCGTGTCCTAGTTTAACCCTGCGGCTAGGGTGTGGTACGCTTTTAGTTGCAGGGAAAACACATTTTCTAGCCTAACCCCATTAAAAGTTTGTTGACCCTGTCCAGCCAGATAAGCCTCTCCCATGATATTCTGGATCAGGTCCAGGTGTAAAACCCTGACCTGCTGACCCGGTTGTTTACATAAGGCCAAGATACTGTTTTTTTGCACTTGGCACCATCAGTGGTACAGTAACTGTTGCAACCCATCAATGGCTTTCACAGTGTTGTAACTGGATTCCTTTGTTTATAATCCACTCACACTACCTCCATGACCTCCCTGCTATGTCATTCACCCTCTGGGCATGCTAATTGGCTCCTGTGTGGGGTCCTAGAAGGGGTGTGGCTTCATTCATATGTGCAACAGGTCACCTACATGTGTGTGTGTCATATACGTGTGTGTGTGTGTGTGTGTGTGTGTGTGTGTGTGGGTGTGTGAACGTACACACCATTCGTTGTGGGGTCCAAAACACAATAGAACAATTGGACCCCACAAGGTAACTATAGAAAATCTTGTACCCCACAGGAGAATTATAAGGAAAAGGGATAATAGAACGAACAAAGGAATACCCCACAAATCAATGTGCGTGAGGGTGTGTGTGTGTGTGTGTGTGTGTGTGTGTGTGTGTGTGTGTGTGTGTGTGTTCTATATTGAGTTGGCTGTCTGAGCTTGATTCATTCTTTCACAATGGCTTCAAACAGCTGGAAGAGTGATACAGGAAGAATACAAAACAGTTTCGAGCATAAAGGGAGCCATACTAAGCCTAATTTTTGAATAAATTTCATAAATAATGAATCTGCAACTAAAAGTGTACCACTTCTGCATTCGAATGAATTGAACGTGCCCATTGCCTCGCAGGGTTAAGATGAATACAGTGACTGAAAATAACTGGTTCATTTATGCAGCAGCAACGGTAATATGACCTTATCACGTGGGCTATTATTTTCAGACACTGAGTTAATCTTAAACTAGCACTCCGATTTCATGCCCTGTTGATTGTGACGATATTGCCCCTTTAATGCATGTTGATCTGTGTACACTGGTGTGTGAAGTCACAGTAGTATTCCCATTTTATGATGTATTATTGGAGCGTAACCGCGCCCACTTTGAGTCCAGAGTTGGACCTACATCTTACATAGTTAACTCTCTGCATGTATAAGCTCTGATTGGTATGCCTCAGTGGTAGGCCCATACTAATAGTGCCCCTCTTGTGACTGGAAATTGTAATTCACAGCAATATCTAAAATCAAGTAATATCACGCTGCGTTGCTATTGATGTCTCACCATGTTTTCCATCACGATTGAAAATCGTTACCCTTGTTACGATGGAACGTTTGCCCAGGTTAGCTATCCACCACGGCTGATAGTTATTTGCTATTATGAGAAGCATATTAACGTTGCATTAACATAAGCAATTTCAAATAAAACACTTTTTTACGAAGCCAAAATACAGCATGCAGTTAGATCCCGTTTCCAATTTCAATACTTTGTCTAAATATGTTTAAAAGATGTATCTATGCTGATATTTGTATTTCAAATGAAACCATAAATATATCGTCGTCACAATCAGAGTAGACTTTCGACAGGGCATGAAATCGGTGTCCTAGTCTTAGATGAAGTCAGGAACTGAAAATAATTCCCCACGAGCGCGCGCTGGTATAGATAACAGGGCGCGATATTAGGATTGCATTTACCGAAACACTGCCGGTTTAGGGCGTGGTCACGGACGATAAGGACCGAGCCGAAGGCGAAGTCCTTATCAGACTTATCGTCCTGATCAGTAATGTATATAGGCCCATGGTTTTTTGTGGGGGCTCAAAATGTTCCGATGAAAATTCAGTGTGCCAATATAGGTTTTTGCACAAGATTGTAGTTATGCACTCGCTACAAGTAGGACTTGTTTTCATTTATCAGAATTCATATAAACACAATGACTATAGGACTGATTTGCTGCTGGTTTAACTACACTAACTGAATTGAAGTTAGTGACTGAATTGAGTCTGTCACTTTAGGTTATCCTTGTTTAATGTAATCGTTCCTTCCTGTTTCAGTCTTTTAATTTGTTCTATGTATTTTTAATAATAGTTTTTTGCTTACAGTCACGTACTTTATATCAGCATTCAATGTTGTGAAATTAAATAAATCTGAAAATTGAAAATTGAAAATAATTGTTAGCGATGAGATCGTGCAGATTATCAGTAATGGTCGACTACACCGTCGTCGGAGTACTGTACGCATTAAATACGTGTCTTACAAGCTTAATATATAATTAAGGATAGGATAGGTCATTCCAAAATTAAATATCGAATTACAGAGTGAAACTTTCTCCATGATGATGATGAGGATGGTATCAAGCAAATTTTCTGTTGGAATTTCCGCACTAATGCATACAGACAATCTGAATAATAATAATAATAATAATAATAATAATAATAATAATAATAATAATAATAATAATAATAATAATAATAATAATAATAATAATAATAATAATAATAATAATAATAATAATAATAATAATAATAATAATAATAATAATAATAATAATAATAATAATAATAATAATAATAATAATAATAATAATAATAATAATAATAATAATAATAATAATAATAATAATAATAATAATAATAATAATAATAATAATAATGTGTGGACTTATATAGCGCACGTATCCACCAACTAAGTGGTGCTCAAGGCGCATTATATCATTACCCCTGCTCATAAGGCTCATAAGGCTCATAAATCATTCCTGAAACCATCTCAGCTCCCTGGGGAGTATACAGCTCAATTGCTGCCATTACAGCGCATATAGGGCTTAGCAACCAACTCTGCCCTCACAGGTACCCATTTAACCCCTGGGTGGAGAGAAGCAATTACGGTTAAGTGTCTTGCTCAAGGACACAAGTGTCACGGCCGGGATTCTGCTGCTAACACCAGAACTTGAGTCCGGTAAGCTAGACCGCTCGGCCACGACACTCCACGTTCACTACTCTCGTTAAAGACACAACCTAATGAGCTGAACGTTTTACAGGTAGGTTGATTAATGTATATCTTGATTCACTGAGAAAGTAGCAGTACTCGTCGAAGCAGTTTTTGCCAACATCACCAATGTTGTACCTTTCCTTGAGAGGAGGGGATGAAAGCATCATCAGATAGATAGATGCCAGGGCGGAGAAATTTACTTAAACTTCTTAGAAAACTCCCCAGAAACTACCATGATGATTGAATGAGCCATTGCAGGGAAGGATGCTGAATTGTTGATTTACAAGAAAGCAAACTAGCATCGCGAGACTTCATTTTCGATTACGCCATTTAGCACCTAAGATTCATGATAATATTTTTGTTTATCTTTGTGAGATATTGTCACCATTCAGGGAGTTATGTATATATATTTTCCTATGCATTTACAACTAAAAAGCGAAAATAATGCAGTGGCAAAAATGAACACCCCATGCACGTCGTTGATTTGGATATATATGAGGGGTCGGAAGTGTTTACGAGATAAAATAATATAACAAAAAAGTATGAAACAAAGATGAAATATGAGCAAAGTGCCACTTATTACGACAGCCTGACAAGTTGTTGGGGTTTCTTCTACCGAGTATTTTTCCACCTGTTTCAAGAGGCCGTATCCCTCCTCCGAGCCGGCACTTGGGACAGCCGCAATCGTCAGCGATCGGGTTGACACTTCGGTTGGTGTACGTGCATGGCCTGTTGACGGCACACTTACATGTAACCTTGCCAGTTCGACCGAAGAGAAAAGCATAACACCGGCACTGTCTCTTGCAGGAATTGGTATCGGGAATCACTTCGTTGGAGCCGTACCGGTATGTTTTCCCATTGACAGTACACGTAGGCTATGCCCTGAGGAATAATATAATGACGTGAATTGGTGAACATGATAAATTTACAAAATCCTGATGACGTAGGCCTGTGAGAAAATACAATGTATGAGATGTAATCTTTTCTTCTTTTGTATAGTTCATGTTTTCTGTTTGTTTGTTTGGTGGGGTGTTTGTTGGTTTGTTTGTTTGATTGTATGTTTGTTTTGGTCTGTCAGTCTATCTGCGTGTCTCCATATACTGCATGCATGTTTGTTTTGTTTTTTTGTTTTTTGTCTTGTTGCCTGTTTGTTTGTGCATTCGCAAACAACGTGACCAAAATAAGATTGCATTACTTAACCATTGATCCTGCTCTTGAGTTAAGGACAAATGTTCGTCTTCTGTGGTGGTGCTGCTTCTAAATCTATTCAGTTGCTCATGTTACAGTGCTCTCAGGTGTTGGTTAAGTATGCAGACCATTTCTGCTTATAGTGATTTATCATAATGCAGTATATAATATGAGTATACGTCTAATGCACAAACATCTGTTTAGATACTTGTCAACAACGGCATTGTGACATTGTGACATTTTGTTTTGCCGTACATGTTGCTTCCGGGACGGGGGCACCTCTCGCCCCATCAGTCTCCCTGTTTTGGTAACGCCACTTGACCGTTGCCAACGCTAACCATAATGGCGAAAATAGGTTTGCGGTATAATTAGTGCATCCATACGAACCAAAGGTAAATAAGGTTTATTTAAACAAAAAACAAACAAAACAAAAAAAACATTTTAGTTGCGTAAATATGTTGGGGGTTGATTCAAAATTTTACTTCTCCTGCGATCATAAAATACTTTTTTGAATCAAAATCAAAATGTTCTAGCTTATAACGTTATGTCATCAATCATAAATTGTGTGTAATTTTCGACTAGGGATTCCGAAGTAAACACGCCAGTCAAGAAATATGTATAATTTCTTGTTTTTCTTGTTTAATGTTACCAAATGTGTTACCTCCCTTTAACTGAACTCTGAAGATTATACTCTAGTGAAAGAATACTAAACTCTAGAACTCTAAACCTAGAACTCTGAAGATTATACTCTAGTGAAAGAATACTAAACTCTAGAACTCTAAACCTAGAACAATGAAGATTATACTCTAGTGAAAGAATACTAAACTCTAGAACTCTAAACCTAGAACAATGAAGATTATACTCTAGTGAAAGAATACTAAACTCTAGAACTCTAAACCTAGAACAATGAAGATTATACTCTAGTGAAAGAATACTAAACTCTAGAACTCTAAACCTAGAACAATGAAGATTATAACCGAATGAAAATAATAAATGAATGTATATTTACTGATAGAAATTAATTGTATAATTTGTGAATTAATACAATCATATAGGCCTACGTTAGTAACCGTGCATTTTATCAACGGTATGGGTAAATTGTTTTGGATTCAAACAGTTCTCATTGATATCAATATGTGAATAGGCCTATGTATAGGCCTATTTATTTATAAGCGGATATATTTAAGGACGTTTGTATTCACTACACCAGAAAGAGATTTGTATTAAGGCAAAACAAAATGAAAATGAAATAAGTGATACATGTATACGCGGTTATTGGAACCAGACGAAATTTCCCATTCACAAAGTATGGTGGCTAAGAGAGGCCTCACAAATCGGGCAGAAGATCATACCCCTATGCGGCGAAATTCCAATTGATCCAGCAGTTTTGGTTGCAGTTGGACATCGTTTCATAGCAAATAAAAAGAAAACTAAAAATGCCGACGCGCGGGTCTTTTTTTATTTTTTTTTTATTTTTGCCTAATGTATATGTGTCTACTAGATGTTATGAAAACCACAATGGATTGAATTTTACATGTCGCGATTTAATAATTTTTGATTATTGGTTTCAAACCTTGAGTCGTACATGCTCGATCGAAGAGAATATACATTAATTCCCATGAACAGTGACTAAGGACAACTTATGGTGCAGTAACATAGGAAAAGACAGGAAGCTCTTTGTAAGAAATATCAATCATTGTCGTGCTTTGATTGCAGTCTTCTCAAAGATTGCTCCGTCAAGATTTGTAAGTCAAGTATTAAAGTTAATTAATTTATGATTGCATGGCACAGCGGAATTAGAAGGGCGTTACTTAAAGGGAAGGTACAACATTTTAAATTTGTCAAATTCCTAATTATTATCTAAAAACCTACTTAATAATAATAATGTGGACTTATATAGCGCAAGTATCCACCAAACTGGTGCTCAAGGCGCATTATATTATTACCCCTGCTCATCAGGCTCATAAATCATTCCTGAAACCATCTCAGCTCCCTGGGGAGTATACAGCTCAATTGCAGCCATTACAGCGCATATAGGGCTAAATCAAACACAACAACCAACTCTGCCCTCACAGGTACCCATTTACCCCTGGGTGGAGAGAAGCAATTATGGTAAAGTGTCTTGCTCAAGGATACAAGCACCATGGTCGCGGTTGGGATTCGAACCCACATTCTGACAACTCAACCATCAGAATACAAATCCGATGCACTAAACCGCTCGACCATGGCACTCCATGGTGTAAAGTTGGTGTAAAGTTGGTGTAAAGTTATTACACGTACCAATTATTTTGATACTTACTCCGGCTAAAGTGTTTTCATCTTAGAGCAAACAGGACAAGTTTTGACGATTTATAAAAAGATGCCGTCTGGCATAGGCCTACAAAATAATGATTTATAAGGAAATATTTTTATTAACCGTCGGTCCCGTCATAAATTTATTTGGGTACTTTTACTGTTTAACCAACGGCTACTGACAAGTACTTTTCTGAATCTCGTTTCAAATTAATTTATTTTCCTTTCTAAAATACAATGATTCAACGGACAATATCATCACGATCAGAGCAGACATTATACAGGGTATGGAATCGGTGTTCTAGTTTAAGATGGGCCGAATGACTGAAAATAATACCTCTAACGAGCAGCGCTGGCCTATATAACACGGCGCAATAAGATCATTATTATATTGGCTACTGTATAATACATAATGAGTCAGTCGCTGCATACTAATCTCCATGAATTTACTTTGCATTGAGTCAGTCTGAGACATCTATAATCAGAGAGGAAAGGGTATATGTATTTCAAACTAACCGTTCTTCCAACAGATAAATACACCAGTAGAAATTGGAATGCAAATTAATACTCGTCGATGGTTTAAGATGTAAAAGTGTAAAATCAACAACGAACCGACACTTATTAGACGCAGCGTGCCATTTCTCGGTAGCGTCAAACTCAATCAAACTAATCACTAAATTATCACATGAGGTAAATACTTGGACCATCTGTACAAAAAGAAAAGTTCGTGTATTTCAAATCAACTGATCTTCACGCAGACAAATTATACAATCGGAATGCAACTTTAATACACAAACAAAACTGATGGAGCTGTCATAACGTAATACATTCACTGTAGCAAAACTGTATATATATTTTACAAGCATTACGGTATAAGCCTGTTTTGTTAATAAACAAAAATCTGACTGTATTTTCACTATTATTCATGAACGACACAAGTTGAATAAGCTGAAAATGTCACAGGTTGTTTGTTAAATGTATTACAAGAGAGTAGGCCTAAACATAATTATTTAGAAGGAGCTTTGCCAACATTGTTAAAGTTGTTAATTCCCTGTATGATGGTAAATAACGAGTGATTTTGTTAAGGTGGGCTTATCATGAAAATTCATGACCCCCTACACAATAGAAGTAGCTATATAATATAATGTTATTTATATATACAAAAACACACACATGTATACCTATTATAATATAATTTTGTGCCTATAATCATGTTTTATAACTTATAATTAGGTCTATATAACATACTTTACATAAGCCTATATCATAACATAATTATGCTTTCCACTTTTTCTAATTCGTAAAACGTATTTGTAATAATACGTTCGTACGTCTTCCCTCCCTCATGGTACATCCGTCAAGTCTTCGTAACACTAGACCCTGTATCTTTGTTTCTTCAGTTGTTGCATGATCTGATACATTCATCCTTAGCTCACTCAACCCTAACCAATAAGTCTAGCAGAGCAGATTGAAAATAATCTGCCCAGATTGTTGGCATTGGCGGCACATCAGGAAAATCTAGTCTATGGTCACACCAATCTCTGCATGGCTTGTCTTAGACACAACTATAGTACGCAAAGGTAAACAAGCAGGCGTCATTTACCTCTGACCTTAAAGGTAAGGTATAATTAATATTTCAAAAATAAGTTGTCGAATAAGTTGTTTATGGGGTGCCATGGCTGAGTGGTCTAGCGCATCAGACTTGTGTTTTGATGGCTGAGTCGTCATAATGTAGGTTCGAATCCTGACCGCGACCATGGTACATGTACTTGTCTCTCCCTGAGACAAGTACTCGTGTCACTCGTGTCACCAAGAGTAGAAATGGGTACCTGTGAGGGTAGAGGTTGATATTGTGGTTGAAAAAGCTTCCGATGCGCTGCGGTAGCTCAGGGCTGCATACTCCCCAGGGAGCTGAGAATGTTTTAGGATTGATATTGGCCCAATGACCAGAGATATTAATAATAATGTAAAAGCGCCTTGTATCCTTTGGCAATTTGGCACTCTATAAATCTATTATCTTTTAATGGGTTCATGAAATGAGTCACTTGCTCTGGAAAATATTATGCGCAAGTCCGTATCCATGTTGACTTTTCTACTTTTTAATGGGGAATTTGTGGGTTACTTGATATCTTTTTTGGCACTTGTTGGTATTTATGCTAGATTGCATATTCATGAGCAATTTTGTGATTTCACAGCGGGATCAGATGCAATATCAGTGTCGCGTCTATTCATGCGTTTGAATGTGTGAAATGCCAGTACTGTTGTGACACTGTACTGAGTTCATGATTGTGTTCTCACAAAACGGCATGTTTGAAACATGAACATTTTAAAAGAAATTTTAAACAGTACATTGAATCCACTATATATGAACAAAAATAATAAATGATTGATATCTGCTAAAATATGTATACCAACATGAAAAAATACATTTCATAGGCCCTTAAATAAAATATCGCCAAAGACATGACAGGTTTTTTTTTCAAGTAATATGACCAAAGTAAGTGTTTTCCTTTCTGATATTGAAGCAACCAGATCGGACTCGACTTTGCATGCTATGCGCAGCATGTACATTATTGAACGTCAAGTAGCGACAGCTGGCCGGTTAATATTTCACCTTGTTATTTTATAGAGCATAGTATTCACTTTTATAGATTCATATACGTTCAGTGTTTAGTCTAGATGTTATGATGAATAAAAGTAGTTTCCTTGGTTCGAACAGTACAATGTGGAAGCGAAGTTCAAATGCTGTTAAACATTTTGAAAGTGTTGTCCAACCAGACAATAGTAGAATTAGGATTTCGTTTTAAGAGACTCTTAATTTATAACTGACTTAAATCGTCTGCTGATTTTTCAATGTGTTAATTAAATTATTGGAATGTTAAAGACCATGTGATTTCTTTACACTTTGCGTGATCTTTAGACTACCAAGGTAAATTTCCCGCCAGGCAAAAATGTTTGTATTTGTATGCAGATTGTGTACATTTTGTGATATGAGATGTAATGTTAGTGCTTTATTAAAAATAAATCAAATTAATATTTTTTCTGCTGATATCTCAGAATATCAGATTGTATGGTTTCTTGGCATAGACCAGCGCAGTTTGACCTATCATATATAGATCACATATTATATAGAGCACAATTTAGTCAATAATTTAACAATATAGTCCTATATACGTAAGCATCATCCTCAGGGACCAGTCGTGTAATTTGAGTTGTGTAGAAAGGCGCTTGGGGTTGGGAATATCAGAATTTTCTGGGGTACTTAAATGCCCTTTTCAGGTCCTTATGTCTTGCACCCAGGGGAGCACTGACCACTGATAAGGACGGGAGTTTACCTCTTCTGAAGGGTAGATTACACCCTTTCTCTATGACTACACATGTAGAGAACAGTACTCCGGTAGGGTGCATACGCATGTTCTTCGGTGTCCAGCGGAGGTATTAATTTTCAATTTTTCATGCACATGCTTTATAAACATTGACTGATATAATGTACCTAATTTTACTTTGGGGTGCAATGGGAGATTCCTACGACAAGTACAAACGAAAAAATTATACCATCCCAAACGCTTATGCATGTCAATGTATTGCGGCCAAAACCGTATAAAAATAGTCCTAATCAATTTTTCACAATGACACTTAAATATAAACCCTAATAAGGTAATACAAATAAAATAAAGTCTTTGTGTAAACAAATAGAAAATGACAAATAAAACAAAAAGGCCCCTCATAATTATCATATGTTTAATAGGTGATCCTAACCACTACAATAACAGAATTCATAAATTATATTCTGCCAATGAAAGTTTAATGAAGCTGATAGGCTACCTGTTATAATTCTACGACGATATCGGCTTACTGACGGCCATCACACCTTTGATGAACGATAGCATCAGCAGGAAGACACGAAATAATACACCACATTGCGCACTACCACTGTATTGTATATATAGGCCTAATGGCCAAATTCAGTCTAGTAAATGTTTTAATATTTCGAAATTCTTTAATTATTATAGAGCAAACCAATTGAAGGTAAAACTGCTTCAATAACTAAACGTGACCACTTGGATTGTGTCATCGGTATTGACCTTAATCATAACAACTTCAAGTGTTCTAGTATTCAAGGATTATATTCTACGATTCATTTCATTTTCAATTTAATTCAATGCCCGTACGCAAGGTTTTTGATGGGGATTCGTCGGTTCGTGGTGTAATCCAGTACGGTCTAAAATGCCTTTTATTTCCCCCTCAATGGACCATTTCCCAAATTCGAGTGGGGTGGGGTTAGGTGTGGGTTTTTTCCGAGGGGTGTGCCTGTCCCCCGAAGGTGCAACGGACCTGTGTAATCGCCGTCTTTTGTGAACATGCGTGATTGGATAAAATAAAAATTTCGAAAAGGTAGACTTCAGTAAATGGACCCTCTGGGCGCGGGCCTGAATTCCATAACAATTTATTTCCAAACAAAACTTTATAAACATGCTTTACTATAAGAGGAAACATACAAATCCATGTAAGCCAGTTTTTGTATAGAGGAATAACCATAATATACATTTTTCTCAATCATTTTATAAACTGCATTTTTCAAATTGCTTTGTGAAAAATAATAGTGCCTCGTGATGACGTCATTACATGACCTGTCATTACAGTGCATTTTGTAAATCATACCATAAAGTGACCTGCGATTATCAAAATCTTCAATCAGTCTGGGCGGAACCAGATGGAATTCTCATTGAAAGAATGAAACGAGCTACATTCATATGCAGTACAAATCACCATATGTCCACTCGAAATGTATTTATATTAACGTATTAAGGCTGTTAACAGATACGTACTTGATAAACCCTTCAAAAAATCTTCATTTAATCGACAATATGTTATTTTATTACTTATAGGGCAATTATTGATTGGTAAAAAAAATGCATACAAGAACAATGGGTCACCTTAATTTCATGACTCAGTGTTTGTTTTTCCAAAAGGTGCAAACAAAATGTTCATGTACCATGAGCGTCAAACTTGGCGGATACCGGTGCAATATAAGTATCTATTCTTCTTCTTCTTCTTCTTCTTCTTCTTCTTCTTCTTCTTCTTCTTCTTCTTCTTCTTCTTCTTCTTCTTCTTCTTCTTCTTCTTCTTCTTCTTCTTCTTCTTCTTCTTCTTCTTCTTCTTCTTCTTCTTCTTCTTCCCAATATGATTTTGTTCAAGCAAAAAAAGATGATGTGGTAAGTTCGTCGCGCGGTCTTTACCGCAGGATAAGGACCGGTTTACCGCAGGATAAGGACCGGTTTGGGATGGCCACGCCAATAACTGGTCAGTATTCCACAGTAAAGACCAAGTATCGAATTCACATTTAATCTGATTATACTCGCATTGATTTCGATTTCAAAATTAAAAAAATAGTAATTTTTGTTATACAAAAAGAAACATTTACGAAGAGCGTGAGTCAGCGTGACTCTAAACTGTCTTCGGCAATTATGAAGTATTTGTAACATTGCTCTAATAAATATCGACAAGAGTATATTACAGTCACATGCATGATCACATATGAGACTCACATACATCATCTTTGTCAACATTATTTGGACTGCAGTCGACCATCACCACTGAGACATCATCTTCATTGGATAGTGTATTGTTACTGCAATTATTATATCTAGGTATTGCGGTCATTTATGAGTGACTTTATTTCAAAGATATCTTCAATGGAAGTATGATCAAGAAGGAACTTTCGAGCAGCGCATGCTTGGTTCAGAGTATCCGTTTGTTTGCAATTTCATATTTGAACCGATGATAGTTCCCTGTAGCTGCGTTCTTGTACTATGGTGGGTGTCTTTGGAAGGTTATTTAATAGTTTTCTTATATTTCCAACTGATGTTGAGAACAGCTCTAATAAGAAGACGTGCATGACAAATATCTTTAGCCCTTTCTTACGTGTTGCTTAAAATACATGTTTCGGCTACGGATACAGTAGAACTGGCTTAATCACTGCCTGAAATGAAATACGTTGATCTTTGTACAAGTATTATGAAATAATTTGATTTTCGGTTTCTGGACATAGGTCGTTTTTTGTGGGTTTTTTTGTTTTTGTTTTTGTTTTTGTTTTGTTTTGTTTTTGTTTTTTTGCTATAAACGATGTCCAACCGCAGCCAAAATTGCTGGATCGATTGGAATTCTGCCGTGCTGTGCTTTAAACGACTTTTTCACATAGGGGTATGAACGTTTGCCCGATTTGTGAGGCCTGTCTTAGCCACTATTATACTTTGTATATGGGAAATTTGGTCCCCGCGTATACAATGTATCACGTATTTCCCTGTTGGCCAAAAGAAAAGATGGCCGAAAAAAGCGCGTCAGCGCACCGATTTTGAAGCAGGCCGATGACCAGAAACCGGAGACATTTTTTCACCATATTTGAAGAAGTGATGTGGTTTTGGCGGGAAGGATAATTTTTGTTGTTGCTCAGTGAGATGAGAACCACATCACTTATTTTTTTTTCATATCCACACCATGCAAAACTTCAAATCATATTTTAATAAATGGTTATTGTAAATCACCAATCAAACCGAACAATATACCGGTCATTGTGTAGAATAATGCACTTCAACACCATCTGTAGCCTGCAAGATCCCTTTGTCATCGATCATATCACTCTGCTAATGAGAAATTCAAAGAAAAATTACGTATAGTCCTTGAGCCGTCACAATAAATCTTCTCACAATGCTTTTCTTTATAAAAAATATTTCACCAGTGATTTAAATTTGTTCAATCATGCCATGCGCTGTGGAAGCTGAATTGCTTATAGGCAATATATATGCATGGAAATAACCCAATCAGCATGATGCAATGGCGAGTAAGACGCGTTGAAGACGCAGTCAAGCGAGCACGCTAAAATCGATATGGCGTACAATACAAGTGATGATATTATAGAACACCATTTATATTGGATTTTCTTTCACTCTTGGTTGACATGTGTATTACTCGGGCTACTTTAACTGACAATGAATTGGATCAAGCCT
The DNA here is from genome assembly GCA_029582265.1 of Zoroaster sp. YZ-2022. Taxonomy (NCBI): domain Eukaryota; kingdom Metazoa; phylum Echinodermata; class Asteroidea; order Forcipulatida; family Zoroasteridae; genus Zoroaster; species Zoroaster sp. YZ-2022. Next base: position 14,192,374 of record CM055834.1, on the reverse strand, counting down.
ACATTGTTATGTATTTATTGCTTAATTTGTTTTGTATCAATAAATTTGTATTTATTTAATTTTCAATATTTGTCTATTTTCTACAAACCAGCTCATGCAAGCAAAATATCCTAAAGTATACTTGTCTTAGAGTATACTTATCTTAAAGTATACTTGTGTAAAATTTATACAAATTTCAATTATCCTGAGAAATTATTGCATCAAAAGTGCTTTCATCTTAAGAAAAAGGGAATTGATTTGTCGAATTAAAAACAAGCTGCTTCCTGAAATTTTAAGAAATAGATGCTCAAATATGGTAAGTGGTTGTTCCGTTCTGAAATAGGGAGAGTTTCGTGGGCACCTTTCCCGGGGCCTCTTTGATTTGTCACCGATCAAAATGTCACTCTAAAATGGTTTATTGGGAGATTGGGTGACACAGGCTGATGGTCACGTGATTTCAGTGGCTCCACGTATTTCGGTTGGTTACACAAAATAGTTGAGATTGGAAGGAACTTGAAATATCAGATAGATGTGTCATCGATTATTATTTGTGACATCTACTAAGGTATTATCCATTAGTGAAATATTTTCTGTTATTTTATTCGGTTTATGGATAAGGGAATTTGATAGCATGTGGCATGGAAAAGTAGCAGTTGAGAATCGAGATCAGTCAAACAAGTATTAGAATATTTGTCATATGAGTCGTTTTTGGTCTCATAAGTGCAGAGGAGGAGGATTTGTCTTATCAAATATCATATGCGAAGGAAACTTATCTACTTACCGAAATCTAAAGGTTAAAATAATAAAACATAGATTAAAACATATCCCCTGATTTGTTTGATATTGTTCGGAAACATCAAAATCTATATAGCTTACTAATACAAAAAAATATTTTAAATAATAATAATAATAATTGTAATCTTGTCTAATCTGTTCGTTAAATGGCATGACATATTTCATTTCCTGCGAATAGTTTAGAAGCATTCGTACATGCAGTCAAGATTCAGTTAATCGAATAGTTCAAAAACTATATGATTATTTGATTATATTTTCAATAACTCTTCGCAAATAATCGATTGTTCTTAGGCGCAGAAAAAAATGATTAAATGAGCATTAAGAAACAAGATTAAAAAATGTAAGAATGCATGTTCATAAGTTAATTAATACACTAAACACATAAAAAACAACACACAAAAACAAAAAAAGAACAAATATGCACGGTATATTTTGAAGATATTACAAAGCTGAGTAGGAATCATACCGACAACACTACGAGTGGTTGTTTTGGTCATTGAAGACGCGAGGATGAATTTTCTTGAACAATTATAATTATTTGATACTGTAAAAACAAAAATGTGTGAGTTCACAATAGTTTTTCTGTTGAAAACAATTAAAATTTTACAGCAGAAATTGCTGTTTTCAGATTTTCCTGTGAAAATAGAGAAATATGCTGTTTCTAAATGGTTACGTTCCTATTCTCTGTAAAGTTACAGCAGGTCTGCTGTTGATGCACAAGGGAAAATTCTGCTGTATAACAAAGAATCTGCTGTATAATAAAGAAGTCTCCGTCATGCCAATTGATGTACAAGGAAAAATTCTGCTGTATAACAAAGAATCTGCTGTATAATAAAGAAGTCTCCGTAATGCCAATTGATAACACAATTTACTGTAAATCAACAACAATGTTTTTAACAGCGTACATACCAACTTTCTCGCAAGTATACACGAGTAGAGAAGATAGGCATTGTTATGTTATATTTACATAGTTTACCAGACGGCAACATCAAAAACATGTTACCATTTTGCTTTTTTTAAACGTGAGAATCTTATGTGGGGAAACTTTTAAATGTTAGTTTGATGAAGTATTTCTTGAGAACTAGATGATTTAGATGAACATACGTTACTAAATAACAATGTTGTACCTCAATGCTTCCCTTTAAAACCAGGATTCACCTGTGGTAAAATTGTATGTAAATGCATCAGTAATGTATACAGAAATATCATGTATCAAGAGATATATGTCTGAAAACCAACATGTGAACATTTTAGCTTATTTCTTTGTGTCGCTAACGAGAAAATAGTGAAAATGCATTCAGATGGAATTTACGAAAGACAACTCATTTAAGAAATCATTTGATTAATTGTACTGAAATGATTACACCTAAGACTGAAATATTTCATGGAATGTTTGATCACTGAGACCAATATCCACTTTTCACTGAGTAGGTTTTTGATCATTTATGTTGTTCGAGAATGCAAATGGTGTATAGAGACTTCAAATCCATTAATTGTGGCAACGCTCAAATAAATTTTTCATTCATCACAAATCAATGTTGGGTTATATTAAATGGATGCGCGAGAATATCATAGCAAACTTCTCCATGTAAATCTGCCAGTCTGAATTGTGGTTAATTTCCCATGTGTATAAAAAAATCATCCATTAAAGTTCGGGGTTTTCACTTGTTCCAATGTTTTCAATGTTCAAAAATGCAATGGATTAACATGATATGAACATTTAAAGGGAAAATATCGTCACGATCAGAGCAGACTTTCAACAGGGCATGGAATCGGTGTCATAGGTTAAGATGAACACAGTGACTTATCATGTAGGGTATTATTTTCAGTCACTGGGTTAATCTAAAGCTAGCACTTCGATTCCATGCTCTGTTAATCGTGACGACATTGTCCCTTTATCAAGCCATTTTGGGAAAATTTGTTTGGAATAAAAGTAAACAATTAATTTGATTTTTGCCTTTCACCGACGTATGTATGAAGCACTGTATATTCAGTACCGTACTTTCCGAGTATCTGTGGCAAAAACAAATCAACAGGCAACTCGGGTGGGATTTGAGCCCAGGACCTCCTGCTTACTAGTGCAGACTAGTGCAGCTTACTCAAACAGTAAACTGACCTATTTTGAATGTTTCAAAAACATGTGCACCAAATATCTGGATGGTTAGGATGTGCTTGTCAGCGAGTTGCCTGATCATTCAAAACCAGACAACTCTCTATTTTGTAGTGGTGGTATAACTGTGCATAAAATGTATTTTGCATTCACCAAACGACATAATTTAGCACAATGCCACAGTAGCCACTCAATGAGGTACTCTGTGAGTGGGGAAGGGGAGGTGTTCAAGGATATGCTGGTGTCTGGTGACCTAAACAATTTGGGAGAGAGGCGTACGCTACAGTACGGCTGGCCGAGTGATAGAAATATTACTGGGTGCGTATCTGCGTTGGTGTAGTACATTTATACTTAAAGGTCCTATGAAATAGGTGGGGTTTTTTCATTGTATACAATAAAGTATGCCTACTGGAACATATATTTGTCATTTGTAAATTTTTCCCCTCACGTTTATACCATACAAATATTATTTTAAATTTAGGGGTGCTTTTCGACACGCCCATACCCCCTCATTAACATAAAATTCGTGAAGTACACTGAGGCAATTCCCGATCCGCGATCCAAAGCACTTGCCCAAGTATATGCGTCGTATACAGCGCACCACTGCATGCAGTGTTGCTAGAGAAAAAGTTTCCTAAGGTTTTCTGTCAGGTTTGAAGCTTATTATTTTTGATAATGCCATCGAGGTGTGTCGCTGCAGGTTGCAGCAACACCACCAAAGACGGTGTTAGTCTACACCGATTTTCGTCTGATCCAAAATACAGACGTATTTGGACGACTAAAGTGAAGCTGACCAGAGCGAAGCGGTCGGGACCGACGGAACACTCATTCTTATTATATTATGTGCACACTTCGAGCAGACATGCTTTGAACGGGGCCTTCACAGCCAGTTCGGTATGGCTTATAAGGCCATGCTGCTACCAGATGCAATTCCAACGATATTCCCGCTAGTAAGAAGGCTGTGAAGGCTCCAACGAAGAAGAGAGGTATTTTTTTAAAGCGAGAAAGACTCAGGGTAAGTGGCCATTTAGTAATACGCCCATGCATAACCCAGTCCACTTCCGTGCAAAACGACATGTTCACACCATGCTCACCGTTTCAGTGTTCACGGCATGAAAACATGCCGTGATTTTCCGCATTAATAAAAACATCGTGTCTAATTTTATATCCTGGCAAGACAAACATAAAAACATTAAACCTTTCTCATTATGCCTGCGCTTGTTTTGAGTTTTTTCTGTTTCTCTTATTTCATAAAATAACACTGTAATGTTAGCATTGCCTTCGGTGTGTGTTCCGACCGCATGATGGGGACTTCCGCTGCGTTTCACGGATAACTTTCCTCTCTTTCGGACGTGTTTTTCGCGTGTTACTGCTAGCTTTTCGTAGAGTAATTCTCCCGTGCTTCTGGCCTAAAATGCGTCTGTGTGTGCATGACAACGCTAAGCGTGCAGTGTACCGTGAGGGGGACAACTCGACCCTCTATAATTATTAGACTGTTATCCGATCAAAGTCTGGAGTGTAAAATTCTCTGCCTTTGTGTACGTCACGAACGTTTCGTTAAAACTTCGAAAATTCAGGGGGGTCAACTTTTGATTATTAGATAAACAATTAATAATCCGCTCGACACAAAAAAACATTTAAAATTGTTTTTAATTCATACCAATCAATATAACAGCACCAAAAAATAAAGTTTGGTAAATACACTCTTCACAGGACCTTTAAAGCAGGACGTCAACGGAATATATTACAGTGTTTTGATGCTGTTAGGCTTACAAGAAGTGTGTAATGATTACTTCTATCTGATTAAAATTCAAATAAAGTAATTTCTTAATGTAAAAAAAAAATCATTTTGATCAGCATTTCACTATCTAGAAAAGTCGTGTTTCGCAAAAAGCCCGAACTCATGAATAATTCATATCGTAGTTGTGACGTACAATCAAGGACTGGCATTCGCTGCTTATGCCCACATGTCATGAGTGTTCCCCAGCAAAGTGCATTAAAAAGCGACGTGTACGAAACGAGGACTCGGCCGATGAACTCCCAGTCGTACTCACTTGCCTTCTCTCGATATTTGACGCTTTCAAAGTTGGAACAGAGCCTTGCTTCAAACGATATTTGGTATCCAAACCAAAACTTTCTTTCACTTGACTGGAAGAATCTCTACAGTCGCCCGTAAAATGGGCTGTACAAATCAACGACCATTTTGTCAACGTGAAATCCTTTCGTGTATTGTTCACGAACTTCACCCACTCCTTGAAGCCGCCGGCGTCCGCGGAAATCGGAAAAACTAACCTCTGGATTCTTGGTGGCACTTCTTGTACATCCACCAACAGCACATGTGCTAGGCATTATGCCGTCTTTCACAAAATCGTCAAAACGGGGAAAAAATCATGTGTATAAGCTTCGAGCAAGTAAAATCCCCATTGCCAAACACAAAGACAAAAACGGCTTCCTTTATTTATGCCCCAGATAGTACGTCACACTTACGCTGGTTTACGTGGCCGCTGGTATTTCACCGTTCATTTCGTATTGTATTTCTATGGGCCTTTGCTGGGAACCATGAAAGCGCGCAGCCAACGGCGAGAAAAAACCACTCGCTCAGAAATCTAAGAAGGGGGGCTATTTTTTACAATCAAAATTAAACAAAATAACGGGGAATAAAACCATCGTACTGATAATGAAATAATAACTAAACACAACATAAACAAGACTCAGGAGACGATTTAGTGTACGAGCTCTCGTTGAAGTCCATCTTTAAGTAAAAGATGTACATCGTCCCTTGCACATCCATTACGTTAGAAGAGACTGGTCACATAAGTAACGTAGGCCTTTATCGTATTCACATAACAAATAATAATAATATCACTGTAGTGATGTAATAATTAATAATTAATAGTAATAATTGTGGCAAATCATATTTGCATATTGTCTTCCATCATTCCCCATATGGAATATTCATCGCCTGTCATGCTTCGTCTTGTATTCGACCTTCATTTTGTAGGTGTGTTACAGCATGACTTCTCGCGACAAAGTCGTGGGCAAGCAAGCTCGATGAATATATTGCCTTCTTGATTGGGATAAAATATTACATGGGCGGGTGATATCTCCACCTGCTCAAGCAAGAGCGAGACAATACATCAGAAGCACATTTCCAAACGGGCATTCTACTTAACTGGGATGCAGTCAAGTGGCATGCGCGACAGGGTAATAATTATAAACCGGCGTCATATTCGCAAGTACATCTCCACTGAAGAGGAAGTGTGTAGTAACCACCATGAACAACCTCAGTAGGATGTCGGATGGACGTTGATTTCAGCGCATCGGACTACTGCTCGTACTGTCGGACGTCTGTGTTTGTAACGTTGTGGAAAGCTGCAAAATTCAAGTTCATTTCTTGGTTTTCAGCTTGATATTTTGTTTACCAAGTGTGTAGCTTTACTGCTCATCAGGTAAGCTGAAATTGTTCTCTTCTATGTGAATCAGTTAAGTGGTAAGGCTTTTTCAAAGTGGGGAAAACGACATTTAAGGGTAAATCTAGACCACCGCATTGTCAACGGTGCCCAGCTTCAGGACTGTTCATATTGGTGTTTTGAAGGGGTTTGTTTGTCTGTCTGCCCAAATGTAGTCTGGACCATGTATGCAGTGTTCATTCTGTGCAATAGCTTGTTTATAGTTCGTTTCATTGTATGAAACAAGAAGGGAAATGCTGGAAATAATTCAGTGACAACGATCTATTGTTTTAACTGTTATCTGTGGAATATTGACTCCGTTTGAACCGGTAAGGAGGGCTTAAAGGTTATTTTGTCTACCTTAATTGCAGTTTATTCCTTCAGCATTTTATTCTAGAATAACATAGGCCTAAATGATATAAAGTTGATGATGTTATCAAAAATCCCTTGAAATTTTTCTGTCTGAGATGTTTTCGTTTTTAAGAAACGTCAAATTGTTATTTCCCAATTATGCATGACGTCTGAACTTGAGTGACGTAAGCTATGTGCTAAAATTCTACATTGAATGAATGCAAAGTTCGTGTTAGCCGATTCAACTTTCATAATGCATTTTCACTATTTTCTCGTTAAAGAGAATGTGCTGATACTTTCACAGGTTTGTTGTTTTATATGTTATTCACATGAGACACAGCAGAATGAAAATTTGTGGTGTAGCTTCCCTTTAACTTAGGCACCGAAAATAACATCAATAATTGATGATAACTACAAAAACACTTTATCTTCGTCTTGTTTCCCAGTTCATTTAAACATTCATTTCCACATTGCAACATATGCACATAAATAAATACACGTGTGTACACTGCAATTGTAATCGGTAGATGATTAAGAGAAGAACAATCAAATGTTTTTAAACAGAAGCAAATGATGTGGATGCATGTACAAGCCAAGACGTGTATGGAAATGTCTTATAAGACAATTTAAGAATGAACAAAGATATGGACATAGCAAACAAAGAAAAGGAGCAGGATATTCTTATATTCCCAGGCAGCTGTTTATAACAGCTGGTATAGCCCCTGAGCAGGTTACTGACAAAATAGGAATACCCAAACACGGGGCTAGATGGCTCAGTTGGTGTGCCGGCACGTTAAGCCAGAGGTCGTAGGTTCAAATCCCACTGTAATATTTGTTTCTTTGTTCACTCTATGAACTATGAAAAGCTGAAAGCAAACATTGTATGTGAACTCTCAGGATGGAAGGTTTAAGTCATATGAGGCTAGATGTATGTTTTTTTAAGCGAAATGTCAGAACGTGGAGTGCCATGGCCGAGCGGTTCAGTGCGTCGGATTTGTGTTCTGTTGGCTGAGTCATCAGAATGTGGGTTCGAATACCGACTGCGACCGTGGTGCTTGTGTCCTTGAGCAAGACACTTTTACCATAATTGCTTCTCTCCACCCAGGAGTAAATGGGTGCCTGTGAAGGCAGAATTGGTTGTTAGCCCATATGCACCGAAATGGCAGCAATAGAGCTGTATACTCCCCAGGGAGCTGAGATGGTTTCAGGAATGATTTATGCGCCTGATGAGCGGGGGTAATAATGTACAGCGCTGTGATACCTCGTGTAAGAGCTCTTTAAAAATGCTTCCATTATTATTATTATTATTATTATTATTATTATTAACTCACACAGATGTCATTCAATTCTTATGATTTGCTCATAAGTATGTTCTTATAACAATTGTATTAATATGATTCATGTAATTTATGTTGTTATATCGGTATTGTGTTGGAAATTGTAACGACAATGAAGGAGTAACGCAGTCCCAAATCTCTGTACGCGTGGTTTGAGTCGAGAGATGATTATCTCTAGAGAGAAAAGGCACATGAGAAGATGAATACGTTTTATCGGTGCACCTGTCGGAAATTGTCTTAAAATCTGGAAATCCACCCCTGCTGATACAAATCGGGGATTGGGACTTATTAGGTGTTCGAGCTCGAACACCTCTTGATATTGTTCGTTTTTTTTTTTTTTTACTTTTTCTTCTCCTTCTCAGTGAGATATATCCAGAGACAAAAACAAAGTTGCAGAGCTCACAGAACCTTAAAACTTAACACATAGTTAGACCTTAACATGTAATTGTATCCTAAGTTGTGACGTCATAGTGAGGTCATCAGATGTCGAATTACACAAAATCAAAATTTAATATTTCAAAAAATCATATCTCATGAACCACAAAAGATATTTTCACAATCTTTGCATGATCTGAAAGATTTTGAATTATGTGATTTTTCGTACACACACGTGACCCCGATCTGGCCTCTCCTTCCGGTCGAAACCGGAAGTTGAATATTTCAAAAAATCATATCTCATGAACCACAGAAGATATTTTCACAATCTTTTTATCATCTTAAAGACCTTGAAATATGTCACATTTCGTACACAGACATAACCCTAATCTGACCTCTCCTTCCAGTCGAAACCGGAAGTTTAATTGAACAACTATTCAGAATCACTATTCTGTAAATGTATTTGTACAGCCAAAACATAGTTGCGGAGTTCAAAGAACCTTAAAACTTAACACATAGTTAGACCTTAACATATAGTTCCAGGTAACGCTGTGACGTCATGGTGAGGTCATCTAATGAATTATTACGTAATTAATGAAAACAATATATTGTATATCTCGTGAACCACAATAGATAATTTCTTGATTCCTTCATAATCATACAGAACATGGAGGACTCAACATTTGATACACAGACATGACCCTATTGACCCTTACTTCTGGTCCAAACTGGAAGTTCAAGTTTAAAAACCTCTTTATAAATTGACGCAAATCTGAAAGGGTATTCGAAAAAAAAACTTCTGGGTTTAAATGTTAAGTGGGATCTGCTCATTTCAAAATATATTTGGTGACGTCATCACTCTTAACAGCGCCCTCTAGCAGCAGGTTTAAAAAAGTCACTTTTTGCTATCTTGAGAAAACATTAGACAGAATTTAATTTATTTATAAATTATTTCGTGGGCTCGAAATAATTTATTTCGAGTGCACGAAATGATTTCGAGCGCACGAAATGATTTCGAGAGCACGAAATGATTTCGAGCGCACGAAATGATTTCGAGTGCACGAAATGATTTCGAGAGCACGAAATGATTTCGAGCGCACGAAATAATTTATTTCGAGTGCACGAAACCATTTATTTCGAGTGCACGAAATGATTTCGAGCGCACGAAATAACTTATTTCGAGTGCACGAAATGATTTCGTGAGCACAAAATGATTTCGAGCGCACAAAATAAAGAACTCAAATTATTTCTTCGCACATAAATTTGTTTTCATCATATGTCCCTTTAGGGGCTCCGTATAAGTCCGAATTTTAAAAAGTCATTTACGGGTAATTGGAACCGAAAAATGGAACCGGGTAATGACCGTTTCGGTCAGGTATCTGGATACCCAGATACCCAGCACAGCCCTAGAGGGGGACAAGGTCAATGTTCACAGTGTTAATACAGATTTCTCTACTACATATCATTTGCATTCTATTATGTTCGGTGTTTGACATCTAAACATTTCACATTTATAATAAAGAAATAACAAAATCTTAACACTAAGAAGAAACACAAAATAAAGTGTGTATTTCTTATACAAATGCCTAAAATTGGTTAATGGTCTCGCGTTTTGACCCTAGACTAGCAGAGTCTTTCTCAAAGCCTTTGAGAAAGACTCTGCTAAGGTCGAAACGTGAGGCCATTAATAAATTTTTGGCTTTTTACCATTAGTCACTTTAGTTGTTTCACAGTCATTTTTTTACTACGCATTTGCATAAAAACGTTGCCTTTTACGAGGTCTCAAACACAGTGCTGCTATTCAAACCACAAGGTTACCATAGATACTGCTCACCATCCAACCAATCCTCAAGGGTGCAGAGTTTCCACCACAACATCATCCTCGATATCAGTCCAACATCCGGCAACAAAAAAGACTGCTATAAATACTCTATTTCCACGGACGTTGCTGAGTGGAACCTCTTTCCTACCAGTATCAGGCTCAACAAGATACAGATCTCTTTTTCCACGAGGGAAGGGGGGAGGCGGCCCACAATTATTTTCGTTTGCGCGCGCATGCAACGTATCCCGGCTGTGGAGGCCGACAAATACAGATACAGATAAAACGCACTTGATGGACATTCTGATAATAATAACAACACTAATAACAATAACTAGACTTGTTGTGTTTCCAGATTTACAAAACACTAGGGGTTCAGGTCTGTAAGAGCACGTAACATCAGAATTTAAACAAATACAACCACTGTAAACGTAAAACATAATTACTGATACGGGCATGTCGCTTGGCCCTCTGTCGTTTGTTATGAGAAACGCCACTTTCTTCAACGAGTAAGAGATAGCCAATGCAAAGTCAAAGGTGACTTTTCGTGGCACGATTTTGTCCGTCGCGCATTGACGAGCCTGCATCTTTAAATACACCTTTAAACATATTTGTCAAACGAATGTCGTGTCTGTGCGCTTTATATCCGATTTTGACCACAAGTCAAGATCAAACTAACTTCTGACGTAAATAAATATATGAAACAGTTGATGTTTTAACTTGGCATTTTTTTAAATTAGTACTGACCTTATTTGTTCTCACTTACTGTCTAAACCGCAATTTCAAATCAAATGTAGATAAAGCTCTTTTTGATGTTTTGTGTTAACAATGGTATTATTTGTTTGCTTGTGGATTTACATACTTCTCAAACCCGAACACCTAGAGTTTGTTTCATGACAAACTAATATCGAGTTGAAAATTGGGTCCATCCTTTTATCCCTTGTGAATTGGAAAGTAATTGTTTCTTTGCGGTAATCTATTATTATATAGACAATCATTATGCCAATGCATTCATACCTTTGATGTCTCTTGTCCATTAGTGCGTTGTCGTTCATCATTAGGATAAAGATTAAATCGATGTAAAACCTTGTATTAAGCATACATTTAATTAACGTAAATAGATTGATCAATTAATGCCGACGCCTACACAGGATTACATCTCTTTTCCAACTAAAAATGTAAATTTCCATTTTGTTAGTTAGTAACTTAACACATGTATTCCATTCCGAAATGTGATTGATGTACAATGAATACAGAGTCCCCATTGATGGGTACTGATTGCACATTAATTCGTTCATATTGGCTCAGAAACAGGGATTTTAATGATAGAAAGGAAATGCATTTGGACCGACGGGACACAGTTAATAATTGTGCCTATGGCACTTTGATATTTAGTGGGCAGAATACTGCCCGTGGTCTTGTTTAGCGGATGGATTATGTGAAGCTTTTAAAGGTTTCACTTCTGTGTTAACCCATGTGTGAACTCTTGCACAGCAAAGCTATGGGGGAGTGAGCTCTACAAGTACAGGGTACCGATACTGACCTAGACGGTGCTACCAAAATTTCCATAGGCGCCTCTGTACCACCAAGAGACTTTTGGTTTAGGAATTATCTTCAGAAATTAGGAATTGTACACGCACAAAACAGTCTTCTGACCTTTTTGTCTTGTTCTGGCGTCGTTCATGGACTCAGAAAATAAACTTTAATCTTCTCATTTGATGGCTTAATCATTTTGAAGCATCGTGGAATTTAGTAATATATACAATTTTTTATCCATTATTGATTACTATATTATATAGACGAAAAGACGAGTTTCTCAAAACCAGCTGTGTGACGATTTTGGATTAGTCATTTGAAATTGAATTTTCCAGATTTTCTGCTATAACATTCAAACGTATATATGCGGGCTTTCTCTTAAGACTGCTTTATTGTACAATCTCGACTTTGTTGTACCCTACACTGTAAAAACGTTAGGCAACATGTAGTTGGGTAAAGTTATTTCTCCCAGAATTGCTCAGTATTTACCACAACTGTTCACTTATTTTGGCAATTTTTTTTCCAACATTGGGCAATGGTAAACCAACTGTGTAACCTGTTGATATGTTGACCAGTGTTGGGCAACATATCAACCGTGTTTACCCAATAGCACTGTTTGTATTCCGTTCCATCAACTAGTATGAATTTAGCCATTATTTTTGCAGTTCGTGACTGTCAGATGTACTAAAATTGTGTCAATTAAATCCACTCTTCTTAAAAGAGTAAAAGACTGTATGGGAATTCAGGCGTTTGGGAGCTCAGAAATGCAAACAAACGCGATTAGGTCTTATCTGATTTAATGCAATTTGGCAAATCTCCTGACTGACAGTCCACTACAGGCAACTGACAGACAATCCTTTCCTCAGCCTTCACCCTCCATATATGGCCTTCCCAGTTCTAAATAGTAAATACACGGACCGGGATTTTTTGTTGTGATTTCACGTTCACAGTGTGCTTGACTAGACCCGTTCTTATTTGATAGAGCAAACGTAAAAGCTTTTAAGTGTTATAATTGTTCATAATTGAAAATAATGTAATAAATCTCCACTGCAAAACTTGAAAAAACAAATACCTGGCCTTATTACGAACAAAGATGTATTTAGGGTTTCACATTATTATGCATCTTGGAAACAATGATCTCAGACTCTCTGCCGGCCTCATCCATCAGTAGACTGATGGCGGTTGTTTAAAGTCCAAACACGTTCCAAATTGGGAATGTTTAAATTAACAGATATACCAGGGAAATAGATTAACTTTAAAGTTCGCCCCTGTCTTGATTATCAAGATATGAATCGTGAATTGATTATATAAGGATACCGACACTTTGTATGGCATCAATTGTGTCCATATCATGCATAACCGGTAAAGTTCAAGCTAGAGTTACACGCTTCGTAAAAGGTTATTAATAATATGCATCTATATTGCATGAGGATCATATAACATTTATAAAACCGACCTATAAATATTTCATGTAATTTTAGTTGTCAATTTGATGCGCTGTGAGATCAGCTGTAGCTCTCAACTTTATAAGCATGGTCCTATATAAGTAGGCCAATATAGCTTCATGTACTTAACAAACGATTGTCACAATGGCTATCGTTGTGAACTCACGTAAAAATGTGTTACTTCTAATCATTTCAGACGAACAAATTTCACAGGATAACTGGTAACTTTACTGACATCACATTAAGTAACTTAGATTATTAGAAAATACTTCAGTTTAGTAGAAGGAAATACGTCTACATGTTGAACCAAGAGATAGATACTTTACCATTATTTGGGTCACACATGAGTAACATCTATACGCACGCAGGTGTTACCGAGTGATAAATCTTTCACCATTGCACGAATTAGAGGCATTCCATATAATTATGGTGATTTATGTAACTCACACAATTATTCGTTTTATTTAATGACCAAACATGACGCTAACACAAGAACATTTTATTTACTACGTAATACAATGTAGAAGTAATTCAGATCCTCGTCCCCAGGATTTACCATGTTCTGGGGGTCATTACTGCTTACAAGACCTGGTACAAGGTTGATCTGAACTAAACCAGAAATAACATCGTCACGCGTCAATAGTAAAACAACGAAATATGTACGTTTGTTTATGTGTAAACCTCTTAGTGAGGATCTCTTATTGTTCCCCTCTTTTTTCCCTTTGTTTTTTGGCATCTCCCATTTAATTTGTACACATTTTTCAACCAAAAACAGTTGCGAGCAATAACCGCCAACTGAGGACTTATTGTTCCCTTTTGTTATAAGTCCTTGGTTTACACATAAACAAACAGTGTGCAGTGTGGTGATGACTGAAGTGTCAGTGAATCGATCGACTTCACATTTTTGGTTCTAGACTTGACTCGAGTCTATGCCCAAAGCCTTGACACCACTCGAGCTAAAGCCTTTTACACGAGTTCTAATAAAAATGCCGTGTTTTGTGGCACCGAGCAATGATAGATTGGGCCGTCCGGCGGCAAATCGCACGATCATAAACTACAAACATTCCATGTCCGCTACACGCTATTTTGCCGCGTCGCCAAAAAATACATCCCTGTCCGTTGCTACATAAAAATGAAATGATGCAATACCACAGTTTGTCACTTGAAGGGACAACCAACTGTTTTATTCCAATGGAATAAGTAGATGATTTATTGTTTATCGCGGTGAGCATGTTATTTCAACGTGCGTGGTCATAGTCCAGGTTTTAATAAATTAACTAGTCCACAAATTCAATAAGCATACGTTGATAGCTTTCTATAGTTCGTTTCGATATTTATATATTTCAATGGCTTTAATACCCCCTATTTTTGGCCGGCATAATCAGTACAGTACCGGTACACTGTAAAAAAACAAACATGTAAATTTACAGCAATATTCTTTGTTGGCGGAAAAAGAGAATCACAATAGGTAAAACAAACAAGTATGGAAACGTACTGCAGTTTCATTATTTAAGCGTTTACAGAAATCAGTTTAACACACTTGTTATGTAAAATTGTAAAGGGCCTGTCCCACTTGGGCGACTTTTTAGGCGACTGCCTGCGACCGTCATAGTCATAGCAAGTCGCCGAAAAACCGGCGCTGGACCCCCCTACGACAATGTCTACGACAAGCTACAACAACCTACCACCTAGTCGACGTCAAGCTACGGCAAGCTACCGACAACCGGCGACCCAATCGTCGCGACTAAGGACGACCACCTACGACCACACCTACGACAACCGACGACCACACCTACGACAACCTACGACCACACAGGCGACAACCTACGACAACCGAAGTCAACCTACGTCCACCCGCGACAAGCTACGACAAGCTACGACCCTGTCGGCGACAACTGAAGGCAACTGAAGACAAATGAAGAGAATTCACTTGACTTCTCTTGACGCCAGTACCTGTCGCCGGTTGACGTAGGTTGACGTAGTAGTCGACAATGGAATTCACCGAGGTCAGCACCGGCGACAACCTACGTCACCTGGCGACAACCTACGACAGCACCTACGTCAGTAGAAGTCAAGCTTCGCTCATTGGCGTCAAACCCACTGTCGCCGAAAATTGTTGAACATTTTGAAAATCCCGCGGCGACCAGAAAGAGGCTACGACTCTTTGGGCGACTGAGGAGACTACTCCCGACCATACAGGTGACACCCCGGCGACCATGTGGCGACAGCCTGGTCGCCTGTAGTCGCCTAAAAAATCGCCTAAGTGGGACAGGGGCATAATACAGCAAATTGTTGGAAATAGAGTTGCCTGTATTTTGCTGTAAATTTACATGTTTTTTTACAGTGTAGGCAACTCATATCAAGCTACATATAGTCAGTAAAGAAGCCTTGAATTATAAATACAAGCTCAGTAAAGATGTATCGCCCATGGTTTTGGCAATTTTGAACGGCAATTTCCGAAAATTCATCGAAACATCGCTATTTTACCTGAAGAAGGGAAAAGAAATGCTTTAAAATGACACATTTCTCAAAATAATCGTGAGAAACATGGTTTTACAGAAAATATGTACTGAACTGAATTTATGGTGAGTCCCGTCATAAAATACCTTTGCCACTGTTTTACTGTAAAACCAAGCTTCTTTTTTGTGAAATATCTCATTTCAAAGTATTTATTTTCCTTTCTAAAGTGAAGTTATCAATATTCCCATGAAATACATCTGTACATCTAAAAAGATCTGCGTTGTAAATCCCCATAGACTTGGGCTTCCCGAAATGTATCATTACGATCTGCGTTGTAAATCCCCATAGACTTGGGCTTCCCGAAATGTATCATTACGATCTGCGTTGTAAATCCCCATAGACTTGGGCCTCCCGAAATGTATCATTACGATCTGCGTTGTAAATCCCCATAGACTTGGGCCTCCTGAAATGTATCATTACGATCTGCGTTGTAAATCCCCATAGACTTGGGCCTCCTGAAATGTATCATTACGATCTGCGTTGTAAATCCCCATAGACTTGGGCTTCCCGAAATGTATCATTACGATCTGCGTTGTAAATCCCCATAGACTTGGGCCTCCCGAAATGTATCATTACGATCTGCGTTGTAAATCCCCATAGACTTGGGCCTCCCGAAATGTATCATTACGATCTGCGTTGTAAATCCCCATAGACTTGGGCCTCCCGAAATGTATCATTACGATCTGCGTTGTAAATCCCCATAGACTTGGGCTTCCCGAAATGTATCATTACGATCTGCGTTGTAAATCCCCATAGACTTGGGCCTCCCGAAATGTATCATTACGATCTGCGTTGTAAATCCCCATAGACTTGGGCCTCCCGAAATGTATCATTACGATCTGCGTTGTAAATCCCCATAGACTTGGGCCTCCCGAAATGTATCATTACGATCTGCGTTGTAAATCCCCATAGACTTGGGCTTCCCGAAATGTATCATTACGATCTGCGTTGTAAATCCCCATAGACTTGGGCCTCCCGAAATGTATCATTACGATCTGCGTTGTAAATCCCTTACAGACTTGGGCTTCCCGAAATGTATCATTACGATCTGCGTTGTAAATCCCTATAGACTTGGGCCTCCTGAAATGTATCATTACGATCTGCGTTGTAAATCCCCATAGACTTGGGCCTCCTGAAATGTATCATTACGATCTGCGTTGTAAATCCCCATAGACTTGGGCCTCCTGAAATGTATCATTACGATCTGCGTTGTAAATCCCCATAGACTTGGGCTTCCTGAAATGTATCATTACGATCTGCGTTGTAAATCCCCATACAGACTTGGGCCTCCTGAAATGTATCATTACGATTTGCGTTGTAAATCCCCATAGACTTGGGCCTCCCGAAATGTATCATTACGATCTGCGGTGAAAATCCCCATAGACTTGGGCCTCCCGAAATGTATCATTACGATCTGCGTTGTAAATCCCCATAGACTTGGGCCTCCCGAAATCTATCATTACGATCTGCGTTGTAAATCCCCATAGACTTGGGCCTCCCGAAATCTATCATTACGATCTGCGTTGTAAATCCCCATAGACTTGGGCCTCCCGAAATGTATCATTACGATCTGCGTTGTAAATCCCCATAGACTTGGGCTTCCCGAAATCTATCATTACGATCTGCGTTGTAAATCCCCATAGACTTGGGCCTCCCGAAATCTATCATTACGATCTGCGTTGTAAATCCCCATAGACTTGGGCCTCCCGAAATCTATCATTACGATCTGCGTTGTAAATCCCCATAGACTTGGGCCTCCCGAAATCTATCATTACGATCTGCGTTGTAAATCCCCATAGACTTGGGCCTCCCGAAATCTATCATTACGATCTGCGTTGTAAATCCCCATAGACTTGGGCTTCCCGAAATCTATCATTACGATCTGCGTTGTAAATCCCCATAGACTTGGGCCTCCCGAAATGTATCATTACGATTTTCGTGCACAAGACTATGCGAAAATACTACACGCATCTTCCATGCGTAAAATCGATAATGCGTGTATTGATATCGTGTCAATCTATTCATATTAATGCATATTGGTCACCAATTAGCAAAAACCTGATCAAATAACAAATCCAGATGGTCGATATGGCGATCCTTGAGGATGATGAACGCGTGAACAATCAAACTGAATGTTGTTCTTACCAAACCTTTCAACATTATATTCAGCTGTTTTCAATTCAGGTTGGACGGAAAAGCACTCTCGAGGCCATATAGTCTTAATTGAACAACAGGGATATTACAATATGCATTTAATTTTAAAGGGAAGGAAACAACTACCTGATTACACAATTTACAAATTATTAATGAGAACTCGCTAAATGTAACAATCATCCCGAACAATTAATTTGGCTAGCTGAAGTGTTCTTATTATAGAGAAAACACGAAAAATAATATGCACATTTACAAAACGTTCCCAGAGTTAAGAATGTTTATTGACATTTTTCTCATGTAGTAAAACCCAACATGCAGCTGGAAGTTTTGCAAGCAATAACTGTATATGTAAGCAATACTCACTGAAGCTGTTTTGCCAACATTATAGGCCTACCTATGTTATAACTTTCCTTTTAAGTATGCATAGCCCATAACTTTTTGAAACCTTGAAATATGGTAGGCTTGGTACCAGGCTTGGTCAATTTAACGAATACTTATCTTATACTAAGCTTATTTGGTGTTAAGTGAGCCCAAGTTTCAATCATCATGGCAAATTATTTTGTCTGAAGTATATGTAAGGGGGACATCCATATGTACCCCCACATACATACATAACATTATAATGAGATCATAAACAAAGTAATGTAAGTTCTCACCGTTCAAACACCATAGCGCTTCCATTAAAAGCAGATCGAAACCATATACTCTGTTTTATGATTCGCGTAATTACTTTTTTGTATGTGTTTGCCATCTGAAAGAACACAGGCGGATCAGTGCGGAAATCATTTGCCGTTTTTATAAAAATCTTCATATTAAAACCATATAGGCCTACTCTCTTCCTGCTTAACAAAGAACGATGAGACATGTCGAATCGTTTAGCCTACAGTAGAGCACGGTTGACTTGTGTTAAGAGTGAGGTACAAAATATTTTGTCATTCAAAAAAAAAAAAAAAAAAAAAAAAAAAAAAACTCATCTTAAAACTCGGCTTAAACTCATCTTATGTCACAATTCTTCAAAGATGATGTATATTTGTAATTGCATTGTAGGTACATGTATCTCAGTACATAATTTTTCGTTATGTGGAACTTATACTTGATGTATAAATCTGAAGATGGTGGCAATCTTCCCAAGAAATAATTCTGTCGGAGGTCCTGTCACCTAACAATTAGGGTCAAACAAATTCCAGTTCGACCTTAGGAAAGAGATGGCATATGTTTTTTTTCCTATATCAAGCAATTTTACTATTTTGTCGTTATTAACGACACAACATAGTAATTTGTACAATGTATATCCTGATTTAAAGATAAACATAACAGTTTTGCCAACATGATCAATGTTGATTTAATTTTGCCGTACACCGACGTGTGTATAGCACTGTATACTCAGTGCTTTCCGAGAGTCTGTGAAAAAACTACACAGGCGACTCGGGCGGGATTCGAACCCACGACCTCCTGCTTATTAGTGCAGACGTCTTAACCTCTCGACCACCGAGCTTGCCCAATGACGATTGGCCGGCTCGAATCCTATATAGCAGTGGGTTCCGCGATATATATAGGTTGGTGAAATTCTTGCGTCGGGAGATAAATAATTGATTTAATTTTGCTCTACACCGACGTGTGTATAGCACTGTATACTCAGTGCTTTCCGAGTGTCTGTGAAAAAACTACACAGGCGACTCGGGCGGGATTCGAGAGGTTAAGACGTCTGCACTATTAAGCAGGAGGTCGTGGGTTCGAATCCCGCCCGAGTCGCCTGTGTAGTTTTTTCACAGACACTCGGAAAGCACTGAGTATACAGTGCTATACACACGTCGGTGTAGGGCAAAATTAAATCAGTTGTTTATCTCCCGACGCAAGAATTTCACCAACCTATATAATCAATGTTATACCTTACCTTTAAGTGGAGTTGTTAAGTAAAAGAAAATATGAATTTTGTGTTTTATTGTAATGGCAGAATTATTTTAACGGATATTACAAAGCACCTAGAATGATTGCCTCATTTGACTAATGAAATATAAAAGATGAAATATGAAATATAAAAGATCCCCTCAAGTCAGTCCAGAGACGTAAACACAAATTGAGACTAGGGCCTAGGACCTATATCTTTCTCTGAATATCGGGACGGAAAAGTAATTTTCGCTCACTTATAAAATCCTCTCGCCGAAGGCAAAACGTCATACGAACAGGATGAGGCTGTTGGTGTGCGTTTGTTGTATTTGTTGAAAAATATCCAATCGTTTGAGGGAACAATCAGCTAAAATCGTTTTAAGTACTGTTCACTATTTGCTTTCATTAATTGGCCCAATGTGAGGAATTTTTTTTCTAAAGACTCCGATGAATGCCAGAAACTGTATAAAAGGGATATTTAAAACGTGCTTGATTCTGATTAATATAGCCGCGCTGGACAAACGGAAGACTGCACACTGAGGATTAAAACAATGGACCAGCATTTTATTAATTTCAATTTTTAATTTACTGGTACTAATCCTTGACGGATTTGTTGTCTCAAATGAAAGCTTATAACTTACTTAACCCACCAAAATAGCAATCCAACATTTAAATCTATTTTTATCGTCAGATTGGCACAAACACAGGTGATATATAAAATCTTGAATTGAAGCCTCTAACATTATACCTCAGTTACAGACATTGCGTTCCTTCATGATATCAATGTAAAACAAAAACGCATCATAGTAATTAAAGAATGTATCACCCAATAACAAATAGTTTTAAATTAAATGTTTAAAAAATAATTGTCAAAATCATAGTTTAAGTGCAAACATTAATTTATGATAGCCTAGATCACGCCATACATTAACTTCGAAACTGTAAAACTGCGATTATGACGATTTTTGTTAATTTCAAAGTAGGGACCTTTCTGTTTTTCCGTCAACAGAAAGATAGCAGATTATGACGATTAAAAAAGAAAATTGCAGGAAATTGCAGGTAAAATAATACAAAACCACCGGCATCTTCAATTAACTTCATGAATATTCCATTGAACTGAAGGACAACAATTGTCACAGTTGTACAACATCCCGCATCAAATGCATTAAATGTCACCAGTACTAATTCTGTTCACGATGAAAACAAATTTCATTGAAAAAAAATAAGCATACAAAGTGGTTTCGGATCGACGAATAGCCACCTGCGTTCAGTTATTAAAAGGTGGTTAAGAAAGGGCATAGAAGGACTTAGTCTTAAATGAAAATTTGACATGACAAATGCTCTTTTATAATGGATTCTAGGAAGCATATGCAACCGATTAAATATTATGGAGTAAGTGATGTTTCCGGTTTTTCAGTCCCAATTGAGGTAATTATAATGCTCAAATGTTCATTTCTTAGCTTGTTTTTCGTGACGGCTTTGTTGTCCCATGAGTCCGTTTGCACATGTCCCTTTCCCCAATGGTTTTGCTGACGACATAATGGCTGTTCACTCACTGTCCGCGTCACCAAGACGCTATATTGTTAAAGTGCTATACTAAGAATTGAAGGGTTATCCTTGTGAGATTTCATAATCTTTTAATCACATTATAATTATTGAAAGAGAGAGCAGACGCGTTTTTTTATTTATATTTTTTTTTAAATATTATTTACAAAGCCTTGTTTCATCGCAGTGCTAAATATAAATCACATGCAGTATATCCTTTACAGATTACAGAATCGTTTACTGATAACAATATAATTATTGAAAAGATCTGAGGCATTTTTTTCTCAAAAGTGTGGTTTCAATTCAGTACTGCATATACTTCGCAACACTCTACAAGCTTAAATGTTAACTTAACCCTTCTATGGAGGGGTTCGGTCAGTGACCGCATAATATCAATGTGGATTTAACTTAAAAGGGTTGAAATAACAATAATCAAGAATATTTAACTTAATTACATGTTAATTCAGTACTTTCTCTCCGAGTTGAATATAATTTAATAAAGAGTTGGCACTGACCGAACTTTTAAAAGGCTCAATTCACATGCCAGGGTTTTTAAAGATAAAAAACACCCTCAAATCAATGATTAGCATCTGTCAAATTTTGCAGTGATAATCAACATTCATTTTAGCCATTCTGTCAGATAATCGGCGCCGATCAATGCCTTCAAATTCTTTGATATTCCCGAAATGAAATAAAAGTTCATAGCACTCTTCTTGAAGTGCATGCTATCTCGCCAATATCTGCGCAGATATTTGCGTTTTGCGATGTCCCTTCAGGGCCACCATACTTCGTCCGATATTCCCATTAAAGGAATTGTGTACCGCTGTGTAAAATGTCTGTAAATGCAATTATATCCTTTATAAGAATCAAGAGAGATTTACAGAAACCAAACTGTAAATGTTTCAGCTAACGTCATTGGGTCAATAACGAGAAAATTAAATTGTACAGATGTATTCATTTCTGGTTACATTATTTAATTCTAATGTGGGAAATAAATATATTGACCCCCTAAGCAAAGATAAAACGCCTCGCCACTCATTCCGCGAATCATTTGAACATCAGGGTAGTTTGGATAAATGAAGAGTAACTTGAATGCTCTGTATCGATGGATTCCATGCATATAGGGCAAATGATTTAACGATGATGTCGTTTTTGCCCATTACCAATTAAACTCAGCAATGTTTACTCAGTGCTTCCAAGTGTCTACTGAAACAAAACTCCATCGATGACTCAGGCTGGAATCTAACCCATGACGTCGCACTGAGCTGCCTGTACATCTTTTTCTGCAGACAGTGACCGTAGATTACTAGGCAATATTGGTGAAGGGCAAAGAAAAAGTCATCATTGTTGAACCTAAATGCCGTTTGTATTGTCAACAACCATCAATTTTCCACTGTACTTGATGTTTCCATTTAAGGGAAAAACTAGGGTAAAAAACAGATTTCATGCAATTTATTAACTTCCTGGTGAAATTTCAGCATGGGTGATTTCTATTTCAAGCAAATGCATTTTTTGTTTAGTAAATACAATTATAACGAACTAACCTTGTTTATACATTGGTGAAATTCTTGCGTCGGGAGACAAACAATTGATTTAATTTTGCCCTACACCTTGTTTAAATACACGTACGCTTGTACAGTATAAAGTAGAAATATAAAATTTCTCATTTTAAATATAATTTCAATGTGCAAAAATTTCAGTTTATTTATGTTGACTTGAAAAAAAATCGGTAATTGGCATGCAAGTCATTAAGAAAAATATGTGAGGTCATATTTTTCAAAAATTTGGCAGAAGTTTGAAGAAGCTAAAAGAAATACGTGCTTTTGACCAAGTTAAAGAGTCATTTTCGGTATTCTGTGGGCTGTGGCATCGTTGTTGTATTTTGAGCCACTGGATGCTGCAGTATTGAAATCATGGAAGTTGATTAAATTCAGTTTTTTTATTTACTAAAACTCAACACACTGTTGGTAAAGTGTGTTTCAAATTTATTGACATTTTCAAGGTACATACAGTACAGAGGTAGGACTAATTTTCAATCCTCCCCACTTAGTACTTGTCAACTTTATTACTCTCCGTAATCTAAACTGCAAGTATAAAATTAATAAATTCATACTGATTTTACCTTGAAAAATAATGTTCCAACTAGTACTCACTTTCACAGGTTTGTTTATCTCAATTAACCCTGACCCCCTGGGTGTTCTGGCTGGGTGCCTTCCTGAGTCCTCCAAAATCCATCAGTGCCATGGACCATGGCACGTGGAGTGGAGTGCCATGGTCGAGCGGTTTAGTGCATCGGATTTGTGTTCTGATGGCTGAGTCGTCAGAATGTGGGTTCGAATCCCAATCGCGACCATGGTGCTTGTGTCCTTGAGCAAGACACTTTACCATAATTGCTTCTCTACACCCAGGGGTAAAATGGGTACCTGTGAGGGCAGAGTTGGTTGTTGTGTTTGATTAGCCCATATGCGCTGAAATGGCAGCAATTGAGCTGTATACTCCCCAGGGAGCTGAGATGGTTTCAGGAATGATTTATGAGCCTGATGAGCAGGGGTAATAATATAATGCGCCTCGAGCACCAGTTTGGTGGATACGTGCCCTATATAAGTCCACATTATTATTATTATTATTATTATTATTATTATTATTATTATTATTATTATTATTATTATTATTATTATTATTATTATTATTATTATTATTATTATTATTATTATTATTATTATTATTATTATTATTAATAATAATAAATGTGTAATATATTTCACGTTTTCTCAAAGATTACAAACTGTACAGAATAATTCATCTGGATGTGTTGTGCTTGACATCAAATTAAATTCTAGATGATAATTCAGTAATTTATAAAACGGTATTTACCAAAGCATGATTTAAAACAATGTAATAAAATAAAACATTTCTCGCTGAACAAAAAAAATGCTTATAATCATAATAATTTAGGCCTCTTTCCAATTTGTTGTATAATGGAATTGCGATCTTAATAATGGCTTCACAAATTCATTAGTAATTGTATCAGGTCATTACGGAATGCATTTGATTTCAACCTAGTTTATTTCCATAACTCGCCAAACCTTATGGCCCATCTAAATTGTACTTAATCATTCTGCCTTCATGGATTTCTTCCGGTCTATCAGCTATACAGTGATTTTAGGAGGAATTGTTTAACATTGATCTTCATTAGTTTGGTTATTAACTACATTTCATAGTAGTAAGAGCATAAAGCCTATAAGATTTAAGGCTTTGCATGATGGAGTATAGACATCATTTCGGTTTACTGTAACCATGCATGTGTTTATTGAGTATAGTTCTTAAAAGAACTGGAGGTTACAACGTTTCGATTAGTATGCTCTGATCGTCTCCTGAAGACGATCAGAGCATACTGATCGAAACGTCAAGTTGTATCCCCCAGTTCTTTTCAGAACTAATTACTACTCACATGGTGTCACCACAAATAGTCTTTACTTATCCTCTTCGCCATGCAGAGCTACAAATCATACTACATGGTGTCGCAGCAAATAGTCTTTACTTATCCTCTTCGCCATGCAGAGCTACAAATCTTACTACATGGTGTCACCGCAAATAGTCTTTACTTATCCTCTTCGCCATGCAGAGCTACAAATCATACTACATGGTGTCGCAGCAAATAGTCTTTACTTATCCTCTTCGCCATGCAGAGCTACAAATCTTACTACATGGTGTCACCGCAAATAGTCTTTACTTATCCTCTTCGCCATGCAGAGCTACAAATCATACTACATGGTGTCGCAGCAAATAGTCTTTACTTATCCTCTTCGCCATGCAGAGCTACAAATCTTACTACATGGTGTCACCGCAAATAGTCTTTACTTATCCTCTTCGCCATGCAGAGCTACAAATCATACTACATGGTGTCGCAGCAAATAGTCTTTACTTATCCTCTTCGCCATGCAGAGCTACAAATCTTACTACATGGTGTCACCGCAAATAGTCTTTACTTATCCTCTTCGCCATGCAGAGCTACAAATCTTACTACATGGTGTCACCGCAAATAGTCTTTACTTATCCTCTTCGCCATGCAGAGCTACAAATCTTACTACATGGTGTCACCGCAAATAGTCTTTACTTATCCTCTTCGCCATGCAGAGCTACAAATCTTACTACATGGTGTCACCGCAAATAGTCTTTACTTATCCTCTTCGCCATGCAGAGCTACGAGTTTTACTTGTGTTTATCTCAGGCCAGGCCAAACAAAAAGTTTCCGGTTGGAGGAAAACCCCAGAAAAATATTGTAGAGAAAATATACGTACCCAGGTAAGGGACTGAAAACCCAATCCACAATGTCAGCTGGGGTCCGAGTTGGATTCAAACCCGGGTCCACAGAGGTGAAAGGAGAGGAAAGTAATTAAACGCTCATCTGATCCCCTAGTTGATAAAGTAACCACCTTTGCATGGCCTGCTAATGGGCCCGGAAACATTTGGATGCTCTGTGATGTAATCTGAAGCATATATTAAACATAATATCATGGACAAATAAAAACGGTTCTGCTCGATGTTCATAATGCATAGAATTGATGCGGTGAATAGGAACTATTGCATAATGTCATCCCCTCTGAAATATCGAGGAATAATCCCACCCCCGGGATTTGTATCCATGTTTCTACACAATATCAATACATAAACAAGAGAACAATGAGCCTTTGCCGTAAAGGCACGATGTTCGACAAAGGCACGATGTTCTACAAAGGCATGATGTTCGACATTCAGTCCACTAAATCTGTGTCGAGTCATAAACAAGTAAAATAATTTATTATAAATTATAAAATTAATGAATGTGATATTTTATCGTCTCTTACAGGAAACACGTTAAAGGTTGTAAATCTGTACAGGTCACCATGACAACTGTTATACTTTATACAATTATGCTGTTGATCATTCTACAACCATCCTGTTCGGCATTGTGTGTTTATCCTCCAGGTAAATGTATACGTAAGCTTCATCGATTAAAGGGAAAGACTGGCAAATCCCTGATTACAGAATTACAAAATAATTATTCGAAGACTAACCGAATCATACTGAAACTAAATTCAGTCTGAAGGCTTTAATTTTGGAGAGAAAAAACACAGTTTTGCTGCGTTTTCTGTAAAAATTTAGAATTTTGTCACACTTTTCTCATGACTTAAAATCTGCATTGAGCTGAAACTTTCACATGTTAGTTGTTTGATGTATGTATCAATTCAGTAAAAGTAAGCATACTCAGAGAGGCAGTTTTGTTATATATTCACATTTAAAATGCATATTCTCTGTGTTGTGCTATTTCAACAATAATTTAATATTTTTTTTAATGGTTACTCTTCTATTAAACGAAACAATAGAATGAAGTATTATTTAACCTTGGGTCTCCGTATTTGACCGTGAATGAATTAATCACGTTGCGTCATAAATTATTTTATTCATTTAATTGCCCTTTGTAATTAAAGTAAATACAACATTTTTGGAAATGTAAATGGTTTATTTTATTAAAGGTGTTCAATAGTTGAAAAGTAATACAAGCATTTCTGTAGGCCCATAGCTAGGCTGGGTGCCGTCGCCCCTTGCAGACCGCCTCGCCCCTTCCCCTCCCCGACGGCCAGTGCAATTGTGTGAAATTGATGCGGACTCCCACGCACAAAGCCAATATTTTGCCCAGCCCTTCCCCCACCCAGTTTCAATTTCTGACTACGGGCCTGAATCTCTGATTTCATTTAAAAAAATTATGAATGTTTGTTTATTACATTTTCAGCTATTTCAGATACCACGATTAATTATCAAACCCGCAAAGTCAACGGGAGCAGTTGGGAGCTGGATGCTTACATCACGTGGCACGTTATCACACCGGGTAACATTTATCCCCTTGTTTATCTCTCCCCTCCCTCCCAGCCTTCCCCTCCCACTCTCCCCCACTACCCCTCTTGTACAGTGTAGTTCCCCATCACCGCTTAAACTTAATTCACTTTTAAAAGGTAAGATAAAAGATTAGTTTTCATCTAAAAACTTACTTGGTGTAAAGTTGGTATTAACTTACTAAAAGAATTAATCCGTGTAAAGCGCCTTCATCTATATAAAAGAACATGAAAATGTTCACCCGATGCTACTGAGAAAATAGGAAGACCGCCAGCATAGGGCTAGATGACGCAGTTGCTAGATTGCCGGCATGTTTACCTGGTGGTCGCAGGTTCAAGTCGCACTCTTGTTATTTTCTCTTTGTTCATTCCAAACAACAGAAAGTATCATTGTTATGTCTAATTTATTGATAATTTATCGAATCTATTGATAGTTATGTGAGGGTTGAAATAAACGTACGTTTCCCAGTACAATTAATATACTGAGTACTTTACCTTAAAATGGCAATATCGTCAAGATCAGAGCAGACTTCATGCAGCTCAGGTAGTAGAGCATGACCAACCTTCCGTTCCACATAAAGACGATTTGAGTGTGAATGCTATCCAGCTATTAGCCCAGGAAGTAGCACAAATAAAGACAATGGTTGAAGAGATTGCGAATCATAGGTCGAATTCTCGACAAAATAGGGGCAAATTTAAAACAAAAACAGTATGCCCACAACAGACCACAGAGTATAACAGTTCGCAGTCCAATTTCCCTCCACGACAGAACAGATCAATCTGTTATAGATGCGGTAGATCTGGACATAGACAGTTTGAATGTTATTCTAAATTCCACATTGAAGGGTATCTTTTAAACTAAAATCCCCGCCTATACTTGCTGATACCCAGCGTAACCGTGTCTATGCTAAAGAAATAGGTGAAGGGGATAGTTCGAGATTCCAAACAGTAGACATAACGATGCAAAGTATTACTGCGCTACATTCAAGAAGTAGTTCCATAACACTTTCAACAGGGCATGGAATCGGTGCTCTAGTTTAAGATGAACACAGTGACTGAAAATTACTATCTCATTTATGCAGCAGCAACAGTAATATGACCTTAATTAACATGTGGGGTATTGTTTTCAGTCACTGAATTAATCTAAAACTAGCACTCTGATTCAATCGTGACGATATTGTCCCTTTAAAAGAGTGATTTTTTTTCAAGAAGTTTATGGATATGCTGTGAGATCAGTCAGGATAGAGACAGGGATGGAAGTAGCTCAACTACCAAAATGGAACTGCTCGTTAGCTGGTTTGAAACTTAGGGATACGGTATGTATAATCGGTTTAGTTTTTACCTTCTACGATCGCATGAGGGCGCCCTGCACAGAGAAGTGACTGGCGCCAGGCAATTTATAATACCACTATACCGTGTGTTTATTATAAAACATGATAAGCTCACGAAAAGAACCACGGGGTGCATCTTAAATTCCAGAAGTCTTGTCTTAAATTCTTGAAGTCTTGACTAAATTAATTGGTTAAGACATGTCTGACAAACATTTGTCAAAAATTATTTAGTCTTGGAAAGTTGAACTCTTTATTCTGAGTGGGAGTCATCAACATTGACACTATGTTCCAACAACTAGTTGCCAGTGTTGTTGAAATTATATTACAACAATAAATTCATTGGTGACATTCTTGCGTCGGGTGATAAACAATTGATTATTTTTGCCCTGCAACGACGTGTGTATAGCACTGCATACTCAGTGAAGAGAATTTCACCAACCTATATATATCGCGGAACCCGCTGCTATGTAGGATTCCAGCCGGCCAATCGTCATCGGGCAAGTTCGGTGGTCGAGAGGTTAGGACGTCTGCAGGAGGTTGTGGGTTCGAATCCCACCCGAGTAGCCTGTGAAGTTTTGTCACATGTTTGGAAAGCACTGAGTATGCAGTGCTGTACACACGTCGGTGTAGGGCAAAATTAAATCAATAAATTCATTATTTGGTGTCAGACTCACTGAACTATCAACCTAAACTCTTGTTCACAGGAGGACGCGTTTTACATATTCGAGAATATTCTGTATGGATACAAGTATGACTTCGGAGTAAGATAAACTTCTTGTATTCTTCTTCCACATCTATATTCCTTCTCCTTCTCCCATCCCTCATCTCCGCCATCTATACTAACTCTTTTTGTAAAACTGTCTTGTGCAAGGCGTAGTTTATGTTACAATCTGCTCTCACAGGAACAACCGCTAGCAGCATAGTACGTTCATCAGACTACTGAAATTTCAGGTTTGTCCGAAATTTCAGGTTGTCAGCACTGATATCTGTCATATCAGTATAATAGAGATCAGTGGTTGTCAGTAGAGACGTGTCATGCTGGGTCGTCGTGAGTCAGGTTCGCAGAGCTATGCGTACAATTCAATTAACATAAGCTACGTCTTACATAACAAATAAGTAAAACATTTACATGGTGTCAAGTTGATGATATCAAACATCCTTTTTTCATATACGTGTTATTTTAACCAATGTCATCGATTTCATTAGATTTCGGCAATTAATAAAGAACATCAACGAACTACTTCTGAGCAAAGGTGGCAAAAGGCGTCACCCGGTGAGTTCAGTGTTTAGTTTTGATTTATTTTGTTTATGTTGTTTAAAGATACATTTAAAGGTAAATTTAAGATTGGGTGAGAGGTTGAAGTATAGTAGTTACTGCGGATATTGTGGTTGACATTGTCAATGTCAACCACAATTGTACATTGTAGTAAAATTAAGATTTTTTTTTTTTTATTCTCCAGATTGTTATCTGGAAACGGGCGACAGAGAATTTTGCCGGACAAAGAGTAAGTTAGTAACTCGTAGGTGAAATTTCATTATTATATCAAATAATTCGATATGACGTAAGGTTGTTTTGTTTTGCATGTTGTTGTTGTTTTCCAATTGTGTGAGCTAGTGGTTGAATGAAAAGCTCCGACGGCTGTTTTCCTTATCCAGAAATGGATAATTAAAAACGGATAATTAAATGTCTCATCGATTTGGAATTAACTTTCTGGGTTCTAGGGAGTAAAAACTAAATATTTGAAAAGGAATCAAACCAGATAAGAAATTGTTATATTTTGTCAAATTTTGGTGAAGGTGTCGCGATTACAGGAGTTCCGCTAGACTTTCAGCTGGACTGTGCAATGGACTACGGTGAAAATCAAACATTCGCCGTAATCCTGTCGTGGACGCCGCCGGTACAAGCCAATGGTAACATCACAATGTACGAGTTAAAGTACAGTATTGTGAACCTTAACCCAAGAACTTGGCAATTAACGGAAAAAATATACGCCAATAAGGTAGGATTCAAATACTTGAGAATGTGACTTGCGTAAAAAAAATGATCTCTATCGAGGCATGATGTGGATTATAATATATGATGTTGATTTGTACGCATGCCATTTCTGCCTCATCTGCCATCATTTTCAACACCATCCACCCCTCCTCAAAAATTAATAAATAAATAAATAAATTCTCAAAAACAATTTTTGTTGAAGTGTTCCCTAGAACATGGATTTAAAAAAATGATTGCATAGTAAATCACCCTTATATGACAGACTCGCTTAGTTTTTTTTTCTGGGGGATTATTTTGGGATTGTTTGCATTCTTTCAAAAGATCGATGCAGATTGTCTTCTATAATCTACATTTCCGAGGAGTGAGTTTAGAAAGAGGATGTGCTCCACTTCTGCTTATTTGACGTTTGGGATGTGAGTCTGTCAGTCCGTTGGGATGTCTATCCGTCTTTCTGACTCTTTGGAAAGGGAAATGTCGCTCCATTTTCGTTGGGTACTCCGGTAATTGATAGTTGCGCACAGTACTAATCATGTTGTTGTTATTTTGTCTTGCTTTGAAAAGGAAACGATGGTTTATATCCAGCAAATAGAAGGTCTAGAGAGAGCCACTAATTATACAGCTAATGTAAGTTCAGTTTGACGAGAAAGTTCACATTAATTAATGAAGGTTCCATTCGTTAATTATTCGTCTGTTGATCAGCTAAATAATCCACAAGGATGTATGGGTATAAGAAGATTTTTCGGAATATTACCGTTTCAATTATTTATTAATGTACTGACGGGTGATGTAATAGGTTGGTCACTTATTAAGTCAGCTGGGTAGCAAAGGGTGGCATGTACCTCCCTTTTGTATCACCATGTATTTTAATTTACCATACCCTTTTGCCCATGTTTCCCCGTCCCCTTTCTGAGACCCTGGATTCACCCCTGGGTCGGACAGTTGGTCAATCAGTTGGTCCGTTGTTCACAAAAAGGCGATAGTACCTTTGGTTTTCTCAAAAATCATACAAATAATGTTTTAATAAAATAATGCAGTTTAACATAAAACTCAATTTGATGATGATATCAAACTTCCCATTAAGGCCAAAAAAAATGATCTCCGGTTTCTGGTCAAAGGTCGGCTTCAAAATCGGTACGGTGAAATACGTGATACCAGTGCGAACCAGTGAAATACGTGATACATGTATACGCGATTATTGGAACCAGACTAAATTTCCCATACACAAGGTATGGTGGCTAAGACAGGCCTCACAAATCGGGCAAACGTTCATACACCTATGCACGGCAGAATTCCAACCGATCCAGCAATTTTGGCTGCAATTGGACATCGTGTCATAGCAACAACAACAAATAAAATTCAAAATGCAGACGCGCGGGTCTGAGGTGACGCGTGCGGAGACCAGAAACCGGAGACTTTTTTGGCCTAAAACCGTTCTGTTTGAGATCGTATTTGCTATTCCCTATATTAACATTTTGATAATTACTGTATTTAACGATAGAACGAATGCATTTTTCATATTTTCTCGTTAATGACACAACATAATAAGCTGATATTTTCACAGGTCAGTTTTTTCTATATATATATATATATATATATATATATTCTTCAAAATGAAGTCTGACACAGCACAGTGAAAGTTTATCCAAATGTATACTTTTCTTTTTAAGGGAAGGTGCAACATTGGTAATTAGCAGATTATCAATTTAACGAATTATAATCTTAAGTGTCAATCATCCTGCTTCCATCTTTTAGAGAAAAAAGGGTTAGTTATTATATTCTCGAAATGAACTTACTTTTCCATAAACCAATGTTATACTTTCGCTCTAAAAAATCACATTCTTTTTTAAAACAACCGATTTCTGTCGCAGGTGAGAGCATTTGGTGATAGCGGGGAAGGAGGGGCAACACAATATTTGAACTTCAGCACAAACAACGAACAACTGGACAGTAAGTATCAGATGAGATATTGCAAGTAATTTTTCATCATTGTACAAACAGAATATTAAGTAAGACTAATTGCGGTGACACCATGTAAAATCTCAATTGAGTAGTAATTAGTTCTGAAAAGAACTGGAGGTACAACTCGACGTTTCGATCAGTGTGCTCTGATCGTCCTCAGGAGAATGCCGGACTCTGGGGAATGCTGCTGCTTAAGTAGGCTGCTGGAGGATAACGCGAAGACAGGATGCTGGTGGATTAGTGCGTTGTGCGTGCAGACGGGAGCTGTGGATCCTAGGGGTAGGGGGAAGGAGTGTGTGCTCACTGAAGTGAATCAGTTGTAGACAAGCAATAGGGGAAGGAGGGTGGTTGACTTAGGATATAGGAGATCCCTCAGTCTGGGGTGGGTTGTGGACTTTGGATATAGAGGATCCTTCAGTCTGTAGTATTGGTCGCCAAATGTCGCTGATGTGGAAGCCGATGTCCTGTGGCACGGTGTCGTGTCGTGTTAATAGGTTAAAACAATTGTCAAAGATAAAGAGTTTCAAGAGTTGTGTAAAGCTGCATGATTATTAATGACAAAGGAAGTTGCAACCCAACTTAACACCACAAAGTACTGGTGGGGCGGGGATGACGCTTGTCTCTATACGTCCACTGAAAATTACATAAGTTTTCGTCAAGTCAACTTTTGTTTATAGAGTAAATAAAGTAAGAAACGATGCATGTACACGCAGCGGGAATTAGTACATCAAAGTTAATAACTTATGAATGTAATTATCAGATTATAGTGGATTAACCATGAGGTCTTATATTCAACAGATCCACATTGCATGAAGGAATCTGTACCAACGGAAGGTGATACAGTACCTCCACTTCATGCAGAAACCAAAACTTCATCCGCAACAGCGGCCCTGGTCGTCGGTATATTACTCTCAGTTATGGCCGTTGTTAGCGCCCTCGTTGTCGGATACGTCATAAAAAAGAGGCGTGGATTGGCCGATTCTAAAGAGGCGATATTTGTCAGATATCCTGGGGATGGGGGAGGCAGGAAGAGTTCCTATCTAACTAAAGGTAGCCTTTGTTTGGCACTGTCATGGTTACTGTCGATGCATCGCCATCAGTGTCACCGTCTCTGACGTTGTTGTCGTCTTTTCTTTAATTTCCGTTGTTGTCATTGTCGTTGTCCAACACTGTCCTCGTCGTAATTGTTAATGTCAATTTCAATGTTTTTGCCGTCTTTGTTGACATTGTTGTAACTATCAGTGTCATGGTCGTTGTTAAACATAATAGTGAGTTATGACAGATTTTCCGCTTCTTAAAGAGTGTGATTATCACTTTGTGACAGCTAATTTGTTTAGGTAACTGTAAAAGCATGTCTTTTCCGCTAGACACATCTGGGCCTCTGGACGAACTCTCGGGACCACACGAGGACTTCCAAGGGAAGGAGGTGAATCGTTCTCTCCTCAAAATCAATGAGAAACTCGGTAACGGCCAGTTTGGTATCGTTTACCAGGGAATATTGTGTCCTCGCGATAGTCAGCTCAAGAAATACGCCCCTCGACTGGTGGCTGTAAAGAGCCTTAAATGTAAGTATGTTTTTGGGGTTTTCAGTTGTTGTTGTTGTGGGGGTTTTTTTTTGGGGGGGGGGGGGAGAGGGGTGGTTTGGTTTGGTTTGGTTTGGTTTGGTTAGGTTAATTGGCTGGCTAGTGCCTGGCTCGGACGTGGCCGGTAGGTTAGAGGTGGTGCTGTAAGGCCTGTATGCTGGTTTGAAACCGGCGGCTGTGTTTCTTTGGAGGAAAATTATAAATTTCTGAAAATAGTATGGGGGTCGCACGTCCAGGACACACCCGTCCCTTCCCCCGTATACGGATCAGCTGCCACATAACAATAATATTATGGCCTCTGTGTATTGCTAAACCTTTCTGATAACACCTTTCTTTCTTCCCATCCGTATCAACAGTAAATGCCACACGTGCCATGAAGGAGGACTTCCTTGACGAGATCAAACTCATCATTGAAATCGGAACCCACCCAAACATCCTTCCTGTTCTTGGGTGTTGTACGGTGGATGAGCCATACTACCTTATTACTGAGTTCATGAAGTACGGAGACCTCCTACACTTCTTGTGGAAATGCAGGGATGTAGGTTTGAATGTGAAATCAACTATATAGTCGTGTATCGTGGCTAAAGGGAAGGTACAAGATTAGTCAATTTGGAACCCTGTATATTTCAAGAAATGTAGCATAAAACTACCCTGTGAAAGTTGCATCGCATACGTCTGCTCACGTTTTTTAAAAGTAAAAGACAACAACTTTTACAGTGTTTTCAGCAAGTTTGTGTTATTCGACAAAATATTTTTCTCTCCAAGATGAAAACACTTTGGACGGAATAATTTTAGTAATTACACAAATTGGACCTTCCCATTAAAGATATTCATTCTGTACATGATTAATCTTTCAGTTAATACAAGCAATATTTCCTCAAAAGAGTCCATGAAGCTCGTAAGCCAGAACAAACACGTGGAAAGAAAACAATAAAGTAATGTTCAGTTTTAAATGAGGGTGGCAAACCGGCCAGAAAAAAATGTATCTAGGGAAAACCCACGTTATCGGGTAGGGGCTGAAAACCCGGCGAGGAAAGGCGAGGAAAGCACAAATACGTCAAGGTGATCCCAAGCTGATCCCATCATATTTCAAATGCTCGATAATGCTATAATTATTTCGCCCGTTAGTGGTATGGCATTCCAGCCATTTTCAGTTTCATGTAATCCCTTTGCAAACACAATCCAATAATGGCCAAACCATGAAAGTTCAAAGTCTCGATCTGGTCGTTAAAGGTTCGAGGTTGCTATAATGCCTGGGTT
Organism: Zoroaster sp. YZ-2022; assembly: GCA_029582265.1. NCBI lineage: Eukaryota > Metazoa > Echinodermata > Asteroidea > Forcipulatida > Zoroasteridae > Zoroaster > Zoroaster sp. YZ-2022. Next base: position 14,157,070 of record CM055834.1, on the reverse strand, counting down.
AATAATGCTGATGCAGTTATCCCAATATCCGTACGTGCTGCTTCATTTTGATGTCGAAAATCAAATTAATGATGTGTTGTATTAATAGTTCCACACCCTTTATTGATTTTTCATTTTATTCACTGTCTATCCAGGAGAAATTCCAAGCTGAAGATTCCACCTATTGCTTGACGGAAACCGGTCAATTGCAAATGGCGCGCCAGATTTCACGAGGAATGGTGAGTGTATTCAAAATCTATATTAAATCCAAAATGAGAATAATTATAAATTACCAATTTTCATTGAATTTAATATAGGAATCCAAGTATGCACTGCGGCAGTTTGGCGGATCGAGTGGGCAAAGAGGTCATATCTTCCAGTTTTATCACCATGGATGTAAATTTACCATACGTATTTGTTGTGCCCCATTTGGCTGCGTTTCCATCCACCTTTATATGGCCGTGTGGCTCCCACCCCCCACCCCCACTCCCACTCCCATTTTAACCACCGGTGTTTATGTCACTTTATTAAGGCAGTCATACCAATCCGTAACAGGAGTTTTTTGTAAGATCAATACTGATTTGTACATATGAAATATTTCCTATGTGTATATTTTATTACAGCCACACCGAGTCACAAATTGACTTGAGAAATATCGTTCCGAATTGTTGAATAACATTTTGCACCCATACAAACAGGAATATCTGTCCAATACGAGATACTACCACGGAGACCTGGCGGCCCGTAACATCTTGGTTGGCGAAGGATTAGTGGTAAAAATTTCAGATTTTGGTATGTCGGCTGACATCTATCAACGAGGCTACAAGCGACTGGGTCAGGAGAAAAAACGCCCTCTTAAATGGGTCAGTTTGGAGACTAACACGAAGGGCACTTGTTCAATCAAGAGTGACGTGTGAGTATTAAACTTATCGATGTGATTAATCACTGTGTTATGATTTATAACTTTATTAAAAAGGTAATTTTGAGTGATTAAATATTTCCTTCCTCAAAGCATACATTCATTTTGCACTTGGACAATTACGGTTCTATTGTTAAAGTTATACGAAAGTCGAAATATTGTCATTGATTTCTGTAATCACTTTCCTGAATACAAATTTGTATGTCTAACTTTTACAGATATGCGAGTTGATATCTAAACCAGTATACCCTTTTGGGAAAATCTATGTAAATGCATCTAAACTTTGCGTAAATGAAGATAATATGTTCAGAAACCAATCTGTGTCAGGATAATATTTTTGTATATTCATTTTAACGGTGAATTGTTTTCCCTGGAGGAAAAAAAATCAGTTGGAAAATTGTTTTACCGTTTTTATGAAAATTATAGCTCCTCGGACAAAACGATTATTATTATTTAATTTTTTTTACAAGGTGGTCTTTCGCTATTGTCCTGTACGAGATTTATACCCTCGGTGGCGTTCCATACCCTGGCTTTGATGGTTTTGAAGTTGTTCGTAAGTTACAGGATGGTTATAGGATGGAACAACCAGACACGTGTCCAGATGGGATGTAAGTTAACTTAGCTGACCGGCGACTGCATTACGTTTCCATATTTGTTTGGACATATTCTTTGTCGGCTGAAAAGGAGAATCAGAATGGGTAAAACAGACAAATATGGAAACGTACTGCAATTTCATTATTAAGCGTTTACAGAAATTGTGTAAATCAGTTTAACACACTTGTTATGTAAAATTGTAATACAGCAAATTGTTGGAAATAGAGTTGCCTACATTTTGCCGTAAATTTACAGTGTACTAATCCAAATTCATCACTCATATCTCACATGATTTTGAAACCAATTTTTTTCTCTAACTGTACCTCATTCTTGTTATTTTCACTTCTATTCCATAAGGTACATTATCATGCTTGAATGTTGGCACGAGAAACCAGACCTTAGACCCACCTTCACCGATCTCTTTAACAAGCTGGACCGCATGCTGAGCGAGATGAGCTCTGAGTACTTTACTGAGCTCGACTTTGATGAGAACGTCTCCCAGACTATGGAGACTACGACATTCGCTTACGAGAACAAGAACATGGACATGAGATCTCTCTCCTCTAATGATGATAGCGCCCCCTACGATTCGTTGAAGGTTCTTGGACCCAAACCGGCGTCTCCCTGTGTGACGATTGAGAGCGTGGACAGTGATCAACAGGTGCAGTAAAAGTTCATTTTAATTCCAAGTGATTTGAGACAAGCACTACTTATAAAACGATTAGTATAGATATGGTGGTTTAAGGATGCATATGCCGCGTGTTTCACCACTTCACTGGCAATTTGGTTTTTACTTCTATTTTCCTTAAAAAAGGGAAGTAACTCACTTTCGAAGGAGATGTTTCAAAAAATTATTTACCATCCATATAGATGCAACTTTTTACCAGCAATTTAATATACTGCAACATAAATTTGTTTGCTTAATTACTCCTAATCTACGCCCCAGTCAATTATTTTGGGAAATACAAATATTCAGTTTGGACTAATCCGTTGATTGATAAGAGTTCACATTACTAGATTCTTATAAAGAATGACTGTTTACCCAAAATGGGAAAGTTTAAGTAATGTTTTCAAACTGTAAAAAAGAAATGAATACAGTAATTGTAAACCGTTAAACCAACTCTTCTCTCATTGTTACGCAGATTGACACATCAAAGTTTTAAGAGAACCAATTAGTGGACCATCTTTCGCCACATCATGTCAACATATTGACTTCTAGTTCCAGAGGATCTTGTTATATTTGGAGGCCTTTTCACACTACAGAAAATCTCCGGGTTGGACACGGGTCCGACACGTGTAATCTTGACTGACCTTTTCACACTGTAAAATGTAACACGGCGCCGATCCGTGTAAGATGCTCGATCCGTGTCGAAACTAACCCTGCTCATGAGGTGGGTTGACAGCTTTCGATCCGTGTTGAGACCGCCGACACGTGTTGAAAGCGCCGCGAAAGCGTAGTGTGAAATGTCACTGGGTTGATTTTCGATCCGTGTGCATTATTGTAGTTATGAAACAACGAACAAACTAATGACCTTTGCTCGCAACGCAGTGTCGCAATGCAGTGTGGGACTTTCTGCTGTGACCAGTGTAGACTCGAGCGTAGTGTGAAATGATCGAGCAATTACACGTGTCGGATCCGTGTCGGATAGTTACACGTGTAACCCCAAAACGGATAGTGTGAAATCATACCGGAATTGAACCGTGTTGAAATTCTTCAGAGTCAACACGGAGTGGAACCGTGTACACTTCTACACGTGTAAGAGGTACATAGTGTGAAAAGGCCTTTTGAGACACTAGTTGACAGTAGACTTACCGGTTCATTCCCATTATCCGCGATATCGTGCGCATGTTCAGATTACGTGAACAGTCTGCTGCCATCTATCGCCCTAAAGTCTCCCAATGTATTACGTATTACCTTGAATGACGTTTAAGTGCACTTCGATGTATGTAGTCAGAAAATGCACCCTTATGACGCTGCAGAAATTACATCAGATAAATCAACAATTTTAACTTATCTTCTTAAATGTACAAAGACAACAAATTGATTAGGACAGGTTTTGAACCTGTAAGAGTAATTGCGGTGACACCATGTGAAATGCTCAATTGAGTAGTAATTAGTTCTGAAAAGAACTGGAGGTTACAACTCGACGTTTCGATCAGTATGCTCTGATCGTGCTCAGGAGAATGGTTTTGAATCTGCTCAGTCAATCAAAGATTTTAAATACTTAAGTAAAACCCTTGTGTGTATTTCGCTTTGCGTACAGTGTATTAAAGATGGCATTACCATTTTCATAATGTTAACTTATATCCCAAGTAGGAATAGATTTTATTAATATTTTAAAGGCTGTTATACGTTGACATTATTTAAAAACATCTCTTCCCGTGATGCTCATCCTAATGTTTGAAGATATCCGTAAAATTCGAAGTTTTGGAAAATCTCTTGACTTGAAAGGCGAATCTGTCTAGCCTAAACAAGTTGTTAAGGTTGTCAATTATTATTATTATTATTATTATTACATTTCTTTACCCAGGGTATGCCCAAACAGTTTAAAACTGGTTTCCATTGGGGCCCTGCATACAAATGACTATACACATGTACAAGTACAATACATTACAAATACAATACAATCAAATAAAAGCATATGGGATTAGTGCATAATTGTTATAAATAGTGTAGAACTATTACAACTACATGTACAACATCGTTAACATATTTTGTGACATCTAAAAGTATATGTTACTGACTGAACGTTTTACGTAGTTCAGATTTGAATGAGGTTAGAGATGTCATGGTTCTCAATTGTATATGCAAATTATTCCATATGATTGTACCGGTTACAGCAAAGCTTGAGGCATAACATTCTTTTTTCGCAAAAGGAATCTTCAGTGCCATGTCAGTGGATTGTCTCGTTTCACGATTTTGAATAAATGGTGAAAACAGATTTGTCATATAGGCCTACAAAGGAGTAATTTTGTTTATACATTTGTAGACAAGAATAGCCTTTTTATACTCAACTCTTTCCGAAAATGACATCCAATTAAGTCTAGCAAACATATCGGCTGAAGGAGTTAAGAATGCACATTTAAGGATTATCCGCGCAGCTCTTTTCAGACATTTATTAAGAATATTGTCGTGAGATGTGTACCGTCCTCCCCATACAGTACTACAATAATCTAAAGATGGCATAACTAAACTAACAAAAAGAGAGTGGAGGCTGCTTTGAGGAACATAGTCGCGGATTCTATTTAGCATACCAAGTTTAGAGGAAACGGTTTTCTTCACGTATTCAACGTGTGGGCCCCAACTTAAAGTTTCATCAATAATAACACCCAAACATTTACAAGAGTTCACCTTTACCACTGGACTATCAGCGATACTGACATTAAGGTCAGTACTGCAGATTTTTCGTTTAGTTCCAATGAGCATGGATTTGGTTTTGCTGGCGTTTATTGTAAGTTTGTTTCTGACACACCAATCGTAAATTCTAGCTAGGGCTATATTCAAGTTATTCTCTATCACATCAACACTGGTAGAACTACACGTTAATGTCGAGTCGTCAGCATACATGAACAAATTACACTCTTTAGGGATACAAAGCGGTAGGTCACTTGTATAAATAATAAATAACAGTGGACCTAAAATTTATCCCTGTGGTACGCCGGTGTTAAGCGGTAGGGCCTTAGATATGTTGCGCTCAATAGTCACAGACTGACTACGTTCACTTAGATATGACTTAAACCAGTTTATTACAGAAGTTGACATATTCACCCTTTCAAGTTTATCTAGGAGAGTTGCGTGATTAACAGAGTCAAATGCTTTACTTAGATCTATAAGAACAGTGCCTGTCATTTCCCCGCGCTCCATAGCCTGAAAACATTTGTTCGTTAAATCATGTAAGGTGGTTTCAGTTGAGTGTAAGGGCCTAAACCCTGACTGACAACAGGGAATCAGATTACTTTCATCAAGATATGAATATACTGCAGAGTGTATCCATCTTTCTAGTATCTTAGAGATAATCGGCAGTATTGAAATAGGCCGATAGTTAGTTGTATTACATTTGTCTCCACCCTTGTGAATAGGTGTAACCAAGGCGTGTTTCCACTCTCTAGGGTATTGCTCGCATTTTATCGAGAGGTTGAAGATGTGTGTTAAGGATTTAGTTATGTACGGAGAAGCTATTTTAATCATTTTCACACTTATTCCATCTGGACCTGTTGCTTTTCCGACCGACATTGATGATATTTGCTTATGAACATATTCTTCTGTAATATCAGGTAGTAAGCATTTTACATCAAGTGAATCTGTAACAAAAGTGTGGATATTGTCCACTTCAAGTTCACATGGAAGGACATTACTGGCCATACGTGTTCCGATTGTAGAAAAATGTTCGTTAAATGTATTAGCAATATCGGTGGGATCATCAACGAATTCCCATTCTGGGAAAGAATAGACTTTGGAATAATTTTCTGTTTGTTTGGGAGAACCTCTTTTAGTTTTTTCCACAGAATGGATGAGTTGCCTTTATTTTCCTCGATGGTTGATTTAAAGTATTCGCTTTTCTTGCTGCGGATTATTCCAGTAGTCATGTTCCGCAGCTTTTTGTAGGCATTCCAGTCATTTTGTGAGCCTGAATGTTTAGCGATTTTATTTGCACGATCTCGCTGTCGCATAATTTTTTGAATTTCCCCATCGAGCCAAGGCAACGATGCACCACGAATACGTTTTGATTTCATTGGTGCATGATGGTTAATAATACTCATAAACAGAGAGTGCCAGATGGACCATGCTTCATTAACATCATGACAATTAAGGACATGTTCCCATGGGGCATTAAGAAAGGTCGTCTTGAAAGGCGTCATTGTCTATATCTTTAAAACATCTGAAGTTAATCGAACGGCCTTCTTTTGGGGGGGCTTTCCATCTATGAAGACCGTAAACAAGATAGTGGTCACTAATCAGGACAGGTAGGACACCACTTTCACTTACAAGTTCAGCGTGAGAGCTAAAAATTAGATCAATGGTTGTTTCAGTAAATTCAGTAACGTGGGTAGGATAATGTATAAGTTGCGTCATTTGAAAAAAATTAAAACATGAAGTTATAGGGTTTGATGAAGTACCATTATCATCTTCGGAAACATCACAATTAAAGTCACCAACTACAATAACTTCTTTACATTCACATGAGGCTCTATCTATAATACCACTCAGTTTGTCTATAAACCCAACAGAACTTGAAGGTGGCCTGTAAATAGAACTTATAAGCACCGGCTGCCTTTGCTTACATTTAAGTTCAACCCATAAACACTCGACATCATCGGTTTCTAGGTCATCACGGCGGATGAAAGTTAAATTATTCCGAATGTACCTTGCCACCCCACCCCCGTGACGATTTCTGTCTCTTCTGACAAAAGAGTACGGTATTCAGGGAGGTTAAGCTCTTCGTCGGAGATTGAGGAGTCACAAAATGTTTCGTTTAAACAGATGATATCAAATGGATTTGTAGACATCAATATCTTAAAATGGTCGAATTTATTCATAATACTTCTTACATTGAGGTGGGCGAATGAAAAACCACCCGCACTTTGGTTGTGAATGATGCCATCTATTAAGTTTACTTTGGAATCATGCTCTGTGGGTTGAGTAGTTCTCTGACCTTCTCCAGGTATTGGTTCCATTCTTGGTCTGGGAGTTGATGATGGGTGTTGTGGGTCTTGGATTGAGTTAGTTTGGATCGTGGTTGGTAGTGGAGGAGTTGACGTCGCTTCGGCTGCCGGTGAGGGTAGTACTGATTGGATAGCCGGAAAACCGTCGAAACATCTGGGCCAGCTCCAGTCGGTTTCTTAAGTGCATCAGAGTACGAGAATGCACCAAAGGAGGTTCTCAATGTATATAACCATATTAATTGTATTCCTTGGCCTTCAGAATATTCTTATATTTTAGGTTTCACAGGTGCTGCCACCAACCAATTCATTTTTTTAAAACAAGCATTTGTATAAAGACAGCTTGTATATATAACTACATTTTCCATTTGATGTTATAAATAATTACAGAACAAACGAAACCTATATAGGCCTATTATGTTATCAACAAAGAAAAATATAACAGACAGACTTCTTAATTATAAATATAATAACAGCGTTTTTCTGTTAATGCGGGTAATAGGCTAAATATAACTTTTCAGGTTTTTAAATTTTATTTATAAAGACCGCTTTCTGGAATTACGTTTTCCATTTTGATGTTATAAATTATTTTAAAAAGAACAAACGAATCCTATGTTATTGTAATCAATGAAAACATGCAGACTTCCAATGCATACATTATAAGCAATAAACTCCATCGTTGTGGGTGGTGAATCTGACTTTTACCGTTTATAAAAAATTACAATGAATATTTAATGTTTGTACACAGCTTTGTAACATTATTCTATGTAAAAGGTTGTATACATTATCAAATGTACATTGTAAGTACCGGTATTATAGAGTACAAGTTATGTGCTCTAATTAGACTATTATAATAGACTCATGATGCTGGAATAATATTTTTTATCATTGTTTTCACGATATTGATGTCTATTCTTAATCCTCTCTGTATTTTTATGAATTATTTATCAATATCTTATATTTTCTGTATTGATTTGAAATGGGTTTTTTTCTTTAAAAAATATTTAAGTTGAAAACTATGTTGTCTTCAATGAATTTTGGTTGATATGAATGATCTTAAAACCTAAATTACCAATGACACTATACGACCTTTGCAGTGATGGGTACCAGTCTTACACATCTAACACCAAATTGGTATAACAGGGGCAGATCTAGGATGGCAAAATAGGGGGAGGGAAACTGCCCAAAAGAAAGAGGAAACATGTGCAAACGTATGGTTAATTAACACGCATGATGGTTAGGAAAAGAGAGCATTATTCCCCTTTTGAAACTGTGGATCTGTCAATGGGTAAGAACAGGAAACCTTGTATCCGCTCCCTGCACGACCTGTTGATGGCCCCTATCCCGCAGGCAGAAGGTTGTAGCTTGGACAATTATAATATTGTTTGTTATAGCGTCAGGTATTGATTGAAGAGTTGTCGTTGAATGTAGTACTTTTGGCAAAAAACAACAACATCGGACATTTTTAATTGTCTTTTGCTATGAAATGATGTTCAATGGCAGCCAAAATTGCTGGATCGATTGAAATTCTGTCGTGCTGTGTTTTAAACAGACTTTTTTTCACATAGGGGTATGAACGTTTGCCCAATTTGTGAGGCCTCTCTTAGCCACCATACTTCATACACGGGAAATGATAAACAAACCCCCCCCCAAAAAAAAAATATAAATAAATAAAAATTAAAAAAACAGCGCGTCACCACACTGATTTTGAAGCCGATCTATGACCAGAAACAACGGAGATTTGTTTTGGTCTGGACTTCGAAGTGTCCTGGACTTGGAAAAAATTGAACATTTGCATCGCTAGAGGGCTACGATATGCACATTATTGACTGATACAGGGGTGGGGGGTAATTGGGGATATGTTCCCCCTCCCTTTTTACTATGTATGTAAATTTACCATACATGTTGGCGTGCCTTCCCTCCCCCTTCTGAATCCTTTCATCTGCACCTGGGATAGGGGAACAAATCTGCTGTTTTTTTTTATTTATTGTTATTTTTTACAATTTTGCTGATGGAAAAACTGTTTTGTTAATGATAACTTGATCTCTCATATTTCCACTTTCTGAAATTAAAACATCGTTGTTGTATAGTGCATAAATGTAAGGTAAGACGATAATTACTTTGTTGTAATTAATCTTGTAAAATAATGGCTTTCAATTGAACTTAATGAAATATGGATGAATAGTAAAATTGCCACTTTTAGCAGTGAACAAAATCAGTTATATCCATTAGATTTGTCAACAAGTAAAATATATTGATTTGCGCATGATTGTAACCTATTCGCGGTTATATGTAAAATTAAGGACTATTCTCTCATATACGTGTACATATCAGCATAACATTCAAATTACAAAATCTAAAACACGTTTGATACATTATCGCAGTAAAGTTGCAATAAAAATAAGTCACATCCAAGTACAAATGACTATTATCGAGAATTAGACTTGTACATTTATTGGTGGTGATATTTGTGTTGCTGATGTTTATTTTCCCACTCCCTTTCAACATCCTTCTCACCAACCATATCAAACCCCCAAACACCCTACACAACCTCAACTCCCCACCCAGTTCACCAACCATTTCCACCCCAAATCCCTATACTCAAACGCGTCACAAGGATTTTTCCAGGATGTTCGTTTTTTTTTTTTTTTTTTGTTTTTTTTTTTTTTTTTTTTGGCTTGGGGTTCGTGGACCCGCATATGGTCCCCTGTTGTGCGATTTAAGCGATTTTGGGTATCCTCAATAATAGTTCAGAGATTCCTTTTTTTTTCCAAGAAGCAAAAAGAAGGTTCGCACCTCCTCCAGTGTTGCTCTAATCACAGAGGGATGGGGGGTATATATCCACTCGGATAATTTTTATAAATATTATCTCTCCAATTTTTTTTAAATTAATAAATAAATAATATTTGTCCCACAATTGCGCCATCAGCTTTCTCTGAATCCCTTTAAAATGTATGGTATATTTGTATCATTCTCCACAATTTTAAGTTTCAACATATGCCTGATATTGTATCCCAGAGCATTCAGAACCAAAAGTGTCTGGTAAGTTCCGGGGCCCGCTCACAGGCCACAGGGCCCACGTCATAGTGGCTTTGTGCTGCGCGCTTGCCTGATTTCACCCCACTCCCAACCAACCAACCAACGTTCAAGGATTTGATCCCTTGCACGCACCCCCCATAGAACATTACAGCCTCCATTACCGACAGAATGTTCGATAATTCAAATCACTATAGCCATCATTTCAGTGAGTATAGAGCAGGTGTTATAAGTGCTATCTTCGTTGGAGGCCGGATGAATTCTCTTAGGGCCTAAGATAAAAAAAAAATACACTAATGTTCTAATGGAAACTTCTTTCAACGATTACCGCGATCCATTCAAGGCAAATATTCTTATTCTTCTCTTAAGTCCCAATCATTCAACAGGTATTGCTTCACTATTTATCTGTAATCTAGGAAAACGCCTGAAGGTAAGATGTAAAATGGGTTATTCAAAAAGAATAACACATGATGATTGAATAATGTCAAACGCTTAAGATGAAAAGCTTAAGATAGTATCATGCTACACTCATCTTGTATGAGGTGCTGCCACAGTTAAGACAAGCGAAATAATTTCACATTATAATTAATTAAGGAAAGAGTCCGTGTATTAATACCAGCAATCTGAGTGTCATTTCACTATTTGCTCGTTAATGATACAGTACTAAGCTTAATGATACAGTACTTGGTTTCTTAATGTATAAATCTTAATTCACAGCGTGCCTCTGCATACCCATAGAAGCAGTTGCTAACATTCCCTTAAAATTATATCCGAAAAAGTGGGTATAATTATTATAATATATAATAAAATATACATAGTCCGCATGGTTGCGGTGAATCGGACACTTCCATGTAAGTGTCCTGCATGCTATACCTTGTGTATGTGACTTCATCGCACTACGTGCGATCGTTTGGTGACCCCCAGAATCGAATTGGAGCGTATGTGTGTCGCGTGCCAGCTGTTCACGTGATGCCAAATTGAGCCAAAAAGGGTGTAAGGTTATTTTTTTTGTATCACGCTGACTCAAGCGCTTTTAAGAATTAAGAAGTTCATGCTTCATATCTTCAGATGATTCTACATTGTAAATCACTGACCGATGTCTTGAAAGTTTGATGAACGACTTTCAATTAATCAGAGTACATTTGTATGTACGTATTCTTCGAAAACAATGCTCGTTTTACCTGTTACATTTAGCGTAATCAGTAGCCAGCAATCCACTTTTTGCAGAAAATGTTGAGGGCGCCCTTCAATAGAATATTACTGGTTAGCGTGCGCTATTAACGCCATTTACAATGGAGTGTTATAAAGGTTACAAGAGATGAATATCAAGTACTACTTCTAGCGTAGACTGACTATACGTACATGGAGCAGGTGTGATTGCATTGTATGATATTATGACAAAAAGGTGTTTTGGAAACAGAATGTCATAGATATGAGAGCTTAATGTACAGCTAAATTTACTTCCGTCTGAGTTGATGAAGATCACATTATGACAATAAATTGGCCGTCATCGCTGAGTGCTTGCTCTGGTGGAGGTCGAACGTGTGGTCAAAACCCCTCAAGAACGTAGCGCGAATGTACTAATGGACACTGCACAATTGCACTCATTCACTCAAGGCAAATACTACTTAAATTGTCGCACATCACTAAACAGTAATTTCTCAAACATTAGACTTGTCTGGCTCAAACATTTACAAAGGGGAAAAAAGGTTTTCCATTATATAATGTCCTTAGAAAATCGCGGCGTACCAATTAGATTCGTATCTAGTATTTGTACTCTGCAAGGACAAACAACAAATACGGGCAATGACTTGTAATTTCAAAGTGTTTCATCTGGGTACAATATTTTGCTTATGTGTTATTTTTAGTTCCAAAGCTTGAAACGATTACATTGGAAAGTTATAACAGTACTTGCTAATAGTAATACAGCAACACAAAAACAGACAGATAGAAAAACACATAGACTTATCGACAGACAGCTAGATACACAAACATAGTCTAGACAAACAGACGGAGTGGACCGTGTGTTATTGTATGTATATGTGTAGTTCACAAAAAGCGCTCTCTGTGGGAAAATGCGGCCATGGGCGTTGGTTGCCATAGTTAAATCTTGGCTGTTCTACGTAACAGTGAAACCCTCCTACGTTGAACACCACTATAAAGACAATTTGGTTATACTGTACATGACCCTTGACTCCCATTTGTTATTAGGTGTTCGGCTTTTCAGCCGAACAACTATTGTTATTGTTCCGGTTTTTTTTTTTTACTTCTCCTTCTTCTTCTTCTCCTTAACTCTTCTCTACATCGCAAGTGCAAGTTAACAATATCACACAACCTTGAAACTTCACACATATAAAGACCTTATCATGTAGATGAATCTAGTTACGTCATGATCACGTCATCAGGTATCAAATTACAAGCCATTTAAGTTTTAAAAATTACCATTTGCTATCGACTGTATATCAAAATATACTAAAGCTATGATGTTCATAATCTGAGATCTGATAGATCAAGGCGTAGGCAACATTTGAAAAGTTAACGTCAAAATCGTCTGACATTTGCTTCCGGTCGTACCGGAAGGTCAAAGTTTTGATTTGTTTTTTTTCTTCAAAATTCCTTTTCTGGGCCAAAATCCCATTGACTTAACACACACCAGACACTCGTGGTTCTGGGGCCCATTGTTTACAAACCGCAGAGACTGAGATCGTTATCTACTGGAAAACAGCTGGCGGTCTTCACGGGGACGTTTGCGGTTTCACAGGCTAAAGCTCTTGCAGGATAAAATATATTTTATAGATGTGTGGTTGGGCGTTTAAGCCAATAACGGATGCGCTACAATATTTCTAAAACCATAGATCGTATTAACTTAATACTGCAGTGTCATTTTTGTACGAATGGAAAGGGCTGTTGAAAAAGCCAATACCGAAAAGCTATTTCTTTGAAATGAGTAAGGCAACTTACTTTTGAAAACAGACGAGACAAATGAAAAGAAATAAACAAATAAATAAATCCATTACTGTACATTTATATGATGTTTCGTTTTATTTATTTATTTATTAAATAACAAATGAAACTAGAATTTGTAGACCTTTAAAGGAATATAATGAATGCATAAAATTACAGAATTAATGAATGCATAAAATTACAGAATTTACATATAAATTATACAGGTGAGCACAATATAAAATTTGTTCACAATTAATGTGTAATTTCAAACATTTGTTTGAAGTAAATTGTTAGTGTTCACTAAGATAGGAGAGCAGCCGTATAAAATGCAAGAGAGGTATTACATGCCTTATTTACAAAACTAAGTAGTTTCTTTGTAAAAGTTGTTGTGAATCACAACATCATCTGAAAACATACATTTGGAAGGTCAATTATTAAAATAATTTCACATTATTCTGAATGTGGACGGCCGCCTGGACGATGAAGGGACGGATATTGGTAATGGTATTTATTACAGCTATTGTGCAGCAGCTTGCCTAGTCTTGGTTCCAAGACCTTCTTGTTTCAAGTTCAAGTTTTGGATCCTGCCTAGACGAATCAAACTTAAACTTGAAACAGCGCCCTCTATGTTTGATTCATGACATAAGTGTATGATGGTTTTATGGACGTGAAAACACCAAGGTCTTGGAACCAAGATTACAGCTTGCCCAAATGAAAGATATAAGTGAATTCCGACATCACAATGTAGAACTATGTTTAATTGCTGTTCAAATGTTGTAAGCATTTCAACTTGCGTGAATTAGTTGTAGAAAATTTGCTTATAAATACTGCAGAACTAATGGCCCTCTCACACTGTTGCGTATCGTACTAGCGTATGCCAGCGTATGAAAATTATCACTCATACGCTGGTATACGGTGACATACGCTAGGGGTACGTTAGGCATAGGTTGTATACGTTTCAAGCACGGTGGCATCAACGGCGGATCTAGGCCCAAAGTTTAGGGGGGGCCAAATGCTCAGTGGAGGGGCGTATTTGCGAGCGCAAAACGTTTCTGGTGGGGTTTGTTTGTTTTGTGGGTCTAGACGACAATACTTGATTTAGTATGGAATTTCAGTGATAAGCTTTGGATTTGAACCCGCAACCTTGTGATTGTAGGCTAGGTCCTGCGGTCTAACCACTTGACTAATGCAGGGTTTCCGGAAATGCTTAGCTTCTGGTTGCTCTGAGCGGACAAATATTATTCATAAATAGATTAGCTTTTTCCACTGTATATGAGCCCTATAATGGTCGTTGAAATACCTGTATGGCAAAATGTGGCGATTGGAGGAAACAACAACAATCAGTTAAAGCAAGAAACTAAAGTTCAATCGATGGACACCGCTTGTGGCGAATTACTCAATAACCCGAGTGGTGGTTGGGAGACGGTCACGATGAGCTTGAAGGAGGATGAGAGACTCCAGGCGATCCTCTCTCATGGTTGAACGCAAAGCAGTCAGGGTACGCTCCACCTTGGAGTGTGCAAGTTGTAAAAGTTATTAATGCAAATTAATGTTTAAATAAAGCCGCCTGAAATAATCCATTGATGACACAGAACTCTGGAATTAACGGCAGTTATTATTGATCAAAATTGATCCTTTCTACAAAAGGGTAGATTTTCAGAAAAACAATCATTGACATGTTTTAAGATATGGCCACTCATCTGGGGTAGGCTGGTGCCCGCATGGAGTCCCCAGAGTGTTATGGTATGTACATACATTATTGTGTAATCTACACAGTGCTGCAAAAACAGCCCACTGTATTTTACGTTGATACTTACTGCTCATATGACGATGGAAGACGAATCTTTCAAGTCACTGCTCCCTCGTACTCACAAGATTGAAATGCGTTTTATGCACGCGATGTTCGCGCCAAGTCTAAACGTAGGCCTACATTGCGGACGTTGCATGGCTCACCTAATATCCAGGAAACCCCACACAACCAGTCGCGTGTGCATAAGCCATGCATACAATCACCGTGTACGCCTCGTCTAATGCAGCTTGGCTTAACTGCACAAACTACCATTGCAAATGTTGTGGCAATGTTGGATCGTGAGTAGGATTATGAACACATTCATGTAGCCAATCAGAGTGTTGTAATTTGCATACTTTAACAAAAGCTGAACGTATAAGCAAGACTTAGCTGCACAAGGAGGGGGCGTAAAGTTGTGGGGTTTTGTTTTGTCTCTCTTTTTCCCCCTTTTTTTTCTTCTTTTTCTTTTCTTTTCTTTTTTTGGGGGCGTACAGCTTCGGTTTTTGGGGGCCATGGCCCCGTTGGCCCCCCCCTGGATCCGCCACTGGGTGGCATACGCTGGCATACGCTGGCATACGCTGAGGCAGAATTTTTTTTTTAAGCATGCTTAAAAATGTTGTGCGTATGCGGACGTATGGTTAATACGCTAAGCATACGCTGAATACGCTAGATGTACGATATAGGTACGTTACTCATAGGTCGAGTACGCTGGACATAAGTTGCCATACGTTGGCATGAAGGTGTACCGTACAGCTATCGTATTGATAGCGCATTGAAAGGCCGCCGATTATATAGGCACTTTGTCACGTGATAGGCGGATAGGCGGTACGCTGGGCATGCGCAGTTCATACGCTACTCATACGCTAGCCATACGCAGAGTACGCTGTCCATACGCTGGTAATACGCTGTTCATACGCTGACATACGCTGGTCATATACGCTGACATTTGCTGACATTCGCAGTCCATACGCTGTCAATACGCTTGCCATACGCTACTCATACGCTACGCATAGGTTCAATACGGTAAGTATACGCACAATTCTGTATTTTCAAGGGCTTTTTGTGCGTATGAAAATTATATTATGAATTTTCATACGCAACTCTTACGTTTCTCTCATACGCAACAGTGTGACAGGGCCATAACACAGATGGTTCAATATTGGCAACATGAACATAAGATATTCCTAAATGCATCATTTCTGCCTGAACGAGTTGAAAACTGTACAGCAGCAATGCAACTAGTTTATCTTTGCCCAGATGACTACGACTACACAGAGGATGTCATTCCCTAAAGTTAACAAAAAATCACTGACAATCATTCCATTCAAACATGACCATACAAACTTGGATAAACTGTCTACAATTTTAGTATGAAGACAAGGCGAATCCTACAAAGTACCAGGCACCTTACAAATAGAGGAAGGTGGTATCAATTAACACAATTTCAATGATACAAGTCATGACAAGTTGCAATTAACTATCTCTGCTGGAACTCATCACACGTTACAGCGCCTTCTAGCGATATGTTTTAAGTGTTACTTATTGCGTGCAAGTACTCATTTGACGAATCTTAAGTCACATTTTAACAATGATCCCAATTGATGAGGACATCAATTACCGTCACTTCCGAACACCTTGAGTTTGTTCACAAACTCTGAATTTCTAGTTAGTATTGAAACCATGCTTCACTTTAGGAAATACCGCTATAGTGAACACTTCGTTTGTAACCACAGTCAGGCAGGAAGACTAGTAGTTTTCTCTATGCCGTGACACTGCAACAGATTCAATGGCGTAACCATCTTTGGTAATAAACCGATTACAAAAACTAAATATTAATGTGAAGTTGGGGATAGTACCAAACATCCTTATATATGTAAATAGTTTCATTACGTTTGACATATTTTTATTCTTTTTAGAAAACATGAAAATGTATTTTGCCATAGTTAAATCTTGGCTGTTCTACGTAACAGTGAAACCCTCCTACGTTGAACACCACTATAACGACAATTTGGTTATACTGTACATGACCCTTTTTATTCTTTTTAGAAAACATGAAAATGTATTTATAGGTGATACATTTTCCATATATTCTGTGCATTTCTGGTTGCATCACAGTCATTTTTATCGATGGTGTACAATTTTGTTAATTTAGATGTTCGAATGAAATGATGACAGGGATTAACATAGCTAGACAAATAAGTGGACGAACAGACAACCATCAATTAATCAGCCATACAACATGGACTTACTTTCTCTATGCTGAAACTTACAAGATGAACAATCTCTCAGATATATTCGTATGCCCACGTAACGGCAGGTCACTCGCAAACACTGGAGACAAACTTCTCTCCTGCGGTACAGCGGCGTAATTGTACTCCAGGAAGGCAATCAAACAGACCTTTTACTTCGCTGTACGGTAGGCCGTGGTTAACTTGATACAGCGTAACAGGACGTGACTGGCTTCCTGTAAACTAGTATAGTCAATATCATGAAATGAATATTAAAGGAAAAACTCAACTGCTTATTACCGTTTGGGCAGCGATACAGTCGACGGTGGAAGAGAAAAGAAACTTGTATGACATTTAACATCTCATGTTAAGATCTAATTTTATAATGATTGAATTTGACAAGGGCGGTCCAGAATTTAAAGACTTTTAATAATTTTAACAAGTCAGAATTCTCGTATTTACCTTATTTTAAAGAACTACATTCGCCCATGCGCAGTAATGTGTTCGGCCAACCCCACCCCCCCCCCCATATCATTAATACAAGACGTCTACAGTTGTGCGCATTTTTATTTTATTTATTTTATATAATTTTATTTATTTTGGGGGGATATGGGAGGGGCGAACGGCAATGTTCCAGTAATTCATTCTTTGCCAAGAACTAGAAGAAAACAACCCAAATAGCGAGAAGGAAACAAACCTAAATGAAGTATGATTGAAATTCTAACGGAATGCCAAACTATTTCCAAATTCCAATCTTTGACTAATGGGCCACCTCAATAGTAGAACCCTTCAGGATTATTATTCTACTCCATATGAATGAGTTCAAGAATATTTGTTCAAGTTTAATTAAATAACAAAATATCAATTTGTTTATTTGAAACGAATGATATTGCGTCTATTTTAACCTCCATCCCACGATGCTGTAACTTGGTACTATCCGAGGCCATGTCAATATAATATGATTGGGGATCGTCCTCGCTTGATTCACTTAATCGGACTCGATCTGATTTTTTTTATTTTAATTTCTCCGATAACTGGTTCAATAATTGGGCAAATAATAACAACAAGTAAAATGAAGTTCCTATAGTGTCTCTGCCCATGATTTACAATGGATCAGAACGACATATACGGTATCTTAACTGGAAAACATCTCTCCAGACCCGCCGATGTTTGCACTTGAAGGACCTTCATCACTTCATATTTTTGCTACATAGTCATATAGTCTGTAATTATCCATACCCCTATTAAGTGCATGCAGTGTATATTCAAAAGCGCCAAAGAAATGGGTCAAATGATTATAGTCAAAGCCCCAGGATCATAAGTCTGGGACCGAAACCAATGAAGGAACACTCAGAGTAATTTCAAGATGTCTCCAGTTACCACCACACTGGGATGAAAATCTAAGAAAATGGAAAAAAGGGGAAAATATACATTCTTTAAAGGTACCATTTCAATGATTCTTTGAAAACGTCTATTCTATAGACGAAGTGACATGTTACATCACTTGTTAACAAAATAGGCCCACGGTAAAACTGGCAAATGCTGGACACCGTTGTCATTGGCAGACACTTTAAAAATCTGATAATTTAACAATAACATTTTGTGTTTTAGTATTTTAAAGTGAGACAATGCATCTCAAATCGTATTCATCTGTAATTTCTACAACACTTGATGTTATGTGAACAGAATGTAAAACAAACTGCACGTATAAATATGCACAATTGTTACCTGCCATGTGTAAATATGCACTGGTTGAGTATGATGTAGACAAGTATACTCAAGAATCTCTGTATTGTATCTCTGAAATTCTCTGATGAGTTAAGATCATGTTACAGTCCAAGACATCAATTTCAAAATTACCTTTATTTAAGAGTGCAAGAAAATCCAATAACATCCATTTTGATGCTATTATTTGATCAATTTATCATAAATGTCAAGCATAAAGTATTTCAGATACTTATCCACTTGTATAAGACTAATATGCCTGGCAATCAAACAGCATGATTTAACCCAAAGGGTAAAGCAATTTCCATGACAACTCTAACTTCGTCGGTCAAGCACTTGGCTTGTAAGCAGGTGGCGTAACCTATTTGTTAGCATTGCTTTAGGGTGGGCGGCAGTGGCGTAGCCAATAATAATAATAATAATAATAATAATAATAATAATAATAATAATAATAATAATAATAATAATAATAATAATAATAATAATAATAATAATAATAATAATAATAATAATAATAATAATAATAATAATAATAATAATAATAATAATAATAATAATAATAATAATAATAATAATAATAATAATAATAATAATGTGTGGACTTATATAGCACACGTATCCACAACTAAGTGGTGCTCCAAGCGCATTATATCATTACCCCTGCTCGCTCATAAGGCTCATAAATCATTCCTGAAACCATCTCAGCTCCCTGGGGAGTATACAGCTCAATTGCTGCCATTACAGCGCATATAGGGCTAATCAACCAACTCTGCCCTCACAGGTACCCATTTAACCCCTGGGTGGAGAGAAACAATTATGGTTAAGTGTCTTGCTCAAGGACACAAGTGTCACGGCCGGGATTCGAACCCACATTCTGCTGCTAACACCAGAACTTGAGTCAGGTAAGCTAGACCGCTCGGCCACGACACCCCCAGCCAAGGGGGTATTCAATGGGTTCAACCCACCACCATGGGACTGCCAATTTGTATTGATTTATTTTTAAAAGAAGATAGCAACATAAAAATGGGGAAGTGGTACATAAAGTGTTGTTTTAAGCGGTGTTGGCGGGAGAAAATTACCCCCACCCGGGCATGTGTGCAAGAATTGAGATCACAAATATAATTTTGTTTTACACATCTAACCCCTCCCCCAAAAGAAAAAAATACCAAAACACCAAAAATACAAAAATACACAAATTACACAAAATACAAAAAGGACCCCCCCCCCCCTCTGAAAATCTCTGGATCGGTGAATATAGATATCTGGATAATAATTACTTAAGCATTAGCGAAATGCACTTGCCTAATGACTAAAGCGGATTAGGCTGATTTTTCTAGCAATTGCTTTCTGAAAACAGCACAATGATTGGTTTACAACGTTCTGATCATTTGCATAATGACGCAGTCACTGTCGTTCATATTGATATTGTAGGCTTGGTTGCTGATCGGATCTAGAAACGAGAAACATATGAAAATATACGCCGTGGTTACAACAGCTTTCTCTGGTGAAACTTCTACAGCCGATATCTCAAGGATTGCTTTTCTTAGGAATCAACTTGGCTGCCTAAAATGTGACTTGAATGGTTACCCTGTCACTTCATTATACACCATGCATCAGTCGCAAGGATGGGTCATTGCTGTAGTAGTTACCTTCACAGTAATGCAAGGTGCGAAATGTGCCGCGAACTGCCTTAATTTACGTAAGTCAAAGCTTTACTTACTGTTGTGTCGAAAGGGACTAAGGTACAACATTGGTAATTACCTGTTTACAAAATTAGCTAATTATAGTCCGAAAGCTAACTGAAGTGCACAAATTTCAGAGAAAACGCGGACAAAATATGCACATTTACAAAGTTGTCTGCTGCAAGTATTTTATCACGTGCTTTTTCACACTTTTCCCCTAACGCTTCCACATGTTGGTTGTTTAATGTATATCTTGATTCAAAGAATGTAAGCTGCCCATAGAAGCGGTTTTACCAACATTACCAATGTTTTACTTTCCCATTAATCGTGAGTTGTATACTTTGTAAAATAATAGGTTACATCGATTAATTTGTTTGTCGTGAAGTCCTATATAGCATATCAGTTGGAACTATGCAGTTCGTCACCATCTCTAGTGTGAATGTAATAATACATGTCTGAATACCTGCCTGTTTTCAATCTGTTGATCCGTCTTTCTGTCCGTGTAATATATGTCTGTTTGTCCATCAATATGCGACCCGCTCTGGCAAAACCCGAAACATTTACCATAATGCGTAACAGCCATGAAAAGGTCAAAAACTGACCCCAGGGACCATGTACCAGTTTGAAATGTTCATGTCACCATATAGAGCATTTTCTCTAGATTTTTACCGAAAAAGAAAAATTCTGAAACGTTGTTGATGGGGAGCATTGTTAATTTCCACGATAAATTTGGGAGGTCACTTTTTTAAAATTGGGTCAAAGTTTAGAGTGTTGCCAGAGCCAGTCACATACAACTGTCTGTTGATTGAATATCTAGTTTTGTTCAACATTATTTATTGTTTAATGGACAGATTTATTTGATGTTAAACAAATAAATAAATAAATAAATAAATAAAAATAATTTTGCACAATTACTAATATTGTACTATTGCATTATACATATGCTATTCCTAAGTACGTCCTCAATTATTGATCTATTTGCCTGATTTTTTGCAAACAAAGTCTTTTTATCGAAAAAAACAATTTCCGGACAAATTGTGTAAACGTTGTTATGGCAGCTGCACGCAGATGTATTGTTTGTGACGTCATACCAATCCTTGCTATTCAAAATGTTCACATTGTTTGCTAATAACAACAATACATATGCAGGTGATTCATTACTTGTACTGATCTCTGAAATAGGCCTAGTATAATTATCTTCCCAAAAAACGAACCAGGTATACATGTAGTTAGTGAAATATACGATCAAATTACTTTTTTTCAGAAGAATACCGATGATTTAACATTGCCTACAGTGAAATGATCTAAAAGAACACAATCAACTAATAGTCCTTATCATATCCTTGATTCTTCAGAACCAGTGACAGATCTACACCTTGCGTTTTACACCCATCATGAGCGCACAGTAGATCCGGAAGTCAATGGGACGAAATGGACACTAAATGCTGTAGGGACGTGGCAGAGACCGGCAGGTAGGAGACTTATGAAGTGATAATGAATATCACATCAACGGTGCCGATTGGCTGTGGTCTAATACCACCGGCCATTTGATTCATCTCGCGATATCTGTATTGCACAGAATTCCTTTCGTTATTTAAAACATTACCATACCAAGCAACAATTGTTCATGTTTATCATCTTAGTAACAAAACAAAAAAGAGCTGCGCCGTGCCACCATCCAATGACTCTCCATATGCCCGACCTCTTATTTGTAGTTAAGTATCTACAGTATGGATATTATAGATGGATAAATACAAGGTTTATTCATAACTAAACAACATTGCAATATAAAACGAAAACAATAAGAAATAAACACGTTGAACATTACAATTATACTTAAATATAAGATAAGGTAAAATACATATTTACATAGAACTGACAGCCTGACCAACAAACATACAGACGGACAGACAAACAAATGACCGAGTGAGCAAACAAACAAATATAATCAATCAGCCAGGAGACAAACAGATCTAGGAACAGACAACGAACTAAGGACGTATATTATTACATGAATTAAGAAGAATGTCAAAAATAAAAGGGTTTGGTTGAATACTGAAGACTGAAGCACTGAAGGACCGGAGCATCGAAAGAGTACAATAATGTTCGTACAAATTGTAGCACATCAGATTAGACAAAACAATATCTGTGTGAAGATTGATACAATCATCATTGCAGCTTTACATCAAATTAGTAATTATTTGACCTTTTGTACATTTTGAATTACCAATTCTATAATCTATCTTTAATTTAAATTATAAAAAAAATATTACATAGTATATTTTAACCGATATTGGACCATTTTCAGAAACTGTACTGACGATCACTCAATCATTTTAGACGCGGCAGAACGGACCGCAAAATGATCTGACAGTCAAAGAAGTTTGCCCTCAATTTGGACATGTAGGCCTACATAAAAACAAAAGTCCACAATATCAATCTAATCCTATGAGTCAAATAAAGAGATTTTACTTACTTCATCGAAATTACTTATATATAAATATACATATTCCATGGAAATTTTCATTACTGTCAATTCAATTTTGCTATTTCAACTTAAGAAAGGATCATTTCACAAAAGTATTTACTGAAGTATCGCTAAATGATGACTATAGTCAACAAATGAAATTAGAACGTAGCCTTATAAATTCACCTACGGTGAAAATAATGCTACTAAGGTTTGGTTGAAAATGTTTTCGGTCAGTTTATTTGAAAAGGTTCTATTTATGTTTGCTTTAACATACAAAAAGCAAATAACTGATAAGAAAACTTCCTGCTGAAAGGACAGAAAATGTGGAATATAGGCATATATCGTTAAACTTACTCCCGTATTTATTTATTTATTTACATTTCTTTACCCAGGGTGTGCCCAAACAGTTTAAAACTGGTTCCCATTGGGGCCCTGCATACATTAATTAATTAAAATTGGGCAAAATTAAATTAAAGTCACAAACAAAAACGTACATCTGTGAAACGGATAACGAACATTAATACATGTATTTACACAAATACGTAAATACACACATACAAATATTTACAGACATATAAGGATATTTACACGAATACAAAATTATTATACAAATAAGTCTGTTCATCGTTAAATTTTAAAACATTCCAGTTTAAGGCTATGGCAGAAATATCTAACGGATGGCATTATGTAGCTCCGATTTAAATGTGCCTAAGGAGTCCATGGTTCTCAATTGTTCGGGCAGATTGTTCCATATAAAAAGGCTGAATGATAGTTTGATAAATGAAAGTGTAATATAAGAACGGGTCCGTTTTATTCCTTTCATTAAAATGATTGATTTGTTATTTGTATTGACATTGCCGTGTAATAGTACCGCCAACTGTAAAAACCATACTCGTATCAGTTCCATCTCCATTAATAACCACCTTTTATTATAGATAGTATTAATATAATTATGAGAAAGTACATGTCTTGGAAAGATTTTAAGCATTCATGGAACAGTTGTGGGCCTTTTGTCTGCACGCCCGTTGATACCAATCAGCATCGTGTGATATTTAAAAATATATATATTAAAGTATGATTAATGAATGAAATTCAAAGAGAAGAGATTTCATGTAAAGATTTGTAAAGATTCTTCGTAAATCAATCTTCTTTTAAAATAATTATTATACACGTGGTTTGATGACTGATTGTTTACGGTCCAAATAAGTAAGAAAAAGACTGAAGTTGTATCACCCGTATTTTAACGGCCATTTATATTCTTTTTCATCGGAATATTGTTATTTCATTTTAAGAAAAGTATACACGTTTTTGTATCAGTTTTGTTTCTGTTCACGCACACAGGGGGCGAATTGACAGGTTACGGGGTGAAACTGGAGAAACTAGCAACTGTATCACTGCCACATAATCCCATAGACTTGTGTGAAATAGACCCTTCCTACAACATCACAGTAAGATATCTAATTGTCCTTCTTGTTATTTGAGATGTTTGTGGGGGTGGTAAATGTTGTCATCGTTGTTGTTTGATGTTGTTTGTTTGTTTGTTTGTGTTGTTGTTGTTGCTTTTGAACTTGAAATAGTTATTTAAATTATCATGTCAGTTTGTCCGTCCGTCGGTTTGTGTACTGCGACCGTATGTATGTCGTCCTGTCTGTCTATTTGTGTTAAGGCAGTGCTGAATATTGCGTGGTTCTCCCCATATAAATGTTTATTGATAAATAAAAGGTATGCGTAACCAGTTGGGGCGTGGGGTGCGAACGCTCCTGTAAGTAGTTCAGCCTGATTATTGACAAAAATGTTCCACTGTGATACAATGTATATAAAATATGTATATCGTCTAAAATGAATAGATGAAAGTGCCCTCATAAGACAGAGATACCCAAATTATGAATTATCATTTCTGAATTATCATTTTTTAATTTTTTTATTTAGTTTTTGTTTCTTTGCACTTTTTTTCTCCAAAATCATATAGTCACGCTAAATGAAGGGATATTGTAAGAAAACTGTAGTTATATCAATAGTTGTATTTTCTATCAGACACTTAATTACATATCCATTTTACATGCCCAATATTCTCTCTTAATTTTAAGAGTGTTATTTCAAAGATTATCAGCCATCAACTAAATTGGATTGGTCGTTATAACCTTCGCTACACAAGCAACCATCCGAGAGTTTGGGAGTTTTTCTTTGTCCCTGATCATGCAGGCTAATCGATATTGCGCAGCGGGGAAAAACAGACACAAGGTCCCATGTGATTTGGTAGATTGAATGCCTTATCAGTGTCTTAGGACCTTGGGATGAGAGACACTAAGCCTAATTAACTACAGTAGCTGTTCTTGTCAGCTGCCATTAGCTACTTGAGTTACCCTGGAACTGTACAAGATGAAATCGAATAGTCACAATGGGACTCTCCGATCGCGGTTGTCCTCAAAAAGTTTAGTTTCTTAGCAATATTTCGAATTTTTTTTCGGAAAACGATGCAAGTTGATCTCATAGTTTGGAACATATGCAAAACATGAGACAGAAATATGTGATTCATTTAAATGTATATATACTGAAGTCCTATCTTTAAAAATAAATGTGGTGCTTGCTTCATTCTATTTTTCAGCTTGCAATAACTTTGAATATAAATTACAATCTCAATATAAAATTGTAAAGCCAATATCTTAATTTCATATTTAAATGTGTAAAAATGGGTCACAACTGTTAGGAGTCGCGTAACTAGAGCCATTATGTTTTAGGCCCCCAAAAAATATTTTTGGTTTCTGGTCTCCGCGCGCCTCAGACCTGCGCGTCGGCATTTTTTATTTTTTTATTTTTTTAAATTTATTTGTTTTTAATTTATTTTATTTTTTGCTATAAAACGATATGTCCAATTGAAGGCCAAAATTGCTGGATCGATTGGAATTCTGCCGTGCCGGGTATGAACGTTTGCCCGATTTGTGAGGCTTCTCTTATCCACCGTACTTTGTATATGGGAAATTTGGTTCCCACGTATACAATGTATCACGTATTTTCCTGTTGGCAAAAAAAAAATGGCCGAAAAAAGCATCACCGCACCGATTTTGAAGCCGACCGATGACCAGGAACGTGCACCCGTTACCCCTCCCGCATAGTTACATCACTGACTGTCAAGCGTAAGCCTCATGTCCTAAGTTGTGTTATCTACAATAGGGAACGTAAAATGTATTCTGCTAAAAAGATTCCCACATTTTGACAATATATGTATGTAATATTTATTTATTTAATTTTTGTAAAATATGTCTATTAAATTGTGCTACATTATCATTTACTTATTGCTGATAGCATGCACTAATATTTATATCAATCTATCAATTATAATGATTATTCTGATCCACGATACATTTCTATAGATATTCGGATAAGACACTTAATGGAAAATAAAACTGAATCAAGTAACTGACAAAAATGCTTAATTTTTGTATAAAAAACGGCGATTGTATTTATGAATTGAAGGAGTACAGTCAGAGAGCCACATTGCCCTTTTCTGAATTCCCTTGTGTCTTAGAGAGCTACAAACGATCTGTGTAGCCAGCTGTTCCGAGTCCCATCAGGAAGGAGTGTTGAAGGAACTCTCGGGGTTCCAAGCCTTCGATTGTTTCAAGACTGGCAACATCCATCTGGCCACTTAAAAGATAAATACAAGTTTCCAACTCCAAAGACTGCAAATTGAGTTTGGGATTATTCTGTTTCATTCTTGGGGAGCAGGCTCTCGGAATTCAGAAAACCTACTGTAAACCAGGTTGTTATTCGTGGACAAAATTTCATTTCAATTCATTCATTTTCCCCTTTTTTTCCACTCCCTCTATGTTAAAGGCAGACATAACGGACTGATTATTCTTATACACATTAGTGCAAAATTTAGTGTTCTTGCAATGGTAGTTTTGGGAATGTTTTTGTGTGTTATTTATCAAGAAATATTTTGACTCAGTAAAATCAAGAACAATGCCCTATCATCGAGTCGTATAGGCTAATCTGGGCTGAATTATTATTAGTATGTGGTATTGAAATCAGTACCCTTGACAGGCTCTTCGAGGTAAAAATCAGTTGTGTTGCTCACGTTCATCTGTAGATCGTAGACTTTCATTTTGTGCCATGATTCGACTTTCACGAGTTGGTTTCTGGACATATCTCCGTATTCATACAAATTACACATGCATTAACAGACATTTCTCAAAGAGAAATACTGGTTGTATATCACATATTGGTACTTTATGAGGATCAATAAATATAATATATATAAAGGTTTCATCTCGATTGGTCCACACGTTTTGGAGAAAATTTCATACTCAAATGTTTTTCAAAACACAGTATGCCGGGTGCCCCCGTCCCCCTTTCGTCACTCTGAAACGCCACTGCTAATCTGCTTGCCATAATTGAGACGATTGAAGAAATCAACAACAACTGATATTTTTTAGTGATTAATAATCATGGCTTCCCTATGTATAATATTGTCGTCATATACGATGTATATATTGATTCAAAGTTTCAATGTTAGGTATCTGATAACGTGCTTTTTCAGTGCAGTCTTTATGAAAATAGTCTAACTGTGTTACTATTGATCTGGCGTTGAGCAATTACATGCTTTTTCGAAATACTGTCCGAAGGATGTTCAAAGCGAGAACGTGATATGGCTGTTGAGGTTTTGATCCAAATAGACAAGGATTGTGTACAGAGGCTCGGCCGTATCGTGAGCCTCATGCCACAGCAAGCAAACACTACGAGCTTCGTCATGTTGTTTTACTCAAAGTGACAGTAGGTTTTGTGTATCGTCAGGGCATGAAATTGCGTTGCTACTTTGTGTTTCTTGGAAGTTCGAGAGAACTCCAATTGCATATTATAATGTGGAATTATGATAATGAAAATTGCCAAAATGATGACGCAGAGCGGTATACTGTGGCATTCCGTAAATTTGGTATTCTTCTTGGAAAAAGTTGTGATTTATTTTATAATATTATTATGGATTTTTGTGTTGACATTTTGAAAAAAATTGTGGGAGATATTGGGAGAAAATTTGGGGAATTTTGGAAAATGTTTTAATCATTTGATTTTTCAAACACAGCAAATATGGAAAATTTGATCTACCGTCAGACAGAATAGCACCTCAGACAGATCATATACTTTGATCTAAACGTTGATCATATACTTTTGAGTTAACTAATAATTTATGTTCCCTCTAATCTGACTTTAATCTTATAGTACCGGTACTTTGTAGTGATATACTTTTAACAGATTGAAATTCATTAGATTTTAATATTTATATCACTTTCCTCAGACAAACAACTATATGACATTTCAGGGTGTGGAGTACGGCTTTCTATATCAATTAAAAGTAAGTTGTGGAAAATTAAAAAGTAACACATCTTTATTTAAAAATATTGGTCATTGAATTGATTGTTAAAACAAAACAACAAATTCTATTCTTAATATTAAAGGAAATGTGGTCAAATTGTTAACTTCCAGTCTACTGAGTCCCATATCATGTTAATACAAAATACAACCAACCTGTGAGTTTCAGCTCATTACGTTGTGCCGTTGACGAGAAACTATTGATAATAATAATAATAATAATAATAATAATAACTTGCATTTATAATGCAAGTTTTCCAAAGGATACAAAGCGCAGTGTATTATTTTCCCTGCTTATAAGGCTCATAAGGCTCATAAATCATTCCTGAAACCATCTCAGCTCCCTGGGGAGTATACAGCTCAATTGCTGCTATTACAGCGCATTAGGGCTAATCAACCAACTCTGCCCCCCATAGGTACCCATTTAACCCCTGTGTGGAGAGAAGCAATTATGGTTAAGTGTCTTGATCAAGGACACAAGTGTCACGGCCGGGATTCGAACCCACATTCTGCTGCTAACACTTGAGTCCGGTAAGCTAGACCGCTCGGCCACGACACTCCACATGATGCATTCCATAATTCGAACATGTGTTTATTCTAATGTGGAATTTTGATACAGTTCGTTTTCAAACATCTGACAAACGTGTAGATGTTTGAAACCATCATCAGCTAAATAATATTTTATGTAAAATTGTGATCATTTAGGGGTTTTTCCGTGTTTTTTTTTTAAACAACCTTATAGGAATTCGGTCAGTAACAACTCCTTACTCTTTATATAAAATGAATTTAACTTTAAAAAGATGCTGAATTAACATGAAGTCAGGTTAAATTTAACTTGACATCATGTTAAACATTTTCTTTAACATTTTCTTTAACTTAATAAAGACTTGGCACAGACCAAACTCTTAATAAGATTGTTTCCACTTTTAGTTTTTAGAGTGTATGTATGTATACACTTCCTTTAAATTATATTAAAAATATTAACCTAAACAAATATCACTAACATCCCTCATATTTGAAAGTACTTACCATTGTCGCAAGTATTCCAATGACAAGGGCTGCACAATAATATGCATTTTATATATATTTTTGGTCACGATGTTGCTTCATACATTCAGGTCCGTACGGTTTACAGCAATAATATGCAGATTCAAGCAGAAAAACTGCAAGAGTTCTCACCAGGTAAGACAAAAAACTGCAAATGGTCCGCATCAATCAGTCTACAAGTTAAATATTTAGATGACCTTGTTTTGTTTATAGGTGAAGCTTTACTTTTTCCTGTACATATATTTTTAAACCGTGTCACGTCTTCGATTTTATATTCGATAAACCGCATCGTTGTTCAAATAAATGAAATAGTTTTAAAACCATAAAACTTGCAACCAAATAACTTTCTTTGAGAAACCTTTTAGATATTTATATACCTCTGACATGACATGGGACAATCGAAATTCAAAGTAATTAAATAAACAAATCCTATCACAACAAAATTGTTGTTGATT
Organism: Zoroaster sp. YZ-2022; assembly: GCA_029582265.1. Classification (NCBI taxonomy): domain Eukaryota; kingdom Metazoa; phylum Echinodermata; class Asteroidea; order Forcipulatida; family Zoroasteridae; genus Zoroaster; species Zoroaster sp. YZ-2022. Next base: position 14,127,172 of record CM055834.1, on the reverse strand, counting down.
TACAGTAAATTGTTTTATCAATTGGCATTACGGAGACTTCTTTATTATACAGCAGATTATACAGCAGATTCTGTCGCAAGTATTCCAATACAGCAGAATTTTCCCTTGTGCATCAACAGCAGACCTGCTGTAACTTTACAGAGAATAGAAACGTAACTATTTAGAAACGGAATATGTTTGTATATCCACAGGAAAATCTGTAACAGCCATTTCTGCTGTAAATGTTTTATTCTTTTCAACAGAAAAAAATACTGTGAACTCACACAATTTAAAAGGATAATTGTTGTTTTTATTTATGTTTTTTATGTTAGATTGTTACGAAGAAACACAAAGTGCTGATTTTTGCGGCGGTCGAGGTAAGTCTAAAATGGATTCATTCATATCAATGTGCGTTTGCATACATCTTCTAAGCAACGGTGAGGGGGCGTGACACCCATTCGTTCATAACGTTCCCTACTTATCAATATAAGCAGATTAGTCAAAACGTCATTGTTGCAGGAGTATCTATAGCCAGACATTTGTCAAGGGAGGTGCTGCGTACAATTTTGTTGAAAAAAAGTTATACCGAAAAATTTTCACCAGGAAAGTATATGATTGTGATTTAGGTCACAAAACAACATCCCCAACCCCTTAAAGGGTAAACATCTAGTTTAATTTTTTAATTCGAATGTTTAAAAGTTTTTGCTTGGGGGTAGGGATAGGACAGAGGGACGTTCAGGGACAATAATTGGAATTGACAGTAATGTATTTATATAGATGATAACCTCCCCACTCCTCCCACCTTAAACTTTTCGTTTCCAAAACTTTTAGTAATATTTAGATCAATACGATTTTGGTTAATCACAGAGGTAGGGATTTCTGGAAAACCGGTGGATCTTCGTGTGGACAGGATCATAAAACAAGAAGACGGCCTCATTGGCGTTCGAGTGTCTTGGGTTAGACCCGTGCAGACTAATGGCAAAGTCAAATTCTACACTACAATGTACGACCGAGCCAACCGATTGAACCTCGGTTTCTCTGGAGGAAATGACCATGTTTTAGCAACCAAGGTATCGCAAATATGTTTTGATGTCTAATTTTTGTGTAACTATAAGTACACCTGTATGACTGTTGCCTCTGAAAATTCTCCTCCTTGGGTGTTCGAAGAGAGTAGTCGTTATTGAAAGCGAGGATCTAAGCATATATTAATAATTGACCCTTCCCCACATTGGCATAATGGTTAGGTCATATTTACAACATAATTTTTATTTTCTAATCTCACAGTATAAAACTTGCAAAAAGTCACTTTCTCCAAACCCCTTTTCTTTCGAATTCAGAAAAGCTGAAAGGGAGGGAATGTTTATTTTGCCTTGTTTTTATTTCTTGAGTTCAGTGTTTAATTATTATTATTCTGTGCTGTATACAACATTAATATTCTCTGTAACTATTTCAATGTGATAATGAACTGAATTGTATTTTTACCTGTTCAAAACGAAATTGGGGTGGACGGGCCAAGATATCCCAGGCTGTGCCATCTGCCAGTAATGTGAGTTTAGTGCTTACCCAATGTATATCAACTGTAGTTTCTCGTGTTATAATTATTTCATGTTATCTTGGTTGACAGTGTGATAAACAAAATAATACCAATTCAGAATAGTAATGTAAATATTATTTATTTACAAATACAGGAGAACGGAGAATGGGACCCTACGGTGCGATATGAGTATGACATAGTTGGCCTATCCGACTCGCCAGATGAGTATCAGATCAATGTAGGATTGTTATGTTTTTACCTTCTCACAAACAGCTGTCAACAAACAACAGCATGAATATTATTCATCTGTTAAATTTCAATGTTATAAAAATAATTATGTGAATTCTATAGAAATAAATTATATGGACCAGGTGTAAACTGTTCACGTGAAGTGTAATCAGTATCTGGTACTTTCCACATAAGAATTTGTTTTATAACATTAAATGATGTTTTAATCTCTAAGGAAGTGAATCATCTCAATTTAATAAAATCTCCATGCAATTGTACAACTGCTGAATATGAGCTTAATTTTGATAACAACAATAATCATAAATCGAAGACTTGATCACATTTGTATAATAGGTCTGTAGTATACTCTTGATAAAAACTGATTTAATAAGGAAAGGTGCAATGCCATCGACATTATTATTGTAGTTATTATAATTCTTCTTTTTTTATATTTTTTGTTTTGTTTTATTCAATAACGACGAAGAGATGGTGAATAGGTTTTCGACAGAAAGGGGTATGAAGAGAAAAGCGCGATTAGTTAAATCTTAGAATGGCACACGCTAAACCAGCGATGTTATTATTGCCCAGGTGAAGTGTAAAGGGCGCCCTCAACAGGATCTTAAATTTTAAGTGAACATTTTAATGTATTTTTTATTTGTATTATTGTTAAGGTGACTCCCGTCGTTTCTAGCGGAAGCAACCAGGATGGGTTAAGTGGCTACACAGCTTCGCTTATCTTTAATATTTCAACAGGTGAGGAATCTAAGCCAATGCAGCCAGACATTAATGGTTCTCTTTGCGTTATTCATTAGCCTTGTTTATGAACTTGTCAATGTAATGATAATTATGCCATATGGCACATTTTCCAAAGGTCTGAAAGCGCTTCGGCGCATTTTGCTGCCATTCCAGAAACACCGGAGGAAGCCCCTTCTCTTTCATGATAAGTGTATTGTGTTCTTTTACACAATTACTCAATACAAGGGTCATACAATCCCATCCGAAAGACGTGACCCTATTGTGTTAGGGTCCTAAGAAGCATGCCTCCTACTAGCCAGCATTCAACAACCGCCAGCAACTCATGAAATGGTGTGTGTGTGTGCGTGTGTGTGTGTGTATATATATATATATATATATATATAGGAATGAAGACTTGCTGGAACGGTAGTTGTAACTCCGAGTTTCACGCTTATGCGATCATCAGACAACTTAAAAGCACCTACTGGCTTTATGCTGGCAGGACAGGATATATATATATATATATATATATATATATATATATATATATATATATATATATATATATATATATATATATATATATACTTGTAGTAAAACTAGTGGAACACTGGTAGTTGTAACTCCGAGTTTCACGCGTTATGATCGCATAACGCGTGAAACTCGGAGTTACAACTACCAGCGTTCCACTAGTTTTACTACAAGTATATTACGCTCTGTCTATGTGGCATTGAGCACTCTACTTCAAGATAGACCGCTACATTTAAGCATATATATATATATATATATATATATATATATATATATGTATATATATATATATATATATATATATATATATATATATATATATACTTGTAGTAAAACTAGTGGAACGCCGGTAGTTGTAACTCCGAGTTTCACGCGTTATGCGATCATCAGACAACTGATAGTCACCAAGTGATTACTCCTATATATATAGGCCTACACGCACACGTACAGGTTACTCGCTCAATGATGCGTGGTAATTACCTATTGTTTGCGGGCCTTGTGTGTAAGCTTGTTTGTTGGCAGTTTGTGGTTTGTTGACGCGGTACTGTTCCTCGTCACGTGTCATCGCTTTTGAAGTTGCGGAGGTAGAACTTGTTTTCATGGCGGCATTTTGATATGAGTTCGGGTCGTTTGTTCAGGAGTATCCTCTTGTCGGCGTTTATGATGGAGAGCTTCTCTGTGAGGCAAAGGTTGCACCGTTTCGATTCACTATTGTATGCTCGAGATCTACAGGCTACCGACCAGTTGATGGTGAATGGTTTCTTGTTCCTTTTCAATTGCCAAATGTGCTTGGAGAGTTCCGTGCTGTTCTGGTACTTCTCATGCCTGAAAGACTGTGTGTGGTTGCCGTATCTTAGCTTGAATGGAGGCGCGATGAGACCTATGTACAGATGAGAGTTGTTTGGTTGCTTAACTTCGGCATTGTAGATGATGTTGCTGGCCTGGCACTTTCCTTGTAGAGGGCATGGGTCTTTCTTGCGGCAGTTGCAGTCCTTACGGTCGGTCCCTTTGTCGTTCGATGAGACTTGTTTGTTGTGTGCCTTGATGATACTGGCGATGTTGGGCATGCAGCTGTAACTGATCTTGACCGTGTTCCTGTTGAATATCTTGTTCAGTTTGAGTTCCTCGGGAAGTGCTTGCCGATGAGTTTCAGGAATATACCGCCAATGTTTGTTGTCACGTTTTTGCTGAATGGAGGGTTGAACCAGATGACGTTGCGCTGCCTGTTCCGTTTTTCCTTAGTAGGTTGGCTATCGATGTAGGTGAGGCCTTCCGTGTATCCGCTGGATCTTAGTGCGTCCTCGTAAGCTGGGGAGGCTTTCTTGAAGATGTCTTCATCGTGCGAGATGCCCGATATGCGTCGGCTGATAGAGGCGGGTAGGTTCTTGATGATGTTAGGCGGGTGGTTAGACTGCTTGTGGATGTACATGGGTCGGTCGTTTGGTTTCCGGAAGGGGTAGTGCTTGCCGTTGCTCAGATTGAAGGTGATGTCGAGAAAGTTCGTGATCTTTAGGTTACCGTCGATTGTGATGCTTAGGCCGAGTTCCTTGAATAACTTTGTTATGTCCTTCCTGATTCGGTCGGCTCTGCTGCCGGTGATGTTTTTGAAGAGTATATATATATGTATATATATATATATATATATATATATATATATATATATATATATATATATATATCCTGTCCTGCCAGCATAAAGCCAGTAGGTGCTTTTAAGCCTGAGAGCACCTGAGTACGCCCCAAAATAAATAAACTCCTTAAAACGCGTTATTAATGAAAATAAAGAAAGAAAATAACTGCATTCCTCATGTTATATATCTATAGAGACGGGGCCTATTTTTTAAACAAAAACAGTGTCTATAATTATTATGAGATAACAGTGGTAAACTGTGGTAAACAGTGGTAAACTGACCACATTATGTAAACTGTATTCCTAATTCACATACAGTACCAGTAGGAGCTGATACAGTGTTCATAGCCGTAACTTCTCCTCCACCACGAAGGAGACCTCCCAACATTGTAGCAGACGCAACCTTTGAGACAGAGAAGTCCGAAGAAGAGACATCGAATATTATACCCACTGTGAACACGAACACTCCCAGCATGCCCTCTAGGGAGAATCTACTGCTAACAGCATCTGTAGCTGTGAGTCTAGCTTTAGCCTTCGTCATTGCAATGGCGGTCGTTGCCTGCGTCTGTTTCAGGCGAAAGAAGAAAGAAGGAGAACTGAAGAAGGCGGTGTTTATCAGGACTAGAGAAGAGGAGATTAGCATGTACCATCATAAAGGAAGCATCAAAAAGAAAGGTGCACGTTTGACGTTTGTTTGTTGAAATTTGTTTCAATTCTAAAGACAAAGTTTAATAATATTAAAATATATTTTTGGACAAACATACCGAAGCAGGATTTGAGCGTTTGACCTCGCGCTCTAGAATAGTTTACACAAATTCTAATATTCCATTTAAGTCTCGCCCAAGTAGAACAAAAAATATATAGTGTTTATTCCTAAGTTTGATTTCTGATCCATCCTGTCATTTTCGACGGATTTTTATTTTTTTTATTTTTATTTTTTTTACAATTTTGGGTTTTCGTCTCCTTCATCAATTTACTTTGTTTGTTTACATTATTAGAGTCAGAATGCAGGGAATGTCTTCCAGAGTTCGAAGTGAAAGAATTGAACCGTACCTTGTTGAAGCTGGAGAAAGAGTTGGGGAGCGGCCAGTTCGGCGTTGTGTATAAAGGATATGAATTCGGTGTCATCAACAAAGAGGAATACTCCCCAGTGGCTGTCAAAAGTTTGAAGTGTAAACAAAATGCATTGTTTTACTTTTCATTCTGTTCGTTTGTCTCTCTATCTATCTTTGTCCAAGCTGCCCGTCTGACTATAAATGTCCGTCTATCTTATTAACAAACTCAATTATGTCTTTGTAGTTTTTAGTCGCACTGTCTATCTGGCGTCGTCTTTTGGGGGATTTTTACACTCCCATTCTAAACTTGAGATCATGGACGTGTTTTGGCGGACGCGACATTCTGGCGTCCCTATTTGATAAACCAGAAACAAGCTCACCGAGATACCCCAAACCGCTTTGTAATTTTTTGACAAAATAGAACTTTCTTCATATAAAAATTGTACAATTTATCTAGGAACAAAATAAGTAATAAAACTATCCCTACTTTTTACAATCTTGAAACCAAGCATAACTGAGCAAAAACTCGGTTCAAGTTTGGTCGGAAAAGTCACATCACAACTGAACTTGCTGAACTGAACTTGTGACTTGAAAGTCACAACTGAACTTGCGAAAACCTCCAACCGATGACTAAAACCTCCAACCGATGACTAAAACCTCCAACCGATGACTAAAACCTCCAACCGATGACTAAAACCTCCAACCGATGACTAAAACCTCCAACCGATGACTAAAACTTCCAACCGATGACTAAAACTTCCAACCGATGACTAAAACCTCCAACCGATGACTAAAACTTCCAACCGATGACTAAAACTTCCAACCGATGACTAAAACCTCCAACCGATGACTAAAACCTCCAACCGATGACTAAAACCTCCAACCGATGACGAAAACCTCCAACCGACGACTCAAACCTCCAACCGATGACTAAAACCTCCAACCGATGACTAAAACTTCCAACCGATGACTAAAACTTCCAACCGATGACTAAAACTTCCAACCGATGACTAAAACCTCCAACCGATGACTAAAACCTCCAACCGATGACTAAAACCTCCAACCGACGACTAAAACCTCCAACCGACGACTAAAACTTCCAACCGATGACTAAAACTTCCAACCGATGACTAAAACCTCCAACCGACGACTAAAACCTCCAACCGATGACTCAAACCTCCAACCGATGACTAAAACCTCCAACCGATGACTAAAACTTCCAACCGATGACTAAAACCTCCAACCGACGACTCAAACCTCCAACCGATGACTAAAACCTCCAACCGATGACTAAAACTTCCAACCGATGACTAAAACCTCCAACCGATGACTAAAACCTCCAACCGACGACTCAAACCTCCAACCGATGACTAAAACCTCCAACCGATGACTAAAACTTCCAACCGATGACTAAAACTTCCAACCGATGACTAAAACTTCCAACCGATGACTAAAACCTCCAACCGATGACTAAAACCTCCAACCGATGACTAAAACCTCCAACCGATGACTAAAACCTCCAACCGATGACTAAAACTTCCAACCGATGACTAAAACTTCCAACCGATGACTAAAACCTCCAACCGACGACTAAAACCTCCAACCGACGACTCAAACCTCCAACCGATGACTAAAACCTCCAACCGACGACTCAAACCTCCAACCGATGACTAAAACTTCCAACCGATGACTAAAACCTCCAACCGATGACTAAAACCTCCAACCGATGACTAAAACCTCCAACCGATGACTAAAACTTCCAACCGATGACTAAAACTTCCAACCGATGACTAAAACCTCCAACCGATGACTAAAACCTCCAACCGATGACTAAAACCTCCAACCGATGACTAAAACTTCCAACCGATGACTAAAACCTCCAACCGGTGACTAAAACCTCCAACCGACGACTCAAACCTCCAACCGATGACTAAAACCTCCAACCGATGACTAAAACTTCCAACCGATGACTAAAACTTCCAACCGATGACTAAAACTTCCAACCGACGACTAAAACCTCCAACCGATGACTAAAACCTCCAACCGACGACTCAAACCTCCAACCGATGACTAAAACCTCCAACCGACGACTCAAACCTCCAACCGATGACTAAAACTTCCAACCGATGACTAAAACCTCCAACCGATGACTAAAACCTCCAACCGATGACTAAAACCTCCAACCGATGACTAAAACTTCCAACCGATGACTAAAACTTACAACCGATGACTAAAACCTCCAACCGATGACTAAAACCTCCAACCGATGACTAAAACCTCCAACCGATGATTAAAACTTCCAACCGATGACTAAAACTTCCAACCGATGACTAAAACCTCCAACCGGTGACTAAAACCTCCAACCGACGACTCAAACCTCCAACCGATGACTAAAACCTCCAACCGATGACTAAAACTTCCAACCGATGACTAAAACTTCCAACCGACGACTAAAACCTCCAACCGATGACTAAAACCTCCAACCGACGACTCAAACCTCCAACCGATGACTAAAACCTCCAACCGACGACTCAAACCTCCAACCGATGACTAAAACTTCCAACCGATGACTAAAACCTCCAACCGATGACTAAAACCTCCAACCGATGACTAAAACCTCCAACCGATGACTAAAACTTCCAACCGATGACTAAAACTTACAACCGATGACTAAAACCTCCAACCGATGACTAAAACCTCCAACCGATGACTAAAACCTCCAACCGATGATTAAAACTTCCAACCGATGACTAAAACTTCCAACCGATGACTAAAACCTCCAACCGGTGACTAAAACCTCCAACCGACGACTCAAACCTCCAACCGATGACTAAAACCTCCAACCGATGACTAAAACTTCCAACCGATGACTAAAACTTCCAACCGATGACTAAAACTTCCAACCGACGACTAAAACTTCCAACCGATGACTAAAACCTCCAACCGATGACTAAAACCTCCAACCGACGACTCAAACCTCCAACCGATGACTAAAACCTCCAACCGATGACTAAAACTTCCAACTGATGACTAAAACTTCCAACCGATGACTAAAACTTCCAACCGATGACTAAAACCTCCAACCGATGACTAAAACCTCCAACCGATGACTAAAACCTCCAACCGATGACTAAAACCTCCAACCGATGACTAAAACTTCCAACCGATGACTAAAACTTCCAACCGATGACTAAAACTTCCAACCGATGACTAAAACCTCCAACCGACGACTCAAACCTCCAACCGATGACTAAAACCTCCAACCGACGACTCAAACCTCCAACCGATGACTAAAACTTCCAACCGATGACTAAAACCTCCAACTGATGACTAAAACCTCCAACCGATGACTAAAACCTCCAACCGATGACTAAAACCTCCAACCGACGACTCAAACCTCCAACCGACTACTCAAACCTCCAACCGATGACTAAAACCGAACCATGTTTCTGGTCACAATCAGTTGCGAAAAAACTTGTCTATGTCTCGATGTTGGCCGTAGTTTTTGTTGGCCGTACTCTTGTACGATCCGCTCCGCTCACATCAAACCCTCTAGCAGTACAAAATGCACCTTGTCTCCAATGTTAGGGCATTGTATATCTACAAAACTCCGTACACTGCCGTTTCGCTCCTATTACACTCACTGGCCATAAGTATTGCAACATTGAAATTCACACCAACGTTCAGTTTGGAGAATTGTGTTACAATAATTTATTTTATTTTATTTACACTACTTAAGACTTCTTGAAAGTGCCTGTGTTTTGAAGTCAATGTTCTTTTTTACTGTTCTTGCTCGGAAACAAAGTCCTTCAATACTTATAATTTATGCTGCAATACTTTTGGCCAGTGAGTGTACTTGTGCCACATTTTAGTTTTAGGCGTGAATGTGTACCAATGTACGCAAAGTACCAATGAATGTATGAGTAATTACAGTAGCAACGGCCACATGCCTCTACATTCCTACATAATTAAAATGACCCTATCGCGCACAATTCAAATCTCACAGAGGCAAAATTACACAGGTGGGAAGTTCATACTGTCATTAATGTATTTTTAAAGATATTTTGGGATAAAAGAAGCCGAAATTTGTTTAAATCACAAGGAAACTGGTTGCTAGGTCACCAAAATGATTGTACTTGAACTTGAAAAAATAGAAATTTTTCGTTTGGTTTTTTTTTTGAGAATGCAACTTTTTATGAAGTAGGGAAAAACAAATCAAATCCAAGTTCCCCAAAATAATTTTGTTACTCGATATTTGTCATTCCTTCAAATGTAACAAATTTAGAGGGCATATAGTTCTTACATGCACTTTGCCGATTCTGTGGGAACAGAAACATAACAATGTTGCTCAAAAAAAAGGAAAAAATACACAGTAAAACTGACAGTATATGTGTGAAGAATCGAGTATTAAAGATATTCGGTTTAGACATTACAAATGAACTTCCTTATGTTCATCCTGTCTACACATGCCAATCGTGGCCCCGCGCCGAGACAGTCACAAAGAAATGCTGCCAGATGGGGGTGGCATAAACACATGTAGTTGGTTGTATGCAAAATGACATTTAAATTTGTACGAAATTCGTGCAGAAAAAACATTTAGGAGTAAATGTATTAAACTCAGAATAGCCACACGACGTCATGGGCAACATATCTGTGCATATTATTTTTCACAAAAAACTTGCAGTTCGTCAAAAAATCTGTGAAAATGTACCATAATTTTGGTCATAATAGTTTGTGTCAACATGTTTTCTTCACACAAAATGTTTAAAAGAAATCAATTTCACTCCAAATTACTTATGAAAGAGTCTCGATACATACTGCCAATCATCAAACTTTTATTCAAAGTCACAGAGGTAAGCAAGCAACTGACTGGATGGTACATGGTCTACATGTGTATTGTAGTACCATCTCACTGCGATGAAAAGCTCACGCATGCGCACATCGCAAAATACGGTGGGAAACGGCCGTGCGTAGCGTAGCCCGTATACGCTAGAAGTACTTTATACGCAGCCAAAATGTGTATCTTAAAACATTTAACCCTTGAAATTAGACAGGGTCAATAGCTAGCGCCCGCTATAAACAAGCAGTACTAATTGCGTTAGGGTGTCCTCAACATGATCGCGCATTATAGCCTGTAGCGTTGACTGCAAGTATAGCGCTATACCTGAAATTCAAATCCTAGAGGCAATTTATCGGCAGTATTGTAGTAAAGACAACGCTATAGGCGCTACTGTAGATGACATGATTACCATCTGCCTAATTAAGCTATACGAATTTTACTACGGCTAACATCGAACCTTGATCTCAAATCCAATCTCTGTGTTTCCCTGTGTTTTCTAATATAAAGTTGTTTTTAATTATGTCGTGCTTCTAGGTAATGCCAGTCAATCCATGAAGGAGGACTTCCTTGACGAGATCAAACTCATCATTGAAATCGGAACCCATCCAAACATCCTTCCTGTTCTTGGGTGTTGTACGGTGGATGAGCCATACTACCTCATTACTGAGTTCATGAAGTACGGAGACCTTCTACACTTCTTGTGGAAATGCAGGGAGGTACGAAGAACTACACAAAAAGGCTTTGATTCCGTATAGTTTTGCTTAAAATGTTGCCTTGGAGGAATGGGTAGAATAGAAAAGGGTGAAAGAAAAGTTAAAGTAAGGTATATGATGGATTATGCTGGAAAACTGCTTCTATTGGTACGCTTTTTTAAGATAATATATATGATAAACAACGAACATGTGAAAGTTTCAGCTCAGTCTATTAGTCATGAGAAAAAATTGTGAAAAGACTTTCACATTTTTTACAGTAAAACAAACATGGCGCAACAAATTTTTATAACTGTTTTGTTCGTGTCTTCTCTGAAATGAGAATCTTTCAGGAAGATTTATCAACTTCACATCAAGTTAGATTTCGAAAAATAATTTGGTGATAAATTATTATTATCATGTAATTACCAATACCTTCCCTAGTTGTTGATTAATTTGGTATCCAGGCGTGAACTATTTAGCATTCTGCTCTAAGTATATAATGTCTACATTGTATATTTGCAAGTTGATTGCGTTGGAAACAAATTACTTTCGGGTTTCAATATCCTCCGTCTTCTATTTTCACTGAGATGTAAAATCTTGATACACATCGAGGATTATTGAGGGTGCAATTTCTTAGGAGACAGACACAAGGTAAGATGCTTAGGAAATGTTTTGTTCTTTGACGAGATGACGGTGTTGTCTTATTTTTGTACTCCGTCTGCACTTTGCCTTCACAGGAAAACAGACCCGATGATGACCCTGTATACATCATGACAGAAACAAACAAGATACAAATAGCTCGCCAGATCACGCGGGGAATGGTGAGTAATGTATGGTTTTAGCTACAAAACTAAATTTATGAAAATAAATAAATTTGCTTTAAAAATAGGTAGCTGTTTTATTCAAAGGGAAATAAGGAAATATTATTGGGGAAATATTTTTAAAAGAAAATAACTGGGAACAATCATTACAGTTATTACTTCTTTGATCGAAAGGAATATCTGTCGAACACTCGTTACTACCATGGAGATCTAGCTGCTCGTAACGTTCTGGTGGGTGACGACCTGGTGGTAAAGATTTCTGACTTTGGTTTGGCAGACGACATCTATCAAAATGGTTACAAGCGTTTGGCACCACACAGAAAGCGTCCCGTGAAGTGGGTTAGTCTGGAGACCAATCTGGAGGGAAAGTGTACCATACAGAGCGATGTGTACGTATACATGATGTGGCACATGATGTCTCTTGTTTGTTTGTCTACAGGGCGCCCTCTGTCTAAATATGAAAGGCAAAAACGTAAATGTTGCCAGTACCAATGTGCCGATTTGTTGAGATATTTGTAATCTTTAGTCAAAATGTATCCATTGTTCAAACATACATGATTCCTGCCTGACAAGAAGTAGATGATAATAAACAGAGGGTGCTTCGAATTTAAACAGCTGCTGTGTGTTTTATATACCTGAATAGAGTCGTGAGAAAAAAAGAAAATAATCTATTTCAGCTGACATAATAGAGGGCGCTCTAGCACAACCGTCGGTACCTCATACCACTGATTTTGTATTAATATACTGACTGAATAGAGGGTTGGCCTATTGATGTCTAATTGATTGATGAAGCCATCACAATGGCAAAAGGAATACAAAAGGAATACACTCAGGAACGCAAGGAATGTACACGCAATGGGGAAGATGATTACCCCTGTGTAGCATTGCAAGGCGTGGTTTATGAGAGTGGTAACATGGCATACAGTGGCTTCAATGCATGACCCTCGGATCCAGTCTAATAGAGATCGGTTTCTCATACCTATAAAACGCTTTACTGCAGTTAACCAAATTATTATAAGGGCAAAAAGAAACTTGACTTTGTTATCGCTTTGATGATATGTTATTTTTATTGAGCAAAATAAATAAACATGTTTATACAGATTGTGGAAAAAACATAATAGGCCTCTGGCTTGTGCAAGGTTTTGAACTAACAGGTAGGCATGGTTTCTGTAAAATATAGAATGATGTTTTGTATAGACAAATATTGTCAAATTATTTACATTCTTTTATCAGTCTGTCTAGTATTTTCATTAAATTCTTTATTGGTTTGCAACTTGTTTTGTTTTACAGATGGTCATTTGGCATCGTCTTATATGAGATCTACACCCTCGGCCGTATGCCTTACCCTGGTATCGATGGACGCGAGGTGGTACGGCGCTTGCAGACAGCTTACCGTATGGATAAGCCAGACAACTGCCCCGACGAAATGTAAGTATAGAAATGGTCGGGTTGCGTTTACCTTCCATATGACCTGGAAATCTTTACACAGAAACTTAATTTGTTGACCTGTTCATACAAGTATTTACCCCCCAGATTAAAGGTAAGGTACATGGATCAGATTAGTATTCAACATGAAGCTGAGGATGGTATCAAATTTCACTTGAACTAATGTTGTCTCAGGTTCGGTCTGTTTCGAGAAAAGTGAAATAATTTCCAGTTCGAATTTAGGAATGGGTACCCGTTCATAAATTCTGCAATGGAATGAAAACAACAAATTGGAAAAAACATTATTTATTTGTTTCTGTTTGAAATATTCCTCCTCCATCATCCTCCATAAACAAAAACATTTATACCTCAAAGGAAAATGTTATTCATTTTGATAAATTTTATCTATTTTCACACTTTTCTTTGTTTAGCTATGACATCATGAGGCAATGTTGGCAAGAGAAACCAAACGACCGACCGACATTCACTAACCTCTTCAACACCTTCGACAAGATGCTGGTGGCTCAGTGCGACTATATGCTGCCGCTGGAGGGCGCTGTTTATGACCACTGTCTCATCAATGGCGGCAACAGCGGGACGAAGGGAAGTAGCGAGGAGGGAATAGCTAGCGGTTCCATGGCAACGAAGAAAAGGCTTGAGGAACTGCCAACGAGTGAGTCTGAGTTGGGTGATACTGTAAGGCTCTTTCACAAGGAGGATAATTAGTCTATTCTCAAGACGGCCTATACATAGCTGAAACAAATGTTACACACTCTTACAAAATGAGTGTGAAGTAACCAAAACTGCTTTTGTGTATAAACAGGCCCTAATACATACCTTGCGAATCAATATAAAATGTCAATGGAATTCACCCCATAAAAGTCCTTAATTCACAAAATATCAACATGTGTTTGGTAAAACATTTATTATGACAATGTGCTTGTTTAACTGAGCTAAAATAAAATAAATAATAATACAACAAATACAATAATTCATTAAAACTCTTCATTCAGTAGGATCCGATCACAGCAGTTGCGTTTGGACATCACTGGACAAAAAAAAGAATAACAACAGATTGTGCACAACATAGAAATAAGAGAAACCTTCATTCTGCTATCAAATCAATAATGACGCACACGGGATATTCCGGAGGGGATCACATTCTCAATACTTACCCAGTAGCGTACGCCCCTCCAAATAATTGTGTTTGGAAACCAAAAAACGGCAGATTGTAACATCCCCACCCCCTGGTGTTTATTGAATAATGCCAATAAATTTTAATTTAGACCTTATTGTTAATATACAAAATAATATTAATAATAATACAAAGTGGAAGGTCGTTGGAGTGGGAGCTCAGTCACCCCTGGCGTACACCTCACCTATTGATATTATAATTTATGATGATTAATCAATGCTTTTGGCAAATTATGGAACTTTTTTTTGCACTGATAGCTGCCAACTATGCCCTGTGACGTGGTAAATAAAGGTCTATATATTCAGTGAGTATTCCAGATGGTTGTGATAACTAGGGTTACTTTAAACGATGTTGGATAATTACTCTTGTCAAACGTTGCCATGGAGATCAGGCCATTAAATAAATAATATTAATTAGAGAATTTTTAAGATGTGAATGAGTAATTGTGAATAAGTAATTATTGTAAACTTAAATTTAAAACGTATAAACAATTTATTATGGTGTGTATGTTAATTATAAACATATAATTGTACATACATGTAAATGTTATTCTTCTTTGATATTGAGTCTTTAAATACCACAAGGAAAATATAATCGACATAAAAATATATAAATAAAAAAACAAAATGCATACTTAACTATATCATCCTACGTGCAGTAGTCTAAAAGTGCAAACGAATCACATAAGGTATAATGTTTTGTTTTTTAAAAACCACTATACTTACTAAATACTTTTTCGTGTATAATATGTATAATGTATGTATATATATATATATATACAGGTTCGAGTCCAGCATCAGCCAATTTTTCTTTGCTCGCTACCCGTTTATATAATATTCAGGTCAGTTTCTCCCTATAAATCTACTTTGTGTACAACCACGTAAAAGGCTTGTGTCCCAAGTTGTGTGATCCCCGCTACTGCCGTTACCCAGGTTATTTGCATCTGACCGGGGCTTGATCCCTGGCTACTCGGCAGATATGGTTTGGCCTCTGACCTGGCCCCACAGAGCAATAGATAATTGGCATAAGTGGACCACCCACCAACAGAGGGGGTGGTTAGCTCAGTTGGTAGAGCGCTCGTACGGTATTTGAGGACGGTCGCGGGTTCGAGTCCGGCATCAGCCAATTTTTCTTTGCTCGCTACCCTACTCTACTCAGTCGACCCAGGTAGTCGCGGTGTCGCAAGCTTGAGTCGGACTCGATATCTGACACGCCACACAACTCTGTCCTGCATGCAACGCTACCCGTTTATATATATATATATATATATATATATATATATATATATATATATATATATATATATATATATATATATATAGATCTATAGATCTATAGAATAATTTTTTTAATTTTATTTAAAAAAAAAAAAAAAAATAGATATATATATATATATAGAAACCTCAGCAATGAGGTGAATGTCGTATCTCTTTTAGAAGTAAGTTTTGCCCTTGAGCATGTTATTTATTACATCATGCCGTTAGTTTCACATTTAGATTCTTTAAAGGAAATGTAAAACATTGCTTATTACCAGATTATCAAATTAACTAATTATCATCTTAAAGTATAATTGTCTTGTCAGCTAAGTGGTTAAGTGACTTTTCTTGGTGTCTTTTATTCAAGATGTGTGGTTTGGATGAAAGGGACCGCGTGCTAGACATAATTTATTATGATCAAACTGATCGACGTTAGTCTTAATACGGTTTGTATGATGGCAGTTCTTTGAAAGTATGGTTTACACTAATAGAACTATCGAAAAATATAAATGCCCACATATAATACATAAACCTTACTTGGCGTAAACATCTCTTGAAATATTTCTGTCTCAGACGCTGTCGTTTTAGTCAAATTGGAGGAATTATTTCCAATTTATCAAATGTGGATGCATTTACATACATGTTATCAATCATGTTACCAATCATGTTACCAATCATGTTACCAATCATGTTACCAATTTTTGTGACCAATCTTTGTTCCGTTATTGTTTATGTTGCAACACTTACAAAATGGTTTGTTACCATGTTATCATCCATGACGTCAATACTTGGGCGTTGTTTATGTGGCAATTATAATTAAAGTTGATGTATCTAATAAAACTTTAATTACAATGTGTGATAGAAGGTCACGTTTGTTATGACAAAGCATTGATTGTGACAACATCCCCAAAGCACCCCATTGTTTTTCTCTGAATAGAACTTGAAGGATGGTCCATCAAGCAAGTCGTCATAATGTCTCATGGCACGTAATATCTATTGTATTCAACCAACGACGTCCATTACCCTACGAATGACCCATGTTAAGCGAGTGTTCCGTGGCTTTGGTTTCTAGACTCATGCTGGGAGCAGCCAGAATGTTCGTGTATGACTTCATGTTCTTGCTAAACGAGATTGACATTTTCCAAACCGTTGTTCACCATTGGGAGATACGGGAGAAAATTGAGCTGTCAATATAAACTCGAAAAGGATAATGGTGTAAACATTTATTCCATGACAAAGTCTGGGATTTAAACATGCTTGCGTTTTATTTTATTTGTATTTTTAACACAAACGTACTGTAATAAAAAAAATTCCCGTGGCAGGTGTTTTCTCTTTAAGGCCAAAAAATAGTCTCTAGTTTCTGGTCTCCGCGCGCGTCGCCTCAGACCTCGCGCGTCGGCATTTTTAATTGTCTTTTATTTCTATGAAACGATGTCCAATGGCACCATACATGAAGTATGGTGGCTAAGAGAGGCCTCATAAATCGGGCAAACGTTCATACCCCTATGTGAAAAAGTAATTTAAAGCACAGCGCGGCAGAATTCCAATCGATTCAACAATTTTGGCTGCAAGTGGACATCGTTTTATAACAAAACAAAAAAAGAAAGGAAAATTAAAAATGCCGACGTGCGGCTATGAGGCGGTGCTGCTTTAGCAGCTGAGAAAGAGTGATGTCATCGGTCCAGAGTAAGAAAATGTATATTTATAATTTGATGTACACATTTTAGTTGATGAGCCTCAAGGACGCATAAGAAGAATTTAACAAAGAGTTTACTGGGGCTTAAAGCAGACGTGGACAGCATCAGACAAAACCACGGGGTGTCAGTCGCGAGTGGCAGCCGCGTTTGGGTCGACAGTGCACCGTGGTATAACGCTGTGCAAGACAGCATCTCGTGGCGAGGCGGCTAAGCTACATAATTTCTTGCCAAGGTCTTGTACATTTTATTTATTAAGCAATAGGTATACAAACATTTATATGAACGTTTCAACTTTGGTAGAGATCGCGTTATTTCTAAGAAAAATGCGATATCAGACCAAATTTAGTATAAGACCAAATTAAGTCTATGTTTGTGTTTTAAACATTATTTTGAGACCTGATCCCACAAAACAGGACAAATTCGCTTGAAATACTTAACGGTTTTTACTTTTGGGGATGGGACTAGATGATAAAAAAACCTTCAAACACTAAAAACAACACAATAAAAGTATTTATGGCGACTTTGTCCTGGTTTGGTGAGAACAGGTCTCATTATTTTGTGCTACCTCTTGGTCGAGTTTTAGACCATGCCCCAGTATCATAATTATTTGGGGCAGGGGACCCACCCAAGGCATATACCTCCGGGGTAATAATGATAAAAAGGTGAAATATGAATTGACGTTGGTTATACCTGGTCACCATTCACATGAAAGGTAAGCATGTTAATCACTTTGATACCATGCCAATCGAAAACTTCACTGAATTAACTATACGAGTACCTTTTAAAACGGCTATGGCAATTCTAAATCCTATGGACTGCCTACAAAGATCATCGAATTCGACATATCATACATTGTATTCGACGAGTCAAACTTGAGTCCGAGTCTTCAGTATCGAGTCCGAATCTTCACTGAATTAACTGCAATTCTAAATCCTATGGACTGCCTACAAAGATATCGAATTCGGCATATCATACATTGTATTCGACGAGTCAAACTTGAGTCCGAGTCTTCAGTATCGAGTCCGAGTCTTCAGTATCGAGTCCGAATCTTCAGTCCTTTAAAAAGGAAACATTAGCAGGAACAATAGAATCCAACAACCAATACATATTTGTTGACCACGGCAAGTCAATCCCGTTCATGATCTAGCACTGTTAATGGTGACTTAATTATTATCAATTTCCAAAAACAATTTGTTTAATGTTTACAGAGGAATATCTTCGCTGTTCGAATCCCAAGGAACGAGTCCTACTCGAGTTTTCGACTTCAAGATACGAGTCCTAGTCCGAGTTAGGGGTCATGCGAGTCTTGCGCCCTCTGTTGAAATATCTGTCTACGTTCAAATTGACGACAGGCCCTAAACTGACACTTTCCACCGGGTGTGCATTTATTGCAGTACAAACCAGCGTCTACCATCGTTATTTGCTCATAATAATTATGTAGAAATTATGGAAAATTCTAAATTATTTGTTACTCCGTTGTGAACCATATTCTCACAATCCCTCCATCTGCACAATAGGCCTTATTGTTCTTTACAAAAATCTAAATATCTTTTTGATCAGACAAAAATTGTGCATAATACAAACCTGTATAATTGCATGCATCTAGGTTTAAAACTGAACTCAGATAACACAAGTGTTTGCAGCATTACGGCTCAATAGACCCTCTGACACGGTGCGGTCATTTTCGTCGGATTTCCTTTGCGTAAAAATACTATACATGACAGCAAAAGAAACGTCACCCCCTAAATTTTGATAAGTCTGAGAACGTGTTTAGCTTATGTGTCCTCAGACGTCATGCATGACGAATTTTGAGGTCAACCAAATTTGCCACATTGTGTTCGTGTTACACTCCATACTCATAATATTCTTCATTAAACAAATTATATTAATTATAAAATGAAAATAATAAATATTTTTAGGGGTGACGTTTCTTTTGCTGTTATGTATATCATACCAATATCAATACATGTAAAGGGGCCTTTGTGAGTGCCAGCCTCGATTTAACCACGTTATAAAGACCTATTGCAATCTTTCCACGCTTTACCGATACTTCACATTTCACACACGGCTTATGATTTATTTAATTTCATTTTTTAATATTCACTTTTTAGTTTCGTATCTCATGCAAAGGAGCCAAGCACGAATGAATATTGTCATGATCAATTAACTCAGTCAGAGCTTTCTGCAATGAAGTAGTCTCGCGTTACCGATCTTTATTTCCTGCTGTCAGTGCTAATAAAAACAGCAAGGGATGTTTCGGCGCAGAAAACAAAAACAATTTGCACAATATAAATTTCCCACGAAGTGTGAAGTGAGGTAACCTCGACCGGAAGTGATTTCACTAGTATCGTGAAACTCAAACCATGATGCAATATACATAACCAAACACCGCAAGCTTCCAGATGGTTTCTGAAATACAAAGCCTGAAATATTTCACATTCAAGTTGCTTTATCACTAATGACTGCTAGCTATAATTTATATTCCTGTTGGATACCACGCATTTCCCATAATAGCCCCAAGCAACATATCCTTCGTCTAAATCATAAAGAAAGTGCGAAAATTACGCTGTAATTTATTATTAAAATGACCCTCAATATACTCTAATGGCAAGACTGAAAGACGAGGCAATGTCGGACAACGGACTATCTTGAATGTGTGCGAACAAGGCCAGTTCAAATTATAATCATCGGCAAAATGCTGTGAGATATTGCATATATAGTCAAAGCTACACCGGTTTTTTTATTTTGTTTTATGTGTAACGGGGTTGGGCAATAAATGTTGGCGATCGTCGTCTGTCAGCAGGTGTAAGCAGAGCCTCGTTGTGCCCACGGCTTAGGGGCGGATGAAAGAGGCTATCGGACAGCCGATAGAACTGAACACCAATTTGGTATCGGCTTCTGACTACAGCAATACAAATACTCATCTCTAGGTGCAGTTGTCAATGTGTTGAAATTTAAAGGGATCACGGTGATACAATGATAAATTACCTGAATTCAATATCACCGATACTCTCTTCATGTAAACGAGTGAAAACCACTCTTTCAAAGAGCTATATGGCGGACAAGTCTTTTTGGAGTGGATAAAGAGTAAAATTGGTAGTGTATAAAGAGTGAATTGGTAGCCTTTTGCTATATTTCACTCCAAAAAAAGACTTGTCCGCCATATAGCTCTCTAATTAAAAGAGTGGTTTTCACTCTTTTACATTAAAAGAGTACTCATCATCCTGAAACATTTTTAAGTTTGAACAGAAAACAGGGAAAACATACATTTGCAAACATTTTGCTCCGAATGTTTTCTTTAAGACTCATAAATTTGTTCACACTTTTGTTTTCGTGAGACTATCACGGGGTTGGTTGTTAGCAAAACTGATATACTTACTCTCGTTGAACCATGAACCAAGATATGCATTAAACAACCAACCTGTGAAAGTTTCAGCTTATTACATTGTGCCGTTAACCAACAAATAGATAAAGGCACAGGTTGTTTCTATCCGTTATAAGGCGGAATTTATGAAAGAGTACTTTCCTAAATTTGAACATTATTTAAATCTTTCTTAAAAAAGAAAGCACTATAAATTAGACAAAATCACTTCCAGTGAAGATTGATATAAATATCTGCATCTTTACACGAAGTAAGTTCCAACTTCCGCTTTGACAACTTTGTTTTGTGAATTACCGATTATATGCCTTACCTTTAATGTTAACCTTTCAAAGATTGATTTTTTTTTGGGGGGGGTATCTTCAGGAAGTAGGTATGAATGCCTGTTAGACAATAACCAAATATTTACTAGGATTCCCTATAGGCCTTTTCACCAATAAATGTGCAAGCACAATCGTAGATGAAAAAATACCGTACCATAAGAAAGGCAACTTATTCGCACTGATTTCTTGGAAGACAATGGACTGTAACTTGGGTTTAACATTTTCAGAATATGAATTTCAGCTTTATTTTGAATTTACTTTTAATAAAATAATAGGCCTAGTTAAAAGTGGGGGAGGGTTTCCGGCCCTATGCCCAGCACTTGGCTCCGCACCTAAATACATGTACAACAGGACATGTAACAAGTAAGAAATTATGATGATTGCAATATAAATTCCTTGTTTAACAACAAAATTATTTACACGAAATAATGAACTCCAATCCAAAGTATCATAGTTAAAGCAATTGTTTCAACATTCATATCTTTAATGTGTGTGGATCGAATTCCAAATGTCAGTTCTCGTGAATTCTTCTCTGGTTTTCAGTTCCAAGCATGTTCCACGAAGTTCAGTATTAACGCCTGATGCGCGCTGCAGATTGCCCGGGGTGTTGGCTATTACCCGTAAACCGGTTGGTTGGAAACGGTTATTAAATTAACCAGACGTGTAATTAACTCGGATATGAATTTAAGACGCTAATTGAAAAGGAGAATCGAATTGAAATCCAAATCAGAAAGACTGAAAATAATCATCACATTATTTGCAGGAATAATTTGTCATGATTTTGATAAAATCATACAGTACGATACGATAATTAGACCTATTATTATATTTATTAATAAATTCCAATTTACTTCTAGGCTAATGTCTACCAGATATTATATATAAAACGTATACAAAGTTTCAGCTTATTTCATTTCGTCGTTAATGAGGAAATAGTGAAAATAACATTCTATTTATTTTTAATTTTTTTTATTGATCCTGTAAATTTGAAATAATAAATCTCTCTGACTTCTTACGCTACTTGTATAGGTAATTGCATGGGCGGATCCAGAACATTTTTAGGGGGGGCTGAGAATCAAAAACAATTATTTTTCAGTACTACAAAAATTACAATGAAATAATCAAAGGGAGAGAAAAACAAAGCACACTGTGGGAATGGGAGTGCGTTCTCCTCTCCCCCCCCCCTCTCTCTCTCTTTCTATCTTTTTCTCTCCTTTTGTTCTCTTTTTTTTTAAGATTTTTTTTGGGGGGGGGGGCTACAGCCCCCTTAGCCCCCCTGGATCCGCCAATGAATTGTTGTACAGCCAATTTCAGTATGCCATTAAGAGCTCCCTATATATGATGCGTTGCTTTTGTCACTGATTATAATAAATTATGCCTGTTAAGAATTCATGTCCGATATTATTATGAATCATAACTTAGAATATTACCAAGACTGATATTTATGCAAGTCCTTACCGTGTACCATGTCATGAACCCAAGCACTATTTACTCAGCTTATCTACACCCAAACACGCAGCCTTTGATATTTCGCTCGTGAGATGTTCAAGTTCAAGGTTTATTCAAATAGATTTTTTTATTTCAACGTCAGAGAGTCTATGAAGACAGCATCACTGATGTATAATTGCCGGGTATATTTGCAATACAAAAATAAGCACTCGTATGGAACATATTATTCGTTTTATTCCCAAACTATGAGTGTTTGAGAAATGTAATTTTATCAATCCCATCCCTAAGATACACTTAATGGGGTTTCATTAAATTACAGTTGGTCATGATGGTTAGTTGATCCAATTTTACTGAAATTCTCCAAGGGTTTATTCCAAATAGCCAAATTGCATCACAGTGTGATGTCAGATAAATAGTAAATGGTCAACTATTACATTTGAACATTCCATTATTTTAAAAACGCCGTAATGGATTCGCGCTCTGCACTCGCACAACTTGGTCTTGCCGAACAGTTTGCAGTGGTGGGCATTTTGTTCGGTCCCACCTGAGACCAGAGGGGAGAATTTATCCGCCAAATCACATAATAGCTTCCTGGGTTTTATTAATCTTGGGTTTCGCCATTAGCAAGGCACCCCGTGTAGCAACGGATTGCCATTCGCGCTCGACGTGCTCTCGACAATATTGGAGGCATGGTCAAAACTCCCGGATAGAGGGCTGCAAACGGAGGAGGGAGGGGGCATTCTCTAACAATTTATGAAGATGAAGAGAAATACATACTCTATAACAATGTCTGCCCTCTAGCCTTGTGTCATAAAGCTATAGATCACAACCAATGATTAGGATACCCCCCATAAATTTTATCAAGGGAGGAGATCGAACAGTTTAAAAAGGTAGCCCTCGAAGATTTTATCCGGAAAATATTTTGATTGAGGTCATACAGAAACTAACACCCAACCCCTCTCTTTTAGGGTTAAAATAATGTCAAATATTTCGCTGTGGAGCAAATAATTAGTAAACAAAACACGGGACCAGGGTGAGAGCTCCACCCTCGCCCCCTCCCCCTGGCTATGCGTCTGTTATACTTAAAATAAAAGAAACAAATGAGGTACCAACGTTCCACAACAAAAAATATCAATCATGACTGCTGATTGGTAGATCCCCTCTGCAAAATCTCAATCCACCTCTATAAGTTTTTTTGTTTGTTGGGGTGTTTGTTTGTTTGTTTGGGGCGCTTGTAAATTTGTTTGTTTGTTATTTGTTATTGGGGTGTTGGGTATTTGTTTGTTTGTTTGTTTGTTTCTAAAATAAGTAAAGTCTACGCAAGCAGTACAATTGTGTACAGACGTACTTTTTTCAATAAAACCCTGATCCCTGTATGTTTGTTACATCCATGGCTTGTACAATTCACCCTTTAGCTATATGCGTTCTGCTTCTTCCAACGCTAGACTATGACAATTGCAGATTGGAAAATTTGCAATTGTTGGTGAAACCCGAGTACATATAGTTATAGCTTAGTTGGGAAGCCTGCTTACAGCAACTGTCTGGTGTAAGGTTTCAACCGACCGTGGCAGTATGTCTAATTTAGTTTTGTTTGATCCTCAACTTGCCCGCTGTCGCGAGCGACCAGTCTGAAGCCATGTCTTTGAAATAGGAGAAATTACCCTTGATGTAGTCTATTTGGAAAGAAGACACAGTACACAATGTAAGAGGATTTTGTTTGAAAAGTGCCAAAGATAGTATTTGCCGTTTGCTTTAATATCGTCTATTCATTGAGAGAACACAGCTATTAACAAATCTATCCATATAAGGTTGCAATGTAATTTCATTATTACAAAAAATTGCAAAAAGGTTTGTAAGCTTTTTGTTAACTCAGTAATATTTTACATAATATTATCTGATTGCTACTTTGACATGTGACCTTTTTTAATTGTACAATGCTTTATTCCTTATAGGAAGAAGGTAAATTACTCTGAAAGGCATTATTTCACAACACAATATACATGATGTTAATAAAGAGTAATTTAGTGAATAACTACACTAATGAATAATTATTTTGTCAAATAATGTTACTTATTGCAGTTTAACCATGCTTCGGTCAATTCTTTTGTGAAATGTCTAATTTGAAAGTCAATGACTTCTCTTTTGCAAGGAAATTAAGGTTTTGCCACAACAAAATGGTATTCTCCAAAATTATACATAATCCCACTTTTAGACAACACCTTATTTGACATAAAGTTGGTACTAAATACTTACACCTATATGGAAAAGAGGATTGTTACGTCAACAAATATCTGAATTAGAACGTTTCCGTCCGGCAACTTAAAAGAATTAAAACCGTTAATCCAATTTGTTACAATAAGCTTATGTTTTTCCTCTTTGGTTTATATTAAATCCTCGCCCAAGCATTGCCCGTGTTGTTCGTATAGACAATTTCCATCCCTTGAAATATTATTTATAAGGTGCTAGTCATTTTAGTTAATGTATATAACATAATTCCCAAGTGAACTTACGTCTCAAAAAGATCAAATGTTAAATGAAAATTCGTGTTTCCATATCAAAATACATACATATTTTTCTTGTGATATAACGTTAAAAGTTTAAAGCTTTACAGCTTAAATCTTAATCTTTATTCAAAGAAGGTAAAGCGTAATTATTTTCCTTGTGAAAAGGCAACAAATATTTTAAAATTACGAATTTCAGAAAAAATTTAATCGCTAGAGTAACAGTATTTATTTATGAAAGGCCCCGCCATGCCATAAATTAATTTAGGCGCTTAATTACTATTAAACCATGTCTATTGCCAATTAATTTCAAACTATTTGATTTTAATACAAATAGTAAAATAATACGGGCTATCAAGTACTTTAAGTAAGAGGAAAAAACGCTGCCTTCAAATCTAGGCTTACTTTATAACAAAATTCGATAATCACGTAATGAGATAGATTAACTGTATTGTAAACAATGTGATACTGCTTAAAAAACGTTGTCAACGACGGTATATTGAAGAAAATATTGAAGAAAATAATGCAAAGGGTTCGGTGACACGACTGCAAGGCAGCAGAACCAGCGAAAACTGAGTCGATACACGTTAGTAAATGAGCATTCCTTCGGCAAATTACACAGGGCCACCTAAGCAGCTGGCAACCAGCGAAGGGAAAGTCGATAGCGAGTAAATTAAATTTGCTCGCCGTGTGTAATGACGCTACTAACCATACTGTCGTACCATTTTGTGCAGTTATTCCTCTCGTAGTTTCCACTGGAACACACGAAGACACGATCTCCCTGTTAGGACACTTTTGTTTTGTCAGGAAACATCGAAAGAGGTTGAGCTTCTGAAACCATTTTAGGCCTGATACATGGAGATATAAATCCAGTTAAATTATAATTATTTTTGTTCTTTCTCGTACGTCATCGCCTAATATTTGTTTACGACATTGCAAGACATGATGTGAAGTGAGGCTGATTGAATCGTGCAGTGAAGTAAAGGTAAGCGTTGATTATATAGCGCAGCTGTTTATGTACAGACAGGCGCTGCTTCGTAGATATTAAGATGAACATTTAGGAAAGCGTTGTATATACGTTTACTATCACAGGCTTCAACTTGCTGTCAAATATTTCCATATATACCGGTAGTATACGCCAACGGTATTTGTATATAGAAATGTTGCGTTGAAAATTTGATTCTCTTAATAATATAACAATGGTTTATAATATTGTTTAAAGCCAGTGTAGATTAGCCAGCTATAGGCCTATGTCCTAATAGTTTTATATTGCTCATTACAGTTATTACATTTTATCGTACATATTTCATATTTCTATAGCATGAAGGCTTTTGGAAAGTGCACGTTTACAAGCAAAATGACCGGGATTACAAGTTTAAATGTGACCGTGTCATAGCCTAATTTATGTTGGTCTAAATACGCATTTAGTACCGTAACGTGTTTGTTAATGAGAATCGTGTACTCATTTCGGTGTTTAAAACACAATTGTCTGATGACGAAGGAATTATTTGTTCAAACAATTATAAAGATCAAAGCGAAACAGGCTAGAGAATCACATGAAGGCAATGTAAGTCTCATATTTATATCATTATATCATAATACTGAGTTGTTGTTCCAGAGGTATGGTGGATGAATTGGTGACACATGGCCAACAAATAAGGATACATATTAAACGTCTTGTAAATGTACATTCAAGATAATCAGAAGAGGAGGGGCATTCTTTCTTTGCCCCATCGGCCCATGGTTCTGGTATCATGGTAACTCGAAGTTCTTTGTCCATTTTGTATCTTCTCTACGTGTACTACCATTAAGCATCAGTTATCTTTCGCGTTATTTATCGCACTCTTGTCTTATTTAGGCTAACCTAAACCTCATAAATATTTATAAACATGTTAGATAGTTTGGTGTTCAGACCCGTTGTTTGGTCTCTAGAACTGTAGTACAGCTGGTCCTATACCTGATAATTATTTGGTTCTGCTAGCATTTTGTTATATGGTAGGTACATAGCCTATTACGTGCTTAAGGATGTGAACAAAACGTCTTCTTTACATATCCAACTTGCTATCTTCGGTAATTATATTAAAGCTATTAAGCGCTTAAATGAACATCATGGCTCCCTGTAGACCAGACTATAACCAGATATTGCAGTATCCGGTGTTGCGATACATTTAAAAGACAATTTAATAAATGTCTGCGTTTTCACTCTAAAGGATTTGATTATGACGTTACTCCCCATTCAAAATAATTTCATGTTAAGCTACATGTATATACAATTTAATCATGAACAATTTTCATTCCAATAAAATGTTGAAGGAATGTTGATAATTTACTGATTTAATTAATCATGTATCACTTGAAACCCGTAAGATGAATAAAATGACCCACAAAGTGCTCTTTTGAAATAATATCACTACATGAAATCTCTGTCATAATAAACCTTGTAACAAAGCCACTATACTCTTTTTGTAAAATGTCTGTAAATGCATCCATACTTTGTAGGAATCCAGAGATATTTTGTTGTTTTTACATTGTATTGTTTTGTCGGTGGAAATAGTGAAAATGCATTCAATGATTTGCAATGTTTGCAATAATTACTACGTGAAATTTACATCTCCGTATAGGCCTATGACACAAATTTATTTGCAAAATAATTTGATTAATTCTGTACTTATGATACCACCTCAGACGGAAATAATTCAAGGGACTCGTTTGAGTAAAAGTATGTTGTAAGTAAAACTGTGTAAATTTATGTTTTCGATACTTAAACTTGACTGAGGATTTAAACGTACTTTCAGTCTCAATTTTGATAATTGTAATTTTGAAAATCAGTGCCGCCGACTTTGGTCTTTTGATTTTTATACCATGTTACTTGTAACTTTCACATTTAAAATCCAAGTGTGGCAATTCACTGTATGCATTTTAAACTCGTTTACAATAAATGTAATGAATAACTACCCCTAAGTGTGATTGTGTGCCCCCCTCTATCCGCCAATCTTATGCAGTGTTCACAGACAGATACTTATTTAACCTGAACATTTGGATGTCTAATCCAGCATAGCGATCATCAATATGTGATCGTCTTGTCATTCACACAGCACGACATCAGCTGTAATTCCTCCACGGATAAATTACCCATCTGCCCGTCGGTGGCAAGACCTGACTCAAAATGTAACCTGTCTAACGCTTGAAACAAGACAAGCCTTAACATTCTCTGGTTTTTAGACGCAGTCGTTTCTCTCTCATAGCCGTTGCATGGTACCCACTGTGCAACGTTTCCCCTTGCACGCAACTATTTGTTATTACACTTTAACCCCCGGTAAGAAAAGGCCAGTCCAAATTAGCCGAATTTCACTGATAAAGTGGTTGTGTTTGTCAATCAAGTGCTGGATCCGTTTCATAAAAAACTTATGTTATGTAAAGTTACATACAAACTAATCATTGGAACAATAAATGACAATTTATTTTCTTTTATTATGACTGAATGAAATAGTTAATACTTGACTGTGTTTTTAAGCGAAGTACTAATGTACATCAGTGTATGAACTGATTATATTATTGTATCAACCTATTTAACCCATTTCATTTTCATGTTGACAAAATGCGTGGATACAAAAGATCATTAATGTGTAACAGAATCGTTAAAACTGTATTTAAAAATCTTCAAAGATTTGTGGTTTTGTTTGGCAAGTTTTAATCAGGTCAAATAATGTAGATATTTGATAATGTATTCGTGTTGCCCGTGAGCTTTTTAATATTCCCTCTTGAGTGTGTACATATAATCAAATAAAATAATTGATGATCTATCATGTGGTTCAAGAAGAATGCGCCCAGCTGATGCTTAAAGCCACGTCTATAAATACATCCATACTTTATAATAATCAAGTTATACGTATAAAAACCAACCAGTGAAAGCAGCATTTTTCAATGTGTTGCTAATGAGAATAAAATCCATTTAGACTGTTTGTATTCATTCCAATGATGAATTCTTCTGTCGAAAGACAGAAATTAATTTTGGAAATTACTTCACTCATTTTAATAAAGCGAAAGCACCTAAGGCAGAATTATTTCAAGGTCTGTTTGACACCATCGTCAACTTTTCACCAAGTAAATCCGATGTAAAACTGTTGTCATTTCTGTTTTTAACGATAACGGCAGTGTTGTAAGACCTAATGTAAACCTTAATCAATGTACTAATATGCTTCTCCCAAATTACGCTGTAATAATATCTATACCCGTGATATCTTCGTATGTGAGATAGCCAAAATACCTTGCTCAACAATGTGGATAGCCGTATAATTACCAGCAACACTTCATTCTTACGGTTGGTTGAAATAATATTTACTCCATCTCACAGGGCACGACCATATGTAAATGACAAGGAATCCAGTGAGATTCATGAAGTGTATTAAGATAAATAGGACAAAGCTGTTTTTGAAGGCTGGAAAAACTAATTGAAAGCTGTTTAGCTTGAAATGTATAGGCAAACAGATGATGCTTTATGAGAAGGCACAAAATATTGTGAAATATTGCGAAAATATTTGTTAAGGAAAATATTCTGCTTAGTAAGTAACGTGAATGCCATGGCCGATAGGGCATGTAAACCCTCAATATATCCATGTAAGCATGCGTATAGGTCAAAATCATCATGCATGTATAATTGGAAATATTATACAAATTATTGGTGTTTTAGTGTCCAATGGGAGCATTTATTATATCACAAGGTAACATCTGGACTGGTCAGATGTTACTGAGTGATATAATATTAATAACGGACGCTCTCATTGGACAAAAAAGGCACTCATTATTCTGTTTATATAACACACACATCCTTATAATTTTATAGTTTTACAACCTTCTCCCCAGGTTAATATAAAGATTAGTGGTCTATACCAATGTAGGATCGATGCTGCTCGAAAGTAATAGAGATGTTGATCCAATGATTCAAAATACAAGCGAACATTCCTATGCATATTTCGTGTGTAAGATAGTATTTATTATCTTACATACGTTTTGCTATAGGATTGCTCACATTTGTGGCCTTAAAAGAGGGGTACATGTTCTTGTGTAATGGATCCTTGGGTAATATGTATATAATAGCGTCCACTTCTGCGTTATCAAACATTTGATTTCAAACAAAAAACATTTGAAGGCTTTCCTTAACCCTAACCAAACCATAGCCCTTACTCTAACCCTATTCGAACTGTATTACAAGGCCATTGAACAAATTAACATTAAAAATGAGTGTATACCAGTTTCAAATCAATGATGACTTATTCTTATTAGCGTTGTCATAACTGTCAAGTTGATTTTGTATCATGTAACGATGGCTCATTCAATTAATTAAATGGCTTACACCCCTATGATTCAGTGGCGTCCACTTACCGTTAGAGGGGAATTGAAATTACACGCAGGCGTGACCTGCACTATTATAAGTCTCATTTATAGATTGTATTTCATTAAGGCTGGTGGCGATAACTTCTTGTTGTCAGTGAAGCTGTATCTAAGACATGGCCGTCATGGTTTTAATTGTAAACGTTGTCATTTTGTTTTTAGCCAGTGATGAAATAACGAATGCCTCTGCACTTATTAGTGAGCTATAATATAACACAATTAAATCCCATTTTAAATATTCAAAGGATTCTCCCATCTATAGTAAATCATGTCTGCCTCTTCCAAAGCCCAACTCTCATCCACCAAAGACACATAGTTATTACCTCCAGACTCGAGTACTTTTATGAATCCATTGATCATTAAATTGTCAGAAAATTGTTATACTCTTGCTTCATTTGTCTCCCCCATTGAGAAAGCTATTCCCTGGTGGGGCTGTCTGCTTCAACTCCTCCCCTTGGTTGACACGCCAGTTATTGTGGGCAAAATCAATTAGACTAAATGACTCACGAGACAGTCATTATACCTTAAGTCATCATAGCGATGCTAAATAAACATATCAATACAATTTGCCACAGACGACGAAATGTTAGATGGCTGCAAAAACAGCAAGTCTTAACCCATCAGTTTATCACTAATGTCGGCCTAGTGATAAAAAAGCCACTGGAAACTGCAGATAGTTGTCAGTGTGAGCACCAAATCAAACTATTCGCTGACCCATTATTATGGTTTCATTTTAAGTCGAGAGACCTCAAAATAGAAATGATGTGACTGGTTGACTCCTTGAAAGACTCTACAAGAACAGCTCGTCTTAGTTGGTTTTGTCAATAGTCATTTGAATCTAACTTCAGTTCAAATACATTAGACATTTATTTCCATAATGCAACAAAGAAAAAGTAAATCATTGTACAATATTAAATTAAATTAAAGACATAGGCCTATACATAATGATTGATTGGAAACAATATGTACAAAGGCAACTATGGAGACATGGGCCTATTCCAACTACCTATTGTGCTTATGTAGAAATGCCTGTCATATAGCACAGACGTGCAAGGAACGGGAGACTTGGTGTTCAACTTACGTCATTATTCAGTAACATTTACTCAGTTGTAGAATTATTGAAACCATGTTTCTGAAATGTTCAACTCAGTTTGTTCACAATGTTTTGACAAGTAGAAATACCCATTTACCCATTTGGAAAACAACTAATAAAACAATAAATAAAAGTTAACACAATTCGCATTCTGTTAATGTGTGTAGCAAATACCAATTTAATAGAATAAGCCAAACATAGATTTTGATTAAAAAGCTGACCAGTGTAACAATTAGCCATCGAAAGTTATCAAAAAACATCCCTTAATGACCAATCATATTGTACATGTTTTATAATACACACACGTTGACGTTGTAGGAGTTTTTCTCATGGGGCGTGGAGTGTCGGATCAAGAGGCTGATTCCCCTTCAAGAGACTTTTTTCATAGTCTAAAGATGAACAAAGAGATGCAAAGGGGCATTGTATCAGATGTAATAGTAACCACTTCACTGTCCAACCGATTCTTTATCTCATTTGTTGAGATTCCCCAAAAGAAATTTCCGGCCAAACAGTTTATTTTTTTAAGTCCGTCCAGTGTTTAAACAGAAACTCCAGATTATTCTGTGATGTATTTATCCAGTAATTTGCATTTTTATCCACGTGGGGTCGCACTATTGTCATAGGGTTGTTGATGTTCCCAATTGTAACGCAATATGAAGCAACTAGAACGTCCTTGTCCAAAATAGCATGGGCTATGTAACGCTATAGTCATGAAGATTAGGTGTAAACTGCCATAAACCCTTCTAAGGTTCACATGCCAATAACTCTAGCCTCATGTACAGATTCTGAAGATGGACAAATTAGTGAGGGGCTGTGGAAATCAATTCTTTTGGAATATTTTGGAATCTAAAATAGCCATTTCTAGGATACATGGGTGGGTGAAGGCTAATAAATAGGCCCCTTATATTGATGTTTTTGTTTAATGTTTTTGAAATATTTTGTTAGACCACAGGTAAATAAATGAAAAATTATTTCAGGGTTCATTTACAAGATACCTGATACATTTTTGATATAAATGGATCTGTAAATACATGTTTTGCCGATTAAAATAAATTTCATCTAATTTCAGCTAACTCATCATTCAGCCAGTTGCCTGTGAACCTCACTCAAGCTATTACTGCCCGGGGCAATTTAGTTTTATTTGGCATCAGAGAAGTAATTAATCAGTTCATTTCCTATGTCATTCTATGAACGATCTAATAAGTGTGAAGGAACTAACGGTACAGCATAATTCGTGTTTGCATGCTGGAGTACAAACTCACGTTCAATTCATCGATAACTCACATCATGTAATCATGAAAGCGAAACTCTTCCTGGATAAATTGTCCCACTTCTTCAAGATTGTTACAAATATATTATCGTGTTTTCAAAACATCTCATTATAACAACTAGAACCAATAACCTGAAAGTGTTTGTAGCACAAACGTTACACATTCCTGTGTAACACAGTAGGCCTACTCATTATGTTTACCTATACCCTCACACAGTGTTTTATAATATGTCACTATGACCACGGGTTCTTGAATCACGCGTTTGGGCCTAACAGTCATCTTTTATTGTAGAATTTAATCCTTCATTTAAATCACAAAAGCCCCTACACAATAACCCTGAACGCCCGTACGCTTCTCTTCTCTAATTAGATTTGAACTGTTTTCTTTTGTGTGTGTGAACCGGCATTTGGCGGTGGTGATGTTAACAGCTTGTGCGACTGAGAAAACAAGACTGTGCTTACCAAGAGATGCAACGAATGCATTAACCATCTAATGGAATGATAAACGATCTGAGCTTTTTCAGCAGGAATCTGTAAGTAATGTAACATAAGGTATTTTAGTATCGCTCACCATCTAGCTTGCCCATCTGTTTATAATAATAATAATTATGTATGAACATTTCCGTGAATTATGTCTGTCTGTCGTTGAATCGGTCGGTATAAACATTTGCGAAAAATACAAATTTGTAGTACAGTGCACTGCGAATCGTCATATAGATATCATTATGTGTGTATATAAAAGTATCAATTGAGTTTATAGGAAGCTGAGTCACTGGATTATCAAATAAACAAGTTTTCTATTGCCAAATTTTAAAAACTACATCTGAAAGCAAACATTGGGTCAATCACTTACGTTTTGTAGTCAGGCCTATCATGAAATAGCAATATCAATAGTCTTCGGACACAATTTAAAAACAATCGAATTGTTTATTCGGTATAATTCAAATTAGGGAAACGCAGATTTTAATATTGTTATTATTTTTGTCACTAGTAGGTAAGTATTTACCTTTGACATTCTGTTGTGTTTTGAAATATTGAACTCGCTTAGTTGTACATTCTAACAATCAGAGATATGCAGCTTAAGCAATAGCAAGTCGAAGGCAAACATATTGATCCGTAGGAGCATCGATACATTTTATTCCCGTGAGTATTGAATTAAGAAACGTTCAACCGATTTATCTACGAGTTATTAGGGGCGATTTGAGGGTGGCCGTGCCCATGACGAAGAATGATTTTTCGTAATTTTCGTCTGGAGTATCACCTCCTTATCATCATTCATTTCCATTGATTGTTGTAATGGTTGCGTGCCGACAACGCAAACGTTAACACTGTAGAAGGACACATATGCATAACCCCAACATCAAATCCAAGTATTTCCCTGCACTAGTTTTTGCCTGATTTCCAAATAAAAATTCACGCCATATTTTGATGAGTCCTAGATTGATGACCTTTATTATTTATGGTGTAACCTCGTGCCCAGAGGGCCCATGGGAACATCTGCAACTCTTGTGGTATTAGCTAGGATATTAGGATTTAAAGATGACTGGCTAAATCATGTGTGCTTTGGTACACAGCGATGTGCTATACCCAGCTGTTATCGATTTTTCACCACTAACTCAGGGGACACTTTGCAATTTTTCGTCCAATGTGTAAACGGTTCTTGCATACATCCATGCGCGACTCATACAAGGCTCGGGCAAGGACGACTACTGCATTCATGCGGGTGAAGAAGTGCAGTCGCTTTCTTAGGCCTATATAAGAAAATTAAACATTTATCTGTGTGAAAAATCGTTGCAGTATGTCAGGGATTATACGTAAAAGGCCTATACATTTACGTGCATTTTGTTTAAATAAAAATGAATGTCTGTATTTTTCTTGTATACAAATTAATGTATACTTTTACATACAACTTACATTATATAAATATATATTGTAGGCCCTATATATCAAACACGATTTGGGAGGGTGGACTAAGCTTTCCATCCAAACTGGAACTTCTTCATGGATACATGTATATATACGAAACTGTATTTATGTAAATGTTATTTCATTCACCCTTGCATAATGGACCAAGACTGGCAATGGCTGAGTCTGGGTCTTGTTTGTACATGATGTGAATAACTACACGGAAAGAATGTCGTATCCGGCTGCCACTTTGTAAGGGCTTTTTTTTATTTTGTTTGCAACCACAACCACAGTGGTACAGAAAGCGAAAACTATCTTTAAAATCCACTTTTATGATGGTTTTCGGACTTGATTTCCCTTCTAAAAAAATCCTCCCCTTCAGAAAATAGAAGGATCCAATTATAGTTGCCACTACGCATGTACAATGACTGTGTTGGTCACTAATTGTGGAGTTTACAAGATCAGACTGACATGACTGAGGAAGTCATCGTATACCAAAAATGCCTGATTTTTCATGAAATAAATATCCTGGAATAATTTGAAATATATGTCCATCATCATCCATATGTTCTCCACCTTACCAGGTAGGTAATATTACATTATTTGTTATATTTATTGAAAAATAGTGGCGGCCAGATACGACATTCTACCCGACGACACACGGAAAACAACTTTCCATGGTCAACTTTCAATCTTCAACCGCCCATGAAATAAATACGTAAATCGTTCATTCTTTGACAGTGGAAGAAAATATGTTTTTTCCCGGCTTCAAATCGATTAACAATCGTTTATCGTATTACGGCGCTGGTCCCACATCAGAGCCTTCATGCATTTTTTTCTCGCTTGCTCCCCGCACACCGTCCCATGTCTACCTCAAAACCAAACCGAGTTTGTGAACGTCTGGGGGAGCAGTCTCTCATTCTCAGCGTATATCCCTGCCACAATATTCAGTCATTATTCACATGGTGTCACCGCAATTAGTCTTACTTATCCTGCTCACCATGCAAAGCTACAAGTTTTAATTATTCACATTCTTGTCGGATATCTCACGGAAGGTCTTTCTATCTTCTCACTGTAGATTCTTGGGCCTACTTGTGGCGAGTGAGGTCAGATGTGTGAGAAGGTATCATATCACCGCATGATTGAATGCCGGCACTTCGCTAGGAAAAGGTGACGCTGCATTGGGATCTATCATGGATGCTATATCATTCTGTTCTGCACTGGCCATACTGTTGCCTGTCATTCTCTCTATCTTCGGGCAAGGTAAGCTAAAATTTATGTTTTCAGAGCAAAACTCCATCTTGGGCATATACTTGGCGCTATAAAACATAAAACCGCTATTTAATTCGTCTTACAACATAATCTTAAGAAAAAAGTAATAAATAAATCAAATTTCTGAAAACATAAGAATTCGTCTCAAACATTAACCCTTAACCCATATTCGCTGTACATATCAGTCAATGTAACATTTTCATAATAAACGTGATTCCTCTTTTCAGAAAGGACTTTTACCAAAAAAAATTGTGATGTAGGAGCAAGGTGAGATTGTAGGCCTATATAATTATGCCCATGTGAGAACAGTCGATTATTTCACAAACAAAGGGCAGAAGAAACTTATTATACTCATTAAAATTGAGAAGGATGACATAATAAAAAGGAACATGAACCTACCGTGGCGTGAACTAATCCCATCAGCACAAGTCCATAAAGAAAAGCACTTATGCCTCTAGTCCTACGCATAATATATCAGTAACCACTTTAAAGCGGTGCTCTAACCAATTTTCAATAATTGACTGTTCCCAGTTTTTGGAACAGAGATTAAAAGTAGGCCCACACGCCCACACAACGTCATCCCTTCAATGGAAATAATCACCCAACTATTGGCCTCAAATTTTGAAAATATCGGCGCTGCTGCACGGCCTAAACCATTTCTGAATTCGAAACAAAATGGGTTCGGTGAAGTGACTTAACAATATTTTACTGCGAGTTTAGATGATAAAAACATATGTCATTTAAATTAGTTTCCTTTTAATATAACCTCTTTCAAAGTGGGGAAAAGTCAATTATTAATATTTGCGTAGAACCATAATTTATAGTAGACAAATCCTTGAATCTGTGAACAAGATTTTGATTTTTAATTACATTTATTAATTTACTTTCAATTACCAATTTGTTATAGAATTACCAATTCGTTGACAGTGAAACAATGTTTATATAAACGCCATGGCTAGCGTTACGTGCCCATAATGAAAGTAGTGAGTGAACGGCAGTCCGGGTGATCCTCATATTATTTATATCCTATGTTTGTGCTGTTCGACAGTTATCGTTACCTGTAGTCACAGCTTTGTATTTAAAAAATGTCATATTTAAGACAACATTTAACGGGGCAAGTGATTACAAATGTTGACAATGATGACGCTGTCGCATAGTGTGACTTGTATTTATGTATTAATTTAATGACAATAATATTAATTTTGTGAGCAGGGCCGTTGATGATAAGGCAAAAGTATTACAAAAAACTGTCATGTCATCAACAAGAAGTATATCCTCCATGAACTGATCTGACCTCCCAAATCTCTGCTGATAAAAATACACAAATATATTTAGGCCAAGAAGTTAAAGACATGAACGAGTGCAGAATTGATACGCAGAAACACCGGTAATTGACTTCAGGGTCAATTAAATAATCATCAAATATCACTTAGGATAATTTCCAGATTCATTTATTTTGATCCGTAGCGCCGTTAGCCGCCGTATGTTGATTAATTAGCATATCAAACAGGCATCTCAACATTATCTATTATGGATATAGATTAATTACGGCTGAACGCCGTCGAACATGCACGCACATCGAATGTACATAACATATAAATACTTAACATAGAACAATGTTTAAGAAATGTCCAACGTTGGAAATTTAAAACGAATTACGATTTAAGAGCATGGTGTAAAGTAGCAATCATCCTGATAAATTATTCCGTCTGAAATATATACAATATTTAGACAAAATGGGAATTATTATGAGGAATATCAACCGTTTTAAAATATATAATGACGCCATTATAATGCATAATGACGCCGAAATCTCTTAGCAAATGGTTTTTTAAATGTTTTTAATGCGCTCACAGCTTTGTTTTAGTTGTTCATTCTTACTTAAAATTGATATTGATCAATTAATTTTGATAATTTGATAATTAATTTGATCAATAAAATTTGATATTCATCATGAAAAATAATTTGTGAATAACTTAAGTAAAAGTATAGCACCTCGGACAGAAATTTTTAAGAGATGTTTAATATCATCATATACCAAGTAATTTGTATGCAAATATGTGGTAATTTGTTTCTGTTCTCGAAAATACCAATTGTGAAAATAATCAGGCGTTATAATGAACTCAGAGCACCAGGTTAAAGTAAGCCTAGCTCTTCAGTAGATGTAACATTTCCCACCTATTGGCCAGTAGGTCTTTTTTTCCGATCACATCGAAGATTTAGATGATCTGCATGGGCGTTTATGTTATTCAAATCTTACTAAGCTTTCTGAAGATTAGACGTAACCACAAGCAGCCTTTACTGTGGAACGGACACCACCAGTCCAATGGGAATATAATGGGGCTCATGGCAAAATTAGACTGATGTCTGGCAAACTATGATTCTTTGGATTTCGATTGGTAGTCCGGGAGCTAGACCTAAAACGCCATTCCAATGTAACTATCTGAAAATCCCTATGGAGAAGAAAGCACAGTCAGTAAATAGAGTCCTGCATTAAAATTAAGAATGTTATCAATTTGAAACATTTTGTGGTTTCGCGGAGAAAGAGGCAGCCCATGAAAAACGAAAGAGCGATGAGAACTAAACAAAAAGAAAAACAAATCATGAGGTTTTGTCATCAATTTTTTAACAAGAGCACAGACAAGAGTTATCTAAACTATGTGAGGAATTATGACCAATTTATTTAACCAGTTTATTTACATTTAGTAAAAGCAGCATACCTTTCTTATTTCGGTATTGATAGTATACATGAGGACAGAACTGAATATGTCTTTCAGTCTTTGTTGATTTGTAGCTTGGTATTAATTTCCTCCTACAATTTAACACCTATTTAGATTTATTTTGATGATTCTGAACAATTATGTACGCTATTGGGTAGTTTATTTTCCATCCATATTTGATAATAATATAAATTATTGATCATAGCGCATAGCGTTGGCGTTCTTTATGTGCCAATGTTATTTAAATTTCGGAAATTCGTTACTATTGTCGTGGCAATCACGACCATACGGCCATTTTTAGATTTCGACCTTCAATACCAAACAGCCGTTGATGATTCGCCATAATGAAACGTGAGGCTTTACAAGTTCATGATGACAGCTGGTTCGTTTGTCGCCCGTCTTATGGGAGTTCAGTCCGATTAAGTAAAGCAGTAATTGCGCGCGCGTACACGGCAAGATTAATCAACCAGGCCGGTCATAAACGTGCACTTTCTCCGAACTAGTGCAGGTTTTTGACAGGGATCTCTCGTCGCGGCCACGGGAGGCAGCTTTTTA
This sequence comes from Zoroaster sp. YZ-2022, assembly GCA_029582265.1. NCBI lineage: Eukaryota > Metazoa > Echinodermata > Asteroidea > Forcipulatida > Zoroasteridae > Zoroaster > Zoroaster sp. YZ-2022. The sequence goes on along the minus strand of CM055834.1, from coordinate 14,087,696 downwards.
TGCACCGTTGACTTTAAAATGGTACGCTACATCGCAACTAGGATGAGTTTTCCGTGCATTTTGACATATTTCCTTGTGCGTGACTTGTCAGTGAGATGCTAATTGGAACGCGCAGCCTCGAAACCTTTGGCCTTCATTGGTCTCCATCTTATTACATGACTTCCTGTCACGTGACATTTTCACCTGTGTTCGATATGCATGATAGAATATTACCCAGAATGTGATGATTTGATAGTGGTGATATAAATTATAGTCACATGTATAATTCATGATAAATTCACTAATTAACTGAAATCAAATAGCAGCTGTATTGCAATTTGATGCAAGGTGATGGTTTCGTGTTCAACATTAGAACTTAAATTAGAACTCGGAGTAAAACCCATTCCCCAAAGCGATTATACATTTATCTTCTCAAACAAACTGATTAAAAAATTACTGGAAATAAAGATGGTTTATTTTTTTGAACAAAACAATTACTGTTACTTTTTGTTATTTAATGATAACAAATACATACACTCAAAGAGACAAATTGATAATAATAATTACAACTTCTAAAGCGTACCGGTATCTCATTACAAAAAATCACAAAGCACTGACATAAATTTACACTTGAAACTTTATGTAACATCACAACGCTGAGAGAACACTGAAATTCTTGCAGACATTCTATAAACGGAAATAAAATTCAAAATTTCTAGTCTATTTAAAATTTATGGGAATCACAATGGTCTTTAATTCAATAAAAACATGTGATTTAAAAGAAATCAAGAATAGGCTACATGAAAATGCGTCTTATAAAAATGTTTTATTTTTCAGTAAAAATCCTATAGCCTCATATACAAACGTACTATTGAAGATTGTAGATGTGTGGTTAGTTTCATCAATGAAAAGTGCACAAGCTATCAGGTTATTTCACGGTTCGCTTACAATAATCTTCTCTTTAAATCAAGACAAGATTTCACGTTATACTTGTGCTAAAGGGGTCGTACAACATTGGTTTTTGGTAATATGTGTTCATTTCAACTCTCTGGCTTTCAAGATAGGCCTATATAACATAAAACAAACATGCGGAAGTTTCTTCACAATGTGTGTAAACGTTTTTGAGAAAACAAAGATAAACTCGTTTACGCTTTTTATACAAACAAATGTTATATATATTGTGTAAAATTCGAATTTAAAACAAATTATGCTTTCTCTTAGATGAAAGCACTTCAGACGAAATGAATTTTCAGAAAGATTGATACGTCTACCAACTTTACATCAAGTTTTTGGACAATAATTGTTTAATATGATAATGTATTAATTAACTAATCTTGTACCTTTTCTTCAATTATGTAAGTCAATTAATTAAACACTTCTTAATTTATTTTTAAAAAATAAAAAATTTAAAAATAATAAAAAAAATTAAATTAAATAAAATTAAATCTATCGAAAAAACGTTTACCAATTTTATGTTTACTCTTTCTGTTAAAGTTCTCATGCCATAAGGTCCAATTAGGATCTGTAGTCATACACTCTTACAGAACAAAGTTGTTTCTAATCGTTCTTGATAATCATTCATGATTATCCATTCCTACAACCTCCATTGCTATTGTTGTCATTTTTGATAAGGCTTACTTCTCACTGAAATTGCTTTTTAGATGAAGGCTTTTCCTCAATTACTTGGCATTTTTTTATTGTTTTTTTTATCATTGTGTATTGAATTTATTTGGCCATCAAGATAAATAAATGCGTATAAATCAAATTAAATTAATTCAATGCACAGCTGGAACAAATACATGTGTAAAACATTCTATCAGAAAATATTTTTTCACAAACTGTTCAGCGCTTCTAGCTAACTTTAAAACGCTCTATAAATACCCCTTGTAATTATTAATACAGTGAGATGAAAACTAAAGATTTGAGATGAAAGCCACAAGTTCCTATAATGTACCCTTCAAGCCAAAAAGCCTCCCTCGGTCATATAAAAACGAGAGACGATAAACTGTCATTTCAAATTAATCTTCAGCGGTAAAGAAGCCAGCGAATGCCGAAAGGTAAACCATTTCAAAATTTCGTCTTTCAAGAGAAGCATGTGTTGGAATCCAAAACATCCAGCGCGGTCGAGAGAGGTTTTAAAGCATTCGTCATCGGAAATTTCTAAGGCATCGTAAAAATTCTGATTAAGCTTTGAGGACAGTATTTTTATGTGACATTGATGTGACAGAGGTAATTAATCGGTGTTAATGCCTCGGGATAATACTGCAGCAACATCTTTTATGAAATGAAATGTTTATATTGACGTGGAAGGAAGACAAATTACCTATACATACGTGTGCGTATTCTTGACACTTTAATTTACCATTATGTTATGTTTTTATATTATGTAGTCTGGCTTCTTTTTTCTTTTTTCTTACATTTAAATGTTTTTTTGAAATGAGCTTTTAATGTTAATTGTATATGAATTCTTATCTATTTATTATTATTATTATTTAAATATTTAACCAAAAAATGTTTAATGAAATGTTAATGTTAATTGTTTATGAATCTGTAAAGCGAATGTAAATTGTATCTTTCGACTTTTTTGGTAGCCGTATGCAGTATTTTTAAATAAACCAATATAAATAAATACATACATAAATCTGAAGAAAATGAGTGTGTAGCAATTTCCTTATGGGGCCTACTGTGTTTTATACATTAGCACTTGTTTCGATGCTCTTCACTGAATCTAAAATGAGGAGATTCCTGGAGTTGCATTCAATCCATTATTACAAGCAATCTCGTAATTACTATTTGAATTGCAAATTAAATGATTTGACTTCTAATAATCCTTAAAGGGAAGGTACAACATGTGTAGTTTTGGCAAAACTTCTTCTAATGAATAAGTTTACTCTCTTTGAATCAGTTTATACATTAAACAACACACATGTGGAAGTTTAAAGTGTATTACGTTATGTCATTAACAAGAACATTTTAAAAATACATTAAGAAAAATCGAAATTATTTCACTATTAAGGGACAGCACCTCAGACAAAATTATTTATAGGGAAGATTTATACTATTATCGGCTCAACACCATTACACGTTTCACATTACATTTGAACATTTTTTTTTAAATTACAAATCCCATCTTAGCTTTGAAGCACCAAACACTGCATTTGTGTTATTCTGTGCTGTTTAATTCTAATTATGTAAATAGTTCGCTGATCGTTACTAAATTGCTTATCATGATGAACAAGCTGGCGTATTTCACCATTATTTACTACAGGCTACTTGATTTATATTCTATAAAGGGATTCCCAAATTCTCACAAATGCATATTATCTGTTGTCAACTGTTTATTTTCGAAATATAGAATCGCGTGCACGGCGGTAGTCATGTTTTTTCTACTATACATGGACCCTTCATTTAATATATATATTTTATATATATATATATATATATATATATATATATATATACACCAACAGTGACCTTAACGTCACTGATCATGAATCACCACAGGGGTGCTCTAATTGTACCCGCTCGAGATGCAAAACCTGTTTGTATCTCACACCTGCTCAGAAGGTGAAAAGCCACAGTACTGGTCTCACCTACACAATCAGAACTAAATCCCAGTGTGACACACCCAATGTTTTATATGTAATCTCATGTAAAAGATTTGGTATACAATATATAGGGAGACAAAGACCAAATTGTGTCTCCACTTTGCCAACCATGTTTCCTCTGTGAAAACTAAAAACCCTACCCTGTGGCAATCCATTTTAACAACCCTAATCATAGCATTAATGATGTTGAACTCATTGTAATTGAAGCCTGTACTAGCAATGATACGCATCGCAAACTTAGGGAGTCACGCTGGATACATCAACTGAAAACACTTCAACCATATGGCCTCAACATCAGCACAGGTATCAAATAACCCAGCTACCTTTACCTATATCATTACTATTCACCTATATCACTGCTGGATTTTATCAACTGCCTTGATATATATTTTGTACCTTTATGTTATCTTATCTTGTATATTATTACATTTTTTTCCAACTGTCTCTTATAGGACAATTTTAATTTAGCTATTTACACCCACACACCAACTCCTCAGTTTGTATGGTGTAACCCCCCCCCCCCTTTTGTTGTCGTATCCCTTTGTGTATTGTCCTATTTTTACCCTAGCTTTCCTACAAGCTGCCACCTCTACCTATTGTGTGGCTCAATAATCCCTCCTTTACCCTAGCTTTACCACAAGCTGCCACATCTACTTATTGTGTGGCTCAATAATCCCTCCTTTGTTCACTTCTGATACTCCTATTGGCTTTTCTAGACTGATGCTTATCTTTAATTGGCTACTATTTTCCCGCCTTTTTGGATCCCGCCCCATGATCCTTTGCTTTCCCTTTTCCCTATAAATGGATGTGTTTTTTATGTTTGTACTTTGCCCACCCTCCCGATTTAATTTATATATATACGGTAATCGAGTAATCGTACGGTAATCGAGAGGTCGCGGGTTCGAGTCCGGCATCAGCCAATTTTTCTTTGCTCGCGAACCGTTTATATATATATATATATATATATATATATATATATATATATATATATATATATATATATATATATATATATTTATATATATATATTTATATATATATATATATATATATATATATATATATATATATACATATATATATATAAACGGGTAGCGAGCAAAGAAAAATTGGCTGATGCCGGACTCGAACCCGCGACCTCTCGATTACCGTACGAGCGCTCTACCAACTGAGCTAACCAGCCCCAATGTTGGTGGGCGGTCCACTTATGCCAATTATCTATTGCTCTATGGGGCCAGGTCAGAGGCCAAACCATATCTGCCGAGTAGCCAGGGATCAAGCCCCGGTCAGATGCAAACAACCCGGGTAAGGGCAGTAGCGGGGATCACACAATTAACGGGGCACAAGCCTTTTATGTGGTTGTACACAAAGTAGATTTATATGGAGAAACTGACCTGAAATATTATAAACGGTTCGCGAGCAAAGAAAAATTGGCTGATGCCGGACTCGAACCCGCGACCTCTCGATTACCGTACGAGCGCTCTACCAACTGAGCTAACCAGCCCCTATGTTGGTGGGCGGTCCACTTATGCCAATTATCTATTGCTCTATGGGGCCAGGTCAGAGGCCAAACCATATCTGCCGAATAGCCAGGGATCAAGCCCCGGTGAGATGCAAACAACCCGGGTAACGGCAGTAGCGGGGATCACACAATTAACGGGACACAAGCCTTTTATGTGGTTGTACACAAAGTAGATTTATATGGAGAAACTGACCTGAAATATTATAAACGGTTCGCGAGCAAAGAAAAATAATATATATAATATATAATATATATATTAATTTATATATATAGCATAATTTGATGTGCTTTAAATAATTCAGGTATCAACAGCAAACATGTGATTGTTAACGCTAACTCAGTCTTACCTTATAAGTAAAATTTTACGAGCTGTAAACTGTCAGTTTCTGTATTGAGATGACCATGTAATTTTGCCTGTGGGTCACGAAGCGTGTCAAATGAAACAATTCAACTGTAATTGAGTTCATTTTAAAACTCTGCATGAACATGCATGAAAATAAGCAATAGGCAATGCTTTTCATGTCGCTCAGTTTGTAAACAACTTGAGCGGAATGATTGATGTGGTCACTAACCAGTGAACTTTTTTCAGTCTGCTCGTATTTGAGATATATGTTCTATGTGTGTTCGGTAAAGTATGAATCGGGCGACACTTACACTCGTAGGTGTAAACAGATACATCGTCCATATATCGTCCAATACGATGTGATTTTGGTTTGGTGATAAGTTACACAAGGCTTAAGGCCTAATCCACGTGGATCGATACATCATATGGCGAGCAATTACAATCACACAACTCAAGGTTGAAATTAGACCTTAAACAAAGACGCACAGACGTGAATCAATCATTGTTACTATGGTTACCTGACTAGTGAAATTGTATTTTATGGAATGGTATAATATTTTAACTACCCCATAGAGTATTTTGTGTAATTAACCACAATGAGATTGTTTTGTGTGGTTGAATATATTTCCATAACACTTAGACGTGACATTACACTGATGTATTACTCACACAGACTCATTTTTTATTATTAAAACAATGTTATTATATATGCATTGTGAATATACATTTAAGCAACTTTACAGTCTGGATTACATTTAAAGCCAGTATACACTTTTGGTAAAATGTCAGTTAATGAAAGTTTCAGCTTATTTGATTTTGTCGTGAATAACAACACAATATTGAAAATGCTTTCAGATTTTAAACGTCAAAAATTCAGTTGGTAAATTAGTTTATTAATTTAACCAAAATAATAAAACTTCAGACAGAAAGATTTCAAGGCAAGTTTTTAACTATTATCAACTTTAAAGTTTACGGTATTCTATAATTGTCATCAATTATGTTTCTTAAGATTACCAAAGGTGTGTACTAGGTTTAAAAAGTACAACATTGGTACACTGTAAAAACGTTGGGCAACATGGGGTTGGTAAGGTTATTTCTCCCAGAATTGGTCAGTATTTACCACAACTGTTCACATATTTTGGCAAAAAATTATTCAACATTGGGCAATGGTAACCCAACTGTGTAACCTGTTGATATGTTGACCAGTGTTGGGCAACATATCAACCGTGTTTGCCCAATATTTCTTACAGTGTAGTAACCAAGTAGACCTGTCGCTAATCTTGAGGATTTATTCCGTCTGTAGTTATATTGTCTTAAAGAAAAATTACCATCCACAAACCTTTTTTACAGAAAAACATTGAAACAAATGTAAAAGCAATTTGTTAGTTAATTGTTTTCTCAAAACCATGAGCATCTGTTGTGATTAAACATTCAGAGGTTAGTTTATATTTACGATATTATTCCTTGAATACATGGAGGTTGTAATGAACATACGTTACCAAACACTAATGTTTATATTCCCTTCTACCTCATAATACCGGTACATTTACATTCACACTTCATATTCATAATAATAATAATAATAATGTATAGATTTATATAGCGCACGTATCCACCAACTAAGTGGCGCTCAAGGCGCATTATATTATTATCCCTGCTCATAAGGCTCATAAGGCTCATAAATCATTCCTGAAACCATCTCAGCTCCCTGGGGAGTATACAGCTCAATTGCTGCCATTTCTAGCGCATAGAGAGCAAACCATCTCTGCCTTCACAGGTACCCATTTAACCCCTGGGTGGAGAGAAGCAATTATGGTTAAGTGTCTTGCTCAAGGACACAGGTGTCACGGCCGGGGCTCGAACCCACACTCTGCTGCTGGCAACACCAGAACTTGAGTTCAGTGCGCTAGACCACTCGGCCACGACAATCCACTTTTCGTGCATTATACAACACACGGGACCTACGGCTTTACGTCCCATCCGAAGGACGAAGCAATTATGGTTAAGTACCTTGCTCAAGGATACAAGTGTCACGACCGGGGCTCGAACCCACACCCTGCTGCTGGCAACACCAGAACTTGAGTTCGGTGCGCTAGACCGCTCGGCCACGACACTCCATAAGGGGTTAAAAGATCACAGAAATAAAAACCATTATGGTTTTGCATAATAAAACAAGATATTTGTTAGTTTTTTCATAATTGAAGTTTGTTCTGTTCATTTTGGGGCTTCACAAGCCCCCAATTTATTGGCAATTGAGTGATGTAATGCATTTACGTGATACCGTGACGTCAGTTAAAGAACGATTTCCTAGCAATGCACAGCTGTTTGTTTGTGTGTGTACGTGTCCGATGCGCTTATGTCAAAACTCCAATATATGTGTATATATATTTTCATCCTAAATTTCCTTGAAAATATACATCATGCCTACAAGATGTGTCGTAGCAGGCTGTAGTAATACTCCTAGCGAAGGTGTAAGCCTCCATAGGTTCCCTAAAGACGAGGCACTACGAAAAATTTGGGCCACAAAAGTGCGGTTGACGAGAGCAAAATGGTTTGGGCCGTCTCAAACCAGCGTGATATGTAGCGATCATTTTACCGCTGAAGACTTCGAAACGAGCCTTCATGGGGAAATTGGGATGTCAAAGGCACCCAGACTCAAGAAAACTTCGATTTCAACGAAAATAAAGAAGCCTGTGAATCCTTCAAACGACAAGCCAAAGTGACGAAGCGATGCTTCGTTAAAACGTGAGAACAGACAAGTAACTAACGTTAAGTCAGATCCGACATGTCTGATCCACATGTATGTACCGTGTGCGCCGCCATGTTGAGTTTTAGACATCATTAACAATACATACACGGCATAATTCACAAATCATAGATGAAAAAATACACTATAACGTGAGACTAAAATAACAACTTTTAGAAGAATTCGATGATGAAAACTGTGACTAGATTTTCCGGTCGGCGGCAATGAACACCAACGGTGCTTTTTTGCGACCTTCGTATTTTGATATTTTCGATTTTTTTCAACCGAGTTTGGGTCAAGAAATGATCGATTTCTTCACAAAGATAGCAGTTTGGTGAACGTAAATTACACATTAGATAATTTATTAGTTACTTATTACTTCAGTAAAGTATCACAAATTCATCTGACGACGATTCAGCCATTTCTATGTTATTTTCCAGCGTGGGCAATATAAGCGCAGGCATGTGAATGAACGCGTTCACTGTTGTATATGTATGTGGCTGGCGTCCCCGGAAGCAAGCCTTCTTCTTTACGTGACGTCACACATAGAGACGTTCAGGATGCAGTGCAAATGGCCCCTTTTAGGGGCGTGTTAATCGGCGCCGACATCCTCTTCGGAAAAGCTTCAAATTATAAGTAGCTCGCTAAAAATCAATGAGCTATTTTTTTTTTTTCATTAAAAATACCATATTTTAGTATCTCCATGGCATTTACGTCTCTATTTCTGTGGTCCTTTAAACACCTAAACACAAACGATGCATAACTTACACAACTTTTGCTGATTCAGCGTTATTGCATACACCGGTATAAAACTATTGTAATCATTGTATTACATATTTCAGGTACCAAAAATACAAATTAAATGGACAATATTGTCACGATCAGAGCAGACTTTCAACAAGGCATAGAATCTGTGTCTTAGTTTAAAATGAACACACTGTGACTGAAACTTTCCAGTATTTCAAGTGGAAAACATGAAATATAAGGAAATCGACCTATATATTTGTTCATGTATTTATTTATTCAGTTAGACTATTTGATAGAGACAAATGAATTATACTTCCACAGAAACAATTGGACTTAGATATTCAGCAGGACTCATTATCCATACAATCTTGAATTATTCTATTTGTTCTCTGTTCTCCTCAATGTGGATTTACTGTAATCAAATATGCCTCTCGGGTGAACAAGTAAATCGGCTTTGAAGCTGTAATCAACATAGTTCACCGATACACACAGAACTCCAAATATGCGTTTCTTGTACTAAAAACATGCCTTTATGATTTCAGATATTTGTGATATCTTGAATAGAGATTATGCATTTTCCTCTCTTTCAATCAAAATGTTGTCATTTGCGGTAAATATTAGTTGTAAACAGACACCTAAATAAAGGCATCAACGAGACACCAAACAACAAATCCATTTTCTCAAATTAGAAAATACCGAGCTATTTATTCACCTAGCGACGATCCCTCATGATAAAAGCAGGAAAACGAAGCAGATCTACCCCTTAGTGTTTTGTGCGAGTAAACATTACATGAAAATGGTCCTGCATACGCGTGTGATTCGGTAATTAAATTTCTGCGAAAGCATTGGGTCTCGGAGTGCAATTATTATTGCGCTGTTGCAATGTCACTCGCAGCGAGCAAGTGAAAGACAACTTCCGATTATCGAGGCTTTCATTAGGGGATATGTCGAAATGAAACTAATCGACTAATCACCACAGTGTACTTTCGTGCTTTATTCTTTATTCACTGTAAAATTATCACGGCAAATGTATTATTAATTATATTTGCCAATATATAAACTCCTCAAAAAAAGTTCGGAAACTCAAGTTTGACTGACGATTTCTCTCTTGTTACCAACTCATTTTCCTTGCATTTGGTATCATTGGAAAGCCCTGTTATTCCTCTTTACAGTGATGTGCCATTTGTTATGATTACGCAATTGGGGGATGTGCAGTACAGCTGAATATGGGGGTGGGTGTAAAGTGAAATGTTGCAAAATGCATTGTTATTGTCATACAGTGCATTCCGCTTTTGCTTGGAGGAGGCTCTTGACTTAACATTGTTTGTTCAATGAAGGAAGCTGTTCAATGATTAAACCAGAAAAAAAGACTTTCCTTACGTCTTGTTTTGTCTTTTGTTAGTGATAGAGAGTTTCATTGTACTGTGAGAGAGATTTGTTGTTACTGATGGAGAATTACTGGGTGTTTGAGTGCAGAAAATGACAAATTCTTTTACTCTGTTTGAAACTCAGCCACATTAACAACAGAGTTGCTATCCCAGAGGCAATTTATTGTGACAGGCCATGTGGATTTCTGAACTTTTCCCGCACATTTATGGCCTAAAACCTTTAAATATTGGTTAGTAAGCAGACAATCATTCAAGACACATCCATCTTCCAAACAACTCTTAACAGCAAGAGTCAATACACTTTATATATATATATATATATATATATATATATATATATATATATATATATATATATATATATATATATATATATATTTGTGACACAACAATCGGAAGTATTATTTATCGAAAAAATATTTATTTCATAGATTCATGTTACAAATTCCTTTCCATTAGTTTGCAAGGTCTCAATATTTTACTAATCAAAAAATTCATAACTAAAACAAACCACATAATGGTACAAAGCAATTCGAAGTCATATAATTAACAAATCCAGTGTAATATCATTCTATATTGAAAAGTGTTGGGTACATTATTTCATGTATAACTGGGACCCTAACAAAAGCCAGTTATCTGTTCAGTGAGCTCCCTTGTATTGTCTGCATTATAACCAGATACCTCTTGCTTTACTAGTCTTTCGCCGAGCATTATGCACGTTTGATATGCATAAAATGTCATCGTATAGGCCCCTTAAACACACCGATAGGCATACATGTATAATGTCGAGACGGAATCAATGGCGAATGCTCGGTCATACACAAACACATGTAAGTAAAATATAGGTTGCTTTTATATAAGACTTGGTTCTAAATTACACATTTATGTATTTGATATGGCATTACACCATTATTATTTTTTCTTATAACAAACGTTGGTGTAGTCACAACAACAAATTGAACAATTTAAAACGTAGATTATTTATGTAAAAGGGAGTGAACTCCTTTGTTAAAATAACAGTTCATCCATTCTGACAGGAATCAAGTGAGATATACAGAACCAACCTACGAAAGTTGTAGCTTCTTTTTTATTTTCGAGAAAAAATTTCATTAACAAGAAAAAATTTAAATGCATTAACCCTAACCTTCCCAAATCCTACAAAATCCTCTTTGCCAAAGTGAAGGATTGGGGTTACATGCTACATGCTCTTTGCTAAAGTGAAGGATTTTGGAGGATTGAGGTTATTAGGCATACTTGCTTTCCATGGTACATGTACATCCATGTTTGTTGTAGTGATTGCAAGGTCAGTGCTTGGGTCAGTGGACACTGTTTATTGCTCCATGCATGCAGGGAGGGTCCCTGGCCATGTACATGTATCACAGATTAGAAACACATGTGTGCACACATGTCATGTGCTTGCTTTACTACTGAAGGATTTTGAAGGTTATGTGTAAGCAAATGGGCCTAGGGAGTTAGGGTTAACATTGTTGTGTATTCATTCTAATGTAAAAATGCATCATGCCCATGATCCTTTTAAAAATGTGTTATACATTTCACGTTTACTCATAAGTTACATCATATCAGATGGAATCATTTCTCAGGATGCATGGTACAATTACCAACTTAACATCAAGTAATTTTGTAATCGTGTACACCAAAGGTGTATATTCACATTAAATTACACTTTGTATGCGAATAAAAACGACTATAAAAATGTCAGTGCTAACAACATGCTGTGTATACATTGCATGCATTGTCAACTGTTGATGAGAAGCTACGGGGCCTAAGTCCATGGTAATAACACATCGATGCCTGTCTTATTCTGATTAAGATGTGCTGTTTCCATGACCCTAGCTAATCATACACACTCAAATATTAGCCAGATATTCTTCTCCTAGTTGAAAATGATGAAGAAATATGATACAAGGTATAGGCCCAGAAGCAGCCATGAGCTTGGTATGTCTACAATGTCGCCTGCGCGTCGCCTACACGTCATACGATAGCACGACGCCATATCCCACCATCTTCACAAAGCATCATTATATCCAACATGATCATTAAGTTGCAATAATGCACACTCGTTGTGTCTTTGTCAAGAAACATGACAACTGTGCTTGGAGCAGAGTTATTTCAGTAGAATAAACTTATGTATTGAGAGGTTGGGTATAGGACAGCCATACATTCAAATTGAGTAGAAATTGGAGTATAAGAAACAAGGCCTCATTACACTTCACACAGGGTTCTAATTCAGACTGTGTTGCGTATCGCTTTCATAAGTAATCTACATCTCTTAAAAAGGCACCTTGATGCAAGCAAAAAAGTCACTATTTTCAAAATTAAAGTCAGTATAGTTCTATTTGAGAAAGTCATAAGAAAACCTACATTTGTTCTTTGATTTGCATTTTTGAGAAAACAAAGACAATTTGCATCTTGTCATTGTCTTTGGCCCATTGTTCGACTTTCAGCATTTTCAATCATAGATTTGTGAAAAGGGCGTGCTGGGTGTTAATGTTGAAAATAAGAAACATTTGTAGCTTTGCATGGTGAAAAGTATAAGTAAAGACAGTTTGCTGTGACACCATGTGAAATTCTCAATTGAGTAGTAATTAGTTCTGAAAAGAACTGGTGGTTACAATTCGACGGTTCGATCCGTATGCTCTAATCATCATTTCTCCTGAAGACGATCAGAGCATACTGATCGAAACGTCGAGTTGTAACCAGAAGTTTTTTTAAAGAACTAATTGTTATTGGTGTCACCGCAAACAGTCTTTACTTAATGTTGAAAATATCCTTCATATTTAAAATGAGGATAAAGGCAGGTATACGCAAGCCATGCACATGAGTAAACGCCAAATTATATGCGATATAACCACATTGTTAACAAGATGCTCGGTTGGATACCCACAGTCGAGTTGAAAGAAGATATGAACGCTGCCATCACCCCAGTAGGTCCAACTGTATCAGACAATCATGCGAAGATCAAACCGTTTAAAGTACAATCAAAGAGCAGGGTTGACTAAAAACATTTTCAGTCGATACAAAACAATATTCATAGGCAGTGCAAGACATTTTCTCATGATAATGCTAAGAATCACTGCCATTCCATATCTTCTTGTTCATATTTATGTCACGTCTGCGAAGCTACGTACGTGAAGTCGATATATTTCAAAATGGGCGTGTGATGGTGATGCCCAGGAGCAAAGCGCTCGCCGAATACCAGTCTCAACTCTTGTTACATCTGAATAACCCTCGGTAATCAACTTAATCTGTCTCGTGTTCTTTGGTATCTGAGCTTACTGATATCAAGGCAGAAGCAGTACAGGCATACGTTGGTTACCCATATAGAAGTTTGTATCGCATTGTTAAGAAAACAATGTTGTTGCAAAGCGTAACAGATAACTATAGTAACTAAACGATTTTTTGGCATCAAGTAACGAAGTAACCAAGAATAACACAAATTTCTTCCTATAACTAAAATTCTGCTCTTGAAGCCTCATCAATTTTATATGTGATGTGTAGACATTAAATTTGTAACAGTGCTAAACATATTATCATATAAAATGTAATTATAAAAAATGTAACAATCGGTGTATTTTAGGGGGGTTTATATATCGAGTGCTTGGAGCACAAACATGTTAAGTGAATTTTTTTCTGCTAAATGTGAAACGCTTTCAGTCCATATAGCCTACTGCGACACTTATTTATCATCACTGTGGTATCTTTGTTTCTTTCTCTACCACGCTGTTTAAAACACAAGATGATCGCTGGAATACAGTAAATGGTCCCTAATGTTGAGCAGACGCTTCTGCTTGAGATTTTTTCTCTGTCTGCGGGGGAGCACTTACTCCTGAAATGTCAAAATTAGCATGTTGTTGTGAGGTCAGGCTTCCTTGACCCGTTTTAATGGAGTTGGTTCTGTACACCGGAGATGCACTATTAAAGGCCAGGTTCTGTATCATTCGACTGAAACGTTATATAGTGAATGGCCCTTCTAATTTCTACATTACCTTCTTGTTTTAAATAACCTGTATATATGCATTTTATTATAGAGCAGAGGTTATTTAAGTGGAGCAAGTAGTTTTGCATGACGTGTAAATGAATAGGCAGGATGCGTGGAAAAAAATGTTGGAGAACAAAATTAAGGCTAGCTTCCTTAAATACGTGGACAGATTTTAAATCAGAGTACTCCTTTGGGAAATGGACATGGTAAAATTGGAATCCACAAGATAATTCCTGCATTGACATTTCAGGTCAGACCGTTATAAAAAGGTAAACGGCACGTGAAATTATTAACTGGTTGAGTGAGATTTGTTGTGGGCCCCTTGTTAAGAGAGACTTGTTAATATAGCCTACAACAATATACGAATACCTCCAGTCTCATCGTTATATTGAATCGTTATTATATGAACAAAAACTGGCCTTTTGTAACACTATATACGAACAATATACGCAGTCAAAAGGTTATTTCCTCCACTTCGGATGATATAAAATACAAATAAATACAGCAATGCTGTCCTCCACGCTGTTAAACAAAATGATTCAACTTCATTATCAGATTTAGTTTTTTAAATTCCATTTGCTATTCACCACCTCATTAATTCATGGTTATGTATGGTTACTCAAATGAAATAGTGTGTTAAAGTACAGATGAGGTGAAATGATAAGTCAGTATGTTACGCAGTGCATGCACAAGTCGTTTCCATTTTGAAAATTATCCCTCCTCTCGATGCCACTGGGAATACAAACGCATCTTCAAAATTCTAATTATCATTAAACAACAGCGGTTTGTTGGCATATCTCTGGGGTGGATTTCAAGGAGGCACTCCTCGTGTGAGCCACTGGGAGAATTTCTGAACAAACAGAATCAAGTATGTTGGTTTGTCGTTAAAGGGACCGCATCCTATTCTCTACATTAGTAATATTTGATTTTTGAATATAAATTACCCTTCTGACCTGAGTCTCTGACAGACTGCGTGGACTCGACTGAAGTGCCCCCTGCAAAATCGAGTGAATAGCTTGACTGAGGAATCCCGGTGGAAAACCTATGCGTGAGAGGCCCTGGGGTTTTGAATCGATCGTGCATTCCACGTTAGCTCAATAGGGAAACACAATGATTAAATAACTAATTAAAAAATTATATCACAATCCAACGCAACGAATAGGCATGGTGTCACACATTAAGTATATATTGTCACAATTAGCTAAAGATTTTTTTATTATTATATATTTGTTGACAGTTCGTACGTAGACTTACAGATACACTATTGGTTATATTATTTTTAAAGTAACCGAGCGAATTATTATTTTAAAGCTTACTTTTTAATGATGGTAATGATACCTAGCATCAATTCTTTGTTATAATAAATGCAAATTGTCTGAATGTATCACTATTCTCGCCTTAACGACACAATGAAACAACCTGAAACAGGTCAGTACATATCTCTTGAACTTCAAAATGTATATGAATGCAAATACAGACATTTTACTATAAAAATGGATATAATCATTGTCTTAATGAGGGAAGCCCTCATTACAATATTACCGAATTATCATACAATAGCTAACTTGCTGTAAAGTTGGCCAATCATCCTGACATCTTGAAGGTTACAATCATCTGACAAAACACCATGCACCAATAGCTAACTTGCTGTAAAGTTGGCCAATCGTTCTGACATCTTGAAGGTTACAGTCATCTGACAAAACACCATGCACCAATAGCTAACTTGCTGTAAAGTTGGCCAATCGTTCTGACATCTTGAAGGTTACAATCATCTGACAAAACACCATGCACCAATAGCTAACTTGCTGTAAAGTTGGCCAATCGTTCTGACATCTTGAAGGTTACAGTCATCTGACAAAACACCATGCACCAATAGCTAACTTGCTGTAAAGTTGGCCAATCGTTCTGACATCTTGAAGGTTACAGTCATCTGACAAAACACCATGCACCAATAGCTAACTTGCTGTAAAGTTGGCCAATCGTTCTGACATCTTGAAGGTTACAATCATCTGACAAAACACCATGCACATCCTGACATCTTGAAGGTTACAATCATCTGACACAACACCATGCACATTTTCAAAAGGTTGCCGTTATCCAAGTTTTCCTGTAAATATTGTGCATTTTTTTCACACGTTTGTCATGATTTTGACTCCACATTGAGCTGACACAAATTGTCTGGTTAATGTAGGGCCTGTATCTTAACTCAACAAAAATAGAAGCAGTTTTGCCAACATTACCAATGTTGTACCTTCCATTTTTATGGAAAGTACAACATTGGTCTTCCCTTTTTAGGGAAGGTATAACATTGGTATTATTTGAGTACCATGTGTTAATTTTAACCCTCTATTTTTTCAAGAAATATATCATAAAACTAACATGTACAAATGTCATCGCAGTAGTTCCTTAAGTGTATGTGAAAATAACAAAAAAATTGTTACATGTTAAAACGTTTTCAATACATTCTAAAAAAAAATAATAATAATAAATAAATTACGTTTTCTCTAAGATGAAAGTACTTCAGACGAAATTATATATAAAATAAGGTGTACCAACTGTGAAATACACAAAAAATCATTAATTTTAATATCTGTTAATTAAATACTCTACCTAAAATGTTTTGAATCAATGATTACATCGTATCTAAACTTGTAATATTCAAAGTCTTTTTCATTTAACTTCGTAAACCTATATGCATTTATATTATTTAGCCAGTAGTATAAGTCTGTGCGGTGTGTAACAAGGCGCTTAATACGGCAACTCAATCACATCAACTCACTGTCCAACGAAACCAAACAAGAAAATCGATGAAATTTGGTCCGGCCAAATGTCACATTTCACCTTTAATTTAGCACCGCGAGAAGCGAACGGCACGTTTGCAAGATGAGACAAGTATTATAGTGCGAAATTATTCATATGCATTTGGAGCGTGGTGTATGCTACGGAATACCATGTATACTGGTACTTGGTGACGCCATCAAAGCTTGGTTTTCGCCCATAGGCGCATCCTCGTACTCAATATACCGTGCCTTGCAATCCTCTGTCCCGAGTACTTTGCCCTTTGGCTTGGCCACTCGATAACGGCATTCATTAACGTAATCAAATCCTTGAACGAGTTGGCAAATAGATGGGTGCCCAACTGGCCCGCGGCACCGTAGATTCAAATCCAACGCGATGCAAGTCCGGTGCCCCGTGTCATAAGAAAAACATCATAATATCAATGTTATTTTGGGGACGAACTTGATCTGGCTCGTTATGTGGAACTTGCTAGTTTTCCTTTAAATTATAGCAGGAAAATGAAACGACTCAGGCCAAAGATGCATCCATGCCGCCTTACGCATCTGTAATTATTGTTAACCGTTGTGAAACTTTACGTGATCATTATAGTGACTCGAAATATCGATACCAAATACTCTGTTTAAACAATCCATTGCTTGCTGCTTCTCAAGAATGTATCCCTTTGAAGTTTCGACTCTCGCGGCCCTATTGAACATTTTGTCACCAGATCCTTATTTATAGATATCCACTGGCATATAGGTCTTCCAGAGTATGTATATAGCGTAACCCAAACTCATTCTGAAAAATGAATAATTTGAGGTCCTGTAAAGGGCAATTTGATAAACGTACATTTTCAAGGCCTCTGCATTATTGAATCTCAATTCAGCCTTTCACGTTGGTTTTGTTTCTTCGCTGGTCTTCGCTGTCGTTTTGCTTTGTGGATATTAAGAAAAATTTCAAAACCATTATTGATGAGAACTTTAGAAGCTTTCGGTAATCCATAAAGCATGTAGAGGACCTCTCTGGAACAGTAAGATTTTCATTTTCATTCACCAGCCACGATTGAAACTGACTACCCGAGTTGTCACTGCGATTCATCGTGGTCATATCGAATGATGACAGCTGCAGTAATTGACTAAATAAAGTAGTGAAATATGGACCTGGGCTAGCTTCATCACAGACAGTTGCTACGATATCATGATATAAAATATCTATAATGAGGTTTTCCGAAGGTCTTTACCTCCCAGGCAAAAGCCTTGTTGTTTATCAAAGATCCTCATAAATATAAGTTGATATAAAGGAATGTTATCATTGGCACAACCTTGTTGCCGTCGTTATTTTCAATACTGCTAATTTTAATCAAACCTTACATGAAGGATTGCAAATCTGAGGTTAAATTTAAAGGTATCTTCATGTTACACAAAGTAACATTGTTATATACCACCGTTAACTGTTTTATCCTGTATAGTTCTTAGCAGAATATCGTAACAGAAGCACAACACATCTTTTATCAGCGGCTTCTTGAAGAACTGGTACACCTATGTTTTGTAAGAACAGACAAAATGAGACATCATTGTGCATACAGTGCACATATTCATATTAGACTGATTGCCTGTTGGGGAAAAGCTGGTTAAAGAAGCACATCCATCCATTTCAAATGGACAGGAAATTATTTGCAGAGAAACGTGATCCTGTTCCCCTGTAGAGTAAAACACATATTGCAAGAACATTGTAGGTCTGGTACCCTTTTTGTGTACAGTGTAACCCATATAGGTACCCGTAGCTTGTTCAAAATATTGAGGCCAGATTTCTGGAATAAACACAGAAACAAGTTCGTGAGAATCTGCTGATTTCAGAGCTTAAGATGAATGCTGTTCTGTTTTACACGATAACAGGAGATCAGGCCTATGGGAACAGACGACGACTGATGGCTATGTAAATAGCAATGATAAAAGGAGCATCCTAGATATGGCGAAAAACAGGTTATCTTGAAAATAAAAAGGCTTGTTTTCGGTTGAAACATAGCATCTCTCTCTCTCTCTCTCTCTCTCTCTCTCTCTCTCAGTGCTGTAGATGACGTCACACCTCTACAGGACAGCGGAGAGGAGTTTAGGAAAGTTATGCTAGGCAAGATTTGGTTTCCGTTTTCATATAAGAACAACTCTGGTCCCCATAGAGCGTAAAAATACCGGGTTTTATTGTAAGAATTAGATTATACAAACATAAGATGTGTATCACTATTTAAGAAGTTCTTCTATTTAATTATTTCGTTTTCCTTGTTTTTCCAGGAGGTCTTGCATCCGAGGCCGAGGAGAGACTCTTCAATGATCTCTTCAATGGCTATAATCGCCTTATCCGTCCAGTGAAAAACAACACAGATACGTTGAAGGTCGAGTTCGGCCTTACAATGTCACAACTTATTGATGTGGTAAGTCTCATCAGGCCCAAGAGTTGGCGTACTTAAATTATACTCATACTCATACTCAAACTCGAGTACATTTTCCTGTACTCGTACTCATGAACAAGGAACTCGAATACTCCTGCAATGGAATGGCGGATGCAGTGGTCCCTGTTGTTGTTGTTGTTGTTGTTGTTGTTGTTGTTGTTGTTGTTGTTGTTGTTGTTGTTGTTGTTGTTGTTGTTGTTGTTGTTGTTGTTGTTGTTGTTGTTGTTGTTGTTGTTGTTGTTGTTGTTGTTGTTGTTGTTGTTGTTGTTGTTGTTGTTGTTGTTGTTGTTGTTGTTGTTGTTGTTGTTGTTGTTGTTGTTGTTGTTGTTGTTGTTGTTGTTGTTGTTGTTGTTGTTGTTGTTGTTTGTTGTTGTTGTTGTTGTTGTTGTTGTTGTTGTTGTTGTTGTTGTTGTTGTTGTTGTTGTTGTTGTTATTGTTGTTGTTGTTGTTGTTGTTGTTGTTGTTGTTGTTGTTGTTGTTGTTGTTGTTGTTGTTGTTGTTGTTGTTGTTGTTGTTGTTGTTGTTGTTGTTGTTGTTGTTGTTGTTGTTGTTGTTGTTGTATTCCATTTAACGTTGCGAGTGTGCCGAGTTTGATGTGTTACACCCCACCCACCCAGTTGAGCAAAATATATGATGGTTCGAATTTAGGGGTCCAATATTTTTTACAAGTTCTTCTGATATGTTTGTTCTATTTGGGAGGATTACACTTCACAATGCATCCCCTGCAAGCACTTAATCGCCACCATCTTCTGGCATATGTTAATTAAAATATACAGTACATTTAAGGGAGTGTACAACCGGCCTTGGTAATTACCAGATGACAAAATTACACAAATGTTATCTAAAAACTTACTTGATGTACCAAACACACTGAGGCATTATTCCATTTGAAATATTTGGAAAAGCATTAAATGTATTAGAAATCTGAACTGGATCGCAGCCGTGAATCATTGTCCGCATTTGCAGACATTTTACCAATGTTGTACAATTCCTTTAATCTCATTAGATGTATATTTTGAACAACAATATTATTCTGGAGCTTGTCATCGTTGCATGGGTGGATGTACTAGACCACCAGAACAATAATCCACCAGCCTGAATCAATGTTTCATATTTACCTGTCAACAAATTTAAATAGGCCTAAATGCTACAAGAATGAACTTTTCAATTTTTTTTTTATAACAGGATGAGAAAAATCAAATTATGACAACGAATGTGTGGTTAAAACAGGTAAGTGTTTTCTTACATAAAGTAAACCTGTTCTATATGTGCAAGTTGTATTTTGGAATGTACTTTCATTTCAGTACTCTAGATTTCAAGAACAATATGGTAAATTTAACCTGTGAAAGTTGATTCACCATAGATGTTCACTTTTGAGAAAACATAAACTTTTGAGAAAACATAATACACCTGTTATAGGTTTTTTATGGTGTTTTTTAAAAGAAATCTTAACAAGACATTATTTTTGCATCTAAGACGGACGGAATAATTTCTCAAGATGATTTATTCTTGTACCAAATGTATAAGTTTTTAAGTAATAATTTGTTAATTTGATAATATAGGAATGTTCTCGTACATCACGAGTATGTACTTGTGGCGTGTCGAGGATGGGAGCCATGAGGCACACCCACACCCGAAGCCTGCCTCCCCCGTTCAGAATTTGAATCCCTAAGAAAAGCATAAAGGCCTGTTAAAACAATGCCCCCTGAAAATCGTAGGTTCCCCCCCCCCCCATGAGCCGCCCCTAATTGCGCCCCTGGTATTTACAGGCAAGAAGAATAAAATGATTTGCTAGTATAATTGTATTCAGTTTGATGCATACATAAGCTAAACTTTAAAACGTTGCTTTTTTATTTGTCACGAATGTTTACATAACAAACCGTTTATAATTTATATGTAATTTCTGTCGGTCTTCATAGCAATGGAAAGATTACAAATTAAGCTGGATTCCAGCGGATTATGACGACATCAAGATTCTACGAGTCCCACCGTTAATGATATGGCTTCCGGATATTGTACTCTACAATAAGTAAGTCCGTCGTAAACTTATTTTCCGATACAGCATATTTGAGTCAGATGTTCGGATAAAATATTATGTAATCATGACATTATGTAAGTAATTGCAGATTAATATCAACCAGTCATTGTAAACCATGTTATCCTACCAAGTGTTATCAAGCTTTCACCTGAAAAAAGTTTCCAAAACACTTTTCGGATAAAATATTATGTAATCATGACATTATGTAAGTAATTGCAGATTAATATCAACCAGTCATTGTAAACCATGTTATCCTACCAAGTGTTATCAAGCTTTCACCTGAAAAAAGTTTCCAAAACACTTTTCGATGTGCCCCCCCCCCCCGCCACCTTACTCGAATGCGTATCATATGCACGGCCATGGCTGCTTTCTCGTCACGAGAACTCTACAGTAAAGGGACAATACAGGACCAATAGGACCGACAGGACCGACAGAACCGACAGGACCGACAGGACCGACAGGACCAACAGGACATGGAATCGGAGTTATAATTTTATATTAACTAAGTGACTAAAAAAATACCCCACGTGATAAGGTCATATTGCCGTTGCTGCCGCATAAATAAGCCAGTAATTTTCAGTCACTGTGTTCTTCTTAAGCTTGTTGAAAGTCTGCTCTGAACGTGACGATAGTTCCCCTTTAAAGAGCGAACATGGTGACTTTGTTTCTCAAAATATGTATGATCATTTTTAGAACACAACCTTTAACTGGATTTGATTGGATGTTTTTTTACAGTGCTGATGGCAAATACGAAGTCACATTAATGACGAAGGCCCTGGTGTATGAAGACGGCACAATTTATTGGCTTCCTCCGGCCATTTACAAGAGTTCTTGCAAAATAGACGTGCAGTACTTCCCGTTCGACCAGCAGGAATGCATCATGAAATTCGGCTCCTGGACGTACGATGGATTACTGATAGATCTCATGCCTCTAGGTGGACCCGACGTGGACCTGGAGGACTACTGGCAGAGTGGAGAGTGGTACATCATCGGTACGCCGGGTACCAAGAATACAGTGAAATACCCGTGCTGTGATGAGATCTACACGGATATAACGTTTAATATGATCATCAGGAGGAAGCCTTTGTTCTACACAGTTAATCTTATTCTTCCATGCGTGCTCATTTCGTTCCTTACCGTGCTGGTCTTCTATCTACCCTCAGATTCTGGTGAGAAGATTACCCTATGTATCTCGGTGCTTCTAGCCCTCACTGTGTTCCTTCTCCTGATCGCTGAGATTATTCCCCCTACCTCGCTACTCATACCGCTCATCGGTAGATATCTTCTCTTCACAATGGTACTAGTGACGTTGTCAATCGTTATCACGGTCATCGTCTTAAACATCCACTATCGTGCCCCAAGCACACACATCATGCAGCCGTGGGTGCGCAAAGTCTTTCTGGAAATCCTGCCACCACTGTTGTACATGAAACGTCCACAGCATTACCCCAACAAGAAGACAAAGAACAATCAAAGAGACCCGAATTATTTCGAGCTGAAAGAAGTCATCCATAAAGAAGGAGAATCAACACGAAGTAACGGCAGGGACATATACGACAATCATCACTCGGGTTTCAAACTAAGGACACTGTCTGATGACGTGGCCGGTAGTGATGGAGAGTCATCAAAATCGTCTGGCGGGAACCGTTTTTCGAAGGAGTTTAAACAAGCTGTGGATGGTGTTCGGTTTATTGCGACACACTTGAAAACCGAAGAAGATTACAATAGGGTAACGTATTGCTACTCATTAATTGGTTGTCCATATGTATCTGTATATATCACTCTTTTATTATTTCACTGTAGCTTGGTTTTAAAATGTTCCCCGTCTCGACCCACTTTCCTTTTGTGATTTGATATTTTTGTCACTTCGTCTCATTCTCTTCGGTTACCATACCAGGTAGTTGGAAAATGCTTCATTTTAATATTATGGCTAGAGAAGCTGTCACTAAGTATCCTGTTCCTAAGTGTGACTACGTAGTTCCAACTTAAACCATGCCCATTTCGCACGTGCTGGCTCCAACGAATTAGTTTATACTGACAGGTTGCAGACATTCACACATTCACTAACTGATTGCCCTGTTGTCGATTCAATTCGTCATTATTCTCCTATGATTTATGTTCTCACGTCATATGCACTACAAAAATAGCTACGGCGAGACAAAACAAGTACTTAACACGGACCTTAATGTCATTCCTATTCACAAAATTCGAATGAAGAATATTTCCAAAATAGTCTGTTTCTTATGATGGTGTGAACTGTCTCGGTGTAAGCCATTATAACAATTATAGCCTCATTAAAATAATTAACACTGACACTAACTTAACATTCATTTCTCTTTTTGTGTAGATGACAGAAGATTGGAAATACGTTGCCACGGTGATTGATAGGATCTTTTTGTGGGTTTTCCTCATCTGTGTGATCTGTGGTACCAGCGGTATAATCCTGTCCGCACCTCTTATATTTGAGCCAGTGGTTGAACAAGACGACAGTATAGGTACCTGATTGACAGTTACGCGGTGCATTGTTGGTTGGTTGGTAACGAAACAAATGCTAAACATACGCGAAGATGATACAGCTACTGCTCTGGTAACCAACAGAATGTGTGCAGCATTACTCAAGAGTGGAATCAGTGTTGGAAATTTGTCATGCATTTCCGGATTGTGTTTTGTGATGCAAACATTTGAAGTGGGAAAATGTTGCAGATCTCCGGTATAGCAAAACTACAGACCAGCCATAGTCAGTGTGATTGAACACTGAAAGTAAACTTATTTTGGGACATATCTTGTGGGAGCAGCTCCACATACCTTTCCGCCATCTATGGAGCCACAAAATTGTGTATATAATACAATTGACTTGGTGCTTATACCACAGTTTGCTGGCGATTACAAATCACACCTTCTTTTCTTCCAACGGTTGTACCAACCGTCAACAATCGTCAACAAGTTGGTAGAGCACACGTGCTGTTGGAATATTATTAGAGTTAGCGAGTATTTCAGTTCTTGTGATGAATGTGAATTAGGAATTCTACGTACGGATCAATTCTACTGTCAAATTTTGCACCGATTGAGCATGGATACCACATATGCAAAGCTAGTTTTCTCTGGTCGATTCTTTGGAATGCAGTATTTAAAAATCTCTTTAACAAAAGTAGATTTTTAAAACACTTCACAGGCAAAGTTTCTGTCCACTACTCGAATCGATTGGTACGGCACCCTCACTTTGGGTGCCGATATTGACGAATGTGATAGTAACGTAATGATTCCGAAAGATAATACAAAATAGCTGATGCAGATTGTTTGGCTCACTAGTTTAAATTGTTTGTTTGCCGGCAGCTTTCGTGGATTAGGCCATAGAAACTATATACTACATACAAACAAATAAAAGCATTGACTTGAATAACTTATATAATTGCCTTTCATCATCGCATACTCACTGCCAATGTCACTTGATGCACAATATATAAAGGTCCGTGCTGGGTTTAAGACAGTGTCATTCCCGCGTGTGTTGTAATACTGCTGGCAGAAAGAGGTAACCTGTTAGCTCTGGCAAAACAACGCACAAGGCAGTAATAACTGGCAAATCAACTCATTTACAGCCGACTTCTGGGCCGCTTGGAAAGTATGTGTGCATTTCTTCTCCAATGGCGCCGTCCTTCTTCATTGGCGCCCTCTGTTGTTGGCGTCATCGGAAGTCGGCAGGATATTGACAACACAAGTTACACGTTGAAAGTAATACTTGTGTAGTCCTATTATTTTCCCATAAATCCTTGTGTACATTAACCTTAGAGTAATTAAACAAATGTATTGATATGGGGTTTTTTTTATGTATAAAGGTACATTTGCAATATGAGTGAATTCTTACGTGGCAGGACCCACGATAATTTTTGTAGTATTTAAAAAAGGTGTGTTATTTTTGCGGGTGCAGTATGGAGCCCTGTGGTGTGTGGTAAAGATGGTTTGGTCAATCAGTGTGCATCACATAAAATACACGTATTTACGAATCATTCAGTGAAGGGTACCGGTAAGTGATTGCACATGACTGTAGAAATGTGTTTTTCGATAGACCATTTCACCAGCATTTCATTGGATGGAAAGCACAAGTGTTGGGCAGAATGGCGGGTGTTGTTTGTCCTCAACTCCATTTATCAACTTTCACACAAACGTGTGTTTATTCGTTGTCGCTGTCGTTTGGATTACGCGATATAGTAACCTGGCTAGACGTTGTTTGCTTTCACAGAGAAGAGTGCGTATTCTCAAATCAAATTTACTTGGATTATTTCGGATTTTATACAGAGAACAAAACACGCCGATCGGCTGAATCATGTACCCATGTACGTTTACAACATACATACATCATGGATACTTTTATTTTGAGGGCCTCAAGGACTTCAACGTGTTTGATGCAATGACACGTCACGCTCACTTCACATTTTTGCCCAATTTCAGCATAAATTTGCGAGTAAACCTGAGAATACGCCCTAATTATTAATGTTTGGGCAATTCATTGCTTACACACAAACTAAACCAGGACAAATCTTATCCCACTTTGAATGTATTTAAGCATGTCTTTTAGTTTTTAGCATGTCTTTCGGGTCAAATTCCTGTAATATTCTAATGATGTTTATTCATGTAAATACGAAGCAGGGTCTTCAATCGGAGAAAGAGTGTGGACATTATAATTTCATTTTGTAATAATGTTTATACGGGTTTGTGGGCAATCAATTATATAGCACAGGTTGATGGCTCGGAATGTGATGCCGTTTTAAGTAGTCGCTTCACAATAACCTCATGTATTCTTATGATAATTAAAAACAAAATGTTTAACAATATTTCAGAGGAAAATGTAGCAATTATAGTAAAGTTACATTTACCGCCTAAGAAACTGGGTTCCTAACCTTGATTAAGAAAGAGCCTCGCAGTTAAGAAAGATGCATATTGTTTTGTATTGTTAATGAATAAATGTATTCAAACTAAATCACAGAGGACATCGAATAGGCCTATGACTTATCTGGACAGCTTAAGAAAACGATATACATCAGTTCCTTCCAATCGCTACGGCGATTCAAATGGGGGTTGCGATAGGCTGAAAAAAACCTCAAGCGTCCCAACCCTAGAGTGGACAAGATGTCGTATTTCCAAGGTCATTAAAGTTCAGAACGCACCCATAAAAAGCTCAATGTAAAATGAGATTTGAGACAGAACCGTAGAAAAAATAAAAGTAAAGAAAGCTTGCGGAAATGCCATGTAAACATTTCTAATGGAGTTGAGGGCTTTTGAGAATTAACCAACGGTTTTTTTGGTTGTTTTTGTGAGTTTTGTTTAGAATCACAAAAGTAATTAGAGATTATTTATTGAAACGATGCCACCACAAATCTACATTATACCAAAAAAGTCTCCGGTTTCTGGTCATAGGTCAACTTCAAAATCTTGTTTCAATACATGTTAATATGTATACACAGCTATTGCAACATACCAAATTTCCCAAACACAAGTATGGTGGTTAAGAGAGGCCACACGTTCATACCCCCCCCCCCCCATGTGAAAAGTTGTTTAAAACACAAAGCGGCAGAATTCCAATCGATCCAGCAATTTTGGCTCCAATTGCACATCGTTTCATAGCAACAAAAGAAGAAAACTAACAATGTGGACGCACGGGTCTGAGGCGATACGTGCGGAGACCAGAAACCGCAGACTTGTTTTGTTTGCCTTACTTCAAGCTCACAATTTTTTTTTGTTTTAATATATTAATTTTTAACAAATGCTGTTGCAAACCAAAAGAACTGAAGTATAAATGCAAAACAAAAGTAGTAAGTACCCTCACGTTTTGACTATAAGAGAGTCTTCCGCAAAGGCTGTCATGACAAGGTAAACTCACACACTTTTAGTTTTTGAGTTGATGACATATCATGTCAAAGTACGAAATTTACCTGGCTGGAAACGTCTTCCAAAAGTAGAATATAAAGTTCTACACATTATCCTTGACAAATTTGTCATTTTCTTGAACTTTTTGAAGAGAAAACTAAGTCGCATTATTGATTGTAGACAAGTGTTGCACGCGGAGACAGCCTGGTACATGGTATCTGCACTTGAGCAACATGCATACAATGCGTGGAGCCAGTCTGCGCTGCTGTCAGTTGCAAGAATACTGCTGGAGACACGTCAATGATTTCGCAGCATCCATTTTTAACAGAAACAACATTTCATGGAATTTAAGACTTAATGTCCTTTTAAGCTCAATACAAAAAATGTTGTGTAAGACAAACATAATTTTCAGACCACTGAATAATAACAAATAAAACCCTGAGAGGGACATAATTCTTCAATGCCTTGTACCAGTGCCCATTTAGGGATCTAAGACTGTAAAGGTGTTATATGTCATATCCTCTATACAATAAATCCTTCATATAATGCAGTCATGTCTTTAAACAGTGTTATATTGCGTCTAACGGTATTTAATTGTTAACTTTCTCAAATACATTTATACAGTTGAATATTTGCAAGTGTAATATATGGTTTATCAAAATAAAAACTAATGCCTGTTTGACTATTTTATGCCTCACATATAATAATCCTTTTTGTTGGTAAATACTTGTTGATTGTATAGCCTATCCTTGCAGTTCTTGTTATCTAAATTACTTAAACTTTATTTTACATTAACAGTGTTATTTGAGATCGCATTGAATTGTACGTGCCCTTATTCTAACCTCGGCTATGTGGATGGAAAAAATAATTCGGAATAAAGGCATACAACCAAGGTGGAACCTTTTACAATGGTCTTGTGGCCATAGGAGTAAATAATACCCAAGCTCGTAGCTAAGAATTTGAACCAGCAGAATGTGAAGGGGCACAGATATTGGCTTTGTCCTCAATGACTTCATAACATTTCAGTGGCCGTCTTGTCGCACTGCGGTCTGCGCGGAGAGCACGGCCCCGGCCCCAGCCTTCATACGAGTCTGATGGGTACACCGTTAGTAATTACCTGAACAGAAACTAAGCGAATTAATATCATCTTAAAGCTGATTTAGTTTAATACTATGGTAATGGTTCCAAACATCCTGAGGAGATATCTTTAATCTTGTCATGTTCGAGAAAGTGTGAAACGTTTCAAATCTGAAACGGAAGATCAGATATAAATGAATACAACAAATGAACACAAACAATAATTAAACTGAAACTGTCACATGTTGGTTTCTATTTCTAGTAAAGTGTGAATGCATTGATAAACATTTTACTAAAAGTAAATAACTGCCTTTAACCGAAACTGAATAACTGCACAAACGTTGATACTATCATGTGAACCTTTGCCCACACTGAAATTAATTTCTCTTGAGGGCTCCCTTTCTTCTTGTTCAAAGGTCAAAAACAGGAACATCGAATAAGACAGGAAGTGAACAATCGTTCATTAGAAACAAAATATGTAACTTGACACTGGTCAGCCAGTGTAAATTATTTTACTTGTGAAGTACCGTATTTTTACAAAAAGGAAATTGAAAAAATGGGCCAAGAAGTGAAGGTTAGGGCAATTACAAGATAATTATTTATATAACGATTTCTTTGTGTGTGTGATTTTAATTTTATTTTCATTTCGGTCTAAAAGCCACTATTGGTCTACACATTTAATATTCTACGAACACAAATTGATCACAGTTTTTATATAAAACTTACTTGGTTTAAAGTTGATAACGGCATCCCTTGAAATATTTCTGAAAAGCTAAATAGGCTAAATAATTTCCCAAATAAGTATTCGACTTCAGGAGACAAATAATACATTTCCACAATTACATTTTTATCGTTAACAAATTAGGTCAACCACTGCAGAAGAGTACCTAACATCAGTTTGGTGTTTCGACAACTACACGAACTGACATTTTATTTAAAGTCTTGTATTTATAACGATGTGTGGATGCGCTTTACTGAAAGGGAATCCGCTGTATGTGCACCGTAGCCCCTCCGCCGAGTTCACGGTATTTCACGGCGCCATTTTATATAGCCGCAGTTCTGTCACTTGAAGGATTAAACAACGGTATTTTAAAATACAAATCTAAAATGCCTCCAGTTACATCAAATCCTCTCGCCCACATTCAACTGGCAAATCTTTTTTATGTTTTTCAACATTATTCTGGACTTAATCTGCCTGAAGCAGAGAAATTTATTCGTCGGCCATTTTGAGAGTTATTCATAGAGGGAAACTCTCCCCAGGTAACTAAATGAAAACAATAGCGCTCTTCAGTACCTGTCCCCGCCCCTCCCCCATAAGCTATAGATGAGTGTTATTACTAAATCATTCCAAATATTTGAGCAGTTTTCTGCAGGTATAATCAGGGAGCCATTGCTCTATGAACTTGATAGACAGTCAGCGTTGAATGTTGACTTGTATGGTTATATAATGGGATTCAAAATGGCGGCCGGTGATTTCACGCTTCATCGGCCAGTCAGCGTCAACATAAGCCACGCCTCCTTCACATGGAGTGGTTCAAATGTATTTATTCTAACGTTCAAAAAATCATTGCCCACTTTTCCTTGTTAGAATTTCTGAAGAAAACGTTAACTTTTATAGTTGATCATGATGTATGTGTTGCAAAAGATTGAAATTGTACTAATGGCTACCATTTCAGCAATAGCATCGCATTGAAATCGTGAAAAACGAAAACTTTAATTACACAATGAATTATATTTTTTCCTTGGAGCCACTGTCAATATATACGCGGGCGTATGACGTAGCTACTTACGAAGAGTATAGAGATCAGTGGATCAATAGTACACTCCCTTTACCGGCATTGCCCGTTACCTAACAGTAAATTAGACTAAAGAGCGCCCTCATGAGCTATACATATTGAATGGAAGTTACAACATAGGTTTATGACAAAATTGCTTAATTTCATTGAATCATGATTACACAACTAGCCCGTGAACGTTTCAGCTTATAACGTTGTATATTAATATTGTCTATCGCAAACACGAACTTTATATTCATTCTTATATGTAATTGTGATTAGATTAACATATTCAGTTGGAAGTTGTTTTGTTTACTAATTTTACTGAAATGGTAACCACTCCCTCATGAAAATTTCAGGAGATGTCTGATGCCATCATCACCTTTATATTAAGCATGTTTTATGTCTAACTGTTATGAACTGGTTTTTTCTGTAAGATGAAAGCACTTCAGGGGGAATCATTTTTCAGGATGGTTGATACTAAGTGATAGTTACATTATATGTAAACTGTGATCATATAATTATGTTTTGAGAATAATGTTGAACCTTCCCTTTAAAAAAACTCAATTGAAACGTATTTTTAATAAAGATTTGTTGTAACATACTCTTAAAGTAAGTTAAACGTTCTTCCGTCACTTTTTATAGTAATATATATATGAAGTGTTATTGGAAAGTTTACAAACAAAGCATGTGTCAGGGCATATTATTCCCTATTTGGACTGATTATACAGTGCTATACACACGTCGGTGTAGGGCAAAATTTACTGAATTGGATTGTTTTCGTTTGTTCATTTTTATTCAACTATTTTCTTTATCCTGATTCGGTATTTGCTACTTTAGATTTTTATTTTATTTTGTTTTTGGGGGGGGTTGTTTGTTTGTTTGTTTTTTACCAATTTAATGGTATAGTTTACGATCGCCAAGATTTTCATGTTACTTTGAACTTTCAAAGTTATTGATATTTATGCCTGTGCATAGAGACGCATAATGTCATATTGTAATTTGTCTGTAAACCGCCGGCGGTATAGTTTCTGCTTTTTGATAATTTTTTAATGTGTTAATCCAAATATGAGTTGGCATAAAATATAACAGTTTACAATACTAAACGCAATGAAAAAACGCCAAGATATTTTCAGTTAAAACGTTATTTGAAACAGTGATATAGAAATAAGTGTAGTTTTTTTTTATTGATTTCAGTCAGCGTTAAGGATTTATAACAAACGAAGAACTACACATATGAAACTACAGTTTAGCAAAATAATATTTCGCATGCCAACACTTTCTATATATTGAATTAAATATGAGTGACTAAAACCGGTTCTTTTTCTGTTCTTTCTTTGTGTTCTTGCATTATATTATAAGAAAAATGTTGACCTTGCCATTTCCGTCAAAGGACATTGCAGGCGGCGATTTGTTTCTGCATTTCAGAATTACCATTGTAACTCACCCATATTTATGCATTTAGACTCGGTTCTGCATTTCAGAATTACCATTGTACACTCACCCATATTTATGCATTTAGACTCGGTTCTGCATTTCAGAATTACCATTGTACATTCACCCATATTTATGCATTTAGACTCGGTTCTGCATTTCAGAATTACCATTGTACACTCACCCATATTTATGCATTTAGACTCGGTTCTGCATTTCAGAATTACCATTGTACACTCACCCATATTTATGCATTTAGACTCGGTTCTGCATTTCAGAATTACCATTGTACATTCACCCATATTTATGCATTTAGACTCGGTTCTGCATTTCAGAATTACCATTGTACACTCACCCATATTTATGCATTTAGACTCGGTTCATTTGAGA
Organism: Zoroaster sp. YZ-2022; assembly: GCA_029582265.1. Taxonomy (NCBI): domain Eukaryota; kingdom Metazoa; phylum Echinodermata; class Asteroidea; order Forcipulatida; family Zoroasteridae; genus Zoroaster; species Zoroaster sp. YZ-2022. The sequence continues at coordinate 14,055,563 of CM055834.1, read as the reverse complement.
TTTGTGTTGGTAAATTTACCAACCCCCGCCCCCACTATAAAAAATCCTGGTTATACGCCACTGTGCAAGATAACCCTGTAATGATACTCAGATTCTTGTTTTGTACTTTCAAGTGTTTGACATTGGAATTACAATCAAGAAATTGGATACAAAGAAAGAAGTTCTGCAAAAGATAGGTCTTGGTGACTTTCAGAACTCACAACAAAAGTAGTCATCGGAAAACTGACTTAATTTTGTTAAGAGCGCATTTGAATACTCTTTAAGATGAAATTGATTGGCCATAAACGAAAGCGAACATGAAACACTTCTACAAAATCCTCTGCGCATCGATGATTGGTAATTTGACTGTACAATTTGAAACATCCAATTTCAGGATGAGATAATTGAATTCATGAATGCCGAAAAAACGAAATAGAACTAATAAACGCAGTTATGAATAACAGGAACGAAATAATGACTGCTTGAATTTGAATGTTCTTAAACGAAAATGAACAAAATTGTTGTAATTAAAACAAATAATAATAATAATTATGAATTGTCTGGAATTCGAACTCAGTACTTTTCACACGAAAGGCGAGCTTGTTAACCGCTATGCTACCAAGCCATTCAAACACTAAACTGAACTAATTATACAAGTTCCTTTTTAAAACAGCTTTTAAGCCAATAACAATTCAGGATCGCTTGCGGGCATGTAATTTATAGCATGTAGCGGTGGTTCTTGAGAATACTATGGGTGCCAGCGATATAGGTTATTGGCCGTTATTGCCGGGTAGTCACATCACATAATGAAAACAACACAGAATACATGCACTCAGACAATTGTGTTTCGTTTTGCTAAAATTTATTTTCATTATTGTATAAGTGATAAACACACCATGTTGTAAGGAAGAAAGAACAACCCGCATTCAGTCGATAGATTCCTCCGTGGAAGGTTTTCTTTTTGTTCATTATTGTAAATTTTTTCTAATTATTGGCATATAAGCGTAACGTAAACAACGTCTAATAATATGAGTGTTCAAATGTTTTAGTAAAAGCATTTCATTCATGAGGTAATTAGCACTCATTGTTAATCAACATTGCTATGGTTTGGTTCAATGACTTCCGACTAACGCTCTCCGAACAAAGACATTGACAAAATAAAGATACCGCCAATATATGCCGAGATTGCTCAGTTGGTAGAGCGACTGCGCTTTAACCGTAAGTTGTAGGTTCAAATCCCACTCTGGTTAAATTGTCTTTGTTCACACCACTACATCACTAAATCGCAATACTATGAACTTAATCCAAAACAAAACCAACCACGGACAAGTTTGTAGTCAGTCGTTAACTGCATATACTATATTACGATAATTAGCCTATACCTCGTGTGATCTAAAAGTATTGACAGAAACCATTCATTATTTTTAAGAAAACTATAGACATTATTTTGATCTACAAATGTTTCCCTCGAGATTTTACAAAGGACAAAAACACACCTTATTGACCCGCATACACCAAAAACTGTGCCTGCAGTTGTAATATTGATATAATAACAGATATGTCATTAAAAGCTCCCAAATAGTATTATACATATTAAATCATCGAATAATTCATGACGATATCATTATAAAAACCGCATCCTCTCTGAGTGATCCACCATTGCCGCTTCCCAAAATTAGCATCACAATAGCTGACCATGCTCATTGGCAATTATAGACATGCAGTGGCTTCTGAATAGTGCCCTCTGAGCAAAGGTACTAACAATTATTTGAGGAAACTTCCTACAGAGAGGGTGGATAGCTCACGGTGGTAAAGCGCTGGCGTGGTAATTTGTAGGTCGCGGGTTCAACCACTTCAATAAAGCTTTCTTTATTCACTCACGAAAATTGTATTTAATGGGAAGGTACAACAATCATAATTACCAGATTATCAAATTAACTAAAGTTTTATCTAAAACCCTACTTTGTCTCTCTCTCTCTCGTAAGCAACTGTAAATCAAATGTCAAGGTCCACATCTGACAGCCATTGTGTCACAGTCGGGTCACAGCTGGCCAGGCGAACGACGCCACCAGTATGCTTTGCGGTCTGATCAGCAGCCCCACAGTCACACTCAGGTGTTTGCTTCATACCTTACTTACTTATTTACCTTACTTCATTACCTTACAATGATCAATCATCCCGATAAATGAATCCTCTGAATAGCTTATATCTTAGAGAATCAGAAAACGTCAGCACCTTTTACAGGTTTTTGTTATGATGTATTGCTTAAAACAGAGGGTTAACAATGAACTTACATTACCAAATACCAAATGTTGTAGCTTCCATTCAAAAAGTTATATTAATTTTGTAGAAAACCAGTAGAATATTGTAGAAAATTCAGACCTCAAATCCACCTCGAACTGAATCCTATAGCAACACAATAATTGCTTATAATCCTTGCAAACCAAATGTGATTGTGAGTACGAGTAGGTCTAAACAAGTACGATCATGCAGGTGAACCAAGTACAATAATGGATGTGAACTGTGTTCACGTTTAGGTACAGGTCTGTTCAAACTCGTGTATCAAAGCCAACCAGAGAAAATTGTCAAATGTTGGCCAATTTGTACATCATTTTATTTGGAGCGTCAAAGAGCGGCCACAATTTAGTTGGTGTCACCAACAGAGAATGACACCTTTTCAGTCTGTGAAAACTTTGTTTCGAGCGCCCTCTACCGGCTGCACGAAGTTAACTATTTGTCTTCTTCTTTTCACCACAAAATTGCTATATCAGAGGTGGATCCAGTAAATCCCTCTTGCGCAAATCGAATTCTCGTACCACACAATACCACTGCTATTTCACAAACACTCCCAATTATACAAATAAACGTTATTAATTAAGTTATATTTTTACACAACATAGAAACAACTTCAACTTTTTTACAAACATCCCGTCACTGCAGCATTTAACAATAAAACCCGATTTTAAGGGAAGATACAACATTGGTAAGGTAGGAAAAAACTTCTCCGTGGGTATGCTTTCTTTCTTTGAATCATGGTTCATATTTAACAGCCAACCTGTGAATGTTTCAGTTCAATGTGGAGTCTAAGTCATGGAAAAGTGTGAAAAAGCATTCACAAAGTTGTCATCTAGGATGTTGTTGTAAATATTGTATCGTGTTTTCTCTGAAATGAGAGCACTTCAAACATAATTATTAGTTCAGGATGGTTGGCACTATTAACAAATTCATATCAAGTTAGCTTTCAGATAATAATTTTGTAGGTGATTTTGCAGGTAATAACCAATGTTGCAGCTTCGCTTTACCTTAGGTGTATTGCGTTTCAATTAAAAAACAACTTGAGCAGAATATCGTAAAACCTCACATCATTAAAAGACGCTGCAAAATGTTTTGAATAAATTAAAATGGCAGTATACACGATTTGTAAGTTTGCCATACGTTGTGATGATGGATGTGATAAACACGGATGGATGTGATAAAGGTGGTGAATACGTAACACGTTACATCCACTCTATTATATTGACTGGATAGAAGATCATGTGATTCCATTCAAAGCCACTGGAAGCCATGTTGGTCCTCCCACAAACCACGTTTAACTATATGTGTTCCTTTGTGAATTCATTTTGTGTTATTTTGTTTAGTGGAGTACCAACATGGCCCTGTGGCCTTTATTTGTTAGATACTATGAGCAACCCTCTTTCTAGTCATAATAATCATAGAGATCAGTGGTTACGTTGCTTATAACAAAAATAGCGCCCTCAGTCAATACAACAAGCTTTATTCTTGTTGAGGGCGTTGCTGGCACCATAAGTTGTCTGCTATTGTATCCCAGGTTAAATATGTTGCCTATCATGGACAGAATATCATGGCCAGAGATATCAATAAAAGGCGCATTGAATATAAATGGCCGTTATATAGTCTATAGACCAAGCAATTACCATCATAAACATCTTTGTTTGAAACGCTTTCTTTTTTGAAAAGAAATTTGAAAGGAAAAGATCACATTGTGATCACATTCACATTGTGATCTTTCCCTCAGTGAGAATTTGTCATTCCTTTTGTTATCACAAATGTTTCATGAATATTTAAAGGAATTACAAATCTCTCAAGGTATTCGATACAAAGTCTATCCCTTTGTATCAAGGGTTCAAATCCATCGTGAACATTGCAGGGATGAAGTCAGGCGTAGGGTCCGGAACCAACCCAAAGGCCCCAGAATTTTAAAGATTATAGAAGCCTTGTGATTAAATCTAAGGTAGCCTATATTTCTAAACATAAAATTACGAGGAATTGTTAAGTATCCTAGTCTATATTAAGGGTACAGAGAATTGATGCAAATATATGACATTTTTTGTTCTATATACAAGTGGGAAAATTACCATGGTAATGATTCCATTGCTCATCCCCATCAAAAAATTATAGGAGATATATATACCTTTTGATATTGCTCGTGATTAGTATTGTAGGCGCTTTGATTTAGTTGTACATATCCATTGACATTTGGAGCAAACCGATTGTTAATAAATGTTAACACATATTGCTCTACACGTCGGTGTAGGGCAAAATTAAATCAATCGTTTATCTCCCGACGCAAGAATTTCACCAACCTATATATATCGCGGAACCCGCTGCTATATGCGATTTTAGCCGGCCAATTGTCATCGGGAAAAGCTCGGTGGTCGAGAGGTTAAGACGTCTGCACTATTAAGCAGGAGGTCGTGGGTTCGAATCCCGCCCGAGTCGCCTGTGTAGTTTTTTCACAGACACTCGGAAAGCACCGAGTATACAGTGCTATACACACGTCGGTGTAGGGCAAAATTAAATCAATTACATATGAACAAATTTTCCTTGAAGCATGAGCACGTATTAACATATTATAGTCCTTGAAACATGGGCACGTTTTGCCCTCAAACATAGAAATATACATGCACATAAATAGCGACATTTTGCAAATCGTGCATACAGCCTTTCAATGTTAATTTTATTAAAATCGAATAATTATTCTTAATTCACTATGAAAGACATTTAAAAGAGTCAAACAAACCATGTTGTATACATAGGTTATGTCTTTGCTTCCGTGACATATAACAGGCGATTCCTTTTTTAGTTATTAATAATAACAATAACAGCATTATGACAATATAATCAAGTCCTTTTTCGACAACAATTGGCCTACTTGCCGCCAAAATATTGAGAAAACTGTCTGACCAACTGAAGCTCGACTATTTGCAATTTCGGGCTGTCAGGAAAGGAAAGTTACCACCCTTTCAATTAATTGTTTCATTCATTATTTATAAATGTACCCACTTAACACAGGGGCGGATCCAGAATTGCAGAGGGAGACCCACTTTAAAAAGAAAAAGCAAAATCTCCGATTTGTCTTTTTCATAATAACTATTCGCACGTGGCTCTACTGTTATGTTTTGTTTTATGTTTTCTGTTTTACCTTTTCATTTATTAAGATGGACGAAGTTGGATAGCACGCCCGTTTGAGCAATTCCCTAGATCCGCCACTGTTAACAACGTTCAAGTTTGACCTCTCATTTTCTATAACTTTAAAACACACAGCTTTGCGTTATGCCATTTCCTCAAACCAATGGAATAAAATGGGCATCTTCAAATCCTTATGCTTACACAAGACATCTCTTAATTGAAAGACTATTCACCCTTTCCTTACATCGAAAGAACTATTTTATAACCTCATTTTCCAAAGTTTGGGGCCGTGCCAAAGAGGATGATAGTAACCAGAAGAGTAGCGATGCTGAAGATGACGAGACAGAGTCGGTCTACCACCATCGCTGCAAACTTCCAATCGGATATCACCGCGTCTTCGGTTTCCTTCTTCCTGTATTTGTTTGTAATAAACCTCAACTCATCCAAAACAGGTCCCCTATTAATGCACCTGCACTCCTTGTGATCTTGCGACAGCATGGGTTCCACTTCCCCTCCTTCACCAGCGTAGTTGGCGTACTTCACCCCGATCACGTCCGTTGAATTCAGGTATCCCTGGCAGTTGCCCGGTCTGATACCATTCCTGATCGCCTGGGGACCGAGCCCAGCGGCACGATTGCGTAGTGGGGATCGTTCCATGAGTTCAATGTCCTTTTTGTGTTGGCCGGTCACGTGCTGTGGCATACATGGAACGCAGATTTCGCGACCCGGACGGCTCATTCGCAGCAACCATGGTAGGTATTCCAACAGGATGCAGCGTAACTGGTTAACGTATCAGAACAAAATACAAGTGGATAAATCCTGTCTGTGGAGTCAAGTCTATTATTAAAAAGATACGTTCAGGAATTCTTATTAGGCCTGTAGTGACCTCCGTATATGCAGTCTGCAGAACCCTTAACTTTTTAAGACACACCCCCTTCCTCTCGCCAAAGGCTAAATGCCATTTTAAATTTGTGTTATACAGCGATGAGCTTTATGCATATTTTTGCTATGCTGACGCAAAAGGGCCTGGGGTATGCAGATGGGATATCGACCTGAGTAACCGTCATCAAACTGCACATTGGCAGTAACAAAATGTCACCATTTGGCCATCGTGTTAACAGATAACAATTTGCTTGAGTGCAGATTCGTACACGTACAAGCTACATGAACTAGAAGCGGTGTTGCTGTACATGCGTAATATGGGCGTTTCGCTTTTCATCAGTCAATAAAACTGATCACATTTAAATTTGGCGCTTTGTTCGCCCCCCAAAAACATAAATAAATAAATAACCTTACCCATCCGTGCATGACGTGCGTATCGGGATTACGAAAGTGCAGATTCAAACTAACCACTGTGCACGTCACGGATAGCGCCACCAGGACTAGAACACATGTGAAGTATTTGGCTATTCAGAGAAACAAAAATACCATAGGTTATTGGTTGGTTACCAATTCAGTTTGTTAACAGTGGTTAGGGGCCACTGAGGACTGAGCAAACACCTGTTACACTAAAGACAATTCATGTTTTAACAGTATAACACTGTCACATCCCAACTATAGTACGCAGTCCCAACTATAATCGAGACAGGCCCAACTGTATGTAGTGTTGTCGCAGTGTTGTAGGTCGAACTATAATTGGGACAGGCCCATAGTTGGGCCAAATACCATAGTTAAAAACATTATAGTGGCTTTTGTCAAAATATGGCGCCATAATAAAGAGAATAAATGGATTTTTGTGATAGAAAAAAGAGAAAACAATTACCAAGTTTATAAATTATAGAAGATTTAAGGCTTTGCATGGTGAAGTACTGATATCGTTTCGGTTTGCGGTAACACCATGTGTTTATCTCAACTATCGCTAAGTAAGGTACAGTGTTCTGAAAATGTTCTGTCGCTATAAAGTGAGAACGTGGTTCAGGGAGAACCATGGGGTCTTCTCGGGGTCTCCCCATATTTCGATTAGTATGGTCTAATCATCGTTTCGATTAGCACGCTCTAATCATAACATTTCCAAATCTAGACTTGTATAGATCTATGCAAGCCGTCTGCGTAACTTGCTATATGAATATCACAGATCGGTAATGATCTGCGCGCAGTTGCATTTACAACAGGCAATTGTTGGACAATTGTATTTTTAGCGAATTAGGTTAATAGCGAATAATGCTATTCGAGAGCGAACACTGGTGTGTCACCGTCCCTTCCCCAACCATAGAATTGTAACGTTGTTAACTCATCATTTTAAGGTTTTACATGTCATCGTGTTAAATCAGAAAATCTTAACAACGTTCACGAGACCATTGGAATTAACTTTCTCAGGCCAAAGCCATCTTTATTTGGTACCCCAAAGGCAAGAACATGATCATAGCACTGACCGATCTAGCTTACTACATATTTAATCACCTCATAAAGGGTGTCAGCTTATTTGCCTCAATGGCCTTTTTGTGGATATTCTGAATTCAAATAATTGCTGCGTAACTCCCTCCGGGGAAGCACGTGTACTGTAGCTGTCTCAGCAAAACCACTAATTAGTGCATAACTCGCTCAAAAAAAATTAATTTACCCCCATCCTTCCAGATAAGCCTATTCCATTGCATTTCAAATCAGTTCAAGGGATAAACTTAGAAAATACTACTCCCATTTTTTTTTGCCAATATACCGCATGTTTATTCACTTATCTGCTGTATCCAGTATGCAGTCTTGGTCTGTAATTTCATTGCCAAACGCAATGAAATTATGGTAATTAGTCTGATAACTTCATTAAATTCAACTCTTTATAGACCTGAACATTGGAATACTCCCCAAGGACATTCATGAATGTTGTCAAACAGTTTCAAGCCTAATAGAAGTCAACTTCACTAATTTTTGTATTAATTTTTTTTTAAATCACCCGTACTGCAGCTACAGTACACGTGCTGACTCCGTGTGATTCTTTTTGAATCTGTCCCCGGAGGGGTAAGAAATATGTTTCAATTGCATACGCCTGAAAAGAACAAAATTAATAACAATAACATTATAAATATCTTATTGTCCTTACCAATCAGAGGAATAACAAATGACGTTTCAGGCATGGATGCAGCCACAATCATCATGAACACCGTTAAAGACAATAGAATCGTTACGCCTGTAAACAACAATAGCATTTCAAATTGAATTGCATCGGTAAAATAACGATCAAACATGTCAAAACCGTGTCTCTAAAACAATTTACAATATATAACACGACAGAAATACTGTAAAAACAAGTATTAGGCCTAATGTCCTTTTTTAACAACTTAACACATAAAAACACGAATAACACTCGCTGAACACCAAAAAACGTTTATGTCAAAAATATGTTTATACATTAATGCAAAGACACGTTCATAACGATCGTTGTTTTTTACATTATATTTGCATCAAAACAATATGCAAATAAACAATTTAAAACATTCTGCTGAATTGGTCCTCACGTTTAGGAGAACATTAGGAGAATTCGTTTAAAAAAATTGAATTTGTTTAATTCAAGGCGATAATAGTCATGTCTGTGTTCTAGTCTCCGTAGTGGACAATACATTTCAACCATCCATACGTTTAGAATTTCAATCTTCTCAAGTATTGAAGATCGAAATTCATTTACTTATTTCTAAAAATAGAACACCTCAGGTCAAACAATTTCCCAGGATGATCTTTGCTTACATGTAACACTGGGGACATCTCCTTATTTAAAGGGAAGGTGTGTCATTGGTAATGTTTGCAAAACTACCGTAGTTATATGAGTACGCTTACTTTGCATCAAAATATACATTAAACAACCAACCTGGGAAAGTTTCAGCTTGGAAAGGAGTGAAAAGCTTGGAAAGGAGTGAAAAATATTGTGTATTTTTGTATATTCTGATATTCCTAAATTTAAACTGGCAATAATGACAGTACCTCCGACACAATCATTTGTATAGGGAAGATTATTCCCATCACAACCTTTACAAGATTTACATAACAATAAAATATTATACCATTTTGTTATTTATGAAATACGGTACCAATTCTATACCATACTTTAAGATTGTGTTATTATTATTTATTTTTACTCTAAATCTACAATAATGACGCACATACCAAATGACAATTTCTCGCCACTTTCAGCAGGCAGACTAAAGCTTAAGACAGTCAGCATAGAGATGAGTACACATGGAACGAGGACATTGACGAAGTAGTATAGAGAACGACGCCTGATATGAATGTGAAAGGTCACCACGGGGTAAGGAGCGCCCTCAAACATGGATACTTCCCTTGTTGCCCACATTCCTTCAAAATAAAATCGAGTGAAAGGAATTGGTGTTTAGAACAATATTTCATCCAGTTATTGTTTTTTCTATTGGCATTCAAAATGTTAAAGTGTGCTTTACTTTGAATTGGTATGGTTATTTCGTTCCCTTTGGGACAATGATCTGATTGTTTGATATCTCTTTTCGGCTCTATTCAAACCTTCACACCTGACAACCATATTAAGTACAAAACACCTGACAATCCAAAATGAGAAGTTTCCTTACAAACGGGATGTAAAACTGAAATGTATTTGTTGCCATTAATGCGCAAGCATTCATTCACAATACTAAGACCTTTTCAGACATATTATTCCTACCATGCGCTTTTATGTTCTGTAATAAGCATACAGCGTATACTGGCGTATTGAGTCACATACTTCATTCCCTAGTCGTAATGAATGCAAATAGCGACGCAAGATATCTTGTGTCCCATTAGATGAATGCCATATTATCTGTGGACTTACTGACATTTTTATCCTGCAATCTAAACGTCTTTTTAAGTCTTTTCATGTTAAGCCATTAAACGTCTCCGGTTTCTGATCTCCGCGCGCGTCGTCTCAGACCTGCGCGTCGGTAATTTTAAATTTTCGTTTTTTGTTTTTTTTTGCTATGAAACGATGTCCAATTGCAGCCAAAACTGCAAAATTCTGCCGTGCTGTGTTTTAAACGACTTTTTCACATAGGAGAATGAATGTTTGCCCGATTTTGTGCGGCCTCTCTTAGGCACCATACTTTGTGTATGGGAAATTTGGTCTGTTCAAATAACCGTGTATACGTGTATCACATTATTTCACTGGTTGGCAAAAAAAAAAAAAAACAAAAAAAAAAACACTGCCCTGATTTTGAAGCCGACTTATGACCAGAAAACGGAGAATTATTATTTTGGGCGTTATGAAGAAGAAATATTCAATTTAAGAGAGAGGAGAAAGGAAAGGAAATCATTTTGTGTAATCCTGTCAGGATTTCATACAAATGTATCGTACTCTTGCACAAATTATATCAATTCCTACAGCCAGCGGCGTAGCCATGGGGAGGGGCTGGGACACATGCCCCCACAAATTTTCAGTGCCCCCCCCACGAAAAATCCTCATAGTGCCCCAAAAAACAGTAAAGAAAAAGAAAAAAGAAAAAACCCATACCCCCTGGGCCTCCCACTGAAAAGAAATGCCCCCCCCCCCCGTGTCCCCCACTGAAAAAGTTCTGGCTACGCCGCTACCTACAGCAAAATTAACCATGTATTCTACATCAACCTTAGTACGTCCATTTTGACGTTATGTTTGCCTCCATATTGAATCACATAGATTTAGACTGTTTAAACTTCGGTTTCTTCGTCGCCAAAATGGCCGCAGGTCTACCTCTTTTCTTACCCAGCATTTCCCACTCGCCATTCTCCGTCATAGTTCCGTCAAACTGAGAATGGTTTTGTACTCTCAGATCGATAGCACTGCCATCGTAAGTCCAAGAGCTGAGGGTGAGGCTACACGTCTGCTCATCGAAGGGAAAAAATTCCACGTCAATCTGGCATGTGCTCCGTAAGATACCTGGTGGAATCCAGTAGCATAATCCCGTTGAATCTATCACTACATTGGTGTGATACGTTGCGTCGAAACCATCAACGGCACTGCGTGGAGTGAAACAAACAAGATTAAAATTCTCCTTTAGACAATATTTTTCTTTTTCAATATTTAAACGAGACTGGCAGTTAGTGTTGCTGATGTTAGAATAAAACCTTCAACCTCAATCCTCAAACAAAGTCCACGGTCACTTTCACAAATTTCCAAATTCCCAGGCGAGTGGGCTTGGAGTGCGACCTCCCCCTGGTGGGGGGCTGAGTTCCACCTGCCATGCATATAAAAAAAAAATAAAAAAAATAACTGAACATTTCTTCAAGCTGTATTTTTGGTTCCTGCACTTTTTTAAAGGTACAATTTTTCAAAGACGCACCCAACCCTTTTCAAATAAATATACAAGCCTGTTTTCGAAACACTAGTTAGGGCTATGTGTACAATCGATAGGAAATTTAGCTGAATTTTGTATTTCTATTTTATACATCAATTTCTAGATCTTCGATAAGTTCGTAAATATTGTTATGATAATACTAGTCCAACTTAAATTTCACAAAACCATTTTACCAAGGTTTGTCCAATCTGGAAAGTCCAATCTTAATACAAAATATTTCAACAAGTTGATCTTGCCACAGTACGTTCAAGTTTGTATTTATATTACTTGAGTATATATTCAACAAATTTGATTGGTCAATAAGAGACACTGATTGGAAACTATGTATTGTCCAACAGACAAATCTGTCCTTGGCAACCCTGAGAATTTGGTCAAGGCACCCGCGCCGTCATTTAAATCCGTGTATGCCATAAAGGCCTAATGAAATGTCTAAGCTCGATCAAGTGATAGACGTATGGAACATAGCAACAGTCGTCATGGGAAGGCGTAACTCTATTGGTCTATCTTGATTGACAGTTTGATTGTCAGCTTGGATTTGTTCTCTTTTTTATTCGTATTTTTTTATAAGGTCACTGATGTAATATTTTACTGATTGTTATATCTTTTTTTAAATTGTAGAATTCATGATGCATAAATTATTTTGCTGGTATTTCCCCCTTCTTTCTCGATACAAATAATAAATCTCAATTTTTTTTCAATTATTGAGATATGATTATTTTGTTTTTAATTTTCAAATATTGTTAGTGTTACCAGTGTGTATGTTATATGTATTTGTTTTTCTCTGACGACACGGCTTTGGTACTTGTAGTAATTGGCGGTTGTTCCCTTCCATTCCTCCATAAAAACAAATAAGCCTATCCATTTTGTTTACAATTATCATGGTATGATTTGCTTTCAATATCATCAAAACTGCCACCAAAATCACGTCTCAAATTCCGGATATTACATCTTTAATATGAGACGTGCATAATGTCCTAAGGGTTGCAAGAAGGGTGGTTTTACGTCAGTGAACAGTCCGTCGATCATGTACATAGTAATGTCCACGCACCAGTCTCAGTGCACGGCACTAGACTTGCCTCAAAATCAGCTTTCTGCTGATAGAATAACAAATCCGTTAGTTACAAGATTGAATAGATACCACGCATGCGCAGGGGGTAAGGGTTTGATAGCATACAACGTCAATAACAATGATAATAATAATGCAAAATCATTTATTTTATTTATTAATTCCTGAACTCCAGTTGCCCTCATACGGTTTCAACAATCTCTCATATTTTGTTATATTGTTACTTTTATGAATAATTTTGTAGTTCGACTACGCTGAACATTGCCCATACAATCAGAGGCACTTAATAATATACATGTCAACCCTCCAGTACTATGGCTATAATTCACTGTTATAAAAACATATTCGTGGACATTACGCAATTTAGTAGCATGAGTGAAATTGTTATACTCGCTGATAACATTAGTACAATGGGAATTTATTAAAGTAGCATTATACGGAGCAAGTCTAAATTCTCCCGGTTTTGCATGAGCACGGCCCTCGTCTTAGTAACTTCCGTGACCGTAAGGTAGGGAGAGAAATGACAATCTGGGTAACCCAAATCCCGACATCAAGTGGCTGTTTTTGTACCCGTCGGGCTTAGAAACACACCTGCAATGGGACAAGAACTTCTTGGTTTTTTCAAGTGGTTTTTTGTCCTTAAGGTGTCATTATATCCGTATATATCGGTAGGTGGCGTAATTTCCATATGTCATAAATATACTTGGGTTTTACATGGCCACAGTGCTGTTAAAGAGAAGGTGCACATATATGTTGGCATGATTACTCTCTTTGAATCATAACATACATTAAACAGCAGCAGCATTTCCCAGAGTCAGCCATTCTCCTGAAGACGATCAGAGCATACTGATCGAAACGCCGAGTTGTAACCTCCAGTTCTTTTCAGAACTAATTACTACTCAATAGAGAAACTCAATAGAACATGTAAACTTATTTCGTTGTGTCGTTAGATCTAGAAATTATTCCACTTTTCGTAAAAGTAAGAGCACTTCAGAAAACAATATATACATTTCTAGGAAAGGTTGAGAGCATCATCAGAATGATTTGCACCAAGTAAGTTTCACGTAATAGTTCAACAATGTTGTCTGAATTACCTATGCTTTGCCTTACCTTTAAAGATGGAGGTTGTAGAGTATTACAACACGCATAATTCTTTTTCAGGGAATCACGATTTTATTTAAAGCAACATATTTTATACACTTAGCAAAAATGTCTTTACAATTTTTTTTACAAATATTGATGTGGGTGGTCTCTCTGCCCTTACCCTCTGGCGCCTTCAATTTTCTTCAATTTAAACTCACGCAATTTGTTTTAAAGATTCCTGATTAAATAGTTTTGTATTTAGCCCAAGCTGAACTATCTTTTTGCAAATCATTGTTTAGTTTACAATGTTTGAGAAAATGAATGCATAGTTTTCACTACCCATTCCTACAGTAAGAATTAGACCAGTAGTGTCGTTAGCCATATTTGGGATGGCGAGCTCATTCAAAACACAGTTTTCTCTTATGTTTGTATTTTTAAACAAGTGAAATTGATGTACCTGTTGTAGAGAAGAACGTCCGGGGTCCATATTTTGGACGGTGGAAGACGGATGTTTTTAATGCCTCCGAATTCAGATTCATTCCACGCCAGAGTTGGGTCAAGCCACAACTATAATCAGACACAAACATCGATACCAAGGATGTTAGTTCCAAAGTCATAATTTAAAGTATTTAATCAGAAAATATTTCACATTTTTGTTTTATCAGATATCCAGGGGAAAAGTTACATCTGTTAATATGGACTTGGTCGTCAGGCTGCTTTCGCAGATAAAGTCGTCCTTGCTGGACTGAGACAAAAACTACACCAATGTTGAAAACTACATCATTGGTGTTCATATATTGGGCAACTCTTCCAAAATTAACACCGTGGACAAATCAAGCTGACGCCGCTGTTGTTAATGTAACACCCCAGTTTGTTTTAAATTGTTGTTGTTGTTTTGTTTTTTTCCGATTTAAAGGAACAATATCGCCACGATCAGAGCAGACTTTCGACAGGGCATGGAAACGGTGTCCTAGTTTAATACAGTCATTGTAAATTATCAGCTCATTTATGCAGCAGCAACGGTGGACAAGTCAAGCTGACAACGCTGGTGTTAATTTAACACCCCAGTTTGTGTTAAATTGTTGTGGGTTTTTTTTCCAATTTTTTAGATTTAAGGCAACAATATCGCCACGATCAGAGAAGACTTTCAACAGGGCATGGAATCGGTGTAAATTACTGACTCATTTATACAGCAGCAACGGTAATATGACCTTACCATGTGGAATATTATTTTCAATCACTGAGTTAATCTAAAACAAGCACTCCAATTCCATGCCCTGTTGATCGTGACGGTATTGTTCCTTTAATAAACATTTGCCTAAGTGTTTGGTAAAGTTTTTTTGGATTAAGCGTTTGTTACATGCAGTTGATTATTATGTTCGTCGTGTTTTCCCCATTTTTCTGCTTCTTTAAGAGCCTTTCTTTGAATGTGAAGTTTTGTTGAACACACAGTTGCAAAAAGAATCTGTCATACCAGAATAGTTCATCTCTAAAGAGTTGTATGTAAACCATCTGTTATTACTTGAATATAAACTTAATTAAAAGGTTACTTGGCTTATGGTTTTAAGATGGTAAGGGTACCAAACATCCTTAAGAAGATATTGCTTTTGACGTGTTTTTCACTGTACACTGGTCTGTGGCAAGAAACCATAAACTCTGATATTTTGAGATAACAGTAGAAAAAGTCTTAATTTGATTTTTTTTTAATAAGGCAATAACATTACATCTCAAATCGTATTCGTCTGAAAATTAAAACTAATTACTGATTTAATGTACAAACTCTGCATACAAATACACACACTTTTGTCAGGTGGGAAATCTCCCTGGTACTCTAAAGGTCACGCGAAGTTTAAACAAGTCATATGGTCTATAAAATTATTTTTTAAAATGTTTTTAAATTAAATAACATTAATTTAAAAAAAAACATGGTGTTCATATTGGACGAGGTGCGCAGTGAACACCGTTGGGGTATTTTGTTTGCAGTGTAACCCATTTTTGCATCATGAGTTGAACGACCATATCCATAAGATGCTTGATGTTTCAACCTTTGAAACAAAATATCAACAAAATGCTCATCATCGCTGGCATCGAGGGCATGTAGATACAGCATTGACCTTGGTCGACATTTTACTTTCTGAATGTATGCAGAGACAATTTTAATCGTTTTGCCAACAGGCAAGTAAATATGCTTGTAATTGGAAGTGTATGTGTAACATTCACAAGAGATTTTATTATCACATATTGTACACCAGCATGATTCTAGAGTGATTAGGATACAGTAAACGTCAAAAGCGATGACATAATCTGATGGAAAGTGGGCTCTGTTCCATCCACTTGACATTCCCCATCCTCCGTGCTATCATTACATCTGTAAAGTTTAACTACGTGTATATAATTTATTCACCTTAGGCCTTTGTGGCTACCGTTATCGATTTTAAAACCAAAATATCTTGGGGAAAATATTAGTTCGTTTTAAGTAAAATCCAATTAGATGACGATTCGTTCCACATTTATATTATGAGTTCTCTTTACTCGACTCGATCCAGCATAAAACATATTAGCATCTCGATCGTCCTCTCCCATGGCCGTGCAGACATGACATTATTCTGTGACGGCAGAGTTGTGAATTTAACTCCAGTCTGTTGGTTTATACACCTGACGCCTTTGGATTTATTTAAGAATGGTGGTCAAAGAGGGAACACCATAAACGAGATCTTTCTATCCCTACGGTCATAATATGGTTGGATTAAATTTGAGATATCTTCTTTCATAATTATGATACTACACGAACACAAATCTGCTATGAAACAATCGTTTCGATGCTTACATGAAATTCAGCAACGACAGAAACAAATTAAAGGGATAATATATTCACGATCAGACCAGACTTTCAACACGGTATGGAATCAGTTTCCTAGTTCAAGAAACCAGCACTCCATTCCATACCCTGTTGATTGTGACGACACTGTCCCTTTAAGCGATAATCAATTAACTGATAATCGAACACTTACATATTTCAACCAAGCATTGATCACCAGAATCTGGTCCTTCTCGTTCTAAATGAGATAAACAGGATAAAAAGGTAGTTCGAGTTACATTAAATGAAGTCAACGGAAACAAAAATGAGGCTAGCATCTTTAAATCGAAGTAAAGACACCTTATTAAATATCCAGTAAACATCAACTCTTTCTAGGTATAATTATATAATAGGCCTTATGGGTTTTGTTTTAAACAATCTACAAACTCGCTCATAAGAGCCTACGCAATTTAGAGAATTAAATATAAGATCTTTTTCGCAAAAGAATTAGCTCAAGTGATTAGGCCAAACATTTTCGAAGTGACAGGCATTTGTCGAAAAACAGAAAACACAAGTCAAAGACAGAGACCTTTATAATCCATTGTAAAACAGAATTGTTCCTGTGATTTGTATCAACCAATCAAAGTGTAGTTATTAGGCGGAACCGTGAAAAGATGCTGGTGGGTAATTTAAATTTGATGAGCTTGCCCCGTCAACCTGTGAAGAATCAATAACAACACACAGCCCATCCAATAAGCATGTCATCTCTACTTAGCACAAGGAAACTAGACATTTTGATTACTTTTTATCAATTTGTTTGGACATTTCTCAACTCGAGTTGTTTATTGTTGCCCGCATCTTCTAAGAGTTGATCGCGCGTATCGTAAATTGGGAGTATTATTACAAGGAAGCAATTGAAACTTTTCCTTGTGGCTAAAACCAGGATGAGAAATATCATCCCTGACCAAGTTATGTTGATTTTGCTTTTCTTGAATGTCTCAGGAAAAAAAATTATTGCAAGATATATATACTAAGATCCATATCCTGGGAGCCTATACACGGCAACAACTGGGGTATTAAAAACATGGCCAGGGGAGGGTCAGGGGTCACAGATAAGGGGACACAGAAGAATAAAGATGGGCACACAGCCAAAATGTGGTAACCGATGGTGTATTTTGAATGTGTGTACATGGTTGATCTTTGGGGGAGGGGGGGCTCACGCCTTCCTTTAACCCCCCCCCCCGATCTGCCATATATGGCAGCGTATACATAATATAATAAAAACAATCCAGTTTTTGCAGGACTGGTATAGGTTCTTACAGAAACTGTGGCGTTCGATCTTCTTCTTCTGACGAATAATTATTCTAAAACATTTGTGTAAGCTTGCAATGCATTACCAATTAAAGGGACAATATCGTCACAATCAGAGCAGACTTTCAACAGGGCATGGAATTGGTGTCCTAGTTTAAGATGAACACAGTGACTGAAAATCTCTGGCTGATTTATGCAGCAGGAACGGGAATATGACCTCATCATGTGGGGTATTATTTTCAGTCACTGAAGTAATCTAAAACTATCACTCCGATTCCATGCCCTGTTGATTGGACGATACTGTCCCTTTAAGTCCAAAATTCAATGTACAATGACAATTCGTGTCTGCTGACCAAATAATCGTTTTCAGAACGTCCATAAAAGGGCAACATACTTCCATAAAAGGGCTACATCATTCCATAGGAAGGTTGACACAGATACTAAGGTAGGCCTATATATGGTAAATTTACATGTTGTACAAGATTGAAAACTTGCCACTGCCCTTTCCTTCCCTCCCCCCCCCCCCCTCCACCATCCACAAATGCCATCCAAATGGGTTTGATTCTACTGTGTTCATTTTGCTTCTACTGATTCATCCAGACTGCGGAGTAATAGACACTCTGGTATTTTAAGAACCACTGAGTATGGCCTCTGCGTGCTCAAGATTAATCAGATGTCCTTGGGAAAGTAATCAGGCAATGTACTGACGTATAATCGTGTCAAACAAATCCCTGATCAAAGACATAAAGCGCGAGTCTTAAATCCTATATAAATCCCCATCACTTGTTGGCCAAATGTTGCTGTAGAAAAAAATGTACATAAAAGACGCGACTTAAGCCTTTATGGATTGATTATTTTTTCTTTTCAATATTTACCTCAAGAATGTTATAATGTCATGACAGTGTTGGACCAAAGTGCGAAACCCCTGATAGTGTCTGGTCTGAATCCAGCACTAAGGCAACATGTGCAAAGAGTAACACTTTATTTTGTGTTTTTCTTGATGAGAGATGTGAACAGATTATTAATCTGTAATTATCTGTAGCTATCCTGCGATGCTGTTACAACATATCAAAATCTTGCATACATGAATTTTCGAAAAAGTTAAAAAAATAGTTCATATCAATCCAGAAAAGAAAACCGCATACACGACAAACGTCTTGTGTTTTTGTTTTTAAACCGTTTATCAAAACAAGGTCTCTAATAATGGGTGGAGGTGATTTCATATCACCGCACTTATTGAGACACCCGTAAACAATGAGACAATCTTAGGGGTGCTTGCACTCCCAAAGTCCCTGCCCCTTTTTTTACACATATACATACCACATCCATAATCTGCTGGAGTATACAACTAATATTAACCACCAAGGGGCCGTCCAAGGTGATGTCGGCTGGGAGGGTCATTTCACGGTGGGGGAAACACTCGCTGTCCAGTAGTTTGCTTACAAGCGCCCTCTCATGCCGACCAACCATAGTCGAATCTTTAAAAGGAAGAGGTTAGAATAATATCATCAGTCCTATACTCCTATTGTTTAATAATGAGCATGGTGATATAACAAAAATGAGGAAAAGAAGATGACATCGCGTTGGAGATCGCTGATGATTATTAAGTCATGCAGATGTTATAGTCAGCAATGACCGGTCGTACATGCTTCTAATGCACTTATTTTTAGACTTGTATGACTCGTGACTTGGACTCGGACTCGAGTCCGACTCAAGTCACATTTTTGATGACTTGGACTCGGACTCGAGTCATGATTAACAATGACTCGGACTCGGACTCAGACTCGATTCTTCGGACTCGTACTTGGGACTCGGACTCGATGTTTGTGACTCGGACTCGACGGCAAAATGTCCATTATTCACTGTTTGCAAAATAGTGTTTTAAACAACGCGAACAGTTTTTTTTAATTGATAACGTGCATCCTATGTCGTTGTAGTAATGCGATCGGAATCGCTTACGCATGTAAATAAAGTGCGTCTTCCAGAAGTTGATTACAAATCATGTGCCAAAGCTTCAGCGTACAACATCGTAGGAATAAAACGTGTATTTTTATAACTTGCACAATGCATCATGGAGAAAGATGGATGGACTACATTTTGAATGTCATATATTATAGCACCTCTTGTAAACAGCGCTTTCACCAGGCATATTAAGGCGTGGCGGGCCCGCCACTCCTTCGGCAAAAAGCAGCTCATTCTACCACGCTAGAAATTGTCCACTCTACCC
Organism: Zoroaster sp. YZ-2022; assembly: GCA_029582265.1. Taxonomy (NCBI): domain Eukaryota; kingdom Metazoa; phylum Echinodermata; class Asteroidea; order Forcipulatida; family Zoroasteridae; genus Zoroaster; species Zoroaster sp. YZ-2022. Next base: position 14,035,410 of record CM055834.1, on the reverse strand, counting down.
TAAATCAATGTACATGTATTTTTTCAAACGAATTTTATCCTTTTTTTTAGCTTGATTAATAATTTGTGTATCGCTATGTCGGTGGTTAGTTTGTTTCTGATACTTACAATAATAATAATAATAATAATAATAATAATAATAATGTGAACTTATATAGCGCACGTATCCACCAAACTGGTGCTCAAGGTACTTACAATGTCAGTATATAACATACCGTACGTTCGAGCAATTGCATCGTTCTGCGAAAAACAACACTACAAGTTCATAGCGCACACCACCCGCCGCCAAAATAATGAGCTCCTAAAGATCCTTTGCTTTGCGAACCCTCAGAAAGGACAACTAGCGCACTGGACGCGTCTTGGCAAGAACGCCCAGATTGAACCTATGCAGCTTAGAAGAATTATGTTTAACAGAGATGATTTCAACAAGTGGCTGTACGAAAAATATGGTCATGGATCTCCAAGTACGTAAGACGTACACGTTGAGAAACCCTAAAGACGACGACAACGAATGCTATAGCTTTTAATACATAGACCTACCTAATTATGTACATCGAAACCTGCATGTCTAGCACTCACATGATTTTATTTATGGTGTAAACCGAGGACTTATAACAAAAAGAAAACAATGGGACCTCGGTTGGCGGTTATTGTTTGCCAATGGGAGATGTCTAAACAAAGTTCAACAAGGGAACAATAGAAGGTCTTTAAACAAAATAAACAAACATGATTGTAGCAGATTGTATTCACGTGGAGAATTCTCTTTCGAGACATTTTGGTAATTCCTGGTTTATGAGAGACTATTTCTATGGATTTCACGATGTAAGCGTATTTTTAAATGATGAAATTATGTCTCAGTGGAATACAAATTTTTGCCGCTCAAAATCACCACAGATGAGCATATTTTAAAAAGATATGGGTCAACAAGCATCTGTTGCTTAAGGAGCCCCTAAGGGGACAGGTAAAAAAAAATCGGGAAGGTAAAAAAAAAAGGGGGAAATGTATTTCGTTCCCTCGAAATAACATTTCGTTCCCTCGAATTCATTTCGTTCCCTCGAAATATTATTTCGTTCACTCGAAATATTATTTCGTTCCCTCGAAATCATTTCGTTCCCTCGAAATAACATTTCGTTCCCTCGAAATAACATTTCGTTCCCTCGAAATAACATTTCGTGGGAATGAAATAAATTATTTCGAGGGAACGAAATCATTTCGTTCCCTCGAAATCATTTCGTTCCCTCGAAATCATTTCGTTCCCTCGAAATAATATTTCGTTACCTCGAAATAATTGAGCTGTACGGATTCCTTGATATGCCATTTAATTTATTGGGATATGACAATTATTTCCGAGGTCACCGTAGCACTGAGAGCCCCTTAAGGGACAGATGGAAACAAATAAATAAAATAATATTATAAAATAATATTATAAAAACATGTGACGTCATTGATCACATCGTCCGTACACTGCCTTTATCTTTGATCCTTTAATCATTGGCATGTAGTTTAATCGTGTACCCCTCTTTTGGCAATGTGGCTCCTCCCCATTATTAGCCTCATGACCCCCATCCCTTTTGTGAGACCCTAGATCCGTACCTGCGAATTCCCAATAGTACTAGTCAACGGTAGGCAGTTTACACAGTCACAAATGAATAAATGACACAATTATCGAATCACAAGTCAAACATTCTACGCCTTACAAACCAAACGTATATGACATTGCGAACGACTTAATCAGAGCCATGCGATAGATGTAATAAAATCGAGTGTAATACGATTGTAAATCACTCAGTATGTATCTCTGGTGCGTCTACCCAGTCCTATTTACATTCAAACCTTGCGTTCCAAACGACCTAATAAAAATGCTAAATAATAATAAGCGTGATGCCTATGAGAATATAAAGTGCCTACATTTGCATTAATTTGTTTAGATAAAAATAAATCCAATAAACACGTTAAGTGTAAGGTCTTCTTTTTTCTGAGATAAAGTGAATAATATACATAATCATTTGCAAATACTATAGTCGTTTTTGCGTTTTTGGACTCGGACTCGACCCATATGACGCAGGACTCAAGTCTGCTTATTTTCTCTTAGATGGTGCACTAAGCCAAGGATAGGCCATGTCCTGCATACTTATTGTTCTACCCCCAAAGAGATGTAAATGCTTTATTGACTGAGATAGTTTCCAGTTGAAATGTTACCCTAAAAGGTTAAAATGTTATTGTTGTCCGACAAGTCAACTCATTCTGGGGTCACATCCCGGCAGAGTTGCAGTTGCGTACTTTTGTCATGAGTACGAGAACAAGTACCGGGTACTTCTAAAATAATCCAACGAGCACGAGTACTTTGTCATTAGTATTTGTCATGAGTACGAGTAGGCCTACAATGGCATGAGTAAAATTACGAATTTTTGCCTGATTCAAAATGCATTTATACACAAAACTGACTGAAAACAAGGCTGTGGGTGTCATTGGTATTCATTCATAATATAAAAAAAAGCCTTCATGGGGCTACACTTTTTTATGTAACTACAAAATGCGTGCATGCGAATACATGAATGTGTTTATCATGCAGAGACCATCCTTATGATCATAGCGTTGATGCTCATATAAAACTACTACTAGACCAGTCAGTTTTCCTTCTAGCCATGGTTTGGTTTATTGACTTGTAGTTGTAAGGAAGAACATGAAGATTGGGGATAGTTACTGTGTTACTTACTACAGCCAGAAGTCAGTTGTACAAGTTGTCAATTTGTAATTTTTATTTTTGTATTGGGGGGGGGGGGGCGGAGGGAGATGCACAATAACCAATTCCAATGAACACCCCTAAATATCATCCCTACATCCCCAGCAAAATTTTAGGAAATGTTTACATATGGATTAAGAACTAAATTAATTTAAAAGTGTTGAAGAAACTTAAGGGCATCTTGAGAGATTTGAAAAATTGAGGGTTTGTATAACACACGCTGGAAGTAAAGTGCCAAAGTAATTGTACACATGCGCACAATATTTGTAGCCCAGCCAATGTTTTTGAAACCAGAATACGTGTCAAGACTGGATATAATAATATGTATGGTTTTATATTTTCAATAATATTAACAGACAGGTATATGCTGTTGTTTTCCATTCAACAAACAAATTTGTTCATTGAAAAACAGGCGTAGGTGTTTGTCGCTACTAACCTTTTATAAGGTTACAATATGGACACGAGTGTATAATGGCAAATTAGCCAACGGCCAATCGCGTATACCGATAGGCGGCGGGCTTTCTTCGCCTCATTCCAATAATGACTGAAGACGAGAGACAAACTAAACACCCTCTTCCTGATTTTATCTTCAATCTATACAGGGGTAATCATCTTTAATATTTATAACTTAATATTTGTATTAATGCAATCCAAAGACCTATAAAGTATCGTGATTATCGTGATTATTCGTTGATTCCTGTTATGCTTATGTTAATGCTGTTCCTCAGGATTTTAGAAAGGAACAATTTAACTAATAAATCTCTGTAAGTTTAAATCTAAGGTGATTTATAAGTGTTTACACTATAGCAACATTACTTTTATGGAGTTTCAAGGTGCATTTTATATATATTTTCAAGATGGCGGCCATCACCAATGTTATGGCGAGAACCATCAAAAGCCATTGATCACGCCATCAGATATACCCTGTGTATGAATATGTTTATACCATTTGTCATCAGTTATAAGAATAAACCAATCACCAGAAAATAAAGAGCCGACATTCTCTGCTAATTATTCAGACCCAAAAGCCAAGGGTCATACACATATGGTCCATGTTTTGTGGTACCTTAAAGGTACGTAACTACGTGTACATGTAGAAAGAAAAATATACTTTCTGTACATAACAATGTGCCAAAACCATCAATGGAACACACTTCATGCAATTATCTTATCACTAAATAAATTACACAATCTGACTTTGATTGTAATTACTGTTACTAACTGACTTTGTTTGATCGTATATTCTTTATAATTGTGAAATGTAAAATGTTTTAAATGAAAATCAATGAATGAGAAGGAAAATGTACTCGAGTACGAGTGTGAGTACGAGTACGGCAACTCTGTATTGCAGTTTCCACGCATGTAAATCTCCAACCTTTTACTAGTTTCAGTTATTCAGCACCTGTGGTATTTCCAATGGCTTGTTTGCTATCTTACACCAAGTAGGATCTTGAACCAAGCAGTATTGCCTAAAATCGTCTTAGCCCGAATTGACCTAGATGTCTAGATTCCTTTATAAGACGTCTCCTTGGAATTTATGGCGGGCAAATTTCCTCATAATTTACTCAGGGATTATCTTCTTGAGTGTAGATACGTACATGCCGACAATTGGGTATGTTTGTCAGCCGAATTAATCAAAACAAAAATACAAATATGGTATAATTGTTTGTTTAATTATGACCAAGTATGTTTTGGGTTTTGATATTATTATTCCTGTTTTTGTTCTTTGTCTTAAGGAGGAATTAAATTCGGAAACTTCCACTCAGCTGTGTCGCGCCTCGAGTGCATACGGATATAACCATTATTAAAAACATCTTGCCGGTGAAAATTGCAGCTCATAATAACATGAACAGTTCATAACAACATGGCTAACATGCATTCAGAAATTTCGTTCGGTGAACAAGAACTTCGTTTTCTTATAATGTAGAGTGTTATTACAGTCCGTTATGAAATTCAGAAGTGCTGAATAAGATAAGACGTTTCTTAAAAACGGTAGCACCTCAGACAAATAGATATCAAGGTTTACGTGACATTTTCGAGAATGTTAAATGTATAGACCATGTGACTTGTGTACATTTTGCGTGACCTTTAGAGTACCAGGTTGATTTCCCGCCGGGCAAACGTGTCTGTAATTTGTATGCAGAGTTTGTACATTTTGTACTCCACATAACATCAATAATTTGTTTTATTTTTCAGATGAATAAGATTTGAGATGTAATGTTAGTGCCTTATTAAAAAAAATCAAATTACATTTTGTTTGCTGCTGATATCCCAAAATATCAGATTTCATGCTTTCTTGTTATAGACCAGTGTATATTTGTAGCCCTTTGGGGCTCGTTTGTAAACATGTGATGTCATTGGTCATATCGTCTATAATAATTCTCCACATAACATCAATCATTTTTTTAAATTATTTTTCAGATGAATAAGATTTGAGATATAATGTTAGTGCCTTATTAAATATAAATCAAATTAAGAATTTATTTGATATCTCAAAATATCATTTTGTACCTGACGCAGTTTGACCTAGTTGGGGCTCTTTTGTAAACATGTGACGTCATTGATCACATCGTCCGTACACTGTCTTTATCTTTGATCCTTTAATCATTGGCATGTAGTTTAATCGTGTACCCCTCTTTTGGCATTGTAGCTCCTCCCCATTATTAGCCTCATGACCCCCCATCCCTTTTGTGAGACCCTAGATCCGTACCTGCGAATTCCCAATAGTACTAGTCAACGGTAAGCAGTTTACACAGTCACAAATGAATAAATGACACAATCGAATCACAAGTCAAACATTCTACGCCTTACAAACCAAACGTATATGACATTGCGAACGACTTAATCAGAGCCATGCGATAGATGTAATAAAATCGAGTGTAATACGATTGTAAATCACTCAGTATGTACCTCTGGTGCGTCTACCCAGTCCTATTTACATTCAAACCTTGCGTTCCAAACGACCTAATAAAAATGCTAAATAATAATAAGCGTGATGCCTATGAGAATATAAAGTGCCTACATTTGCATTAATTTGTTTAGATAAAAATAAATCCAATAAACACGTTAAGTGTAAGGTCTTCTTTTTTCTGAGATAAAGTGAATAATATACATAATCATTTGCAAATACTATAGTCGTTTTTGCTTGTTTGATTTCTAGCGCGCCTGTCCACGATGAAGGCTTAAAAAATCGACCGTATATACTGAAGTACTTAAAGGTAAAGTATTGCACTGGTGATTCAAAAATTAAACAATTTCAAATTGTTATGTACAAATTACCTGATGATGGTATTAATCTTCCCTATAAATAATTTTGTCTGAGTTTCTGTTATTTCTACAAAAAGTGAAAAAGGGTTTAAATTTCACATTAGAATGAATACAAACATCTAAATGCATAAACATTTGTTTCTATCGTGAACGGAACGCAGTAATAAGCTAAATCGTTCACAGGTTGGTTGTCTAATATCTTGAATCAAAGTAAATGAGCAAATATAGGCAGTTTTGCCGACATTTCCAGTTTTGAAGATTCCCTTTTAAATATGCATTATTTTGTATAGGCGTTGATCGGTGGGGCACCGGGGACATTCATCCCCTGTCTCTCTCTCTCTCTCTCTCTCTCTCTCTCTCTCTCTCTCTCTCTCTCTCTCTCTCTCTCTCTCTCTCTCACACGTGTGTGTGTGTGTGTGTGTAAACACCGGCATTCGGGGACTTCCTTTGTCAAATTCCTTTGTCCAAAAATACGGGGACGCATTGTTCTCCATTGTGAGAGCAACCGGGGACCATTGTCCCTTTTGTTATACGTCCCCGGTTTGAATGCGCTCACACACACAATCCCGCACGGGGCGTTGTGGGGACAAAATACAAAGGATTTTGGGGATTAAAAACGTTGTGGGGACACACAAAATGTCCCCACAGCTAAGTAATTCCGGATCCCTCTTTTGTTCTCTGTCCCCATAACGCGGCCTGTGCTTGAACACACACACACAATCCCGCACGGGGCGTTGTGGGGACAAAATACAAAGGATTTTGGCGATTAAAAACGTTGTGGGGACACACAAAATGTCCCCACAGCTAAGTAATTCCGGATCCCTCTTTTGTTCTCTGTCCCCATAACGCGGCCAGTGCTCGAACACACCCACACACACACACACACACACACACCACACTTCTAAGTAGAGATCAATACCCATGATCAAGAGAAATATCCGACATTTGTTATTATCAATTTTTTATAATGTTTTTCATCGTTATTACCGTTATTGTAAAACAATTAATTAATTTAACACAAATTTAGAAAATAGATAGACAAATCTGAATACAGTCATCTGTAATGATATACTATTATTTATATGTGTGCCACAGTCATCTTCGATAATGTTATCATTAATTCGCCTGAAAACACATCTTATGTAGGTTATATCCAAGCTTACATTGTGTGAAATCAAAGCCGCTGTTTCCATGTTACATCGAATGACCTTTTATTTTGGCGTCGTTCCTACTAAATATAGAATCTTATGAGTACACATATCTAGTTCATGAACCAAATCAAATCCGGTCGTGATGTTTTTTTTCCAGCCCTCGCCTCTGTGTTTTAAAATACGCTTCCCCCTCCTCTCACCTCCTACTTTCAATAATGTCCTTTAAGTCGATGGAGTCTGGCCTCAGGCTGGACGTGGAACAGTATCCATTATAACGCACCACTGCATTACACGGGTATCAAGATACCTGATTAGCCTAATGGCCGGCAGGTAAGAATGCGAATGGCCACAACCAAGAAGAGGCCCTTTTGGATGGTATTTGTTGAACCTGAATTTGTTAAACACAGCTTTAATTCAGACGAAATATCTTTCATTTTCTATTTTCATGTCCATCCAAATAAGCTCAGGAACACCTTAATGACAGAAGTTGTTGTACGGGAATATTATTTCAGTCACATATAAAGGTTGCATTAGTCCACATTTGGGTATTCCAAGAATATATTGCAGTGATCTTACACTTAACTGCAATCGATTTTTACCGCCGTACCTTTTCATGCACTTTGTTACAAAGAACCATTTCGGAGAAAACTTTAGTAAATCTTTGACGGTTAATTATTTCAAATTCAAGCACTAGTAACCGGCTATAGATTTGATTGATTGAGCAGTTTATTCATGGAAACATTACCAGCCAGATTGTGTTGAACTTCAAGTATTCTAACGAGACGGTACGCTACTGCTAAAATGTCAATTACATTCAGGATACGAGTCCTTATTAACAAGAGCCACAGAATGTATGGAACGTTAGTCTCGTACTAGGAGGGTGAGACCATTAAAGCTGTTTTCTTCCCTGGATACATTGTAAAGACTGAACCTAAAATGTTTATTAACACTAATGAACACTAAATGCGAGATTCTGAATTACCGCATAGCGTATTAATACATTTAATAATTACATGTAGTTTGCATTATTCGATTTTTTTGTCTCTTGTATTTGTTCAATTTGATGTCAGACTTTTCATGTACTTTTGCATCATTCGATTTTTTTCTTGTAAGTTTTCAATAAGTTGTCAAAATGCTTTTGACATATCAAAGAGCCTGTTGTTTGCGTTATTCTATGTTTAGTAATATTCAACTTGAGGACTCTGTGAATTAATTAAATCAATCAGGCTACTTTAAAATGTTTCTGTTTGCCGTGTGATTCGATAATATAGTCACCTTCGGCAACACGAATTCACAGTCGACACTGGGAGGTCCATGGAATCACAACGACTTGCCTTTAAAACCCCAAACTCTAAGTGCAGATTGAATTTCAAATCGGATTGTATCGATTAATCAGCTCTCGTAATTGAGGCGCAAAGTGTGCTCATCTTACGTAGAATGCGAACGTCAACAGACTATAGTGTGGCATTTTCGCGCCGACACGGCCAGGCTCTGTCTCGTCCCAGGCCCCCGGAAGTGGCAAAGATCATTATGACCTGGGTCACTGCATTAAAAGCATGACACAATCTGTTGTCTTATTTTACCCACCCTGACATACGGGTTGAACTTTGTCCGCTACGTGTACGATCTGTTGAGGGCGGCTTTCAGGTAATCGTTATTATATTGCCGGTTAGAGTGCGCTTTTGACGTATACGCTGTACATGTACATTCTTGTGTAAATGGTTACCATGCGTTTTCGCTGGATTCGCTAGATATAAAGTACTTTTTATTGTACAGACAGACTATGGGGTTTTAACCACGTACAATTTCGTAAAAAGGCGCTGCGACGTGTCCTGGACTTGGTAGACCGGGTGTATTTTCTCCGCTAGAGGGCTATAACGTACACGGAATGGTTACCTTTGTGAATTTGATTCATATCCCAAATATAACTACATGGTTTATATTCCTTACTTACCAACCAATTTCAAGTACTCCAAATATTATCTTACTTATAGCATTATTTCTTAACACTTCTTAAATTTCGTGTCTGCGTTTAAACGGCCAAGTTGCAGTGTGCATTCCCACAAATACCAGACAGAAAACTGAATCAGAAAACCACATACTTATTTCCGTAATCCATTAAAGATGAAAGTAATATAGAGATAATACTGGATTGCCTCCAACAAAACTCCAAAATAATGACCAAATACAAAACACGTCTGTTTCGACAGGTCTAATGGTCCATTAATGAACAGGGACTGGTAAGGTTACACGTATGTCGATGATTGTTCATCCAATATTTTTCCATCTGTATCTTGACTGGTATTAAAGGACCTATGAAATAGGAATTGTTTTAACTTTAAAATATTATGAAAAATTCTGTATCTATTTTGACATCACGTTTCTACCTTTTAATCCCCAATTTGTGAGTGTTTTTATACCTGGGATCTTTGTGTAAATAAAAACATTGCATATAATAATAGGTTTATTCATGAACAAATTAATGATGTCACAGCGCAATCAGATGCAACTCCATTGTTGATTTGTGCTAATACAAGTTAGTTGAGTTCCTCGTCTTGTGCTGTCTTGTTAACTGAGTGTTTGTTACCAATCAGTAAACTTGTTCAGGTAACCATTATTTTCTTTGTCAAGGTTTGGGTGTTTTGTGTGTGCACTTTTAGTGCTGCTGTGTGACACTGAGTTCTTGTAGTGTTTTTACAAAACAGCGCCCTCGTGTGTCAATAATAAGCATGAACGAGTTGACAAATTTACACAGTACGGTATACTCAATCTTTACTTCACGAAAAAAAATGTACTTCGCGTTTCATAACTGCCGAGAAGCATAGATATTTGCTCTAATAATCTTCATAAAATTGCATTTCATATAAAAATTAATGATAACATCAAGTAAAATAAGAACTTGATTAGGCCTATGTAAAATGTTGCCACTTCAACATGTTAAATAAATATGTCAACAAATAATCATCTTAAGACATTTTCCAAAGTCTTTGCGAGTATCTGAATATTGCCGACCCATAACGCGTTGGCCTCATTTAATCCGTAATACAATTTGCTGTATCTGTGTGCAGACATTCCTCACGAATCAGCCGAGGATGAAATATCGAGTCAAAATGCCCGTCATTTCATATTCATCTCTCGGGTAAGCCAGCTGGAATGGCAGGCAGAATGAAGACTGGGTTTGGAAATCAGTGGCTTGTTCAAAATAGGATACACCATCGTGGGGATATCTCACAATCGAACAGTCACACCTATAAAATGGTGCCGGCATATTGGGTTTGCGTCTGAATTAGATATGATGAGAAACTGTGGTGAATCTTTTAAAAATATGATTATATAAAATATCAAACTCCATGGTAAGCAAGAACCTGGTTCTAATGTGGAACCATAATCGGTCTACCTATGACCTTTGACGTTTACTTTAGGCAATAATTATTTTGTTTTTAATAATATCATGTAAACAAATGTATTTGTATTTATACAAGGGCGGGGATTGATACTGAAAGGAATATTTGTTATACATTATTCAATGTATTATTATTATTTATTTTTTTAAACTTTTTATTTTGATTGTTTACTGCCGTTTTGTTTTTCTTATTATAATGGGCATTTTTCCGTTCGCACTTGCTTCTTCGTCAGTCTTCATATTTATAGTCTAGATATTTCGTTTTTTTTATTTTGTTGATAATATTGGGGGTATTTTATTTGTGTATTTTCTCATTAAATTGTAGTGATTTCATGTAAATTGGTAGTAATTTCAGTTGAATTTGTGGTATTTTCTTGCTAATTAGTGCACATTTATTGTTAATTTATTGTACATTGGTGGTGTTTCTTGCTACTTGGTTATGTTTCTTTCTTCCGTTTGATGAAAGACTGGGAAGGACATTCTTAACACCCTAAGCCACGCAATATATCATTCTCTCCTCTGCTCGACGGTTGACAACTAAAACATCTGCTCAAGACAGCCTAAAGAATATCAGCAACATCATAAATCCTGGAACATACATCTCTTATCTGCTTCTGTATCCACGATATCAGACGGCAAGATATGGAGCTCGGTTCCCCTAACAAAACAGCTTCCTTGTAAATTACCCAAAGAATAACTTGAGGTGACCGAGACGGGTGTAATCGATTTGAGACCCAAGATATGAGATAAACCACACGGTAGCCTGGAGACCATACCAGTTTTATGTTATCCTCTTCACCTTGTGGTGAAGTTGCAGTGAATAGTACACAGAGGAACATATCCATCTGACCATATTCCTTGGATGCGGGGCAGCGATGACTCGTGTTTCATTTCATCGAGGATAGTAATAGTAGACTTTCTCTGTGCCAATCAACCTTGTGTGGTGGTTTTCTTAAGAAGAATCTCAATGGAAAAATGAATCGCTGAATTGACGTTTATTACAAATGCATTTAGCAAATTCTGCTTCTCACAAATTTTAAATTCGTTTGTACACTTCCTGACGTGTATCATTCTATCATTGCATTTTTTTAAATTGAAGTTACTGATCATATTTTCGCTGTACAAAATATGCTTATAATTACACTTCTTCTTCTTTTCGTGTCCATATACAATGCTATTCAGCTTATATAACGTCCAGCCAGTGCTTGGTACATTGCTGTCCCTTGATGTTGTAGAGTGCTAGGTCCTTTGCTGTGCAGGGTCCACCTAACAGAGGACATCGAAGGAGGTGCTCCATAGTCTGGGGTTCTGTGCCACAGTCGCATGTGGTTGGACCACTAAGATAACCCCATCTGCTTAGGGCTTCCCTGGAACGGCCAACACCTGAGCGGAGTCGGTTCAGGCACTTCCATTTAGCCCAGTTGTTATCTCCTGATGGGAGGCTTTCGGCAGGGGGGATGAGCATAGTCGAGCTGTGTGGGTGGTTGGACAGCTTTTCCTTCCACATTTTAAGGCAAAGGATCTATAATTACACTGATAGGACTGAACTGATACGAGCATGGTAATTTATGTTTCCATAAGCAAAAACAAAATTTTAAAAAAGAAAAATAAATAACTCTATAATCTTTTTGCATAACGGCTATTCGCTATGTTAGTACATTTCACCTTACTCACTGATTAAAAATTCTACGTTACACCACTTTTTAATGCATGGAAGGTTAGCAGTAGCATCACAGAAAATTGCCCAATGAATAATTGTAAAAATGTGTTCGTTCTGAGAGGATCCGGTTATGTGAGGAACTGGTTCCTCTCAGAACTCAAATTTGGTTGTTCTCAAAACTCAAAACTGGTTCTTCTAAAAATCAACACAATTTACAACTCAAAGGAGAATGTCCGTGGTGTTACAGCATACTCTTCCCTTTACATCGACGTATAACCAACAGCATGGTTTCGTCTTCTGACGGTGATTTGTTTCTCTCGTCGGATTATAAAGGACTATGATAAGAGGTTTTGTGGCGGAGAATTGGCTTATCGACGTCCTCACCCCTCCTGGAAAAATAACACACAACAATGTGTGCGTATATAAAACATGTTGCCCCGGTACATGTTTAAACAGACACATGCTGATCAGCCTTGGCAGAGATCGTATTATGTGCGTATTTTACGCGTAGCCCGTATGCACGCGGCCAATCAAGTACAATATGATTGGTTAATAAGGAATTCTGAGGTGCCGATTTGTCCTATTCTTTCTTGCATCGCTCCGAGCATGATCTGTTGAGGGCGCATGTTTTAAGATCACCTCTGATAGGGCAACGCTAGTGTGTCACTTTTCACGATAATTATTTGCAGTAGATCATTGGTGGAAGAAGTAGGCGCACGCTTAGTACCTTTATAAAGAATTATAAAGTGTACACGGAACACTTCCTTGACGGCAAAGTGCCTTACCATCAAGACGATGAGTGCATTCTTACCGCTTGAGGGCTATGATGTGCACGGAGCGGATATACCACTTCTGAAACATGACGAGCTCCAACGGAATCATCCTACTTGTTGGTAGTCACTGACTGCTCAATTTGTAACGGACAGTTCGCGTCAAGGAAAGTACAGTGCAATCGAAGTACCACTTACTACACGTACAATGTACAAACTCCATAGCGTTGTACATAAAACCAAGATCACGAACAAATTGTGCCATATTAGGCTGCAAAAGCCAGCAAATTAGCGTGAGAAACATGAGAGATTATCGAGTGTAATAGAAAACCTCCTCTTTGCAGCTTTAGTTACTCATACACATGCACGGATTACCGCACGGGCAAACTGGGCACGTGCCCCGGGCCCAGGAGCCAATAGGGGCCCTTGGTTTTCAAAAAAAAAAAAAAAAAAAGCATAGTACTAGTAGTATTATGCGCGTGTATGGGCCCGTGGTGAATTTGTGCCCAGGGCCTGTGCTCATGATGATCCGTCCATGCTCATACAGGTTGGATTTAGTCAAATGAGCTCGACATGTTACATTTACTATGTTGAAAAACAGCGCCTCCATTTAATATTGTTGGACTACCACTGACAACCTTCAGAAAAGGGCCACGTGATCAAGATGCAAATTAGGCTTACGAAAATTACCGGTCTTTTTGCAGTGGCAGAAAAGTTATTAAAAGTAATCACTTGGTGCATAATTTGAATTATTCTACAGGGTAACACAATCAAATTGTCACAATTAAGTCCCTGGGTATCTTGTTAGTTAATCACTCGACTCATGACAAAGACATTTATGGTAGCCTCTACTTTAGGTGAACTAAATTGAAGATGTTATGATGTCTGCCATTGGCTACCTCCATGGTCCAACAGAGGTTGTGGTAGAATTAAACAGTATTTGTTCGACCAGTCAAATACCACCTCCTTTAAAAGCTAGGTTATCTCCCATCCAATAACAAAGTCCGACGGTAAATCCTTGAAAGGAAGATCTGAGCTCGATCGGAAGTGATATCATGACGTCACGACGGAGGTGGATCATTACTTTCCGGATTCTCTGGTGTGTGTTTCTCAGCTTTCTCATTAAGCGCTCAAAGTGTCCTCCGTTTATCGGTATGTAGTATTCAAGTGTTAACGTTCAGGACAAGCAAGGGTTCGTTCATGAAACCTAAGGCCGAATTGACCTTGGTCTCTCGTTACAAGTATTATTGTCAAAACAATTTCCATCTTCGGCTCGCGGTTGGATCGATTACGAACACCGGCTAGTGTCCGAACACCGAATGCAAATATCAAACATTTTCTGAACGTCCTGAATACCGACGAAGCGATTGAAATTGTACAATTAATCAGAAAACATCTCACGCAATAGCCCTGTTTATACTTCTTTGATAACTCTTCATAAAGGACACAAACACCCAATTATATCATTACCAATTTATCATTTATACATAAAAAAAATAACATGAATTCAAAGATTGACTTGATGTGAAGTTCGTAAATGCACAAATTATCCTGAGAAATAATTAAATCTGAAGCATCTAATTTTAATAGAGAAAATAGGAATACAACATTCATCTTTGAAAGTATTTCTTTTTTGCGACATTTTGTAAGTCCACTTCGATAAAGCTTGAAATGTATGTAGATGCATCCATATTGTATAATAACCAAGAGTTATATTTGAAAAACAACCTGTGAAAAGCAGCTTATTACATTGTCGTTAACGAGCAAATGATGAAAATGCGTTCAGATGTTTCGTGTACAATCCAACGTGGAATTTACGTCTCCGGATTGAGTAATTTTGTTTTAACAAAATGTTTTTTTAATACTTTTTTTTTTAAATTGCCCACGTTCGTCCTGGGAAAAAATTACGTCCCCGAATTAGGCCTGTTTACTTAGTACCTCAGACAGAAATATTTCCAGGAATGTTTAATACCGAGATTACTTTTACACCAAGTCACGCATTTTCATTCTTTTCTCGTTAGCGACATAACGAAGTTGAAACTTCAAGGAGAGTAAGCATCGGACTACACGTATGAACAGTTTTGCCAAAAGTGCTAATAATAATTGTACCTTCCCTTGAATGGAAACAATAACGTACGTGATGTCCCTTTGTACGAAAGGAAAGTTGGGTTTTTATTTCTCCCGATAGGTGCGAACTCTCTCACAACTCGCATCACTTTCATAGATCTCGGTGTCAGTGCCGTCACAAGCCACGCCCTGCTATATGTCTTGAGTCATAGGCACTCTCACTGCTTCATTGACGGAGACTTAGCTGGTCGCATCTTCTCAACTCATTCATTGATAAAATCATTTTAAAAGGGAACTAGAAAATAGTCTGTTATTTTATTTATGGAAACACGTGAATGACATGTCCAAACTGGGTTCATGGTAACTTCCGCCCTAGGAGACCGATTGTCGGAATCAATCTCTCAATTCGATATTTTATCTTCCAAATTCTGAAGCTTGTGTTTATATTACCGGGGTTATCTTTTTGCCATGATAGAATGAACGAGAATCGTGCTCGTAATTGTTTCTTCATAATTGTTAAAATATTTCGATTTTCCATCCAATAAGCTACATAAAGAAGCCATTCAAAATGGAAGACACAACGCGCAAATATTTTTTTAGGTAGGATTGGGTGAATTTAAACACGTTCGTGTTGTAAGTTACAGTGGAAATAAAATAGCTGCGCAATTACTTTTGGCTTAACTTGTTTTCAATTCATCAGTTAGAATCAAAGCATTATTTTACTGCTACGGAGAAATGCAATTGACCTATCGCCATTCATAACAGATAGCCAATCACAGGGCCTAATAATCACTGCGGTATTTCCAAAATCCCTATTTGAAAATAAACTGTCAACAAGATTTGCCTGTAAATAAGTTCACCATTGAAATATTTATGTTGAGATTTACTTTGTTGCTAATTTGAAATCAAACTTATTACCATGGATAGTATAGGCTATAATTTTAGGACTAATATCCCCACAAACAACAGGATGGTGGGAACCAAAAATGCAAATGATTTATGGCACGAATTGTTGACTTGAACAGTCGTAAGCGCTGACATTTAATTTGTATGTCTCTTTGTGGGACTCTTGCTAATTAATTATTTCGAATTTCAATATAATGATGCATATTGCCCCTTCTAAGGGGGCATTCATTATGCGTAATCCACTTGATGTGTCAGGATTACGCCTAACCAACCACTCACACCAAACACCGTCGTTGTAACTTACAGCAGTGGCGTAGCCAGGGGGGGGGCTGGGGGCACGTGCCCCCCCCCCACAAATTTCCAGTGCCCCCCCAGGTGCCCCCCACGAAAAATCCTCATAGTGCCCCCCCCAAAAAAAAGGTTGGAAAACCCATACCCCTGGGCCCCACACTGAAAAGGAATTCCCCTGTGCCCCCTGTGACCCTGTCCTGCCTACGCCGCTGACTTATAGAATTAAATGTGCATATTTATAACCAAAAAAAATAAATATGTAAGCAGATGTGCTAATTAAATAGCATTTACATCATTAACATTATTTGAAGACGCACACTCAGGCCATAGACATTTTCGTAAACTGATCAGAAGGGCCTCCTGTGTAATTAACACATGCGTTTTTCTTCGAAGTCAGTCATGACAATAAAGATCTCCCTAAATAATTATTATGGGTTAATGAAAGACACAGAGTGCACACACCTAAGTGTGGCTATATTTGAATCGATCACTTCATCACACCATCTGTAGGTATGGGCTACACGGAGGGGTGGATTCATGGTGGATGAAAAGGGAGACGCACTGCCAAAAAGAGGCCATACATGAAAACCTGTGGTAATTTACATGTATGGCGATCCTTACTGCAGGCACCTTCCCCACCTCCCACCCTCGTCTCGTGACTCAGCCAATCAACCTCAACAGTGATACCAAATTATCGCTCATAATCACACGGGTCTGGACATATGAATATATATTCCATGTGAATGTGTAAACTGTGTGTAGACATACCGGTATTCCTAGACTTTTAGATGCAACGCTCTTTTATTTTGGGGTCTTTTTTCACCGAAAATTTCGGTAAATTTAGTTTTAGACCTGAACATTTTATGCTTTCCTTGAATAGAGGAAAACAAATCACAACATATTGTCAAAAGTATGGTTTAGCAGTTACTACAAGCATGTGAAATATAAAAATATAAGTAGGCCTTCTTTCTTTCCCTTTTATTGGAAATTAGGCCTACACTCTTCAGATTAAAAACACAATTTTAGACATTCCTGTTGAAATTAAAATAATATGGGCGATACACCTTTAACAATAAGTATTTGAACTAAGAACATGGGATTGTCTAACCGAAAGACCAGACGTACCAACTATGAGAAGTGAAAAATGGTTTGAGCTCATACGTGGCCTTGATCTTGAGTCCTCGTCAAAAAAAAAAACCCATAGTAGGACAGGTGATGCCTTTCTTTCGTCAGTAAATCCCACCAAATCTCTTCTGATTAAGTGCCTTATCTGCTTATTGAAGACACGCAATTGGATTGCTCTGACCGTGGTAATACTTGGTCTTGTTGGTGCGATCATGGAGGATGATGTAATTGCCTCATAAAAAAATAAAAATTGTTTCTTGCCATATGGGCGAATTGTGTGTATAATAAATAGCCAAACGGTCCAATGCTTGTTGCACAATTTGGGACCTGGTAAACTGTCTAAGACACAGTTATAAAAAGCATCGATTGTTGCCTAACATGTAAAACATACAACCAAGCAGAAAAATCGGTATGAATGTGGGACGGGTTCATTCAGGAATAATAACTGATGGTGTGCACCGAATGCACTTTATTAAAGTATTTGAACAGGACAAGGAAAGGTATGATGAACATGATAATCTAACAAATAGTGGTTTTGTTTTTTTTAATCGAAAATTTGTGGGCGGGTCCAGCCATGCGCTATGCATTGCAAAGTTGACACTAAACCTCCCTTTGGAATACTTTATCATTGGCGCTGTCGTTTTAGTAAAACTAGTGAAAACATTTCCAGCTTGAATGTCTGTTATCTAAAAACAGAAATTCGATGTTGGTATGAATATGAACAAACTGAATGCATTAATTTCTCGACACAATTAACTTAGCTGAAACTTCCACAGTTTGGTTTGTATCTCTTCATTCTTATATAAAGTATACGCTTTGTATGCATTTACAGACATTTTGCCAAAAGAGTATACCGGGTTTTAGACTCATATTGGTTTACCATGCATAAGACTAATTAGACATCTACACATCTTGAAGAACACCACTTCACCGGGAGATGAGGGGAAGACAAATTACTGACCCATCAGTTTTATGATCCGATTGGTGCGTTAATGATCTGAAAGCGCTCATGCGACAGCAAAAACAGATCCGTTGAAAAATCCGTTATTTACGCGGCTTGCTAAATTAATAAGGGGCCGCTGGTTGAACCTGAGGAGCAATTGGTGTTTTGAATCTTGATGCGATCAAAGAAGGCGGGAAGACATCCCTCCTTGTCGATAAGCAAGCTTAAAGGTAGGCTACTCCGAATGGAATTGTTGTTATTGATATAGGTATTGAATAATTCCCGTGGTCCACCCTTGAAAGGCCAAGCCGTTCGACTGAAGAGTAATTCGAGTGATGAATATCTTAAATTCACTAGGTAATTATAAACAAAAAATGAAATTTAAACACATTCCCATTGGGAATTGGACAATTAAAAATTAAAAAATTAATTTGTCCTACTCAGATATAATATAGGCCTATCACTGGAAGAAAACTCTAGTCTCTTTAATTTAGGCTCCAGTTTGATCGGTTGTCCTTCCTAAAGGCGTTTAATTCCAACCGCCAGGAGTCACGGGTGGTTAGCTAGTTAATTTACGCGATTTAAAAAGAACAGTCGTGATATTCCAGTCACGCATCCTCTAAACTTGGCCTCATTCTCTTTTGTTTTCTCCAAATAACCAATCTTTTTTCTTCTCACGAAGTTGAGGATTAATAATCCTGGCGTCTCTTCTGTCCTGGGGCCATCTTTGATTATCTTCAATAACATACGAATTCGTGTCAAGGCAATGTCTAAACGTGGAGCACAATTTGGATCCCTTCATGAACCAAAGAAAAGCGTTTTAGTTCCTTTAAATACAGTAACAAAATAATCTTACCTTTTATATTCTGCTGACATCCATTACATTGGCCGAAGACAGCTGTTGAAAAATCATCAAAATAGGCTAGATAAAATTTCAGGAATGTTGACCAATGAACGTACCAATAATGTAAAAAAAATGCTCAATCTACACTGTAAGGCCCTAGGCCTACATTAAGCTTATGGGCTGGCACTGCCATACGAACACGTCAACATTTATGACTTCTAGCCAAAGAAATATATAAAATATATTTTAAAAACATATGCAGACGTACCGTATGCATATCCGACCTTTGTTGATTTTGTATTTGTTCAATACCCGTAGATCGGTGATCTTTTGGCCCAAAGATAAACGCCAAAGTTTGTAGCAAACCGTCGAAGAATCAAAATTAAATCAAAACCGTATGAAGTATGTTAAGTCATATGTTATTTGGCGTTCTTTGTATAAGCAGGTGTCTTTTAATCCAATTCAGTTAGTTGTATAACTTGCGGTTTATAGCAGAATTCGCTTGATAGATCATGCGCTTCAAAGCAAACCATAAAGTTCTTTTTAGATGGATGGTTTGGAGGTGGTCATTAACTTCGTCAATTTTAATTTCCCTATTGGCAATAGCCCATAGGTCACGAAGCCAAACTCTTTGAGAGGGTACAACATTAGTAATTTACCATATGATCATATTAACAAATTATTATCTAAAAACTGACTTGGCGTTAGGTTAGTATGAGTATCAAGTACGAGTATCAATCATCTTGAGAAATCTTGTCGTCTGAAGTGCTTTCATTAAAACGGAAAAGTTTGTTGTCGTTTTCTGAAAAACGTAAGTATCTATAAGCATCTACGTAAGCATCTATAAACATCTATAACGTAAACATTCGCCTTACACAGAAATATGTTCACAATTTTCAATTTTAACGCACTTTCGAACAAGTTTTAAGGAGCAAGAGCGTGGAATATAAATAAATAAATAATGTTGTCACTATATAGTTGTATATATAAAACAATTTAAATAAAAATAAATAAATAAATTCCGCCCCAAAAATACAAATAAGATCCCCCGCCTCAATCGTAACAAGAAATCACCGCCACTGATAGCTGCCGATTATAACCTCACATTGGACCCAACCCTATGTTTTCCTCGAAAAAAATCTAGTAAACACTAGGCCAAATCTATGGCCTAATCTTGTTCCCAAGCCAAGCACTAAAGAAACTGTATACAATTGGTACAATGTATATTAATGCATCCCCATATTTTATAGGAATCAAGACATATGTAAAGAAATAAACATCAGAAAGTTGCAGCTTATTAAATTTTACGTTTTGCCGTTAAACAAACAGAAAATTAAAGGCATGAAGATTTTTTTAATGCATTCTAATGTGGAAATAGATCACGGCCCAAATTTGTATTCACGTTTTCGAAAATGAAAAATAAACTCTTAGGATGGTCGGTACCATTATCCATCTTAAAACAAAGTATAAAGTTTTAAGATAATAATTCTGCTTTTTTCGTTCAGTTTGTTTTCGTTCACTTTCCTCAGTAATTACAACAAGACACAGAGAGACGAACAAGGATTGCCTCCTCCTCTATACTGTCACTGAGGAACAGGCACGTAGCCAGAGTTAGAATTTGGGGGGGGGGGGGGGGCTACATTCCGTGCATGCTCTTGTGAGCCAGAATTTTTCGCACAATTATTTGTTGGTATGGGGGGGATGGCCCACCCCTTTGAATTTTTGAAACTCTGACATTTTGGGGGGGAGGCACGGGCCCCCCCCCCCCGTGCCCCCTCGTAGCTACGTGCCTGCTGAGGAAACTGTGGAATACAAAGCTACCCTGTTAGATTGTTGCTATTTCCCCAACCCACAAACAAATTAGGTACATTTCACAAAATTGTCACTGTATCTTTCCCATCTCAATGGAAGAGTGCCAGACTTCTTTGACTCGTGACTCAGACTCGGACTCGGACTCGAGTCCGACTCGAGTCACATTATTTTTAGTGACTCGGACTCGGACTCGAGTCATGGTTAACAATGACTCGGACTCGGACTCGGACTCGGACTCGGACTCGACCCTTCGGACTCGGACTCGACCCTTCGGACTCGGACTCGGGACTCGGACTCGACCCTTCGGACTCGGACTTGGGACTCGTTCTCGATGTCTGTGACACAGACTTTCCCAATATTCACTATTTGCAAAATAGTGTTTTAAACAATGCGAACATTGATAATTATAAAATTGATAATGTGCATCCTATGTCGTTGTCGTAATGCGATCAGAATCGCTTACGCAGCAGCCGCATTAAAACAAAGTGCGTACGTCGTAGGAATAAAACGTGTATTTTGATAACTTGTATAATGCATCATGGATGGACTACATTTGAATGACAACTCTTGTAAACAGAGCTCTCGCCGGGCATATTAAGGCGTCCTTCGGCGAAAAGCAGCTCATTCCGCCACGCTAGAAGTATTGTCCACGCCACCCTAAATCAATGTACATGTATTTTATTTCCAAACATATTTTATCCTTTTTTAGCTTGAATAATAATTTGTGTATCGGTACGTCGCTGGCTAGTGGCACTCAAATGCTGCTCAACAGACGAGCATATTTTAAAAGGATATGGTTCCACAAACATCTGTTGCTGTTAAATACAGCAGATGAGAATCCATAAAAAAACTATTTTCAATGGTGCTCATTGTCAGTATTTGTCAGTATCAATATACAGCTTAGGTACAGACAATAGCGTGTTTGTTGTTGCTTCTTTTACTCCATTTAAACACAATAGTCTTTGTCAAAATTATCAGCCAGTATGCAAAATATTTTCGGCACGCAAGAACTGCTGTTGTACACTCAAGGTGACACATTAATAAAACATCTCTTCAAAAATCATAGGACGTTTTGTGTAATACCATCTGACCTTGATCTATGCAACAATAAAAGGTAATGTAAACTGCTTTTCAGAAATAAAAGAAAACGTTGTGTCATTCATTATAGCAGCCTTTCCAACATTTAAATGTGTCAATTGCCTGATCTAAAAACACATCTGTCGTTTTCAACTGATTATTTTGTAGTGATCATTCACACTAACACCAGTGATTCAACATGAAGGTTATTAATACATAAAAATTAATTTTGATAGTGCTATGGCGATCAGACTTAAGGATCTTTAAACTTGACAACATCAAAATTAATCATGATCTCCATTCTGCAATAGTTCCATTTAAACAATGGATCAACATTGTTAAGGGGTGATGGATGGTTTCTGAGACTAATTGCTGAACCCCACCCACTCCTAAACTAATCATGGTGAGAGCACATGGTGTAGATGTAATTAATGTGATGATTTCCAAACATGTTGTATTAATAAATTAAAAAACGCACAAGAAAGATAAAATTCAATGAGTTGTTGATTTTGGAAATAAATTTTTGGTTTAGTCAAATTGATGAGATACTAGTCCAGATGTCGAGTATTTTTTCTCTTAACTTTGAACCTTGACATTATGTATAAGGTTTTTCTTTTTTCTTTTGATTTTTTGAAGTGACTCGCGACTCAGACTCGGACTCGATCTTTGTGACTCGCGACTCGGACTCGGACTCGACCCGTATGACTCGGGACTCGGACTCGGACTCGACACTGGGGAGTCGAAACTCGGACTCGGACTCGAGGTTTGAGGACTCAAATGACGGTAACGGTCCATCGAATTTTGAGGTCCAATTCTTTGTCATAGCTAACCGGCCTGGATTGCTCCCTCGGCCCTGGCCTTATGTCAGAGAGGTGTAAGAGGTTAGCTCCATTTTTGACTGCATCATTGAGACGAGCGAGAATTCATCTAGTTTACCACCGCTAAACCAATCTTACATGAAAGATAAACGTGCATAATTATTAAGTCAGTGAGGCAAAAGATCTGTTTGGCAGAGTTGACCATCAGGGCGCTCTGGATTCGTGTAAGATGAGCGTGCTTCATCTCTTGTGAATGCATAATCACTTACATCTGCATTGTACATTGCACTTGATCGAGATCGGTCGGCCTTGGGGTGTTTTTGCTCTGCCGGTTACGGTGTAAAGTGACATGGGGGATGACACCATTGAAATCTGCTCAGATGTTGTGGACGTGGTATTTATACCACTATCACCATATGTAACCATGTTACGCCAAGAAAGCACCAACATAGCTACAAATACTCTATAATTTGAGTTATAGGATGAAGAAGAGGTCCCTATTCAAAATAGAAAACTTCCAACCGTGGTCTCAATTCTTAGTATTGTATATTCTCTGTATATCGATCCAATACATCTTTTTTAACCCTTTCCAACCATCGTATATTTGAAAGGTGTATCCCATTCTAATAGAAATGTTCTAAAACACAAAAATGATAAACTATTGTCTTTTTGACAGATTAAATACTAAAAGAAAAATCTAAACCTTTGAAGATCGCCTGTATTTTTCACTATTTTGACGGCAATTTTCAAAACCAAATTTCTTTTTCATCGTAGCATTGCAATTTTACTAAAGGAAGGGATAACATGCTTTAAAATTATACATTTGTCAAAATGAGAAGCATGGTTTTACAGCATGGTTTTACAGTAAATTTGTCCCTAAATGAATATGTGGTGCATGGGTTCCGTCATAAATTCATTTAGGCACTTGTTTACTGTAAACCTTCAGACACCTATTTTGTGAAATATCTCATTTCAAAGTATTTTTCCTTTGTATGAAGAAATTATCGATGTTCCGATGAAACAAAACAAAATCGGTAAAAAAAAAAAGCATTAAAACAACGGCGATAAGAGAATACTGATTTACGACATTGTTTAGGTTGTACATACTTTCGTTCATTGATAATTGTAAAATTATTAACTATGACGTGATACAATATTTGAAGAAATGTTAGTTTACCTCCATATACGCAACTACCGAATGAATTTCACAATTTCATGTACCTGGGAATAAACCTAAACCTTAAAACCAATTTTGAAGAATGACAGAATTAGTAACATATGTTTTTATTATCAATCAACGGTACGCTTACCTTGTAAATCTACAAACAAAGCTGTGATAATTCCCGTGCAAACAAGCATTCTGACGTTTACCGACATCGTTCATCAAGGCAACTGCTATCTTAGGTAGACAGTAAGTTTCTCATTGGCACGTTGATGTCCTATGCCACGTACGTGATGACTGTACCCAACGTGGCAGGTAAGGTGCAGCGTATAATTAATAGTGTATACACAGTGCTGTTGCCGCTGATATCAGGCGAATTTCGATTCCAGCAGCTACCGTGGGCGAACTCTTAAATTGGTGTTGAAAAGCCTGTGGGCCAATGTAGACCCTCATGTGTACAAAGATTTACATCAATTATGTTTATAGCTGCATGCAAGTGCATATATGACACCTATGATATCACGTACTGGTTTAGCATAAACTGGTTGAGAAATGTTAGTTTATACACGGGCGGCTTATATTTTGGCAGTAACTGATTATACACGGTTGTACTATTAATGTTAAAAAGTCATAATGCTATCAAAATGCGTCCACAACAATAAGCAAGTTCAGTCTATTTTACCTAACTAGAGTTGCAAGCTGTCAAGCAACCCTTAATTGCCGTGATGCTTCAAACTTGGGTGAACCACCATCAAGACAGTTGGAATTCATTCGCTGGTCTTTGCTCTATGGTCTAACCATCCAAATTGGCGGGAATCAATCTCCCTGACGTGTCGTCGCACTACAAAGGTTCACACCTAGGCCTATTAATGTGGCGGCACAATGTCACGATTCGAATCTTAACGACATGTTTTCCCCGTTAACAGACCTCATGGGGAGACGTTGGTGTGGTGAACGTGTTCAGCTAGTGGTGCGTGGAGAAGCAAAATGAAACTACGTTAAGTTAAATTCTGAAAGCTGTAACCTCGCCCGCCGTACGCAAACAGTACATCGCAATTTCGAAATGACCACCGAAAACTAAATGAAGTCTTTTACGCTACCCACGCCGTATCACTTACATTATAACGCGTGCGCATGCGCTTATTTGTAAATCAGTAGACTGGTTTCAGGTCTCTGATTTAGAATAGAGAGCTTATCGGGCAGAGTCATTACTCAGAAAGCAATCAAATTCGGGAGCCTTGTAGATATGGAATTGTACAAAATGAAGACGGGCAAGAAATAAGAATGATACTGGAGGTGAAATTGGAAAACATCTATACAATAATTTCGCATGACATAAATGGACTGTGTATATCTTTGGTAATTACCCAATTACAAAATAACTGAATTATAATCTAAAAAACGTACATGATGTGAAGTTGTTGATGGTACCATCCTGTAACATTACTCCTGTAACATTACTCCTGTAACATATATCCTGTAACATTACCCCAGTTCTTTTCAGAACTAATTACTACTCAATTGAGATTCCACATGGTGTCACCGCAATTAGTCTTACTTATCATCCTCACCATGCAAAGCTACAAGTTTTACCTATTACTCTGTCTGATATGCTGTGTCAGTTTTGAGAAAATGTGAAATGTATTATAACTTGAAGTGGATCACAGCCGTGATTCATTTGTCACCAACGAGTGCATACGAACTAATCTTAATGCATGTTCTCGTTAGTGACTCAATGAAATAAGCTGTAAGTTCCACTTTTTGTTTTCAGTATATTTCACTTGATCCATGGATGTATTTTACAGACATTTTCCAATGTTATAAAAGATATCACATTGGTATTTGGAAATATACCGGTATGTTAAAGAGGCAACAAAATGACATTTTATGTAGATGCAAATTTCACCAAATATCCATGCTTCAGTTTAAAAAGAAATAATAAACAAATGTTTGTTGTCAAGTGAAGATTGAACTGTAATAAAAAAATTAAAAAAATTAAATAAAAAATAAAAAACAACAACTAAACGTCAATGCTTATTCTTCACACATGAGGGCGCTGTTTTATGATATCATAACAACTCAGTAGGCAGCACTAAAACTGCACAAAATAAAAAAATCAACCCTTGCCCAAGTAAGCAGTCATTGCCTCAAAAATTGTACTGACTAGTAACCACATACTCAGTTAACATGACAACATACAAAATTAAGAGAAATCGATCAACTTGTATGTAAACTCCAACCATACTGTTCCATTTGATACATTTTCATTAGCATAAATATACCAAAGAGTGCCAAAAAAGTATCAAATTGGCAATTAAAAGAACGAAAAGTAATGACAGCATAGATACCAACTTATGCATAATGTTTTCAATGTAAAATGATGGTTATTAGCCTTACGTTTTGAACTATCTGGTTCTTTCTCAAAGGCAAAATGGGACGGAATACAAACATACATTCATACATGAACACAAGAGTGAGCAGAAGTTAGTCAGGTGTGAAATGAACACAAAAGAAGAAAGTAAATCTCTATTTAATGTTTTCAAGTTAGAAATTCCAATGTCATAGACCCTTAAACACAAAAACTGCCGTTACAAGGACAGTGTTAGTTATTATTTTGAGGGAATCATCAACCAGATTATTTCTTTATTTCCATACGTGTAATGATTCCTCGAAGATTTACAGTTCGGTTACCGGCTAAAAGTGTCACACTGGGCGAATTTCATAATACCATGGCAATACACTGTACACTGTGTTCGCATTCGACCCCTCCGGCCTTCAATCAATTAAATGTGGCTTATTGTAATGTACCTTAATCAGAGAGGTGAATAGGTGCCAAAAATGTTCGGTCACAAAATGATTATGTCATGGTCCTCTAGTTTGATAATAGAATTATAATTATCATGTTAAAATGGTGATCCATGTGCAGAAATTAATATTTGGGGTAAAGGCTAATTCAAAATCTAGGTCAATTTGACATTTCTGTTATCTGGATCAGAAAAGTATTTCTGATCCAGATTTCAAGTCAGGCTGACCCCAGATGCGGGTCAAACTGGCACTTCCGGAATCCGGATCAAAAAGTCATTTTGATCCAAATTCTGGGTCATAATGGCCTGAATACTGGATCAACCGACCCAAAATTGGGTCTGGGATCCTGTTTTGGGTCATTATACTGACCCTGAAGTTTGTAAAGTGTAGTCTCCTAGGCCTAAGGCAGAAACTGTTACGTGTTTGATTATATATGTCTTGGTACTGGCAAAGGTATAAATTATTACCTGTAGATAGGTTATAGACTTCTGGAACTAGTGAATTCACACCGAACTAAAATATTAATTGACTTATATCTCTCGTGATACCACACTTTACAATATTGTGAATAAACATTGGTACATTTGATATGTTACTGAGATAGAGTTGGAAAATGAATAAATTTAACAGCAACAACAACAATAACATTATATCAATGTTGTATATTATTAAATGCCCTGTCACCCTTGATACCGCTCAGACAACACTAAGTACTTCATGTTTCTCACCAAGTGGAAGAGTTTCTCATTATCTTTCAAGACTCTAGGTGGCAGCAGACTCACCAGATTGGAACCCTGATTGTTATGTTTTTTATATACGCGCTGGACTTCTTTGGTTAGAGTAACTGATCTTTATTTTTCTGACTGGATGGGGTCAACTAATTGTTGCCTTACAACTTAATGAAGCTACCGTGGGCCATTTAAAAAACACACACAAAAGGAATACACAAAAAATTAACACAAGGAATGTATTGTTTATGAGAGCAGTAACTTGGCATCCAGAAGCTTCCTTGTAAGTGATTGACCCCTATATCCAGTCACCATTAGGGATTAGACGTTACTGTAGGCGCGGCGTGTATAACTGATGCCCGTGAGTACCGGTACGTGAAAACCGAAAGTCGAAGTACCCTAAATGAGCCCATCAATTATAGGACACTCTCAGGCGTCGATCACGAGCCTCGACGTACGTGGATGTGCTACATGTGTTAGGGCCCAACATTCATTTGCATGTTTTATTTGATTTTGTGCGCATGTGAATTATGTGAAGAATGATAAAAGAGGGGACAGTCTTACGCCAAAAATGTCTCCCATTCATGAAGACCTGTCCATTATATAATGCCTATATGCCTCTCCATTCGGTGATAACATATTTCGTAACTTGTTAAAACATTATTCGATAAAACAAACAAATTAATCTCAAAGTAACACGTGAAACTAAACATTTAATCAGCTGGCGTCATATTCGCCAGTCATTTATCTTTGTAACTCGGGGCTATACTGAGCCAGTCCTTATCAAGTAATATCTTATCAATCTTCTTTCCTTTAATTAGTCCTCAACAGTGGTTACCAAAATAAAATAAGAAAGTGAATATTTTGGTGAAATTCTTGCGTTGGGTGACAAACAATTGATTTAATTTTGCCCTACACCGCCGTGTGTATAGGCACTGTATACTCAGTGCTTTCTGAGTGTCTGTGGAGAAACTATGCAGACGACTCGGGCGGGATTCGAACCCACGAACTCCTACTTACTAGTGCAGACTTATTAACCTCTCGACCACCGAGCTTGCCCAATAACGATTGGCCAGCTAGAATCCCATATAGCGGCGGGTTCTGCGATATACCCGCTACTGCCGTTACCCAGGTTGTTTACATCTGACTGGGGCTTGATCCCTGGCTACTCGGCAGATATGCTGTGGCCTCTGACCTGGCCCCATAGAGCAATAGGTAATTGGCATAAGTAGGCCGCCCACCAACATAGGGGCTGGTTAGCTCAGTTGGTAGAGCGCTCGTACGGTATTCGAGAGGTTGCGGCTTCGAGTCCGGTATCAGCCAAATTTTCTTTGCTCGCTCCCCGTTTATATATCGTGGAATAAGGTAAATATTGACTTATATTGTTATACTTAGCTTTACATCATCATGGTCATCATTTACATTTTTTTGTTTGTTTTTTGTTACTGTCAAAGATCGAAAAAGTCATCGGAAGAGTTGGCAAATCACCGATTCTCACAACAAATACAATTGTTACAACTCTGAGAATTGACATGGTGGTATACAGCAAACCTTCCTGAGAAAAGTATGTTGTTTCACGCTGTATATATAAACAGTGCATCGACGGATCTGGTGGGATCAAAGTGGGATATTCTCCTCCTCCGTCCCTTTTTGATCATAAGGCCTATGGCAATGACAATAACATTTTATTTCCAATGACCGGCTCTTTCGAGGCACGAGAGAAAAAATTACATAATAAGTTGTAAATGTATTATGCCATAAAATATCTATCACTATATCAATCTAAGATGCATGTACAACATCATTAACTGTTAAGTGACACAATAATGGGTACATTATAAGGATTTGTATAAAGACACTATATGTTATCAGACCGTGCATGTGGGAGCTACTTAAAATGTATTCATTATTTGCTTACATGGTGCATGTACACTATGGGATACATTAATGGTACCCTCTTGAGGGCGCTATATACTCAAACGAATACCAGATGCAGAATAGACAGCAAGTCCTGATGCATTTTCTCTGCACACAATAATAGCTATTACCTTTTATATGCTGTTATTTAAAGGTATTTCTACAATTAATTCACTGCAGTTTTCAATTTGTTTGAAAAGTGGTATACGCGCTTGCCTCTCATTTAAGAACATGTAGATTGAACTTGATTCAAGGTCAAAGTTTATTTTAGAAGCAATACATGTCAGAATATAGATTTCACGGCTGTGGACGATGTTTGTGTTTAAGGAAAGCAAGGTCTAACATCTGTTGTAAGCATACGAATGTATATATGAGAGTCTACAATGGTAATTGTTGTCTGCAGTAAAACAGATATTGCAGCCTAGGTACCTAGCCAGTTAAAAGTCAGTCTCCATAGTTACGAGTTTGCTGTTGATAAACAATGACGTGAGAAACGACGTAGTTTCCCAACCCGCCTACTACATCTACCAGAACTCCGGTCAATTTACAAGCTACGTTGAAACGGTACGATATGGAAGTCTCTGTTTATGTTCTGAAAATTGGTCTACTTGGACTTTTCGCAGCCGTTTTAAATGTTGTTTATGCCAATGCAATCGGCACAGGAAAATACCCTGAAGTACACGCAGCTGAAGTCGTTATCGGTGCCCCTGAAAACTCTATTTTCACTGGACATGTGTACCAGAAAATGTTTGCCAAGTCCCGCCTGTACTGTGGCACGTCGTGCTTGAGAAATTTATCGGCTTGCCACTCGTTCAACTTCTGTCGTGACACCAAACGGTGCGAATTGAATAACGCTACCGTAACCGACTACCCGGAGGATTTGAAACCTGCTGAAGGTTGCTCGTATTTCGATATTAAAATTGGTAAGAAATATTGAATTGTATTATTAAATATGTTATTCAGTCAAATTATAAAAGGGACCGCTGTCTAGAAATGTTGAAGAATTTGCATTATGATAATAAAAGTTAAGGGAGGGGCTGCCACGGAAAAATCTTGATTGAAAATATGATTGAGGTCACATCACTATTCCCCTTTTAAGGAAATGGGGTTATATATTTCGCTGTGGGGCCAAGGTTTTTTTTCAATAATTTATGTTATTATTGAAAAAAATTACTTCCCCCTACCCATGGCTATGGAGAACATGGTACAAAACGGTACTTTGACTAAAACGTATGTATTCATTAATTTAAAAAAATACAAAACCAGATTTGCCGTAGAATGAAACATAATACATAGACTTCACAGTATCTGAAAGGAATGTTTTTAGTACAAATACATGTTATTTAGCCTTAATGATAAACTGATGAAAAGTAAATTTGATGAAAGTGAATTTGATACACAATAATCATTGGTTGCTTCGCGCCAAAATTTAGTCATGCAAATCTAAAATGAATCCAAAATAAGTCTTAAGAGATAAATACTTAATAAATGATCTTTACGGAATTTCCTCAGCATTATCAATTGTAAGGAATTTCCTCAAAATTATCTCTCGGCATAATGATTTTCTCCAGAATCAACTGCTCCACGTACATTGATCATGCCCACTGCGTCCGTT
This sequence comes from Zoroaster sp. YZ-2022, assembly GCA_029582265.1. Classification (NCBI taxonomy): domain Eukaryota; kingdom Metazoa; phylum Echinodermata; class Asteroidea; order Forcipulatida; family Zoroasteridae; genus Zoroaster; species Zoroaster sp. YZ-2022. The sequence goes on along the minus strand of CM055834.1, from coordinate 14,004,307 downwards.
CAAAATACAATCATGACGACAGCTGTAACTACACAGGCTACGGGTAAGAAACGTAGTCTTATAATTATAGTGTGTTGTAGGCATGGTAATGTTGGTAATGTTAGCAAAACTAGTTTTACAAGTACTAGATATTTACACTCTGAATTAAGATCAACATTAAACAACCAACCTGTGCCCTCAGGTGCCCCCTGCTCAGAATTCGGAACCCATAGAAAACATAACGGTCCGTAAAAAAGGCTAAAGTGCCTTCCGAAAGTTTTACTGCCCCCTCCCCCGAATTTCACTGGGGACACACAAGGCTAATGAGATTTTCGTTCTTGGGTGTTGTGGCGGCACTTTAGAAATTGTTTAGAAATGTTGAAGATCTGAAGTACAGCTTTCCCATGTTGATCACGTGTCCGAGTTCCCATCCCCTCCCTTGGGAAAACCAACATGTGACCAGCTCAATTGATGAAAGGTTGTATACTGGTATAATTTCTGGGAAAAAAACTAATACTGTGAAGAAAACTGTAAAACCGTAGAATAAGAGTATTTGAGACGGAACATTTCTGTTGGCTTGTTTGTGTTTAACAAACTGTCCACTTCCGCAACACATTTTGATAGCCTACTAGTAACTTTGGGCATGTTTCTTATTTTATATATAGCCTATTTAGGGTTTCGGCCTGGTAGCCGAAAGCCTATTGTTTTCGTCGGATTATTTTTTAGGTGTTTGGGTTGGTGCCCAAACACCTATTGATATTCTTCTTCTTCTTCTTCTTCTTCTTCTTCTTCTTCTTCTTCTTCTTCTTCTTCTTCTTCTTCTTCTTCTTCTTCTTCTTCTTCTTCTTCTTCTTCTTCTTCTTCTTCTTCTTCTTCTTCTTCTTCTTCTTCTTCTTCTTCTTCTTCTTCTTCTTCTTCTTCTTCTTCTTCTTCTTCTTCTTCTTCTTCTTCTTCCTCCTTGTAGGTCACGTTTTGATCGAGCTCCGGAGTAAGTAAGATTTTTGTGACTTTTAGACCTTGTATGGTCACAGTTTTTATATTATCTTATTTAGTATTTATCATAGAACCTGCAAGACCATCCTCAAACTGTCGGGTTCTATAATTTATGTGTATTTTACTGTAATTTTCTCGTTTTAATTTGGTTATTTTCGGCCTCTGACTGGTCACCATGACCAGTCAAGCATCACCAATTGAAAGGGGTCAGCCAAGCGTGAGCACGGCTGGCCCTGCGAAACCCATTGTTCAGGACATGAGTGAGCCTTATCGCGTCACCAGGAACAATGGCGTCTCTTTCAACGCTGCTGACAAGGTATCTGTACAAACATACATAGACGCATTTACTGCACATATACCCCCAAAAGAAGTGATTTCGGCCTCCCGAATATCAAATGGCCGAATCGCTATCTACCTGAACTCGAGGGAGGCAGTAATCAACGCCGTTCAGAAAGGTTTAGAATACGGTGACTCCTTTCTTGAGCTCACTCCCCTCGTTCGCCCCACAACTCGTCTCATACTATCTAATGTTTATCCTGAAATACCAAACTCGGTCCTTGTCAGCAACATTTCCTCTTTTTGTAAAGTAGTGTCACAAATTCGACCCATTCCCCTGGGACTTAAAAACAAAGAGTTAACCCACATTATGAGCTTCAGAAGACAGGTACAGGTTCTTTTTAATCCAAATATAACCCCTCCCGACCACATTAATTTCTCTTTTTGCAATGTCAATTATCGTGTCTTTCTATCTACGGAGTCAGTGCGGTGTTTTAATTGCGGGGAGTTTGGACACATCAGCCGCTCCTGCAAAAAACACAAAAATTCCGATGAACATGACAAAAATGATGACACAACCTCCAACCCCCTAAACCCACCACCAATCTTCGTGCACAATAAGAAATCCGACCCCAAACATCCTCCCAAACGGTCGAAACCCAACCCGCCCGATCCTGCTGCCGCTACGACTGCGCGTCCCGCGTCTGGACGGCCGGACGCGGGCTCAAGCGAGCCCGCGTCCGATGCGCCTGGCTCGTCCGCCGCCCGATCTTCCATCGGGGGTGAGGTGCTGAACCGGGCGCCGTCTTCCTCCTCCGCTGGAAACTCCAAGGAGTCCTCAGCGGGGGCGGATGCGGGCGCGCCGAGTGGCAGCACAGATCGGGCCACCCCATCTCTCACGCCTGGTGCTTCCCCTTCTCAACCCTCCACTCCAAATCCCACCAATAAACAATTCTCCGTATGGGGCTCGCCACCTGCACCCACGAGAACTTTTTCTGATGTTGTTTCAAAAGGAAAACAGACACCCACAGCAACTTCTTCGACCCCCTCCAAAGTTCGCCTAATCACACTAAAATCACCATCCCCACCCAGAAAACTTGCAAGGGTGTCGAGCCCCATGACGAGCAATTCCCCCTCCCTCTCCCAAGCTCTAGATTCCCAGACTCCCCTTTCCCCTACTCCATCCTCCACCGTCATGGAACAAAACACCGACACTGACTCCATGTGGGGGGAGGATACTCAGACAGACGATGATCTCCTGGCTGAGCATCTTCCTATCTCTAAAGGCCCCCTCTCTGAAACTGAACTTATTAATTTCCTGTCTTCTGTAAAAGCTCGTAAAATACCTAAAATAGTTGCCAGAAAATTCACTAACAATATCCCCGGTTTAGTAAAACAATTAAAACCCTTACGTAACAATCCCCTGCTCAATAAAAACATGCAGCAGAGGATCCAGAAACTTGTAAAAACTCTAAATAAATAAAAATTTGTCTCCTTTTCTGTCTTTCTATTCATTAGTGTATTTCTTTGTTTTTCATTATGTGTGCCCATAACTCTGCTTTGTTTGCCCTTATGATGACACTGTCACTGCTCACCTTAAACACCGGAGGCTGTTCCGCTCCCACTCTGAACGCCTCTATTCAAACTTATGTGACCCGGATATTGTTCTTTTACAAGAAACGTACACGTTAAACGAAAACAATCCTTGCTGGAACTTGTGGTCCCACACCCCTTTTTGCTCCCCGGGCCCTACTCGAGGCTCGGGAGTCACTACTTTAATCAAAAATAATAATATTGATATTCTATTTTCTTGTGCCGTTTTTGATGGCTATATTTTGTACTCAAAAATTAACTTTGAAAACATTACTTATCATATTTATAATACTTTAATTCCGCAGAATGACCAAAATGCCATTAATGCTATTATTTCCCTTCGGGACCACTGTTCCAGCTGCGGTGACGGTGTCGTCATAATTGGAGGTGACTTTAATTGTACCGATAACCCGGCCATTGATCGAACGCCGATATAAAGTGTCCATGGCTCTAAAAGACGCTGTCAATGGATTGTCTCTTTATGATGCCTGGCGCAGACTGAACCCATTAGAACAAAAATTCACCTGGCTTAGAAACAATCCCTCCAGCGTGTGTGGCGTTTCGAAATCCAGGCTGGATCGTTTTTACGTTCATTCTAGTATTATGTCATCCATTCAAACATGTCATATTGTTCCCTGTTCTTTGTCTGACCACTCTGCGGTCACCCTTGTTATTAAACTCCCCTCCCAAAATCGGAAGGGTAGCGCCTATTGGCATTTTAATAACTCTCTACTTGAAGATAAATATTATCGCAATATCATAACGCAATTTTGGACAGATTGAAAGCGAAAAAGTGCGACTTCCTAGTCTCGCTTCTTGGTGGGACTTCGGGAAGTCGCACATTAAATCTTTAAGCCAAATGTACGGCTCCAAAATTGCCAAAGAAAAACGAAAAGCTTTTCTAGAAATAAACCAAAAAATTGATGAACTTCAGTCTGCGCCAGACTTAACGCCTCAAACTAGAGATACCCTTGCCGAACAAAGAAACAATTTAAACTATCTTCTCAAAACTGAAGCACAGGGCGCTCTCGTCAGATCTCGTTTTAAACATACAAATGAGACTGACTCGTGCTCCACTTATTTGTTCAATCTTGAGAAATCAAACTCCCTCTCTAAACATATCTCTCATATCCGTCTCCCTTCTGGTCTTGTCTCCGAAGACCCAGGTGATATAAAAGCGCATATCCGCGACTTTTATAAAACACTTTACAGCCGAGTTCCAACTGACGAGAGTGCCCTCGATTATTTATTAACTGATATAACTAAACTAGACTCCGGTGATGCAGAGGACCTTGATAGTCCTCTGTCTCTCGAAGAACTTAACCTCGCTGTCAAGCAACTTGGCAAAGACAAAACGCCCGGGCTTGACGGACTCATATCCGAATTTTTCTCATCCTTCTGGCCTATATTAAAAGATGACTTTCTTTCAGTTCTGCAATCTTCTGTATGTTCTGGGTCGTTACCTCATTCTTTTCGTAGAGCTGTCATCACTCTGCTCCCTAAGAAGGGAGACTTGGCCGACATCGCAAATTGGCGCCCTGTCTCCCTTCTAAACACTGATTATAAAATTTTTGCCAAGTTGCTTGCCAACAGGCTGAAACAATCCATTGGCAGCGTCATCAAAGAAGACCAAAGTTATTGCGTCCCAGGACGTTCGATTTATGATAACATTAATCTCATTCGAGACATAATTTTCTACTCTAACTCAAATGATGTTCCTCTAGCCGTGATCAACCTTGATCAGAAGAAAGCCTTCGATAATGTTGATCACGGCTATCTTTTTAATACAATGAGAGCCATGGGCTTCGGTGCTCGTTTTATTTCTTATCTACAAATCTTGTACGGAGGTGCCGAGAGCCTTGTAAAGTTTGTGGCTCTGACTGTCCCCTTTTCCTTTGAAAAGGGATACGACAGGATGCCCCACTCGGCCTACTTTATACAATCGCTATTGAGCCTTTAATCAATAAATTAAGAACAAAATTAACTAATATTAGTTTTCACCTTCCGAGCACTGAATTTTCGTGCGCCGTGTCGGCATACGCAGACGACGTGTCCATTTTCGTCACCTCCGATTCGGGCTTGAAGAGGTGGAAGAGGCGTATAGCCTCTTCAGTCGGGCTTCTGCTGCAAGTTTAAATACACAAAGTCCCAGGGTTTGTGGGCCGGCTCCTGGACCGGACGAAACGACAAACCACTTAATTTCTCTTGGAATAGTGAGGGGCTTCCCTTTCTAGGGGTTCACTTAGGAAACACAAACAATTACGTTAAACAAAACTGGGAGAAATGTAAAGACAAATTAAATAAAACTCTCTCTTCTTGGTCTAGACTTTCCGCTTCACTTTCATTCAAGGGCAAAATTATCATAGCCAATCAGCTCGCCGCTTCTAAACTCTTTCACTGTTTGGCTGTTCTCTCCCCTCCGGAAAATGTCCTAAGTGAACTCCAGAACATTCTTGTCGATTTCGTCTGGTCCAATAAACGACACTACTTAAAAAAACAAGTTCTCTTTCAAAAACCCGACAGGGGGGGAATGGGTCTTGCATGCCTCCAAGCACGCATTCTCACTTTTAGATTTACCACCATCCAGCGGTTTCTTAACCTATGCTCCCATCCCGCCTTTTTTCTCGTCAGTCATTTTCTCAAACAATATAAAAAACTTGGGTTTGATTACCAGCTCTTCCTTTCAAAAACTGATCCTAAATTTTATACCAGTCTCCCCGTTTATTACAGTGAGATCTTGCGTGTTTGGACGGCGTCCGGAGCTCGCATCGAAACGCAACCAGTTTCTATCAACCATGTCCTAAATTTACCCTTAAATGGCCAATTTGCTAGTTTTACAGCTGATGGTGATGCGTCTCCTCCTGTGCGGCTTACGGCGTGCGGGATCAAACTCGTTCGTCATCTCCTGGATTTCAATACCGGCCGTTGGATCGACCCCCGAACTTTCCACGCTTCTTTTCAAGGACTTCGTCCTCCCTCTCTTCGTCTTCTACAATCCGACCTTCGGTGTCAACATTTGACATTAATCCAAAACTTTCCTCTGCTTCTCCACGAAGAGGGATGTCGTCTGCCATTTTCTCAACTTCAAAATATCTCCTTTCGTCCCGACTCTCCAGTCATCTTCAATTTACCTCTGACTGAAAATGGACTCTCCGCACCATCCAAAAATCTCTACGTCATTTTCAACAAAGAAATCAATTCTGATTCTTCATATTCGTCTACACACTGGAAAAATATTGGCTTTCTCGACTCTTCAACTAAACTTCAATGGAAACAAATCTACCAACTACCAACTTCTAAAAAGGAGGGTGATGTACAGTTTAAACTGTTTCATAATTTTCTACCCTCCCTTGCCGTCCTCCATCATCTAAATCCGGACACCTCTTCTTACTGCGGATGGTGCGGAGAGAAGGGGTCGATCCATCATCTATTTATTATGTGCCCAGCAATACAGTCCGCCCTCAGTCTTCTACATTCACTCATCAACCGTCTTCTGCCGTCTCTTCAACTCAACTTTGATATCTACTGGGCACTGATTCCGCACGCTAAAGGTCGCAGCAGGGAGGCAGTTCGCCTTGCCAATTTCCTCATCATCAGTTGTAAAAACATAATTTACTATTTATATAGGACATCCCGTTTTTCGGACCCTCTTATCATCTGGCAGCATCGGCTGAAAAATAAAATCCTCCTTGAATTTACCTATTATAATTTATGCAACGACCTTAATACTTTTCTTAAAAAATGGTCCTGCAATAATGCCCTTTTACTTTTTGATAATGATATTTTGACATGGTTGATCTAATCCTTCTGTCTGACCCCTCTCGGTCCACCTTTTCCCCTTTCGACCCACCTTGTGAACAGCTACTCCAATCTCTCTCTGATTGGAGGCAAGGCGTATGCTACTGTTCATGAGTGGGGTCCTCTCTCTACTCCTTTTCTTTTTCTTTCTCTTTGGGAGCTGCTGGAGTGGGTTTTAAGACCCACACCAGTAATGCCAGTGGCTCCCCACCCCGGGGTTCCTCGGGGGAGTCTGCTTGCACCATGGTGCTTGTAGTCTCCTTTTAGAGGAGCCCTTTCCTTTTTCTTCCTTTCTAGCGCACCGAACTCAAGTTCTGGTGTTGCCAGCAGCAGGATGTGGGTTCGAGCCCCGGTCGTGACACTTGTGTCCTTGAGCAAGGTACTTAACCATAATTGCTTCGTCCTTCGGATGGGACGTAAAGCCGTAGGTCCCGTGTGTTGTATAATGCACGTAAAGTGGATTGTCGTGCGGTCTAGCGCACTGAACTCAAGTTCTGGTGTTGCCAGCAGCAGAGTGTGGGTTCGAGCCCCGGCCGTGACACCTGTGTCCTTGAGCAAGACACTTAACCATAATTGCTTCTCTCCACCCAGGGGTTAAATGGGTACCTGTGAAGGCAGAGATGGTTTGCTCTATATGCGCTAGAAATGGCAGCAATTGAGCAGTATACTCCCCAGGGAGCTGAGATGGTTTCAGGAATGATTTATGAGCCTTATGAGCCTTATGAGCAGGGATAATAATATAATGCGCCTTGAGCGCCACTTAGTTGGTGGATACGTGCGCTATATAAATCTATACATTATTATTATTATTTATTACTCAACCTTTGTTTATCCCTTTCAGTACCAGCCCATTTTTCACAGTGTGACATTCCATACCAGGTAAATACTGGTGCAGATAATCCTTTGTGTACCATAGCAATTTTGGTGGCTTCTAATGAAGAGCGCCACCACTCTACACTCTGTAGTTAATGTACATGCACATGTGTGCAATTCCACTGTACAGCATGCAGCTTTAAGTGGCTGAGCGGTCTAGCGCACCGAACTCAAGTTCTGGTGTTGCCAGCAGCAGGGTGTGGGTTCGAGCCCCGGTCGTGACACTTGTGTCCTTGAGCAAGGTACTTAACCATAATTGCTTCGTCCTTCGGATGGGACGTAAAGCCGTAGGTCCCGTGTGTTGTATAATGCACGTAAAGTGGATTGTCGTGCGGTCTAGCGCACTGAACTCAAGTTCTGGTGTTGCCAGCAGCAGAGTGTGGGTTCGAGCCCCGGCCGTGACACCTGTGTCCTTGAGCAAGACACTTAACCATAATTGCTTCTCTCCACCCAGGGGTTAAATGGGTACCTGTGAAGGCAGAGATGGTTTGCTCTATATGCGCTAGAAATGGCAGCAATTGAGCTGTATACTCCCCAGGGAGCTGAGATGGTTTCAGGAATGATTTATGAGCCTTATGAGCCTTATGAGCAGGGATAATAATATAATGCGCCTTGAGCGCCATTTAGTTGGTGGATACGTGCGCTATATAAATCTATACATTATTATTATTATTATTATTATAACATTTGGAAGATTTGAAACTTTGCATGATTACATTCATTCATTCATTCATTCATTGATGGTTTATTACACTAAAAATGTCACATGGCAGCCAAAGGCTGAATTGCGTGCACTTTTTACAATGTGTTACAATTAATACAATTAAAATAAAACAATTACAATTTCAGAATTTAAAATGTATATACATACAAACACGGTAAAACAGGTGTAATAAAATAATTAAGAAATTAAAAATATGTGGCTAAATAATGTAATAATTTATATGTGTGTTGTAGTGTTAAGTAGATTAATAAAATACGGAATGGCACTGTTACGAAATCTCTGAGTTTTACAGAAATACTGTTGATATTTAACCTTTTGTCTCAAAAAACAGTCAACAGGATTTTTCAAAGGGAGCCAATTTTGATACTGAGGATGGCTAGCTAAAGCAGTGGCAAAATCAACACAGATATTGTGTCTTCTCACTTCCAGGGTTTGAAATTTACATACTGATAGGGCCAGGTTGTAAGATACATAATCAACACCAAGGATAATTCTACAGGCTCTTTTTTGGATACTTTCTATCAGATTAATCTGTTTCTGAGTAAGAGCCTTATTGAATACTGGGACACATTTACAATTTCTAACATGTTTACGCCATTCTGAACTATCTATCTATTGATTGAAGGACATTCAATCAAAATGACCCCCCCCCCCCCCATTCAATGTTGGTTGGGATTGTGGGCACACGAACACAGTTGTTGACCAACATTGAATAGGGGGGGGAGGGGGTAGGGGAGCCAAGAGTGATGGAGATTCGAATGTGTACAAAGAGTGGCCAAAAAAACTGATTAATTTACAATAACAAATCCACTTGTTGGTTATAATTTTTATGAAAATACATTCACCGGCGATTGCACTCTATTTTGAACAGTAAGGTTGAATAATTATGCTCGTTAATATAGTTTACACATAAATCTAAGGTGTCTGCTTACCACAACAATAATTAGTTGTTGGCAAGTCGGTTATCTCAAAATAGGTTGTTTGCAATTTATGCAAAGTGCAAAGTATGGTATTTCTCAAAGCAAGGAACTACGCACATCGGATATGTACATTGTTTACATATCATCCTCGTTTGTTTTCTATTGTGTAATCGCCGGTTGCTACAAACAATGCAGTCACGTTTTCTTCCGGAAGGGTTTTGCCAGGATAATGCATTTTCTCCATCAGCCGAACACGAAGGTTATTCGCATTGGATCGTGTAAAACGCAGCATTGTATTACGTTCCCAACCTGTGAGTAGGCCATCTATGACTTGAAGACGGAAGTCAAGATTACTGACATGCTTGTTTGTTGGTATGCTGTTGAAAATTACCGTGGCATTGAGCATGGATATGTTCAACATACTGAAAAACACTCGTTTCCACCATTTCAAACTTCTGTGTATGTGTGTAGTACTGAAAATTTGATTAGCGAGATCGGTTCCTCCCATGAATTTGTTGTAGTTATCTATAGATTTGGGCTTAGCAATTTCACGAAATCCACTTTCGCTCTTCTTACACCGAATTTGTTTTGTAATTACTTGGCAATCACCTACATTTGTTAGGAGTACAACATTTTTGTTATCATGCCAAACAATGCATAACTGACCAGCCTTCTCATAAAATTTTGGGTTATCTCCCTTTTTCATTCTATTTGTCTTTGGGTGGGCTGCATTCGGTATTCCCTGTGCAGTATAACGCACTGGACCACAACATCCAAATCCTAATTGAGACAGTTTGGATACCAGAGCTGGTCTGTTAAAGTAATTATCACAATAAATTACATGTCCTTTATGTTCAAGTCCATTTAGAAGTTCAACGACGACTTTTCCTGGGATGGTTAGGTCAGAGGGATGGCACTTTGAGGGGGATGAATCGGTATCTACATGTACATGTAGCCTTCTTGAAGTTTTTGTCTCCTTGGCAGCAGCTCCTGTGTACAGCATCCACGAATAGGTGTAACCCGTCTCTGACTCGTTCAAAGAGAATGCCTTAATTCCCCATTTGACCGGTTTTCTGGGCATGTACTGTAGAAACCCGAGGCGTCCCTTAAATTTGAGCATACTCTCATCAGGAGATAGGTTCTGTCCAGGGTAATAGAGGCTGCGAAATTTGGGGAGGAGGACATTCAGCAAAGGCCTAACTTTCTTAAGCTTGTCACATCCAGAGGCTGGTTCAAGCAACCGGTTGTCGGAGAGGTGAAAAAATCGCATAATGGAAATAAATCTATTTCTTGACATTATGGATGGATAAAATGACATCCGTAGAACTTCATATGTTGACCAGTACATACTGTACTGAGGCGACTTGTTGATGCCCATAGCAAGCAGTAGCGCTACAAATGCCATCATTTCATTCGAGTGAGTGGGGGTCCAGGAGGTTTCTGAAACAGTTTGCTCTGCGTAGCGGTTTGTTTCGTCTACAAGCAGATCCCAGACGGCACTGCAGAAGAACAACTGGAATACCTGTACTGCAGAAAGGCCTGAGAAGTCACCTGCAGGACCAGAGCTTCCGGTGAATTGCATCGGCTTCCTGTTGAGATGACTGATCTCTTTCCAACCCGATCTGAAGTCTGTTTTCTTCCATCTGGATTTGGCATTTTTCTGCGGAAGGGAAGAGACAAAATGCATGAGGGTGCTTTTCGTCTATCACACAGTATAATTTATGAAAAGTGTGCCTAAAATTGGCACTATTACCGCTGTTTTTTGATGACCAGATTGATGAAATTTTGGGGACTTTTTATATAATCTCGTAATACAATAATTTTAATTTGGGGGGGAAGGTCCACAGTTATCATGGCAACGGTTGTAATGTAATTAAATATCCATTTGTTTTTTAGTGTCATGCAAAAATAATGCAATTGCATATATTTCGTCTTTAATAACATGTTACACGCCGTCTTCTATATTTTGAATACATAAATGAATAACATAATCACGTGATAAATCTTTTAATCCAACATGGCCGCCAATGGTGGCCATCTTGGCTTTTTAAATTGGCGGCCATTTATTTAGAGTATAGATGTTTGGTGTGGTTTTTTTGTTGGGGGGGCAATAGTTTAGTCACGATCTCGTCAAACATGAAATTACGCGGAAAAGAGCATACGTAAAATAGAACTGGCATTTATCTACACTCAATGTTAAATTCGTTGCATACAGCTTAAAATGAAGCTATTCTCCAAAATCCAATTAAAAACTGATGTTAAAAGGGTAATGCCTAACTAATGTTATACGGTCATGACCTACACAATATAAATACCTCATCCTGCGGATCCACGTCGCTCGAATGTCCTTTTTCGCCTTCGCTTGAGGATTCATCATCACCCTGATCATCGGTGCTTTCATCATTCTCCGTGTCGATCTCCATTTCCGAGTCACTACACTGTAAACATAAATTAGTCATTTTGACTAATAAAAATTAGTCCTGCCCTACGTCTGAAATGACTAATAAAAATTAGTCAGACAAGCCAGATGACTAACATTAATTAGTCAAATACAAGACAAATATTAGTCAAATGTGACTTATTTTAATTAGTCATCTGACTAAATCCAAAAACGTCTGAAATGACTAAACGTTAGTCATCTGACTTTTGCAATTAGTCATTCAAAATGATGACTAATCACATTAGTCACACGACTAAGGTTTCATTTCATGTAAAAACAAAAGAAATTAAGCAAATTAAATCATATAATTTTGTCAAAAATATTTATTTCAATGTAATCGGGTTTTACCTTCACTTAACTGTGTAACAAAATGTGTATACTCTTAAAAGAAAGTTTGAATACATTGCATCTTCACAAAGACCTTGTATTATTTTTCTTAGATATGTGATGTGTCATACATCACATACCGGTATCTAAAAAAAAAATAATAATAAAAAACACTTTTAAAGCTGCATGATACCTCAACGAGGTATAACCCGTAATACAAAGTCTTGTTCTTTGGTTTGAATAAAAGAATAAAACATAACTATAAAGTAAAAAAAGTAAATTAAATATATCCACAAGTTCAGCTTCAGTGAATCTCTTCAAATTGCAATAAGTTGGCAAAACAGCAAAACAAATGTAGACACGAGGAATATATGCCACATCTGTTTATTACCCCACCCCCCAGTAGTTGGGTTGCAACAGCAAAGGCGGAGATAATAAGCGCACCCCCCCCCCCCCACACACACACACACACAATAGTAGTACATGTACATACATTTTTGCAATCCAGGTTTCCAGGTTTCTTAGTGGCAAGTAAATTTAGTAACTTACAATTTTGTGCAGTAAATATAAAAACCAAGTTCAAATATAATGCAACTATAATGTAGCACAAGTTATTGTAAAAATAAAAGTATAACTGGTTTGCATTTAAACTTATAAACTGAGTGATAAAATGACAAATGTAATCGAATGAGTCAGAGTGTAACAAACCTCATACATGTATCATTACTCAAATTAAATTACAAATTGAAATAAGGTTTGGCCCTTCCAGACATTGCTTATTACCTAAAATTAGGGTGATATTGCAAAGGAACATTATTTTGGCAAGTGATTTTCTGTTTTAATGAAAAAGGCAAGAATAAATCTCACGAATAGCACCATAACTGATTCCAAATGTGTTGTAAATTGAAAACCAGGGAGTCTTAATTCTTTTCACACATTCAGTGAATTCAAAAGACACCAAGACAACCCTCTGGCTAAAACCATGTTGTTGGTCACATTACTTGTCAAGATGCTGGTTTAATCTCTCAAGTAATGTGACCACTGCACGTTCGATCTTCACATTATCCTGTACAAGTGTACATTCAGGATAACTTTCTAGAAGAAGGTTAGCGTCTTCTTAAAACTTGCTGAATATGCCAAGTTGAAAATATAAAAACAGGCCAGGTATCTGAGAGGTCCGAATCGTCTCATTTAATGTATGGTGCGCCATCTTCCTGTATATCAATGAGAACATAAAACCAAAAAATACTTTACAATTAGATTGTGCGATGTCTTTTAGGCAAATGATATTCAACAGATGTTTTGTGAGCGCAACAGCTCCAGTTCCAATGTAGCAGAAAAGGAGGTCACAACCAAAAACCAGTGGTTGAACTGCCACTATGCTTTTGAACAGCTCTCAACATGAATCAGGAGACAGCTCCTCATTGAGGTGTAAAAGCATGAAAGAGTAAATCTTGCTGGAATGCCCATGAACTACAGGGCTGGTGTTACCACTGCTGTAAAAGTTCAAATTGGGTATAAGCATTCTCAGAATATACTGACTGGAATGTCAAATATAAAAACATAAGGTACCCGAAAACACCTTAGATTGTTTATAAACTACAGAAGCCTCAATTTATTGTTTAATGTTTAATTTATTCAATACAATATTTTCAAGCTACACTGTAGTTCTTTGCATATCAAACACAACACACATTATGCACTTACACTCTCCTTAGCAAGTAGCAACATACTGCTTGTCTTTTCTCTTAACAAAGCCGGAATACCAAGTATGACTGCGACAGAAGTTGCCTCTGAAACAATGTTTATAAAAGACCACATTTAGTACAAAAATATAATCAATCATTTGACAAAAGCTTCTTATTTAAAGCCCCTCTACAATATTATTTTGGCAACTCTGAGTGACTAACCGTGGTTAAGTTTCACTCAAGTGCAAATGTGCTCACATTATGGATAAAAACCTAGAAAAAACTGAAATGGTGATTGTTGAGGTGAATCACACAAGACAGCAATTTCGCAGATTCTGTTTTTCTGTCTGAATCTTATTTTCATAATTTCTCTTAAATGTCTGCACTTCAGGCAGAATAACTTTAATATTTCTATTTCTATTTCTATTTTATTTCTCGGTATATATCAACAAATACATAGATGACCAACATTACAAGGAATACATAAAACGAATGCTTTACGTACAAAAACATAACACAATACCATTCAACTCCCGAAGGATTACCCAAAAGAAACATTGTTTCTGTCTAGGGGTTCTCCAAGTTGAATGGATACACAGAATATAAGAAGCAATAAATATAAAATAAAGTTTTAATTATAATTATAACAAAATTAAATAAAGTGAAATAAATAGTTAAATAAAGCTTTAAAGTAAAGTATATAAATAATAAAATCATAGATTGTACTAATTAAATAAGAATACTATATAAGCAAAAACCAAAACCAAGCTTAAACATGAACAAGCATTAAAAGCAACATCTCCAAACTAAACAAACATAATCAATCAATTAATCAAAATAATAAATAAATAAATAAATACAGATTAAAATAAAAACAAAAACAAAAACAAAATAATTATAGATAATTGATAATTATAAGTAAATAATAAATAAATATATATAAATATATAAATTTATAAAAAATTGAATTTTTTAATATAAATAATTAGACACATAATTACATACACAAATAAATAAATAAATAAATAAACAAAAATTTCATTGATTTTTTTTTTCTTCACAAAATAGTGTATCACATAATCTTCACATCAATTAAGACTTGCTTACATTTATTTTATTCTGGAATAGTGGAACTAATAATGTTGTATAGGGGCTTTAACTAGGTTTATCATCCTAAAACCAACTGACCTTTTCTAGCAATTCCATCCCATTGCAGAGGGATGTTATCCAGAGCCTTCTGGTGCAAGTCTTCCAATTTCCTGGCCGACCCAAACAGCTTCAGGATGGCACTTTCATACTTCTTCAGGCCTTCGTCCAGAAGTTCTTCTACTCCAGCTCTTGTTCCCTGCAGTCTCTTGAACTCGGATAACATCTGTTAATATCAAATCAAGAAAAAAAAACATAAAATAAAATTACAAATCGAAATATGAAACCCACATTTGCTCTTTAAGTTACAGGCCTCTTTACATGTAATGTCCACTTTATATTTAATCATTTTATTATTATTTCTGTAATAAATATTTATTTGCTTTTTAGCACTGATTGACTGAATATACTTCTTTTTTTTTAAATGGAAGCGATATAAAGCTCATAAAAGTAGTAGGCCTAGTAGTCTGCATTTCTTTATTTAATGAAAAAACAGTAACAATTATATTTACATTTATTTTATGCAATTAAATTTTTCTAAGTCATTGACCAAGCTAAACAAATGTATTTATCAAAACTAATGAAATAAAAAATAAAAACAATAGAAAATAATAGAAAATAATAAAGAAATAAAGAAACTTAAATAAAGAAATCAAATAAAGAATTGAGGAAATAAGGAAGTTAAATAAAGAAATGAGTAAAAAAGGAAATTAAGAAATAATAAAAAACAAAAGCAAGATTATAATGTGGGTCATTCCCAACCCCTACAAACGTAAACAGTGACAAAAACCTAACACAATGGTGCGGTCTGATGTCATTGCGCAGGCATCTTCGGACGGAGAAAATCGGTTATTTTTACGAAGAAAAAACTATTTTTTCCTTGAAAAATAAGTATGCATGAAAGTGCAAATAATTTTGAGCCGTGTTTCCAGATACACTCTGGCAATAAATACCGCATTTGAAGGTATTTTGTAACTCGTTGTCTTGAGTTGTCGTGGAGTTGTATTGAGTTGTCGTGAAACCGTCGAGTTGACGCTAAATAGTGTGACCGAAAATAAGGCCTCAACTAATAAAACATTCACTTAATACAACGAAAACTGGACTTACCTTGCAGTTGATGACATTCCTGAGTTCGTTGACATTATTTTGATGTTTGATGGCTTTGATGAATGCAAGATTGCAGTAAATTATGACAGCGTTCTAGCAAACAATATCGCTTTGCACACAATAAGCAATCGCACAATGCATTAACACGTCGATACAATGGCGGCCAATAATGCAAACGTGGCGCGGTTCAATTTCAATGGTACCCGTTCAATGCATGGACAATACGCAAACCGCAAACTACCAGTTGCGTTCAACCAATAGGAACGTAGCAGTTGCATAACCGTACCAATTTCGTTTTTCTTAGTCGTATGACGAGACACATTAGTCATTGACGAAGTAATAATGTTCCCATCCAGGCAAATTATTTGTGATTTTGTCACCGATTTGAAAGAAATAACATTCAATTATCACTGAATGAATCAAATGGTACACAAAATGTATCACAAAAAATTATCATGACCATTTTCATATGAATTTAATACTACAAAAATGTTTAAAAATATGTGTTAATGAAAAAGATCATAAGTCCGAATGACTTGAAATAAACCCCAGCGAAAATTCATTCTGAAAGCAATTATAAACTTGAAATAATCAAGTTTTGTTCATAACGAATGACTTATTTTTATTAGTCACAAACATCAGCAATGACTAACCTAAATTGGTCATTTGTGACTAAACATTAGTCCTACGTTGATTTAATTAGTCATTGAGACTTGACTAATCTAAATTAGTCGTTTTGACTAATTTATGAGCACCAATGACTAACTTATGTTTACAGTGTATCATCAAATATCTCTGCCAAAATGGCAGCATTTCTATCGCTGTCCATGATTAAGTTTCGATTCGGCAGCCACTATCCCGCAGCCACTTTTTCTTTTGAATAACGCGCTGGCTGGGGGGGGGGGGACGCTACTTATGCGCGGATTAATTAAATCGTCGATAGAGGGCGACCGTCATGAAATTCGAATAAGCATTTTGGCTTGGGACCAATAAGCTCCGCCGGTCGTAAAACAATACGTTTGCAAAGGTGCCATTTGTATCCCCTGGTCTGGAACAATGACCACAAATATGTGCCATTTGGCGCCCGCGGTATGGATAGGGTTATTGTCGATTGTTTTTATAATTTATAAATGTATTATTGTTCTTCATTTACAAATGTATCCTTGTTGTTACTTTTGTTAACAATGTTAACCTAGTTTAGTTATTGTTACAGTTATATTGTAAACTACTAATTTTGGTAAAACATTGTTTACTATTCTTTTATTTGTATATTTTGTATTGTTGTTTTTGTCTGATTTGTAAATAAAGTTTTCTTTTGAATAGTCAAAAATAGTCTTCTTCTTTATCTTCTTCTTCTTCTTCTTCTCAATAAGACTTGTCCAGAGACAAAAACATAGTTGCAGAGTTCACAGAACCTTAAAACTTAACACATAGTTAGACCTTAACATGTAGTTTCAGGTAAAGTTGTGACGTTATGGTGAGTTCATCGGATATCGAATTATAATATTTCAAAAAAATGGAACTCCTGATATGGATGATTTTCTAGCCGTGCTATTTGTACACGTTGTATAGGGCGAGCTGAACCTACAATATTATCCATATTGCGGTTTCACCTGGCGCTATACTATGTGTACATACGAGCTGAAAAATCCTTCGTATCTAGGATTCACCCGGCGCTATACTTTTTATACATACGAGCTGGTTAAAAAATCCTTCATATCTAGGATTCACCCAGCGCTATACTTTGTGTACATACGAGCTGGTTAAAAAACCTTACAACTAAACACATAGTTAGACCTTAACATGTAGTTTCAGGTAAAGTTGTAACGTTATGATGATGTCATCAAATATCGAATTACACTAAATCAAAGTGTAATATTTCAAAAAATCATATCTCATGAACCACAAAGGATATCTTTACAATCTTTGCATCATCGTATAGATCTTGAATTATTTGACATTTCGTACACAGACATGACCCCAATCTCACCTGTCCTTCCGGTCGAAACCGCAAGTTTAATATTTCAAAAATTCATATCTCATGATATATTCACAATCTTTTCATCATCTTAAAGACCTTGAACTATGTCACATTTCGTACACAGACATGACCCTAATCGGACCTCTCCTTCCGGTCGAAACCGGAAGTTAAGTGAAAATATTGTGAAGCACTATTCTGAAGCACGGCCTTTTCCACATATCATCTGTGCACACATAGAATACGAGGCAGTAGTCTTAAGTCGAGTCGCACGCCGGACTGAACTCCTTAGCCAAAAGACTAAATTAATGTATTTTTAAACAACTTTAGGTGATGACGCCATAACATAATGAACAACCAAACACCTTGAGTTTGTTTTTTACAAACTATACCTCTAGTTCTTCTTGTTTCCGCCAAAATCCCACAGGTGTAACACGTGAAATTTGTCGAGGGATGATGTCATACTTAGCATTTTCACACCATATGAGAGCCTGTAATGTGACAGTTTCTGAAACAAATTACGTCATCATAACATCAGTAAATATCACATTATTCACATTTCTGTGTGACGTTGAAACAACGTTGTATTAACGTTTGACCTTAACGTTACTTTAACGCTACATGCAAACGTTACTTTAACGTTACATGCAAACGTTAATTCAACGTTAGTTTGCTGATTGATATTACATTCAATCAACGTGAGCACGTGAACGTGAGCACGTGAGCATATGCCCTTAACGTTACATGCAAGCGTACGTTAGTGCTTGTAAAAGAGGAAATATCAGTTTATCCACTGATACAAGATACAAATATTACTAGATACAAATATTAATCCAGATAGCACATGAACATTGAAACAACGTTGAATTAATGTTTGCCCTTAACGTTACTTTAACGTTACATGCAAACGTTAATTCAACGTTAGTTTGCTTATTGATATAATGTTGGATCAACGTTAGCATATAAATGTTGATAGTTAGTGCTTGTGAAAGTGGAAATATCAGTTTATCCACAGATATAACTAGATACAAATATTAACCCAGATAGCACATGAACGTTGAAACAACGTTGTATTAAATTTTGTCCTTAACGTTACTTTAACGTTACATGCAAACATTAATTCAACGTTAGTTTTCTCATTGATATTACGTTCAATTAACGTGAGCACGTGAACGTTTGCCATTAACGTTCTTTTAACGTTACATGCAAACGTTATTTCAACATTAGTTTGCTCATTGATATTACGTTCAATCAACGGTAGCATGTGAACGTTGAAGCAACGTTGACCTTAAAAAGATATTCAAGTTGCTCTTTTGAAAAAATACTCTAATAGAACATTCAAACAAAAATATACTGAAATGGTATGATTGTGCGTAAACTGGTTGCTAAACTTATTACTAGTACAATAATTGACATTAAAAAGGACATTCATTTCAAGTTGGTCTTTTGAAAAAAAATAGTCTAGTACCGCATAATTGATACAAAGTCATACTGAAATGGTGTGATTTACTGGAAAGTTAGTGCTTGTGAAAGTGGAAATATCAGTTTAACCGCTAGATACAAATATTAAGGGATGTAGATGACCTCACATTTGTTCATTATATGCTGTCAACGTGAGCTCTTGTCTGTGGAAATCAAAACATATATGAATGCTTTGCATTTGCTATGATTTTTTAAAGAAATACTGATCCTCAAAATGGACATGTTTCTTATAGAAGAAACGAACGAAGTGCAACAATCAATAATAGCCGAAACCCCTGTGTTTTTTTTTCTAGAATGTGAGACTGTGACGGACACATTTTACAACTATCGATACCTCCCGTCAAGTGTCGATGTCACGAGAATCGAGATCCGAGCCAAAGGGACTAAGGACGCCCACATTTCACTCAGCCCACAATCGTCTAATGCTGATGCAATGTACGAAATCGTTATCGGCGCCGGAGGAAATACATACTCATGTATTCGCCGGTGTTCGCTCTGCACTAATAAGGTAACGGAACGTACGGCTGAAAGGCTTAGTGGCAGTCAGTTCCGCGGCTTTTGGATAACCTTTGACTTTGAAACAGGAAGATTGGCTGTAGGAGAAGATGGTCAGCAAGGGTCATTCATGGAGTGGGTTGACCCCTCCCCTATAAATGTGAGATATGTGGGGTTCTCGGGGTATGCTGTGTCCGTAGTATTTCGTTACTTGTGCTCGATTTAAAATACTTTGCGGGATCGGTACCTTTTCGTTAGAACCGGTAGATTTACACTACAAAAACGGGGGTGTTAAAAAATACAAAAGGGGTGTATTTCCCCCTCCCCTCCCCTCCCTTCCCAATATAAAATATTCAAAACCTTAAAACCCCCAATTTCAATCCAACTAGGTCATTTGGGATACGGGGGTGTTGTGTCTTGGATCAGTCACCGTTACGGAGGGGGGTGTCAGGGGTCCTATTCCCAGATGACGTCACAACACATAGCAGCCACTTAAGCCAAGTAATTTGAAGACATAAAATGTTACTCTAAGTTTAACTAAGTATTTTACAATAAAAATGCAATTCTAGTGAAATATGACAAAGCAATGTTTTGCCAATTTAAAGGTGTAGCCTAGATATTACTTTAAATGTGTAGATATTATGAATATTACTTAGGGAACTTGGATTAATTCCAAATAAGCCGCGGGTTTTCAATTTAAGTTATTAGTCAGGCCGATTTAAAGGTGGATCTTATAAATGTATCATTAAATGTATCTGCGCTATCTGAATAGGATATAGGTCTAACATAGATCTAACGTGATTATATTGTGAGGTGAGTTTGTTATATAATTAAAGTAAATTAATGGCAGTCAGAAGATAGTTCCTGCTTGTTGACCATTTGTTGTGTCCGCTTCACTGCGATGACCCGATGACGCGATGTCCCGGCAGTTTTCTGAAAATTGTTTTTCATTGCAACATCGACAATTTTGAATAATTTGAAATGAAATATTTCACAAAATAATACTCATAAGTTAAGTTTAACAGTAAACCCCAAAATAAATTTATAACGGGATCGACCATGAATTTATTGTTGGGACATATTAACTGTAAAATCATGCTTATCATGATTATTTTGAGAAATGTGTAATTTTAAAACATTTGTTATCCTTAACATCTTTAATGATAAAAAACAAAAGCTTTTTGCTGACGTTTTATTCTCATCGTTATTTACATGTATACTCTTAAAGAGTATCATCCTGGTATATGGAGACTACGACAGAAACCCATTCCTCAAGCTCCTCGCCGCAAATGAATGTAGGGAACGGGACAAGTGGTTTTCATCATTGCACCTTATTTAAATGGGCAGTATCGTCACGATCAGAGCAGACTTTCAACAGGGCATGTAATCGGTGTCCTAGTTTAACACAGTGACTGAAAATTACTGGCTCATTTATGCAGCAGCAACGGTACTAAGACCTTATCATGGTGAGGTAATATTTCACTCACTGGGTTAATCTAAAACTGGCATTCTGATTCCATGCCCTGTTGATCGTGACGATATTGTCCCTTTAAAGAGATGGTACAACATTGTGTTTGCAAAACTTCGTCTACGAGTACAGTCCTGTGCTGTTATACTTTCTTTGGATCAATTATACCGGTACATTAAACATCCCATTATGTGGCTATAAAGAGGGGGTCTATGCAAATATGATTCATAATTTACCCTTCCTCAGTTTCAGAGACATAAGGAAACCGAATAACATACGTTTTACTATAATATCTAAACTCACAGTAAATTACATTGTAAAAAAAGGTCACTTTCTCTGAACCCCTTTTGTCTCGAATTAGCCGGAAAAGGTGCACTGGAGGAAAAAAGATCCTCTTTAAAAAAAATCGCCTTCCTAATGTTTTCCTTCCATGTCATCCCTTCAATGGACAACATGAAATATTAGGGCAAACATTAAGTAATTAACACCAAATTGGCGCTATTTTGCACGTGTGAACGTAAGAGGGACCATTTGTTGTCATGCAGTGGACGGTAGGATTTTCTGAATTTGAGACTAAATTGGTTCGGACATATAAATCACTTTTTACAACAGTTAACATTGGGTTGTGAGATATTATCAAACGTATGTTTTTTAGCTTCCTAATGTCATATAAAACCTATCTAAAATTATGGGAAAAGGTCAACTGTTGAGTTTGCTTAGAGCATCTCTAAAATTCATGTAAAATTGGCTTTTAATCAGTCCTGTGGTGTGACGTGACGTGAGTAGTAGCGCCGTATCAAAGAGTATAACAATGGCACAACCTCCTGAGTAGTATGTCAGATGGGGGTTCTGGGCCAAGTACCTAAAAAGGGGCGTGGTTTGATGAGTAGTGGTTAAAAGGGGAGGTGGGGTTGTGGTGTTGATGACGTCATAAGATGTTTGATGACGTCATAAGATGGTGATTAAAAAAATGGTATTAAAAATGGTTACAAAAAAAATTAGAAAAAAATATATTGAAAATCGGAGTTAAAAAACTGAAAAACGAATTTATATTATGTAGAATTAAAGTAAAAGACGACGATGACGACGAAATATTTATCAAAGTGGACATTAAGAGAATTGAAAAATTTTGCGCGAGAGCATAGACCAATAATTGTTGCGCGAGACAGTAGAACAAATAGAGTTAATAAACGGTCTTGGTACGTGGCTGTAAAAAGATATATAAAACGCCACAAACCAACACCATTGTATAAATTAAATTTAGCTCAACTAAAAGAGTATGTAAGAATAAATAATATTGTTTTACCCAGAAATTACAGCGGGAGAAGAGAGCACATAAAAAAAGACTATATCCTCACCATTAAAAGGTTTCATGGGTTAGAACCCGAGTTGAGATTTGACGAACCACCCGTTGACGGTGGGAGATATTTACGTCAACAACGTCAACAGCGGGAGCGACTGGAATTGCCAGTCTAGCTAGCGTCGTAGCTGCACCCATCGGATTCTTTTTTGAAGGTTTGGCTTTGGGGCTGGGTGGTATGGCTTTTGCGATCAGATACGCGAAATATAAACTCGAGAAAAAAGATTAAAAACATAACGAGATTAGAGTTTTAGCCGAAAGTAAACTCAACACCATCGACAGTCACGTTTCAAAAGCCATCGAAGATGGTGTTATATGCCAAGAAGAATTTCATTTAATCAACAAAGAGCGAAACAAATACTCGAGAATGAAAGAAAATATTTGAACGAAATTTACTCCAACAACCAATCCTAAAGTTATTAAAGCCGTTGTCGATATAGATAAAGAAAAAAAGATCTTATAGAAAAACTTATAAATTTAAAGTAAACTTTCCTATAGAAAAATCATACGATGAAAAACCCGCTTTGCCACCATCAACGGAGCAAATATTTACGCCCGTTAGACCTCCCCCGTATAATTCAAATTTTTTATTTTTTTAATATACACTATAAACGAGTTGTTTTATCTAACAACTCTTTCATCACTAAATTATAATTTCGTCTAGCTCTTCCTTCGAGGCACTTTTAAAATTTTAATTCTAATACATTACCGCATTTCGTACATAAATTTGCCTTTGATTTTGTTCAAATTTTACATCTTCGACACAGTACACGCTACCGGTATACTTCTTCCGTGTCGAACGCGCCACTGATGTTGCGCGCAAAACACGTAGCCTCGCGCGCTTGGTATACAACACTTGTCCGTTTTGCCAATAAAAAGCCATTCACATGGAAAAATCGTTTTTGATAAATATTTCGTCGTCATCGTCGTCTTTTACTTTAATTCTACATAATATAAATTCGTTTTTCAGTTTTTTAACTCCGATTTTCAATATCTTTTTTTCTAATTTTTTTGTAACCTTTTTTAATACAATTTTTTAAAATCAACATCTTATGACGTCATCAAACATCTTATGATGTCATCAACACCACAACCCCACCTCCCCTTTTAACGACTACTCATCAAACCACGCCCCTTTTTAGGTACTTGGCCCAGAACCCCCATCTGACATACTACTTCCTGCGTATCATTCACCAATTTTAGCGAGCTGCCAGACGAATAATGGCATTTAAATTAAATCAGTCATCTTCTGGATTCACTATATAGCGTGATATATTATAACCATTAGGCCCTGTGCATAATTGCCAGGCGGAGCTTATTTCAATATCCTTGACCGTAGCTAGACTAATGAATTATAATTTTGATATTACTGTCATTGCCATAACGTTCGAACCGGTAGATTTACACTGTATTCCCCTTCCCCAATATAAAATATTCAAAACCATAAAACCCCGAATTTCAAGACAAATAGATCATTTGGGATACGGGGGTGTTGTGTCTGGAATCAGTCGGCGTTACGGGGGGTGTCAGGGGGTTCTATTCCCAGATAATGTCACAATACATCGCAGCCACTTAAGCCAATTAATTTGAAGACATAAAATGTTACTCTAAGTATTTTACAATAACTGTGTAATTTTAGTGAAATATGACAAAGCAATGTTATGAAAATGTAAATATTTAGCCTAGATATTACTTTTAAATGTGTAGATAATATTATGAATATTAATTAGGAACTAATTCCAAATAAGCCATGGTTTTGAATTTAAGTTATTAGTCAGGCTGATTTAAAGGTGGATCTTATAGATGCATCATTAAATGTAACTGTGCTATCTGAATAGGATTTAGGTCTAACATAGATCTAACATGTGATTATATTGTGAGGTGAGTTTGTTATATAATTAAAGTAAATTTATGGCAGTCAGAAGATAGTTCCTGCTTGATGACCATTTTCTGTGTCCGTTTCACCGCGATGTCCCGATGTCGTGAAGTCCCGGCAGTTTTCTGAAATATTTTTTTCATTGCAACATCGACAATTTTGAATAATTTGAAATATTTCACAAAATAATACGCATAAGTTAAGTTTAACAGTAAGCCCCAAAATAAATTTATAACGGGATCCACTATAAATTTATTGTTGGGACATTACTGTAAAATCATGCTTATCATGATTATTTTGAGAAATGTGTAATTGTAAAACATTTGTTATCCTTTCCTCAAGTAATCATTCTGATGAAGAAGAACATTTTCGAAAATTACCGTCAAAATAGCGGGCGATGCATCTTTAATAAGAAAAAACAAAAGCTTTTTGCTGACGTTTTATTCTCATCGTTATTTACATGTATACTCTTAAAGAGTATCATCCTGGTATATGGAGACTACGACAGAAACCCATTCCTCAAGCTCCTCGCCGCAAAGGATTGTAGGGAAGGGGACAACTGGTTTTAATCATTGCACCTTATTTAAAGGGGCAGTATCGTCATTTATGCAGCAGCAACGGTACTAAGACCTTATCATGGTGGGGTAATATTTTCAGTCACTGAGTTAGCATTCTGATTCCATGCCCTGTTGATTGTGACGATATTGTCCCTTTAGGTAAATCATGTGATTAGCATTGGATGTACATATTCGCAACATCCCCTACCTCCAACTGTTCAAGGTTTGGTTGATATTTCAGCTTGTTATTGGCAATCTGATTTTTGCAGAATCCTGTGGAATACCAATTTTGTTTATTTACTATTTTGTTTATTGTGGATGCCTAGTTATACCAACATAAAAGGACTTTAAAGTGAGGTTCTATGCAAATATTATTCATAATTGACATTCCCCATTTTGATAAGGAAACTGAACAACATACGTTTTATTATATCTAAACCATTGTCAAAAGTCACTTTCTCCGAAGCCCTTTTGTCTCAAATTAGACAAAGGTCCACTGGAGGAAAGTAAATGATACTCTTACCTTTAAAAATCGCCTTCCTGATGTTGCCCTTGCAAAGTCATCCCTTCAATGGACAAAATCACCTAAGTATTAGGGCAAATATTAAGGAAATAACACCAAATCGGCGCTGTTTTGCACGTGTAAACGTAAGAGGGGCCATTTGGATTTCCTCCAGCGGACCTTAGGATTCTACGAATTCGGGATTAAATTGGTTTGGCCAAAATTACTTTTTTTACAAAGCTTGGGTTGAGATAATCAAACTTATGTTTTTGTTTGTTTGTTTGTTTGTTTGTTTTTGTTGTTTTTGTTGTTTTTCTTCTTTTTTTGGGGGGGGGGGTGGTTTCCTGATGTCATATAAACCTCTCTAAAGTATAAGGAAAAGTCAACTGTTGATTTTGCTATAGAGCTTCTCTTTAAGGCAACGGCGATGATGTGAGCAAAATAGTCGCGCCTTTAAATCAAAGCGAAAAGATACTACCACTATTCTGATGTTGAAACAAGCGTGCTGACTGACTTGTATTTCCTTTATTAACCATAACTCCCTAGGCCCATTTGCTTACACATAACCTGAATCCTTCCTAACTCCCTAGGCCCACTTGCTTACACATAACCTGAATCCTTCCAAACTCCCTAGGCCCACTTGCTTACACATAACCTGAAACCTTCTTAACTCCCTAGGCCCACTTGCTTACACATAACCTGAATCCTTCCTAACTTCCTAGGATTTGGGAAGGTTAGGGTTAAATGTTATACTTCATAGTTTTATCTGAGAGTCAAGGAATATTGGCTTTCAAATCAGTCCTCTTCTGAATTCACTAGTGTGATCTATTATAGGCCTAACCGTTATACAGAATGGCCAGGAAGCTTGTTTGAATATCATCAGAGACATAGCTAGACTAATTATTATGATTTTGATATGTTGTCACTGTCATATCGATCAATAATTAGAAGCTGACATTAAAATAAAAGACAACACACCCATCAGCAGAAAGGGGGCAAGAGGGGGCATGAGGGGGCAGAGGGGGCAAGAGTGGGGGAAAGAGGGGGCAAGAGGGGGGGCAAGAGGGAGGAAAGAGGGGGGCGAGGGGTGCAAGAGGGGGCAAGAGGGGGCAAGAGGGGGAAAGAGGGGGAAAGAGGGGGCAAGAGGGGGCCAAGAGGGGCCAAGAGGGGGCAAGAGGGGGCAAGAGGAGGGGGAAAGAGGGGGCAAGAGGGGGAGAGGGGGCAATAGGGGAGGCAAGCTTAAATTTAAGGGGGGCAAACATTAATCTTTAATGTAATTTTGTACTGCTGAAAAAGCATTGACTTATCATCGGGGAAAAATTGGGGGGGGGGGGGGCAAAGAAAGTAACCAGGGGGCATTTTCTTGTCAATACCACGCACCATCACAAAATTATTCAATTCGTATAAGATGTCTGCAATTTTAGTCAAGCAAATTTTGTTTGGGGGAAACAAAATTCCAAGGGTGGGGAATCTCCCTTCACTAACCTTGGAGCGAACCAGCCTCACTCCCATGATGGAAATCATATCTGGAGCCCAAAAAAATGTTGAAATTAAGAATTTGTTTTCTTTTTCTTTTCTTGTTATTTATTTATTAATATATTAATATATTAATTTATTATATTATATTAATATATTAATTTATTAATATATTAATATATTAATATATTAATTAATTAATTTATTTATTTATTTATTTATTTATTTATTAATTTATCTATTAATTTATTTATTAATTTATTTATTAATTTAATTATTAATTTATTAATTTATTTATGTATTTATTTATGTATTTATTTATGTATTTATGTATGTATTTATGTATATATATTTATGTATGTATATAATTATGTATGTATTTATTTATGTATTTATCGATTAAGCGATATATAACAGGCCTTAACGCAGGATTTCCGATTGGGAGGTGGAGGGGGGTGCACATCTGTACAATATGAATTCAGGTGGGGTTTTTTTGGTGGGGGAGTGCACAATATTATTTAGGGCCTAAAGTACCCCTCATTGTTATTGTTAAAACCCGAATACACTTGTATTTATACTTTTTAACAATCGAATTTGAATTCAATTTTGAAAAAAAATGAAGCCAAAAGTGTGGGAAAATATTGGGGGACGGTTTACATTGGTTTAGAGGGGATTGGGGTAATACCCCAACCCCTCTAAAATGATTGGGGTTTATTTATACCCCTCGTCCATCCTGGGATTTCATGTAAAGGTTTAAGCTTATTGCGAGGTGTCGTAAACGATAACAAAAACATTAAAAAGCATTCACAGATTGTTCGTATTTTATTCTAGCGTGGAATCTGTGTGTCCTGAAATTGAAATTCATTTGGAAGATTGATTTTACTAAAATATGGAATATGCACCCGGCACTTTATCATAGGACCTAACAATCTTAAATATTTATAGCGGGGTCGACAAACTTTTACCCCATCCCGGCATTGAACTATGCCTGCCAAAATCTAATTCACTGTTAATTTCAACTGCCTGTGATGTTTCCTTGTCATAATAGAGGGCGCATTGAATATGTCTTTAAACAGCTGTTACACAGCATTTAATACGATGACCTTTAAGTGACGTTTTAGTTACGTCATTTCCAACAAAGTAACCTACTATCCTGAGCCCAATTTCATAGATCAGAGCTACTAAATTACAAAATTTAGCTGTGAACCTGCCAGAGGCTATATATATATATATTATTACGTGACAATTTGGCTGTAACCTATTTTTGCTAAGCATAACTTTTCTGTTCTCAGTACATTAATCTGCTTAGCAGTTCTATGAAATTGGTCCCTCAGGTTGGACTAACCCAGACGGAGTCCTTATTTGGGCTATCCCCTGTTAAGTGAATTCATAATACGCGCGCGCATTGGTAGTGCGCGCATTCTTTTCGCTACTTCCGGTTCCAAAGCTGGCATACCGTTGTGTGTAATTTAACCTAAATTCCTTGATTTTAGCGTTCAAAGGCGATTCTTTACAACACATACGTTAAGATATTCGGCGCGTACGCACATCAACTGCAAAATACGTCAAACGCAATTCGCAACGCACTTCCACAACGTTGCGATTAGCCTGAAGACCTGACGTCATGGTTTGATGATAACGACAGGGAACTAAGTACCAGTCTATGTTGCGATTTGCACAAAGGCTGGTTTCATATTTCACGTGAATGTGAAAGTGAATTTATGTGACGTTGACAATGAAGTAGCCCTATTTTATTGAAACATTGTTCCCAAAATAAGCATGATATTGTTGAATAAAATATGACAGTCTTGCTAGACATGCACGCAACAAGGGACCAATTTTGATACAGCAGACAAATTTCCTGAGCAGATTTTTGTTGGTTACCAGCAAAACTTTCATAAACAATATGCACATTTTGGCTGGTAATCTGCTTGGCAGCTCTCTGAAATTGGTCCCCGTCAGGACGTATCAAGGACCGGACGTAGACCTAGGCTATTCATTGGAGCAGTTATCGCGCAATCACGGCAAGGCGGCAGCAATCAGTGACTTTATAATATAAATATGGATCTGTACATAATTATACCGCAGTATTTGTCAGCTTTAATTTCTTAGAATACAATTACAGTCTTGTAAGTTTTATTTTAGTGTAAGTTTTTATTTTTTTATTTTTGTGTGCACCAGACTAAGAAATGTCGCCACCCCATCAGCAGAGCAGTCTGAAATTATTTGGAATTATTTGAGACTAACAATAATGTGTACTAGTGGGATCATTACAAAACAGGGCTATACAAATCTTGGGCCCGGCGTGGTAGTAAAACGAACACAGTGTCAACCGAGGACCTCTTTATTCCCCTATTTTGTTCCATTTGTTGTTTTTAGACATCTCCCATTTGATTTGTACACGTTTTTTAACCATTTACATTTGCAAACAATAACCGCCATCCGAGGATTCATTGTTCCCTTTTGTCCTCGGTTTACATCATAAACAAACCCAACTCTTTGTTGGACAGGCGAATTCCACTTGTCATAACGAAACCATTTTCAGAACCATTTATTTTTTAACTTCTCTCCAAGTAAAGAACCCCGTGTTTCACTTTCTCATAAAAACACAACCAGTGCATTGGGAGTGCATATTATCTCAGTGAACCCACATTGTTAAACGAATCAAGAAATCATTGTTGGTATTAAGGGAAAGAGAATTTGTGGGCTTGAGTCAATGTATGGATTATCGCCTCCATAATCACTCTTATAATATTATTAAATATATTATTAAAAGTGATAAATTAAATGTAGGGCCTATATATATAGATACTTAAGAAGAAAAATTGTCATGTGTTTATATTTGATTAATTAAATATCTATTTATATTTATCGAAAATATATCAAAGAGGTGGTGTATTATGATTACTTGCCATTTCCCTTAAATTGGACTTCAATATTATAACGTCGTAGCCGAAATAACAATTTTTAAAAGGTAACCCATTTATTGAAATTACTTTATTTGATTCATAATTCTTTGTTTGAGTGTTTTGATGATGTGCATTGCCGTCTACGATAAGGCAGAGCCGTAGGAAAGTGACAGCATCATGAAATGTCCACATAGACTTGAGATCAAGTTAGTAACAAGACAAGACATGTAAATAATAACTTCGTACATTAACAAGGCCATGACAAAATAATATACAACTGTTTTTAAATTGTATTTAATCCAGTGAGTGATGTAAAGTAAAGGTGCCTCATCTTTTTTGTCCTAAAAATATTATCAAAAAATCCCTTGGACACGAGACTCAAGTCTGTATACCTGTCTGTGTACTGCGCGAAGTCTGTCATAGCGTTGATTATAGCGCCCCCATGTGCGGCACGGCGTTGATCGCGTACCCTTGTACTCGTGGTGATTCACTGCTGCCAATGGCAAGTATGGTATACAATGGGACCGAGGTTCTTGATGGATATGCATATAGCCTGAAGATCTGACGTCTCTCTTCCAGCCGCGTGAATTACATCAAATCGATACCGCCCTCTCAGTTTGGGGGAGATTGAACTTTGACCTTGCACGCGTGATGGGCGCCCACGCGCACTATCTACAGTGATTCATTTAGGTGATGACAGGTACGTGCAAGGGCAGTAGAGTTACCTTTGATTCGAAGCCTCGAAGCGCGATGGCAAATAGTTAGCACAACGTATCCAATGAAAACAATTGAATGGTACGGCAAATCCTGTCTCTATCCGATCTTGATAGAATAAAGACAGGGGACCAGTCTATAGTGCACAGTGCACGTTATGGGTGCACCCAACTAAATAAACTTCCATAGTAAACAGTGTTAAACACAAAATATTCAAAAATCGTTAAAAAATACTTAAAAGTCCCACAGTTTTTAAAACCAAAAGAAAAAATATTGATCGATATATAACCTTTTATTTTCTTCTCTATTTACTGTCTAAAGTCCAGGTTTCCAGGAAGTTATCCTCATCCCAATGAAAACCACCCTCTACAGTAGTGAAAACGTCCACACTGAAAAACAGCCATTTTGGAAAAAGGCCTTACGCTTGAAATCAAATTAGGACCACTTTTTCAGGGCCTAGTGTGTCCAAAATACTCAAAGTTGAAAGCCAAGGACCCCCAGGTTATGATATTGGGCCATTTTTACACAATCGATCAAATGTATGGACCTCAAATCTTTGTTTTTCAGAAACATTTGAGGACATACACTTTATGATAAACAGCTTGGCGCATGAATTCCTCACTATTTAGTGGGGTGCACCCTTATGAAACGACGCCTACCCCAAATACAAATACGTTACAGTAAAAATATAGATTTATTATAGTAAAACTAAAGTGGGGACGACTTGATCTCAATTCTACTTGTTCACTTTAAGATGACTTCATATTTACGTCATGGTTTGATGGTTACTATAGGAACCAACAACCAAAGTAGTAACGGCGACGCATACGGTGTGCCGTAGTATAGCAGCTAGCTGTCTTTAAAAGGAGTGGATGTGTTATTCTGAATTCAGTCAGCATCTCGTACTCTCTGCAGTTTACAATGCGATATTATAGTTTCGTTTTAGCCCTCATGTTGCCACTTAGTTTGGCAGTCATTATGTCCCTTTTGATCTTCGTAAATGGGGACAATTGTGGGGCAATGACCCTGGCCAAAGCCGGTGATGACCGCGCTTCGCTTATTACGAAGGCTTTCGCCAACTTTAGATCAACTTGTCGAAAGGGCATGAACAAAAAACAAGGTAAGTAATCACTTTTTATGTGAATTTGCGCTGCAAAGCAACATGAATGCCGTCGTGCGTGCGCCAAATTTGTTCAATTGTTTAATATCTTTTTATTGTGAAAACGGTGAATTATTAAATTGAAAAATTATTATGTGTCATTGTCTTCTCGAAATTACATAAATGACTCAATGATTTACATAAAACTTACATGTAAAGTTGATGATGATATAAAATATCTAATGAAATGTTTCTGCTATCATTTTAATAAAATTATTTCGCAAATGAATATTCGACTTTTGGAGGATGATATTTCCACGTTGCCATCTCGAATACGGTCTCAGAATTTGCAATTTTCCAATAAAATGAAAAATCACACATCCTGAACCAAAATTATAAATTCAATTTGGTTGTCATGATCGTAATAAAAAAATATTAAAATAAAGAGACGTAAAACTTGAGAGGTTATACCTTTTAAAATACGATTGGTGACGTCAAAGTTTGTTTATAACATAATTTTATAACATAATTTTATAATTTATCTTATCACAGTATCAACAACAACAAATTTATAATTGTTTGAAATGAATAAATAAACAATTAAGAGAGCTGGTTTCGAACCTGTGACCTCCGGGTTGACGTGCCGGCGCATTAACAACTGATCCATCTAGCCCTGTCTAGCGCTTTCTCTCTATATTTTGTCAATATTAGTATGAATCCAGTTGCGTTATTAATATGAATCCAGTTGCGTGCGTGATTGAACCGGAAGTGTACACAAATGTTGCAATCCACAAAAAACCATGCCCTTCACCCACGTGATCACCAACCAGAATACACCCAATTTGTATTGCATTATGAGGGTATCTAAGACAGACCGAACATTATGTAAAAGGCATATATGTGCAAATTGGTAACCACCAAAATTTGAACTGAAATGAACTAGACGCCGACTAGGTACACAAGACACTAGTACCAAACCTGATACTCTGTTACAGATATGTACATATTCAGTAAACGGTGCATTTTTGTGACGTGTGGAGAAGATTTGTTTATTACTTTCCAGGCAGAATATCAAGCGGGGCATGAGGCCAGCAGATTGTGGATAGAAAATAACTTTTTTTCGTACATGTGGAATAAATATTAAAATACTAGGATGATGACAAAACGGTGTCTGGGATACATGGTGCACAATGGTTGCTAGGTCTTTACTAATATATTCACCATGGAAACCTTTATAATTATTTCCTTTATTATTTTACAAGTTGTATTCCTTCTCTCGTCATATTTATTTTCTCCAGCTTCAGTTGTTCCACAAACTACTACGTCTGTCCCAACTACAACCATGGCAACAACTACACGTGACCCAGGTAAGAAGCGGGTCATTTGACAGGGACGAGACTTAAGCAGGACCGTAGCGAAGGCAGTATATTTGGGGGTGTGGAAGTAGCGGTAAAAAAAGAACATCTTCAAAAGTGGGGAGTATACGTGAAAAATGTTGATAGGGGGTATTAAGTGTAAGAAAATTATGAGAGGGAGAAGCCGTGATTAAATTTGAGGGGAAGGTAGGCGTGAAAAATGTTGAGGGAAGGGGTTAGGCGTGAACCGTTTTCCGGTCAAAAAAGGGGGATAGGCGTTAGAAATTTCCTTCCCCAAAAAAATAAAAGGCAGTCAGCCAGACAGCCAGCCAGCCAGTCAATCACCCACCCCCCTTGGGCACGAAAACGACCAGCTTGCTCGATAGCTTTATTTGGTGGGTTGTTTGCCGACTGAGACTCGGTTTGCCGACTGAATATCGATACGGAGAGTGTTACCTCCCCACACACGCACAGCTTTGTTTGTGGTGTAAACAGAGGATCTCCTAATGTTCCCCTCTATTGTGATAGCAACCGGGGACGTATCGTCCCTTTTATTATAAGTCCTGGGTTTAAATGCCTACACAAACTCACACACCCACACCCATACATACGTACACCCCTTTGGCTACGGCTCTGGACTTCAGATTTTCGTAGATTGAATAACAAAATCAGTGAACAACATTATTTCAGTGTAAATCCATTTAAAATCCTTATTCCTGTTAATTTCTTTCTAGAATGTGAGACTGTGAGGGACGTATACTACAGCTATCAATACCTCCCGTCAATTGTCAATGTCACAAGAATGGAGATCCGAATTAAAGGGTCTAAGGACGCCCATATTGCACTCAGCCCACAATCGTCTGATGCTGATGCAATGTACGAAATCGTTATCGGGGCCGGAGGAAATACATACACGTGTATTCGTCGGTGTTCGGTCTGCCCTGATAAAGTAAGGGAAGATTATACGGGACTGATCAGCGGCAATCAGTTCCGCGGCTTCTGGGTAACTTTTGACTTTGAAACAGGAAGATTGGCTGTAGGACACGATGGTCAGCAAGTGTCATTCATAGAGTGGGTTGACCCCTCCCCTATAAATGTGAAATATGTGGGCTTCTCATCAGGGTGGGATAGTACTATGATAGTATTTCGTTACTTGTGCTCGATTTAAAAGGTATCGACCAAGTACAATTATATAAACTGTCGTGTAATATACTTGACCTTATATTATCTCTTCGCGGGGTATTCAAAAAATACAAAATTGGTATAATTATTTACAAAATATTTACAACCATAAATGCCCAAATTTCAAGCCAAATAGATCATTTGGGATAAGAGGGTCCCGGTTAGTCGTGCGTTGCAAATAACGTCACCAGAAATCACAGCCACTGGTATGTTATGACGGATAGTACCAAAAGCAATTAAGACATTCAATTTGAAAATGTAAAACCTTAATCTGAGTTGTTATGTTCAATTCAGTCATTTAATGTGCAATATCAGTGAAATATTATGACAAATCAGTGACATGCAACTTATTTACATGTGTAGATATTATGAATATTAATTAGGGAGCCTTGACTATTTTAAGCCAAAGCGCAGATTTTGAATGTAAGTTACTGGTTAGTAGACGGATTTTATACAGATGTATCATTATAGATGTATCTCAAGGACATCCGCTCAGTTCACATCGTATTCCTCCAGTGGTGAAATTGCATAAAGGGCCGGTCACACTGCAGCGATAACGAGTAAAGAGAACGAGAACGCTGCTAATGAACGCCATCGATTGGTTAAATAAAGGTGTGCGCGTATTCCGCGCGGTACAATTTAACCAATAGAATGCGTTCTTTTGCGTCGTTTTCGTTATCGTTACTTGTAATCGCTGCAGTGTGACCGGCCCTTAAAGCGTTTTGACGATAGCCACTTTGGCGTAACGTTAGCGTTGTGCGTACACTTTATGTGCGTATTTTAATGGTACTACACGAGCGTGTACTTTTGTCAGCCAATGATTGTTTGAGATATTCGGCGCGTACGCGCATCAACTGCAAAATACGTCAAACGCAATTCGCAACGCACTTCTACAACGTTGCGATTAGCCTGAAGACCTGACGTCATGCTTTGATGATAACGACAGGAAACTAAGTACCAGTCTATGTTGCGATTTGCACAAAGGCTGGTTTCATATTTCACGTGAATGTGAAAGCGAAGTGAATTTATGTGACGTTGACAATGAAGTAGCCCTAACATTGTTCCCAAAATAAGCATAATGTTGTTGAATAAAATATGACAGTCTTGCTAGACATGCACGCAACAAGGGACCAATTTTGATACAGCAGACAAATTTCCTTAGCAGATTTTTGTTGGTTACCAGCAAAACTTTCATAAACAATGAGCACATTTTGGCTGGTAGTCTGCTTGGCAGCTCTCTGAAATTGGTCCCCGTCAGGACGTATCAAGGACCGGACGTAGACCTAGGCTATTCATTGGAGCAGTTATCGCGCAATCACGGCAAGGCGGCAGCATACAGTGACTTTATATATAAATATGGATCTGTACATAATTATATTCGGTATAATGTAAAAATACCGCAGTATTTGTCAGCTTTAATTTCTTAGAATACAATTACAGTCTTGTAAGTTTTATTTTAGTGAACTTAGTTTATTTTTTTATTTTTTTTGTGCACCAGATTAAGAAATGTCGCCACCCCATCAGCAGAGCAGTCTGAAATTATTTGAAATTATTTGAGACTAACAATAATGTGTACTAGTGGGATCATTACAAAACAGGGCTATACAAATCTTGGGCCCGGGGTGTGGTAGTAAACGGACACAAACGTTTGTTTATGGTATCAACCGAGGACCTCTTTATTCCCCTCTTTTGTTCCATTTGTTGTTTTTAGACATCTCCCATTTGATTTGTACACGTTTTTTAACCATTTACATTTGCAAACAATAACCACCATCCAAGGATTCATTGTTCCCTTTTGTCCTCGGGTTACATCATAAACAAACCCAACTCCTTGTTGGACAGGCGAATTCCACTTGTCATAACAAAACCATTTTCAGGACCATTTATTTTTTAAATTCTCTCCAAGTAAAGAACCCCGTGTTTCACTTTCTCATAAAAACACAACCGGTGCATTGGGAGTGCATATTATCTCAGTGAACCCACATTGTTAAACGAATCAAGAAATCGTTGTTGGTATTAAGGGAAGAAGAATGCGTGGGCTTGAGTCAATGTATGGATTATCGCCTCCATAATCACTCTTGAAAATTATTAAAAGTGATAAATTAAATGTAGGGTCTATATATAGATATTTAAGAAGGAAATCTGTCATGTTGATTAATTAAATATCTATTTATATTAATCGATTATATCAAAGAGGTGGTGTGAATGATTACTTGCCATTTCCCCTTAAATTAGGCTTCAATATTATAACGTCGTAGCCGAAATTTTGTTTGCTTTCTGTCCATGCTGTCCAGTTTGCTTCGCGCGATATGCAGTCGGTGTTGCGAATTTCAAGGTTCAAATTAAACAATACAAGGTTATTCGATGATATCCAATGGACAATTCACCACAGGCGTAAGAGATAAAATATTTATGTATGCAATATTATAATAAGAGTTTACACCAACAATAAATTATCTGTCTAATGATGCAAGACAGATTACTTCTCCCAGAGCATCTGAACAACCATGGGCATGAGTCGCTACTTAATATTGTTAATATTTTTGCACTCAGTTTTTGCATGCATGCCCGGGTGAAGGTTATTTCCAACCCTCCACCAAACATCGCTTAAAACAGCACTTTATGTACCTTTTCTTATCTGTTTTCTCTTTGTTATGTATTTGTTTTTTATACGCCACTGTTCAGCAGACAAATAAGTCCAGAAATACCATCGTTTCGATCAGTATGCTTTGATCGTCATCAGGAGAATCATTCTCCTGATGACGATCAGAGCATACTGATCGAAACGTCGAGTAACCTCCAGTTCTTTTCAGAACTAATTACCATTCAATAGAGAATTTCACATGGTGTCACCGCAATTAGTCTTACGAATAAAGAAATCATTGTTGGTATTACGGGAAGGAGAATGTGTGGGCTTGAGTCAATGTATGGATTATCGCCTCCATAATCACTCTTGAAAACATATTATTAAAAGTGATAAATTAAATGTAAGGCCTATATATAGATATTTAAGAAGAAAAATTGTCATGTATTTATATTTGATTAATTAAATATCTATTTATATTTATTGAAAATATATCAAAGAGGTGGTGTGAATGATTACTTGCCATTTCCCCTTAAATGTTTGCTTTCTGTCCATGCTGTCCAGTTTGCTTCGCGCGATATGCAGTCGGTATTGCGAATTTCAAGCTTCAAATTAAACAGGACAAGGTTATTCGATGATATCCAATGGACAATTCACCACAGGCGTAAGAGATAAAATATTTATGTATGCAATATTATAATAAGAGTTTACACCAACAATAAATGATGCAAGACAGATTACTTCTCCCAGAGCATCTGAACAACCATGGGCATGAGTCGCTACTTAATATTGTTAATATTTTTGCACTCAGTTTTTGCATGCATGCCCGGGTGAAGGTTATTTCCAACCCTCCACCAAACACCGCTTAAAACAGCACTTTATGTACCTTTTCGTATCTGTTTTCTCTTTTTTATTTTTTATTTATTTTTTTATTTTTTATACTCCACTGTTTAGCAGACAAATAAGTCCAGAAATACCAACAAGTTTGTGAATTTACCGACAGACACTATTTTGTCAACAAGTACCGGTAAGGGTCGATTACAATCACCCTGTATTCACAGAGGGTTTGAACGCTGCATGTTGTTCTCTACATGTTGACTTAAAGATATACCGCCAGTGTTTCCGCTATTTTTACCGGCAATCATCTGAATTTTTTTTTTGTTCACCAGAACATCGATAATTTCCTTAAAGAAAGAAAAACAATTTTGAAATTAAATTTCACAACATAATAATCAGAAGCTTAGTTTTTAGTAAATAAGTGCCTAGATTAATTTATGATGACACCCACCATAAATTAATTTTGGGACATATTTACTATTCAACCCTGCTTATCATAAATATTTTCAGAAATGGTTTTTTTATTTTTTTATTTTTTTAATTTGTTTTTTTATTTACTGTCAGTCACCCCAAACAAGGCCAAAAAGCCACTAGAGTGTAAGGGGTTACATTTGCGATAACATCCACCATTTAAGCAAGATTACATTTGTTGATTTTGGGGAGTCGAAGATAGTGAGGGTGTTCACCTGCTTGTTTAGCAAAACGAGTAACACGAGAGAAATCCCTGCGCTTAGGTACCAACTCATGTAGCTCAGCAGAACAATCCCCGTAGTAATAACGGTAGAACAGTGAAAGGCTGGCTACATTCCTACGATGTGAGAGAGGTTGAAGGGAGGAAAAAAGCTCCTCACCAACTAGTCCCTTGATGCGGTGTTGCAGTCTATCAAGAACAGATAGTGATGCTTTGGAGGCACCTGTCCAGATGTGGGCACAATATTCCATCTTGGGCCTGACTTGACATTTGTAGAGGTAGAGGATGGCCTCAGGGGTCAGTATTTTGCTTGACCGATAGAAGGATCCTATCATCTTGGAGACTTGTTTCCCCACCTCTGAGATGTAAGAATTCCATTTGAGATCAGTTGTGATCTTCAGGCCGAGCAGTCTGTCCAGGCTTGACTGTTCATTTATCATTTCACCCTTCATGAAGATGGGGGGATATGCTTGGACAGATCGTTGATGATTAACAGACAGAAGTTTAGTCTTGGTGGCATTGAAATTTACCAGCCAACGTTCACCCCACGACGTGATTTGAGATAGATCAGAACTCAGATTAGTAGCCAGGTCCACATGAGAAAGGTTTTTGTGTGTGTGGTTGTAAACTGTTGTGTCATCTGCAAATATGTCAATGAATGACAACAACACATGATCTGGTAGGTCATTTATGAATATTAGAAACAGTGTCGGACCAAGTACCGATGAAAAAGAAATATTTTGGAAATTGCCCTAGATGAACACAGTGACTGGAAATTACTGTCTCATTTTCAGCAGCAGCATCGGTAATATGACCTTATCATGTAGGATATTATTTTCAGTAACTGAGTTAATCTAAATCTAGCACTCCAATTCCATGCCCTGTTGATCGTGACAATATTGTCCCTTTAAGTGAAGCATGTGATTAGCATTGGATGTACATATTTGCAACATCCCCTACCTCCAACTCTTCAAGGTTTGGTTGATATTTAGGTGTTCGGGTATGTACCCGAAACACCTATTGTTTTTGTTCGGTTTGTTTTTTTAGGTGTTCGGGTATGTACCCGAAACACCTATTGTTTTTGTTCGGGTTTTTTTTTTTTTTTTTTTTTTTACTTCTCCTTCTTCTCCCCCATCTTGTCCGCAAACAAAAACATACTTGCAAACTTCACATGAACTTGAAACTTGGCATGTACTTAGAACTTAACAAGTAGATGAAACTCGAGTTGTGAGTGACCCCAATTTGACCTTACTTCCTGTCCAAACCGGAAGTCAAAGTTTAATATTTAAAAAAATCATATCTCAACAACCACAACAGGTAAATGGACATTTTTTGCACTATTGTATAAATTGTTAATTGTCGAAAAATATTTACAAAAACATGACCCCAATTTGACCTTACTTCCTGTCCAAACCGGAAGTCAAAATTTAACATTTAAAAAAAATCATATCTCAACAACCACAAGAGGTAAATTCACAATTTTTGTACCATTGTACAGATCGTTAATTGTCAAAAAATATTTACAAAAAGGTGACCCCAATTTGAGCTTACTTCCTGTCCAAACCGGAAGTCAAAGTTTAATATTTAAAAATAATAATATCTCAACAACCACAAGAGGTAAATTCACAATTTTTGTACCATTATACAGATTGTTAATTGTCGAAAAATATTTACACAAAGGTGACCCCAATTTGACCTTACTTCCTGTCCAAACCGGAAGTCAAAGTTTAACATTTAAAAAAATCATATCTCAACAACCACAAGAGGTAAATTCACAATTTTTGTACCATTGTACAGATCGTTAATTGTCGAAAAATATTTACAAAAAGGTGACCCAAATTTGACCTTACTTCCTGTCCAAACCGGAAGTCAAAGTTTAATATTTAAAAATAATAATATCTCAACAACCACAAGAGGTAAATTCACAATTTTTGTACCATTATACAGATTGTTAATTGTCGAAAAATATTTACACAAATGTGACCCCAATTTGACCTTACTTCCTGTCCAAACCGGAAGTCAAAGTTTAATATTTCAAAAAATCATATCTCAACAACCACAAGAGGTAAATTCACAAATTGTGTACCATTATACAGATCGTTAATTGTCAAAAAATATTTACAAAAAGGTGACCCCAATTTGACCTTACTTCCTGTCCAAACCGGAAGTCAAAGTTTAATATTTAAAAATAATAATATCTCAACAACCACAAGAGGTAAATTCACAATTTTTGTACCATATACAGATTGTTAATTGTCGAAAAATATTTACACAAAGGTGAGCCCAATTTGACCTTACTTCCTGTCCAAACCGGAAGTCAAAGTTTAACATTTAAAAAAATCATATCTCAACAACCACAAGAGGTAAATTCACAATTTTGTACCATTGTACAGATCGTTAATTGTCGAAAAATATTTACAAAAAGGTGACCCCAATTTGACCTTACTTCCTGTCCAAACCGGAAGTCAAAGTTTAATATTTAAAAAAAATAATATCTCAACAACCACAAGAGGTAAATTCACAATTTTTGTACCATTATACAGATTGTTAATTGTCGAAAAATATTTACACAAAGGTGACCCCAATTTGACCTTACTTCCTGTCCAAACCGGAAGTCAAAGTTTAATATTTCAAAAAATCATATCTCAACAACCACAAGAGGTAAATTCACAAATTTTGTACCATTATACAGATCGTTAATTGTCAAAAAATATTTATACCCCAATTTGACCTTACTTCCTGTCCAAACCGGAAGTGAAAGTTTAATATTAAACAAAATCATATCTCAACAACCACAGGAGGTAAATTGACATTTTTGTACCATTGTACAGATTGTTAATTGTCAAAAGTATTTACACAAAGGTGACCCAAATTTGACCTTACTTCCTGTCCAAACCGGAAGTCAAAGTTTAATATTTAAAAATAATAATATCTCAACAACCACAAGAGGTAAATTCACAATTTTTGTACCATTATACAGATTGTTAATTGTCGAAAAATATTTACACAAAGGTGACCCCAATTTGACCTTACTTCCTGTCCAAACCGGAAGTCAAAGTTTAATATTTCAAAAAATCATATCTCAACAACCACAAGAGGTAAATTCACAAATTGTGTACCATTATACAGATCGTTAATTGTCAAAAAATATTTACAAAAAGGTGACCCCAATTTGACCTTACTTCCTGTCCAAACCGGAAGTCAAAGTTTAATATTTAAAAATAATAATATCTCAACAACCACAAGAGGTAAATTCACAATTTTTGTACCATATACAGATTGTTAATTGTCGAAAAATATTTACACAAAGGTGAGCCCAATTTGACCTTACTTCCTGTCCAAACCGGAAGTCAAAGTTTAACATTTAAAAAAATCATATCTCAACAACCACAAGAGGTAAATTCACAATTTTTGTACCATTGTACAGATCGTTAATTGTCGAAAAATATTTACAAAAAGGTGACCCCAATTTGACCTTACTTCCTGTCCAAACCGGAAGTCAAAGTTTAATATTTAAAATAAATAATATCTCAACAACCACAAGAGGTAAATTCACAATTTTTGTACCATTATACAGATTGTTAATTGTCGAAAAATATTTACACAAAGGTGACCCCAATTTGACCTTACTTCCTGTCCAAACCGGAAGTCAAAGTTTAATATTTCAAAGAATCATATCTCAACAACCACAGGAGGTAAATTCACAATTTTTGTACCATTATACAGATTGTTAATTGTCGAAAAATATTTATACCCCAATTTGACCTTACTACCTGTCCAAACCCCAAGTGAAACTATAATAATAAAAAAAATCATATCTCAACAACCACAGGAGGTAAATTGACATTTTTGTACCATTGTACAGATTGTTAATTGTCAAAAGAATTTACACAAAGGTGACCCTAATTTGACCTTACTTCCTGTCCAAACCGGAAGTCAAAGTTTAATATTAAAATAATTTCTAAATTCAGTATTGTATTGTATTCAAATAAACTTTCATGAGAACTTCAACAGACGTTAACATTTGACTTCTCCAACACTTCGAATTGATGACGTAACCATTTTAACTTCAACCGAACACCTTGTTTTTGTTGTGACAAAAACTTATATCTAGTTTAATTTTTTTTTTTTAATTCTTCTTCTTCTTCTTCTTCTCCCCCATCTTGTCCGCAAACAAAAACATACTTGCAAACTTCACATGAACTTGAAACTTGGCATGTACTTAGAACTTAACAAGTAGATGAAACTCCAGTTGTGAGTGACCCCGATTTGACCTTACTTCCTGTCCAAACCGGAAGTCAAAGTTTAATATTTAAAAAAATCATATCTCAACAACCACAACAGGTAAATGGACATTTTTTGCACTATTGTATAGATTGTTAATTGTCGAAAAATATTTACAAAAACATGACCCCAATTTGACCTTACTTCCTGTCCAAACCGGAAGTCAAAGTTTAACATTAAAAAAATCATATCTCAACAACCACAAGAGGTAAATTCACAATTGTTGTACCATTGTACAGATCGTTAATTGTCAAAAAATATTTACAAAAAGGTAACCCCAATTTGACCTTACTTCCTGTCCAAACCGGAAGTCAAATTTTAATATTTAAAAAAAATAATATCTCAACAACCACAAGAGGTAAATTCACAATTTTTGTACCATTATACAGATTGTTAATTGTCGAAAAATATTTACACAAAGGTGACCACAATTTGACCTTACTTCCTGTCCAAACCGGAAGTAAAATTTTAACATTTAAAAAAATCATATCTCAACAACCACAAGAGGTAAATTCACAATTGTTGTACCATTGTACAGATCGTTAATTGTCGAAAAATATTTACACAAAGGTGACCCCAATTTGACCTTACTTCCTGTCCAAACCGGAAGTCAAAGTTTAACATTTAAAACAATCATATCTCAACAACCACAAGAGGTAAATTCACAATTTTTGTACCATTATACAGATTGTTAATTGTCGAAAAATATTTACACAAAGGTGACCCCAATTTGACCTTACTTCCTGTCCAAACCGGAAGTCAAAGTTTAATATTAAAATAATTTCTAAATTCAGTATTGTATTGTATTCAAATAAACTTCTCGCGAGAACTTCAACAGACGTTAACATTTGACTTCTCCAACACTTCGAATTGATGACGTAACCATTTTAACTTCAACCGAACACCTTGTTTTTGTTGTGACAAAAACTTATATCTAGTTCAGCTTGTTATTGGCAATCTGCTTTTTGCAGAATCCTGTGGAATACCAATTTTGTTTATTTATTTTTTTATTGTGGATGGCTAGTTATACGAACAAAAAAGGACTTTAAAGTGGGGTTCTATGCAAATATTATTCATAATTGACCTTCCTCATTTTCATAAGGAAACGGAACAACATACGTTTTATTATATCTAAACTCATTGTCAAAAGTCACTTTCTCCGAAGCCCTTTTGTCTCAAATTAGCCAAAGGTCCACTGGAGGAAAGTAAATGATACTCTTACCTTTAAAAATCGCCTTCCTGATGTTGCCCTTGCAAAGTCATCCCTTCAATGGACAAAATCACAAAAGTATTAGGGCAAATGTTAAGTAAATAACACCAAATCGGCGCTATTTTGTACGTGTAAACGTAAGAGGGGCCATTTGGATTTCCTCCAGCGGACCTTAGAATTCTTTGAATTCGAGATTGAATTGGTTTGGCCATAATTACTTTTTTACAAACCTTGGGTTGAGATAATCAAACTTAGGTTTTTGTTTGTTTGTTTTTGTTGTTGTTGTTGTTGTTGTTGTTGTT
This sequence comes from Zoroaster sp. YZ-2022, assembly GCA_029582265.1. Classification (NCBI taxonomy): domain Eukaryota; kingdom Metazoa; phylum Echinodermata; class Asteroidea; order Forcipulatida; family Zoroasteridae; genus Zoroaster; species Zoroaster sp. YZ-2022. The sequence goes on along the minus strand of CM055834.1, from coordinate 13,960,082 downwards.
TTTTTGGGGGGTGGGGGTTTCCTGATGTCATATAAACCTCTCTAAAGTATAAGGAAAAGTCAACTGTTGATTTTGCTATAGAGCTTCTCTTTAAGGCAACGGCGATGATGTGAGCAAAATAGTCGCGCCTTATCAAAGCGAAAAAATACTACCGCTTTTCTGATGTTGAAACAAGCGTGCTGACTGACTTGTATTTCCTTTATTAAATGTTATACTTCATAATTTTATCTGAGAGTCCAGGAATATTGGCTTTTAAATCAGTCCTCTTCTGGATTCACTGGTGTGATCTATAAAATTAACCGTTGTACAGAATGACCAGACGAAGCTTGTTTAAATATCATCAGAGACATTAGCTAGACGAATTATTATAATTTTGATATGTTGTCACTGTCATATCGATCAATAATTAGAAGCTGACATTAAAATACAAGACAACACACCCATCAGCAGAAATCACTATTCTTTTCTCAGGGAGTAGTGAAAAACATCGACAAAATAACCGTTTTGTCCAGTTAAAAACATATTTCGGATTAATCAACCTCGGTAAGATTTTAACGTTTAAAGTTGAGTTTATACCGCATGAGTCTAAGAGTTGGACAAAATATGACATTTCGGTAAATTAACCGACGTGCAGTTAACATTCGTGTTACTAATCAAGATAACGTCGGAAAATCGCATGATATACCGTACCAATAGGCCTATTAGGTGATGAAACACGGGCCTAGAATAGATCCTTGATGGACACCACGATTAGTCAGGTAACTCCTGTACCACTCCAATCTCATAATGACCTAATTAGGACAAAATATGCCTTGGAAAATAAATAGTGCACTAGATATGTTATACATCAACTACAATTACATGTAAAGTGTACTGGGGGCAAGAGGGGGGCAAGCTTAAATTTAAGGGGGGCAAACATTAATCTTTAATGTAATTAGTAATGTAATTTTGTACTTCTGAAAAAGCATTGACTTACCATCCGGGAGAAAATTGGGGGGAAATTGGGGGGGGGGCAAAGAAAGTGGGGGGCACTTGCCCCCCCCCCCCGTAGCGCCTCCGCTGATCCTCGGAGACACATACTAATTATATTTTTAATATGATGTTATTGTCAGAACAACCAAGGAATTGAAGCAGACAGTACAGACACCCATGTGCTGTCGATGACATGAACATCAATGTTTTCCAGTGTATAGTGAAAAACATTATTTATTTCGAATTAATCAACCGAAGTAAGATTTTACTTTCAAAAAACCTTGAAGGTTCATACCACACGGAGATCGAAACAGTCAAGGGCATTTTAATTCCACTATACGGAGAGTCTGTCTATTCTCGGGAGAAATGCTAAACGTTGGAAAATTGATAACCGACGCGCGCGCTCAAAAATCGTGAACAAGCTGTATTCTTGTCAATACCGCGCACCATCACAAAATTATTCAATTCGTATAAGATGTCTGCAATTTTAGTCAAGCAAATTTTGTTTGGGGGAAACAAAATTCCAAGGGTGGGGAATCTCCCTTCACTAACCTTGGAGTGAACCAGCCTCACTCCCATGATGGAAATCATATTGGAGCCAAAACAAATGTGGAAATGAAGAATTTGTTTTCTTTTTCTTTTCTTGTTATTTATTTATTACTTTATTACTTTATTAATTAATATATTAATATATTACTTTATTAATATATTAATATATTAATATATTAATATATTAATATATTAATTTATTAATATATAAATATATTAATTTATTTATTTATTTATTTATTTATTTATTAATATATTTATTAATTTATCTATTAATTTATTTATTAATATATTTATTAATATAACTATTAATTTATTACTTTATTTATTTATTTATTTATTTGTGTATTTATGTATGTATTTATGTATATATATTTATGTATATTTATGTATATATTTATGTATTTATTTATGTATTTATCGATTAATCGATATACAATAGGCCTTAACGCAGGAATTCCGATTGGGAGGTGGAAGGGGGGTGCACATCTGTACAATATGTTAACACTGACGCCACGACGGCGCATGTCCAGAATTCAGGTGGGGTTTTTTTTGGGGGGGGGGGAGGGGAGCGCACAATACTATTTAGGGCCTAAAGTGCCCCTTATTGTTATTGTTAAAACCCGAATACACTTGTATTTATACTTTTTAACAATCGAATTGGAATTCAATTTTGACAAAAAATGAATCCAAAAGTGTGGGAAAATATTGGGGGACAGTTTACATTGGTTTAGAGGGGATTGGGGTAATACCCCAACCCCTCTAAAATGATTGCACTGTAAAATATTACCCGTAAAATTTACGGTCGAAAGTCGTGCAGCGAGTTGCCACCTTTCTACCGTATTTTTTACGTGTGGACCGTATTGTATTTTACGTTAAACCATTATTATTACAGTAAAAAGTCTGTTAATACTACGGGTAACGTATTTTGGTAACCGGAATTTTTAATGCTTTATACAGTTACTACACTGCCCTCGTCCATCCTGGGATTTCATGTAAAGGTTTAAGCTTATTGCGAGGTGTCGTAAACGATAATAAAAATAATTAAAAAGCATTCACAGATTGTTCGTATTTGTTCTAGCGTGGAATCTGTGTGTCCTGAAATTGAAATTCATTTGGAAGATTGATTTTACTAAAATATGGAATATGCACCTGGCACTTTTTCATAGGACCTAACAATCTTAAATATTTATAGCGGGGTCGACAAACTTTTACCCCCATCCCCGGCATTGAACTATGCCTGCCAAAATCTAATTCACTGTTAATTTCAACTGCCTGTGATGTTTCCCTGTCACAATAGAGGGCGCATTGAATATGTCTATAAACAGCTGTTACACAGCATTTAATACGATGACCTTTAAGTGACATTTTAGTTACGTCATTTCCAACAAAGTAACCTACTATCCTGAGCCCAATTTCATAGATCAGAGCTACTAAATTACAAAATTTAGCTGTGAACCTGCCAGAGGCTATAATACACTCACTGGCCAAAAGTATTGCAACATGCTCAAAATAGCACTTTACAAGTAACAGGTGAGATGATCATTTAATCCGATTTCATCGATCGTGTACTACATAATTTCCGAGCAAGAACAGTAAAAAAAAGACTTCAAAACACAGGCACTTTCAAGAAGTCTTAAGTAGTGTAAATAAAATAAAATAAATTATTGTAACACAGTTCTTCAAACTGAACTTTGGGGATGTTGCAATACTTATGGCCAGTGAGTGTATATATTACGTGACAATTTGGCTGGTAACCTATTTTTGCTAAGCATAACTTTTCTGTTCTCAGTACATTTATCTGCTTAGCAGTTCTATGACATTGGTCGCTCAGGTTGGACTAACCCAGACGGAGTCCTTATTTGGGCTATCCCCTGTTCATAAGTGAATACATAAATACGCGCGCGCATTGGTAGTACGCGCATTCTTTTCGCTACTTCCGGTTCCAAAGCTGGCATATCGTTGTATGTAATTTAACCTAAATTCCTTGATTTTAGCGTTCAAAGGCAATTCTTTACAACACATACGTTAAACGCAAGTCCCAAACTTTCTAACGTAAATCCTTAAAGAAAAGAGTGGTCAATACAATTCAAATGGGTTTCTGATGATTGTTGGATCGAGCCAGCACGTGGTTTATGTCATACCGTATTACGTCACGCGTATACGAACAGAGTAGACGATGTGACCAATGACATCACATGTTTACAAAAGAGGCCTGAAGGTCAAACTGCACCGGGCACAAAATGTACACTGGTCTATGACAAAAACCATAAAATAGTAAATACAAATGGCGAGTATTTACGGTCCGGGCTTTACGAGCGAACCAATTTCATCCAATAATGACGATACATTCATTTCTGAATATCATGGACGTATTGTATATTGCTACGAGGGAAATTCACCAAACGATGCCGTTGATAAATTTAAGACTACCCATAAACATCGAGTGGAAAGGATAGGCGAATCAACCCTGTTTTTTCCTCGATAGAGAACCGGCATACTGTTCAATTTTTGCAAAAAGTATCAAGGGTGAAAATGATTCTTATTCAATCACGTCAAGGCGCGACTTTGTAGCCAATCGAGCTTATATATTCTCCAATACCGATGAATTTAATGTAGAACTTTCTTTTACCGCTGTACCGCAGCTTTTAGAATGTGGAATTTGCTTCAAGACCGAAGGTCAAGAAGTCTTTGTACAAGCGATCTTTTTTGGCGCTATAAACACGGGAATCTGTTTTGATATAAAAGTTGAAAGTTTTCCCTTGGTTTAAAATGAATATAATCTTTATTATTAATAGAATAATGGCAGATGCAAAGATATATCCTACATTACCAGCCATGGACACCTCGGGTAATCTAGATGTGAATGCGTTTAGATTACAAAAATTAACGAAATCCAGAAAGAAATTTCCGTAGAAAGAAATGAGCGCGAGAGATCGTATAAAAAATACAATAAAATCATCAAGACTTTATCTATCGTAGAAACAATGGCCGAATGCGGCGCTATCGGGGTTGGAGCGATGGGAATTGCCAGTCTGGCCAACGTCGTAGCAGCGCCGGTCGGATTCGTCCTCGAAGGAGTAGCCATCGGGTTAGGCGGTATGGCGATGGCGATGAAATACGCGAAATACAAGCTCGGTAAAAAATCAAAGAAACACGATGAGAAAAAAATGGGGCGATAGTAATATAATAGATGATGGCGGGGCGATAGGTAGTGGGTGGGGGAAATCCCGAAAACCACCAACCCAAAGGTGGGTGGTTTTGGGGGTGGTGTTTTGGGGGTGGTCTTGGGGAAAATTCCCCATATCGCGAAACCATCATCTATCATACTACTCGGTTAGCTTCCTGTGCCATTAGTTTTGCATCAACATGGTTGGCTTACTTTCATTTTTCATGAATAGGAAACTGCCAAGGCCACACGCAATTACTATCCCGTCAAAATCGATATAACATCGATATTGTACTGGAAGACGTGATGTTACGTACCAACCTTTTATAATTGGCATAAGTGGACCGCCCACCAACATAGGGGCTGGTTAGCTCAGTTGGTAGAGCGCTCATACGGTATTCGAGAGGTCGCGGGTTCGAGTCCAGCATCAGCCAATTTTTCTTTGCTCGCTTCCTGCTTATATAATATTTCAGGTCAGTTTCTTTCTATATATATATTTATTCTGTGTACAACCACATAAAAGGCTTGTATCCCGTTGTGTGATCCCCGCTACTGCCGTTACCCAGGTTGTTTGCATCTGACCGGGGCTTGATCCCTGGCTACTCGGCAGATATGGTTTGGCCTCTGACCTGGCCACATGTCATCATCATCGACGCTGTTCGTCTTTAGACATGGCGCCCTCAATAATTGTGTTCCAATGGTCACGGTTTATCGCCTTTTCTTGAGCCGATGCTAAGGTTTCATTCAAGTCTCTGAGTTCCTTTAGTATCAGAGATACCCATGTTGCTTTTGGTTTTCCTTTTGGCTTTTTACATATCTGAGGTATTCTTGTAAGGCTTCCCGAACTGGTGTGTCTTCAGGTAGTCTTAAAAGGTGATCTTCTGGCTCCATCGGATTCATTTTGTCTTTGTGTACAAGTCTTCATTTGATATCTTTTGGGGCCATCTGATGTCTAGAATTTTGTGCAGCAGGGACCTCTGGAAGGAGTCGATTTTTTGTTCGAGGTTTTTTGTGATTGTCCATAGAGCAACTAGATAATTGGCATAAGTGGGCCGACCACCAACATAGGGGCTGGTTAGCTCAGTTGGTAGAACGCTCGTACGGTATTCGAGAGGTCGCGGGTTCGAGTCCGGCATCAGTCAATTTTTCTTTGCTCGCTTCCCTTATTATATAATATTTCATTTCAGTTCCCTCTTATATATATTTATTCTGTGTACAACCACATAAAAGGCTTGTATCCCGTTGTGTGATCCCACTACATGTGGGAGATACTTAAAATGTATTCATTATTTGCTTAAAATGTGCATGTACACACGACACACTCTTGAGGGCGCTATGTATTCAAACCAATACCAGATGCAGAACAGACGGCAAAACCGGATGCATTTTTCCTGCACACAATATAATAATGGCTATTACCGGAGTTTGGGAAAAAGTGCGCCACCAACGCAGCTACACGCCGATGCGCGTGGTGAACATCGTGCGCGTGGTACGCGTACGTATAGCGACGGGTACATTGACTGTGAGTAAAAGCACGTACGTGTGCACTGTTCAATATGCTGGTGTGCGTCAAAAACATGATCTAGCGCGCCGCAAACGTATACGTGTTTGTACGTGTATTGTAACGGCTTGGCGACAACATTTTCTGAATCATTTACGTTAAAAATCTCAAAATATCGGCAAGGGTCAACGGACAGATTTCCGTAAAACTCTCTTGAAAGGTAAATCAACATTATTTATTCAGATTAAGGGGAAAAAGTCAGAGGGTCAACGGTAAAATTTTACAGAATCTTCTGTTCGTTGACACTTTTTTTGTTGCAATTCATGGGTGTCATTTCATTATGAATATGAGTTTCTGTGAATTTTTTTTTTTAATTTTCAGTTTTACAAATTGTTTGAAAAATGTGAGAGTTTTATTTTTCATTGTGATTATTAATGGTTAATTAAATTATGATAAAAGGTATGAAAATTTAAATATTAAACCGTTTCGCAATTTATTTTGCTCTGTCACATTAATGGTATGGCCTACAATGCGAGTCAAGCCTCGGATCACGTGAGACCCTTCCCCCTGGGATATTACCTTTTATATGCTGTTATAAAATAAAGGTATTTCTATAGTTAATTCACTGCAGTTTTCAATTTGCTTGGTAGCAAAGTGGTATACACGCTTGCCTCTCATTTAAGAACATGTAGACTGAACTTGATTCAATGTCAAAGTTTATTTTAGAAGCAATATAGGCCTATGTCAGAATATAGTTTTCACGGCTGTGGACGATGTTTGTGTGTAAGGAAAGCAAGGTCTAACATCTGTTGTAAGCATACGAATGTATATATGAGAGTCTACAACGGTAATTGTTGTCTGTAGTAAAACAGATATTGCAGCCTGGGTACCTGGCCAGTTAAAAGTCAGTCTCCATAGTTACGAGTTTGCCGTTGATAAACAATGACGTGAGAAACGACGTAGTTTCCCAACCCGCCTACTACATCTCTGCCAGAACTCCGGTCAATTTACAAGCTACGTTGAAACGGTACGATATGGAAGTCTCTATTTATGTTCTGAAAATTGCTCTACTTGGACTTTTAGCAGCCGTTTTAAATGTTGTTTATGCCAATGCAATCGGCACAGGAAAATACCCTGAAGTACACGCAGCTGAAGTCGTTATCGGTGCCCCTGAAAACTCTATTTTCACTGGACATGTGTACCAGAAAATGTTTGCCAAGTCCCGCCTGTACTGTGGCGCGTCGTGCTTGAGAAATTCATCAGCTTGCCACTCGTTCAACTTCTGTCGTGACACCAAACGGTGCGAATTGAATAACGCTACCGTAACTGACTACCCGGAGGATTTGAAACCTGCTGAAGGTTGCTCGTATTTCGAAAAGAAAATTGGTAAGAAATATTGAATTATATCATTGTCGTGGCCGAGCGGTCTAGCTTACCGGACTCAAGTTCTGGTGTTAGCAGCAGAATGTGGGTTCGAATCCCAGCCGTGACACTTGTGTCCTTGAGCAAGACACTTCACCATAATTGCTTCTCTCCACCCAGGGGTTAAATGGGTACCTGTGAGGGCAGAGTTGGTTGATTAGCCCTATATGCGCTGTAATGGCAGCAATTGAGCTGTATACTCCCCAGGGAGCTGAGATGGTTTCAGGAATGATTTATTAGCCTTATGAGCAGGGGTAATAATATAATGTGCCTTGAGCACCACTCAGTTGGTGGATACGTGCGCTATATAAGTCCACACATTATTATTATTATTATTATTATTATTATTATTATTATTATTATTATTATTATTATTATTATTATTATTATTATTATTATTATTATTATTATTATTATTATTATTATTATTATTATTGGATTTATTATGTTATTCAGTCAAATTGTTAAAGGGACCGATGCACCGGCGGCGGAAGCAGAGGAAAGGGGGAACTTCACCCTCCCCACTTTTAAAAAGGTTCTGATTTTGCCACCCCACTCCCCCCACTTTTCAATATGATCATGTGACCTCGAGTATTTGTGTTTGTAACCAGTGCATTTAATGATTCTCTAAAACTAAATCCAAAATTCTCCAAAACTTCTCCAAAAATATACCCCAAATTTGAAAAACAATTCAAAGATTCCTCCCAAATTTTCAAAACAAATCCCTAAATGTTGACAATTTTCTTAATGTTTTTTTAAAATCCAAATCAATGTTTCAAACCCAATTAATTTAATTTTTTGTTCTATTCAGGTGATGGTGGGTGGTCTATTTGGGGAAGGTGACGGGGCAACGTTCACGGGATGTTATTGGAATTTGTATTCATCCCCCCCCCCACCCCCACACACACACACACTTTTGACAATTATGTCAGTGGTTGATAAATAATATCTAGGATAACCAATAATCCATGAATATATTGTAAAAATATGCATCAGGTTACATCATATAGCATCTAGAACCCTAAAGCTTCCAGGGCGCTATTTTTTCTGGAGTATACTTCGTCAATGGCTTAGCAACTGGCATAGAAATATAATTTTAAAAAGGTTCTTTAATAATTAAATCACCGTGTTAGTCGAGTGGCATGGTAGTGTAGTGGTTAGAACGCTCGTTCAAGACTAAGTTTTTCAACATTTTCATTAAATTTTGTTTATACATTTTTAAACATTTTTTTAACTATAGAATTATTTCAGGGAATTCATACAACAAATTTACGCCACTATCAAAAATATCACTAAGCGGTGCATTTTTGTGACGTTTGCGGAGAAGATTTGTTTATTAATTTTTGAAGGCAGAATTTTATGTGACACCGTGGGAAATATTAAGCGTGAGCATGAGGTCAGCAGATTATTGTGGAGAAAAAATAATGTTTTCGTGTGTGGAATAAATATCATGATTAGAATACTATGGTGATGACCTGATATATCCTGTGATTACTATGATCAAGATAAATTCTTAAATGATTTTAATAAAAACACTAGTACCAAATTGTTACATCTCAATGCACGAAGTTTGCAAAAGAATATATCAGATATTATTGATTTGATTAACCTTTTAGGGAACAAGTTTTCAGTGATCGGTATAACTGGCTTTGATGGTCTAAATGCTCTTGTTATCAAACAGGCCAAGTACGTCTTAGCAAAGCCACTTGCTTGTATCTTTAATGAGTCTCTAATTACAGGCATTTTCCCGGATGGTTTAAAGATAGGTAAGGTCACACCAATACATAAGGGTGGCGACAAACATAATATTGGCAATTATAGACCTATTACAGTATTATCTAAATTCTCAAAAGTTTTTGAAAAGTTAATATACTACCGTCTTATTACTTTTATAAATAAACATAACCTTTTGTCTGAATCTCAATTCGGCTTCAGAGAAAAGCGTTCAACTGAACTAGCAACATCGTATGTTGTGAATAAATTGCTCAAAGCCATAGATGATGAAAAATCCTCTATTGGTATAATTCTGGATCTTTCAAAAGCTTTTGATACAGTTAACCACGAAATTTTAGTTTGTAAGCTGAAACATTTTGGTGTCCGGGGTGTAGCCCTAAACTGGTTCAAAAGTTACTTATCTAATCGAAAACAATTTGTTTCTTATAACTCTGTAAATTCAAATGAGCAATCTATATGTTGTGGAGTTCCACAGGGTTCTATATATTGGGTCCTCTACTATTCATTATTTATATTAATGACATTTCGTACACAATACATCTGATATCATATCCTTCTGCTTATTTGCAGATGACACAAGTTTGGTGTATAGCCATAACAATGTGGATACAGCTATTCGGATTTTTAATGTAGAACTTGAAAAAATAAGTACATGGCTTATAGCAAACAAATTGTGTATTAATTTACTTAAATCAAACTATATGATATTTTGTTCGAGACAACAGAAATATGCCCAATCTGTTCCACTAGTTTTGAATGGTGTAAATTTAAATCGTGTAACGATTACCAAATTTCTAGGTGTGAAAATTGATGAAAATCTTACTTGGAAGAGTCACATTAGTGATGTCTCAAACAAAATATCCAAAACTATTGGTATAATGAATCGTTTAAAATGCTTCATCCCAAGCGACATTTTAGTTATTCTTTATAATTCTTTTGTTCTCCCGTATTTAAATTATTCAGTTCTAACCTGGGGTAGTTCGTCAGTAAATCGTGACAGACTTCTTTTGTTGCAAAAGCGAGTTGTTCGCATATTTCCAATGCTAGTCACCGTGATCATACTGCTAACTTATTTGCACATCTAAAACTGTTACGATTTAAAGACCTTTACTACTTAAATTTAGGAAAATTTATGTATAAATACATGAACAATGCATTACCTGGTTGTTTTAGCTCATGTTTTACGTTAACCTCAAATATACATTCATACAATACTCGAAGTGCTTCCAAAATAAATATCCATGTCTGTTACAGTCGAACCTCTTTGTTTAAAAATAGTCTTATTCAGCGTGGTGTTAATTACTGGAACAGTCTTAGTGAATCTATAAAACTCTCAGGCTATATTTGTCAAAAAACTAAAAAAACAACTTCTTGATGCATATTCATAACTTCCAACTTTTAATTTATTTCGTATTGTTTATGTCTTAGCACCTGCATGCACACTCGTATGTTTTTGTAGTCCTTTGTCCTGTTTGTCTCCTTGTTTGTCCCTATAGGTTAGGGCACAAAAGCATTTTTGGCTTCACCCAAACCTAAATGTTGTCCTTTGTGTAATAATTTCATATATATTTAATGTACCTGTAATACTGTATTTCAACCTATTACAAGCAATGTATATTTCTATTTCCAAGGACAGCATTGAAATAAATGTATTATCAATCAATGACCAAACGATGCATGGTGCACAATGGTTACTAGGTGTTAATGATATATTCACCATGGAAACCTTTATAATTATTACCATTATTTACAAGTTATATTCATTCTCTCGTCATATTTATTTTCTCCAGTTTCAACTGTTCCACAAACTACGATCATCCCTACTTCGTCTGTCACAACTACAACCATGACAACAACTACACGTGACCCAGGTAAGAAGCGGGTCCTAGCGATGGAATATTCTTTGAGGGTGTAAAAAATAGAACACCTTCAATCTGTGTAGGGGGAGAGTATGCGTGAACAATTTTTGAGATGGGGTAAGTGTGACAAATTTGTGAGGGGGAGGTATACGTGAAAATGTTGAGGGTGGGGTATGCGTTACTAATTTCCCCCCGAAATTTAATCACCTTGGGCACGAAAAATACAAGCTTGCTTCGACAGCTTAATTTAGTGGTTTGTTTGCCGACTGAGAGTCGATTTGCAGACACGCCCCTTTGGCTACGGCTCTGGATTTCAGGTTTTCGTAGATTGAATAACAAAATCAATGAACAGCGTTATTATCTGTATAAATCCATTTGAAATCCTTATTTCTGTTGATTTCTTTGTAGAATGTGAGACCGTGACGGACACATTTTACAACTATCAATACCTCCCGTCAATTGTCAATGTCACCAGAATGGAGATCCGAATCAAAGGGTCTAAGGACGCCCATATTTCACTCAGCCCACAAGCGTCTGTTGCTGATCCAATGTACGAAATCGTTATCGGCGCCGGAGGAAATACATACTCGTGTATTCGTCGGTGTTCACTTTGCACTTATAAGATAGCGGAATATACGGCTGAAAGGCTTAGTGGCAGTCAGTTCCGCGGCTTCTGGATAACCTTTGCCTTTGAAACAGGAAGATTGGCTGTAGGAGAAGATGGTCAGCAAGGGTCATTCATGGAGTGGGTTGACCCCTCCCCTATAAATGTGAGATATGTGGGGTTCTCGGGGTATGCTGTGTCCGTAGTATTTCGTTACTTGTGCTCGATTTAAAATACTTTCGGGTAATGTACTTGACCTTATATATATCTCTTCTCTTTTTTGTATCGATACATTCGTTACCGGTACGACCGTAATCTTCGGAATGCGGGATCGGTCCCTTTTCGTTAGAACTGGTAGATTTACACTACAAAAACGGGTGTGATAAAAAAGACAAAAGGGGTGTATTTCCCCCCTCCCTTCCCAATATAAAATATTCAAAACCTTAAAACCCCAAATTTCAAGCCAACTAGGTCATTTGGGATACGGTCACCGTTACGGAGGGGGGGGGGGGTGCCAATTAATTTGAAGACATAAAATGTTACTCTAAGTTTAACTAAGTTTTTTACAATAAAAGTGCAATTTTAGTGAAATATGACAAAGCAATGTTATGCAATTTTAAATGTGTAGATATTATGAATATTAATTATGGAATTTGGACTAATTCCAAATAAGCCGCGGGTTTTGAATTTAAGTTATTACGGTAGTCAGGCTGATTTAAAGGTGGATCTTATAGATGTATCATTAAATGTAACTGTGCTATCTGAACAGGATATAGGCCAAACATAGATCTAACATGAATTCGTCCAAGAGAACTTGGACTAATTCAAAACAAGCCGCGAGTTTTGAATTTAAGCTATTAATTGGGCTGATTTAATGGTGGATCTTAGATGTATCATTAAATGTATCTGCGCTATCTGAATAGGATATAGGCCTAACATAAATCTAACATGTGATTATATTGTGAGGTGAGTTTGTTAAATAATTATAATATAATAATTATAAATATTTTTTTCATTGCAACATCGTCAATTTTGAATAATTTGAAATGAAATATTTCACAAAATAATACTCATAAGTTAAGTTTAACAGTAAGCCCCAAAATAAATTTATAACGGGATCCACCATAAATTTATTGTTGGGACATATTTACTGTAAAATCATGCTTATCATGATTATTTTGAGAAATGTGTAATTTTAAAACATTTTGTTATCCTTTCCTCAAGTAATCATTCTGATGAAGAATAACATTTTCGAAAATTGCCGTCAAAATAGCGGGCGATGCATCATGAGAAAAAACTAAAGCTTTTTTCTGACGTTTTATTCTCATCGTTATTTACATGTATACTCTTAAAGAGTATCATCCTGGTATATGGAGACTACGACAGAAACCCATTCCTCAAGCTCCTCGCCGCAAATGAATGTAGGGAAGGGGACAAGTGGTTTTCATCATTGCACCTTATTTAAATGGGCAGTATCGTCACGATCAGAGCAGACTTTCAACAGGGCATGTAATCGGTGTCCTAGTTTAACACAGTGACTGAAAATTACTGGCTCATTTATGCAGCAGCAACGGTACTAAGACCTTATCATGGTGAGGTAATATTTTCAGTCACTGGGTTAATCTAAAACTGGCATTCTGATTCCATGCCCTGTTGATCGTGACGATATTGTCCCTTTAAAGAGATGGTACAATATTGTGTTTGCAAAACTTCGTCTACGAGTACAGTCCTGTGCTGTTATACTTTCTTTGGATCAATTATACCGGTACATTAAACATCCATTATGTGGCTATAAAGAGGGGGTCTGTGCAAATATGATTCATAATTTACCCTTCCTCAGTTTCAGAGACTTTGACATATGGAAACCGAACAACATACGTTTTACTATAATATCTAAACTCACAGTAAATTACATTGTAAAAAAAAGTCACTTTCTCTGAACCCCTTTTGTCTCGAAATAGCCGGAAAAGGTGCACTGGAGGAAAAAATTATCCTCTTACCTTTAAAAAAAATCGCCTTTCTAATGTTTTCCTTCCATGTCATCCCTTCAATGGACAACATGAAATATTAGGGCAAACATTAAGTAAATAACACCAAATTGGCGCTATTTTGCACGTGTAAACGTAAGAGGGACCATTTGTTTTCCTCCAGTGGATTTTCTGAATTTGAGACTAAATAGGTTCGGACATATAAATCACTTTTTACAACAGTTAACATTGGGTTGAGATATTATCAAACTTATGTTTTTTAGCTTCCTAATGTCATATAAAACCTATCTAAAATTATGGGAAAAGGTCAACTGTTGAGTTTGCTTAGAGCATCTCTTTAAGGCAACGGCGAAGATGTCGTCGCCTCTTATCAAAGAGAAAAGACACTGCCCCACTTCTTTATTGTTGAAACGGCACAACAATGGCACAATCTCCTACCTATAATTAATTGTCAAGAACTGCTGGGTTACTAATATTTCCTTTATTAAATTTTATACTTCATAGTTTTATCTGAGGGTCAAGTAAAATTGGCTTTTAAATCAGTCCTGTGGTGTGACGTGAGTAGTAGCGCCGTATCAAAGAGAATATACACTGCCGCTTTTCTGGTGTTAAAATGGCACAACAATGGCACAACCTCCTGCGTATCATTCACCAATTTAATCAAATCAATTAATTAGCGTGCTGCTCGACGAATAATGGCTTTTAAATCAGCCATCTTCTGGATTCACTAGCGTGATGTATTATAACCATTAGGCCCTGTGCAGAATTGCCAGGCGGAGCTTATTTCAGTATCCTCAGAGACACTAGCTAGACTAATGAATGATGATTTTGATATTACTGTCATTGCCATAACGTTCGAACCGGTAGATTTAAACTGTATTCCCCCCTTCCCCAATATAAAATATTCAAAACCATAAAACTCCGAATTTCAAGACAAATAGATCATTTGGGATACGGGGGTGTTGTGTCTGGAATCAGTCGGCGTTACGGGGGGTGTCAGGGGTTCTATTCCCAGATAACGTCACAATACATCGCAGCCACTTAAGCCAATTAATTTGAAGACATAAAAATGTTGCTCTAAGTTTAACTAAGTATTTTACAATAACTGTGTAATTTTAGTGAAATATGACAAAGCAATGTCATGAAAATGTAAATATTTAGCCTAGATATTACTTTAAATGTGTAGATATTATGAATATTAATTAGGGAACTTGGACTAATTCTAAATAAGCCGCGAGTTTTGAATTTAAGTTATTAATTGGGCTGATTTAATGGTGGATCTTATAGATGTATCATTAAATGTAACTGTGCTATCTGAACAGGATATAGAGTCTAACATAGATCTAACATGTGATTATATTGTGAGGTGAGTTTGTTAAATAATTAAAGTAAATTTATGGCAGTCAGAAGATAGTTCCTGCTTGTTGACCATTTTCTGTGTCCGTTTCACCGCAATGTCCCGATGTCACGATGTCCCGGTAGTTTTCTGAAATATTTATTTCATTGCAACATCAATAATTTTGAATAACTTGAAATGAAATATTTCAAAAAATAATACTCATAAGTTAAGTTTAACAGTAAGCCCCAAAATAAATTTATAACGGGATCCACTGTTGTGCGCACATTCCGCGCATTCCTGTAACTTAATGCTTCTTGCTCTGCTCTCCTCGAGTGGGGATGTTTAAATGTATTATTACGTAACGAAAACTATTTAATCAAACGTATTGTTTTTGTTCGGGGCAGTTGGTTGCTTGGTGTGGCACCGTCAAGATCTTCGTGTACATTTTCCGTTGTTTGTTTAGCCATGTAATAATATATTGTAGACCCAAGATTGGTGTCAAGAAGTAATTTCTTCCTCTGTCCCGGTACCTTCATCGGACTCATGTAGCGACACAATACCACCATAAATTTATTGTTGGGACATATTTACTGTAAAACCATGCTTATCATGATTATTTTGAGAAATGAGTAATTTTAAAACATTTGTTATCCTTTCCTCAAGTAATCATTCTGATGAAGAAGAACATTTTCGAAAATTGCCGTCAAAATAGCGGGCGATGCATCTTTAATAAGAAAAAAACAAAAGCTTTTTGCTGACGTTTTATTCTCATCGTTATTTACATGTATACTCTTAAAGAGTATCATCCTGGTATATGGAGACTACGACAGAAACCCATTCCTCAAGCTCCTCGCCGCAAATGAATGTAGGGAACGGGACAAGTGGTTTTCATCATTGCACCTTATTTAAATGGGCAGTATCGTCACGATCAGAGCAGACTTTCAACAGGGCATGTAATCGGTGTCCTAGTTTAACACAGTGACTGAAAATTACTGGCTCATTTATGCAGCAGCAACGGTACTAAGACCTTATCATGGTGAGGTAATATTTCAGTCACTGGGTTAATCTAAAACTGGCATTCTGATTCCATGCCCTGTTGATCGTGACGATATTGTCCCTTTAAAGAGATGGTACAACATTGTGTTTGCAAAACTTCGTCTACGAGTACAGTCCTGTGCTGTTATACTTTCTTTGGATCAATTATACCGGTACATTAAACATCCATTATGTGGCTATAAAGAGGGGGTCTATGCAAATATGATTCATAATTTACCCTTCCTCAGTTTCAGAGACATAAGGAAACCGAATAACATACGTTTTACTATAATATCTAAACTCACAGTAAATTACATTGTAAAAAAAGGTCACTTTCTCTGAACCCCTTTTGTCTCGAATTAGCCGGAAAAGGTGCACTGGAGGAAAAAAAAGATCCTCTTTAAAAAAAATCGCCTTCCTAATGTTTTCCTTCCATGTCATCCCTTCAATGGACAACATGAAATATTAGGGCAAACATTAAGTAATTAACACCAAATTGGCGCTATTTTGCACGTGTGAACGTAAGAGGGACCATTTGTTGTCATGCAGTGGACGGTAGGATTTTCTGAATTTGAGACTAAATTGGTTCGGACATATAAATCACTTTTTACAACAGTTAACATTGGGTTGTGAGATATTATCAAACGTATGTTTTTTAGCTTCCTAATGTCATATAAAACCTATCTAAAATTATGGGAAAAGGTCAACTGTTGAGTTTGCTTAGAGCATCTCTAAAATTCATGTAAAATTGGCTTTTAATCAGTCCTGTGGTGTGACGTGACGTGAGTAGTAGCGCCGTATCAAAGAGAATATAACAATGGCACAACCTCCTGAGCATCTCTAAAATTCATGTAAAATTGGCTTTTAATCAGTCCTGTGGTGTGACGTGACGTGAGTAGTAGCGCCGTATCAAAGAGAATATAACAATGGCACAACCTCCTGAGTAGTATGTCAGATGGGGGTTCTGGGCCAAGTACCTAAAAAGGGGCGTGGTTTGATGAGTAGTGGTTAAAAGGGGAGGTGGGGTTGTGGTGTTGATGACGTCATAAGATGTTTGATGACGTCATAAGATGGTGATTAAAAAATGGTATTAAAAATGGTTACCAAAAAAATTAGAAAAAAATATATTGAAAATCGGAGTTAAAAAACTGAAAAACGAATTTATATTATGTAGAATTAAAGTAAAAGACGACGATGACGACGAAATATTTATCAAAGTGGACATTAAGAGAATTGAAAAATTTTGCGCGAGAGCATAGACCAATAATTGTTGCGCGAGACAGTAGAACAAATAGAGTTAATAAACGGTCTTGGTACGAGGCGGTAAAAAATATATAAACCGCCGCAAACCAACACCATTGTATAAATTAAGTATAGCTCAACTTAAAGAGTATATAAGAATAAATAATATTGTTTTACCCAGAAATTACAGCGGGAGAAGAGAGCACATAAAAAAAGACTATATCCTCACCATTAAAAGGTTTCATGGGTTAGAACCCGAGTTGAGATTTGACGAACCACCCGTTGACGGTGGGAGATATTTACGTCAACAACGTCAACAGCGGGAGCGACTGGAATTGCCAGTCTAGCTAGCGTCGTAGCTGCACCCATCGGATTCTTTTTTGAAGGTTTGGCTTTGGGGCTGGGTGGTACGGCTTTTGCGATCAGATACGCGAAATATAAACTCGAGAAAAAAGCTTAAAAACATAACGAGATTAGAGTTTTAGCCGAAAGTAAACTCAACACCATCGACAGTCACGTTTCAAAAGCCATCGAAGATGGTGTTATATGCCAAGAAGAATTTCATTTAATCAACAAAGAGCGAAACAAATACTCGAGAATGAAAGAAAATATTCGAACGAAATTTACTCCAACAACCAATCCTAAAGTTATTAAAGCCGTTGTCGATATAGATAAAGAAAAAAAGATCTTATAGAAAAACTTATAAATTTAAAGTAAACTTTCCTATAGAAAAATCATACGATGAAAAACCCGCTTTGCCACCATCAACGGAGCAAATATTTACGCCCGTTAGACCTCCCCCGTATAATTCAAATTTTTTATTTTTTTAATATACACTATAAACGAGTTGTTTTATCTAACAACTCTTTCATCACTAAATTATAATTTCGTCTAGCTCTTCCTTCGAGGCACTTTAAAAAATTTAATTCTAATACATTACCGCATTTCGTACATAAATTTGCCTTTGATTTTGTTCAAATTTTACATCTTCGACACAGTACACGCTACCGGTATACTTCTTCCGTGTCGAACGCGCCACTGATGTTGCGCGCAAAACACGTAGCCTCGCGCGCTTGGTATACAACACTTGTCCGTTTTGCCAATAAAAAGCCATTCACATGGAAAAATCGTTTTTGATAAATATTTCGTCGTCATCGTCGTCTTTTACTTTAATTCTACATAATATAAATTCGTTTTTCAGTTTTTTAACTCCGATTTTCAATATCTTTTTTTCTAATTTTTTTGTAACCTTTTTTAATACAATTTTTTAAAATCAACATCTTATGACGTCATCAAACATCTTATGATGTCATCAACACCACAACCCCACCTCCCCTTTTAACGACTACTCATCAAACCACGCCCCTTTTTAGGTACTTGGCCCAGAACCCCCATCTGATATACTACTTCCTGCGTATCATTCACCAATTTTAGCGAGCTGCCAGACGAATAATGGCATTTAAATTAAATCAGTCATCTTCTGGATTCACTATATAGCGTGATATATTATAACCATTAGGCCCTGTGCATAATTGCCAGGCGGAGCTTATTTCAATATCCTTGACCGTAGCTAGACTAATGAATTATAATTTTGATATTACTGTCATTGCCATAACGTTCGAACCGGTAGATTTACACTGTATTCCCCTTCCCCAATATAAAATATTCAAAACCATAAAACCCCGAATTTCAAGACAAATAGATCATTTGGGATACGGGGGTGTTGTGTCTGGAATCAGTCGGCGTTACGGGGGGTGTCAGGGGTTCTATTCCCAGATAATGTCACAATACATCGCAGCCACTTAAGCCAATTAATTTGAAGACATAAAATGTTACTCTAAGTATTTTACAATAACTGTGTAATTTTAGTGAAATATGACAAAGCAATGTTATGAAAATGTAAATATTTAGCCTAGATATTACTTTAAATGTGTAGATAATATTATGAATATTAATTAGGGAACTAATTCCAAATAAGCCGCGGGTTTTGAATTTAAGTTATTAGTCAGGCTGATTTAAAGGTGGATCTTATAGATGCATCATTAAATGTAACTGTGCTATCTGAATAGGATTTAGGTCTAACATAGATCTAACATGTGATTATATTGTGAGGTGAGTTTGTTATATAATTAAAGTAAATTTATGGCAGTCAGAAGATAGTTCCTGCTTGATGACCATTTTCTGTGTCCGTTTCACCGCGATGTCCCGATGTCGTGAAGTCCCGGCAGTTTTCTGAAATATTTTTTTCATTGCAACATCGACAATTTTGAATAATTTGAAATATTTCACAAAATAATACGCATAAGTTAAGTTTAACAGTAAGCCCCAAAATAAATTTATAACGGGATCCACTATAAATTTATTGTTGGGACATTACTGTAAAATCATGCTTATCATGATTATTTTGAGAAATGTGTAATTTTAAAACATTTGTTATCCTTTCCTCAAGTAATCATTCTGATGAAGAAGAACATTTTCGAAAATTACCGTCAAAATAGCGGGCGATGCATCTTTAATGAGAAAAAACAAAAGCTTTTTGCTGACGTTTTATTCTCATCGTTATTTACATGTATACTCTTAAAGAGTATCATCCTGGTATATGGAGACTACGACAGAAACCCATTCCTCAAGCTCCTCGCCGCAAAGGATTGTAGGGAAGGGGACAACTGGTTTTAATCATCGCACCTTATTTAAAGGGGCAGTATCGTCATTTATGCAGCAGCAACGGTACTAAGACCTTATCATGGTGGGGTAATATTTTCAGTCACTGAGTTAGCATTCTGATTCCATGCCCTGTTGATTGTGACGATATTGTCCCTTTAGGTAAATCATGTGATTAGCATTGGATGTACATATTCGCAACATCCCCTACCTCCAACTGTTCAAGGTTTGGTTGATATTTCAGCTTGTTATTGGCAATCTGATTTTTGCAGAATCCTGTGGAATACCAATTTTGTTTATTTACTATTTTTTTTATTGTGGATGCCTAGTTATACCAACATAAAAGGACTTTAAAGTGAGGTTCTATGCAAATATTATTCATAATTGACATTCCCCATTTTGATAAGGAAACTGAACAACATACGTTTTATTATATCTAAACCATTGTCAAAAGTCACTTTCTCCGAAGCCCTTTTGTCTCAAATTAGACAAAGGTCCACTGGAGGAAAGTAAATGATACTCTTACCTTTAAAAATCGCCTTCCTGATGTTGCCCTTGCAAAGTCATCCCTTCAATGGACAAAATCACCTAAGTATTAGGGCAAATATTAAGGAAATAACACCAAATCGGCGCTGTTTTGCACGTGTAAACGTAAGAGGGGCCATTTGGATTTCCTCCAGCGGACCTTAGGATTCTACGAATTCGGGATTAAATTGGTTTGGCCAAAATTACTTTTTTTACAAAGCTTGGGTTGAGATAATCAAACTTATGTTTTTGTTTGTTTGTTTGTTTGTTTGTTTTTGTTGTTTTTGTTGTTTTTCTTTTTTTTGGGGGGGGGGTGGTTTCCTGATGTCATATAAACCTCTCTAAAGTATAAGGAAAAGTCAACTGTTGATTTTGCTATAGAGCTTCTCTTTAAGGCAACGGCGATGATGTGAGCAAAATAGTCGCGCCTTTAAATCAAAGCGAAAAGATACTACCACTATTCTGATGTTGAAACAAGCGTGCTGACTGACTTGTATTTCCTTTATTAACCATAACTCCCTAGGCCCATTTGCTTACACATAACCTGAATCCTTCCTAACTCCCTAGGCCCACTTGCTTACACATAACCTGAATCCTTCCAAACTCCCTAGGCCCACTTGCTTACACATAACCTGAATCCTTCTTAACTCCCTAGGCCCACTTGCTTACACATAACCTGAATCCTTCCAAACTCCCTAGGCCCACTTGCTTACACATAACCTGAAACCTTCTTAACTCCCTAGGCCCACTTGCTTACACATAACCTGAATCCTTCCTAACTCCCTAGGATTTGGGAAGGTTAGGGTTAAATGTTATACTTCATAGTTTTATCTGAGAGTCAAGGAATATTGGCTTTCAAATCAGTCCTCTTCTGAATTCACTAGTGTGATCTATTATAGGCCTAACCGTTATACAGAATGGCCAGGAAGCTTGTTTGAATATCATCAGAGACATAGCTAGACTAATTATTATGATTTTGATATGTTGTCACTGTCATATCGATCAATAATTAGAAGCTGACATTAAAATAAAAGACAACACACCCATCAGCAGAAAGGGGCAAGAGGGGCATGAGGGGGCAGAGGGGCAAGAGTGGGGAAAGAGGGGCAAGAGGGGCAGAGGGGAAAGAGGGGGCGAGGGGCAAGAGGGGCAAGAGGGGCAAGAGGGAAAGAGGGAAAGAGGGGCAAGAGGGGCCAAGAGGGGCCAAGAGGGGCAAGAGGGGGCAAGAGGAGGGGGAAAGAGGGGGCACGAGGGGGAGAGGGGGCAATAGGGGAGGCAAGCTTAAATTTAAGGGGGGCAAACATTAATCTTTAATGTAATTTTGTACTGCTGAAAAAGCATTGACTTATCATCGGGGAAAAATTGGGGGGGGGCAAAGAAAGTAACCAGGGGGCATTTTCTTGTCAATACCACGCACCATCACAAAATTATTCAATTCGTATAAGATGTCTGCAATTTTAGTCAAGCAAATTTTGTTTGGGGGAAACAAAATTCCAAGGGTGGGGAATCTCCCTTCTCCCTTGGAGCGAACCAGCCTCACTCCCATGATGGAAATCATATCTGGAGCCCAAAAAAATGTTGAAATTAAGAATTTGTTTTCTTTTTCTTTTCTTGTTATTTATTTATTAATATATTAATATATTAATTTATTAATATATTAATATATTAATATATTAATTAATTAATTTATTTATTTATTTATTTATTTATCTATTAATTTATCTATTAATTTATTTATTAATTTATTTATTAATTTAATTATTAATCTATTAATTTATTTATGTATTTATTTATGTATTTATTTATGTATTTATGTATGTATTTATGTATATATATTTATGTATGTATATAATTATGTATGTATTTATTTATGTATTTATCGATTAATCGATATATAACAGGCCTTAACGCAGGATTTCCGATTGGGAGGTGGAGGGGGGTGCACATCTGTACAATATGAATTCAGGTGGGTTTTTTTGGGGGGGGAGTGCACAATATTATTTAGGGCCTAAAGTACCCCTCATTGTTATTGTTAAAACCCGAATACACTTGTATTTATACTTTTTAACAATCGAATTTGAATTCAATTTTGAAAAAAAATGAAGCAAAAAGTGTGGGAAAATATTGGGGGACGGTTTACATTGGTTTAGAGGGGATTGGGGTAATACCCCAACCCCTCTAAAATGATTGGGGTTTATTTATACCCCTCGTCCATCCTGGGATTTCATGTAAAGGTTTAAGCTTATTGCGAGGTGTCGTAAACGATAACAAAAACATTAAAAAGCATTCACAGATTGTTCGTATTTTATTCTAGCGTGGAATCTGTGTGTCCTGAAATTGAAATTCATTTGGAAGATTGATTTTACTAAAATATGGAATATGCACCCGGCACTTTATCATAGGACCTAACAATCTTAAATATTTATAGCGGGGTCGACAAACTTTTACCCTCATCCCCGGCATTGAACTATGCCTGCCAAAATCTAATTCACTGTTAATTTCAACTGCCTGTGATGTTTCCCTGTCACAATAGAGGGCGCATTGAATATGTCTTTAAACAGCTGTTACACAGCATTTAATACGATGACCTTTAAGTGACGTTTTAGTTACGTCATTTCCAACAAAGTAACCTACTATCCTGAGCCCAATTTCATAGATCAGAGCTACTAAATTACAAAATTTAGCTGTGAACCTGCCAGAGGCTATATATATATATATTATTACGTGACAATTTGGCTGTAACCTATTTTTGCTAAGCATAACATTTCTGTTCTCAGTACATTTATCTGCTTAGCAGTTCTATGAAATTGGTCCCTCGGGTTGGACTAACCCAGACGGAGTCCTTATTTGGGCTATCCCCTGTTAAGTGAATTCATAATACGCGCGCGCATTGGTAGTGCGCGCATTCTTTTCGCTACTTCCGGTTCCAAAGCTGGCATACCGTTGTGTGTAATTTAACCTAAATTCCTTGATTTTAGCGTTCAAAGGCGATTCTTTACAACACATACGTTAAGATATTCGGCGCGTACGCACATCAACTGCAAAATACGTCAAACGCAATTCGCAACGCACTTCCACAACGTTGCGATTAGCCTGAAGACCTGACGTCATGCTTTGATGATAACGACAGGGAACTAAGTACCAGTCTATGTTGCGATTTGCACAAAGGCTGGTTTCATATTTCACGTGAATGTGAAAGTGAATTTATGTGACGTTGACAATGAAGTAGCCCTATTTTATTGAAACATTGTTCCCAAAATAAGCATGATATTGTTGAATAAAATATGACAGTCTTGCTAGACATGCACGCAACAAGGGACCAATTTTGATACAGCAGACAAATTTCCTGAGCAGATTTTTGTTGGTTACCAGCAAAACTTTCATAAACAATATGCACATTTTGGCTGGTAATCTGCTTGGCAGCTCTCTGAAATTGGTCCCCGTCAGGACGTATCAAGGACCGGACGTAGACCTAGGCTATTCATTGAAGCAGTTATCGCGCAATCACGGCAAGGCGGCAGCAATCAGTGACTTTATAATATAAATATGGATCTGTACATAATTATACCGCAGTATTTGTCAGCTTTAATTTCTTAGAATACAATTACAGTCTTGTAAGTTTTATTTTAGTGTAAGTTTTTATTTTTTTATTTTTGTGTGCACCAGACTAAGAAATGTCGCCACCCCATCAGCAGAGCAGTCTGAAATTATTTGGAATTATTTGAGACTAACAATAATGTGTACTAGTGGGATCATTACAAAACAGGGCTATAAAAATCTTGGGCCCGGCGTGGTAGTAAAACGAACACAGTGTCAACCGAGGACCCCTTTATTCCCCTATTTTGTTCCATTTGTTGTTTTTAGACATCTCCCATTTGATTTGTACACGTTTTTTAACCATTTACATTTGCAAACAATAACCGCCATCCGAGGATTCATTGTTCCCTTTTGTCCTCGGTTTACATCATAAACAAACCCAACTCTTTGTTGGACAGGCGAATTCCACTTGTCATAACGAAACCATTTTCAGAACCATTTATTTTTGAACTTCTCTCCAAGTAAAGAACCCCGTGTTTCACTTTCTCATAAAAACACAACCAGTGCATTGGGAGTGCATATTATCTCAGTGAACCCACATTGTTAAACGAATCAAGAAATCATTGTTGGTATTAAGGGAAAGAGAATGTGTGGGCTTGAGTCAATGTATGGATCATCGTCTCCATAATCACACTTATATTATTATTAAATATATTATTAAAAGTGATAAATTAAATGTAGGGTCTATATATAGATACTTAAGAAGAAGAATTGTTATGTGTTTATATTTGATTAATTAAATATCTATTTATATTTATCGAAAATATATCAAAGAGGTGGTGTATTATGATTACTTGCCATTTCCCCTTAAATTGGACTTCAATATTATAACGTCGTAGCCGAAATAACAATTTTTAAAAGGTAACCCATTTATTGAAATTACTTTATTTTATTCATAATTCTTTGTTTGAGTGTTTTGATGATGTGCATTGCCGTCTACGGTAAGGCAGAGCCGTAGGAAAGTGACAGCATCATGAAATGTCCACATAGACTTGAGATCAAGTTAGTAACAAGACAAGACATGTAAATAATAACTTCGTACATTAACAAGGCCATGACAAAATAATATACAACTGTTTTTTAAATTGTATTTAATCCAGTGAGTGGTGTAAAGTAAAGGTGCCTCATCTTTATTGTCCTAAAAATCTTATCAAAAAACCCCTTGGACACTAGACTCAAGTCTGTATACCTGTCTGTGTACTGCGCGAAGTCTGTCATAGCGTTGATTATAGCGCCCCCATGTGCGGCACGGCGTTGATCGCGTACCCTTGTACTCGTGGTGATTCACCGCTGCCAATGGCAAGTATGTTATACAATGGGATCGAGGTTCTTGATGGATATGCATATAGCCTGAGGATCTGACGTCACTCTTCCAGCCTCGTGAATTACACCAAATCGATACCGCCCTCTCAGTTTGGGAAAGATTGAACTTTGACCTTGCACGCGTGATGGGCGTCCACGCGCAATACTATCTACAGTGATTCATTTAGATGATGACAGGTACGTGCACGGGCAGTAGAGTTACCTTTGATTCGAAGCCTCGAAGCGCGATGGCAAATAGTTAGCACAACGTATCCAATGAAAACAGTTGAATGGTACGGCCGGATCCTGTCTCTATCCGATCTTGATAGAATAAAGACAGGGGACCAGTCTATAGTGCACAGTGCACGTTATGAAACGACGCCTACCCCAAAGACAAATACGTTACAGAATACAGTAAAAATACAGATTTATTATAGTAACACTAAAGTGGGGACGACTTGATCTCAATTCTACTTGTTCACTTTAAGATGACTTCATATTTACGTCATGGTTTGATGGTTACTATAGGAACCAACAACCAAAGCAGTAACGGCGATGCATACGGTGTGCCGTAGTATAGCAGCGAGCTGTCTTTAAAAGGAGTGGATGTGTTATTCTGAATTCAGTCAACATCTCGTACTCTCTGCAGTTTACAATGCGATATTATAGTTTCGTTTTAGCCTTCATGTTGCCACTTAGTTTGGCAGTCATTATGTCCCTTTTGATCTTCGTAAATGGGGACAATTGTGGGGCAATGACCCTGGCCGAAGCCGGTGATGACCGCGCTTCGCTTATTACGAAGGCTTTCGCCAAATTTAGATCAACTTGTCGAAAGGGCATGAACAAAAAACAAGGTAAGTAATCACTTTTTATGTGAATTTGCGCTGAAAAGCAACATGAATGCCGTCGTGCGTGCGCCAAATTTGTTTAATTGTTTAATATCCTTTTATTGTGAAAACGGAGAATAATTAAATTGAAAAATTATTATGTGTCATTGTCTTCTCGAAATTACATAAATGACTCAATGATTTACATAAAACTTACATGTAAAGTTGATGATGATATAAAATATCAAATGAAATGTTTCTGCTATTATTTTAATAAAACTATTTCGTAAATGAATATTCGACTTTTGGAGGATGATATTTCCACGTTGCCATCTCGAATACGGTCGCAGAATTTGCAATTTTCCAATAATATGAAAAATCACACATCCTGAACCAAAATTTTAAATTCAATTTGTTTGTCATGATCGTAATAAAAAAAATATTAAAATAAACAGACGTAAAACTTGAGAGGTTATGCCTTTTAAAATACGATTGCTGACGTCATAATGCTCACAGTGCCCTCTAGAGACGGGTTTACAAAGTTTGTTTATAACATATAATTTATCTTATCACAGTATCAACAACAACAAATTTATAATTGTTTGAAATGAATAAAGAAACAATTAAGAGAGCTGGTTTCGAATCTGTGACCTCCGGGTTGACGTGCCGGCGCATTAACAACTGATCCATCTAGCCCTGTCTAGCGCTTTCTCTCTGTATTTTGTCAATATTAGTATGAATCCAGTTGCGTTATTAGTATGAATCCAGTTGCGTGCGTGATTGAACCGTAAGTAACAGTTGGACAAATTTAAAAATTCGGGTAAATCAGTAAGACACTTTATGAAACATTGTATCTCAAGAACCCAAACTATGAAATGTGAATTTTTGTGATAATCCTAAAGTCGGGAACACCTTTATGATGACAGACTTGACCTTAACTACCGACTAACATGGTGCGTTTATAACCAAAATTTTATATTAATAAGCTAAAGATTGTAAGACTTACGGTATATGCGCTATGTAAGATCTATACTTAAATATGCTGGTAAACGGTAAACGGTATCATTTTTACCCTTTTTTGTATGAAAAGCAATACCGGTAAGCAAACCAAAGGAAGATAAATCGTTTACCCTATTTCCTTTTACGAAAAACAAAAACGAAAAACGCAAAAGGGTAAACAATCCCTTGACCTGTTTTTTCTTGAGCTGTTTTTTCAACAACAACAACAACAAACCATCACCATCACCATCACCATCACAATAATAATAATAATAATAATAATAATAATAATAATAATAATAATAATAATAATGATAATAATGATAATAATAATAATAATAATAATAATAATAATAATAATAATAATAATAATAATAATAATAATAATAATAATAATAATGATGATAATGATAATAATAATAATAATAATAATAATAATAATAATAATAATAATAATAATAATAATAATAATAATAATAATAATAATAATAATAATAATAATAATAATAATAATGATAATAATAATAATAATAATAATAATAATAATAATAATAATAATAATAATAATAATAATAATAATAATAATAATAATAATAATAATAATAATAATAATAATAATAATAATAATAATAATAATAATAATAATAATAATAATAATAATAATAATAATAATAATAATAATAATAAATAATAATAAATAATAATAATAATAATAAATAATAATAATAATAATAATAATAATAATAATAATAATAATAATAATAATAATAATAATAATAATAATAATAATAATAATAATAATAATAATAATAATAATAATAATAATAATAATAATAATAATAATAATGGTAACAATAACAAATTTGAACGTGCTTTAATATAATAGAAAAATATGCCAGATTTTCTGGCAATCGGTTCCCATCTATAATTTAATGTAACAATCATTTGCCACGTGTGGAAGCTTTTTGATTACAGGTCGAAAGCTTAGCATAAATTATACATTTCTTCATGATATGTTTATGCATCATTGAAAGATTATGTGTTTTTGATCATTTTAATTGTCATAATATTTAAGTTTATAATAATAATAGCCTTTCGAAAAAACGTTTTGTTTAAATGTTTTCGAGTATTCAAATAAATCATTAAAGCAAGAAATGTTTTCTTTACAAAAGATATGACAACGAATGGTTTAGTGACTTCCCTTTTCATGGATGGAAATTGTTAGATTCGATTGCCGCATGGTGTTTTCACAACAGTATTAAACAATATAGGCCCCCTATTAATGCAAAATATATCACTTCATGAATTTAATTCAAATAATTTGTAATATTATGACAAATGATTTATCCAAAATGAGACTTTGTTTTCTTCACAAGTTTCCGTTGTATTTCTTGTTCCCTCAACTATTTTTTTAGTGTAAAGTTTATATTTAAAAAAAATCTTCTTGAATAAAGTTAACTAAGAAGTAAGGTTTATGGTAGCACCATGTAATTAATCTGTTAAGAAATGTAATGGTTGGTGGTTCTGAGAAGAACATTTGATGAGAAACTCAAACTCAATGTGGAATTCATGGCCTTTTCTATGACGTCATAAATTCCAATACAGTCACATCATTTGACACATTTATACAGTATATGCATTAACCAACTTTATTTCCTTTGGGCAAACAATTGTTTGCTGTTGTTTATTATTGTGTGACTAAATAAAGAGCATATCTGATGATATAATGACGTCAAACCTGTGTATTGTGGCCACCTGGATAAAGTGGCCATCTGCCAAATGTGGCCAACAAGTGGTTATCTAAAACGAGGAAAAAGAGTGGCAGGTGGGGCCATGTTTTCATTCCTTATTTGATTTATTAGTGGTTGTTGCAGCTCCATGTATACAATTAAAGGTGCATTGCCTGTCTTTATCGCTATTTTAATATGCACCAAATTGAATTTCTGGTCAGTCCTGTCATAAATTAATTTTGTCACTTTTTTACTGTTAAACCAAGCCTGTGACAACTATCTTGTGAAATATCTCATCTCAAAGTATTTGTATTCCTTTCTAATAGGAAATTATCAATGTCCCAATGAACATTTTAAAAAGTATATTAATTAAAGTGAATGTCAATTAAGAACAGTTATGCATGGCTGTTTGTTGTTGTTGAAAGAAATGTTATACAAAGGGAAAGGAAATGAGGTTAAAGGAAATGCAGTTAATGCGCTAATTGAAAAATACACGCGGTGAGTCTAACACAAGTATTTTACTTTTCTAAGTATGTTACTTGGAATAATAAAGTGTGTCATAACTAATTTACTTTGTACTTTCCTTCCTTTTTCTGGATCCTAGAATTGATTCTCATGCACACAAGTGTGCCATACACACACTGCTTCTCATTATGATTTAAATGCACATTTACACTATTTTAGTTATAACCTTAATTGCTTTGAGATTATGCGATCTTGTACATTTACACTTTTATTTGTTGAAACAATTATACATTTGAAAATATCTTTTCCTGCATAAACATTAGAAATTATATTAGTGGATAACAGCTCCGCGAGTAACTACAATTGAGTAATTGCGTCCTTTAAACATAATCAATGGGCATGTACGGTGTAGCAATTCTCCACCAATGCGAGAAAGTTGGGAATATTTACATATATAGGCATATGTGTATTAGAACAGCACAGAAATTTGAACAAGTTTCACCAAAGCCAAAAAAGATATGAAATATGTAATTGCTCAACCTATCAATTTCTTCACCAATCAAACTTTCTGAAGCATAAGAAAATGCAAAGAAGTTGAACCAGTCCAGCTATCTCGGAGGATACATGAACACTGCATGTCTATCTATGTGGTATGGTGTTCTAAAAAGGACACAGGCACATTGCAAGAAGAGTGTTCACGCGTCGCACTAGAAGTGTGTAAGCGTCGCATTAGGATTCACGCGTCGCACTAGAAGTGTGTAAGCGTCGCATAAGGATTCACGCGTCGCACTAGAAGTGTTGTTGTGTCGCACTAGAAGTGTTGTCGCGTCGCACTAGAAGTGTTCACCCTTGCGGTTTTTTCTCGTGAGAAGAGCCGTATGTGACTAAATTTCGACTAATTAATATATAAGACTAAAATAAATGTAAAACCATATATTTACTAGCAAAACCAATTATACAAAAGCGGCAACCAGACTGGTTGGCAGCTAGCATGCATACGGTACTAAACATGAATTTTGGGATTTATATTCCTTTAAAAAAGTCCTCCACAGCCCATACATTATTATTATACAGAAAGGTTTTGTTTTTGAATTAGTGTTGTAGTTAACAAAAAATGTTTACAACCTAAACCTAGTCTCGATCCCGATACTCCCTACATGGAAGGTGAGCCTTCTAACAAGTACACCACCATGCCACTTGAATTTGTTGGTGAATTAATTACAAAGGAACCTTTATAAAATTTTCTTTATAAAATAATAAAAATTCTTTAATGCAGAAAAAATATTGCACAGGCCTACTCGTCCCCACCACCCAGGGCCTTAGCAAGCGGGGTGCGCGATTTTTTTTCTGCCAACTAAAATTGCCATCCCGCGATATTTCAGCAAGTGATATGTTTTATACATATTCGTGGCTTATTCTACCATACCAAAACAAAGTCCCTATGGTCTCTGCCAGTATGTAAACAAACCCACCCAAGGCCATACCTTGGCTGATGATAATAAGTGATCACATATCATTATTATACTGTACTATGGCATGAATAGACAATAATTATACACACTGTTCGTTTGCAACACAGTATCGAAAAAATCGATAGTGAATTTAACATTATAATATAACGACCGGTACTAACACAATTAATATGTAAACTAAGAAAATTGCAAAACTGGAGGCATAAGTATAGATGGTCTTCATCTGGAATACCTGTAACCAGTGATACAGTGAATTTAGGGTTTCTAATTCTCACAGTGACTGAACAATGGTGGGCTATAAATTTACAAATAACTCGGAAATATAACAAAATGATGTGGAAACGAGATGAATTATAAAACCTGTCATTCAGTAGATTACAATAAAATTGTAAGCAAACTGATCTAACTGAGGAATCAGCAACAATAAAACAGTGGGAAATGCAATAAAGTAAAATAATAGGAATTAAAAAATAATCAAAAATTAAAATAATCCAGTCACTATTCTAGGTTTGTAACATCCAAAAATCAGAGAAACAGAAGGAAAGTAACACTACTAATGAAATATTAATAAATGTCAAAACAATTTTTCATGATTGGCAATTCTTTAAGTACAACTGTTACAACTGGTCATCAACTTTGTATTAATAATAATAATAAAGATTTATAGCGCGCACATATCCACCCTGCTGGGCGCTCAAGGCGCGGAAACAAAGAAAAAACATGAATACAAACAATATACAATGATAGCATAGGGGAAAAATTTTAATTATGTACCGAGATACATGTGCCTACAATGCAATTACAAATATACATCATCTTTGAAGAGTTGTGACATAAGAATGTATTAAACTTTTATAGCAGACACGTATTCCTCAAACCTTGAGTCTGAGTCATTTGAGTCATCAACTTGGTCTACTCACTAAGAAAGTCTTTTCTGTAGTAAAATATATTTCTTTTCTGTTAGGATAATGTATTTGTTGATGCATAACTCCAGCCTATGTGAAAGCTTCAGCAATAGTGAAAATACATTCAGGTTGTTTATTATGTGAAATGTTTGTCTCATAAACATTCATTTGGAAAAAAATAGTTATACTGAAATTATAAAAAAGGCTTCAAAAGAAACATTTGATGAATGATGTATTCCATCACATATATAAATGTGTTCCTGCCTATAGTTAATACAGTTAGTTGTGTGACAAATTTGATTATCTCAAAATGCAACTTGTGGGACATAATTATTTGGGACAGTGTTGTACATGTACATAACATTCCTTTAAATTAACAGTATATAATGGTTGATGCTTTAAAAAGGTTTAATATATAAAAAATAAAATTATCTGTTTGTGTCTTTTTGCTTTTAATTATCTTTCATCTAGCCCCCCCCCCCCACATATAATTACATTATTGTGTGACCATGAATTTTGGGCATGGTTCTGCTATAAACCGTACAAATGTTTTAGAGAAAGCCTAGGGTGGTACCACTAAGTTATTTCAACTCGATCAGTACCATATGCTCATAAGTTATTTAACTTTTAACTATACATGCAGCGTACATGTACATTACGCAATAGTAGCGTCAAGGACCGGAAAGACGAACTGCCACCCGAAACCGCAGCTCTAAATTTCTGGGAATAAAAACAACTTCATACGGAGCCCCTAAGGGGACAGGTAAAGAAAAAATAGGACAGGTAAAAAAAAAGGAAATGTATTTCGTTCCCTCGAATTAATATTTCGTTCCCTCGAAATAACATTTCGTTCCCTCGAATTAATTTCGTTCCCTCGAAATATTATTCCGTTCCCTCGAAATATTATTTCGTTCCCTCGAAATATTATTTCGTTCCCTCAAAATCATTTCGTT
This sequence comes from Zoroaster sp. YZ-2022, assembly GCA_029582265.1. Lineage (NCBI taxonomy): Eukaryota > Metazoa > Echinodermata > Asteroidea > Forcipulatida > Zoroasteridae > Zoroaster > Zoroaster sp. YZ-2022. The sequence continues at coordinate 13,927,232 of CM055834.1, read as the reverse complement.
CCCTCGAAATAACATTTCGTTCCCTCGAAATAGCATTTCGTGGGAATGAAATATTTTATTTCGAGGGAACGAAATAAATTATTTCGTTCCTTCGAAATAATATTTCGTTCCCACGAAATCATTTCGTTCCCTTGAAATCATTTCGTTCCCTCGAAATCATTTCGTTACCTCGAAATAATATTTCGTTACCTCAAAATAATTGAGCTGTACGGAATCCTTGATATGCCATTTAATTTATTGGGATATGACAGTTATTTCCGAGGTCGCCGTAGCACTGAGAGCCCCTTAAGGGACAGATGGAAACAAATAAATAAAATATTATTTCGAGGGAACGAAATAAATAAAATATTATTTCGAGGGAACGAAATAAATATTATTATTTTATTTATTTGTTTCCATCTGTCCCTTAAGGGGCTCTCAGTGCTACGGCGACCTCGGAAATATACTGAACAGCAAAAGAAACGCAAGTCCGAGGACAGCAAAAGAAACGCAAGTCCGAGGTCTTGTCAAGTTTTCAAACAGAAGACAAATTAGTTCAAAATAAAATGAAACAAAAGAACAAAAAAATTGACAACGAATTGTTTGCTTTTTCTGTTTTGATTATTATTTTATGGATGCAACATTTATTGTGCAACATTGTGCAAGCTATTGTCACAAGCCCCTGTAATAAACTTAGAAACCTGGCACAATTGTTTACATACTTGAAACAAGCCACATGCCCACTCTAGTACATGTATGTCTTGAAAGAAAGGGGGGGTGGGGGGGGCATTACGACTTACACTGTCGGCAAGAGATCAAAAGATAATTATCTACTACTAGCCCAGTGACTGAACAGATGGTTCCACTTATCACTGGACGAGTTCGAAGTGTATTCAATTCCCCATGCATCCAACATGCATTGATGTTGTACACAGAGCATGCTGTCAAAATTTGTGCACAAACCATACTGGCAGAATTTTTCGATGCCCCTCCCGACAACGTCACTGACTCCTGTTGAATGAAACCCCCTGTAGGATGTGTGTTATGGTCCAGCTTGAGATATCATTGACTGATAAGTGGGTGGTGAAATGTGTTATTTTTTTACATTTCATCAAGGAAAATTGCAATGATCTGATGAAAAAGAATTTTCGGAAATTGCTGTCAAAATAGGAGTGTCATAGCTGAACGGTCGAGTGCATCGGACTTGCGTTCTGAAAGCTGAGTCGTTAGAATGTGGGTACTTGTGTCCTTGAGCAAGACATGGTAATTTTGTTTGATTAGCCCTGTAGCGCCAAAAAGGTTGCACATAATGGGCTGTATACTCCCCAGATTATAGGAATGATATTGGCCCAGTAACCAGGGAAAATAATAAGCGCATAGAGACTTTCATTCGAAGGTATTACACGCAATAATAGAACTGTTCATTATTATTATTAATAGCGAAAAACACGGGCGATTCAGTACTCTTTCCTAAAGATTTAACTGGAAAATATTTCACTTTTCACAAAACTTACAGCACCTCAAGCAAAAATTATTTCTAAAGAAGATTTTTCCATCACCAGCTTTACACAAGGTAACTTTCCAATACTCTTCGACCCCCTTAGCCCCCAGGATCCGCCCTTTTCTGCTACTCTGCATTTGTGAGCCTCGGTGTAAGGAACCGCCTTACGGACACCGGAAATTCTTTGATTCAATACCGGTATGCTTAGTATATATAGTGCGTTCCGATGAGCGCCTTATGACGAGTTATTTTACGCTTTATGTTTTAAGAAAAACTGTAGCATACCCTCATGTTTCAGGTTAGACCTACATAATTATTTGGGCCATCAAAAGAGTGGGAGACCATTATTGAAATATTGTTCCCCTTCCCCCTCTAAAAAAGTTGGGATTGCAAATGTAATGTTGTAACCTCTTGTAATGAGGTGAATGTCACACAATGTCACGCGGCCGTACCATATTCCAGAACAGACATTTTTCCAGAATGGCGTGCGTGGGAACGCGTGACTACTAGTTTAGCCACGGTACCTAAATTGGCCTCCATTCAAAACCGATTCTTGGATTCTTGGTCCAGTGTCCCAGCAAGATTCGCCTCTGTGCGAGCGGGTAGCTGGGTGTAGGGCCTTTACAGCATTCAGGGTCACGAAAATGTTTCGACCCTGGGCGTTGTGTGGTACATTCTGAGCACTAAATGAATAATTTAGTTATTAGTATGTGCCATCAAAAAGTGGGGGACACTTGACGTACTGTCCCTTGACACTTGTCCTTGACAAGACCACACTTGCTTCTCTTCACCCAGGAGTACACATTTGATTATAGCCACTGTAGTGCTGAGTACCGTGCAGTATAGAGTTGTATACTTTTCAGGGAGCGAATACTGGCCCAATAACCAGGGTGTAAGTACACAATATTATCACTTCAAAGTATTTATTTTAAAACTACAGAGAAACACGACGAATGTATTTTGGATTGGAATGGAACTAAGCCATTGGGCAGGCTTTCATGTGCCATTCCTATGAGGAACAGTATCGAAAAACATTGAAAAACGGGTTCTTTTTTGCATCTATCGCCACCACGACATTATTCAACAGAGTATACCTTAGATCTTGCTACATTATGACCCAAACATTGCATTCTTTCAGAAAATGAAAAAAAAACTGGGGAAAAAAATGATTTTCCCTCGTGTAATTTACGTTAAATCTTGCATTTTTAGTCAAAAATTTTGCCGTTTCGTGTGTAAAATGCGCGTTTAGCGAAAAACTGGTCCAATAACATTATCATAACATTAAATAGCGCCACCTGGGAGCTTAGATCTATAAAGTCATTTCTCTCTGGCTTGTCAGCTTTCTGACGATATAACCTCTGTTTTGATTGGTTGAGGTTTAGGCTCGCGTATGTTCGCTTAAAAAGAATTGTGCATCTGAAATCCAATGAAATTTAGCGTTGCTCATGGCTCGGCGCGTGGGGCATTGCACGTACACACACACACACACACACACACACGTGTACTGGACTGCACTACGTGCATGCAGCGTGGGTTTCGTCTTGTGAGTGTTAGTGTGATCAACATTGTCGATTCTTCTGTATTTGTTGCCAAATTGTGAGTAGGTTTCTTACATTTATTTTATAGTTTTACGATAAACACATAAGCACTCTTCAATAGTGTTAGCAATCAGCTGCATGCCTTCCTGTGAAATACCATAAGTGGACCCTCACAGTGCCGTACAATAGGCCTACCTAATAGCAATAATGGACTGGCCCAACACCCCCAATTAAGTCTACACAGAGCCAGGGAGCTGTTATATTTTATCTCCAAGGCCATTCGACTGTGCATTTTTGGCCTGTTTGCATGGGGTTCTTTTGACCAGAAAGGATTTGATATATACACACACATCTTTAATTAGGTGTTCGGGTATGTGCCCGAAACACCTATTGTTTTTGTTCGGTTTTTTAGGTGTTCGGGTATGTGCCCGAAACACCTATTGTTTTTGTACGGTTTTTTAGGTGTTCGGGTATGTGCCCGAAACACCTATTGTTTTTGTACGTTTTTTTTTTTTTACTTCTTCTTCTTCTTCTTCTTCTTCTCCCCAATCTTGTCCGCTAACAAAAACATACTTGCCAAGTTTAAAAAACCTTCAAACTTCACACATAGTTAGACCTTAACTTGTAGATGAAACCTAGTGACGTCATGATAATCAGGAAACCGCAACAGTGACGTCATGATGACGTCAAGCCAACATACATAATGACCCACATTCAGTGTCCACGATTGTGCGTTCGAAATTCTAACTATAGAGGGCGCTATACAACTTTAGTGGTCTTTACACAATCGGTGCAAAAGAAATTAATTCGTCTTATCCTATCAATGCCAAGTTTAGCGTGAAGTTTCCCGTTACGCTAATCGGATTGCTTAATAGTGGACATGGAATGTAAGAGGGGGTTTCACTGAGAGATGTCCACCTGGGCACCTGCTTTACTGATTTGTGTGCCTTTTAATAATTATTTTATTTGAGTTTGTTGAATTTCAAAACTTTTAGTGGTCACTTGGTGGCGCTGATCATCACATATATTTATAAACTTATAACGCGTTTGTGGAGCATATCGCTGTAAAGGTAACGAAAATTCATTCCACTTTTCTACTGATTCAAAGTTTTCACAAGCACATCGAAGTCATCTGCAGACACCTGATTGGTGCTTCTTACTATGGTGTAAGTAAAAAGGTGAAATCAGCGAGAAATTCCTTTAAAAAATTGGTCAAAGTTGATGATTTTTGTAAACAAGCTTACGTACATGTGTACACGACGGTATACCCTTCCGATGGTACCCTTCACACTTACACTGTCAAATCGGCGTTTGTTGACAAAATGGCATGTTGATTTGGAGGAATTTGATATGGGGCTAGTTAGGTTTTGGTGAGTTTACTTCGTAGTTTGTACAAATGTAGGCTTACCAGTAGGCAGTACCACACATACACATAGTGAATGATGTACTTCAATATTATTATTAATAATTGAGGAAGGAAGTCAGATTCTTATGACTGTTAGTGACTGACCTTGTGTGTAGTAATATTAATTTAAAAAACAAATATTAATCTAATCCCTTGCAAAGACGTCCATGATGCTATTGGTATGCAACTTTCATCATTACATTAATTATTTGTGTAAATTTAAGAAACTAAAAATTCTTGAAAATATTTTCCTCATTAACGTTAGTCGTTAGACATGGTATGCATTATATTGGAAGGGTGTGTAGGGACCTACCAATACAATAAGACATACCTGATGGCTGCATTGCAGTTTACTTTATAGTGGCACTTAATTTTCTCACTAAAGTAGCCCAGAAACAAATATCAGCACCTTTATTGAGATAATGAAACAGTCACATCATGGAGGAAGGATTTTGTCAAGAATAATTGTGTGCAATTTTGAAAACAAACCAATGCCCTTTTCAATTTCAATGGTCCAGCTACTCCAAAATTATACACTTTTTTCCCCATTTTATTTACATAAATTAGAACTTCTCTATAATTTTCAAATACTTCATTCTTGGTCCATGTAATTATAAAACTTTCCTATTATTTTTTACAGCATGTTCACTATGACGTATTATCTTCCTCATTCACATAAATTAGAACTTCTCTGAAATTTCATATACTTTATTCTTGGTCCATGTACTTATAAATCTCCAACACTTCGAATTAATGACGTAACCATTTTAACTTCAACCGAACACCTTGTTTTTGTTGTGACAAAAACTTATATCTAGTTTTTTTTTTACTTCTTCTTCTTCTTCTCCCCATAACTGTCCGGTAACAAACACATACTTGCAAACTTCACATGAACTTGAAACTTGGCATATACTTAGAACTTAACAAGTAGATGAAACACGAGTTGTGAGTGACCCCAATTTGACCTTACTTCCTGTCCAAACCGGAAGTCAAAGTTTAATATTTAAAAAAATCATATCTCAATAACCACAAGAGGTAAATTCACAATTTTTGTACCATTGTATAGATCGTTAATTGTCAAAATATATTTACAAAAAGGTGACCCCCAATTTGACCTTACTTCCTGTCCAAACCGGAAGTCAAAGTTTAACATTTAAAAAAATCATATCTCAACAACCACAAGAGGTAAATTCACAATTTTTGTACCATTGTACAGACCATTAATTGTCAAAAGATATTTACAAATAGATGACCCCAATTTGACCTTTACTTTCTGTCTAAACCGGAAGTCAAAGTTTAATATTTAAAACAAAATCTTCCACAAGAGGTAAATTGACAATATTTGCACCATTGTACAGATCGTTATTTGTCAAAACAATTTTACACAAAGGTGACCCCCAATTTGACCTTTACTTTCTCCCGAACACCTAGAGTTTGTGTAAACAAACTCGAATCTCTAGTTTTACTTCTTCTTCTTCTTCTCCCCCGCGACTGTCCGGTAACAAACACATACTTGCAAACTTCACATGAACTTGAAACTTGACATGTACTTAGAACTTAACAAGTAGATGAAACACGAGTTGTGAGTGACCCCAATTTGACCTTACTTCCTGTCCAAACCGGAAGTCAAAATTTAATATTTAAAAAAATCATATCTCAACAACCACAAGAGATAAATTCACAATTCTTTCACCATTGTACAGATCGTTAATTGTCAAACAATATTTACAAATAGGTGACCCCAATTTGACCTTTACTTCCTGTCCAAACCGGAAGTCAAAGTTTAATATTTAAAAAAATCATATCTCAACAACCACAAGAGGTAAATTCACAATTTGTGTACCATTGTACAGACCGTTAATTGCCAAAAAATATTTACAAAAAGTTGACCCCAATTTGACCTTACTTCCTGTCCAAACCGGAAGTCAAAATTTAATATTTAAAAAAATCATATCTCAACAACCACAAGAGATAAATTCACAATTCTTTCACCATTGTACAGATCGTTATTGTCAAAAAAAAATTACAAAAAGGTGACCCCAATTTGACCTTACTTCCTGTCCAAACCGGAAGTCAAAATTTAATATTTAAAAAAATCATATCTCAACAACCACAAGAGGTAAATTGATATTTTTTGTACCATTGTATAGATTGTTAATTGTCGAAAAATATTTACAAAAAGGTGACCCCAATTTGAGCTTACTTCCTGTCCAAACCGGAAGTCAGAGTTTAATATTTAAAAAAATCATATCTCAACAACCACAAGAGGTAAATTAACAATTTTTGTACCATTGTACAGATCGTTAATTGTCAAAATAAATTTACACAAAGGTGACCCCAATTTGACCTTACTTCCTGTCCAAACCGGAAGTCAAAGTTTAATATTTAAAAAAATCATATCTCAACAACCACAAGAGGTAAATTCACATTTTTTGCACCATTGTATAGATTGTTAATTGTCGAAAAATATTTACACAAAGTTGACCCCAATTTGACCTTACTTCTTGTCCAAACCGGAAGTCAAAATTTAATATTGAAAAAAATCATATCTCAACAACCACAAGAGGTAAATTCACAATTTTTGTACCATTGTACAGATCGTTAATTGTCAAAAAATATTTACAAAAGGTGACCTTATTTGACCTTACTTCCTGTCCAAACCGGAAGTCAAAGTTTAATATTTAAAAAATCATATCTCAACAACCACAAGATGTTCATTGACATTTTTTGCACCATTGTATAGATTATTAATTGTCGAAAAATATTTACACAAAGGTGATCCCAATTTGACCTTTACTTCCTGTCTAAACCGGAAGTCAAAGTTTAATATTGGAAACAAAATCTTCCACAAGAGGTAAATTCACAATCTTTGCACCATTGTACAGATCGTTATTTGTCAAAACAATTTTATACAAAGGTGACCCCAATTTGACCTTTACTTCCTCCCGAACACCTAGAGTTTGTGTAAACAAACTCGAATCTCTAGTTACAGCTATAATTATTTCGTTTTGTGACGTTATTGCCACGCTGCATTAAGGCATAGGCCTATAGTCCTATTTTTTTTAAATGTCATGGCCACATCTTTCTGGCAGTATAACAAAAGCCCGCTAATTATGTGTAGATATGGTGGTTTACACACTGACTTTCACAGGAATAATAGTAATGTAAAAGCGCCTATAATTATTGGCGGTTAGTAGATAGTAAGTGGGGGTGCTGGACCACCCCCAAAAACCGCCCACAAAAACCGGTTAAAACCGGTTCATCCTCGGATTGGGAAAAAAAGAACGATCCGAGGATGCTACAACTATTTTTTTTTAATTGAAAAATATCTCAAATAAAATTTAAATTTAAAAATAATTAAATTTAGTAGGATGGTAAAGACGATGGTAAACTATTTATCGAGATGGACATTGACCAAATTAAAGAATTTTGCGCGCGGTAAAAGACTATTGTTGGTGCGAGACAGTAGAACGAACAGAGTTAATAAACGGTCTTAGTATAACGCTGTAAAAAGATATATAAAACGACAGAAACCAACGCCATTGTATAAATTAAAATTGTCTCAACTAAAAGAGCGTTTAGAAGCTGAAAATATTCCTTTGCCAGAACATTTCAGCGGTAAAAGAGGGCACATCAAAACAGACTACATCGACGCCATTAAAAGGTTTTACGCGCCCGAAGAAGAGTTGAGATTTGATGAACCACCCATTGATGGCGGAATGTATTTGCGACAACGAATTATGACCGTAGCGATCGGTCATAGCAAAGAAAAAGATCCAAGCGTATTTTTCGCCGCGGTTAAGCCAAAGATTGTAGGCAAATTAACTTTAGACTTGCGAGAATTTGGAGGGATAAAGTTTATGATTTATTTGGTGATTCAATTGCATAAAGAGAAACCGGATGGTACGATCGATTATGACTTTCCAACGCTTTATAATAAACTATACATCGTTTTACTCGATCCGAACGAGATTGAAGATGTATTGACTACAGCCTTTGTGGAAATTAATGAGGCTATAGAAAGGTGGACGGACAACGGTTCTGGATGGATCATAGATCGTGTTGAAACTATGAGAATTACTATCGCGAGATATCAACCCTTGAGAGGCGGCTCTTATATAAAACTACCGAAATATATAAGAGACAAAAAAGCATGCATCAACGTTAAAAACAAGGATGATGGTTGTCTAAGGTGGGCGCTGCGTTCTGCCCTTTTTTGCCGCGAGTCATCATTCGGATAGAATTTCTAGATATCCTACAAAAGATGGTTTAAATTTTTACCAAATCGATGCTCCAACTCCGATCGAACAAGTTAAAAAAGTAGAGAAACAAAACAAGTTGGCTATAAACGTTTTTGGTTACGAAAATTCAATCATAGTTTATAAACTTAGCGATCAACCTGCGAGTATGGCTCGTATTATTTATTGTTAATTCACGAAGAAAACAAATCGCACTACGTTTGGATCAAGGATTTTAATCGTTTAATTTTTGATCAAACAAAACATAAAGATCGTAAACATTTTTGCGCCAGATGTTTACACAGTTACACCACCGAAGCATTGCTCCAAAAACACATTCCAGAGTGTGAAGGAATTGGCGGCAGAGAGGTTAAAATCGTGATGCCGATTGAGGGTAAAAATAATATGCGTTTTCAAAATTGTTATAAAAAGATGAAAGTTCCTTTCGTTATATACGCGGACTTTGAAGCGTTAATTAAAAATATTGACAATGCGAGTACAACCAATACTAAAAAATTACAAGAACATGTAGTTTGTGGATATTCGTACGTGGTAGTTAGATGCGACGGTCAAACTCAACCACCCAAGGTATACAGCGGGAAAGATGCATCCAAACACTGTTTGGACTCGTTGTTAAAACAAGTAGAAAACATCAACGAGATATTTAAAAAACCTAAAAATATGTCTATGACGATAGATCAAGTGAAAAATTATTTTAAAAAATCTACCAAGTGTTGGATTTGCGAAAAATATTTTGATGAAGGCAAGTTTTAAAAGGTACGCGATCATTGTCACATGACTGGAAAATATAGAGGAGCGGCGCATAATGACTGTAATTTAAAACTGAGCATAAAACCAAACAAAACGCCTATCCCGGTAATATTTCATAATTTGCGAGGATACGACTCTCATCTCATCATGCAAGCTACGAGTCTAACTAAAGGAAATATAAAGTGTATCCCAAACAATATGGAAAAGTACATTTCTTTTTCAATCGGGCAACTGCGATTTATCGACAGCGCTCAATTTTTATTAGCTTCACTAGACAAGCTCGTTAAATCAAACAATCCTGATTCTTTACTAATATCTAAAAAGTACGAACCAAATTTAAACAAGATGAAATTGCTTTTAAACAAAGGTATTTATCCATACGATTACATGGATAATTTTGAACGTTTTAAAGAAAAGAGTCTTCCTCCGAAAGACGCTTTTTATAGTAAATTAAACGACGAAGGCATTACGGACGAACAATATCTGCACGCAAAGAACGTTTGGGAAAAGTTGTATAAAAAAGTACGAATTAGATCCAGCTCATTATTACACTAGTCCAGGCTTGAGCTGGGACGCTCTGTTAAAACATTCGAACATACGTTTAGAATTGTTGACGGATTACGACATGCATTTATTTATAGAAAAGGGCACTAGGGGAGGTACGTCGATGGTTAGCGAGAGATACGCTAAAGCAAACAATCCCTACCTACCCGATTACGACTTATCAAACCTAAAAATTACATCTTATACCTCGACGCGAATAACCTTTACGGCTGGGCAATGAGTCAATACCTTCCAACTGGAAAATTTTAATGGTTAACGAGAGATGAAATTGATTCGGTGGATATAAAATCAATCTCCTCAGAATCGAGCGAAGGGTACATTTTAGAAGTTGATCTTAAATATCCTAATGAATTACACAATCTTCACAACGCATTTCCACTCGCGCCAGAGTCGTTAAAGATTCCAAAGGAATGGATGTCTCTATCAGCTCGAGCTATTGAAAAACAGACCAGCTCCAAAAGTAAATAAATTAACTCCAAATTTGAACAGCAAGTCAAAATACGTTCTTCATTATCGTAATCTACAGCTGTATTTATCTCTCGGCATGAAACTAACTAGAATTTATCGCGTTTTAAAATTCAATCAAGCACCTTGGATGAAGTCTTACATTGATTTGAACACTAGTTTGAGAAAAAATGAGTCAGATTTTGAAAAAGATTTATACAAACTCATGAATAATTCAGTGTTTGGAAAAACGATGGAAAATTTACGAAATCGGATCAACGTGCATTTAGTGAGAGACTACGAAAAAGAACGTACGCGTAAATTAATCGCGAGGCCAACTTTTGCTAAGGCCAAGATTTTTGATCACGACTTGGCGGCTATTCATACGCACAAACTTAAACTCGTACTTAACCGCCCGGTATACGTTGGAATGAGTATTTATCTAAACATTTAATGTACGATTTTTATTACAATCATTTAAAAAACAAGTACGGCAATGGATGCAATCTACTTTACACGGACACGGAAAGCTTATTACTCGATATTAAAACAAAAGATGTTTATAAAGACATGTCAGAAGTCGCGAATCTCTACGATTTTAGTAATTATACTAAAGATCATTTTTTTTATTCAGACGCGAATAAAAAGATGATTGGTAAAATGAAAGACGAGACATCTGGAACTATCATCTCTGAATTTGTTGGATTAAGACCAAAAATGTACTCGAAACTTTTATCGAATGAAGAATCTTTAAGAAAGGCCAAGGGCGTAAAAAAGCCTGTTTTGAAAAAGAAAATTCTGCACGAGCATTTTAAACGAGTTTTATATCAAAAAAAGACTCTTGTTCACTCTATGAATTTTATTAGAAATGAGAATCATAACATTTACACGACACGCGTCAACAAAATATCCTTATCGCCGCTGGATACAAAGAGGTATATACTACCGGACGGAATTCATACTCCCGCATACGGTAATTATAAGATTTCAGCAATTACGTAAGATGGCGTTATATTTTTGGTGGCAGTTCTGTATCTTGCGGAACAATTTGTAGTTCTTCTCTAACAAAAGATCGAGAAGGGCCCGATTCTAAATAATACAATATGGGTTGATTTTTCGCTTTTGTCGAGGATTTAATGCCGTATATTTTAAGAGACCATATTGGATCGGTAGCTCTGCGGCGAGTATCATTTTCGGCTTCCCGGGCGCGTATAAATATCTAACGAGCGCGTTTCTAGCAATTCTTTTTTCATTTTTAATGGCTGGAGAGGCTGGCTTTTGTTCAACACATTTTTGTTTGATGGCATCTTTAGGTTTTAATCCAATGAGTCTAGTTTCTTCGTTATTTAGAGCCTCGATGACTCGCGGTAGCCTATTTACCCATTCTCTAGATCTTGCATTATTTACCATTTCTTGCGCGTATTGATGAGAAAACAATCTCTCGGCTAAGGTTCTGTTTAATTGTTCCACGATGCCCTGCGCTCTATGATTTCCGACCTCGCCTCTCTGTATCTTTACGCCTTTTTTACTCATTAGGCTATTTACGCTCGCCATAAATTCTTTTCCTGGATCGACTTTGAGGATTTTTGGCCAAGTCAGCGGACTCCTCTTGTAAATATTTTCAAACGCGTTACCGACTTGCGCGGCAGTCTTGTCGACCAACGGTTCGGCTTCTTTATACCTACTCGCTTCATCGGAGATTGTTATTGCGTACTTTTTTACCGATTGTATCATGAGGAAGAAACAACAAATCAGCCTAATGGACCTCGTTTGTTTTTTCTTGGAGAGCGTTCGCGCTGGTCGGCCTGGGGATGTATTTAGGGTATGGGAGATAAATCTACCATAACGCTGGCTTTTTCAACCACTGTCGAGTTGTACTCTCAGAAATTTTAGTTATTTTAGCTAATTTCTCAATCGATCCAAGACCCTTCCAATATCCTTTCGGGCTGTAATAAGCGTTTTCGAGTTTTAATCTTGTACGCTTATCCATTTGTTATTTATATATTTTTTTAAGTGGGAGAATTTATAATATTTTCAGGTAAAATTCCTTGTTGAACCAACCACGTTTGTGTCATTAGCGCCGACCCGACCGTCGCAGTGAGTTTTAGACTGTCGCTTAAATCCAGTTTCCCCAAATCGGCTGGTTTTATTTTAAACACTTTTCTAGCGGCCATGCTATAAATGACGGTTATAATTCCTACAACGCCTCCGTGATAGGCTGTATTGGCGATGCTGCTTGTATCTATCGTAGACATTTTATATTATAGAAGTTTATTTATTTATTTATTTTTTTTAATCCATTTCTAGGTTTTGATGATAATCGTCCTCTTTGAAAAATGTGTGGCTCAGATACCCTACAACTCCCATACCCAAGGTGACGAATAAAACCTCATTAGATTTTTGTTTTTGATTTTCGTAAAAATCTTCGTAAGAATCTTCCGTACTAGTTTTAAAGGGGGACTGTCGTGGATTTAAATCAAACAGTTAAATATGTGATCGTTTTATTCTTTTATATCAGTAAAAGTTTTGTGTTTTGTGTTTTGTGTTTTTATTGTTTTTGAGAGTGTTATTTTACGATTGAGAGTGTCGTGGCCGAGCGGTCTAGCTTACCGGACACAAGTTCTGGTGTCAGCAGCAGAATGTGGGTTCGAATCCCGGCCGTGACACTTGTGTCCTTGAGCAAGACACTTAACCATAATTGCTTCTCTCCACCCAGGGGTTAAATGGGTACCTGTGAGGGCAGAGTTGGTTGATTAGCCCTATATGCGCTGTAATGGCAGCAATTGATATGTATACTCCCCAGGGAGCTGAGATGGTTTCAGGAATGATTTATGAGCCTTATGAGCCTTATGAGCAGGGGTAATAATATAATGCGCCTTGAGCACCACTCAGTTGGTGGATACGTGCGCTATATAAGTCCACACATTATTATTATTATTATTATTATTATTATGTGTAGGTTTGAAGAGCTTACATGTTTTCATTATTATTATTATTGAAAAATGCCCTCCACTTTTACTAGTTGTTCCCGCCCTGCACGGAGGAGCTGTTCGTGACGTCATGTCGGGAAGAGAAATTCGATAGTCATGATTGTTGGTTGTTGAAACCATGTTCAACCCGTTGTTTCCGACAAACTTTGCTCGTCCAAATACGGCGATATTTTGGGTCACTTGGGAACAGATGAAGGCTAACACCGTCTTTGGTGGTGTTGCTGCATCCTGCAGCAACACATCTTCCCGGCATTTTATTAGTTCCGGAAACAAAAATCACGGAAGAAATTAAATCGACGCTCCGTGTGTGAATGTGTATGTATGTACATGTACATCACGTACACATCGGATCTTCCCGACCTGACGTCACATATCATATGCAAATGAAGCTTCCACCATGGGGTGGGGTTGCCTCCCCCAAACACTTCAAACATTGTTTTAAAATACTTGTACTCATAAATCAATGATTAAATAGACACAGGTGGGTCTCAAAAACAATATTTTATTACAAAACGCCTTAAGTAAAGGATGTCAGTCCCCCTTTAAACACTTTTCTAGCGACCATGCTATAAATAACGGCTATAATTCCTACAGCACATCCGTGATGGGCTGCGTTGACGATGCTGCTTGTATCTAACGCAGACATTTTATATTATAGACAATATTTTTTTATAAAACAGCCAAACATGTTAATTCTAAAAACGAATACATATTTTGAAGAAAATATAATTTAATATTTAAAAATTATCATTTCTTTTGGCTTTATTTAAATTTTTTCTCCGTTTGGTAAAGTTCGAACTATTGAAATTTGATGATTTTTCGTTTGCACGTCTTTTATGGCTTGACTGGTCCAATCAATTTCCACTTCGTTTAAAGGATCCATAGTTAGCTGTAATGCTCTAGCAGCTACTAATTTAACGTACTCGTATTTATTTATATAATACATTAAGATTTTATAAATATTTAAAACAATTGAAAATTTTAATTTTTTTACTCCATTTCGAATACATCAACTTCTTTATCAGTAGCAGTTTTTACGGGTTCTGGGGCTGATTGCGAGGCAATTTCTACGGGTTTTTTTGGTTAGAGTTTAGCGCCTTGTAGATAAAATATGCAATACCTCCAACGACCGCTCCTCCCAGTCCGATGTAAAGCGCGTTTGCTCCGTCGCTTTCTTCTTTTACGCTCGTTACTGTAACGTTTGGCTCGACAGCGTCAGCTTTCTTTTTTAAACTTTGTTTTTTCTTTTTATTAAATTCCGCGAGTCTTTTTCCAGCTGCGACTCGATTTGGATCTTTTTTTTTAGTCGGTGTTTTCGTTACTTGGTTTACGGGCGTCTTCTCCGTTTTCTCTAGTTCCATCGTCTTTATAATCTAGACAAGAATTTTTTATTTTAAAGTGTTCCCCGAAATTTGCGCCCCTGTAATTGGCGCTAATAATTTTCCGTACTTGTAGTATACTTCGCATAATCCGCAAGAAAGAGCGCTCGAGACGAACGGGTCTTTTTCTTCGTCATCGATCGTAAATTCGCATCCCATCACATCGATCAAGTTTAATCCGGATCCCAGCGCTCTAGCGTAAAGACTTATGATCGATGAGCCTAATGAGGCTATCATTTCACGACCTAGTCTCGCTTCGTATCGTGCGTATAATTTATCTTGTTCGACCAAGTTTAAAGTTTCAATCTCAGAAATGGTATACTCTTTACCGAAATATTTCCTCGAGTTTCCTCCAGCTACGACGGCTAACAATCGATCGCTGCGCTTATTGTCAATTGGTATAGGCGGTAGGGCGACATTTTCAACGCAACTTGTTCGCGGCTCTTCGTTTAGAATGTTTACAACTTCTTCCATTATTATATAATACTTGTTATATTTTTTACAAATTTGCTTCGCTCTAGTCAACGGTTTTATAAATTCATCATTTACATACGAGTATTTATGAATCAAAAATAGGAGTCCACCGAGTACCAAACAGTTTGTAAATACACAAAATCCAACTAAACATTCAATTAGCATATTTATCTATAAATCTTATTATAATCTTACAACTTACTACGACCTATCGAGTGACCTACTACGACCTGTCAAGTAACCTGTCAAGTGACCTACTACGACCTGTCAAGTGACCTACTACGACCTATCAAGTAACCTGTCAAGTGACCTACTACGACCTGTCAAGTGACCTACTACAACCTGTCAAGTAACCTACTACGACCTATCAAGTAACCTGTCCAAGTAACCTAGACTGCTTCCTGGTCAGATCCGTCCCATACTACGTATTTGGTTGGTTGATCCGTTTTTAAAATCAACTTGTAATGTTTGGTTTTTTTTTAATTTTTGATTAATTTCTCATCTAGTCTCTTGGTCCGGTATGACGTCATTTTCTTTAAGACAATTTTCGAACGAGTCTCTATCTTTACAATAAAATATACACAACCACTTTAGTTGATCTCTAAAATCTTTCAACACGCTATTATATTTTTGCGAAAGAATCCAACAGCTGTGTTTGGCGTGTCTACCGCTAAAAGTCAACTCGCTAATCATACATTTATTATTTTTATCGTGTTTTCTATGTTTTAACGCTTTGGTTGCGGAGCAGTCGTCGATGATAAACAACGTCTCATCTCCTTTGAAGGCCTCGCGGTAAATTTCTATAACTCTGTTTAGCGTCGAATCGGTCAAGTCGTTGATGCACACCCGCTCATCGTTCCAAATCCATTTTCTGTTTTGGTAGGCGAGATTTTCGTCAATGGTCGGACATAGTATGACGATACGCTCAAAATATTTACGATATTCTTTTTCATCTTCCAATAGATTTAAAGTAAATTCTGTTTTTCCGTATCCGGTCTGACCGAAAATCAATGCAGCGTGTGGATATTTCGGTAACATGTTTAATAATATTCAACTTTTTTTTTTTAATATATCGCGGAATAAAATCGTCCATTTTCGATATTGAGTTGAGCGTCCATGATGATGTAAATGTAGCAGTTTAATTTGCCGGCAGTTTCCGACTGCTTTTCGAGCTGAATGGTAATTCCTTCGGATGCGTTTTCTATCCGTCTGCCACTCCCGTGAACTTTGTTATCGTTGTTGCTTCTCAAATCTAAAAACAAACCGTATCTACTAGGTAATCTTTGAGTTTCATACCCGACAGACCTAAAGCTTTGGTTACTCCCATAGCGTGTTCTTCTCTAGAATCTCCGAAATATTTCTGAATTTCTTCCCAGTATTGATACCCGCGCATCCCTTGCGCGTAAAGTTGATTGGGAATTCCTTCGATAGTAATTGAGATTTTATCAATCTTTGGATTATAAAATTTCCAATACGACTTTTCAGTAGGCTCTTTGAATAGCATCAATATTCCCTTCATGCTTTTTGCCGGAGTATTTAGATTTATATTCTACGTTTTGTCTTTCTTGTTTAGCGGTTTTATACAGTGTCTCAAGACTCTGTCGTATAATACCACCAACTTTTTGCTATATTGATTTTTAATCATTTGAGCGAGTTGTGGATTGGTGACAATCTCGTATTCTATAGAAATTCCGCTTATGATATATTTGCTATCGGCGTCTGAGCTTACGATAACTTTGGAATATTTATTAAACGTGAGTTCATAAGTCAGCCGATCCGTCAGCCCGGCTTGATAAAACGGTTGATGATCGGTCAATAGTTCAAAGTTGAGTGGAATGTAAAATCTATTGTTAAAAGTATCCGCGACAGCTTTGTCTTTTCCTTGATTAGCCGTAGCATCGCCGCCGCTAGCGTCTACTCTTAATTTAGTTATATTATCCGATTCGATTCCTTGATATACGCTAGATTTTCGAGTTGGTGTTTTGTCAACCACGTGTCTTTGAAACAATTGTACACATCCGCATCGTTTAACAAACTTCATTTCCTTCAAATTTAATGGAAATATTTTTAACGATGGGTCTGCCTATATTATGTACGATGGTTCGCTCTTCATCTTCGGATTCTAGAGTAATGTTAAAAGCCAATCTAGCCGATCCTGGAACGATTACGTCGTCTTTTCCCAAATTTGGGAACTTACCGTCAACAGTTGATTTTCATCGATGACGCTCGTATTGTTTGTGATGACGACTTTTTGCCGTATTCCTTTTATACCTTTTGAATTTCTCAATCGCCTGTACGGATTTAGTTTGTGCCCGAATGCTTCGCTCATATTTAACATGTAGGCCTACTATTATTTTATTAAATTTGTTTTAAATGTTTATAATAAAATGGTGTCTATAGCGATGATGATTGGAGGCGCAGTAGTAAACGCCCTCGTTTTTTCAGGATCAAATTTTTTATTTTCCAGTTTACGTTCCAACGATGCTGAAAAAGAACAAAAGAGGCACGATTTAGCGCTAGAACAACTTGCTAAAGCTAGAGACGAATGGTCCAAAGAGCGCTCGAAATATCTAGATTACATGAACGACCGACTCAACTTGAAAAGAATCGCACGCTCAAAAAACTTTTACCGATATAAACGAAGCGATGAATGAATATTATATCGTTACTGGCAGTCAATTTAATTTACCGCCGAGTTTATACGACGAGCCTAAACTAGCCGATTTTTACGCTCCTAGCGAAGATCAAAAACCAGAGAAGTCTTGTTTATCATGTTGGGCACGGGAGTAGTAGGCTATCTGAGTTGGAAATTATTCAAACAAGATAAAAATAAAAACTAATTGTAAATAGTATGGCAGAAGGAGGATACGATATCGATGATTTTGACCCGCTTACGGAACAAGACGACGCCGATCACGAAGAAATCGAGATGGATCCTATACAGCAGCAACTGGTAATGTATCATACAGCGTATGAAGGAGTCACGTTATCAGCTGACAATCTCGGTACATTGAGCAAAGAACTCGTTAAAGATGTTGTAGATGATTTTTACAAGCAAGTCGGATACGAGCCAATTGCGAAAGACTACGGTAAATTTGAGTACAAAGACTCGATCCTTTATTTTTTAAAACAAGACGGGGAAAAAATTGCGTTAACCCTTTCATTACCAGCCAGTTATGCAAGAGAGTACCCTTTTTTACCACAGTAATTAGGAGCCCAATGTCACTTCAGCACCAGTGGGTTTTTCACAATTTCATTGAAGTGCGCCCTCACTCTGCAGTAATAGACACTTTTTTTTTTACATGTGTACTGTACATACCAAATGGGCATGGCTCAGATATATTTGTATGTTAAACTGATGGTAAAAATGAGTATACAAAGGGAGGAAAATATTGTGCAGATTTTTTAAGTGTAAAAGCAAAACAATGAAATATTTAGATCAGGATTTACACTGAAGAAAAGTAATACAAATGGGTGATATTTCATGCAAATACGGTACATGTATAAGATTTCTTTTCCATGTGAAAAACAATAACTTGGATGAGATTTTTGGGGATTTTTTGTTTGTTTTCTACTTGGAAATGAACCATTTACTTGTATTCAGTGTACATACATCACAATCCATGCTAACATTTCACCCCCATTCAATGTTGGTTTGGACTGTAATCTGCGGCTGGTCCGACCTTTCCCAACATTGAATTGAGAGAGAGAGGTTGAAGGCAAATAGTACAGATTTACAATCAATTGATGTGGTATTTCTCAAAGCAAGGAACTATGCACATAGGTTGTGTACATTGTTTACAGATCATCTTTGTTTGTTTTCGCCTGCCTAATTTGCGGTTACTGCAAACAATGCAGTCGCGTTTCTTTCCATTGGGGTTTTTGCCAGGATAGTGCTGTTGCCCTGTCAACTCGATAGGAATATGGTATCTCAACTGACTTGTTGCGTTACGTTCCCAACACAACAGCAAGCCCTGTACAATCCCTATACGAAAATCAAGGTTACTGACATTTTTGTTCCCTGCTATGCTGGTGAATATTACTCTGCTATTGACAATACAGATATTCAGCATATGGAAAAACTCTTTCCACCATTTCAAGCTTCTGTGTGTATGATTGTAGTACTGAAAACATTGGTCGGCAAGATCAGTTCCACCCATGTTTTTGTTGTAATCATCAATACAATTGGGCTTCATAACATCACAAAATCCACTTGTGCTCTTATTACACCGAATTTGCTTTTTGGACAAATCGGTGTTGCCTACATTAGTTAAAAGTGTTACAGATTGTTTGTCTTGCCAAACGATACACAATTGCCCACCCTTTCACCAAAAAATGGGTCATCTCCTTTCTTCATTTTATGTTTTTGGGGTTTGCGGCCTGGTATTCCTGTGTAGTGTAAACGAACAGTTCCACAACATCTGAATCCTAGTTTAGCAAGTTTAGCTAAAAGAGCTGGGCTAGTATAGTAATTATCACAATATATTACATGTCCCTTATTCTCAAGTCCATGGACCAGTTCAATGACGACTTTTCCTGCAACTGTTAGGTTTGGTGGATGGCAGTCTGACTTGGTATCTACATGTACGTCTGCATCATAAACAGTTTGGGTGTCGTCGGCTCCTGTGTACAGTTTCCAAGCACACGTGTATCCTCTTTTGGACTCGTTCAGGGAGAATGCTTTAATACCCCGTTTGATAGGTTTTTTAGGCATGTACTGAACAAAACTTAAGCATCCCTTGAATTTCAACATACTCTCGTCTGGAGACAGATTCTGCGCAGGGTTATACAGGTTGAGAAACTTCGGGACGAGGACTTCTATCAAGGGCCGAACTTTTGAAAGTTTGTCCCGTTTAGCCAAGGCTCTACGAGGAATTTGGTTATTTGAGATGTGGAGAAACCGAAGAATTGAACTGAACCGATTTCGGGACATGATCGACGGGTAGAATGGGATGCGAAGAACTTCAGATGTTGACCAGTACATCTTGTATTGAGAGGATTTGTTTATGCCCATAGCAATGAGAAGTGCCACAAATGCCATCATTTCTGGAATGTTGGTTGGGTGCCAGGAGAATTGTTGACCAGGATTTGAGTCTATTGTTTGCTGCGCATAGCGATTAGTCTCATCGACGAGCATATCCCACACGAGTTGACAAAAATACAGCTTGAAGATCTCCACTGCCGACAGTGTGGCAAAGTCGCCGGTGGGGCCAGAATTTCCATTGAACTGCACAGTCCCACACTCGTAATGGTCTCGTCGTTCCCAACCGGATCGGAAATCTAACTTTCCTGTCGTCCTCCTTGATCTCGGTCGGCTGTCAACTTGGTAGGTAGGCTGCAACAGAAAAACAAGGCAAAGGAGGATTAATCTCGGTCCTGACGGTAAATACAATATCTCAATGCTACTTTGCTGCATGTGCACAGGCCACAGGGAGTCATGCGCAAAATGAATATTGTGCTGAGAAAAAAAATATGGCAGAACCCATCCACTCTCCAAAACTGGTTGTCGATAAATTTTCGTTTTAATGTGGGATTGTGAATGTGAATTCCCCCAACTTCTTGCATAATACGACTTATAAGGGCCTTTCGAATACAAGGCTATTCTTTTGGAAGCTTGAGACTAAGAGTGCATTTTCAGCCTGTTAACGCTAAACAGCACGACCGGCTATGGGTGAATGTTAAAATTTCTATGCTATATCTATACATCAACTTGCTGTTTCAATGAATACAAATATTAGTTATTACCCTAACAAACTACTAATAATTGTACATTTTCACTTGACTTTTTTGACCCAGTCCAGGGGGTGGGGATTTGGTCAATCCTATTAAAGGGATCCATTTTCTAAATTTACATTACTCAACTCCAACAGTTGTAACGCTATTTACGCTATAGCCTAGGAAAATAAGTGAATTACATTAATTTGCATTGGGCCAGGAAGAGTAACGTTAACTGTTATTAGTTATTCATTTTTACTGTGATTTTGGCCTACCTCTTCAAGTTCAACGAATTCCGCTGGAATTTGTACTTCTAATGTGCTGTCGTCATCCGTTACTTCGTCATCTGATTCTGAGCCACTGTCTGCCAAAATCTCAGCCAAAATGCCATCATTTATGTCCGTTTCCATCATGATTGCAACTAAATTAAACTGACCGTTGTGGAAGCGAGTGGACGCTAGCACCGGGAACCGCAAAGTGACGCACTTTTCTTTTCATAAACTTGTATACACTTCATTCCTCTCAATAGAGGGCGCCAACCCCAAAAACCACTCAAGCATTTTCAGGTGGTGAATTAAGTAGCCGTGGTCGTCAAGGTCATGCCGATTCCCGGCACCTTTTAGAGCCCACGGGAAGGAAGCATATCACAACAAAGGCTCTTTTTAGAGCCCGTGGGATCGAAAGGGTTAAATAACGTGAAAGAAAAGGGAAAGTTTTTAGCTATATCTATTCTCAAACAAAGGTACGGCTCGGATTTTATCCGACCCGATCTAGGTATAGTTGATTATGTTACCAAGATCTCGAGAAAGGCTCGTGCGGCGTTACAACCAACCGTTAGTAATCTCGATGAAATAATTACTGAAAGTATTCCGATGCAAGTTTACCGCAAGTCGCGACGAATGTAGAACGAGACACCCATGAAACAATTTCTATTCTTCGAGACGAAGAATCGCGAGCTGATCTACTTCCATTGCGAGAATGGGTCTCGATAAAGCCTTGCAAACGACTCGAGGTGAACTCGTAAATAATTTAGCCAAGTTGAGCACACTCGACAAAGAAATCTCCACTCTTTTAAAATTACTCGGTGACGCGAGAGAGCAACGAAAAGACGAGTTGGCCGTAGAGATTCGTAAACAGCTGCGAGAAAAACAAGACGAAAGAATAGCGAGATTAGAGGTTGCTAGTACGAATGAGCGCGTTCTTCGTAGTCAAATCAATAGAATCAAAGAAACGATTAATAAAATGTTGGAAAGAGACGTCGGGTTGGGTGAAAAAATTAAAACTTTGTTTAGAAAACAAGGCGTAACGATAGTCAGTATATTAGCGGCAATTAGTCTCGCGATCAGTACCATCGTCGCTTCGATTGTAGCGAGCGTAAAACCGATTTTACCGCCACCTTTACCACCTACGCCTACACCCAGTGGCGGTACCGTAAAAGACTGGATACAAAAAACTCTCAAAAATCTATCGAATCTACTAAAGAAACTTGGATTAAAAGCCTTGGATTCTCTACCGGGTATCATCGGAGGAGTAACGAGTTGGTTATTGACAAATCTTTCAAAAGCGGTAGGATGGTTGGCGGAACATGTGTTTTTATTTTATCTTCAGGGTCAACGTCAACCTCGAGTAAAAAACTCGTAAATAACCACGCCTAGTCCAAAAGCAATCGCCAAACCAAATATTAGAGATTTGTTTTCCTCTTGGTGAGTATCGATAGATAGCGGCGGTGGTTGCTGAGTATCGACAGATGGCGGTGGTTGCTGAGAATCGACAGATGGTGTGTCGTTATATGACAGTTGCTGAGAATCGATGGATGGTGGTGACGGAGGGGGAACGGGCGTTGAATTCGTGTCTAGATTCGATCCGAGCGATAGATCCTGCGTTGCGATCAAAATATTATTGTTGTATCCCACGTACGTACCTATTCGCAAATTCATGTCGGATGGCATAAGGTATAAACCTTCTCCGATGACAACGTTTAACCGCGATCTAGCGTATTGTAAAGAATCTTGATACCTCTGAATGGAGGATTGCAAATCTACCGGAGAATCGATCGAAGCATCGAGAATGTTTAAGAATTCTCTTTTTGCATCTAAACCGGTACCCGGTACGAGAATTCCAGTTTTAGCTTGAGCTTGAGCTCCTAGCACCGCGAAAACGTACGTTCTTATAGAGTCGTTGATTCGTTCTATACCTATATCCGTAAAGCATTGCGCCAATCCAGACTCGAGTATAAATTTAACCCAAGCTTGTTGGGTATCGGGAGATTGTGAAATGTAGTCGACTGTATACGTCGAGGGATGATCTCCAAAACCCATCTTTGTCGCGTCTGAATAATCGTTTTCGTTAGAGAACGGAATATGCAAGCTTGAATTATCGTAGTCTTTCCCAGGTACCGGAATGTAACCGTTGTCGTAATAATAGGCTATTCCCAATCCTCTCGAGTTTTTGTCTTGTTGTTGTTTCCAATCAGATACTGGCGAAACGTGAAAGTCTCTACATATTTTATTACACGCGCCAATGTCTATATTGTTTTCAAACGCGCTCCAAAATTTTGAAAAGATGCGGGACAGCTCATTTCTTTGAGCAATCGTCTAATTTGATAATAAACGTTAAATTTGAAGAAAAAAACTACTAATCATCGGATTCGAATGGAGTAAATGTTTATAACTCACTCCACACCCCGTCGTACTACACCACGTTACAAAATTCATTTGATTCTGATAAAACTTTAGCGGATACGAATTCCAGCTACTTACAATCTTATCGCTATTGACGCGGGGCAACTTGTACTTGCTAAAAGGATCGGCGAGTTCTACTTGTACAAAATCGTTTTCTGTCACGTAAATCTTTTGAATAGACAAGTCGCGAGACGTAAAAGTCTCTGCTTTAAAATTTCCAGATTGCCGATACCGCTTTGTTATATTACTCTGATGTGCTAAAGGAAGCGTCATTTTATTATAAACTAACATTATTTTTATCTTTTTGTTTATAATAAAATGCATCATACGATTGAAATTAAAAATTTTGACAAGCCCGTCGTATTAGATAATACAATCGATAATCGAGATGGTAAACTTCTGATATCGTTAAAGACCGTCAACTTTTGGGTCGGCTACTATAATGTACGCAAGAAAGAAAAAATATTGCGTAAAATTGGCGCGGCTGGAGGTCAACCGACCGATCATTCTACGACCATCAGACCTGGACTTTACAATATAAAACAAATTATTGATATTATCGTACATAAGACACCCTGGATAACGTTTAACATTAATGAAACAACCGGTGAATCTTTGCTCGAAATTAATGATCCCAGGTATCAAATCAAATTGCCATCCGGGCTAGCCAATTTACTCGGGCTTTTGGATGAATTATTAAGCGCGGGAACGTATGAAGGGAAAATTGATTTGCAGCATTTTAAAATAATGTATAATTCACTGCGATCAAATTTCTACTAGCGAACATTTTT
Source organism: Zoroaster sp. YZ-2022 (assembly GCA_029582265.1). Classification (NCBI taxonomy): domain Eukaryota; kingdom Metazoa; phylum Echinodermata; class Asteroidea; order Forcipulatida; family Zoroasteridae; genus Zoroaster; species Zoroaster sp. YZ-2022. The sequence continues at coordinate 13,902,762 of CM055834.1, read as the reverse complement.
ACAACGGTAAACCTTCGAGTATTTTAAACGTTTTGCACATACAAGATGTAAAATTTGGTAAAAGTACCTGGATAGAATATTCTAATCCATTACAAAAAAATCTCAAGACTGACACTTTAAACGAATTGAGTTTTAAAATTAAAGATTCGAGCGGTAAAGACATTAATAATCACGGTATGCCTGCCATTATAACTGTCGAAATTAATAAATGTTTTTAAATAGTAAATACAAATGGCAAGTATTTACGGTCCGGGCTTTACGAGCGAACCAATTTCATCCAATAATGACGATACATTCATTTCTGAATATCATGGACGTATTGCTACGAGGGAAATTCGCTAAACGATGCCGTTGATAAATTTAAGACTACCCATAAACATCGAGTGGAAAGGATCGGCGAATCAACCCTTATTTTTCCTCGATAGAGAACCGGCATACTGTTCAATTTTTGCAAAAAGTATCAAGGGTGAAAATTATTCTTATTCAATCACGTCAAGGCGCGACTTTGTAGCCAATCGAGCTTATATATTCTCCAATACCGATGAAATTAATGTAGAACTTTCTGTTACCGCTGTACCGCAGCTTTTAGAATGTGGAATTTGCTTCAAGACCGAAGGTCAAGAAGTCTTTGTACAAGCGATCTTTTTTGGCGCTATAAACACGGGGATCTGTTTTGATATAAAAGTTGAAAGTTTTCCCTTGGTTTAAAATAAAAAATATAATCTTTATTATTAATAGAATAATGGCAGATGCAAAGATATATCCTACATTACCAGCCATGGACACCTCGGGTAATCTAGATGTGAATGCGTTTAGATTACAAAAATTAACGAAATCCAGAAAGAAATTTCCGTAGAGAGAAATGAGCGCGAGAGATCGTATAAAAAATACAATAAAATCATCAAGACTTTATCTATCGTAGAAACGATGGCCGATTGTGGCGCTATCGGGGCTGGAGCGATGGGAATTGCCAGTCTGGCCAGCGTCGTAGCAGCGCCGGTCGGATTCGTCCGAGGAGGAGTAGCCATCGGGTTAGGCGGTATGGCGATGGCAATGAAATACGCGAAATACAAGCTCGGTAAAAAATCAAAGAAACACAACGAGATAAGAGTTTTAGCCGAGAGTAAACTTAACACCATCGGCAGCCACATTTCGAAAGCGATCGAAGACGGTCGTATAAGCCAAGAAGAATTTGTTTTAATCAACGAGGAGCGAAACAAGTACTTGGAGATGAAAGAAAACATTCGGACAAAATTTACTCCTAAAGACGCCCCTACAGATGTTAAAGCCATCATCGACAAAGAAAAAAAAGACCTTGTAGAAAAACTTTTGAAATTAAATTAAACTTTTCGATAGAAAAATCTTACAACGATATTTATAATAAACTAGCCTTAGATCCGCTAGAAAGACCTCCCGCGTATAATTCAACTTTTTAATACTATTTTATTTTTCAACTCTTCCATGACGAGATTAAAATTTCTTCTAGCTCTCGCTTCAACGCGGTATAGAAATGATTTTTTTCTATAATCTACACATTTCGTGCATAAATGAGACTTTGTTTTAGTACCACAGCCACACCCTCTTCACGGGACCGATATATATTTTCCTTGTCGAATACGATACTGATGTATCGGACAAAATTTGTCTCCCACCACGCTTGGCTGATTACACCTGTCGAACGAACCCATTAAAAACCATTCGCACGGAATAATGGTTTTAGGCGGTAATTTATCTAAATATTTTATAACCGCCAATAAATAATCGAATCTAGTCAGTTTACCGTATTTTCCAGTGGGTTCACCTACCTCGATGTTATTTTTTTCTACAAACTCTTTGAGTTGCGCTTTGCTCTTTGAACTGTAGCTGACCATCGTATTTACAATAATACTAGATTTTATTTTTCTCATTTTTTTATTTAATTTTTTTTTTTATTTTTTAATTAAAAAAATGGGGCGATAGTAGTATGATAGATGATGGCGGTGGTTTTGGGGGTAGTGTTTTGGGGGTGGTCTTGGGGAAAATTCCCCATATCGCGAAACCATTATCTATCATACTACTCGGTTAGCTTCCTGTGCCGTCAGTTTTGCATCAACATGGTTGGCTTACTTTCATTTTTCATGAATTGGAAACTGCCGCATGCCAAGGCCACACTATCCCGTCAAAATCGATATCACATCGATATTGTACTGGAAGACGTGATGTTACGTACCAACCTTTTATGATTGGCATAAGTGGACCGCCCACCAACATAGGGGCTGGTTAGCTCAGTTGGTAGAGCGCTCATACGGTATTCGAGAGGTCGCGGGTTCGAGTCCAGCATCAGCCAATTTTTCTTTGCTCACTTCCTGTTTATATAATATTTCAGGTCAGTTTCTTCCTATATATATTTATTCTGTGTACAACCACATAAAAGGCTTGTATCCCGTTGTGTGATCCCTGCTACTGCCGTTACCCAGGTTGTTTGCATCTGACCGGGGCTTGATCCCTGGCTGCTGTTCGTCTTTCGACATGGCGCCCTCAATAATTGTGTTCCAATGGTCACGGTTTATCGCCATTTCTTGAGCCGATGCTAAGGTTTCATTCAAGTCTCTGAGTTCCTTATCAGAGATACCCATGTTGCTTTTTGTTTTCCTTTTGGCTTTTTTACATATCTGAGGTATTCTTGTAAGGCTTTCCGAGCTGGTGTGTCTTCAAGTAGTCTCAAAAGGTGATCTTCTGGCTCCATCGGAATTCTTTTGTCTTTGTGTACAAGTCTTCATTTGATATCTTTTGGGGCAATCTTATGTCTAGAACTTTGCGCAGCAGGGACCTCTGGAAGGAGTCGATTTTTTGTTAGAGGTTTTTTTGTGATTGTCCATAGAGCAACTAGATAATTAGCATAAGTGGACCGACAACCAACATAGGGGCTGGTTAGCTCAGTTGGTAGAACGCTCGTACAGTATTCGAGAGGTCGCAGGTTCGAATCCGGCATCAGCCAATTTTTCTTTGCTCGCTTCCCTTATTATATAATATTTCAGGTCAGTTCCCTCTTATATATATTTATTCTGTGTACAACCACATAAAAGGCTTGTATCCCGTTGTGTGATCCCACTACATGTGGGAGATACTTAATGTATTCATTATTTGCTTAAAATGTGCATGTACACTATGGGTTACATTAACGACACACTCTTGAGGGCGCTATGTATTCAAACTAATACCAGATGCAGAATAGACTGTGTAAGTTGACCTCGAGAACGTACGAGTTTTCGCGAGAATCTTGACTTCCGGGCAGCGTATTATTGTTTTACACCGCAGCGACGGGTTTTGTACGCATTTCGCCCTTGTGTCAAGACTATGAACCCATTCAGCACGCATGCGCGCGAAGGGAATTTCGACACGCAAAAAAAACCTACCATCAACGGAGAGGGAATGGCTCCATGAGTTCCACTGCAGAGCGCCATCATGGTCGACTGCAGCTTGGAGTTTTCTATCGTCGCGCGCCTAGGGTTTCGTAGTCTCTCTCTCAAGACCGGAATTGGCACTTTTACTGCACAACACCCGTCGCTGCGGTGTAAAAAAAGAAACGCTTCCGGGCACCTCGCATAGCATTTACAACGTGTATCGTGTGTGAATGTTTTATGAAAAGAACTTTATTGTGCTGTTTTAATAAATTTCATCTAATGTAAATTTGTGTTTATTTGTTTTTTCTACCGGTGAAGTCAATAAATGAAATGAAAAAATGAAATGAAATGAAATTGTTGCAGGGTTCTTCGGTTTGTTTGCGCCTCTGATCTCAAAATTATCATGTCGAAAGACATGAGTTACTTGGTTGAGTTATGTCCATGCGATACATACAGGGTCTGTTTTCACGCTACGTAACGAAGCACTTATCCCTATTTAAAATATTACCTAACTTCGGTTTGTCAGTGCATTCGAACACGGTGTGCGTAACACAGTCGGCCTAAATTCGCAATTTGACACTCCGAACCGGACGTTGCAGGTCAAGCATTATTTCTTCATTTTCTCGAAAGTTTCCAAGCTTTTTTAATATTTTATTTATTACATTGTAAGTTTTAAATGTAATCATTCCATCAATATGTTTTTGGGGTGGAAAAAAGGTGATGTGACAAAAATAACAATCATACAAAATTACACGCGTTAACCTCCCATATCTGATGGCTCAGAGGTGCCCGGAAGTAATGGTGACCTTTTCATCGTGAGACTGATACTTACACAGTCTATAGACGGCAAAGCCGGATGCATTTTTTCTGCACACAATAATGGCTATGAAGTGCGCCGCGCGCAACCCTAAAGCTTCCAGGCGCTATTTTTTATGCAGTATACTTCGTCAATGGCTTAGCAACTGGCATAGAAATATAATTATAAAAAGGTTCTTTAATAATTAAATCACCGTGTTAGTCGAGTGGCATGGTAGTGCAGTGGTTAGAACGCTCGTTCAAGACTAAGTTTTTCAACATTTTCATTAAATTTTGTTTATACATTTTTAAACATTTTTTTAACTATAGAATTATTTCAGGGGATTCAAACAACAAATTTACGCCACTATCAAAAAATCACTACGCGGTGCATTTTTGTGACGTTTGCGGAGAAGATTTGTTTATTAATATTTGAAGGCAGAATTTTATGTGACACCGTGGGAAATATTAAGCGTGAGCATGAGGTCAGCAGATTATTGTGGAGAAAAAAATAATGTTTTCGTGTGTGGAATAAATATCATGATTATAATACTATGGTGATGACCAAACGATGCATGGTGCACAATGGTTACTAGGTGTTAATGGTATATTCACCATTATTACCATTATTTACAAGTTATATTCATTCTCTCGTCATATTTATTTTCTCCAGTTTCAACTGCTCCACAAACTACGATAATCCCTACTTCGTCTGTAACAACTACAACCATGACAACAACTACACGTGACCCAGGTAAGAAGCGGGTCCTAGCGAAGGAATATTCTTTGAGGGTGTAAAAAATAGAACACCTTCAATTTGTGTTGGGGGAGAGTATGCTTGAACAATTTTTGAGAGGGGGTAAGTGTGGCAAATTTGTGAGGGGGAGGTATACGTGAAAATGTTGAGGCGTTATTAATTTCCCCCCGAAATTTAATCACCTTGGGCACGAAAAATACAAGCTTGCTTCGATAGCTTAATTTATTGGTTTGTTTGCCGACTGAGAGTCGATTTGCAGACACGCCCCTTTGGCTACGGCTCTGGATTTCAGATTTTCTAGATTGAATAACAAAATCAATGAACAGCGTTATTATCTGTGTAAATCCATTTGAAATCCTTATTTCTGTTGATTTCTTTCTAGAATGTGAGACCGTGACGGACACATTTTACAACTATCAATATCTCCCGTCAATTGTCAATGTCACCAGAATGGAGATCCGAATCAAAGGGTCTAAGGACGCCCATATTGCACTCAGCCCACAATCGTCTGATGCTGATGCAATGTACGAAATCGTTATCGGCGCCGGGATGAATACATTCTCGTGCATTCGGCGGTGTTCGCTCTGCCCTGATAAAGCATTTGCGTATACGGGTCTACTCAGCGGCAGTCAGTTCCGCGGCTTCTGGATATCCTTTAACTTTGAAACAGGAAGATTGGCTGTAGGAGAAGATGGTCAGCAAGGGTCATTCATGGAGTGGGTTGACCCCTCCCCTATAAATGTGAGATACGTGGGGTTCTCAGGGTATGGGGTTTCCGTAGTATTTCGTTACTTGTGCTCGATGTAAAACACTTTCGGGTAATGTACTTGACCTTATATATCTCTTCTCTTTTTACTAGTATCGATACATTCGTTACCGGTACGACCGTAATCATCGGAATGTGGGATCGGTACCTTTTCGTTAGAACCGGTAGTTTTACACTACAAAAACGGGGGTGTTTAAAAATACAAAAAGGCTGTATTCCCCCCCACCCCCCCCCCCTCCCTTCCCAATATAACATATTCAAAACCTTAAAACCCCGAATTTCAAGCCAAATAGGTCATTTGGGATACGGGGGTGTTGTGTCTTGGATCAGTCACCGTTACGGAGGAGGGTGTCAGGGGTCCTATTCCCAGATGACGTCACAACACATAGAAGCCACTTAAGCCAATTAATTTGAAGACATAAAATCTTACTCTAAGTTTAACTAAGTATTTTACAATAAAAGTGCAATTTTAGTGAAATATGACAAAGCAATGTTATGCAAATTTAAATGTGTAGCCTAGATATTACTTTAAATGTGTAGATATTATGAATATTAATTAGGGAACTAATTCCAATAAGCCGCGGGTTTTGAATTTAAGTTATTAGTCAGGCTGATTTAAAGGTGGATCTTATAGATGTATCATTAAATGTATCTGTGCTATCTGAATAGGATTTAGGTCTAACATAGATCTAACATGTGATTATATTGTGAGGTGAGTTTATTATAATTAAAGTAAATTTATGGCAGTCAGAAGATAGTTCCTGCTTGTTGACCATTTTCTGTGTCCGTTTCACCGCGTTGTCCCGATCTCGCGAAGTCCCGGCAGTTTTGTGAAATATTTTTTTCATTGCAACATCAATAATTTTGAATAATTTGAAATGAAATATTTCACAAAATAATACTCATAAGTTAAGTTTAACAGTAAGCCCCAAAATAAATTTATAACGGGATCCACCATAAATTTATTGTTGGGACGTATTTACTGTAAAATCATGCTTATCATGATTATTTTGAGAAATGTGTAATTTTAAAACATTTGTTATCCTTAACATCTTTAATGATAAAAAACAAAAGCTTTTTGCTGACGTTTTATTCTCATCGTTATTTACATGTATACTCTTAAAGAGTATCATCCTGGTATATGGAGACTACGACAGAAACCCATTCCTCAAGCTCCTCGCCGCAAAGGATTGTAGGGAAGGGGACAACTGGTTTTAATCATTGCACCTTATTTAAATGGGCAGTATCGTCACGATCAGAGCAGACTTTCAACAGGGCATGTAATCGGTGTCCTAGTTTAACACAGTGACTGAAAATTACTGGCTCATTTATGCAGCAGCAACGGTACTAAGACCTTATCATGATGGGGTAATATTTTCAGTCACCGAATTAGCATTCTGATTCCATGCCCTGTTGATCGTGACGATATTGTCCCTTTAATTAAAACATGTGATTAGCATTGGATGTACATATTCGCAACATCCCCTACCTCCAACTCTTCAAGGTTTGGTTGATATTTCAGCTTGTTATTGGCAATCTGCTTTTTGCAGAATCCTGTGGAATACCAATTTTTTTATATTGTGGATGGCTAGTTATACGAACAAAAAAAGACTTTAAAGTGGGGTTCTATGCAAATATTATTCATAATTGACCCGTTCCCCATTTTGATAAGGAAACTGAACAACATACGTTTTATTATATCTAAACTCATTGTCAAAAGTCACTTTCTCCGAAGCCCTTTTGTCTCAAATTAGCCAAAGGTCCACTGGAGGAAAGTAAATGATCCTCTTACCTTTAAAAATCGCCTTCCTGATGTTGCCCTTGCAAAGTCATCCCTTCAATGGACAAAATCACCTAAGTATTAGGGCACTGTTAAGTAAATAACACCAAATCGGCGCTATTTTGCACGTGTAAACGTAAGAGGGGCCATTTGGATTTCCCCCCAGCGGACCTTAGGATTCTATGAATTCGAGATTGAATTGGTTTGGCCATAATTACTTTTTTACAAACCTTGGGTTGAGATAATCAAACTTATGTTTTTGTTTGTTTGTTTGTTTGTTTGTTTGTTTTTTTTTGGTTTTTTTTGGGGGGGGGGTTTTGGGGGGGGGGTGGTTTCCTGATGTCATATAAACCTCTCTAAAGTATAAGGAAAAGTCAACTGTTGATTTTGCTATAGAGCTTCTCTTTAAGGCAACGGCGATGATGTGAGCAAAATAGTCGCGCCTTATCAAAGCGAAAAGATACTACCGCTTTTCTGATGTTGAAACAAGCGTGCTGACTGATTTGTATTTCCTTTATTAACCCTAACTCCCTAGGCCCACTTGCTTACACATAACCTGAATCCTTCCTAACTCCCTAGGCCCATTTGCTTACACATAACCTGAATCCTTCCTAACTCCCTAGGCCCATTTGCTTACACATAACCTGAATCCTTCCTAACTCCCTAGTCCCACTTGCTTACACATAACCTGAATCCTTCCTAACTCCCTAGGCCCACTTGCTTACACATAACCTGAATCCTCCATAATCCTTCAGTAGTAAAGCAAGCACATGACATGTATGCACACATGTGTTTCTAATCTGTGATACATGTACATGGCCAGGGACCCTCCCTGCATGCATGGAGCAATAAACAGTGCACTGACCTTGCAATCACTACATCAAACATGGATGTACATGTACCATGGAAAGGCAAGTATGCCTAATAACCTCAATCCTTCAAAATCCTTCACTTTAGCAAAGAGCATGTAGCATGTAACCTCAATCCTTCAAAATCCTTCACTTTAGCAAAGAGGATTTTGGAGGATTTGGGAAGGTTAGGGTTAAATGTTATACTTCTTAATTTTATCTGAGAGTCAAGGAATATTGGCTTTCAAATCAGTCCTCTTCTGAATTCACTAGTGTGATCTATTATAGGCCTAACCGTTATACAGAATGACCAGAAGAAGCTTGTTTGAATATCATCAGAGACATAGCTAGACTAATTATTATGATTTTGATATGTTGTCACTGTCATATCGATCAATAATTGGAAGCTGACATTAAAATAAAAGACAACACACCCATCAGCAGAAATCACTATTCTTTTCTCAGGGAGTAGTGAAAAACATCTACAAAATAACCGTTTTGTCCAGTTAAAAACATATTTCGGATTTATCAACCTCGGTAAGATTTTAACGTTTAAAGTTTAGTTTATACCGCATGAGTCTAAGACTAGAGTTGGACAAAATATGACATTTCAGTAAATTAACCGACGTGCAGTTAACATTCGTGTTATTAATCAAGAGAACATCGGAGAATCGCATGATATACCGTACCAATAGGCCTATTAGGTGATGAAACACGGGCCTAGAATAGATCCTTGATGGACACCACGATTAGTCAGGTAACTCCTAGGTACCACTCCAAGGCAGTACCTCCCATAATGACCTAATTAGGACAAAATATGCCTTGGAATATAAATAATGCACTAGATATGTTATACATCAACTGCAATTACATGTGAAGTTGAGTGATTATTTTAATATCCTCGGAGACACATACTAATTATATTTTTGATATGATGTCATTGTCAGAACAACCAAGGAATTGAAGCAGACAGTACAGACACCCATGTACATCAATGTTTTCCAGTGTATAGTGAAAAACATTATTTATTTCGAATTAATCAACCAAAGTAAGATTTTACTTTTAAAAAAACCTTGAAGGTTCATACCACACGGAGATCGAAACCGTCAAGGGCATATTAATTCCACTGTACGGAGCGTCTGTCTATTCTCGGGAGAAATGCTAAACGTTGGAAAAATTGATAACCGACGCGCTCAAAAATCGTGATAATAATTAAGAGAAGTCGGGGAATCGCATGATATACCAATAGGCCTATTAGGTGATGTAACACGTGACAAACAGAGGCATGAATAAGCTGTATTCTTGTCAATACCACGCACCATCACAAAATTATTCAATTCGTATAAGATGTCTGCAATTTTAGTCAAGCAAATTTTGTTTGGGGGAAACAAAATTCCAAGGGTGGGGAATCTCCCTTCACTAACCTTGGAGCGAACCAGCCTCACTCCCATGATGGAAATCATATTTGGAGCCAAAAAAAATTTTGAAATGAAGAATTTGTTTTCTTTTTCTTTTCTTGTTATTTATTTATTAATATATTAATATGTTAATTTATTAATATATTAATATATTAATTTATTAATATATTAATATATTAATATATTAATTTATTTATTAATTAATTAATTTATTTATTTATTAATTTATCTATTAATTTATTTATTTATTAATTTAATTATTAATTTATTAATTTATTAATTTATTTATGTATTTATTTATGTATTTATATTTATGTATATATATATTTATGTATTTATTTATGTATTTATCGATTAATCGATATATAACAGGCCTTAACGCAGAATTTCCGATTGGGAGGTGGAGGGGGGTGCACATCTGTACAATATGTTAACACTGAAGGAGTGTGAAGAGTTCAGGTGGGTTTTTTTTGGGAGGGGGAGCGCACAATACTATTTAGGGCCTAAAGTACCCCTCATTGTTATTGTTAAAACCCGAATACACTTGTATTTATACTTTTTAACAATCGAATTGGAATTAAATTTTGAAAAAAATGAAGCCAAAAGTGTGGGAAAATATTGGGGGACGGTTTACATTGGTTTAGAGGGGATTGGGGTAATACCCCAACCCCTCTAAAATGATTGGGGTTTATTTATACCCCTCGTCCATCCTGGGATTTCATGTAAAGGTTTAAGCTTATTGCGAGGTGTCGTAAACGATAACAAAAAAATTAAAAAGCATTCACAGATTGTTCGTATTTATTCTAGCGTGGAATCTGTGTGTCCTGAAATTGAAATTCATTTGGAAGATTGATTTTACTAAAATATGGAATATGCACCCGGCACTTTTTCATAGGACCTAACAATCTCAAATATTTATAGCGGGGTCGACAAACTTTTACCCCCATCCCCGGCATAGAACTATGCCTGCCAAAATCTAATTCACTGTTTATTTCAACTGCCTGTGATGTTTCCCTGTTACAATAGAGGGCGCATTGAATATGTCTATAAACAGCTGTTACACAGCATTTAATACGATGACCTTTAAGTGACGTTTTAGTTACGTCATTTCCAACAAAGTAACCTACTATCCTGAGCCCAATTTCATAGATCAGAGCTACTAAATTACAAAATTTAGCTGTGAACCTGCCAGAGGCTATTATACACTCACTGGCCAAAAGTATTGCAACATGCTCAAAATAGCACTTTCAGGTGAGATGATCATTTAATCCGATTTCATCGATCGTGTATTACATAATTTCCGAGCAAGAACAGTAAAAAAAGAACACTGACTTCAAAACACAGCCACTTTCAAGAAGTCTTAAGTAGTGTAAATAAAATAAAATAAATTATTGTAACACAGTTCTCCAAACTTAACTTTGGGGATGTTACAATACTTATGGCCAGTGAGTGTATATATTACGTGACAATTTGGCTGTAACCTATTTTTGCCAAGCATAACTTTTCTGTTCTCAGTACATTTATCTGCTTAGCAGTTCTATGAAATTGGTCCCTCAGGTTAACCCAGACGGAGTCCTTATTTGGGCTATCCCCTGTTCATAAGTGAATACATAAGGCCAAAAAAAAGAAGATGTTGAGTTGCCCTCCACCGACCGACCCAAAAGTGCTGAAATCTCGGGTCGGGTGTTTATTTTTTTTTTTTCCCCTGTCATTCATAGGCCTATTTATTAATGAAACTTACCAATTTTCTTTGTATAAAACATAATACGTTTGATTTGTGAAATTTTCCACTTTTTTTACCGGTAAATTTACCGGTACCCAAGACTCAATCTACATGTTTTCAAATCGAATGGCCCCGGCCCTCACATGGTGCACTGCCTTCGCACACACTGTGTGCCAACGATTGCGACTCAAATCTACACGTTTTCCAATCGAATGGCCCCTCACACGTTGTGCACTGGCTCCCCGCACTGTACGTGTGTCAACGATTGCGACTCAATCTACACGTTTTCAAATCGAATGGCCACTCACATGTTGCATGTTGAGCATTGCATGCAATATGGATGAATTTGCTGTGTCAATCACAGCGAAAAATACAACAAAAATGCTTGGGATACTTTTATTCTGAAGCAAAATTCCTTGCTGATAGGTATACAAATGAAAAACATGGTATGTGGTTTCAGTTCCAATGCATTTCAATCTTAAAATGACAGTCAAGGAGAAAAAAAATAAAAAATAAAAAAAATCCCGACCGACCGACCGACCGACCCCTTCAAATATTTTCACTGGAGGGCAACTCAACAAACAAATTTTTTGGCCTAATACGCGCACGCATTGGTAGTGCGCGCATTCTTTTCGCTACTTCCGGTTCCAAAGCTGGCATACCGTTGTTTAACCTAAATTCCTTGATTTTAGCGTTCATAGGCGATTCTTTACAACACATACGTTAAACGCAAGTCCCAAGCTTTCTAACGTGAATCCTTAAAGAAAAGTGTGGTCAATACAATTCAAATGGGTTTCTGATGATTGTTGGCCACGAGCCAGCACGTGGTTTATGTCATATTACGTCACGCGTATACGAACAGAGTAGACGATGTGACCAATGACATCACATGTTTACAAAAGAGCCCCAAAGGTCAAACTGCGCCGGCCACAAAAATAATGTACACTGGTCTATGACAATAAACCATAAAATCTTATATTTTGAGATGTCAGCAGAAAAAATATTATAATTTGATTTATTTTTAATAAGGAACTAACATTACATCTCAAATCTTATTCATCTGAAAATTAAAAAAATCAATCTTGATGTTATGTGGAGAAGTACAAACTCTGCATATAAATACACACACTTTTGCCCAGCGGGAAATCTCCCTAGTACTCTAAAGGTCACACAAAGTGTAAACAAGTCACATGGTGTGTTAGCCTATCATGGTTGATGCCAGGCGCGAAGCTAAGGGGCGGCCACCTTCCCCGCCCCCTTGGACCCGTTTTTGTTTGGGTTTGTTTTTAATCATGAAAATTGACAACTTACCCCACAGAGAGATATTTAACCCCATTTTCCCCTTAAAAGACGTCGTGTTGTAATGTAACCACAATCAACATATTTACTGGGGCTCTTTTTTTTAATTAGTTCGCCGTCCCTGCCTTGATAAATTTCTGCCTATGCGCCTGAATGATGCTCACAATTTTGTACATGATCCATTGCAATCCACATGAATTAAGTCCAACACTGATAGAGGGCGCGTGCTCTCTGAGCGTTGGCTATAATAAGAGCGCGCGGGTCGATAAACCAATGATCTTCACTAACTGGATAGGAGATGGGCGCTGATTGGCCTATAAAAAGCTTCTGGATAACCTTTGACTTTGAAACAGGAAAATTGGCTGTAGGAGAAGATAGTCAGCAAGGGTCATTCATGGAGTGGGTTGACCCCTCCCCTATAAATGTGAAATATGTGGGGTTCTAAGGGCATGGGGATCCCGTAGTATTTCGTTACTTGTGCTCGATTTAAAATACTTTCGAGTAATGTACTTGATCTTAAATATTTCTTCGCGACTAGTTTTTGTTTAGATACAATCGTTACGACCGTAATCTCCGGAATGCGGGCTCGTTTCCTTTTTTGTTCGAACCGGTAGATTTACACTGCAAAATGGCAGTGTTGTAACCAAGTCATTTTTTCTCAAGTCAAGTCAAGTCACAAGTCAAATGTTCTCAAGTCAAGTCAAGTCAAGTCTCAAGTCAAATTTTCCCAAGTCAAGTCAAGTCACAAGTCAAATTTTCTCAAGTCAAGTCAAGTCACAAGTCAAATTTTCTCAAGTCAAGTCAAGTCACAAGTCAAATTTTCTCAAGTCAAGTCAAGTCACAAGTCATTTATCTTCCTGAATAAGGCTAAAAAAGTCTCCAGTTTCAAAATTGGTGCGGTGACGCGATTTTGTTTTTTGTTTGTTTTGTTTTGTTTAATTTTTTTTTGCATATATAGGCGGGGACCAAATTTCCCATTATACAAAGTATGGTGGCTAAGAGAGGACTCACAAATCAGCCAAACGTTTATACCCCTATGTGAAAAAGTGTGGCTGCGATTGGACATCGTTTCATAGAAAAAAATAATAAAAATAAAATGCCGACGTGCAGGTTTAGCTGAGGCCACGCGCACGGAGATCGCCAGAAACCGGAGTTTTTTTTTGTTTTTTTTTGTGCCTATAATAATGTTCTGTTTGTCATGTTCCCTGTCTTGGCAGTGAGAATAAATCCAGTGTTTGTCATTTGTTGTTTATAGGATATACATAATTGACACATTTATCTCGAATTAGCCGCGGAACCTCGCTGTAATCATCGGGCAATATTTTCTAGAAAACTATAGGCCTACAAACGCACACACGTGTACCGTGTATCGTGCAGTACATGTGAAGGGAAATGTATGGTGAAACGTATAGGCTCAAATGTACACTGTAGGCCTAAAGATTGACACTTTATTGAAGATGTTTAGACGTATTTTACTTCATTAATATAAGTTGCTGATTGAATAAAATAAATGAAAAACAAGTGATAACATGATGGGAGGTAAATAAATGACTATTGAAGACCAGAAACTCACAAACAAATCCAAGTATGAAGTTAACGCTTCACAAATTGTGTAGTGCGTCATTGTTTTTGTTGGTGTCCGCATCTGAATTCAATGTTATTTACAAAACAGGGAACCAGGTAGTTTTTCATCAATTCGGTCCAGAAATTATGGGGGTTGTGTGGAAAGTATAGAAAGAAGCGATTGAGGTTTTAATTTTTTTAATCTGAAAATTATCAATCTAGCGTAGGTAACATGTATTTAGAGTGGTTCATTTCAATATTTGTACGAAAATTTGCAGACGGTTGAAGCTGTTACACGCGGGACAATTCATTTTTCTCCCAGGACGGAAACCGACGGATGGTAATTTACACTCATGGGCCTCGGAATTTGGTAATTTGGAAGAAGATAAATTTTGTATACGCCCCAAAAACTAGTAATTGCTGCTTGTTAGTTATTCGGTCGCTGTTAATTGTCACAAACAATACATTTGTTAAAATCACGGACTCCGGATCCAGTGTATTACAACGTTGTGCATGAAATCCTTACTGATTCTGTGTTGACAACTCTGACAACGCTTGCATAGGTGATGTAAGGAGAATTTAAAAATTACGTTCGTAAAATATTTTAAAATTCCCTTTTTACGGAGTAAAACATTAAAAAAAAAAACATGTACCCTTTAATGATTACACACATAATAAACATAATTTGAGTCAAAATAGCTATTCGGTTTTGTTTTACGAAAAATTTGCGATAATTTGTTCAACACTTTACAAATTCTTAATACAATTAACAATGTCGCTATAACCTCGTTCCAGCCGTTTGTATAAATTATTTTGAATATTAATGCAATGCCTTTACCAGTAATAGCCCACTTCTTCCACTACGACGGATTGTGTTGAAGACTAGACATGTAGCGTACACTTTATAGTACAAGGCACGTGTACAGTATACACTATTATTATGTATTACGTATAGATATAAAATTCGCGACGGCATTTTTTTCCCGTCACAAAATATTCGGCTGCCGTGGCCGGATTGACCAGAAAAATACATGTAATAAAACAACCTAAAATACATGATGACTTGCAATGTCGTCAAGTCAAATTTACTCAAGTCAAGTCAAGTCACAAGTCATTTTTGTCCAAGTCAAGTCAAGTCCCAAGTCATTTTTGTCCAAGTCAAGTCAAGTCGCAAGTCACAAAAATTGGCGACTCGAGTCGGACTCGAGTCCGAGTCACCGACTCGAGTCAACAACTCTGCAAAATGGGGTGTTAAAAATACAAAAGGGGGTGTATTTACCACCCCCCATCTCTAAAAAAAAATAATACAAAATACAAAATATTCAAACCTTAAAACCCAGAATTTCAAGCCAAATAGGTCATTTGGGATACGGGCGTGTTGTGTCTGGGATCAGTCGGCATTACGGGGGGTGCCAGGTGTTCTATTCCCAGATAATGTCACAATACATCACAGCCACGTAAGCCAATTAATTTGAAGACATAAAATGTTACTCTAAGTTTAACCAAGTATTTTACAATAACTGTGTAATTTTAGTGAATGACAAAGCAATTGATTTAATTGTTGCCCTACACCGACGTGTATTTATGACAAAGCAATGTTATGCAAATAGTTTAAATGTGTTGATATTATGAATATTAATTAGGGAGCTTGAACTAATTCAAACCAAGGCGCGAGTTTTGAATTTAAGTTATTAATTGGGCTGATTTAATGGTGGATCTTATAGATGCATCATTAAATGTAACTGTGCTATCTGAACACGATATAGGGTCTAACATAGATCTAACATGTGATTGTATTGTGAGGTGAGTTTGTTATATAATTAAAGTAAGTTTATGGCAGTCAGAAGATAGGTCCTGTTTGTTGACATTTTCTGTGTCCGTTTCACCGCGATGTCCCAATTGAAAAATAAGGTCACGTTAGTTTTACTGGTTAACTTGTTTTCTCATTGTTGACTTAAAGCTGTATCCCCCGTTTTCCGCTATTTTACCGGCAATTTTCTGAATTTTGGATTTCATTGGAACCATGGGCGGATCCAGAACATTTTTTAGGGGGGCTGAGAATCAAAAACAATTTTTTTCAGTACTACAAAAATTACAATGAAATAATCAAAGGGAGAGAAAAACAAAGCACAGCTCTCTCTCTCTCTCTCTCTCTGGGAACATAGATTATTTCCTAACAGAAACGAAAATTAATATTTGTAAATTAAATATTTCACAAAATAAGTCAGAAGTTTAAAAGTAAATATGTACCGAAATAAATTTATGACGGGACCCACCAAAAATACATTTTTGGACAGAGGCCTATTTACTATAAAACAATGCTTATCGTGATTATTTTGAGAAATTGTTATTTGTTAAATAGTATGCTGGCCGGGAACATTACATATACACGTTCCCATATGGGAATGTTCCAAATATAACTGGAACATTTAAAAAAAAATTTTTTTTTTTTCTTTCTATGAAACGATGTCCAATTGCAGCAAAAATTGCTGGATAGATTGGAATTCTGCCTTGCTGTGTAACGACTTTTTCACATAGGGGTATAGCCACCATACTTTATATATGCGTATGTATATAAATAAAAATAAATAAAAAAATAAAAAAATTTAACCTGGAGAGTAATTTCCTGCATTCTGAACTCGTTAGTGGAATAGATGACCCTCCCAATGTATGAATTAATTAATCAGCAAGGAGGCATGACTAATTTGCAGCAGTTGTAATTGAAAATTGTGTGACATGAGCGTATGCCTCTTTGATGAATATTGTAGCGAATGGCCTGTCAGTGGGTCCTTGTTTCCCCTTGCTGAACACACGCAACAGAGAAATCAGGAGACGGGATTTTGATGAAGGAAAATGGCTTATTATTAAAAACTCGGACTGGACCACTCTGGTCCGTTCACCTCGAAAGCAAACACAACTCTTTTCTTTTACAAAACATTTCAAGAAAACAAATCATCTTGGCTTACTGCCAGGCATTTTTCCCACCGGCGCGAATAGTTCGTATATTTATAGTTGCTGCTTCTGGACTTAAACAAAAGGTCCAATTAAGGCAAGTACAGGGTCCTCAATAGTTCGGTGAACTGGTGAACCCCACTGGCGGTTGTAGAACCGCTTGTTACAATACCTTTGATGTATTCTGGAGCTTCAACCCAGGATGGTACAAACAGAGAACCAGTGTATTGTAGTTTTGGCATTGCATTATCTAGTGTTTTTTCAATACCATTGGCATAGGAGAAAAAAATTGTAATAGAACTTGATCACAAGAGGGCGCCACTTTGGGGGTAAAAATGGGGAACAAAACAATTTACAAATTTTGTGAAACTTTTATTAAACTTTTAAAAATGTTACAGAATCTGTAACATTTGCTTGTTTATGGCCAAAAAAGTCACGGTATCTGGTCTCCGTGCGCGTCGCCTCAGACTTGCGAGTCAGCATTTTTAATTTAATTTAATTTATTTATTTATTTGCTATGAAACTATGTCCAATGGCAGCCAAAATTGCAGGATCGATTGGAATTCTGCCGCGTTATGCTTTAAACGACATTATCACATAGGGGTATGAACGTTTGCCCGATTTGTGAGGCCTCTCTTAGCCACCATACTTTGTAGACGGGAAAGTTTGGTCCCCGCGTAATACAATGTATCACGTACTTCCCTGTTAGCAAAAAAAAAGATGGCAGGGGAAAAAACAATAAAAAACGCCCTCTTGCGGTATAGAATATGGTCTATTGCTTTTAGTGTGTCGCGCGCTTTGGTGGATATGATATTTACCTTTGTAATGTTCTGCAGCTGCAACCCAGGAGGGTACAAACAGAGAACCAGTGTATTGTAGTTTTGATATTTACCTTTGTAATATTCTGCAGCTGCAACCCAGGAGGGTACAAACAGAGAACCAGTGTATTGTAGTTTTGATATTTACCTTTGTAATGTTCTGCAGCTGCAACCCAGGAGGGTACAAACAGAGAACCAGTGTATTGTAGTTTTGATATTTACCTTTGTAATGTTCTGCAGCTGCAACCCAGGAGGGTACAAACAGAGAACCAGTGTATTGTAGTTTTGATATTTACCTTTGTAATGTTCTGCAGCTGCAACCCAGGAGGGTACAAACAGAGAACCAGTGTATTGTAGTTTTGATATTTACCTTTGTAATGTTCTGCAGCTGCAACCAGGAGGGTACAAACAGAGAACCAGTGTATTGTAGTTTTGATATTTACCTTTGTAATGTTCTGCAGCTGCAACCCAGGAGGGTACAAACAGAGAACCAGTGTATTGTAGTTTTGATATTTACCTTTGTAATGTTCTGCAGCTGCAACCCATGAGTGTACAAACAGAGAACCAGTGTATTGTAGTTTTGATATTTACCTTTGTAATATTCTGCAGCTGCAACCCAAGAGGGTACAAACAGAACCAGCGTATCGTAGTTTTGGTATTTACCTTTGTAATATTCTGCAGCTGCAACCCAGGACGGTACAAACAGAGAACCAGCGTATCGTAGTTTTGGTATTTACCTTTGTAATATTCTGCAGCTGCAACCCAGGAGGGTACAAACAGAGTACCAGTGTATTGTAGTTTTGATATTTACCTTTGTAATATTCTGCAGCTGCAACCCAGGAGGGTACAAACAGAGAACCAGTGTATTGTAGTTTTGATATTTACCTTTGTAATATTCTGCAGCTGCAACCCAGGAGGGTACAAACAGAGAACCAGTGTATTGTAGTTTTGATATTTACCTTTGTAATATTCTGCAGCTGCAAACCAGGAGTGTACAGAGAACCAGTGTATTGTAGTTTTGATATTTACCTTTGTAATATTCTGCAGCTGCAAACCAGGAGTGTACAGAGAACCAGTGTATTGTAGTTTTGATATTTACCTTTGTAATATTCTGCAGCTGCAACCCAGGAGGGTACAAACAGAACCAGCGTATCGTAGTTTTGGTATTTACCTTTGTAATATTCTGCAGCTGCAACCCAGGACGGTACAAACAGAGAACCAGCGTATCGTAGTTTTGGTATTTACCTTTGTAATATTCTGCAGCTGCAACCCAGGAGGGTACAGAGTACCAGTGTATTGTAGTTTTGATATTTACCTTTGTAATATTCTGCAGCTGCAACCCAGGAGGGTACAAACAGAGTACCAGTGTATTGTAGTTTTGATATTTACCTTTGTAATATTCTGCAGCTGCAACCCAGGAGGGTACAAACAGAGAACCAGTGTATCGTAGTTTTGATATTTACCTTTGTAATATTCTGCAGCTGCAACCCAGGAGGGTACAGAGTACCAGTGTATTGTAGTTTTGATATTTACCTTTGTAATATTCTGCAGCTGCAACCCAGGAGGGTACAAACAGAGTACCAGTGTATTGTAGTTTTGATATTTACCTTTGTAATGTTCTGCAGCTGCAACCCAGGAGGGTACAAACAGAGAACCAGTGTATTGTAGTTTTGATATTTACCTTTGTAATGTTCTGCAGCTGCAACCCAGGAGGGTACAAACAGAGAACCAGTGTATTGTAGTTTTGATATTTACCTTTGTAATGTTCTGCAGCTGCAACCCAGGAGGGTACAAACAGAGAACCAGTGTATTGTAGTTTTGATATTTACCTTTGTAATGTTCTGCAGCTGCAACCCAGGAGGGTACAAACAGAGAACCAGTGTATTGTAGTTTTGATATTTACCTTTGTAATGTTCTGCAGCTGCAACCCATGAGTGTACAAACAGAGAACCAGTGTATTGTAGTTTTGATATTTACCTTTGTAATATTCTGCAGCTGCAAACCAGGAGTGTACAGAGAACCAGTGTATCATAGTTTTGATATTTACCTTTGTAATATTCTGCAGCTGCAACCCAAGAGGGTACAAACAGAACCAGCGTATCGTAGTTTTGGTATTTACCTTTGTAATATTCTGCAGCTGCAACCCAGGACGGTACAAACAGAGAACCAGCGTATCGTAGTTTTGGTATTTACCTTTGTAATATTCTGCAGCTGCAACCCAGGAGGGTACAAACAGAGTACCAGTGTATTGTAGTTTTGATATTTACCTTTGTAATATTCTGCAGCTGCAACCCAGGAGGGTACAAACAGAGAACCAGTGTATTGTAGTTTTGATATTTACCTTTGTAATATTCTGCAGCTGCAACCCAGGAGGGTACAAACAGAGAACCAGTGTATTGTAGTTTTGATATTTACCTTTGTAATATTCTGCAGCTGCAAACCAGGAGTGTACAGAGAACCAGTGTATTGTAGTTTTGATATTTACCTTTGTAATATTCTGCAGCTGCAAACCAGGAGTGTACAGAGAACCAGTGTATTGTAGTTTTGATATTTACCTTTGTAATATTCTGCAGCTGCAACCAGGAGGGTACAAACAGAACCAGCGTATCGTAGTTTTGGTATTTACCTTTGTAATATTCTGCAGCTGCAACCCAGGACGGTACAAACAGAGAACCAGCGTATCGTAGTTTTGGTATTTACCTTTGTAATATTCTGCAGCTGCAACCCAGGAGGGTACAGAGTACCAGTGTATTGTAGTTTTGATATTTACCTTTGTAATATTCTGCAGCTGCAACCCAGGAGGGTACAAACAGAGTACCAGTGTATTGTAGTTTTGATATTTACCTTTGTAATATTCTGCAGCTGCAACCCAGGAGGGTACAAACAGAGAACCAGTGTATCGTAGTTTTGATATTTACCTTTGTAATATTCTGCAGCTGCAACCCAGGAGGGTACAGAGTACCAGTGTATTGTAGTTTTGATATTTACCTTTGTAATATTCTGCAGCTGCAACCCAGGAGGGTACAAACAGAGAACCAGTGTATTGTAGTTTTGGTATTTACCTTTGTAATATTCTGCAGCTGCAACCCAGGACGGTACAAACAGAGAACTAGTGTATTGTAGTTTTGGTATTGCATTATCTAGTGTCTTTTTAAATACCATTAGCCTTGGAGAAAATAATGTAACTATTTAACTTAAGTGTCGAAAAGAGATTTGACAATGGCATACTATTTAGTTTAATGTTAGCATTAAAAAAATAATAATAATAGTACAGTAATAACAAGAGATCAAATGTTTGTTTGAACAAACACATAGTGTTGGAGTGGTGAACTTCAAGTTCATTCAAGCGATAAATGATAACGGCACGGCACAATAATATTTTCGAAAATGTCTGAAATTTTTAATATAACAATACGAATTTCATCTTCACAAGATCGGAAGACCTAGTATTTTGAAATACCATTAGCCTTGGAGAAAATAATGTAACTATTTAACTTAAGTGTCGAAAAGAGATTTGACAATGGCATACTATTTAGTTTAATGTTAGCATTAAAAAAATAATAATAATAGTACAGTAATAACAAGAGATCAAATGTTTGTTTGAACAAACACATAGTGTTGGAGTGGTGAACTTCAAGTTCATTCAAGCGATAAATGATAACGGCACGGCACAATAATATTTTTGAAAATGTCTGAAATTTTTAATATAACAATACGAATTTCATCTTCACAAGATCGGAAGACCTAGTATTTTGAAATACCATTAGCTTAGGAGGAAATTACTGTAATTACTTACTTTTGAGTGTAGAAAAGAGATTTGACAATGGCATACTTTTAAGTTTTATGTTAGCAAGGTGATACCTTAAAAAGATTAATAAAAAACACTCATGACTAATGCTGTGATTATCATCTCGTGTTCTTCTTTCTACATGGTGCATCATTTTTATCAGTTATCTGGGGTCGGACCTTTTTTTTTGGAATATGTAACGGAATAACCTGTTGTAAACTGCTTACCAACCAAAAGGACCTGTTGTATAAATGCAAACAAATGTAGAGAATGGCCAATGATTCAACCCTGCCAGTCTTTTTTGTCTTCTTACAGCTAATGGATGATACAACCACCATGGAAAGTATAATACAAACATCACAACTGGTCCAAACTGTATAGAAATTCACGAATGTCCAAGTCAACAATCAACAGCAACCCTGATAAGAACTGAATGTAGACTGAATGTAGACTACACAATACATTTAAAACTCCTTTAACCCTAACCACCCTCAAATCCATCAAAATCCTCCAAGGGGCACTTTTTGGGGGAAAATTCAGCACTGTTGGAAACTGGTACTTTCACCTCTTCAAATGGGACAAATTTACTACCTGGCAAGAAGAACAGGCCATAAGTGCTGAATATGAAAGATCAACAAAAATACATGGTGCATTTTGAAGATAAGGGCATGTTTCCAAAAGTACATTGATGGATTTTGGAGGATTCAGGAAGGTTCCGAGCCAGAATACCTTGGGGGTTAGGGTTAATAAAAAAAAACAAGCAAATTTTAAACAACAAATGCAAGATATATCATAACTTAACTAATTGCACATCATGTGTTCTTTTGCACACCAAAGCCATTTCTCCCAATCACAAAATCAACAATTGGACCGGCTACTTTCGGTAAGTCTCTCACGTGGGGTATCTTTGAGACGTCAAGATTCTGAAAATTCGGCACACCTAATGAAGACGGAAAACAGTGGGAAAATAAGTTTAATGAAATGTTTTCTTCAGATGAAATATGGAAAATGGCACATTAGCAACTAAAACAATAATGATATTCTGTCATTAACCCTCCTACTCTAGCTGCACTTTAGTGGACTTTGCTATTGAGGTCAAAATCAGTCAACTGCCCATTTTGACTGTTGACCCAAATGTGCACACACGGGCATTTTTGACAGGTTTTTACTGTCATTTTGACTACCCTGAACAATACCAGACAATGCTTTTACCAGTCAACAATGGTCGACTCATTTTGACCTGTAAATGTACTTACTACACATAAGGTTTGACAATGTTTGACTTTTAATTGCACTAGATATACCTTGGCAAGTATATCAACATGTTGACTGATTTTGACCCTTGTAGTAGTAGGAGGGTTAATATATCGCCTATTCCAAAGGTTTCAAAGTGCTTTGGAGCATTTTGCTGCCATTCCATAAACACCAGGGCAAGACCCTTCTCTTTCAAGATAAGTGACCTGGGTTCTATTGATACACAGGACCTCCAGCTTACGGCAACCACATTTGAATACTGCCCTCCCGAGGGGTTTAGTACATCTTGAAAAATGTTGCTGCACTGTTTATATTGCACTTTTACTTATATTGGTTTTAATGACAGCTCCAGATTTTCTTGGGGGGGGGAGGGGGGGGAGTGATGGCACAACCATAGCCAAATCTACCAATGCTGATTGAAATCAACAAATATTCTGCTTGTAATGCCCGTTTAAAGCCATGTGTACCTGTTGGGTTTTCCAAGTTAACACAGAACTGTCGTCTTACGGGGGAGTCTGTACATTCATCACGTGTGCCGCCTTCTGTTCCTTCTGCAGTACTGTTAAAAACAACATCAATTCAGTGCCAAGTACTGGCTGTAACAAGGGAATGGGCGGGCCTAGAATTTCACACAGTCCATGGCCTCCATTGCCCTGGTCTTGGCCTTGGTGGCCCCTAAAAATGTTCTCATAGACATTCTGATATTCTTACTCGGGAAAGGTTGCCTTGCCCCTGAAATTGCAGGCCATGAGACCCTGTAACCCCCAAAACACAGACTCTTCATGACACACCCTTTTTTCCCTACTGTTGAAAACATGACAGATAGTTTGATGAACAGATTTTGTTTCAGCACTCATAGATGTGACAGCCAAGAAGAAGATTCAAAGGCACATCCTCCTGAAACCCCATCCCCCCCCCCAAAAAAAATAAATAAACACATCCTTATTTACTGTAATAATTGTTCATTCGTAAATTTCTCACCACTGCCCAAGCGTTCACGTATATCTTCTATTTTGCACTTTTTAAGTTAGTTCTTTGACTAGGTATTTTATTTTCTTACCTTTATGGTACTTGTGGGGAACTGGCACTTAAAAACACTTTGATTTATCACTAAGGGACAGTCCCTTAATTTTCTTTGTAGCAAATTATGTTTTTCATTCACTTTTCTAAATTTTGTTGAAAAAAAAGGTTCAAAAAGATTTTCATCTTCCCTTTTTTTTAACCACCCTCATGATGAATCCTTTGAACCCCAATAAAAAATAAAAACAAATCGATTTTAGAAAATTTCAGGTAGTCTTGGAATAAGTACAAAATGGAATAAACCCATAGACGACTATCAATTTTATATTGCAATTTACCGACAGTAAGTGCAGTGTAACCATAAATAGCAAACAAAATAAATGGGTAAAAAAAATGGACTGCCTGAAGTAGGTCTACAGCCAAGAATACACAAACATTACAAAGCTATTCTACCTTCTTTGCACTCCATCAGTAACTGTCGGCTTCCCTGCTTCACTACATACAGCCGTTCCATTTCCAATGGGTGCACTGATTAATCTGTTCCCATCATTACAACTGTAATGATTTGCATAAATCCCTCCCTCTGGCAATGGATCTCTGGTGTTTGCATCTTGCGGTGGGGCAGCTGTTTCAGTAGGTGGGGAGTTCTCCCTTAATCTTGCTGTTGACGATGATGCAATTTGTCTGCCGGCAATGCTTTCTTGCGCTGTATCCACTGGGATTACAATACTGTGTAGAACTGTGGAATATTATCAGAAAAAGGCAGTACATTGTTTGGGTTAAATGCCTGTAAATGTATCCCTAGAATCAAGAGAATCATACTGAAACCATGCAGAAACTAACCTGTGACAGTTTCAATTTATTAACCCTAACCTTCCCAAATCCTCTTTGCTCAAGTGAAGGATTTTGAAGGATTGAGGTTACATGCTACATGCTCTTTGCTCAAGTGAAGGATTTTGGAGGATTGAGGTTATTAGGCATACTTGCCTTTCCATGGTACATGTACATCCATGATTGTTGTAGCAATTGCTAGCTCAGTGCTTGGGTCAGTGGACACTGTTTATTGCTCCATGCATGCAGGGAGGGTCCCTGGCCATGTACATGTATCACAGATTAAAAACACATGTGTGCATACATGTCATGTGCTTGCTTTACTACTAAGGATTTTGGATGATTCAGGTTATGTGTAAGCAAACGGGCCTATGGAGTTAGGGTTAATGTAATTTTGTTATGTCGTTATCAAAATATGGTGAAAATGCCTTAACCCTAACCCCCAAGCTGTTTTGGCTAAGAACATTCCTCACTCTGCCAAAATCCAACACCATGCACAAACGCTACCACCCTACTGTTGGACTTAGCTGTAATTAGGACACCCTGCCAAGTATCCTTGTCTGGGCTGTTATGGTACTTACACAGTCCATCAAAATCAAACAAACCCTGCTGTTGGAATTTGAATGGTTTGGGGTGGTTAGGGTCAAGATTGTTCATATTCATTCCAACATGGAAATTTTGTCTTGTGAAGTTAACAATTTTTTACTAATTTTACTAAAATGATTGCACATTTTGTTTTTACTTATTAAATGAAGAGAACCACTGGGTACCTTTAGGGGTATCTTTAGGCAGCAGGAGGTATCTGCTTACTGGTGTTTTGTGGGCACTTTGACTTTTAAGGCATGCATCAATGAATCCAGCGTGGAACACAGTCAGACAGCCAATGAGATAATCTTCTGTCTGAAATAAACTGTGGCAACAATGGAATTTTATCACGCTGCGGCCATCTTTGGTCAGATTCCCTGAATGCAAGTGTGACTATAGCGCCGATTCTCAATTCATAAAGGGAACCAGACTATTTTACCTTCCAGCCTTGGTCTGGTCACATGGATTAGTATTGAAGATACCAGATGGCAGCACAGTGAGAAAATATTTCAGGTGTCATAAAGTACATACAGTCAATTAACCCTCCTAGTTCTGCTGCCTTTTTCAGACAAGTTGATGCACCATTTGAAACCATTCGTTTTGTGAAACACACCAAGGTGTAGTGTATCCACCATTCAAAACCATTTGAATGATTTTTAAGCCACTGTGTAGTACATTAACCATTTGAAACCATTCGGCTATGGAAACACACCAAGGTGTGTATCCACCATTCAAAAACCATTTGAATGGATTTGAATGGTAGTAAAGCTTGCTACCAACACTTTTCAAATGGTATCACCATGTGTGTACAAAACCAATGGCCATTTTTGAAAGTGGAAATTTTGAATGGTTTCAAATGGTCAAACAGTAGGAGAGTTAATGAAAAATCACTAAATAAAATGTTATTATTATTTTATTTCTCTCCACAGTAATTCTAAAAACACACAGAAATACATCAAAAACCAAAAATCATTAAAATTAATAAATGAGATGGCAAGACTGAGGAGGAATTGTTCAATTCCTAGAACCAACAGGTTCAGTCTTCCAATGAAACATGTACAATGAATAAATATGAATTAATTAATAAACCTAATAAACCTAATAGCAACTAGTTAGCAACTAATAATCTATTAGCAGCAACTAGTCCTGAAAAGAACTGGAGGCCACAACCTGACGCCCCAACTAGCATGCCCCGATCGCCCTCAGGAGAATACTCCTGAAGACGATCAGAGCACACCGACCAAAACGGCGAGCTGCAACCCCAGCTCCCCCCAGAACCAACAGAGAACCCAACACGGCGCCACCGCAAACAGTCCCCACCATATCCTTTACACCATGCAGAGCTACAAACATTACCAACCCCTTACTTGAAGTTCAAGAATAAAACTGTTGGCTGCTAATTTAAATGAAGCAATGGATGTCAGTCTGCCCTAATGTACAAAAAATTCATTTTTATTTTTAGGAAATTTCCCTTTGATTGTGAGGATACTGACTTGTAATTAACCCTCCTATGCCCAGGCTGAAATTTGGCCCAGTCAGCACGGCACTCACAGACAGTCACTTGAGTATTAACCCTCCTATGCCCAGGCTGAAATTTGGCCCAGTCAGCACGGCACTCACAGACAGTCACTTGAGTATTAACCCTCCTATGCCCAGGCTGAAATTTGGCCCAGTCAGCACGGCACTCACAGACAGTCACTTGAGTATTAACCCTCCTATGCCCAGGCTGAAATTTGGCCCAGTCAGCACGGCACTCACAGACAGTCACTTGAGTATTTTTGGTTGCATTGCCAATTGGTAGGTCAAACCACAGAGTCACACAGAGCTGTGTATGTACTGATTTATTTGAGTGCACTGCACAAAGTCAATGGGTTGGGAGTTACATACAAATTTTGAGTGTCTTTGGGTTTGACCTCCTATCACAGCCACATGTGCTTGCATGTATTTGAGTGCACTGCACAAAGTCAATGGGTTAAGAGAGTACAAATTTTGAGTGTCTTTGAGTGTTAAACCTATAGGAGGGTTTTAAGGAAAGAAAATTGAATTCATTTGAATATTGTGATCAGTGGAGGATTAATTTAGAGGTAAACCACAGGTAAGTAACTTCAGAAGTGCAATAACTAAATACATACCAAAAAGAAAACTACTTTTATTACAAATTAACTTTGTTAACCTAAATAATGCTAAAAATAAATGTATGACAAATGATTGCTGGCAAAGCTATGAATTATACAGCCTTTCTTCCTACCTCTTGGTATCCCAGTTCTCAACATCTTGACTGAAGATAAACTGAGCATCACGGACATCAGCAAGCTTGCCTCCGTGTTTCACTACAAAAAAAATAGAAAAACTTTTATGTTAAATCACACATTTTACATTATTTTTGCTATCGTAAATTGAGTGGAAGGTGTCTATATTGATAAAACAGTTTCCCATAAGAGTTCACTGGTACCCTTATTGAGATGGTTCAAATTAGGATACAAGTATCTCCCAGTCGGAATAGTTTTGCTGAAGGTGACTCCATAAGTATAGATGATGGTCACGTCAAGTCAAGTCCATATGTTACTATCGTGGAAACGGTGGGGGACAACACCTCAATGGGGAATTATTATGACAAAAAGCTGTTAACCCTCCTAGTGTTTGACCATTTGAAACCATTCAAAATTTCCACTTACCAAAATGCCCATTGGTTTTGTACACACATGATGGTGATACCATTTGAACAGTGTTGGTAGCAAGCTTTACTACCATTCAAATCCATTCAAATCCATTCAAATGCATAGAGGGTCCATTGATTCACCACTTAGAAGTATCCAAACAAGGTTTTGTATTAGCTGTACTACCATTTGGAAAGATCCAAACAAGGTTTTGTATTAGCTGACCTACCATTCAAAAGCATTTGGGGAAATCAATACTGTACTTGTACACAGTTATTTCACCATTCAAAACCACAAAAGCGAATGGTTTCAAATGGTGCATCAACTTGTCTGAAAAAGGCACCAGAACTACAGTAGGAGGGTTAATATAGATCTGTCTATATATAACATTAAGTGCAGTTTGACTGCGTTTAGAAAAGTAATATTTGTAGCTTTGCAAGTTAATAAGTAAAGACTGTCTGTGGCGACACCATGTAATATTCTCAATTGAGCAGTAATTAGTTATGAGAAGAACTGGTGCCTTTAGAAAGACAAACAAACCTACCCCAAAGGGTTTTTCTTCTTGATGACACACTTCTGGAAAACCAAGCTGACAGATTATTGAAGATGGCTTGATCCATCCTCACTGTAGGTTTGCCTACCTCACTTGCCTTGACCTATGACACAACTGTAGCTCAAAACACTTTGATTTATCACTTAATTGTCTCAAGCTTTCAGTATAAATTTATTAATTCAGAATTTCAAATTCTTGTCTTTATCCTGACAGCAAATGTGTTTGCCCCGAGCTTGGATTACTTGATGACACATCTTCAGCTGAAAATTCTCAATGACTTGAATCCAGATTGAGCTTAAATTAAAAATAAAAAAATACAAATTCAGGAAAAAAAACATTAGGCCTATGTTTTTTATTTATTTATTGAATCACCACAGTCTATTCAAGTTCTATTCAACAAACTAATTATACTGATGTGGTTTTTGAATCCAGATTCAGCATAAAAATACAGAAAATACAGTTTCATGTAAAACTGTTACAATAATAACATTCAGCCTTATCGGAATTGCCACACGCATGCGCACTGACTTGTAAAACAACCTCGTGGTATGGGGGAAAATGAATATGCTTGCGTACGAGGATGTGTACAAAGGGAAGTGTTTTTTAGGTGATAAGTTGTATTGAACTTTTTACTTATTAATAATAATATTATGACAATATTATATGAAGAATTTTTATTTGAAATTGACTGTTACATCATAAACAGATTATATTATTTATTAACTGTAGTGTTAACCAATTTCAAAGAAAAATAATCCATGGCATAATGGTGTCATATTATTTAACATTATACGTAATAAAAAAAATACAACTCATCACCAAAAAAATCGTGCCCAACTGACTACACATCCTCGCACGCAAGTCAATGTGCATGCGCAATTACGGTTAACTCACAACTGTGACTAGTTTTACTTGTGTTTCTGTTAACTAACTGTTGTTATTCAACGAATTTTATTTTATACCGATTTGAAAAATGTATAACTGCTATAATAAATCGGATAGCTGTTAGGCCTACACATGGACAATACAATAGGCCTAGTAGTAGGAAACTATTACGGAATTTAAAATGCCCGCCACTGCACATAAGCCATTTAGCGAACTTGTTTTATCACAGCATGCAAGTGAGATGAGATTACCTTAGCTTCATGGGGGCTGACATATTGGAAGGATCCCATCATGCTTTGTGTTTTCCGACTTGTAGCTCACTGCATATTTATACTCTCTTTGGAAAGGTTTCTCCATATTTTCATTAAAACCCGTCAGATTATATAATGTTTCATATATTTATCACCAATTCGGCCTTGTGTGGTTAACCAATATCCTAAATCTCTTTAAAATGTTTTATTTCGCATAAAATCCGAACTACTTTTTAGCGCGGTGTTGTTTCAACAGGAAAGTAGTAAATACTAGGCTGTCGTCTTTCGTTTGGTCCGGTCCTAATTCCTCGTATGGTCCCATCGTCCCGTCATATCTGGCGGCGTTTGGCACTTGAGATCATCAAATGGTTCTCAACTCACAAGACTTAGAAATGGACAAGAAGAAGACAGAAGAATGTTCTTTTTTGCCAAAAGGATGGAGAAGGGAAGAGGTTATAAGGAAATCTGGACTTTCTGCCGGTAAAACAGACGTTTATTATCACAGGTAAGTACTAGTCTACTAGTACTACTACTAGGCCTAGCTGAGCACGAACTGAGCTGCCTGAGACTTCTGAGTGACTGTTTTCACTCAGATTGTAACGTTAATTATGAATGTTCCAAATTCAATGTTTTTTTGTTTAAGTCCCCTATACTATAGACCTTATGCATATGATGTCACAAACTGAATAACGCCCTCGTTTAGAGGCTAGAAAAGGTCACTCATTGGTTCATGTATGCGCACTGTGCGTGCATATACGCACAGCGCGCATACATGAACCAATGAGTGACCTTCGTTTGCCTTTGAAAGGGGGTGACCTTCAGTTTGCGACGTCATACGCATAAGGTCTATTTGTTTGTGAGTTGTGCATCAACATGTTTGAGCATAACAATAGAGCAAGGAAGAGTTTGAGGTGAATCTGTGATCTCTATTCTCTGTTAAAATTTAAGGGATCCAGCTTCCAGGGGAAAGTTAGCCAAGATCGGACTCCTAATTAACATGTTGCATGCCTCAGATGGAAAGACTGCAATAATGTTCCTTGCCACTATGTTTGCTCAAAGTCTAACGTTAACGTTTTGCATATCCTCAATTTACCCAACGTTAATGTGTTAATTTGAATCACTTAAAGGTAGGGACCGCAACGAGACTTACTGCGCATGCGCACCACCGAAAATCGGACTTCGTTTTTCACGTGCGATCTTCCGTCCTTCGGATACCCGAATCGATTCCACTGTTTTGCAGTGCATGCTGGGATAGCTTTACGTGAATGCTTGACTCCATTTTAGAAGAACGATCGTGGCTCCAAGTTTAAAAAAAAATCATCAAATTCGACCGAGTTTTGGCTGATTTTCTTGACGGATTTTGAGGTGAGCAATTTAGAACTGAATTTTCGGGTAGAAGGGTAGGGGGAGGCTCAAATACGATGCCGGAAATGGAAAGATCGGCACCGAAATAACTTGGAATCTTATTTGCGTGAGCGGAGTTTGACAGCGCTAAAATGCGATTGTCATTTTAATACAGAGTCTTGATCTCGACTTCAGAACGGTATTGACTGATTTTGGGGTCATAAATTTGACAAAATTTGACAAAGTTTGACATGAATGTGTGAATGAAAAATGTGTTTTAAAGTATGGCTAACGTTTTCTTTGTTGTTTTAAGCAATTATTTTATTATTATTATTTTTTTTATTTGTTAATTTATTTTTTTTATTTTATTTTTTTTAGTTAATCATGGCAATACATTGTGATTTTGATGAGAAATCCTTGGTAATTTTTTTTTTGTGCATTAACTGTTTGCTGGCCTGCGTGCTAGAGAGGGGAACCTATTTTTGATAGGCCTAACGCTTATGTAAATGTTACATGTATGTTATTATTGTAGTTATTTTCATGTTAATCATGTCAATACATTGATTGTGGATAAAACATCCATGATCTAATCTATTGATTATGCATTAACTCATGCTTGCTGGCCAGCGCCGAGAGAGGGGAATTTATGCCCATTTTTTTATTTTTTTTTATTTCTGTGTTAAATATTTTTATTCAAAAAAAAGTTAAATCTTTGTGATTGTCTGATTTTCAAAGATGTTGAAGTTTCAATCGCTAACTAATAAACTGATTTTATTTTTTTGTATTTCAGATTGTGTGATGGGGGTTTCGTTAGAAACTTGGCGCCAATGCATTGGATGCTTCGGCAGCGCCATCGTCCTCATGCAAGGTTACCACAGAAGCAAATTTTTCGCCATCGTCTCCGGTATTTGGAATGGGCAGCACCACCTTCTGTGTCATCCTGTTTTCGGTATTTGCTGGTACCGTTCTGCTTACATGTGTCGAGGATATCGCAGTGTGTGGTGATATTGAAACAAATCCTGGCCCTGAAACACCTCTGCTCTCCGAGGACCTACTGACTTCACTGAAAAATGGGACATGTACAACATCAGTTGCTGACCTCGGACATAACTTGAAGCATAAACACATTATGCAACTATTCGCAAAGAAAGACGAAAAAGATGCTACTGATTGGCCTGGTGTTTTTGAGTGGATGAAAGTGCTGTATCCATCTTGGTCACTGGATGACAAGAAGAAGGGCCAAAGACAACTCCGTGACAGCTGGATCAAGCTAAAGCAAGCTTACACAAAGAAAAACAAAAACAAAGGCAAAAGTGGTTTCGAAGATGAAATGGAAAATTGGAAAGAGACTGACTATCTCATACCAACTACAAAACCACCTAATGCCCAAGCATCAACATCCAGTACCCCACCATCTCTGTTTGAGATAAGCGTTACCAAAGCAGAAATTGACAAGCTACGTAAAGCGAATGAAACTCTTACAAAGGAAAACCAAGACTTGAAACAACAGGTAGAAAATTTAATGCAGCGGCCTTCACCTCATACGCAGAAATTGACAAAACGGAGAGAGCACGATCACTGGGACAAAATACATTCGAGGAAATCGCTTTAATGTCGTATTTATGTTTGGTGGCCGGGTTTATTTCCTTATTAACCATATTAAGGAGTTTTTGGGTGTTGTTCATGGGACCGCCAATGGTTTATTGAAGGCCCTATTAGCAGATGCCAAAGAACCATTGTTTGTTGCGGGATGCAAGGTCTTGGGCATCGTTAATAAGGCCAGCAGTGCTCCATTGTGGCGAGTTACCGAAAAGGATGGCCATATTTTAGATTTGTGCCAGATATATACAGGCCTTGTTGAATTCCTAGAAAAAGTAACACAAGACGCAGATAGACTTGCTGACTTCGCCTATGGTCGTATCAACTTTTTTGATGATGTATATATTGAAAAGGACGAAGTGTATGAGGCAGTGCTAAGTCCAGGGCCATATGATGAGATTGTTTTATCCATGCTACAACACACATTGCTTACACTGTTGCAATTGTTTAAACGTGTTTGTATCAATTATTTACCAGGTGGAGATTTTTACATGATCAAAGATGATAAAGAAAAGAGACAGGCAACAATATCTGTGCCTCTTCATAATAAATTGCCTGAGCGTGTTTTGGGGTATTTTGATTTTTTGACCAAAAAAAGACCAAATGCAAGTGCTGCTGCGAATGAGGCCCAGGTCTTGTACACCTTCAACAAAACAGGTGCATTTATAGATGGGAAAACGGAAGCGGAGTTGGAAGAATTAGTCAAACTAGTAAAATCCCAAAGAGGTAACTCTAAATCTCTTGCAAAAGCCAGACAAGAAAAAATTCACGAATATTGGAAATCAAAACAAGATGCTTCAGCCAAAGCCA
Source organism: Zoroaster sp. YZ-2022 (assembly GCA_029582265.1). Taxonomy (NCBI): domain Eukaryota; kingdom Metazoa; phylum Echinodermata; class Asteroidea; order Forcipulatida; family Zoroasteridae; genus Zoroaster; species Zoroaster sp. YZ-2022. The sequence continues at coordinate 13,869,084 of CM055834.1, read as the reverse complement.
TGGCAGAAAGTCGCCAACGAGCTCTAAATAAAAAAGAGAATCTAACTAATGATATTGTTGACACTGGGTTATTCCAAACTTCTGAACAGGTTGATGAGTATTTGAATTCTCAAGACAGTGATACTCAGAAATTTGAAACTATCAAAAAGCAAATCAGATTAAGTAGGGAAGTTCTAAACAAATTCATGGAAGGTGATAAAGGTATAATTTTCACAACAGCCACTCCGGGCTCAAAAAGAAGAGTAAACAAACCTATGGCGGATGTGAAATCTCATCTGTTGAAACTCATTAATGCTGCAAAGAGTGTCGCCGAGTCTGTTTCCGTTCAGAAAACCCCAGACAATGATATTTTGACCATTCCACTTTTAGTTGGCAAGAAGGTAAAACATATATGGACCACTGAAGATGGAGACCAAAGTTATATTGGAAAAGTTATCGGCCAAGTGCCAGGCTTCCCTTCTTGGTTTAACATTAAGTATGATAATGATCCAAAGGTATATTCACTGCGCTTGGTAGATGACTACAAGGACAAGTCATTGTCTATTTTGATATAATCAGCAGGTATTATGCAGGTATTAATGTGTACCTTGTAAAAAGTCTGATTTTGTTTGGAATTTTTGATCATCCAACAATAAAAAATTATAATAACAATAACAGACACAAGTACACAAGTAATTTACAGAAAATAGACGATCCGAGAATCGTAAGTTGCGTTTATTTATGTCTTGAAGGTTAATACATGTTTACACAATACCTGAACAAATGTCAATGCCTTATCTTAAATATATAAAACTGGGTACTGAATCTAATCTTAAAATGTTTGTAAATCAGCAGAAAACAAACAATTTGGTATTGCTGTTACCATGGCAACCACTGTTTATGCCAGAGATTGTGTTAATGTGTGATCGCGAAGAACAACTAATTAGTAACCTGTATACAAAATTTGGAGATCTTACGACTTGTAGTTTGGAATTTATATCAATTTGATTTTGTTTACTACTTTGTTTACTGCTGTTTTCCTCAAAAATACAAATTTTAACGAGGTAAACAAATTAAACAAGTAATATATCAAATACAGAGCATCGTGAGTCGCATTTGTTTGAGTCAATAAAGTTAATACATGTTGTACACAATATCTGAGTATTTATAATCTCATTGCCTTATCTTAAATTGTTTATAAATTCAAAATAAACAAACAATTTGTTATTGTCGTTACCATGGCAACCATTGTTTATGCCCAAGATTGCGTTGATGCGTGATCGCAAAGAACAACTAATTAGTAACATGTATACAAAATTTGGAGATCTAACGACTTACAGTTTGGAATTTATATCAATTTGATTTTGTTTACTACTTTGTTTACTATGAAAACTAGATGTAAACAATCAATATTGGGCTAAAACAAAACAGTTGAATGCATAGGGAAATGGCTACACAATAGACACAATTCAAAAATATTTAAATGGTCATAACTTCGCAACCGAGCCACCTATTGACCCCATTCAAAGAGGACTGTAATCGGACTCAATCACTCATTCCAGAAAGGCAGGTTTGAAACAACTTAAAAGAATTCTCAAAATTCATGTGCGGTCCCTATTAAAGGCTATACAATCAACTTGACGGTAATGTACACATAAAATTAGAAGTTTGTTGCTGCAGTTTGTTTCAGTGAAGGATTCTCTTGTAAAATGTTGAATCCCAATGGCAATGCGTGATCGCATGCCAGTCAACTCGCCCCCTGGCAAACTCGCCCCTTACAATCTCGCCCCTTACAAACTCGCCCCCTGACAAACTCGCCCCCTGCTGGTACAAACTTGCCCCTCACACAGTCGCCCCTCAGCAAACTCGCCCCCTGACAAACTCGTCCCCTGACAAACTCACCCCTGTAATTTTTTGGCGCATCTCACTCTAGTATATTTTAGGGCTGTGCGTTTTCGGATATTTTTGGAACCGGATACCCGAAATCAGGAAAGTTCGGATACCCGGATACCCGTTTTCATTCTTGTTGAAAACATGCCTCCTTGAGGAAGGAAACAAATACATGTAAACGTTAACAAAATTGACCTTTATAATACAGAGGATACCATATTTAATTCGATCTTTATTAAAGTATAACATCTTGGTGACAAAATATTGTATTAATTTACGGAAAGTTATTTCTGAAATAAAACCGTAAAAATTGATCACACGCGTGCACGCATGGCCGGTGCATCACGCAGCTACAGCGGCCTCGCACGTGACTGTGTCAAGTGACTACCATCATCAGAAGACAATACTTAGTAATCACTGGTGCGTGCGTGATCAGAGCGCATGCATTGACTTTAATGTTTATGTCACAAAACACGTGTTGAATAATGTCATTGGTCAAAGACGATGTGGGCAGAACTAACCCGCTTGGGAAAACGATTCATGTGCTTGCGCCTTGCCGCGCCCTGCCTTCTAAATAAGGATATCCCGTACGCCATGTTGGCTTTGGATCAGAGCGCATGCGTAGTGCAAGTTGACTTTAATGTTCATGTCACAAAACACGTGTTGAATAATGCCATTGGTCAAAGGCGATGTGGGCGGAACTAACCCGTTGTGAGAAAACATTCATGTGCTTGCGCCTTCCGCGCCCCTGCCTTCTAAATAAGGATATCCCGTACACCATGTTGGCTTTGGATAAGGACATGATTTTGCGTACTAAAATAATATTTGATATTATTAAACTAACAAACTGCAAAAAAATAACGAATCTAAAATCAGAACTTGAATATTAATATGTTTCTATCACAATGACCTTTAGTTAAATGTCAATAAACCTGTCAATAAACATTGTTTCTTGAAAGAATGAATTTTTACCAATTTGGGCCCCTTTTTCTCAAAATGGGACCAAACTTGACTATTCCCTGTTGAACGTGGCATCGTGTTGATCGGTCAGTCAAGAAATGAGTCTAAAATTTAGGATGCGCACTCATCAAAAAATAACTTAACAAAACGTATCGGTGTAAGTTTTGTCTACTTTTTAATTAGTATTCAGCCAATTTGTCCCCTCCCAATGTTTGACGATCCATAATTCGCAGCTCATCATAAGCAACCGTGATTTCGTCCCTCATAACGCCTTTTTCAACTGATAAGAGATTAGGTGATTGTAAAATATGCTGCCCAATTGAAAGGATCAAACCCGCAACCAATAATACCTTTCAAATCCGAATGATTATGGATCCTACTGTTGGTTTCAAAGACAGTGACCGAATTAACACCTCCTTTTTTATGTCTTTCTTTTGAAACAAACTGTCACCTTGTCAGCAAATGTAATACACAAGAGAGCTCGGTATCGGCGGGTAAATAAATGTAAAAAAATTATGTTGGTGATATGCTGAGGGATGGTCAGTGGCACATCAAAATAATTACACAACAAAACCAATTTCAACACTACTTTTTTATTACAACAATTAATGTGGACGTCCTCGATAATAAAATCCCCTCTATTAACACATCATGGTGCAGACATAAACCAGCAGTTATTGTCCCACTAATCCAATTACTGTGAACAATAGGCAAACATTCCATCCTGAGCAGCTAGTTTGATACTTGTTTGTAGCATGCCGCAGCCAGGCTATTTGAGGCTTAATGATTGGATACAATGTATCGGTTGGACAAAAGTGTATGGAAAATGTCCGTAAAATACTACAAAGGCGTTATCTTGAATAAAATTGCTCCTAAAAGTGTAAACAGTACATTGTTTAATAGTCAAAAATTTCTGTTCACACCGCTGAAATGGTAAGTCCCAATTTTAAAAAGTCGTTTACGGGTACTCGGAACCGAAAAACGGAACCGGGTAATGACAGTTTCGGTCGGGTATCCGGATACCCGGATACCCGGCACAGCCCTAGTATATTTGAGACTGGTTTAATATAAGAGAGCAAATACAACATTATAAAGGCAGGATGTACGGGGAAATAACTATTTTAATGAATTATTAAGCGCTATTGAGACTGATTTAGTTACTAAAAGAGTAAATCAAACATATAGGGCCTAATAATTTAATGGGGGTTTTATGTAATATAAATATTACATGAACAGGCCTGATACTATACGGAGGCAATGGAGGCAATTGCCTTGGTGCACCCTGGTCATTGCTTTGGTGCCCCTTGAAGTGTTCTAATACTAAGTAATAGAAATTTACATTTTCCTCATAGAGGTGCCCTTAACCTAGCTTAAATTGCCTTGCCCCTACCAATAGATAGTATCAGGCCTGCATGAAATAATTCAACAGTTACAACTAAAATAGAATACAGAGAAAACTAGCTAAATAAAACAGTTACAGTTTATTTTACTATGTACACTATGTATACTATGTATACACTGTGACAAATTTTCAAAGTTTGTTTAATTTAATGACATAATTATCTGTATTTTGTATGCAATTACTTATTTTTTATTTTACTTATTTATTTTACTCAGTATTTTGTTTACCTACATGTAGTTTCCTATTTATTCTATTTAATTGTAACTGTAAATGATTTATTTCTTGTAATATTTATTTTCGTTAAATAAAACGTCATTTGAAATAATTTTTATGTTTAATTTACTCTCTTCAGTCTCACTAGCGCCACGGAGTTATAAGACTTTAAATTAATAATGGGATTTAGTAAAATAGTTAATAGTTTCCCCGTACATCCTGCCTTTATTATAATAATGTTTAAGTCCGCTCTTATATTAACGTTAAACCTGACTCAACAGTGTGAAAATTCATCTAATTCCAGGACAGAGGTGATTGTTTATTTTGAAAATTTAAATAATTTGTTAGTTTTAATATAAATTGGAATCATTTGGAGAAGGTGTAACAACTTTGAATCAAAATTCTTGAAAGACCAATAAAATGGAAGGTGGTCATAATTTTTGAAAAAAGCACTGAAATATAAAAATAAAGTATAAAAATACTATTTTAAAACATTTTGTCCAATTATAGATTACTTTTCATAAACATGATATTTATATTTCATATTCTCAATAAATTATACTTACTAAGTAAACATCAAAGAATTAAGAAGTACACTTTTGCATTTTCTTAAAGGAACATTTTGAGGATCCATTGCTCTTTCAAAAATCATAGCAAATGCAATTTAAGCAATTCACATGTCCATGTTTCCACAGCTGTTGTTAATGAAAAAATAAGGTCATGTTCATCCTAAATACTGGTAAAATCATAGCCCCATTCTAGGGCCAATGCACTGGATTCCCTCCATATCCTTGGCCCTAGCCCCATTCTAGGGCCAATGCACTGGATTCCCTCCATATCCTTGGCCCTAGCCCCACATATACAAAAAAGGAGTGATTTTTCAACTTTTGATCTGCTAAATATTTTGTGATTAATAGGTAAGCTTGCCCAAGCAGACACTTTTGGCATAAAGTTGACTATTGTGAGATCGGTAATTTTGGTGAAATTTTAATTTTATTGTTTGTTTTTTTTATTTCAAAAATGTTCGAAAATTTCATGAAAGTGAGATATCCCAGAATAATGGATTTTATGCAAAAAGTGTCTGCTTGGGCAAGGTTACCTAATTATCAAGTTTTAGGTTGTAATAATTAGCAGATCAAAAGTTGAAAAAAAAAAATCGCTCCAATCTATTATTTTTGTTTTTAAAATCTGTCATCTTGAAACAAAGACGTATCAGGCCTGGAATTTCATTCTTGTAGAAGCAAGGCCGCTTTTCCTGAGCGAGGGGCACTTCCATTTGAATATCAGAAGGTCTAGGGGAATATTTGTAAGGGGCACCATTGCCAAGACCAGAGGAAGGGACGCTATGGCCTCTGTGTAATTCCTGCTGTATTTTATGTATATTAAATTTACTGGGTTGTACGCAATGGCATATTTTGACACCTCTAATCAGCACATTGTATCTGTTGTTTTTCCATCTTGTAGTCCATGCGGAAAGAAGTTCCGCAGTAAGCCACAGCTAGCAAGGTTCCTAGGTGATGCCATTGATCTGACTTCATTTGATTTCCGCACCGGCAAACTTCTTACATCGGGAGTTAGGAAGAGTAAGAGGTTAAAGAACATCCATTACGATTATAACAAAGGTAAATTTGGACAGTTATTCCATGTATATATTATCGCATCAGTGCAACAAGGTTGTATCATAGTTACGACCTTGTTGCAGACAGACACGGATTTTGCTCAGTGCAACAAGGTCGTATCTTTTTACAAAGTTCCAGGATGAACACACAGAACCTATGGAAGAAGATACGAAGTTGTTGCACTCAATTGTTTTAATGTATGCAAATTTATGCACTATTGCACATACGACCTTGTTGCATTTTTTAGATACGACCTTGTTGCACTGATGTGACGATATGTAAACTTTTCCAACTTGCAGACAAAATCTATCAGAGTATTCTGCAGTTATTTTAACCCTCCTACAATCAGTGTAATTTTTGAAACAACCCATTCAGGCCACTCCAAGCCATTGCTATGGTAGGCAGTGGCTCCTCATAGCTATACTGCATAGTAACATAATGCCTCATATGTCTGTTGGTTTTAGTGGTTTGTGATTGACATTGCAGGGCATATTACTTTGTTCCAGACTCAGTGGCTGGTGGTAGGTTACTATGGAGAGTCTGTGTTTACAAAATAACTGCTGAAAATCCCAATGGATGATGGAGGTTTGGTATGGTTTATTGGTCTCAGTGGCTGATGGTGATTTATTATTGGGAGTTTGTTTACAGTATTACCTGCTGAAAATAAGGTCAACTGTGGTATACATGTGTCTTTGTATGCATGTATGTACATTAAGCCTGTGACTCTACGTTTAATTTACTATCCGTTTAAACGAAACTTTTCTAAACGGTTAAACGTTTAAACGTTTGTCGGCGGCAGGTAAATTTTTTCCAGAAATACAGTACTACCAAAGACATGTTTATTTAAGGCTTAATGTATCAGGGAGTCCCAACATGTTTTGACTACATTGTATTACTTACTACAATGAATTAATATTGTGACTGTACTTGCGTCGGTAATTTCCTGTTGCATTGTTGTTTCTGAAGTCCAAACCAAAATCACTCCAAAATTATCGGCATGACACAGTGTGCAGTAGCGTACAGGATTATTCCATTGTCAAATAGGTAATATTTCCTAAGCTCTTATTTTGTTCTTCACTTTTATCAACGATTCAAAATTTAAAAAACAAGATAAGTACAATCTTCAACTAAATCAAATGACTTCAAATGTAATAGAGGTGCAATGTTTCACCTCTACAGTGTTTTTATTACATTTGTGAAAGTAAACTGACTGGGCAAACACGATCGTTGAAATATCTACCTCACGGCAGATTTGAATGTCCCGTCCATCCACATGCAATGTTTATTTCCTGTACCGCTGCGCTCCAGCTACGTGTACATGTACATACACGTTGGTTGTTGGCCCATTGCCAGACCCCTAGCTGTTACTAGCACGTGAACACGATGCTGCAGAAAAAATATTTCAGCCCACGTACTGTGTACATGAACGATCCCGGATGACCAATCACAAGTCATACATAATGCAACAAAATGAATATGTATAAGCCGACCGATCTCCTGCGTATTGAAATGACTTTAGAGTTGTGGTCAGCCACTTACATATATGGCCCATACAAAATCGGCAGCTTTGAGAATTACCGCTGCGTGTGTCGGTAACAGCCGGTCGCAACCATGTGAAGCCTTAAGCTTCATTGGTGGTTGCGTGATGAGAAGATGTCATAAAGCGAGGTGTACATTGAACCGACGCCGATTGGTCAGCCCACGTAACAGGTTTTTAAGCACTATCTCCAACCATACAAAAACAAGTCATGTATTCATTATTCAAAACAACGGAAGTGTTTGGATTGGAGGAACAAGTCGTCACGAAAGTAGCAAAGGGAAAGGAACTTCAGCCCATAATAAATTCATTTGAAATTAAATAATAGTTATTCTTGCCTACTCAAAGTAATAACTTCACAAATAGAAAAGGCACTGCATGTATACTGCGGCACTTTAATAATGCAAAACACTTTAACAGAAAAAAATGATAATAAAATAAAATCAAAACAAAGTTATATTGGCCTTAGTTATAATGACTCGTTTTGTTTGGGCTAAATTGGGATGACGGTGTGGTAATGAATATTGTGCAAAGAACTGCAATTTGTTTCCAACCCGATCCCGTCTTTATAAGGCCAATATAAGTTTGAAGAAATCGTACATTGAATCAAGATGCAATGGGGGAATGAAATGAAGATAAGTTTTGTTTTGCCCTTCCCGCGGGAAAAAACACCTGAGTTGCCTGTGGAGTTTTCGATTGGTATAATTGTAAATACTCTAAAACTTTGTACAACGGTTTTCAGTCGAATGCAGGAACAAATTAAAGCACTATAAAAAAGAGAACTCCGAAGTAAATGCAGCTTAGAGAAAACGGAACGCAGACGGAATAAAAGATCGAGCCTCATGCGACCGCTGAACACAGAAGTGTGACTGAGCCAAGTGTTTCAGAGACAAACAACACCCCTCCTTATCCAATGAAAAAAGCTTTGAGTCTTGTAAGATTTTTTATTGTGACCTAGATTTTAAAAAGCAGGCCGATCATCTTTGGCATCTCTAAAGGAGCGGTATTGTTTGTGATCCTATCTCACGTCCATTGTCAGGGTTCGCTGAGCGCTGCGTGTAATGCCACGCTGGCATACAATAAAGCTCTGGAAGCATACAGCTGGAAACTTGTCGGCAAATTGAAAACCACAGACAAGTAATTGTTATAGTCTTTGGGGTTTTTTTTTCGCAGGAAATAAAAAAGTATCGGCGACTTGGTAATAGTTGTCGAGCTACACTGTACATGTAGTCAACAATACTTTATTGTATTACACAGAAAAATAAAGTGACAAATGCAACAAAAACACAAGGCACATTTTTTATTTATTTTTTTCGTTTAAACGGTTACTAAAGTACTGAACGGATAGTGCTTTTGTAAACGTTTAAACGTTTAAACGTTTAACCGTCACAGGCTTAATGTACATGCACATTGGATATTACTTCAAAGGGTCAGTGTGGCTTATATGCACAAACAATGTGTGTACAACACATTGGACATTTAGTGGTTTACAGTGGCCTCTATGTGTAGGAGGATTAATTTAACTGACCCATACAAATTAACATTCACTCAGCCTGGATTTGTCTGTATTGTTCCTTTGGCATCTTACAATAAAAATCTGTTAAATTTTACTTGATGTTCCACTTGTGTGCGAAATAAAGTTGGAACATTTTCAATTGCTTGTCGGTTAATTTAAATAAATTTGTGATGAACTGTTTTGACTGCTTTGTAAAATTTTAAATTGCAGGTACACGACATGATATTAGCTTGGTGCTTCCAATACGACAGACGGCGTCCATCTTCAAGCAACCTGTCACACTGAAAACTAATCATACAACGAATCGTATCAAAGCAGATCCAAAACAGGATACAAAAGAGACACCCAGACAGGTAATCATTAATAAGAATCATCTGTCATTAACCCTCACCTTCACAAATCCTCCAAAAATCCTCTTTGCCAAAGTGAAGGATTTTGAAGGATTGAGGTTATGTGGAAATTGCAGTGGTGAAGGATTTTAAAGGATTGTGGGCAGATGTGATTATTTGCTTGGTGGATTATGGAGGATTGAGGTTATCAGGCTATATTTGACACTGGATGAAAATGGAGGATTGAGGTTACATGGTACATGTTGGTCTGTCCATGGAGGAAGAAAACAGAAGGAGTCACATCGCCCAGCCTCTTATCTCATAACCAATTAGCACTTCGGAGTGGCCCATTGGAAATACGTTACGGCCGCCCGCTGCGCTTACCAGTTTTACGACCGCGATAATCCCCTTGTGTACAATGTCTTTTGCCGCTCGGCCTGCTCGCGACCAGCATACATAATTGGAGGGTAGAAATCTGTAGCAAACGAATAAACACAAAACGCATGCGCACTACTATTCGCGGGCTTTTTATATTGCGCAGTTCATTGTCTTCAATAGTGATTTTTCCACCGAGTATTTTGGTGTTTTGATCGTCGAAACCGATTTGGCGAATCCGAAGCTGACTTACGGTAAATATGTGCAAAGAAAGCCTGGCAGTAGTTCTCCTCGATAATCGGATTAGCGCTGGCTTGGAAGTTTTACGACCGCGGCAAAAGACATTGAACCTTTGATATGCCTTCGTTGTGACTCCTTCTGTTTTCTTCCTCCATGGTCTGTCCAAAAAATGATTTTGGAGGATTGAGGTAATTAGGCATAATTGCCTTCCTTCCTCCATGGTACATGTACAACCATGTTTGTTATAGTGATTGCAAGGTCAGTGCTTGGGTCAGTGAACACTGTTTATTGCTCCATGCATGCAGGGAGGGTCCCTGGCCCTGGGCCACGTACATGTATCATAGATAAGCAACACATGCGTGCATACATGTCATCTGCATACAGTGGTAGTGGTCATGATGCTTGCTTTGCTACTGAAGAATTTTGGAGGATTCAGGTTATGTGTAAGCAAATGGGCCTAGGGAGTTAGGAAGGATTCAGGTTATGTGTAAGCAAATGGGCCTAGGGAGTTAGGAAGGATTCAGGTTATGTGTAAGCAAATGGGCCTAGGGAGTTAGGAAGGATTCAGGTTATGTGTAAGCAAATGGGCCTAGGGAGTTAGGAAGGATTCAGGTTATGTGTAAGCAAATGGGCCTAGGGAGTTAGGAAGGATTCAGGTTATGTGTAAGCAAATGGGCCTAGGGAGTTAGGGTTAAGGCCCAAAAAAGTCTCTGGTTTCTGTTCTCCGTGAGCGTCGCTTCAGACCCACGAGGCGGCATTTTTAATTTTTAATTTTTTTTTGCTATGAAACGTCCAATTGCAGCCAAAATTGCTGGATCTATTGGAATTCTGCCATGCTGTGTTTTCCACATTTCCACATAGGGGTACTTTTCCCACATAGGGGTACTTTTCCACATAGGGGTATGAACGTTTGCCCAATTTGTGAGGCCTCTCTTTATAGCCACCATACTTTGTATATATATATGGGAAATTTGGTCTGGTTCCAATAACCGCGTGTGACGTATTTCACTGGTTGGCAAAAGAAAAGATTACCAAAAAAAAATAAAAAACATGTCACTGCACAGATTTTGAAGCAGACCTATGACCAGAAACCGGAGACTTTTTTTTTGGCCTAACAACCCCAAACCCATCAAACGGTTGGTTGTTTCAAATGTATTTTGATGGACTTGGTACTGTAGCCCAGACAGGGATACTTTGCATGGGGCCGGGTGTCCAATAGTTGGGTGGTAGTGTTGTATTTTGGTGGCTTCAGGAAAGTTCTTAGCCAAAACCATCAGTGGATTAGGGTTTTTAAGGTGAATCTTCTTGTGTACCTTAGAGGTCATCCATTATTAATAATATACTAGTCAAAAAAAGAAACGCAACACTTGAATTTTTCCTTTAAGTTGTTTGGTAGCCAGTTCATAATGTTCCAGTATTGATGATTTATTTAACCACGTCACAAGCCTTCTAATAGGCTCTTTCAGCGCACGATACCCATCACTGATTTCCGACATTGGGCGGTTTCCTGATTTTGACGGAACTGTGAATAAAGTCTTACGTAATGATAAAGTCTGGGATTTGTTTGCACATCCAGGTAGTCAGTCTACCCACGTACCCAAAACCTGACTTTGTTTTGCACTGTACGTTCACGGCAGGATGCCACGGTTCTCTGTTACAGACCGAGGGCGTGCGATTGGGATGCTCGATGCAGGTATGGCTGCCCGAGCCGTTGCTAGGGAGCTCAATGTGAATGCATCCACAATTGTTCGACTCCAACAACGCTATCGAACCACCGGAAGCACATCTGACCGTCGTAGGAGTGGTCGCCCACGTGTAACGGATGAAAACCAGGACCGCCATATTCGGCTGCAGCACTAAACGTAATCGGTTCCGAACTGCTCGCCAAACGGCAAGAGAAACTCCTGGCATCCATGACAATCGAGTGAGTGACCAAACCATTCAAAACCGTCTTCGTGCTGACAACCTCAGGTGCCGACGACCGTACAGGGGACCGCAGCTGACAAACGCCCGGCGAGTGGCACGACTGCAGTGGGCCAATCGCCATCTGAATTGGACCCAACGAATGTGGAACGAGGTTCTATTCTCTGATGAGTCTATGTTCTGCCTTTCACATAACGATGGTAGAGCTGGAGTCTATCGCCGACCTGGTGAACGATACCGTGGCGACGCATGTGTGGTAGAACGCGACAGGTACGGTGGGCCAAGCGTGATGGTGTGGGCGGGAATCTCATTCCATGGACGTACAGACCTCATGGTGGTCGACGGTCCCCTCAATGCCCAACGATACAGAGATGAGATCCTCATCCCAGTGGTCGCGCCGTACATGCAGGAACATGAGAATTTGCGTTTGTTCCAACAGGACAACGCCCGACCTCACGTTGCTAGGGTGATTCGGGAGTGGCTTCAGCAGGAGGAAATTTACACTCTACCATGGCCTGCATTTAGTCCGGAGATGTCACCCATTGAACATGTGTGGGATGAACTCGGTAGACGCGTTCATAAACAACAGGTACAGCCTGTCACTGAGGACCAGTTAACTGATGCGCTAATGGAACAATGGCGACGGATGCCGCAGGAATGTATTCGGAGGCTGGTGCGCTCAATGCGAAGTCGAATCCATGCATGCATAGACGCTAGAGGGGGTCATACACGTTATTAAGACTATGAACTAAAGGACAAATAAAATTGTTATGGATATTTTCTAAAAACAAGGAAAAAAGAAGGTGTTGCGTTTCTTTTTTTGAGGAGTATATAATGCGCCTTGAGCACCAGTTTGGTGGATACATGCGCTATATACATGTAAGTCCACATTATAATTATTATTATTTATATTTATATGCATTTAAAAACAAAAATCTAAGAATGCTAATTGGGTGAGGATGTGTCAGACCTTTGCGTACTCTCTCTTCAACCATTAAATATTATTTCATTAAAATTCTACACTGGATACAATTTTGTACAAGTTGATTGACTAGACAAAACAATTCAAGTGCCTACTTTTTAATGGTATAAACTGCATAATATGGATATACTGAATGGTATTGAATGATAGAATAGCTTGTGACAATGTACAGTTGGTTATCTGGTTTGAATAATAATAGTTATAACCAAGTCTTATACAACGTCAAAATTTGACGCTCAAGGCGCTGTACGCTGTCATTGTACATGTTAATCCTCGACTAGTGTACTGACCATACAGTACAATTTGAATGCTTATGAATAAAGGGGTTTGTTTTAAAACATTTCCAGACAGAAATGTTTAACCTATGAACTTTTATACGTTCAACCACAGTGACGGAATTTTTTTTTTTTTTTTCATTGATTCTGGGAATCTGTATCTTAACCTTTTCACCAAATATTAATTTTACTATCTACCATGGCTCTTAAGCTGTTGTTTAACCATTTAGCACAGGTGTTATCTGTCTTATTTAATCTTTGCGCACCCGTATAATCCCTTTAGCTCTTCTGGGAGAAACGTCTCCAAGGAATGCACGCGTGTGACATCGAAGAAGAAATCCTAAAATCAATGGAGCTACCAGATGGATTGTTTGGTGAGATATACACTTCAAATTGGATTAAATTCCTTTGTTCAAAACTTGTAGTAGCCATGTCTATCTAGAGTCCTAGCTTGGTGCTTGAGTGGGCAATACCTCTGACGTAGAAAGACCTAGAGTGTTGTCTGACTGATGTCCACCCCTGCTGTTCGTTTGTGTGTTATTTTTACAACAGCGAGCCTAAGAGCTAAGTACCGAGTGTGCTCTAGATTCTCTCAACTGGTCAACTGTGATCTGTCTATATTTGATATACTTGTTGATCACAGGCTAATTTGTCCAGAATCAGGCCTGTAGACCCTTCTCACTTGGCTCCCATATTTGTATGTTTCCCCGACATCCATAATCAGGATCACCATACACAAATAACATTTTGGAAGGCACTAGTCCATTTTGGAAATCGGCCTCACTTTGATTTCCATTGACTTGTGTATAACAAAGCCAAGATGACCGCCAGGTGAAAAAAAATGTACTATATGAAGTTTCTAAATATTTCATGGTCATATTATTTGAACTATTATGATTGCAGTTGTCAACCTCCTGTTTAATTCCACAATAAAGTTTCCTCTTACGACTACTTGCATCATGGACAAAATTATGTAAACATTTCTCTTGATCTTTGTTTAGGTATCGGGCCAGATTTGACAGACGAAAGTTTAGTACAGAGCATAGCATCAAGTTTACATCTCAGCACACAGCCAATCACAGGCCAAACTGGCTCACAGGTAAGCATTTTTTCTCCACCCCCACCCCCCCCCCCACCTTTATTTATGTATGTATTGGAAAACAAATATAAGGAACATTTTTAGGACTATTTTTTTGGCCCAAGAAGAATCACAATTTACATAAGTCCTAGATCTGGTTTACTTTTGCTTGCTTGTATGAAAATCCCAATATTATTCCAGATGTTTCAAGGGGAAGGTACAACATCAGTAATTACCCGATTACAAAAATTCATAATTATTATTCAAAAGCTAAGCTTTTATTTCAGAGAAAACGGTTTAAGATATTTTTGCATTCATTCTAACGTGGACAATGGATCATGGCTCGGATACATTTCACTTTTGATATATACTACTCAAAACAATTTAGGGAACACCGGCTTTTTAACATCAAATAGGTTTGAAATGTTCCATGAACCGGGATTTTCATTTGCAACCCCCTCTCTCTTTCAGTAGTTTATCATCTGTTTCATTGTGCAGTTGTTTCTCATCAATTCTGTGAAACATTGTGTTTATCTGAAATAAATGATCTTGCTTTAACTGAGATTATTCCGGTGTTCCCTAAATTGTTTTGAGTAGTATACATTTCGTGATTTCTCAAAAAAGACCGCAAGTCAGACAGAATAATTTCTCAGGACGTTTGGTACCGTGACCGACTCCACATCATGTAAGTGGTTAGATTATAATTTAGGAATTTAATTAATTGGATCATAACCAATCGTCCCTTGAAGTTTTTGGATTTCTTTCTTGGTGAACTTGGTAACATGGTGTTTTGGTAACATCCATCATAATGAAGCCATTTCACATTAGTCTTGGGAGATGTTGATTTTACTCATCCACTATATCGTACAAACATCACAATTTTCGATAGTATCCTGATTATTTTATTTATTCACATATGATTGGTTTAGAGTAGAAAACCACCGGCATGTACAAGTGCCACAATAAATCGGTCGGCGCTTAGCTGAGAGACGCATGCAATCATGCCTTTCTGGCATGCACCATGGACATTGGCAAATTTGTTTACATAGTGTGTATGTACTTCTGAAGTAAATAGAGACTTAGCTAGCTAAAACTTGTAGCTTTGCATGGTGAAGAGGATAAGTAAGACTAATTGCGGTAAGACTAAGTAAGACTAATTGGCATTATGTTTGGAACCTAGCAGGTTCTTTCTCTTTCATTTGCATGTGCTGTTGAGGACATATGTTTGTTAGATCAATGTTGAACGATAGGGCAGCCATACTGTGTGTGGCATATGTTGCAGTTGATGTGTATGTGTGTGCAATATCTCCATAGATTATTGGTTGGCAGATTATACGTGCATAATATCATTACGTATGCATAAAGTGTAAGCACAACCATCACTTGATGCCAAAGTGCCCTATCACCAAGACACTGGGTGTATTTTCACCTCCAGACAGCCACAATGTGCACAGAGTGGATAGAATCAATATTCATTAGCTGATTACATTCTATACTATGCAAGTTGCTAAAAATCGGAATTCTGCATGGAATTATTTGTTTTGTGGGCTGGATAGAGATTAATTTCATAAGCCTTGTGTGCCCTCTGTTGGCTGCAGATGTACATTGAAAAAATCCCTGGACCCTGGATCAAACTTATCACAGACCCTTATTTGAACATAGCGCCCTCTGTTGGGTTGATTTATCCAGTCCAGTAATAAGATTGAACTCTGTAATAATATAGTTAACCCTATGTGGCTGTCTACTGTGCATCGTGCTAGTAATCATATTTGACAGTCTCAACTGCTAACAGTAATCCACTTACTCAGCTTGATTTGTCGGTTCGCTACAACTCAAACCTATATCATATATTGGAGGCCATTTAATTGTGTCATTTCATAGTCTACCCTGAACTGTTATGTACTTTATTAATTAGGTTAGAGCAGAGGTGACTTGAATATTGCTTTTTCAAATAAAATATTATATGATCAGTTTAGAATATTTCAGCCAGATGCATTTCTGATCAGCCTTTAAAAAGAGACAAAGTGGCTGACAATTATTTTTATTATCAGCATGAGTGGTATTTTCATGGGAATTTCTTAAGTCACGGACACAACCTCTCCACCCCCCGCCCTCCCCCCAAAAAACTAATAATAATAATTATAGTATAAGGAAATAAGAAACAAATTAAGGGTTTCTGAGGAGCAGTTGAGACTAGCATCTTTGGAGAACAAAACAAATATTGTCTATTAAATCTCAGACTAGCTGCCTGGAGTTAAAACTCTTGGCTAATTAAATCATAGACGCATTTAATAAATATGTGTACGAGGGAAGATTACTTGGTAACTTGTATTCTTCTCCCTCATGAATGAAGGCTTAATTTCAATCAATCATTGTGTCATTCTCTTATCACAAATCTCAAAGGTAAACCTAATTTATGTCCTCATCCCATCAATCTTTTAAAAAAGCTCCAGCAATGTATCCTAATGGACGTTTACTCATGGTCTATCACATTGTTTTGGAATTTTGCCAATGTTTTTGTGATTTTTTTTTTTCCAAGAACCTGTAGTTTCGTAACTTCACTTTTGTAGTTTCGTAACTTTTTATTTACGTATGTATCATCCTTGTTTTTCACTATTTTTACCGCAAATTTCCAGGAAAGTTTACCTTTGTGATTTGTTCCAAGAAAAATTTATCTACAGATGTGTCACATGTGTTTTATGCTATTTTAACAACAATTTTCATAAATTTAATTTTATATCAGAACATTCTGTTTTTACTTGAAGAAGGAAAAACAAACGCTTTAGAATGACACAATTCTCAAAATAATTTTGAGAAGCAAGGTTTCACAGTAAATACTTGTATGTACCAACATTAATTTATGAATGAATTTAGGGTGGGTCTCATCATAATACATATGTAAACATTTTTTACTGTTAAACCAAGCTTTTGACAAGTATTTTGTGAAATATCTCATTTCAAAGTATTTGTTGTCCTTTCTAAAAAGAAATAACTAATGCTCCATTGAAAACACAAAAAAACTGGAAAAATTTACAGTAAAACACAGGCTAAATTCTTTTAAATGCCAAGAAAGCTTATCAAATTACAGTTACAGATGTCAACGTACATGTATGTCTCATGTACGTACATGCAGGAAGGATTGGCAGATGCTGTGGGTTTAAGAAGTTCGCTTTCATACATGCATGTAGTAAACTGTATTGTGACTCATTATTTGTCGTAAAAGTACACACAAAAACAAAACTTATTAAAACGAACAAATCTAATTAACCATACATAGTGAAGACTAGCATATTTGAAATATTTTATTTGCTGATCTACACAGTGTATATGTAGTTTTGTTTGTTTTTTTCCTTAGAGTGCTTATTTCCCCCTGAAAGATACGTGTATAAATGCATTTTACAGTATAATTGAAGAACAGTATATGTACACTATCCATGCACACGTGTGAACATTTTCATAATTCATTCAGAATGCATCCCTTCTCCAGTGACTTACATGTATAGCCCTACTGATTTCCCAAACTCCAATTAGGCATTCAGGCTCTTCCAACAGAGGAATAAAAAAATAATAATAATCTTCAGCGCAACTGTTCTGGTCAAACAGTCTGGGAGTGACAAACTGGCATAGATCGAATGATCAAATGAGCGTCTGGCATTCCGCAGAGATCAACATGCGGCTAGCACCTGGGGTTAAAACCTGTCTTAAGTTGGGTTAATCACACCGAGTACCTTGACTATTTGAAACTTCTTTTTTGCAACTTCTTAAAGGATTAGGACTGTTTCTTCAAAATGTCTGTAGTGCATATTGTGCGGATATAGCACAAGTTAAAGGGAAGATACAGCATTGTGATTACCTGATTTTTGAGTAATATTATCTAAAAGCTTATTTGGTATCCTGATGAAGAATGTGTGTGTGTCTTCTGTCTGAGGTTCTTTAAATTTGTGAGAAAAAAATTTCAGTTGCTATAATTCAAATTTCAGTAAGTCGCTGGTTGCAAAACAAACACTTTTGTTTAAAGGGATAATATCGTTACGATCAACAGGGCATGGAATTAGAGCGTTACATGTAGTTTAAGATTTCATACAAGTAACTCAATGACTGAAATTAATACCCCACATGATATGGTCATATTACCGTTGCTGCTGCATACATGTGAATGAGCCAGTAATTTTCAGTCACTGTGTTCATCTTAAACTAGGACAGTGATTCCATGCCTTGATGAAAATCTGCTCTGATCCCTTTAATCTGTAAGTGGGTTTTTTTTCCCTCAAAAACACGAGACTTTAGTTTTGTGATGTACGGTATATGTATCCCTTGAAAACTAGACAGCTAAAATGAACGTACATTTCCAACTACCAGTGTTGTACATGTACCTTCAAGCACATGATCTAGAATATCACTCATCAACTGATAATGTTAAGAATTTTGTCTCTGCTCATTGAGCTGATAAAGATCATATAAATTTGATAGGACCAGAATTTAACATGTTGACAAATTTCATTTAAAGACACTGACAGAGCCAAATCGAGTGAATTTGTGCTTTCGATATAAAATTCCCGACTTTTATTGAAAAGGGGTTAATTTCAGTTCTTAACCAGTTCGCGTCGGAGGCCGTGTATACACGCAAATTTTTTTTGGACAGCGGATCGGAGAGCGTCTAAACACGCCACAGGATTCTCGGGAATATTTGTATAGATTCCCGGTCGACGTGGCAACGAGCCATAAGCATACGGTGGAAGACGCGGTCTCCCCGGTCACGCTCTGGTGAGCACCATTGATCGTGTTTGTGCGGTAAAAATAAACCCGCCACGGGGTTCGGAAAAACTTTTTTATTCCCGGTGCGAACTGGTTAAAAATGATTTCGGTAAAAGATAATGGAAACTTTTTCACAATTTGACATACAAAAACAGATCTATCCACATTGTTGCTCTTGAGATAACAATTGTAGCATAACCAATTTAATTTGTTGGTTATTCTTCATTTTGACTCAAAGTAAAAGTCAAAATGCCAGATATTATACATGTATACAGGGTATTTTTAATCTTGCAAGTGTTAAAAAGTTAATCAAGGGACATGGTTAAATTGCAGTACGTACTTAAGATTTCTGCATTAGTGCTGTCTGGATAGCTCCGGTAATACTTGTATATACTCCCCTGTCAATAAATATTACTGATTGCTATAAATAGAATCATATTACCCGTAACATTATAAACTTGGAAATCATTGTGAAGCTGTGTGCTTAAAATGGTTATTACACGTACACATATTAGATTCGTCTCCATAAATCCAACCGAATGATTCTATGAAGTTATTCATAAAATGATGTGATACAGTGTTCATTTACCCCATTGCGTGTTAAATTTATAAGTAACCCAACTGGATTAGGCCATTTTTTAAATTTGTTTTATTTATTTATTTGTTAAAAATTATTTTGAATACGGATTTCTTTCTCTCGAAGTTTGGCAGGTTGAGGGAGAAGGGGTGGACAAAATATGTGTACAAACACCAGCAGTCTCTACACGGACTCATGGCACCAATAATTCCTGGCTCCTTGATTAGCAACTAGATGTTTTTTAATTGTTAAATTTTGTTTCTCCAAAATCCGAGAGTTTTTGGCCGCGGCTCTGTAACCCAAGTTATTTAAAAAAAAAAATTGCCTGTGTGTGTGTGTGTGTGTGCACAGGCGTAGCATACACTACATGTGGACTTCGGAAGAAAGGATGTCCACACAGTGTAGGAACTCTGTGCACTGTGTGGACTTACACACGTCCACACAGTGTTTTGGGACTTTGGAAAAGTACGAATATCTCGGAAATTAGAGATCTGTCTAGGCAGGTTCTTTGACTTAAATCGAAGGATATTATTAAAAGGGAAAAATAGAACGAAAACCGCTCTCAAAACACTCTTCTGTGTGAAATGGGAACGATTTTAAGAAATTCCTGTGCTTAAGTACATGAGAACAAAGGAATGTCCACATAGTGATAGCAACAACGGTCTGTGTGTGTGTGTGTGTGTGTGTGTGTGTGTGTTCAAGCACTGGCCGCGTTATGGGGACAGAGAACAAAAGAGGGATCCGGAATTACTTAGCTGTGGGGACATTTTCATTGTCCCCACAACGTTTTTAATCCCCAAAATCCTTTGTATTTTGTCCCCACAACGCCCCGTGCGGGATTGTGTGTGTGTGCGTGTGCGTGCGTGCGCGCGTGTGTGAGCGCATTCAAACCGGGGACGTATAACAAAAGGGACAATGGTCCCCGGTTGCTATCACAATGGAGAACAATACATCCCCGTATTTTTGGACAAAGGAATTTGACAAAGGAAGTCCCCGATTGCAGGTGTTTACACACGTGTGTGTGTGTGTGTGTGTGTGTGTGTGTGGGGGGGGGGGGGTGTGAGTAAGCGTACCATTCATTGTGTGGACCTGAGAACAAAAGAGGTCCACACAACGTATGGAGTGTTTGCGCTGTGTGGACTTACACACGTCCACACAATGTTGTTGGACTTTGGAAAAGTACGAATATCTCGGAAATTAGAGATTTGTCTAGGCAGGTTCTTTGACTTAAATCGAAGGATATTATTAAAAGGGAAAAATAGAACGAAAATCGCTCTCAAAACACTCTTCTGTGTGAAATGGGAACGATTTTAAGAATTTCCTATCCTTAAGTACACGAGAACAAAGGAATGTCCACACAACGATAGCTACGCTTACCTGTGTGTGTGTGTGTGTGTGTATACATACATTGTACGGTGCATAATTATAAAAAGTGGGATTTGAAGTTTTGCTCAAGTTGTGAAATTATTCTGCTAAGGTTTATGTTTTATCAAAATATCACACTAATTTTTGGCTTTTGTTTACATCAAAATACATGTACAATGTACATGTAGCAACACTGAGTCAGAAATGCAAAAATAACAAGTAGAACATACTATACATGTGCGTGTTCACTACAATTAACCCTCCTACAATCGGTGCAATTTTTGAAACAACCCATTCAGGCCACTCCAAGCCATTAGCTGTTGCCAGTGGCCTCCTATGGTTACCCTTCTGTGCACTGTCAACACCACTGAGATTACAGGTTAAAGTGGTCTCCCATTGATACATTGCAGGCCATACTATGTTCAAACATGACAGTGGCCTTGGGTGGCACACAGTTGATTTTGTAAGATTACTTGGAAAGGACAGCAGGCTAAGTTGTACATGTATGTACTGAAGGTTGCTCAAGAGCAGAATTTTGTGGATTGGAGTGGCCTCCATGTGTAGGATGGTTAAGTTACCAGAGGCTTCTTCTGAACAAAAATATTTGTGTTCCATTGTGTAGAATTGAATCTCAAATACTGTACTGTAAAAACACTCATATCACTAAACTCCCCACTAACATGTGTACTATATTTTATTTTGTTTTAAAATATAGCTTCTTATTTGTGCAAATAACCAAATTTATAGCTGTATCCAACAATTGAAGCACCTTGTGTTGGAATGCTTGTAATAATTTGTGTATTTATAATTTACCACAGGATCAGACAAATTCCCAAGCCAGCACTCCGTACAAATAGACAATCAAAAAGCCAAATTAGTCAGGCACTTAAATTCATGCCTGCCGCAATCATTCAAGAAGAGTGTTGACTGGATGGAGACTTCACTTACTCATAATACTAGCACATATATATATGCACGCTGTGTAGCACCAAGCCTACCTTCATCGAGATATTAGTCATTAGGTGACACACATCATGCGTCAAAAGGGAAAATTAAGTCTATGAATCATTGATAATAATACTACTACTAGATTGGTTGGTAATAATAAGACATTGGAAGAGAGCGCAGGAGAAGGAGTTATGGGCATCTTCAAACGTATACCTGTATGTGACTCATCCCTTTCAAAAAAAAAAAAAATGTACATCGCTGGAATAAAACCAGCTTGTTGACTTTGCCAAGTTCAAATTTATCAAATTCATTTTATTAAATTCATTTTATTAATACTCGATTCTGTTTCAATATCACTGCACAGTTCAGAAAAAAATTGGTTGATGCGTCATCATCCAACGAAAATGTGCATTTTTAAAATCCAGTATACATGTACACTCAGCTAACACAGGAAGGCTGAGGATTTTGGTGTCTTATCATCACCACCTCCAAATCCACAGAAGAAACAGACCTGCCCAGCCCATCAAAGCCCACCTTATAAAGGAAAGGGAAGGATTTGTAATACATTAAGATGTCTGAAAACCTGATCCTTAGAGATTTGCTTGGACTGTCTGAGATGAATTCCTTTCTCTTAGATTCCTTTCTCTAGAGTTTGCACTGTCACAACTCAAACTACTGGTTTTGTCTATTTGACTTTTAATCCTAACCCCCTAGCTATTTTAGCTAAGAACCTTCCTGAATCTGCCAAAATCCAACACTATGCAGTAACACGACCACCCAACTGTTGTACATAGCTGGAATTGGGACACCCAGTCCCATGCAAAGTATCCCTGTCTGGGCTATACAGTACTGAGTCCATCAAAATCCAACAAACCCTGCTGTTGGACTTTGAATGGTTTGGAGTGGTTAGGGTTAAAGGGAACAAAGAACAGTTTACTAGAGTGGGATTTGAACTTGTGACCTTTGGATTCCTGCACCAACTGAGCCATCTAGCCATATGTTAGCGGTATCCCTATTTTGTCTTTATCTTTGTTCAGGGAGGGGGCGGGGTGGGGGGGTGGGGGAGGTGGTGAATAAGTACATATAAATGGTGAAGAATACATGAATAATGAATGATGCAAGCAGGTGACTTTTCTAAGTCTCCTGACTGTGACAGTACCCTTTAAAAAGTTGATGAAGATTTCTACATGTATGAATTTTTGAACGAAACTGTCTAGCACAGTTCATTTGTAATTTATGGTAAGATGCCCTGAAGGAACTTTCTCTTACCCCAGCCTCACATCCATCCCCTCGCCTTCCTCTCCAGACGTGCCGTTGGTGATAAATGTCCCCAGGCATATCACACTTACACCATACAAGATACAAGAGGTTGAGTCTTATCACTGAGCCCAGTAACACAAGTCATACCCAAGGATGGCTGCAGAGGTAGCCCCAAGGATCATGGAGGTGTTTCAGGCCTGGTATAATTATTTTGGATTAACCCAGTTACACCAAAACAATGCACCGTTTGCAGAATATAATACCAGATATTACGAAGCTAATTCAAATGTAAATTGGTACTTAGACCGACCAGGCTTCCTCGGCTTGGCTTGATCATGTAGAATGAGACATCAACCTGGTCATCAAATACTCCACCAAGAGGTTGGATAGGACAAAGCTTGGGCAATATCGATTTTTTTTTCATCTACGATATATCGGCAAACATACATGTATATCACGATTAGTTTTTTATTCATGCATGATTGCTTCAGAGCCGATAACCACAGGTATGTACCCCTCTACAAGCGTCACAATAAATTGCGAATTCGTTTGCAGTGCATGTACGTATTTCTGAAGTAGTTCACTTTTGTTTCTCACTTCCAAAAGCTGAAAAGACTATTCTAATTTTGTTTCCTTGGAATTTCTGACTTGACTCACAATGGCGATTTTTTTTTTTTCGCGATATATTTTTTTAATTGCGATTTGTCTATACATGTATCTTGATAACTTAAAAAGGTTCTCGATATCGTAATCGAATAATTAAAAAAAAGGTATCGCGATATTCGATATTATCGTGTTATCACCCAAGCTTAGATAGGACCATCATCTTGACAGCTTGCTCCATCTGAAATGCCAGTAAGATTGGATGTAATTCTTTAGCTTATTCATAAACCATAAATTACAGTAAACAGGCTAGTGTCCAGTCACTTTTTCATGATGTGTGACGGTGCTTATATTGCCCTGTCACAAACTGTAAAAACGTAGGTGTCACATATCATCCAAGTTCATTATACCTGACCATTGGGGGTTGGATTTCTTTTCTTGAAGAAACGCAAGAAGGTGAAGTGGGGGAGAGAATTAATATTAAGCCTAAGGCTAGTCACATCTGGCCTTTAATTGCAGCCTTTGTTTTGACACTTTTCACACACATCAGTATTTACAATCTGCTTTTTAAGAGCATATCCCCACCCTGGTTGGGCTGTACAAAGTACTGTGCACAATATTGCAAAAAATAAAAATTAATTTTTTTTATATTTTTATTTTATTTTAAATTTATTTATTTACTGTCAGTCACCCTAAACAAGGCCAGTAGCCACTAAAGTGTAAGGGGTTACATATTATAATTATTTGATTTCTATATTATTATTGAATTTTTTAATTGATTTTGTTAAAAATTATTAATTCTAATGTCCTCGACATTTTTGCTAGAAACCATCCCAAATCCTCCAAAATCCATCAACATGCAGTAAAAAGGTACCCCAATTGTTGGACTTTGATGGAATTGGTACAGTAGCAAATGCAAAGCATCCATGGCTTAGCTATACACAGTCCTGAATCCAACAAAAGCGGCGAGTGGAATTTGATGGATTTGGTACACATGACTACATGCTCTATTCGCTGGGCTATACTGTGGAGTACTGAATCCAACAAAAGCAGCCGGTGGAGTTTGATGGATTTGGTACACATGACTACATGCTCTATTCGCTGGGCTATACTGTGGAGTACTGAATCCAACAAAAGCAGCCAGTGGAGTTTGATGGATTTGGTACACATGGCTACATGCTGTATTCGCTGGGCTATACTGTGGAGTACTGAATCCAACAAAAGCAGCCGGTGGAGTTTGATGGATTTGGTACACATGGCTACATGTACATGCTGTATTCGCTGGGCTATACTGTGGAGTACTGAATCCAACAAAAGCAGCCGGTGGAGTTTGATGGATTTGGTACACATGTCTACATGCTCTATTCGCTGGGCTAGAACTGTGGATTACTGAATCCAACAAAAGCAGCCGGTGGAGTTTGATGGATTTGGTACACATGGCTACATGCTGTATTCGCTGGGCTATACTGTGGAGTACTGAATCCAACAAAAGCAGCCGGTGGAGTTTGATGGATTTGGTACACATGGCTACATGTACATGCTGTATTCGCTGGGCTATACTGTGGAGTACTGAATCCAACAAAAGCAGCCGGTGGAGTTTGATGGATTTGGTACACATGGCTACATGCTCTATTCGCTGGGCTATACTGTGGAGTACTGAATCCAACAAAAGCAGCCGGTGGAGTTTGATGGATTTGGTACACATGTCTACATGCTCTATTCGCTGGGCTAGTACTGTGGAGTACTGAATCCAACAAAAGCAGCCGGTGGAGTTTGATGGATTTGGTACACATGTCTACATTGTACATGCTCTATTCGCTGGGCTATACTGTGGAGTACTGAATCCAACAAAAGCAGCCGGTGGAGTTTGATGGATTTGGTACACATGTCTACATGCTCTATTTGCTGGGCTATACTGTGGAGTACTGAATCTATCAAAATCAGGCAAAACCAGGAGAAGGATTTGGGGTAGTTAGTGTTAATGATTGTATTCTTACATACATACTTATATAGAGCATGGAGGTATAAAATACCTCCATGTATAGAGTGTGTGTACATGTATTTATAAAGGTGCATATTTAGTCCATTGAACCTGATCAACAAAAATTAGTCATCGCAAACCACCCCCCCCCCATCTCCTTCATCAACACACTCTATCCCTTAACACATCTTCACCACTCATCACCTCACTCACCGCAGACCATCAAAATGCTCTTATTTTTACCCGTTTTTTGAGTCAGAATGACTCACCCTGTAATTACACTACCCTAATGTATGTGAGGAGATTTACATTTTTGTGTGGCGATGATGGAATCCAGTCTGCATACATGCATGGCCTGAAGAGGGATAGTAATAACACTGTTTACCTCTGTATGTGGATGACTGTACATTGACAAATCACTTTAGATCTCATTGGAGAGTAACTGTGTGGCTAAGTGTAAAGTGCAACACAAATTATTTGCCTTGTTATGTACATGTATGTATTATTACATGTGGTAATGACACTGTTGGCCTTTTACCAGCATTCAATCTTTATTGACACAATGCCAATGACAAACTCAATGCAACACATAACATTACTAGATTTAGATTACAAAAAAAAAACTTGTTCAAACTGTGGAAGGTAAAAAAATTTGTTGTCAGTGGGTGGCTCCATTAAATCTTTTTGTCATGTAATGTCAGCGAACAAATTATTTAGGTTGATTAAAGGGACAATTATCATCACGATCAGAGCAGACTTTCAACAGGGCATGGAATCGGTGTTTTAGTTTAAGATGAATACAGTGACTGAAAATGACTGGCTCATTTATGCAGCTGCAACAGTAATATGATCTTATCATTTAGAGTATTATTTTCAGTCACTGAGTTAATCTCAAACTTGATGATGGTATCTACCATCCCTTAAAATCTTTGTCTATGATTTTTAAGAAATGTCAGATCTTTGTTATTCACCAAGTATGCACATCTGGGTTTTGCTAAAAAAAAATCACGTTATAATGAATACAAAAATAATGTTCAGCGATCACAATTTCTGAGTGCATTTTCACTATTTTCTCATTAACTTTCATATGCTAGTTGTTTTTAACTTGTATAGATCTTTATTCACATGATGTAAGACACAGCAAAATAGTTTATCAATGCTATGATTTCCCTTTAAGTCAAGATGCCAAATAGTTCAAAATAAAGCATTTTCCTCATCCCAACTAGAGGAAATACTAGCAGCCTAAATTATAAACAGGATACACTATCAATAGCTATCAATCAAAATCCATCATTGACCAATGAGATTGGTCGAGCTGCGTGCGGCCCTGTGCAGCAAGTTGTTAGCCAGGATTTAGAAATAGGGTGTCCAAATTTGCTGGAAATTTCAAAACAGGATGTCCAAATTGTTCACTTACAATGTGGAGTGTCGTGGCCGAGCGGTCTAGCTTACCGGACTCAAGTTCTGGTGTTAGCAGCAGAATGTGGGTTCGAATCCCGGCCGTGACACTTGTGTCCTTGAGCAAGACACTTAACCATAATTGCTTCTCTCCACCCAGGGGTTAAATGGGTACCTGTGAGGGCAGCCCTATATGCGCTGTAATGGCAGCAATTGAGCTGTATACTCCCCAGGGAGCTGAGATGGTTTCAGGAATGATTTATGAGCCTTATGAGCAGGAGTAATAATATAATGCGCCTTGAGCACCACTCAGTTGGTGGATACGTGCGCTATATAAGTCCACACATTATTATTATTATTATTAATACTTTTACATGTAAATGACAGATAAAATAGGCTGTCCAAAATTGAAACAGGGTGTCTGAAAGACACCCAGACACCCCTCTGGCTAATACTTTGCCTGCGCAGCAAGTGTGTGCTGAAAATAGCACCATTATCTCTGACAAGCTGGGTAAGCACATGTCACTTTATCAATGGTTTATAATAAATGCGCACACCTGACGTTTTTTCAAGGGGGTGGGGCCAATTTTCTACAAAGCCTTCTCAGTGTCTGCAACATGGTTGGTCAGTAATACAATGTCATCTCTGTACTTTCCCCAAGTGCGTCTGTCCAAACTATATGTACATGCTAAAGGCCATACATATGTACATGCAGTTTCTAAAATTGAATATTTGATGCTGGGTACACACATGGATATATCAAGGTGTAATGATACAAAATATTACAATTTTAGCATTTTGGAAAATATTTATAAAATTTAATTTGATAAAATCTAAATCTACGTTGTTTAATTTTGGTGGATGTTTTCACCAAATAGAATGCACTGAGCTGAAGAATTCATGTCAGCTTAATTACTAAACTAAAAATGAAGTGACTTAAATATAACATGCAGGGTTTAAACAAATTATTGTACATAGTGCAGAAGTATGCCGCTATAACAAACACCAACTACAACAAACATTTGGGTATCGGCTCTGTGCACATCTCGGCCCTTAACCAGTTCGCTTCGGAGGCCGTGTATACAGTACACGCAAATTTTTTTTGGACAGCGTATCGGAGAGCGTCTAAACACGCATTCCGATTTTTGTGTGTGTCACCGGGAGACTTGTCAACACGCCACATGTGGCGTGCAGTCGTGGCGTGCAGTCGTGGCGGCTGACTTGTATACACGCAATCGTTTTTTGGAGTCCATGGGGTCACGGTTCAGTGGCCCCGGACAAAATGCACTGCAAATACTGAACGAGTTCACTCTTTTCGTTGATTTTTGCCTAATCCCTTTATCCAAGACCTGTTCCTTTGACGTACCAGCCAGGGATTTGTAAAGAGGGATTTATATCCATTGTTTACGAGGCATTCGATCTCTCTCCAGGTATGCCGTCTTTTCGACCGGGCGCTGGTCGCTAATAGGCCGTTGCATCGGGGCTTGCCAACGGTCTAATTGTGCTGAACAAACACAACCGTAATTAAAAAACTAGCCATTTAATTCTCAAAATGTCAATGAGTAAAGGTGTTTATTTGGGTGTCCGAACTTAGTTTCATTGACAAACAAATTTATTAATGGCTAGAAATTTTTTCAGATTTTTCACTGAAAATAAACCCGCACGGGGGACCGGAAAAAAATAAATATTTCCGACGTCAACTGGTTAAGCGGTACAATTGGACCCAGTGTCTTTAAGGTAGCCACTTTGGTGTCAAGTGAGCATTGTGCATACACTTTATGTGCATATGTTATAGTACTACATGTACGTGCACCTGTATTTCTGCCAGCCAATGATCGCTGGAGATATTCCGCGCGTATGCACATCAATTGCAAAATACGCCCAACACAACGCACTGTCATTGCCGTATCGATCAACAGCGATCTTACAACGTGTGCCCTCAATAGCTCAGGCACGGTGTGAATAATGAACATGTATCTTGGCTCATTGTAGTTATGACTCACTATTATTATTACAAACACTGTAACATTAGCATTTCGGTGCAACTGGTTCTCAGAGGAGTCAATAACTTCAGTTTAACATCTCAACAAAATCAATATGAATCTCTAATTGTCATTTTGAAAATATTATTCATACTGCATCACGTACTTTGTCAAATTTATTGAGGAACATTCCAAATCTAATTGAAGTGTGGAATATAAAATCTTAAGTGTCTCATGGATCTTAAATCCCAAAAGCATTTAGCTTAACTGAAATTAAATTACTGTCTTGAATATAGCATTATTGCACAGTTAAATCGTATGTTCAGTAGATATTAATGCGACCGTCAGGTGATCCATGAACCACTATCTTGCACACTGTATGCATCATGTGCTTGGGTATAGTTCTCTAATTTCATTAGATTCATTTACATCCTAGGCATGAGTTGCTTACAAGTATTCCATAATGCCCCGCTCCATTCATGAAATATCCTGATCTAAGACGCAACGGTATTGGTCTGCTGTCAAGTTACTCTAATCCCATTAGGGAATAGTTGTGTGCTGTGTGTCAAGGTTGCTTATAATTAGACTCACCCGGTTTGATTTAGGAATCGCAAACTTGAGATGTAATTATAAAGTGTAAAATTTTACGTGGTTAACTCATGACTTGCGAAGCTGTTTGTGACAGCTAAGTTGAAAGCACTTTTCCTGTGTACATGTAAGTGCAAGATTGTGTAGGCTACTCTCTGTGTGTACAGGTGTATACACTTAGGTTTTATTAACAGCACATAATTTCTTATCAATTTTGTGTATAAATTGGCCATTCAATATGAGAGTGTACTTTAAGCCAATTCCTGTGTTGTGCTGTATAGAACAGATTATATTTGCTTACCAATAAGCAGCATTGGGAATAATTATGATGGTATCAAAAGTCCCTTTGAAATATTTCTGTCTAAGGTGCTATCATTTTAAAGATTAGAAAAATTGTTATTCCCCAATTACTTACAATGTACATGTATGTACTTAATAAGCTGAAATTTACACGGGTTACAATGTATCTTTGATATCTTCATGTATGTCAGAACGGAAGTATTTCTCTTTAAAGTGGAGTCCATAAATGCAGTTTGGTGGTCTACTGTGATCTAATTACAACATCCTGTCTTATTAACTTCCACAAGGAGATCTAAAACCAAGCTTCCTGAAAATGTTTACAAACATTAGGTTTTCAAAACGGATTTATTTATAGTAATGTGGTGTTAACTGCCATGATGTTTTTGGCTAAGACATTTTGAAATAAATGATAAGCATTTGATATTTTGAAGAAAAAGTAATTGTGTACATGTATTGTGTATGTTTTCCAAAAACAGCACAGCCATGTTCTGTGGGGGGGAGGGTGTCCTCTTCTCCCCCCAAGGTACATATGTACCCACTGAAACTTAAACATGCAGTCTCCAAAATGCCACAAAAACTTGTGTCTGCTAAGTACACAATGCTTTTTCTAAAATATTGCATACTGTACACAAGAGTGGTACTTGGATACCCCAAAATTCCCTTGGGACAAAAACAGTGTTCTGACCTTCACACAAATCCAGTGTGCCCCAGGGTGCCACATGGTATTTTGTGGATAACCCCTGCGAAATGTACAGTGTATTTTGTTGGTTGTGACATTTTGAAGTATAGGTCGACTTTGTTAAGAACAACACTGATAGTAGGAGGGTTATTAATTTGTGTTGAGCAATATTGTTAACTAAATTACATACATGTGTAACTTTTATCATTGTGCCTATGTGTCTGGCATGGATAGCAACAGCATGATCCACTTACCAACCTTTTGAGGGTGGGTACAAACATGAACAAGTACAAAGTGAATTTTGACGTCAAAACGACTTGCAAATGTTTAACACATTTACATGTAAACCTTTGTATTCACGTATGAACCGGCCTTTACTGAACAAATTTGTTTACTGAACAGACTGTGTAATTGGGCTTTTTTTCCCCCTGTATTACAGTGTTCTTGTAAGATTCACTCTAACAATGAAGCTTATTATACATTATCTGGGATGCCATGGGCGAGCTGTTTAGTGCATCGGATTTGTGTTCTGATGGCTCAGTGATCAGAATGTGGGTTCGAATCCCGGCAGCGACCGTGGTACTTGTGTCCTTGGGCAAGACACTTAACTTTACGTTGCCTCTGTTCATCCACGATTATAAATGGGCACCTGTGAAGGTAGAGGTAGTTACAGAGGTTGAAAATGCTGCTAAAGCACTACAGTTTCTCAGGGCAGTATACGTATACTCCCCAGGGAGCTGAGAAAGATTACAGGAATGATATTGGCCTAATGACCAGGGATAATACACACGTATGTAAAGTGCATTGGAACATTATGTCAAATGCTGTATCAGGCTTCCAAGGAGAGAAAATTAAATGAGCCATCCTAAGCTACAGAAACTTGTTTTGTACCGTATTTGGAACTGAAATCTTACATACATAAAATTGAGGACTCTGCTTCTTACTGCTTTTGAGAAAGTTCCTGCTTGGGTCATTCATTAACCACTGTATCTTTGCATAAATAATATCTACTGTTAAATTTCCTTTCTATCACATCCCCATTTCTCTGTACTACCCTGTTAAGTGCGTTATGTACATTGTGGGTTCATCAAAGCAAATGTACTTTTCAGCAACAAAAAATAACAACCGTCTTTTCCAACTTCCACTCAGAATCAGATTGAGAAAAACCCGGGAGTCTACCTGAACTGCGACCAACCACCGTGCTTGAAATTCCTGGTGACGGAAAACGACATTAAGAAACAGGAGGAGAGGGTGCGCGAAGTCCGTGAGAGGCTGCGCAAGGTGCTGGAGGGGGATCTGAAGCAGATACAAGGTACGCAGGGTCAGATCTCAAATTAGGGGGAATTTGCATGTTGCCCTCCCTTTGATTCTTGCTTTGGGTACAATAACAGGTGTGTTTGGAGGGTAATGTGAATCCTCACAACACCTGATAACAGGTGTGTTTGGAGGGTTATGTGAATCCTCATAACATTTTGGCATACATTTGGCCTTCAGACATTCCACAACTTAGGGTTCCCATTATTTGTCAATTGTTATGCTGGATCAATTAATGGTATCTGCACATTGTTGAACATTGCATCATATTACATCACATTGATGATATTGGCAAACTGTTGCGCTGAGTACATGCTTACTCTCTTTGAATTAAGAACAGTAGAAAAAATATGAAAAAGTGAATCTTATGATGTTAACGAAAAATTTGTGAAACTGCATTGAAAATGACATTACATGTACCTAAGACAAAATTATTTATAGAGAAGATTAATATCAGTTTTACACTAAGGTATAAGTGATATAATTTCAATAAAATAATGAAAAAAAAAATCCTCAGCTGAATCTCCGAATTCATGAGATAAATATTCCAAGTTATAGAATGAAAAAGACAAACAATATAGATGCATTTTCACTATTGTCTCCTCGTTAACCCTAACCATCCCAAATCCTCCAAAAACCCTCTTTGCCAAAGTGAAGGATTTTGAAGGATTGAGGTTACATGCTACATGCTCTTTGCTAAAGTGAAGGATTTTGAAGGATTTTGAAGGATTTTGGAGTATTGAGGTTATTAGGCATACTTGCCTTTCCATGGTACATGTACATCCATGTTTGTTGTAGTGATTGCAAGGTCAGTGCTTGGGTCAGTGGACACTGTTTATTGCTCCATGCATGTAGGGAGGGTCCCTGGCCATGTACATAATATCACAGATTAGAAACACATATGTGTGCATACATGTCATGTGCTTGCTTTACTACTGAAAGGATTTTGGAGGATTCAGGTTATGTGTAAGCAAATGGGCCTAGGGAGTTAGGAAGGATTCAGGTTATGTGTAAGCAAATGGGCCTAGGGAGTTAGGAAGGATTCAGGTTATGTGTAAGCAAATGGGCCTAGGGAGTTAGGGTTAACGACACAATAATTTCATGTCATTTGATATCTTTGCCTGTCAAACAGTGTGAATTTAAAAAAAAAAATTAAAAATCCCCTAGTTACATGTATCTTTGGTTATGCAATGGAGATGAAAATAAGTGGTTTCTGATTTGAAAAAGCAATTCATTTTCCTTATAAATGTTTACTACTCTGCTATTGTAATGTGTAAAATAAAAATTGTATTATGGTACAAATTTGCTATGAATTCTCCTGCGAAGACCTGTTCATATTCATAGCAACCACCATATATGGTGGTTATTCATTGTTCAGGCAACGTACAGTACCGTACTTTAATGTTGCGTCTGATCAAATTCAATCACGCCAACAATTCCAGGGTACTAACATCTGCACACAGTGTAAAATGCATCCGTGACTCAGACGTGTGGCTCTGCAATACATATTACACCGTGCCTGGCCACATTTTGTGTTCTGATTCACGTCCTAATGCAGTGAATCATTGATCGGTGCTTTCGTATGGCACAAATAGACTGCATTGTTCGTAAATTTTATGTGAACAGACAAAGAATTTGATTAAATTATTCATTAAATATCTGATTCATCAGCTTGAACATTTTTTCATGATTCAGAATGAATCCTTCATACAGATGATGTCAGAGCTAAGAGTAAGACTGACTCATTGCCAGTGTATAAAGAAAGAATACTTACATTGCAAACTAAAAAATACCATTTCATTAGAAATCATTTAATTGAGATGTTCAAAAAAGCATTTTTTTTAATCTGTTGTCAAAATACTATTTGAATTTGTTTGAAATATACAAATGTGAGGTGTAGCATTTGCTATTAAAAAATAACTTACTTAGACTAGTGTAAAGGTGATAATGGTAAAAAATCTTCTCTAGAAATGTGTCAGAGTTGCTGAAAATTTTTCACAAAGTTAATTTATTGCCAAAAATGTTGGATTTGGTAAAGAGTACTCTTTCCTAAGTTCCACATTAAAATGGAAACCAAAAAATCAAAATAAGCTTGGGCGATAACACGATAATATCAAATATCACGATACCTTTTTTTTATTCGATTACGATATCGAGAAGCTTTTTATAAAGTTATTGAGATATCGGCAAATCACGATTATAAAAAATATATCGTGATTAAAAAAAATCGCCATTGTGAGTCAAGTCAGAAATTCCATGGAAAGAATATTAGAACAGTCTTTTCAGCTTTTGGAAGTGAGAAACAAAAGCGAACTACTTCAGAAGTACATACACGCTATGCAAATGGATTTATGATTAATATTGTGATGCTTGTAGAGGGGTACGTACCAGTGGTTATCAGCTCTAAAGCAGTCATGCATAATGAAAAAATAATCGTGATATAGAAAATCGCGATATATTTTTTTGTGATATTGTGGATGAAAAAAATCAGTATTGCCCAAGCTTAAATCAAAATACATAAAATTTTCACTATTTTCATGTTAATGACACAAAGTAGTAGTAAGATATATTTTTCACAGGTTTATTTTTCAAAAATACATAGTGTTCAAGATTAAAAGGAGAGTAAGCATACTCATACATGTAGTTAGCAGTTTTGTCAACATCACCAATGCTGTACCTTCCCTTTAAGTTTAACCTGCTGTTGATGGGAGTTGGATGTGGAATAGAAAAGAGGTTAATTGATTGATTTGGATTTGGAAACATTATTTCATGCTTGCATCAAATAGTACATGTATATATGTACAGAACAGTACTGTAATTGCTTCATACAGATATTAAGTGTTAAAAAGGAAATACATGAATGAATATTATTTTTCAGTATGTAGGAAAATAATAATGATTTTGTAAATGTAAACAAATATAACTTATTGATTGATGTGATTTTTGTTGCCGTCTTATCATAAAGCACTGTATTCTCAGTGCTCTCCAGTGTCTGCAGGAGAAAAACAAAATCTACAGGTGGCTTGGGCAGGAGTTGAACCCACAAGTGTTCTGCTTACTGAAACTAATGCAGACGTCTTAACTCCTTTACCACCGAGCTAGCCCGATGATGAAAGGGCGGTTAGAGTCCTACGTCAGCGGGTACCGTGGGGTGTCGTGGCCGAGCGGTCTAGCTTACCGGATTCAAGTTCTGGTGTTAGCAACATAATGTGGGTTCGAATCACGGCCGTGACACTTGTGTCCTTGAGCAAGACACTTAATCATAATTGCTTCTCTCCACCCAGGGGTTAAATGGGTACCTGTGAAGGCAGAGTTGGTTTGCTCTATATGCGCTAGAAATGGCAGCAATTGAGCTGTATACTCCCCAGGGAGCTGAGATGGTTTCAGGAATGATTTATGAGCCTTATGAGCCTTATGAGCAGGGATAATAATATAATGCGTCTTGAGCACCACTTAGTTGGTGGATACGTGCGCTATATAAATCCACACATTATTATTATTATTATTACCATAATTTACATTAAATGTGAGGTCATGGGTTCCAATCCTGCCCAAGTCAACCTTGACTTTTCTTCCTGCAGATACTCTAAAGCACTGTTTACTGTGTTTTATAGATACATATTATGCACATGCTCCTCAAAGGGCAAAAATCAAATCAATTTGTCAATAACCAGACACAAGAAGTTCATGTTGGCAAATGTTCTGAGATGAAAATTATTGTTGATAATTGCATTTGCAGACTGTTATCATTCATTGAAATTCTTTTGTCAAAGCGCAGAGTGTTTTTTTATTTTTTTATACAGCAGTTGCTGCACAGGCACTGAACTTAAAGTGTGTTTACTGATTTCTGAAGGAAATATTAATAATTCGCAGGATATTTGACTAGGGTGGGTTGGCCCGTGGCCAGAACCAAACTATCTCTCTCTGGCAGACATTTGGTGCTGAAAGAAAAACCACAAAAGAGATCAAGGACAAACATAAATTAGGACTTCCAAATGGTTTGGTTTCCAAAGAATAATAACATTTCATTTTCAATTACTCCTGACACGAAAACCAAAATATTACATGTAAATTAATCTACTTTACCTTCTGGGGACCAGACTGCTACATGTATGTTAAAGGGAAGGTACAACATTGGTAATTACCACAGTATCAAATTAACAAATTTTTATCAAAGAACTTACTTGATGTATGTTGGAGCACGTTCATACATGTACATCAGTCATCCTGAGAAATTACATTGTTTGACTCTTAAGTGCTTTAATTTGAGAGAAAACAGGAATAGTTATGTTGAATTTACAAGTTGCCGTTTCCTCGACCTTTTTTTTTTTTAAACATACAAATATTTAAAGAAACGTGTGAGATGGCTTTCTCACAAACATTGAGCGGCCATTGTGATGAAACTGTGATAGGTTAGTTGCATATTGTAACGATGATTGAAATAAACATACATGTACGCTACCAGATACCTATGTTGTACATTTCCTGTAAGTTTGTGTTATCACTGCTATAAGTGTCTGTTTTGTTTGCTTTTTTATGTTGTTTTATGTGTTAAATGCTTATATTACAATGGGGCTTTTGTTTGCTTTATTTTCTGGTTTATAATATTTTGATTATTTGATCAGTTTATTGTTTAAAGGTTTAATGTAAAAAGGGGGTGTATACCATGGGTAATTAACCCCCCACCCCCCCAAAAAAAAAGAAGAAAAAAAAGGGAGAACAAATTTTGAGAATTGTTATATAAAAGCTAACTTGGTTTTAAGATGTTAATGTTTAAAACATCTTGAGCAGTTATTCCATCTGGCATTTTATAATTTTCAACATGAATGCAAGTGCACATCTCTGACTGGTGATTCATGTCCACATTATAATGAATACAACATATTTGATTGGTTTTTATATTATTATATTAAGTGAAATAATATCAGACTTGAACAGGTTAGTTTCTGTACAGCCTTAACTACATGTATGTAGTAAAATGTTCTTAAACACATTAACCGGTAGTATTTACTGCCCTTAAAGAGTCAATAATCCGTAGTCAAACTCAAGTGGTTATGAATCTACGTATGCGTTGGAAAAATAAATGAAATGCCACCGTTCAGCTATTTATTTATACCTTAGCTCCTATTCATTTGCTCGAGTTAAAAAGAAATTACTTGCAGAGTGGAATTCTTGATTTGAGAAACAAAATGTTTTTATCGTCAAGGCCTGGAGTCAGGAAGTTTGGCTCATATTATGTTGGGGTGTACATGTAGTATTATATGTTTCCACATACACGTACTACACATAGTCCAAAGACACAAACAAGATATTGGTGGCCGGGAAATTGTAATTTTAAACATCCTTGTTTGTGTCGTGGTTTGTTGGACAGGGACATCTTCCCTGTGTTTTCACTTTAGGATGGGGCAATTCAGAATTATATAGGATAGATCTCCTGAGTTGATCAAACGTTTTCATTGAAGTGTATAAACTATTAATAATACCATCCAGATGAGATTTTTAAAAAATTTATTTGATCTGTTTTTATTTCTGTGTCTGTTAAATTTGCTTTGTGTGTGTTTTTTTTCTTTTTTTTCTTTTTTTTTTCCTGTGCTTAGGATGTAAGATCACCTAGTTTGCCTGGATGAGTTATGCAGAGATTTTCATCTTTTAAAAACTAATTAGAAAAAAAGGAACAAGTAATTACAGATTGTCAAACATATTGCAAGGGACATTTCCAGATTGATTAGCCTAGCCTGTGTATGTTTAATGGCCAGTCAAAACACATCAGTTGAAATGTTGATATCGTAAGCTGTTCTGACACTCAACACAGGATTATGTCATTTCACATGCA
Organism: Zoroaster sp. YZ-2022; assembly: GCA_029582265.1. Classification (NCBI taxonomy): domain Eukaryota; kingdom Metazoa; phylum Echinodermata; class Asteroidea; order Forcipulatida; family Zoroasteridae; genus Zoroaster; species Zoroaster sp. YZ-2022. The sequence goes on along the minus strand of CM055834.1, from coordinate 13,831,183 downwards.
AATTTAAGAAAGCGATAACTTACTCACAAGATGATGTTCCGGATTTGCTCCCTGAAGCTAAACTTGTTTAGTTACATTTTTTCCTTGATTATTCATTTGCTTGCGACTTAAATTGACTTGGGCAAAATGAAAATTGAAACTAAAAACTTGAAATGCACATTTCATTTTTCACCAAGTTACAAAATATTAAAAACTGTAAACAAATTTTTTAAATTATAATATTTTAAATTTTCTCTTTTATTTCCTAAGACGTTCATTGTACAGTCTTTTCAGTAAAATATGGATGATGCGGAATCATTTAGAAAATTTGAAAGTGATTTATTGATAATAAAACGGAATAAAAATCAAATTAATCAGCAAAAGAACACAGGATAGATGTCTTGATGTCTTCGATTTGATCTGAATTGATTTTACATTCTAAAAGGAAACACATAAAAATGTATAATTCAAAGTGTTTTAGTCAATTAATAGAAAGAAATACAATCTGGATATTGGAGAGATGAAATTAAGAAACTTTTATTTCTAAATGCCTTAGAAATACCTGAAATAGCTCACTTTCTAAAGGTCTGTCTGCACAGTGAAAAAACAATAACAGTCCAACCACCTCTTTCCAGGTCTGTGAGTATACAGGCTACATCTGTGCTAAAAATAGTCTCCTTTGAGAAATGATTTTCTAACAGTACATACAATATTACCTCATGAAAGTCATTGTTGTTTTAATGGACTCCTCCAATGATTTAATTATTCGACCATGACACAAGACATAAATGCTTCATATTTCCGTTTTATGTACAGTGTAGAATAAATATTTACTTAACCAATAAACAACCCATATATTTCTATTCAAGACAGTAATATCTGTTCATACTGTGCTAGAAAATGATGTTTTATTAGAAACAAATTATGTAAAACTGCTATTCCAAAGGTAATTATGATAGTCATCACTGATACCTACTTGTATCACTCTAGAGGGCAAAGGTCATCTGTGTGACTTAATTCTTGACTGCAAACATGTATGAAACCACAGAGAAAGGAACGCTGAAATTCATGTACGGTTTCTTGCTATCATGTGGATTATGAATAGATCTTGAATTTTTATTTACTTGTGACTTATTGAATTGACTTGGCCAAAAAATCACCCATGTCTTGACTTGACTTGGACTAAAATTACTTATTTAATGAACAATTACTTGTAGAAGCAGTTTTGCCAACATTACCAATGCTGTACCATCCCTTTAATGTATATCTTGATTCAAAGAGAGTAAGCATACTCACAGAGGCAGTTTTGCCAACATTACCAATGCTGTACCTTCCCTTTAATATCTTGATTCAAAGAGAGTAAGCATACTCATAGAAGCAGTTTTGCCAACATGACCAATGTTGTACCTTCCTTTCAATGTATATCTTGATTCAAAGAGAGTAAGCATACTCGGAGAAGCATTTTTGCCTACATTACTAATGCTGTACCTTCCCTTTAATGTATATCTTGATTCAAAGAGAGTAACCATACTCACATAGGCAGTTTTGCCTACATTACCAACGCTGTACCTTCACTTTAATGTATATCTTGATTCAAATAGAATAAGCATACTCACAGAAGCAGTTTTGCCAACATTACCAATGCTGTACCTTCCCTTCAATGCATATCTTGATTCAAAGAGAATAAGCATACTCACAGAAGCAGTTTTGCCAACATTACCAATGCTGTACCTTCCCTTTAGGATTTAGGAAGTTTTAACTCCGACTACCCTTATCCCTATTCCCTTTCCTAATATTTATGCAGGAAGGAAATTATGCAAGAACCTGACTGGATACATTACAAGCCTATATGTGTGTCATTTGTGTATTCACGCTTTTTTTGTAAAGGGCCTGTCATTCTGAATAAATCTACGTGACCATATACATAGGATACAGAGCAAGTATAGGTTTTCATTTGTATTCATGCAGAAATATAAAGAAGATAAATGTATTCCACACTCATTTGAGATATTGCAGTATAGCCAGGGGGGTTAGTACTGATTGAATTAAACCCCTGAAGTCCAGAATCACTAGTTTGGGTGAGAGTGATTTCATGGCTTCCTTAACCGTATTCCACGTTTTAGAATATTGCAGGAAATTGCAGCCAAAAACTCGTACAGGGAGACGGGCATATGAATACACATAAAGGATCCCCCCTGATTTTTCCTGATTTTAGGATTGTTTACAAATCGCTTTTTGCCTCAGAATTTTCTTGAAAGAAGAGAAGTAGCCACCAAGGAAAGAAAGAAGTAGCCTGTATTGTGTCCAAACCTCTAGTATCTTGTTTGTGGGGATGTGGAGAGTCTGTAAATCATCCAGAATTTAAACATCCAGGAGGTTCAGGGGGCTTTGTCCTCCAGACCAAAGGGAGACCCAGGCCTGCTACCCACAGGAGGTTCAGGGGGCTTTGTCCTCTAGACCAAAGGGAGACCCAGGCCCACTACCCACAGGAGGTTCAGGGGGCTTTGTCCTCCAGACCAAAGGGAGACCCAGGCCTGCTACCCACAGGAGGTTCAGGGGGCTTTGTCCTCCAGACCAAAGGGAGACCCAGGCCCGTTACTTTTGTCAAATCACACCCCTGATTTGAAAATAATAATAATAATAATAAATACAAAATTTAAAAATCCCAGAATTATGTTAAGTCCAGTGAATCTTCTTCCAACGGCAAATTTCATTTTGGAAGTGGAATGTCCAGAGAGCACTACAGGCTAATGCTTTAAGACGTGGCCGAATGTTTTCCTTTGTGATAAGCTTCAAATCCAGCGTGACGGAAGGTTTAATCTTGTCAAATCCGTCATGTATGTACCAACTCCCTAGTGGTAAATATTTCTTTCTTCAAAATCACAGCATGAGACAGGAGAATGATACAAGTCATATATATTTCCATTGAGCTACTATTCCTTGGTCTTGTCCTCCTACAAAGGAAGGGTAAAAACTTCAAATCTACATGTCTGTATAGCACAAATTTTCCTCAGACATCCAGGCCTGTGATTTGTCAGGATTTTTCGTGATTTCATGATTTTCACAAATCTCCCTTTGCCTCAAATTTTTATTGAAAGAAGAGACATAGCTGCCAAGGAAAGAAAGAAGTAGCCTGTATTGTGTCCAAACCCCTAGTTTCTTGTTTGTGGGGATGTGGAGAGTCTGTAAATCCTCCAAAACTAAACGTCTAAAATGTTTCAGGGGGCTGTGTTCTCTAGACCAAAGGGAGACCCTACCCATTTTTCAGGATTTTGTCAAATCACACCCCCTGAACATCAAAAAACATTTTCCAGGGGTTAAATTAAACCAACAATTATAATAGATTGATGAAATTCCTGCTTCATACATACGTCAGTGTTAAAGGCAAAATCAAACTATTATAATAATAACAAAATAACTGCCACACCACTATTGTTAACCAAACATTACTGCAGGGGAAAAAATGGTTCAATAAGTGACTTTGAAGGATCCTGTGCATATAATATAAATTTACCATTCATTATTTGTGTGTCCCGTCCCCCCCCCCCCTTCCCTTTTCACTCATGTGCCCCACTCTTTTTCGAGACCCAGGATATATGCCTGGTGGCCTGCCTCTAGAAGTGAATGGGCGAAAAAAAGGGGGGGGGGGCAGGGAATAGATAAGAATTTTCCTGATTATTTGTAACTCAATGGAGACACATGTGTCTATACATGTATGTACAACGCAGTACAATGTAGTATGTTTACATGTGCAAGCTTTGTTACAGGTATCATGCTGCCCCCCCCCCCCCCTCCCCCAATGAAAATCGTTATTTCATTCTGTTTGTATTATCTTCACTTGTCAGACAGATCATGACCTTGTCTGCAATCCAAGTATCAAGTTGGGAAATACAAAATATAAAGTAACACTAAACTTCAGACAAGAAACTCATTAGCTATCAATGCACGTACGATTGAGACTAGATGGAATCTTCAATTGTGCCTGAACCCTGCCATTGCATTAGTAGTCCAAGGCTTAATATCAGATGACACTGTATTGCACCTGCGATTGGATCACTGCCTAATTTAATGGATCTACTAACTGTAAGCAAACAGCTCGGCACTTACTTAGAAGATTCTGTGATTAAAGGGACAATTTCATCACGATTGCTACTACTAGATCGCCCACAGGTGCGGGATCACCTCCGGATATTCCAGTCACCCCTGTCCTCCATGCACCTGGCCAGCTCTTCCACTGTTTCTGCTCCAACATCACGTTTGAGCACGCCTATGAAGTTTGCAGGGCATGGTATCGGAGTGCATCTGAAACTAGGACACCGATTCCATGCCCTGTCGAAGTCTGCTCTGATCGTGACGATATTGTGCCTTTAAGCCAACAGGCCAGCCACATCACCATTCCAGAAACAAACTTGTACACAGATCATAGATGCTCATGTATTGTGCTTCACTGACAGTATTCATTTCAAAGTGCATTTCTCAGCTTTGCTCAACTCTGTCAGAACCTGACATTTGAGATGATAGGAAAATGAAAGATTATGAATTGGTTTAGATAAGAATCACACTGCTGAAAATATGTGTTTTCCTGGTCTTCAGTATTTATTCAAGGGACAATATTGTCATGATCAGAGCAGATTCAACAGGGCATGGAATCGGTGTCCTAGATGAACACAGTGACTGATAATTACTGGCTCATTTATGCAGCAGCAACAGTAATATGACCTTATCATGTGGGGTATTTTTTCATTAACTAAGTTAATCTAAACTAGCACTCCGATTCCATGCCCTGTTGATCGTGATAATAATGTCCCTTTAAGGAAGGCCAGAATAAATGACAATGTGGGCATTGATACATTGTGACATCTATTCCATACTTTCATTTACAGTAACCGTGTTTGTAAACCTTATATGCAAGGTAAACACTAGATAAACATATGTACAAATACCATAGCTCTATGACTGTACTCATACCCACCCCGTCCCTCACCCACCCAGGCCAATGCTTCTTATTTTGGAGTGTTTTATGGGGTTCGGAAAAATCAGGGTTGCTCAGTGTCATGATCTGCAAGGTCTTTGAGATTATACCTGCATTTGTTTCTCATACACACAGCTCGGCCATGGAGTGCCATGGCCGAGCGGTTTAGTGCATCGGATTTGTGTTCTGATGGCAGAGTCGTCAGAATGTGGGTTCGAATCCCGACCGCGACCGTGGTGCTTGTGTCCTCGAGCAAGACACTTTACCATAATTGCTTCTCTCCACCCAGGAGTAAATGGGTGCCTGTGAGGGCAGAGTTGGTTGTTGTGCTTGATTAGCCCTATATGCACCGAAATGGCAGCAATTGAGCTGTATACTCCCCAGGGAGCTGAGATGGTTTCAGGAATAATTTATGCGCCTGATGAGCAGGGGTAATAATGAACAGTGCTGTGATACCTTGTGTAAGAGCGCTTTAAAAATGCCTCCATTATTATTATTGTTATTACGACAGGATTACACAATCATAATTAAGACATTCATTTTTGTGAGCATCATATGGAGTGGGTGGGGTGTGGATGAGGATGGATTGGTTCTATGGTTGTACAGCTGCTAAGCAGAGAATTTTTCTTAGCAGATATTTTCGCTTAGCATTATAAAACGGACTACCAGCCAAAATACATTCATTTTACATGCAAGTTTTTGGCTGGTAACCAAGAAAATCTGCTAAGCAAATGTTTCTGCTAAGCAAATATTTCTGGTAAGCAAATACTTCTGGTAAGCAAATACTTCTGGTAAGCAAATACTTCTGGTAAGCAAATACTTCTGGTAAGCAAATACTTCTGGTAAGCAAATACTTCTGCAAATACTTCTGGTAACCAATATTTTCCGCTTAGCAGCTCTATGAAATTGGCTCCAGATCTTTTCAGACGCAGATTCAGAGTCTCAAAAAAGGGGGTGGGGCATATGGGCAAAAAGTGGGGGCACACAAAAAATATATGGTAGATTGACATGCAAAGATGTCCCTTTGTCCTCCCCCTCCCTGGGTCTGCAAGTAGACAACATGATTGGATGCATGCTTGCCTTGACTCTTAATATTAAACCGTCAATTATAAAGGGTTGGGCTTTTTTTTATTCTTGCAGCCGAGATGGAAGAGTCAGAGGACTCGGAGGAATCAGAGGAGCAGAGTTCAGTGTGATCGGATTAACTCCATCACCTCCAGGCCAGATATTGACATCCAGGTCAGATATTGACATCTAGGTCAGATATTGACATCAGCGCATCTGCTATAAGCTCCACGCACTGTTTTCAGTGACAGAACTTCTGTAATAAGCCAGTCAACTTCTACTTTGTAGCTGCAGAGGTCAGACCGATTTGCCTATAGATGTCAAAATATCTGCGTAAACTCCACATATAGTAGATCTGCCCATCGGCTATCATGGCACAGCTGTTACTGTTTACACTAAGCCAATTGGATGGAAAGTTGACATTCTAAGAAAATAAATTTTGGATTCCTAGGATTTTGTCAGTCGAACATATTCCCAGTAGACTGAGTTCCTGCCCATGGCACTATGATGAGTACAGAAGAGGCAGGTCATTCAGACTGATAGTGAAGCCCACTACAGAGGCCAGAGAAGATCAATTCTGTAAATAAACTCCACCTCAAAATAAGGGTAGCCTTACTCATTTATATGCACAAGATGGACAGTTCACACTGGCAAAGTAGATTTGCTCAAGATTCCGATTGAGATCAGAGGTGTGATTTGTCCGGATTTTTACAGATTTTTTTCCGGATTTTCGAATTTTTACAAATCGCATTGTTGTGATCCTCCGGATTGTAAAGATTTAAGCAATAAAGGAACGCAAAGCAAATGCTCAGAACTATAGATTTCACCTCAGCGCTGTTCACAACAGCGGCCCCAATACCCCTAGCAAAATTTTACGTGGATTTTTCAAAACTGCCCAATCACACCCCTGTTAGATGTTAAAGGTCCTGTGAAATAGGTGTTTTTTTTCATTGTATACAATAAAGTATGCCTACTGGAACATATATTTGTCATTTGTAAATTTTTCCCCTCACGTTTATACCATAAAAATATTAATTTTTTAATTTAGGGGGTGCGCTTCGACACGCCCATACCCCCTCATTAACATAAAATTCGTGACGTACACCGAGGCGATTCCCGATCCGCGATCCACAGCACTTGCCCAAGTATGCGTCGTATACAGCGCACCCCTGCATGCAGAGTGTTGCTAGAGAAAAAGTTTCCTCAAGTTTTCTGTCAGGTCTGAAGCTTATTATTTTCGATAATGCCTTCGAGGTGTGTCGCTGCAGGTTGCAGCAACACCACCAAAGACGGTGTTAGTCTACACCAATTTCTGTCTGATCCAAAATACAGACGTATTTGGACGACTAAAGTGAAGCTGACCAGAGCGAAGTGGTCGGGACCGACGGAACACTCATTCTTATGTATTGTAGTGCACAGTTCGAGCAGACATGCTTTGAACGGGGCCTTCACAGCCAGTTCGGTATGGCTTATAAGGCCATGCTGCTACCAGATGCAATTCCAACGATATTCCCACTAAGTAAGAAGGCTGGGAAGGCTCCAACGAAGAAGAGGGGTGCTTTTTAAAGCGAGAAAGACTCAGGGTAAGTGGCCATTTAATAACACGCCCATGCATAACCCAGTCCACTTCCATGCAAAACGACATGTTCACACCATGCTCACCGTTTCAGTGTTCACGGCATGAAAACATGCTGTGATTTTCCGCATTAATAAAAACATCGTGTCTGATTTTTATATCCTGGCAAGACAAACATAAAAACATTAAACCTTTCTCATTATGCCTGCGCTTGTTTTGAGTTTTTTAAATGATGAGAACTTTGACTCAACTGTTTCTGTTATTTCATAAAATAACACCGTAATGTTAGCATTGCCTTCGGTGTGTTTTCCGACAGCATGATGGGGGCTTGCGCTGCGTTTCACGGTACATAGAAATTCTCTGCCTTTGTGTACGTCACGAACGTTTCGTTAAAACTTCGAAAATTCGGGGGGTCAATTTTTGATTATTAGATAAACAATTAATAATCCACTCGAAACAAAAAAAAACATTTAAAATTGTTTTTAATTCATACCAATCAATATAACAGCACCAAGAAATAAAGTTTGGTAAATACACTCTTCACAGGACCTTTAAGAGGTCACCCAGTATTTAAGTAATGGGGAAAGCTCTGTCCCACAGGTAGTACTGTAGGCCTACATGGAAAAAGAGAAGTGCCAAGCTGCTGTAACAAACATCATAGGGGCCACACAAAATGTTCATTGTAGTGGTTATTCATTATTGTGATTCATTGCTGCAGTGCTAATACAAAAACTAGGAATCAATGATTATGTTCGGTATGATCAAATGTTCTTTATAGTGGGTGTTCGTCAATCTACTGTCTCAATGTTTATTTTTAGAAAAAATTGTGACATTTTATAATGTAAATAGTATTTTGTATACTGAGTAAACTTTGGCCATTTCTGGAATGGCAAAGCAAGAATGACTGACGAGCGAAAGGGTCCAGTGATCAAATGATTAAGGTCAGGTGTGGGTAACTTGCTCAAAATATTAGGGAGCAATTTTTATATTTTGCAAGTTTGATTTAAAAATCAAATCGGTAACCTTTGGCAGCTTTCTGGTGCATAACTGCATTCTATAGCCACAATCAGTTTGTTGGTATTATTATTGTTCATGTACCAACAAAGAATTGAACCAAATAGTTGGTGCTTCACAATGCCACAGCTTTAGTACAGCCTTTGTGATGTGCCACAAAGGCAGTGCGACAGATTTTCCCGCCAAATTTATGATTAGAATATTCAGTTGTTATATGTATGTCTACCCTCCTCCCCTCCCACCCCTCCACCCCTCATGCCTCCAAAAGCAAACTGTATTAGTATATTTTAAGTTAATGGTTTTTCCTGAAACATTTAACGCATGTGGTGTTTTTTGGCAAGAAGCAAATGTCTTTGTTGAGTTATTGACTTACAAAAACTATTACGATTTGAAGGTACACAACTGCAAACATTGTCATCAAGATCAGAGCAGACTTTTAACAGGACTGGAAATCGTGTCCCAGTTTAGGATGAACCTACAGTGACTGAAAATTACTGGCTCGTTCATGCAGCAGCAACGGTAACATGACCTTCTCATGTGGGTAGTTATTTTCAGTCACTGATTTAATCTAAACGTAGCACTCCAATTCCATGCCCCATTGATGGTGATGATAGCGTCCCTTTAAAATCCTGTACTCTTGTGTTGTTTCAGTTATACAAACACTACAGCCTAACCCAAGACATTATTAAACCCAGTGTTACCCGTGCATTTCATTAGATGTGAGAATATATTTACCATGTACACCATAAGCACCGGCTCAATCTCTAGACAGTACCCCTAGGCCAGTTTGCCAATGTTATGCATGCTGTATTCCCTCTCTCCAAGAAAGCCCAATTCAATTTGCTATGTTTGGGCCATAGGGAGTGAGATCAAGATCATATATTGGACATCCATTCTTAAAGGGAATGTGTGTCCTGTGATAAGTCCCCGATTCCAGTATAACTGAAATAATAATCTCAAAGCTTACTTCATTTGAAATTGGGGATGCAACCAAACAGCCTGAGAAATGATTCCATCAGACATGGCGTCATTTCTGAGAAAATAATAATAATAATAATAATAATAATAATGTGGACTTATATAGTGCACGTATCCACCAAACTGGTGCTCAAGGTGCATTATATTATTACCCCTGCTCATCAGGCGCATAAATCAGTCCTGAAACCATCTCAGCTCCCTGAGGAATATACAGCTCAATTGCTGCCATTACAGCGCATATAGGGCTAATCAAACACAACAACCAACTCTGCCCTCACAGGTACCCATTTACCCCTGGGTGGAGAGAAGCAATTATGGTAAAGTGTCTTGCTCAAGGACACAAGCACCATGGTCGCGGTCGGGATTCGAACCCACATTCTGACAACTCAGCCATCAGAACACAAATCCGATGCACTAAACCGCTCGACCATGGCACTCCAAAGAAAATGCTTTGAAATGTATTACAGATTTGATATGTATCACAGCCATAATCCATTTTGTTCATTGGAATGAATGCAGACAAATCTCAATGCATGTTCACTATTTTCTTGTTAATGTCACAATGAAATGAGCTGAAACCTTTCACAGGTTTGTTTCTGTACATCTCTCTTGATTCTTATCAAGTATGGATGCATTTACAGACATTGGTTGGTTTCTGTACATCTCTCTTGATTCTTATCAAGTATGGATGCATTTACAGACATTGGTTGGTTTCTGTATATGTCTCTTGATTCTTATCAAGTATGGATACATTTACAGACATTGGTTGGTTTCTGTACATGTCTCTTGATTCTTATCAAGTATGGATGCATTTACAGACATTTTTACAATGATGGTGTACAATCCCTTTAACCCTCCTACTGTAGTTCTGGTGCCTTTTTCATACAAGTTGATGCACCATTTGAAACCATTTGCTTTTGTGGTTTTGAATGGTGAAATAACTGTGTACAGTATTGATTCCCCAAATGGTTTTGAATGGTAGGTCAGCTAATACAAAACCTTGTTTGGATACTTCTAAGTGGTGAATCAATGGACCCTCTATGCATTTGAATGGATTTGAATGGTAGTAAAGCTTGCTACCAACACTGTTCAAATGGTATCACCATGTGTGTACAAAACCAATGGGCATTTTGGTGAGTGGAAATTTTGAATGGTTTCAAATGGTCAAACAGTAGGAGGGTTAAAGGAAAGGTGTAGCATTGGTAACTACAATATTTATTATCAAATGTTATTATCAAATTACTAAATAATTACCTAAAAACGTACTTGGTGTAAAGTTGGTAGACATATCAGTCATCCTGAGAAATTATTTATTTGAACTGTGTTCATTTTAGAAAGAACTAACATTTATTGTCAAAAACGTGTTGTAAATTATTTTTTAAAAAAAGAACAGTTTTTGTTGTTTGTTTCCTCAAAAACATGTGCCCCTATTGTGAAAATGTGAACATACGTTACCAAATACCACTGTTGTACCTTCATTTCCGTAACTATTTTTAAAATGTATTTGAGAATGACAAATCTAATACAGGGATATATAAATGTGATATTTTGGGGTTTTTGTCTGGCTGATTAGTATGCGAGTCAGGAAGTAGTTGTTATTTGTGACAAATTTGTAAAGACTTGTGATAAGTCATTTTCGACACTGTCAGCACTTTCTCCATTTACTGATGGCATTAAGTGCTAAAGACGTGTATTATCAGTTAATCACTGAAAATCAGAAAATCACTAAAAGCTGTCAAAATTTACTGCCTACAGAAAGGTTCACTTCAGATTTCATTTGTGACAAATAGGTTTATTATGTCAGGTTAATTTTTGTTCCGAACTCTGACTTAAAAAAAAAAAAACAGTGGTACATGTATGTACAGTATCAGGTAATATTTTGATATCTGTTTTTTTTTAATACCAAGGTTGTATCTAATTCCCTTTTAAAGTATTGGACAACTAATTGTTGACACACTATGTGATACTATTCCAGTATATTACTGGGGGAAGGGAAGGATTATATTAAACGGACAGTATCGTCACGATCAACAGGGCATGGAATCGGATTGCTAGTTTTAGATTAACTCAGTGACTGAAAATAATTTCCCATATGATAAGGTCATATTACCATTGCTGCTGCATAAGTGAGCCAGTAATTTGCAGTCACTGTGTTCATCTTAAACTTGGACATCGATTCCATGCCCTGTTGAAAGTCTGCTCTGATTGTGACGATACTGCCCCTTTAAGTTGAGGGGTATGGTTTTGTAGATATTTAGTTTTTCTGAGATTGCTTTTGATATTACAGATCTGTTCGGTAATTTCTGATCTAAGAATTTAACTGTCTAAGAATTTACCCTTAATGATAATGTCCACCAAATCTGTAAAAACCTGTTTGTATTATATATTTTCACTTTCTGTTAACTAAAGTCAAAGGATACTACATGTTCTTGTTTTTGTTCAACCACATGCTTGCTGAATAAATATCAAACAGTACAGATTTTGGTGTACCATGTTTAATTTTTGTATTATTTAGTAGTTTTGTTTCCTGATAATGAAATGAAAGTAAAGTTTATGTTTGTTTGGAGATCCTACAACTTGCTGATGTCGATATTATTTGAACAATGTAGTGTATGAAGAAAGATATATGAAGATAGGGCACTGCACTACTGAATTGACTTATTGTCTTTCGTAAACAATGGATATTCACAGTGCCTATTATAACATGTCACATGACCAACCTGATTTTATACAAACAGTGGAAAGATCCAAAGCACGTGTGTGCACTATTGTTGACAAGCAATACCAATTATGTAAACAAAACACAATCAGCGTTAGTTAATATTTTCATTTAAGAATACAAGCCAGCCTATATTTACATGTAGAAAGTTGTTTTCCCAAGTGTAGATGACTGCATCTTTACAAGTTGTCGTTTTGGCAGTACAAGGAAGTTTTCGTTAACACCATGTAATATCTCTAATGAGTTGTAATAGTGTGTTGGTTCTGAGAGGAAAAGTCAAATTCTCACTTCCCAGAGCTAACACAATACATGTGTTGTTCAACTCATTACAGATATTGCATGGTACAACCGCATGGTACAATCTCTTACTTTTCCACCATGTGAGCTTCTAATCCTACAGATGCACTAATGTTTTTCCTCATACACCACATCCATGTCATAGGTTATTATATATGCAGTGTTCTAAAAAATATTATTCCATGAAGGAAGGAACTTTGGTTTATCCAAAAGGGAAATCAAGGTTAATATGATATCAAAGGTCCATACAGGGTGATCAGGTTATATTTAAAAAAAAAAAATAAGCGACATTTTTTTTTTGCATTAGTTTCAGTTCACGGCACTGGTGTAGCAATGGGGGAAGGATGTTTGAGGAACATGTGAGTGATACATGACCCAACCACAGGTGCCCCATAGACCAACGAAATCCTTGTCTCCCCCTCCCCAACGACTGTCCCTACTGAAATAATCCAGGCTACGACACTGATGAACCGGCCATCCACACACTGGTTGTATATAGTGCATAAACACTTAACAAACACTAATATACAGTCAGCATTTAGCATTTCAACTTAATTCCATCATCTTGTTCACCAAAACATAATATCTCTAATGAACAAAATTAAACCTTATTGATGGAATTCTTGCATCAGGGATATTGAACAATAGATTTGATTTTCGCCCTTCAACCATGGCTGCAGGGAAAAACTCCACAGGCGACTGTAGATTTTTTCCTGCAGGTATTCAAAAGTTGGTGAACGGCAAAAACCAAATCATTGTGAAAATTAAACCTTACTTACTTTTTTTCCATCAATTTGAGAGTATTGGCCTATAATAGTATTCTTGGTATTACTATTGTACATGCTTGACAAAAAGCGAAATACTTAAAACACGGAACAAGAGCCGTCCCGGGAAGGTGTCAAACAGCAGTACGGGGGAGAGTTTGGTAAAAAAAAAACGGGATGGTCCCTTGAAATACGAGACACCTGGTCACCCTGGGTCATACCATCTTCAAAGTGTGTAAATAGCCTCAGTTGGCATTACTGTAATACATATGTGTATTCACTTTTACCCACATCCAACCCCCCCACCCCCCACCGTAATTTGCATTCTCTTTTACCCAATCCCTCACGTCCCACACCCCCTCCAATAAACTAAAAAAAGAAGTGAATTATCATCTTCCGATGTCGTCGGCTTGTAAACAGAAGTTGACTGGACTGGCTCATCAGTTCTAGCTTCAATCATGACAAGCTTCCAGGGGAATTGTCACTTGAAGGAAATTTCATAACCTGCTTGTCCTCTATCAGAACATGAAACAGGAAGGTTCATTCACCCTAAGAATAACACACAGTAGTATTGCTCGCTGCAAGTGCACTGTGCAGCCCATTTTGATTACTACAGGAAATTCTGTTGCCCACATTTCATGGATAAAATTGGTCTGTAACAGACAAACATGGCAGTTTACAGACCTTTATTTGGCATGGTTCCATAAATAGCCTGTGTCATGATTGATGAGGCTATATTTTGCCATGGGCATAACTTCCATGGAGATATAAACAATGAGTGCTTCAATAAACAGTGCCAATTATAATACTTTCATCAAAGATGTAAACAAAATAAACGACCTTACAGTAATATTTCTAAAATGAAGGTCTTAAATTCGTAGGTGATTTCAAGGGAATGCAGGTGCTCTTTGGTGAGGGAAGATAAACTTCAGATATGCTGTGTGTACTCTTATTTAATAGCATTACATTGTCTTGTAGGAAGTAAATTAATTAAATTACTTAAAAGTAAGTAAAAACACAAAATAATGAACTGAAGAAAGGACGAAAAATGTAACATCTAATGATGTTTATTATGTTATTATATTTTACAAAAAGTTACAGCTGTAAAAAAGTAACAATTTGTTTGATCTTCTTATTCTCTAAATTTGGGCCAATATGCCCCTCATTTTGGATGTGTGTCTGCCCTTTTTAGCTATCTAAGACAGCCTTAAATCCCTTATATTCATTCTGATCAATTACAAAATGTACTGTCCCCACACTGTTAACCACTTCTCCCAGGGGCCTTCCCAACTCCACCCTCATTCCGCCTATCTTGTGGCATGCAGTTACTCCAGACTTGTCAACCATCATCCTGGACCTCAATCTACCCTATATCTGTCCTTGCTGTAACACCTTCTGTGTGACAACCATGCATACATGTATCACGCACATTGTATCTTCCATCTCCCATATTTTCACACAAAGAGAAGATATTATGCTTTCATCTTTAGAACATTGCAAAATATCACACTTCCATTGGAGAAATGTTTTACATGTTTATAATTGTGTTGTAATTATATGCAAGTCCCATCTGCTCTGTCATTGAAATATTTGCTGGAAACATCTGGCATAAAGTACAGGTTGAAAGGGAAAAAGTGAAAGGGTGGGGGGTGAGAAAATGGGTGAGAAGATAGTAAGTTACCAATGTTTTGTACATGGCTGTTCTTCCTAAAGAAACCAATTTTCTAGTTAGACAAAGCATGCCAACAGGAACCACATTTCACAAGTGTATATACATTTGTGTATACATTTGGGTGACAACAACATTACTAAGTGGCTGCAGACAGACTGCAATTTGAACCGATTATAGCAGACGATCCATGCATTTTCATTGGTTCGTTTAGAGCCCTACAGCTGTCAACGGTCCAATCACTGGCATAATAGTTGATTATTACCCCACTTTCCCTGCCTGTCTTTGTCAGAATGATCAACAACTAATACCTTCTACCTAGACTCTCGACCACTTCAACATCCAGTCACTTTACTTCAGATTAAATAGTGAAGAGACTTAGTTATATTCTGGTGCTGTGTTAAGCTCTGACAGATAAAAACCTCTCAACCATCAGAGAGGAAATCTTATCACTAATGCTGTCAGATATACTTCAGCAGTCAAATAAGCCTCTTCAAAGTGTTCTGATAGCACATACAATTCAACTGGATATATCAGCCATCATTATAAAAACAAAGTATAACCGTTGGTTAAAGATAATATACAGAATTAATAATAATAATAATGTGGACTTATATAGCGCACGTATCCACCAAACTGGTGCTCAAGGCGCATTATATTATTACCCCTGCTCATCAGGCTCATAAATCATTCCTGAAACCATCTCAGCTCCCTGGGGAGTATACAGCTCAATTGCTGCCATTACAGCGCATATAGGGCTAATCAAACACAACAACCAATTACTCTGCCCTTACAGGTACCCATTTACCCCTGGGTGGAGAGAAGCAAATATGGTAAAGTGTCTTGCTCAAGGACACAAGCACCATGGTCGCAGTTGGGATTCGAACCCACATTCTGACGACTCAGCCATCAGAACACAAATCCGACGCACTAAACCGCTCGACCATGGCACTCCATTCAAAAATAAGGAAATGGTCAAATGTTAATGGAAAACTTACTTGGTTTTAAACTGATGATAGTATTAATCATCCTTATAAATAATTTTGAATTGCTGTAATTTTAAAGAAAATTAAATTATTGTCAGTAACTTTATTGTGAAGAGTGCTCTTTCCAACATTCCACATTAAAAAAATATAAATACTCGGAATGCATATTATCATTATTTTATATTTGTTAGAGACACAACGTAATTAGTTGAAACTTTCACAGGTTGGTTGATTATTGTATGTCTTGATTTAAAGAAAGTAAGCTTACTTCCTTTGATACAGGGGTACCATGGCCGAGCGGTCTAGTGCATTAGACTTGGGTTCTGATGGCCTAGTCGCCAGAATGTGGGTTTGAATCCTCACCGTGACTGTGATGCTTGTGTATTTGATCAATACACTTTACCTAACTTGCTTCTATTCATCTAGGAGTATATAAATGGGTACCAGCAATAGCTTTGGAAGTAACCTGCTTGCATGTTTTCAGATTGTTGACAAAATAGTGTCTGTACTTTCGCAAACTTGTTAGTATTTCTGAACTTCTGAACATCGGGAATTCAATTTTAAAATCCAGGGGGAATAGAAATATTCTCAGTCATTTCATGCTAAAAAAAAAAATAGAGATACACCGGTCTGATGAGCCAACATGGCTCGGGACAGACTTTACTTTTACTTCCTTTGACATGCAGTTTTGTACATGCAGTTCTGCCAACGTTATCAATGTTGTACTTTCCCTTCAAAGTTTAAAATGCACATAGAAAGAACTGACAGGTTAAATCGATGCGTCATCCAGTTTACTCTGTTCAGGAGAATGAATATATGTCCATAGCTTCACTGCTTGAAACATTCCAGCTGAGTCTTTCACTCAAGCCCACCCCCTAATTATAAAATATTAACAACAATTTATTTCATCTCTTGTGCACATACAGTGTATAAATACAGTTTACATTGCATATTGAGGTTTCACAGTTACTAGCCCACAGAAGAGGCTGTCAGCACTTGATAGAGATCACTTTATCTGTCAGTGTCGTCAAATTAAAATGTTGCCCTGTGTTTTTCTTCTTCACCAACCCATGTTTAATGTCAGTTCTTGTGTGTTCGTCAAAATCTCACTGTGATGCCCTGTGAGTTTCTTAATTCTTTATTCTATTTCTTTAATCTTAAGTGACAATTTTACTCAGTCAATAAATGTTTGGTATCTCAGAGTTATCCCAGTCGCTACTTTCTGTACACTGAGGTTTTGTTTATGTCTTTTAAAACATGTACAAAATTGTACCTGTATATGTCAAGTTCAGCAAAGTGTCCATCTGAAAACATTCAAGCAAAAAGTCAAGGCTGTGAAGATGAATGGTGTGGCTGAAACATGAAGGGCACAGGAGAATTAAATGGGGCACACAGGGAAATGTCATGTTGACTATCACATTCTGTATTGGGTGATGCTAAAAAAAAAGGAGGACTGCCCCTCCACCTAAATCCACTGCTACAAATAGGTGCTACATACATGTATGTCTAGTTGTAATTTTCTTGATTAAAACCCTAACTAATCCCAAATCCTCCAAAAGCCTTCTCCGTGTATTACCTGATTTTGATAGATTCAGTACTCCACAGCGAATAGAACATGTAGCCATGTGTACCAATTAAATCCATCAAACTGCACCGACTGCTTTTGTTGGATTCAGGACTGTGTAGCCAATTCAAGCCATGGATGCTTTGCATTTGCTACTGTACCAATTCAATTGTCAACCACTCATTTAAAGTCCTGCAATTGGGGTACCTTTTTACTACTCGTTGATGGATTTGGGGGAATTTGGGATGTTTCGACTAGCCAAAATGTCTAGGGGTTAGAGTTTTTAGGAGGTTGTGGGGTAGGGGCAGGGATTCAGGTTGTGAGTGTGCATGATATTGAATAGAGAAAGAAATTGAGAAATGAGGATGTGTCGAGCGTCCAAGGTTCAATGTTTATATTTCTCTGGTAAAATGTTCAAATACCGTCAAACAAGGAATGTTGCAATTCTTTCAGTTTAGATATTTACACGGACATCCAATGTAGAATGACGTCTGTATATTTAACCCACTAAAGTCATTACATTGGGTATACACTGATTGGATTAAGTACCACAGTACTACCCCATCTTGTAGCATGGGGTAAAATGTATCCAGTTCCGGGGTAGCTATCACATCAATAATGCACTGAATATCTTAAGGAGTTTACCCCAAACGGAAAAAGACATCGCTAGCAATTTGTGCTCAGGTTTCACACTCTGTCATGGTCTTTCTTTAACCAACTTCTCCTGTGCCGAACCATGTGGTCATTGACTTGCATCAATGCTACCCGATATGCACTCGCCAAACAAATTGATTCAAGTTTAAAACAACCACGATCAAATTTGCTCTTTAAATAAACCCCATAGATTAATATTTAATTCAGCGGCTTCCTGCGCTGTCAAGTTGTAGTTGGGAGTTGTGTCAACTTGAGAACAATTTGGTTTGTCACTTTACTAATTATATTCACATTGACAGTTGACATATTACAAAGAAATATTTTATGTTGCAGCTGAAGACAATTATTTATTTATTTTATTTTCTTCCTTGTGCACGCTTATTTTACAAGTACAGCCCTCAGTTCTGGCTTGAAAATGGTAATATCTGTCCAGAAATTTGATCCTTAACCACGATAAACTAGCAAATGTTGAAACTGACAAGTAAATAAAAGGGTGGATCTTTGCTTGACAATGGTTTCACTCAATGCCCCCAAGACAACCCATATTGAAGCATTTCCGCAGCATTTTATTTTATGTGTTATATTTCATGCATTTTTGGCAGCATTGCATGTTTGAATAGGCAATGAGACTGGACATTACTTCACAGATTTGTGGTTTATGTCTAATATATTTGTTTCCAATACATACTGTGCTGTAAGTATTCCTTGCTGGTGACTCAGTTTTGCACACTCCATGTGCCTGGAATACACTGGCTGTTGTCTCCCACTCTGTGGGCCAATGACGACAGTGGCTCAGTTACAAAGCATAAACTTAGATACTCTCTGTCGCAAGATGATCTGCCTGCATCCCCTATGCTGGGCTCAGCTGGTTTTGGAAGCAGCTGACGTGAAAACCTCTTTTCTTTCTCAGAACATTCCCCCGAGATGCAGTAAAGGTGTCAAAAATACCTTGCTTTTATGCATATACACTGTATGGAGAGGATTATCTCCAAACTGCTCTTTGATATTGTGTTTTCTTCTTATTGGAGATTTCATCACCTTGTTTTGACAGAATCCATATTTTGGTTTGATCCCACAGTTGTAAAACTGATCTATTTTTTTCTCCAGTGTGCAACAGAGCTTCATTTAGGGTTTGCCAAGACTTAAAGGGATACACACACACACACACACAAACCATAAAAATCACTGAAACAAAAGAATTCCTTGCAAGAAACTCGGGTACTTCCATTCACTTACAGTTACTCACTGCTCACTGGTCCCATAACCCGCCAGGGTCATAGGGTTGCTGCACAGATGAATGCTGCACGTACGAGCCGGTTCCATTTTTGGCGGTTGTGAGTAAACCAGTGAGTCACAGCGAAGGTCTTTCCGGTCCATTCTCTGAAAATCTAAATGTCCGTGAGATAAGTTCTAGGGGCACCAAGGCAAAAACCAGAGAAAATTGTCTATGTGATATACAAGACCTGATGAGGCAATGGAGATACCGTACATTCCCCTCCCCCTTCCCAAATTGTCACCAAAACATCTTTGAGTAATATTCAATTCATGGTCAAATTTGTTGTGATGGTGTGTATAAGATCATTTGAATTATGCAGAATTAATGACAATGAGCTGGGTACCGGCCCTCAGCAGTATAACCCCCAACTACAAACTGTATGTTCATGTTTTGAAATTTAAATTGATGCATATTACATAATCGTAATAATAACATTAAAACATGAGTCACTTCCCAGTCAGAATACAAGAGTCACTCATTATGTATTAATTAACAGCATACTAATTTAATTACTCTTATTTTAAAACCAAAATTTATCCGTTTCACATGTGCTTTTAAAGTTACCATAATAATTATGCTCACAGGGTCTGTCAACTTTACTATCCCGATTGGGAGATACTTTTATCTTGATTTTAACCCAATTATCCCAATGAGGATATTCCAGTGGGGCCCAATCGGGAAACCCTTGGGTGACAATGACATCTTCAGCAAAAATAACATGAAAACTTGAAAACATGAACTTCTCAGCCAGAATACAATATGTCACTCACTAACATATTAGTTGCACTTCAGAATCATCTGTAACACACTGTTTTGTTCAGCTTGGTCTAGGATATGTAATGTATTTAATTAATGTTAATAGTTGATTAATGACAAGCAAACAATTTATTTGTGCAATTTTTTAAGACGGTGATTTTTAGGTGTTCAGCCTACGTACATGTAGGTTGGCGGAACACCTCTTGAAATTGTTCTTAAAAGTTTTTCATCTTAAATTCTTCTTCCTTGTTCTCACTCCAAGTTTTGCCTGCAGTTATTCTGCACTAAATACCGATGTCAAGATCTGAGGGATTAATAGAGAGGGGAAGTTTGAAACACAGAATGGATTGAGAAGATTGAAAAGATCTTATCTCTTATTTGAACAGAAAGACTGCATCACAACCTATTTGGTTAATTAAAAATATGGGCTTACAAACAGGAACAGATCAAGGATTTTTGAATGTTCTAGATGGTTGGAATTTTCTTTTCTCTCTCAAAGTCTTCTCAAACATATTGGATGCCTTGTTAAAAATGTCTTGAAGCTTTTTTTACACATTGGTTTCATGGGTTTTCTCTGAAATGACAACACTTCAGGCAGAACATTATTTTCAGGAGAATTACTACATTTATCAACTTCACATCAATTAAAGAGACAGTATTGTCACGATCGGAGCAGACTTTCAACAGGGCACTGAATTGGTGTCCTAGTTTAAGATGAACACAGTGACTGAAAATTACTGGCTCATTTTTTTTATGCAGCAGCAACGGTAATATAAGTAACTTTATCATGTGGGTATTATTTTCAGTCACAGGGTTAATCTAAAACTAGCACTCCGATATTCCATGCCCTATTGGATGTGACGTTATTGTCCCTTTAAAGCTTTCGGATAAATTATCAGATAAATTACCAATGTTGTACCTTCCCGTTCAAAAGCGACTCATAAGTTGTTCAGTAGCTGAGATAATTTTTGAATGACTTTCCTTGAGTAGAGATATTTTAGACTTACCTTTAACAACATATGGATTATATTCTTCTTCAGATACCGGTATGTTTGGCGACATCACCTGATGTTTGTACAGAGTTGGAGACAGGAGTGTGATTTGACAAAAATAAAAAATACTGAAAAATTGGTAGCGGGCCTGGGCCTCCCTTTGGTCTAGAGGACACAGCCCCCTGAACCTCCTGATTGTTTAATTTTGGAGGATTTACAGACTCTCCACATCCCCACAAACAAGAAACTAGCGGTTTGGACACAATACAGGCTACTTCTTTCTTTCCTGGTTGGCAACCTCTCTTCTTTCAAGAAAATTCTGAGGCAAAGGGAGATTTGTGAAAAATCCGGAAATCAGGAAAAATCATGAGAATTCACAGCTAGGCCTGTGGATACCGGGGAACAGCTACTGGCAGTGCAAAGCTCCTTGTACCCTTTTGTGCATCCAGCTATGTGGTTAACCCATGAAGGGACTACCCTGGGGGAGGGGGGGGGGGGTTGAACACTAATGAACAGTAAATTGCATTATGGAAGTACATGTTGGAGAGCATATAAATGTCTACGTTTTCTCTTGAGTTGTTTCTATGAGTATTAACCAAAATCCTGGCCATCGGTGTGCACCAATAACTTAAACCGATTCGATTCACCTGCAATATGAATTCTGGTGCATGGCTGACCTGCACGAACTCACCTGCTTTTATACAATACCAATGAGGCTATGTGTCCACTTTCAGTGAAAGGTTATTTCATGCATTCATTCATACTTTGAGGATCAAGAAAATGATCAAAGTTTCATCAAAATGGTTCCATACAATTTGAGGATAACATAGTTAAATAGAGGGCCATTCCAATGTTAAGTGGGACCTGGCCAAAATTAGGAATGACTTTATTTTATGAAATTATAGCACTTTTGGTAAAATGTCTGTTTAAAGTGTAAATGCATCCATATTTTATTAGTGTAAGAGTCAAGAGAGATATACAAAAACCAATCTGTGATTCAGTTCATTTCATTGTGTAATGAACGAGAAAATAGTAACCTGTGCATTTTTTTGCGTTAAAGCCATGACCTACATGTATTTCAGCATGTCTCTTGATTCTTATAAAATATGGAATGTATTTATACAGAAATTTTACCCAAGGTGTACAATCCATTTAAATAATTCCTTATTTCCTGTTTTCTCCAAAATTATAGATGTCAGATGGAATAATTTCTCAGGATGTTTAATAATCATCACCACATATTTGTTAAAATTATAATTCAATAATTATGTAATCGGGTAATGATTACAGGTATTTACTCCCTTTAAAAATATATGCAATTTTATAATTGACAAAATAAAACAATAAAAAATGTAGATGCAGAGTATGGTCATAGGTCAACTTCAAAATCGGTGCGGTGACACGTTTTTTTGCCAACCAGTGACATATGTCACGTGATACATATGCAGTTAATGGAAACGGACCAACTTTCCCCATACACAAAGAATGGTGGCTAAGAGAGGCCTCTCAAATCAGGCAAATGTTCATACCCCAAAGTGAAAATGTTGTTTAAAACACAGTATGGCAGAAATCCAATTGATCCAGCAATTTTGGCTGCAATTGGACATCGTTTCAAAGCAATACAAAGCAAAAAAATACAAATAAATAAATAAAATAAATAAATAAAATTGCGACACGCAGGTCTGTGGTGACGCATGCAGAAACCAGAGCCCATTTTTTTTGGCCTTATTGCAAACTTAATAATTTCTAAAATAGCCTTATCCTACCCCCAGTCCACCTTTCACATAAGCACTCCCTTTGTAATTCTCTTATAATTTACATTTTATGTTATTGCTATAGGCCTATGGCCTTTCATTTTACAGACTCAAGCCTTATCATTCAACTAATAAATGAACCTTTGATTACAATAATTATTAATATCAAAACCTGACCTCTAAGCATTAAAAAATAAGTCAACAATTATTTGTTACTTATTTTTTAATACTTGGAGGTCAGGTTTTGATATTAATAATTATTGTAAATAATTTGTTATCCAGCCAATAAGAAGCGTCCTTGAGTACATGTATGTCAACCAGCTGTGTACAAAGCCAGGTGCCTTATGCATGCCTCAATGCACTGTCAGTTCATTCCCTGACAATAAGCAAACATTTATGATTTGTATACTTCAGTGCTTTTCACTTGTCTGGTTTACATAGGCAGCTCTATCAATCGTTTAACTAATATTTGTTACTTGTTATCATGCTGAGATCAGGATTATAAACTAATAAACACTTTGATTTGATTGTTTGGGCGAATTTGTGTTTTGGAAATTTGTACAAAACACTGAACTTTCAGACAGATAATAGACCCGAGGTCACTTATTAGGCATGTAACAAGAGTCAATAAATATGTCCTTGAATGGTCAAGGGACATGAAACTCTGCTAACCCAATGTAGAAGGTGTAGTTGTCAACAAAGGCAAAGGGTTAATGGGACCCCTTTGTATCGTCACATGGGCTGGTTCCAAGCAAGATATACAAGTATCTCCCAATCAGGATAGTATGCTTGATAATGGCCCTATTTAGTCAATGAAATTGTCATTTTGTGGTGAGTCTTTGTCACCACTCACACTGAAGGGGTCATAGTCACCCAGGGTACACCCCAATGGTACCCAAGCAATCATAAAAGTCTAACATACATATGATTGAGATTGCCTGGGTACCATTGGGGAGTACCCAAGGTGACAATGACCCTTTCAAAATTACTTCAATTATGATGACTACTTATTTCTACTCTTTTTTCTGATTTGTTAAATTCAGGTAGCATGTCCAAAATTATGAAAACAAACCGTACCAGTGATACAGGAGAATTGTCTCGTGTGATGGCATATGCTCATGTATGAATCTGGCTGGAGCAGTTAAAGGGACAGTCTCATCATGATCAGAGCAGACTGTCAACAGGGCATAGAATTGGTGTCCTAGTTTAAGTGACTGAAATTACTGGCTCATTTATGCAGCAGCTACGGTAATATGACTTTATCATGTGGGGTATTATTTTCAATCACCGAGTTAATCTAAAACTAGCACTCCGATTCCATGCCACTCATATTGTCCCTTTAATCCTGCAATCTGAAGACATCTCATTTATGGTTCCAGACCACCACTGGATTGCACAGCAACTGTTCAATTGGACAAAAAAAAATCAGAATTAAAGAAACCATTTAAGTACATTGTTTTTTCTAGCTTTAATCAGGTAATGAAGGCTACTTGTTGACCAGTGGAGAATCTGGGCTTCTTCTATTTGTCGACTCACATACCCAAACTTACCCTCCTCCAAAATAAATTAAAATTTTACCCCAAAGTGCCAGAAAAAAGTAGCCCATTAGAAAAGGTGAATGACACCAGAAAACCGATCTAATTTTAACGTTCCATTATATTCTACAAAAAAAAACTAGAAAAGTGACACACTAAAGCCAATCTAGCAACATATAGACTCTTTGAAGGCACGCTCTGATGTTCACTGGTCAATGTTCTGTCAAGTAGCCTAGGGTAAAACCAAATGATTTTGATTTCATAAAGACAGAATGGAAGTTTGCCCAAATCCACTTCTAAAACTATGCCACGTGGAATGTGTTCCAATAATAACAAAGCATGCATGCCCTTCCTGTCTGATTTTCTTGACAGATGAAGTTTTTGTTATTAGAATTCTTTTCCTGTGGTTACATGGGTAAGTTTTTTACCTTTAGTATTCTTAACCAGCACAAAGAAAACCAGTGGCTGATGTGCATGTATGCAACTACAGAAAGCCATTCAAATGATAATCTTTTCAGGGTTCCACAAAAGGCCCGCCAGCGCTCCCTTCAAATTATTATTCAATGGTGCTGTTGTTGATTTACTTTTCTTTAATTCTAACAAAGAAGGAGGAATAACAGTGCATGAAGTTGAAGGTCATTTGGGGGATTGATCACCTTCTAGTTGGCAAGGATATAGAGTCATGTGTTGGTGTAAGCACATGCTGTTTTTCGGCCCACATAAACCTCACCATGACCTGCGCTGGCAGCCTTGTCTGTCAGCGATAATCTGGTCACTTTTGCATGTATAGACCTATGTAGCCTTTTTGTCACTACAGTTAATTTTATTCAGCAATGTTTTTTGGATAAACAAACCAACCTCATGTTTGCCATGTAAACAATATCATTGTTATATTGGTCTGGGTTTGTTTGTTCACTCAGCTGATTATTCTAGCTGGAAGATCAGTTAGTTTACTACATGTAAATCATGGATCAGTTGACTTTAGGATTTCCGCATTTGCAACTTCCGTCTAGATGCCAAAAATAGGTTAAACATGTTTTGTTTTCATAGAATGAACTGAACGTGTTACCACAGAGAAATCTGTGCCCTTTCTCTGTGGTGTTACCATGTTGCCATATAGTGGCAGGAAGTGACATGTTTTCTTGGTATTGCCTATAGTAGTTCAAGTATGGCCGACTTTTGACCAGTTGTAAAAAATGTCCAAAATATTTCATGAGTATCAACATGAGAACATATATAACAAAATGTGTGAATACTTCAATTTTTTTGATCCATATACATTTCTGTGAATGTTCATGAATACTTTGAGACAAAACAAAATACATCACGAGCCTGAAACAGCCTAATTGCTTTCATTCCCTTGCAACCAAACATTAGGCCGATATTTGATAAAAACAAATTAAATGGTTGTTTATAAGCGGGTGCACCAATAATGTGGGCCGCGCTAGCATATATCAAATTGACGCATGCGTAGTGGTTTCCCTCTGTTTTCAGGGGGAGATTCAACAAGTTTCCCAAGACTGTGTTTGATAGCGGTTCGTGGGTGATAGCGGTTGTGTAGATGTAGAACCCTCCTGCTGCGTGCGGCAATGGATCGTGTATCAAAAACATACAAACACACAGTCTTGAACCAAGACTAATAATAGCCATCATTAAGCTTGGCGATAACACGATAATATCGTATATCGCGATACCTTTTTTTATTCGATTACGATATCGAGAACCTTTTTAAGTTATCGAGATATCGGAAAATCGCAATTAAAAAAAATATATCGCGATTAAAATAAAATCGCCATTGTGAGTCAAGTCAGATATTCCATGGAAACAAAATTAGAACAGTCTTTTCAGCTTTCGGAAGTGAGAAACAAAAGCAAAGTACTTCAGAAGTACATACACACTATACAAACGAATTTAGGATTTATTGTGATGCTTATACAGAGGTACATACCTGTGGTTATCAGCTCTAAAGCAATCATGCATGAATGAAAAAATAATCGCGATACTATCGAAAATCGCGATATATGTTTGCCGATATATCGTGGATGAAAAAAATCGATATCGCCCAAGCCTAGCCATCATACCAAGTTGTGTATGGGAAATTTGGTCTGGTTCCAATAACCACGTACACATATATATGTGTATATGCATTATGTGGCCGAGCGGTCTAGTGCACCGAATTCAAGTTCTGGTGTTGCCAGCAGCAGGGTGTGGGTTCGAGACCCGGTCGTGACACTTGTGTCCTTGAGCAAGGTATTTAACCATAATTGCTTCGTCCTTCGGCTGGGACGTAAAGCCGTAGGTCCCGTGTGTTGTGTAATGCACGTAAAAAGAATGCGCCTTGAGCACCACTTAGTTGGTGGATACGTGCGCTATATAAGTCCACACATTATTATTATTATTATGTATTTCACTCTATCATGTATTGTGACGATATTGCCCCTTTAAATCAAACGATGGTTTTGGTCAACCTCATTACATGGCATGGCATTGCCCCTTTAAATCAAACGATGGTTTTGGTCAACCTCATTACATGGCATTGCCCCTTTAAATCAAACGATGGTTTTGGTCAGCCTCATTACATGGCATTGCCCCTTTAAATCAAACGATGGTTTTGGTCAGCCTCATTACATGGCATTGCCCCTTTAAATCAAACGATGGTTTTGGTCAACCTCATTACATGGCATTGCCCCTTTAAATCAAACGATGGTTTTGGTCAACCTCATTACATGGCATTGCCCCTTTAAATCAAACGAAGGTTTTGGTCAACCTCATTACATGGCATTGCCCCGTTAAATCAAACGATGGTTTTGGTCAACCTCATTACATGGCATTGTAATCTAACAAAGTAGGCCTACCTGGTATCCAACAAAAACTGTTAAGCAACTATTTCTGCTAAGCAAATGCAGCTCTAAGAATTTGGCCACTGGTGACTGGATTCTGATTAGTTGAGTAATATCAGCACAAAATCATGATTGATGGGTCGCCAAATGACTAGTCTTGGTTCAAAACAGTGTGTTTGTATGTTTTTGCTACACGATCCGACGGCGCTACACGAATGCTAAAATCATGAACTGCTACCACACACACGAACCGCTATCAAACAGTCTTGGGAACTTCGTATAATCTCCCTCCGAAAATGGGGGGAAATCACTACGCATGCGTCAGTTTGAAATGCTAGCACGGCCCACATTTTTGGTGTGCACACGCATAAACAATAACGGACTGCTGTGTTCACTGATTGACAACTTCACGGCAGTCCGTTGTTATTTATGAGCATGCGCACCAAAAATGTGGGCCGCGCTAGCATTCCAAATTGATGCATGCATAGTGATTTCCCCCGTTTTGGGGGGAGATTATACAAAGTTCCCAAGACTGTGTTTGATAGCAGTTCATGTGTGTGGTAGCGGTTCGTGATTGTAGCGTTCGTGTAGCAATGTCTGATCGTGTATCAAAAACATACAAACACAATTTTGAACCAAGACTACCAAATGACCCACTGCAGTCCTACTTGTAGACATGCATGTTCTCAGTCTGCATAATAGCCTTGCTGTGCTACCTACACTTGTGTTCACAGTACATGCTTGCAGATATCTATTTTTCCCAACAACAAAAGAGATTGGCAGCTCTGGCACTCTGCCAACAACTCTGGAGGACATAACAAAATGTGGCAAGCCCACCATTTGCCCACGCAACAAGTGAACAAAGAAAAACATCTTTTTTACATGGCCAACACAACTAGAATTATAGGCCTACATAACAATCCCCATGTAATAAAAGAAAGTTATATAGATGATTTTTTTATATTGGCTTTCAATATAAATCTTCATCTCTAGCTATTCTGATCCATTGAAGAAAATATGTACATTTTGTGTGTATACTTACCTTTAATTATAGGTTAACCCAGATCTAGAAATATAATTTATAGGCAATTATGTGTACGAGGAAAACAGATGACTGGTACAGTAGTGTATAATATGCAAAACAAAAAAACGATAGAATTAAATTGGCATTTGAATGTCTCACTTCAATGACGTGTTTTCCTCCCGACAGGAATGTCGAGTGTTCCCTGATCACAGTCAAAAACTGATTGTCAGTGAGATGGCAAAAGAAATTTAAAGGGATGGTATGTACAACATTTTTAACTCTCTAGAAAATACACTCTTAAAACTAAAGTGCTGAATCAACCTTGTGGGCTAGGAAAGGGTGCTGAGCCCCTCCCTAGCCCAAATATGGTCTCTGTCATAAACTATAAGCCCCTCCCCAATCATTGGCCATTGCCCAACTAAATGTTGCACTGAATGATTGTCAGATATGACTTGTCATTCTCCTGCCTACACAAATATATTTAGTAAATTTGGTTTGTAACTTAGCCAATCCTTCCTGATGCAATAATGAACTTATTGTGATAAAATACCTTCAACAGAAAACACAAAACCGATGAGCAATAGCAGTTGTCATTCTCTCAATACTTTCAAAAGTGTTTTATTCTATTTCTGGTTGATTCAAAGTTGAACTGCCCTCGTGGGAGAGTATGGATTAGAGAGTTGTGGTTTCTCAGCTGATTGCCTGACACTTCACTATATAAGAAGAAGTGGCCCCATTATCTTTTTTATTTGCATTCATTTGTCATACTGCTATGATGCCTGTCATGGAGTAGACTTCCCCATGTCAGTTCAACATTGAATACATTCAACATTCAATACCATATTTATCATTATCAGCTTGGGTCCCTCATGTACCAATTCACCAGTAACAATTTACCTTCTTCTATTAAAAGTTTTTTTTCTTCGGAATTGTGAAATTCATTCTCACTTCACTCGTCAAGCCTCAAATTTTCACATTCCATATACTCGTACCTCTTTTGCCCATAAAACGGTTAAACACGAGGGACCCATGCTTTGGAACTCATTTACTGGCAAACTTAAATCCTCAAAAAACATTTCTACTTTTAAGCGTATATACAAATCTATTATGTTGAAAGCTTATCGCTGAATCTCTGTAATGCAATTGTTCATTTTAAATCCAGTTCGCTGGCCTATTGTATTGTGTAGTCCATGCCCCTAGGTACTTGTCTGTTTTTGTTTGTTTACATCTGTATGTTTAATTAGTATTTGTAAGCAACACGGTGCATTGAGTCCTGTTATTTTGTCCTCATGGTATGCTCTCTTTTATTTCTTTTTCTATAGGCTCAATGCTCGTGCATGCTTTATAGGGACCATTGTTTACAAGCTTTGCTTCTTAATGGATCCCTCTGCAGTATCACATTTACTTTATTCACATCATTATATATTTCATTTACATGTAACTTTCTGTGATTAACTTTCTTTGGTTTAATACTGTGCAAATAAATACACCTGAAACCTGAACCCAGATTTAAACCAACCCTTCCTCAACGTTTACCTTTGACAATATGGCACCTGTTCCAACCAATCAGATTCCCTGTTTGCATATTCCTCCATGCTGTATGCAAGAACAATCAAAGGACTGATTCTCAATCAATAAAATCATTGGTGGATCAAGTGGGTTGCAGTGCATGTAAATTTACCTCTTTTTTTTCTTCATATCCCCTTATCTGTCAGTGTGCCCCTTAACTGTCAGTGTTCCCCTTCTCTGGCCTGTGCTCCCCCTTTTTGTGAGACCCAGGATCCACCCCTGCATAAAAGAGACCCACCTATTTTCGGTTTGATCATGTGGAATTTTATATACACAAGATGGTTGGCACAGTATGGCACACACTTGTATAGTGGCATATACTCACCATGAATCAATTTCACGGATACATCTGCATCCATGTATCACATATTTCACTGGTTGGCAAAAAAAAAAAGCACATCACCGCACTGATTTTGAAGCCGACCTATGACAAGAAACCAGAGACTTTTTATTTTGGCCTAAAGCAAAACAGTTGATATAATAATGTGATGTACCAAACTGACCATTAAAACCCTCCTACAATCAGTGCAATTTTTGAAACAACCCATTCAGGCCACTCCAAGCCATTAGCTGTTGCCAGTGGCCTCCTATGGTTACCCTTCTGTGCACTGTCACACCACTGAGATTGCAGGGTAAGGTGGTCTCCCATAGATACATTGAAGGCCATACTAGTGGCCTTGGGTGGCACATGGTTGATTTTGTAAGATTACTTGGAAAGGACAGCAGGCTTGTACATGTAGTGTACTGAACGTTGCTAAAGAGCAGAATTTTGTGGATCGGAGTGGCCTCCATGTGTAGGAGGGTTAAGCATGATATCTGCTACTAGCACCATGCATTCATTGTTTATGCAAATTTGGCTTTCATTAGCACCCTCACACCCTTGCTCTATGCGCACAGTCCTTTGGGATGAATATGCTCTTTGAATCTTGATTGCCAACTGCACTCTATCAGAACATGGAGGTAATCAGAATTAATAAATAATGAAGCTCATGAGACTTGGGCAAGTCTACCTCCATTACTTGCATCATGATGGCTTGGTTATAACATAGAGAAAGGACACAGATGACATCTCTTCTGGTGTCTGCATGAATCACCTAAAAAAAAACAGCTCTTACATAACTGTGGCATTCTTTATTAACACTGCACAGGTTTCAAGGACAGCTCTATTATTACTGACTTAGGTATACTTACCTGATTAATGTTATCCTGGGTCATATATATTAAATCTGTTGTTGCCTACACCACAGGGCAAGGGCAAGGGCATAGATAGATGCTCAAATCACTTACTGGCTACAGCACAGAGCGAGGTTTGGCCAGAGTATAACCTTTTTACCTGAAATTGGAGAATTGAATTAAAGGGACAATATCGTTGTAATCAACAGGGCATGGAATCGGAGTGCTAGTTTTAGATTGTCTCAGTGACTGAAAATAATACCCCACTTGATAAGGTCATAACTATTACCTTTGCTGCTGCATAAATGAACCAGTAATTTTCCGTCACTATAGTGTTCATAACGACACCGATTCCATGCCCTGTTGAAAGTCTGCTCTGATCGTGACGATAGTGGCCCTTTAAGAAACAAGGAGACTACTAGTATATATTACAGTTGTACATCCAACTGTCATGTAACTAATGCAAGTTATAATTTGTGATGTTTATGGGGGGGGGGGTGTTCTTTCTCTCTCAAATTTTGGTTCTGTGAATGTTACTTTCCTTAAGAATCTGATCAACAAAGTCATAAACATATGTTTAGTAACTATAGCTATTTGTTAATTTGATGAAGAAACCACCAGGGCAGTTAAATGGTAGAGTGTGGGCACAATGTATTCATGCACCTAGTCAGTTTCCCTTGTGGTTTACTTGATTATATGACCTAAGAAGTTGTATCCTCTTCTAGTGACCCCCAGACTGCCGCTTCCTAGGTTGTATCATATCATGGGCGTGTTCTCTGGTTATACTGCATGCCCCCCCCCCCCCCAACAAAGATATTGACAAAATAAGGAAACCACCAACATAGGCCGAGTTGGTAGAGTGCCGGCACATAAAATGCCCTACAGTACATCTCAATGTTTCATCTGTAGTACAAAATACAAAATGGTAAAAAAAAAATGCGCATATAACCATGCACAATTGTTGCCTGCCATGAAATTGCCAGGTTATACTCTCAAGGACAATCCCCCTGTAAACATATGACATGATCTATATTGTTTTTCAAATGTCAAAGTCTCACATGCATGTAAATACTAGCAACAAGCTAATCAATATACATGTATGTTGGCCAAGCTGGCCTTTAACACACCACATCTGTGTGTATATGAAGTCACATAATTATCAGACTGATCAAGCTTCCAGAGAAATGTTTTAAAATGAGATCTCTCAATTATTGGTTATTTTGCTTGACATATGAAAAACCTAACCAGCACAACATTAAATGTGCACTGGATTAATTTGGGATAAACCTTGTGGGGTTTGGAAGACTGTCGCTTGCAAAATGATTGTGTAATGCAATCTCTTTGTTCAATCCGAACACAAAAGCCAGGCTTTCCAATTTTGAGTCATTTGCCAGTAGCCTTGCCCATGTATTGATTCTTTTTCCATAGTACTGTGTATGTCTATACCACAACACATAGTGTTATTAACAAGCTGATAAGGCCACCACAGATGCAAAACATGTTATGAAGAAAACAAATTAAAATAGAGGGCCATTCTCATTTTTTTGCAAAGCAGTAACACAGCTTACTTATACCCTTCACAAGGTCAACCCTCCCCCAAAAATAAATAAAAATAAATAAAAATAAATAAATAAATAAATAATAATAATAATAATAATAACCCAAACACCAAAACAAGTGCTCTTTCATTTCATTTTAGGAAATAATCTCAAACTCATCTGTTACCAACTTAAAATGTCCACAAGTCACAGAAGATAATTGAGTCAACTGGACAGTGATAGGCTTGTAAGTTGTACATAAATTTATAATACAAAGTGAGTTGTAATTTGACCTTGTGTAGCAAACAAAGATATATATATATATATCCTCTATATACATGTATATATAGACTGGCAATCAGTTTCCCTTGACTGGCAATTAAATACTTCATGATGGATGGGAGTTGCAAATCTCCAAATGCATCAAAGGCAGAATTTTATTTAGTTTTTCTTTCCATTCTGTTTGCTTGTTTAAAGTTTAAATCTTGTGATTTTTTGGAATTTTTTTTATTCTGAACTACTGAGATAACTACAAAAGTAACAAAAATTAGACACTACAAATTACGGAAGCTTAAATGACCATCCTGTTACCGCGTTACTTAGATAATTTATCGTGAGAAAATGCACAACATATTACGGATTTCAAAGATATTTTTCTCAGAAACACAGAATTCCATGATAATGTATCTGTGAAACAAGGAATTCCATGATAATGTATCTGTGAATCATGGAATTCCGTGTTTCACAGATACATATCATGGAATTCCGTGTTTCACAGATACATTATCATGGAATTCCGTGTTTCTGAGAAAAATATCTTTGAAATCCGTAATAGCTGGTGCATTTTTCCACGTTTCCACGATAAATTATCTAAGTAACGTGGTAACAGGATGGTCATTTAAGCTTCAGTAACAAATAAATTAACAAACTTTTTAATTTTTTTTAAAATTTTTATAAATGTCCAAATGATTTTGCAGCCCAAATCTACCCCCCTCCCCCCTCCCCCCTCCCATGAAGTATGTGAATGTTATTGAGGGGAGAACCAACATCATCATGGATATTTTAAGCAGTATCTGTACACCTCGTACCTGCTGCTCGTTCACTCTGGAATGGGACAAATTCAATATAAAATAAATCTTTGATATTTAAATTGCATGTAGGTGCTCATAGCCATTACAGTTTGGGAGTACAGTCTGACAAATGGTAAATGTCAAGAGTGCATGCTGCAGAAAGGGAGACCGAGACCGGGACCATGCAATCAAATTCATTTGGACATTATTTACAGGAAAACTATATTTTGATAAATGCGTCACTTTAATATATTTCTTTTTCCTTTCCTTTCCTCAAGTAAACAAGCAATGTTAACATGAAAAAGAAAATTGCCAGAAATATATTGGAAAACAGATATAATGATGGATTTCTTATAAATGTAATGCATTTTTGGTATTATTGTTGTACATAAGTTATGTGCACATATTGTGTACATTTTGAATAACTGTAATAGGCCTACATATTTGCATTGCACATTGTGTGCATACATGTATAAATTTTTATTGTTCAGTAACAATGCTTAGGGAGTTAGGGTTAATCAATGGATCAGTTTAATGTAAATTATACAAACAAGTGACTCATACTTTAACCTTGAATTGTTTCAACATTGCAGCTGCTTTGTGAAATGATCAGAATTCAGATATATATTAAGGCCTGGAATACAAATAAAAAAATACATGTACTATCCACTCAGCGCACATCATAGCCCTCTAGTGGTGAATTTACACCCAGTGTCTTGATGATACCCACTTTGGCGTCGTGTGAGCATTGTGCATACATTTTATGTGCATATGTTATGGTACTAAGCGCGCGTGTACATGTACATCTACCAGCCAATGATTGCTGGAGATATTCCACGCGTACGCACATCAAAATACGCCAAACGCGACGCACTATCGCTGCCCTTCCGCCCACAGTGATCTAACATGTGCCCTCAACAGATCATGCATGGTGCAAATAGACATGACCATGTCAGATGTTTACACTACACTGGGAGAAACCTTGAGAGTAAGTCAGGTGATTTCATAGAATGGAACAATGTGCAAGTTGATTATCCATGTAATTTGTTTAAATACATGTAGTGTCTTTTTTTTATTTATAAGTGAAGGTAATGAATTAGTTGTGTTGGCAAGAGTTTTCTACTCTCTTGGAATCAAAAATTTACCTACATTAAGATTTGTTGTATTCATTTATTTCATTCTAATGTGGAATTTAAGAAAGAGTATTCTTTACTAAAATTCAAAACGGAAATTTCACTTTTCTTATAAAGTGACAGCAGTACAGTACTGAACACACATTTCTTTTAGGGAAGACAATTGATACAATCACCAGTTTTACATTAAACAATTTCGATATTTTGGATTACCAATTCTACAACATAACTTTTAAAAAATATTAATAATTGTTCTCTTGAGATCCCCTCAAAATATCCAATTTTAAAGTGTCTGCCATTGGCAACTACATCCAGTATAGCTTTTACCTGTGTTGTCATATCTAATACTCATCATGTTTCTTGTGATGGCATAATCATTTCCAGTTAAACCAGTTGGTCATTATATCTACCTCAATTAGCTTTGTTCTTGTTCCTTTCATGAGCATGAAGTTGCTGTCAAAACTTGTTTCCCACTGAATATACTGAACTGTGACAAATCATTCACCTCCCCCAAATCTTTGAGTGGGTCTTGAGGTCTAAACTGGTTCCATGAAACACCCCTTGGTACAAATGGGGGTGGCCAACTTAATACTCTCTATTGATGCCAATCTCTGCATTGAATCACTTGAATTGGCTTTTGTGGGGGTTGAACCATTGTGGGTGAAATTAACTAGTCATTGATAAGTTGTCAATAATAGAGACTTTAATTTAAAGACCAGAAATACAGTTATGAAGGGATTGATTTATCACCAATCCTTATATATCTGTATTTCTTAATTAAAGGGATGTGTCACCTGGATTGAATCTACTTAGTTGGTCAACAGGGCATGGAATTGGAGTGCTAGTATTAGATTAACTCAGTGACTGAAAACAATACCCCACATGATAAGGTCATATTGCTGTTGCATAAATGAGCTAGTAATTTTACAGTCACTGTGTTTATCTTAAACAAGGACACTGATTCCATGCCCCGTTGAAAGTTTGCTCTGAATGTGATGTTGTCCCATTTCACCAGCTTATTCATTACCTTACAACTTAATTGGCATAAAGTTGGTACACTTATCAATCATCCTTAAAAAATGATTTAATTTTACAGAAAACAAAAATGATTAAGTCATGTATGTCAAATTTAACATAAAAATAGAAGAAAAAAACATGTACCAGTTTTTCATTGTTCTCCGACATGATTACCTTGGTTTGTTTTTTGATTAAAAAAATTGAAAACGCGAGGGTTGAGATCTACACACTACAGTTGAAAACTGCATTTCCGGTTGAGTTTTACCAACTCACTTTGAACCGTGTCTTGTTGTCAATGGAAAACAATCATAATACTTATTGCTTCAAAGGTAATTGTCAGACAATTGCATCCATGCAGGCAGTGGCAGACTGAGGGGGTGCACTGCAAACAAAAATGGGGGGGGGGGGGCACAAAAAACAACAAATGGTGATTTAAAAAAAAAGGGGACACCCTGCGCCCCCGGATATAACAATACGTTTAGGGATTCTCCAGCAACTGCAACAATGTATGAAGCATCAACAGGAAGAGTGGTGTACATGCTTTTAAGTTGGTTGTATGCATAACAAGATTCAGAGGCCCCTGAAGGGTTTTTTGGCTTTTGTAAAATTCAGTTGATTTGATGTTTTGCCCTACACCGACTTATGTATGAAGCACTCGGTGTTTTCCCAAGAGTCTGCAGAAAAAATTCCACAGAGGACTCGGGCGGGATTCGATCCCACAACATCCTGCTAACTAGTGCAGGACTCTTTAATCTCTCAGTGTAAAGCGTAAGCTAAAAATATGAGTGGACAGGTGGAGGGGTAGAGGGCAGATGAACCACATACTTTGACAAGAGTTCCCAGCCAAGCTTTACTGATGGACTCAATACTCAATAGAATCTATGCACCTAGTATTGTGCTCTCATATGCACACACTAGTGGTCAATGCAGAAGTGTGAACTGTGAAAATCACTCCAAACTTGAGACTGTTCATTTAATTAACCCAGATGTGGAGTGTCATGGCCGAGCGGTCTAGCTTACCGGACTCAAGTTCTGGTGTTAGCAGCAGAATGTGGGTTTGAATCCCGGCCGTGACACTTGTGTCCTTGAGCAAGACACTTAACCATAATTGCTTATAGGGGCAGAGGCAGTTTAACAACTGCCTTGTTCTGGACTAGTTACCCCTCCCAGTCCTACATGTATTCGCACTGTGAAGAGGCTGGTTATTAACTTGTCTTGTTTCGGTGCGAGGGGCTGGTTTCTTCAGTGTGGAGTCGTTGTAACAACTCAATGACTTAGTAGCCCCCACCTTGGAGTGGCCATTGGCCTTGTGTGGGGCGATTTGCATAATAAAAAAAAAAATTAATAAAAAGATATTGAAATAGGTCAACATGTTTTATAATTATCCAAAACAATGGACAAAATTAAATGAACCAGGAAATACAGACAAAACTTGTCCACAGAATTTAATCCAATCAAGACTTCATTTGAATGTTTTCATGTTGACCTTGTAAATTCATAGCATAATAGAGTCAGAGATAAAACAAAGAGCCTACTTCCATGTGAGAAACCTTTTTGGAAGTAAATAATTCTGTGTGTGCTGCGTTTAAAGTTCAGGTAGTTGGAAGAACGGTCATGTAAACACACAGTGGCCATCTTAGTTGCCTGACATACAACAGAATCGATGAAGGTCATGTCCAATGGCAGAGATGCGTTTTTGCAATTGTAGCCAGAAACAAACATTTTTTGGCTTTGGACATTGGTTAAAAGCATCTTCGCAAGTTCGGTTGTGCTGCAATCACGCGACTGTTCTGACCAAACTTGTACCAATGTTTTGCTTGTTTAAATTAGGTTCAAAGATGGTGGATTTTAAAAGTAAGGAGGATAATTGTATTCCTTATTTGTTCAAAAAGGATTAAATGACTTGTTCGCACACGCTAAACATTAAAGTCTGTTACTCTCGGGTCGGTTCCATTTAGCCAAAAATAAAAATCTTTTTGTTTTAAGGGAATTTTCATGTCAGAAACTGTTTTTGGTTATATGTTGGCCTTTTTGCATATAGGTCTGTTAACTTATTTCTGGTTAAGAAGTTGACGCAAGACACAATATTGTGTTCGCATTTGCCAAAACATGCCCGAGGTACAGGTATGATGAAGTGCTCATACCTACCATTGTGTTTCACTGTGCAGCCATAAGGGAACATGAACACGATCAATAAAGCCAAGAATGGCTGCTATTATGAAGACATCATGTAGAAATCATGTAGACATGAATTTTTTATACTCTTAAATATCATCAGCTGAAAGCATAGACAGATCCAGGCCCACCCTTATTTTTGTATGTGAATTTGCAATATGTTGTAATCACTATACCCACCCCTGGCCCCATATGGGTGAATGTGACCCTCCTCCCTCCCCTCCCTCCTCCCCTAAAGGATCTGCCCTCTGGCTGAATGTAACCACTGCAGCAAAGCAATTTCCTACATAAGCAAACACCTTGGCAACAGATTTGGTACACTCTGGCCTTGAATTGCCCAGGTCTTTGCCTTGGTGACCCTTAAAAATGTTCCAGTAGACATTCTGATATTCTAATGGAAGTGCCCTTTACATAATGTAATGGAAGTGCCCAGGAATTGTGTCCCCTCTACAAAAATTAAATTCCAGGCCTGTCATCCGACATATTTCACCCAAATAGAGTATCATGAATTTCATAACCTACATGTGCAGAATTAACATGGTATAATTATGTTTGTTTAATATGACAAGTACATTTTGATGACATACAGGGATCA
Organism: Zoroaster sp. YZ-2022; assembly: GCA_029582265.1. NCBI lineage: Eukaryota > Metazoa > Echinodermata > Asteroidea > Forcipulatida > Zoroasteridae > Zoroaster > Zoroaster sp. YZ-2022. Next base: position 13,792,499 of record CM055834.1, on the reverse strand, counting down.
AATTCCCAACTCCTAGGTCTCTCTTTATCTGTCATACATCCTGGCTTAACCAGGGGGTAGACTGAGCTGCATTTATGTTGACCGAGAGACATGGATTGGATTAGTAAGTTAAAGGGGCACTTATCGTCATGATCAACAGGGCATGGAATCGGAATGCTAGTTTTAGATTAACTCAGTGACTGAAAATAATACCCCACATGCAATATTACCATTGCTGCTGCATAAATGAGCCAGTAATTTTCAGTCACTATGTTCATCTTAAACTATTCCATGCCCTGTTGAAAGTCTGCCTGATCATGACGATACTGCCCCTTTAAGCTAATTTTGAATAGAAAGTCTTTAATTTGGTCTAGCAATTTTCTAAGCAATGCAAGGCAATATATTCCAAGCGTTAAAATGTCTGGTATCATCAAGCAGGACACTGGTATAACACTCGGATTAAAATATCTTATATTTCAATTTAAAACACTCATGGTAAAAACGTTCTTAAATGCATCAATACTTGATAAGAATTGGAAATAAGCTTAAATTTTACAGGCTGGTTTAGGGCCCCCCCCCCCAAAAAAAAAATCTGATTTCTGGTCTCCACACACTTTGCCACAGACCCGTTAGTCTGTATTTAGTTTTTTCTCTTTTTTCCCAATGAAACAATGTCCAATAGTAGACAAAATTGCTGGATCGATTGGAATTCTGCCGCTTTGTGTTTTAAACATTTTTTTCACATTGGGGTATGAACATTTGCCCGATTTGTGCAGTCTCTCTTAGCAGCCACTATACTTGTCTTCGGGAAATTTGGTCTGGTTCCTATAACCGCGTTTACATGTATCACAACAAAAATATTACTCCCCCCCAAAAAAAACGATTTTGAAGCCGACCTATGACCAGACACCAGGGACTTTTTTTTTGCCTAAAGGAAATTTTAACAAAAGTGAATACTGGCTTTAAAGGTATTTCAAATCTAGGAATGTCAAGGCAATTTGTAGGTGCATGAACATTATCAATTACACTTTGAGGTGCGTCACAGCATGTTTGTTTGATCATTAACCAAGAACAAACAAAGCCCACAGTTCACTTCTTGCCTTTTTTAAGTTACAGATTGGATGCCATTTCAATGGTACATGTATGTAGCTATTTGCGATTTGATTGAATTTAAAGCAGACAGGAGGATCAGGTTATTGGGTCAAACACTTGAATATTAAACTTGGTCAAAAGTCCAAGTGACTTAATCTCAATCTCTCTCCCCCATCTGTCTCTGTCTCTCCCCCATCTGTCTCTGTCTCTCTCCCATCTCTGTGTGATCTAGCAGGATCTACCAGAGCTTCAGGCCAGAGCTTCAGGGAAAAATGTATGAAATTTAATTACAAAAACCTTGAAAATGACAAACATTTCGAGTATTTCATGAAAATTTGTCTTCCCTTCCGTAATAGCTTGGTAAATTTGGTCAAACGTTTTAAAACATGTTTATTTTAAGACATCTTAAGAGTTTTTCATGTAATACACTGTTTTATGTGGATGGGATTGGAGAATGCAAACAAGCAAAATATTTCACGTCTGCAGAGTGCAGACACATGCAGGAGTTAGATGACTGCGTCATGCATCAAGAGACACAAGAGCCTTCACAATACTGCCAGCCATTAATCAAATTATTTAAATACTGTATGGCTTTGTTGCTGTACTCATTTTACCTTCTGCGTACTTTTGATGCTTCGCTGAACACAATGAATAAGACCACATCAGCATGTCACATGTTTACTCTAGTACTGTCCTTGGGAGAACATGTATGAATAATGGCTCGCAGCAATGTGTGGGGCACTGCAATGTGCAGGTTTATATGTGCATGTTTATATGTGCATGTTTATATATGCAGTTAAACAACAAATATTTTGATCTTCACATAACATCAAATATTGTGATTTTCAGATGAATAACATGATAAAGTACCTTGCATACAAATACCAAAATAAGGAGTTGTCCGTTGAAATTCCTAAATAAAATATTTGACGCTGTCTACCAACTTTCACTGTCTGACATTGGAGGCTCTTGTAAATAAGTGATGCAGATATTACTAATATGGACAATTACATGGTTACTCATGTCACATTTTTGAGGTTTTGGGCCCATTCTTAATGCCATCACTGATCATTTTTTTCCCCCCGTAGTTGCATTATACCCAGACTGTTACTCAGCACACAAATAATTTCAGAAATGTGTTATATGAACGCCATACAAGAGAAATGCAACATTTAAAGCACGTCTGAAAAATATAACAAGAGTAACCACAGAATATTTCTATAACATACAAAGGGCCACTCTATTTACCAAGTTGTTCCAGACAATATTAACATAGGAATTGCTGAACTTCGCCATGTCTTTCTAGACAACATGAAGCTAGTAGGAAACGTTTAACTTTGTGTGCGTGTGATTGGTTTCCCATTAACGCAATATTAAAATATTACCATACATGGTTTCTTCAAGGAAAAATTTTTATTATAAATATAAGCCAAACATTTCCTAATTTTTTACACTGAAAGATTGTCATAAACACTACTAATTAATAATTAGTTTTAATGAAGATCTTTTAAATAACAGTAGCAAGTTTATGATTTTTTTTTAGCTTTGAAATTTGTTAGGGACTGATTTTTCCCCCTCATCCTTGCAACCAAAATTAAACTTAAAAGCTAATATAACAATTTTAAAATGGCCATATTTGATTTCAAAAATGGCATTAAGCAGATATTGTATCAATCTTTAGAAAAACAACAAAATCAGCAACAATTAGAGAAAACTTCACACACAAAAAGTCAGAACCTGAAGTACATGTTATTCCAACAAAATAGTTTTCTACAAACAAAAACAATATCTGAACTGTATAAGGCTGTGTTTTCAGTGTTTTTGGGAACCGAATACCCGAAATTGGAATTTGTTTTTATACCTGGGTACCCGTAAACAATCATGTACCAAGTTTTACATCAAATGAACTGTGGAATTTACCGATGCCAAACTATGGTCACACAGCTAGTGTTTTATTCAATACTTCGGTATTCCGCATTTATGCAATTTAATCATTTCCATGGTAATATCTTATGAAGTCTTTCAGTTCAAATACTGATAGATAATATTGCATTAATCAGTTGTTTCCCAAGAAACCAAAATGTTGTAATGAAAAGACTAAAAATATGTTCTTCAGGTTCAAGAATTTATTTTGAAACACAAAGCACACAAAGACGGAACAAGTTCACAAACAAAAAGGCGTTAACAGCAGCACAAAACACAAACCCAGGAAGCAGGCTTTCATGTAACAGTTAAATAAGAAATAAGTAACATTTAATCATTTAAATTGTACAGAAACAAAAATACATGTACATGAATATAAATGGTTTCTGAATAAAATTGCATACATTATAGAATACTGATTTCAATCATTAATAGTTAAAAAATACTACAGATGCTATTCAGTATTGATGCCCAGTGCCTACCAGCAGCAAAACGATGTTTCATCGGCTGGCTTTCAAGAAGGCACCGTTGTCGAGTATGGGCAATAAATGTTGAACAGCGATCAGCTAAATTTTAATCAAATGATAAGTGAGCAAGGGCAATCTGCCCATGTCAGGCTTGGCAAATTACTGATTTGACTTATTCCACATTAAGACATAAAAGTTGATTAGTTTTAAAACAATGGAAAATATCCTATCCAGACAGTTACTCAACCGATGATGCACTTTTGCGATTTAAATGTGCCATTCCTTTCCAGATACCTACAAGACCAAGTTATGATGTACTCATAACTAGATCTGATTAGCCCGATTTCATGAAGCTCTAAGATGCTTCTTTAGACCGGTACTCGTCTTAATGACTAAGGAAAAAACTCAAGCACTTGGCAAATAATATGACTTTCATGAAATCAGGGCCTCTGGCTTTTGTGACGAGGTCGTCTGGATAGGCTAATTCCATGGACTGATTTAAATAGAAAATAGAAAAACTGCACTACTAGCAACTCGATACCTTGCTTTATTGCTCCATTAACATAACTTTATTTTGGAATATAATAATTTAGGCAATTCAAAAACACTTTCTTTAAAAACTTCAAAAATTTAATTAATACCAAAAATACAAAAAATTATAATGAAATGTGCAAGACATACTGGAAGTGTGCACATTTCGTTTTTAAGTTAATAAAATATTTCATAATTTGTTTATTGAGCTAACGTTACATTTACTTTTTACTAGTCGAGGCCCTGATGCTTCTCTCTTAACAGAAATAGACAAGATTGGGATACAGTACTGGTTAAAAAACACCTGAACAATGAATACTGAGAAAGCTTAATTGTAACTCTTTATCAAATACAGGGAAGTCTAGTTATTTATGTTTTCGTCTCAACTTGATTTCTGCATTAGTTTGTGACACAAGTCATGCCATCAATAAGTTTGTTTGCGTCGAGTGAGTGAGTCAATTTACTGTTTGTTTTCTTACAAAAAATCATAACTACTCTACCATGTCAATGTACTGTCGGTCAACTTTAAATATATACTTTTATTTCTTAACTTCCATTTAGCCAGAAAGGCGTGGGTTGGTGTTCTTGCATAGTGCAAAAGTAATCTTAATTATTTCATGAATGTCTGGACTGCTGCCAGAAAAAACTAGAAAATCTCATTTTACTCTCAATAATGTCTACATGCGACAAAAATACAATTTGAAACGCTGAGGGTACAAGTATATGCACCGTTATAGTTTTCCATTAAAAATACCTCAAACAACAGTTTGTGGACTGCGGTTAATATTTTAGTTAGTAAGAAAGCCATAAAACACTGAATGATTAACTGGAATCTCAACATGACTGAAGTATATCATTAATAAATTGCCTCTTGGTATTGTTTTAACATGAACACCAGAGTACTGGGGTAATAAGTGTAAAATATAAATCTAAATCATCTGTTTATAAAGTAATACACTAATTGAAGGGCGCATGTATCATTTCTATTATAATAGGTGCATTTACACCAACAAAATAAATTAAGCTTTTCTAACCTCATTTCATTTTTATTTGTTTTTAAGAAGCAATCATGAGTTTAACTGTTCGTTTCAACTCCAACACACTTGCAGCACATAAATCAATAATGAAAAAAAAAGTTTTATCCTCTTAATCTGACGAGAAATTCTGGCCTACGAGAGAATTGTTGGTACATTTGTGAACAAATCTCTACTACATTGGCCATGGAAATGAAGTCAAGAATTTAATAATCCAACTGGCAGTCATGTGGACAAATAATTCCTCTGCACTTGTCTTTCCATTAGTTTTTAATGATGCACAGCTTTTAACTACAAGAGAATCAAAAAGCGGACAATTTCAATGACATCCATTTCCATGACCACTAAACCCACAATCCATTCTTCTCATCAACCAGGCCATCCCTGAATCGTGGAATAATCTCGCTTCGAGTTTTTACTACTTGTTAACTTTGGCAGCCAGTTTAAAAAAATAAAAATTGCAGAAAATCCTGACCATCCAAGTCAGTTGATTGTAACAGAAGGAACCGAATGCTTTGCATTCTCTCCAACTCAAGACCAAGAAATGTTTGGTTGCACACAGACAAGAGGTATCCTAAAATATAAAGAGTTTTTATCAACATAAATGCAGTGAAAATAATCACTATGAATATAAATGGGCTACAAAAATAATGTGCTTCTCTCTTTTTATATTTTTTTTAGGAATCAAAACCTGCAATAGTTGTATACGAACATTGCTTTTCGATTCTGGTGACATACCAAAGTACAAAAAACCAGCACACAATCTGAAAATTTCAACATCTTAATTAAAACTTCAATTTTTTTTTCCACGACCAAAAAAATAAACTCTTACAATATTATAATTTTTCAAAGTCTCAGCAAATATAACATTAGTAACGATCTTGGCCTAATGAGGATAGTGGGCCAACAGGAAAAATAAAAAATATCTTTTTGCATTTCATAACAATAGTTAACTTTCTGTTATAACATGGAATATTTGGTCAAATAACACTTCTACATATACAGGTACAAAGAACTGTTGGAATATATTAAAAAATAAGACTCACTACAACATGCAACAGAATCACAAGACACTTTCCAACTATTTATACAAATATTTTTTGAAGTGCATATAAACGACAAAAATCACTGAGAACATACAGCAGGGCTCCAATATTATACAAGGACTAAGGATTTCTTTTGTATACAATAAAATAAGTCTATGCATGGGTTAATAGTTCATCTGGCTGGGTAAAATATACGTATAGACAAAATCTTATATATTTCATTTTTTTTTTTTAAATTGTCCCAACTGAAAGTGATACGGGTTACATTCATCTGAGATAATCATTATATAACAAATAAATGAAAACTATACAGTTAATCGTAAATACTCTGTCTTTTCATTAATTATTTTTTGCATTAAATACATGCTACATAAAGCTCTGTAAAAACCCAGCTGATATCCCCGTAAATTAAATAAGAACTTTATTCAGTAGATATTTTTTTTTCTTTGTATGAAATAGATCCTCTTTTAAAGTTGAAGAATAAAATTTTCATTAAGCCATAATCTGTTTGCTATACAATATGCGACGATGAACTTTATATTTTGATAGTCCAATAACATTTAATTTCATTAACATCAATATTACGAATGAAATAATTCCATGGCGAGTACTACCATAGTGCAGATACATTAGTACAATGCTTTAATTGAAGATACGGATCGCTTGGGTGACGACCGTCTGGCAAACGGGACACTCACCATCGGTCGTTTCCACAAGGCGATTTGCACAATCCATGCAAAACATATTGTGACCACAGGGCACCAATGCAGCCACGACTTCATTGTTAAAGCATACCACACACTCCTTGCTCTTTTTAGCTGCCGAGGATGACCCTAGTGAATCGGTTGGGCTGCTGCAAGAGCTACCGTGGCTTCCTGCGGAATTGCTCGACGCAAACGCATTGGCACTGGATAGTGGCACAAACGAAGGCAAGGCGGCCAGCCCTCCTTCGAGCGGATCGCTGCGAATGCGCCTCGCAGGCGGATGCTCGTTTGCATTGCTATCCGAGTTGGACGCCGGGTCCGATGTGCTTACGCTGCTGCTACGCCGTGGTGCATGATGCTGTGTGGTCACAGAGTTCAATCCGAGCAAGGAGGAACTGCATCGTGTCAGGTCTTGCCACAGTGACTTAGGATTACCTTGACTAGCCGCTGTCTGATGCACTGGAGGATCAAATCCAGGTGAATCGATTCCAAGATCAGGGGATGGACAATCGTTGAACATGAAACCATTAGTAGGGAACGATGGCAAGGGATTGAAGTCGTTCAGCTTTGTAGTACCATTACTGTTTCCATTGGTGTTTGGGAAGAAGTAGTTACTCTCATTAGTACTACCATTGGTAGCATGCTGCAGCTCCTTGTTGCCTCCAACCATGGGGTTGAAAATATTGGAGAGAGCAGTGATAGATGCCGCTGTAGTGGATGGTGGGGGCTTGAACATGGCCATGTCATTACGGTGGTTAAACAGGCCAGTATCTCTGCCGTTAGTAGCAAAATCATTCTCATCGGTACTAGAATCAATCAGGCCTCCTGTGCGTAGGGCGATGTGGGCTTCAATCTCCTCTCTGGCTCTCTCAACATTTTCAGGCATTCCGGTAACTACAAAAACGGGCTGGTTGTCGCGGCTTGGCGTTATGATATACGTGTTTGTCTGCTGCTGAATTCTCTTCACTGTAGACCCCTTAGGTCCAACGACAAGGCCAACAACTCGGTATGGCACTTTCACATGGATGGTCGTTTGTCCGGGTAAGTTGGGGACAGTGAGCGATCCATTCACAGCCGGGGTACCGTTCACTGTGGTGTGAACTTGGTTGTTTCGTCGGGCCCTGATCTGGCTGAAGTGATCCGCAGCTGAGAGAATCTCTCGCTTGGCAGCAGCGACGTCCTCTCTTCTTCCAGTGACCACAAATATGGGGTCTTCGCCACGGACTGGTGTCTTGATGTAGGTGTTCGTCTTGGCCCTCAATGCCTTGATTTTGCAACCTTCAAGGGGAACAACACAAGGTATTTGTACAACAATGGTTCTATAAATAGCATGAAATAGCAGAATTTCAAATAAACCCTAGACAAGCAGAATATAAACTGTAAAAAGCCATCACATGAAAGTCATTCAAACTTGTACAGTACACCTCATGTCTGTTCATATAACAACAAAGCACTAAATTCAATACATATCCACTTCCAAACAGTCATCACTTCAATATAGAAGAAAATATACAATGACATGTTACCGAGCTGCAACATCCACACATTTATGGTTATAAATTTGATGCACATGCTTTAACAAAATATAAATTAGGAATATATTTCAATACATAGGTCAATTCCAAACCATTGCCATAAATCACTTCACCGGCTAGCCGCATCTGTTCCCTGCTAAGTTTGTTTCTATCAGACAAATATTTTAGTAAATGCTTTGGGCTTTAAGGGTATAATAAACTAATCCACACACAAAAAAACAATTATTTTAAACAAGCTATTTGATTTCACATAAGTGTTTTCAGAATATATCAATTTAGATCCCACTGTGGCCAGGAAATGCATTGAAATGAATTTTTTTTAATACAAATAAAAAATCTCCATATATATTCAGCAAAATGTGCTTCCCATCCTCACATAACCCTTAAAAAAAAAGGAATACAAATTGCAGTGAAATTGTACTGTTCTTCAAACTTTAACTAAGGCCAGTCACCAATTTTGGATTTTGTTTGGTTCATGTTTTCACATGTCAAATTTGGCAATGTCTGAAAACTCCAATCACTAACGTTACACAACAAATATATATAGAAAGAGGTCTTTGAACATTTGAGCTCAACTGGCAGGCCCTACTACACTACAAAAAATTTATAACTGTTTAAATTGAATTTTTTTGACTGTTTAATATAAATGCTAGAGGGCAATGGTAGAATGTCGTATCCGACCGCCACTTTTTCTCAATCAATATAACCAATAATGTATGTTACCTACCCAGTAAGGTGGAGAACATACTTCAAATTATTCCAGGATATTTATTTCATGAAAAATCAGGCATTTCTGGTAGACAATGACTTCCTCAGTCATGTCAGTCTGATTTTGTCAACTCCCAGTACAGTAGTGACCTACAGTTATTGTACATGTACATGCGCAGTGGCAACTATAATACTAAGGGTACTTCTATTTTCTGAAGGGGAAGATTTTTTTGTAAGGGAAATAAAGTCCGAAAATCATAAAAGTGGATTTTAAAGATAGTTTTCGCTTTCTGTACCCCCAAAAATCAATAGAATTTTTTTAATTGGCAAGTGGTTGCCAAAAAATTCCCAAAAAACCTTAAAAAGTGGCGGACGGATACGACATTCTTTCCGAGGGCAATTATTCCACGATGGACAGTACTTGATCAAGTCTTGAAGCTTTGAATTTGCTTCCATATTTTTCTAACATTGTATTTTTAATATACTTTACAAAAGGTGCTTTAAGTTTCGCAGATTTAAAAATACAACAGATCAAATAGTTCATTAACCTGTCACATCTTGCACACATTACAACACAAACATGACTAAGTCCAAATTGTCAATGTAACGCAAGTTCTAGAAACACAGTCTATCAGTATCACAGTCAGTACTTGCTCTATCACTTATATCAGACTATGTCTATGGTAAATAGTATAATTGAAAATTGTGTTTAAAAACAACTTATTAGGCCCCATTATTTAATTGGTTTACAATTACAGTATACACGTTCAAAATTTTGACAGGCAAGATGGTCAGGCAAGATTAACATAACTTATGTAAAGCCAAATTTTAACATACTTTCGATAATATGACTAAGTTTGTGCTATATTCGAAGGCAACGAACGTGGTTTATGCAATGTGTCATGGCGATTTATCATACGAGAGGAATGCGTGCACAACGGTACGGATAGACAATGGCCTATTCGTTTGTACACGGACCACGCCGCACAGTTCATCATTAGCCTGCGCACGTAATAAAAATGGCACCTAACGTTAGACCCTATGTCGCAGCAAGCACGGCCGACAGTAAACCAAAATTTTAAGCATACAGCCGCCAAATTTAGTACTATTAATGCTTACCTTGTCTTCCTACAATTTCAGCAACATGTTCTGAGCTAGGGACGGGTACACATTCCGTCATATTAGTGCTCCTTCGGCCGTTATCATCGTACGTGGTGGAAGAACCCTCATCTTCGCTGTGGTGTTGAAGACCCAGCATGGACAAATTTAAAGCCATTTGCTGCAAGGTTTGTTCTTGATTTTCCAACCCCATTTCGTCGGTGTGTACCCGCTCCATGGTTGGAAAAAGCGTGCTGGGCATGACAGGTGTAATCTTCTAAAGTGCATATAAAAAATAAACTTTATCCAGGGTTTGTCGTGTTTCTTGGAGGAACTGTCACGTCGTGTCGGTAGGGCGCGGGAATCGAAGACGGTGTGCGCGATGGTGTGTTGTTCAACTATATTCGTTTTAACCAACGGTAAAATTTGTAGCTAGCTAGCTGACGTCAGTCAAGGCAATCTGCTTCACATCACAGTACACACACACGGACATACATGTATGTACATGTACATGTACACACTGTACACAAGTACACACATGCACGCACTAGAGCGCGAGCTGAGGGTCACGCCTATGCTAATTAGGACATTACGACGATACGATTGGTCCTTAGGTTGGATGGGGCGGAGCAAAAGATAGCTGGATACAATTTTGGCGCGCTTTGCATGTGCATGATTTCCACAACAATGAAGACAACGAAACTCGTGTACAAAAAAGCGAATCGGCGGGTCGTCCGGTCAGCACCGCGTGGCGAAAAATAAAAGATAAAAAGAAAAATCGCGCACAAAGAGGGAAGAAAAGAAACACGAGGCGCCGCAGCTGCTGTTACGGTGACAGCTCTACATAAAAATCACCCTCGTGAAACCCAATTAAATTATGTTTTTTCAACATTTTGCAGTATTAAACGGGTCCGGGAATGTATAGGTATATTATAAGCAGTGCTATAACTGTATATTTTTAAACAAATTTCACAATATTATATATGTATTTTTAAATAAAAATGTATTTCAAATATCTTTATTAAAGGATGCAAATAGAGCCTATTGTATGAATTTGACCCAAAAAACAAAACAAAGATCCGATGTGAACTTGAAGACAAATATTTATATAATTATTATAGGGGGGCCTATACAGATATTTAGGTTTATCAAAATACATAGTTCATATATACAATGTCGCGTGTTGGTCTACACATGTGCTTTTCAGCACCACAGACTCATATGTCAATATGATGCACGATGGCACTTCAAAATGTCTGACAGGGTCTCCATATACTGCTATGCTGCTGAATATCCTCGGAGCCTGAAAGGAGATAGAACAACGCAACGCCAAGGCCTGCTCAGCCGAAGGCCACAGGCGGGAACCGTATACATTACGTGACATAGCAGAGCCTTGCCTAGCTGCGACCGCGAACTGACCTTGTAGATTTGTTTTAATTATAGCGTAAAGAATAAGCATGCAAAGAGGAAGTTTTGGCGCGAATTCAGTGTGCTTGCGATGTGATGACAGACAGCCGTGTTTTCAGTAATGACCAGACTTGATGCATGTGCGGACAAAAGCTTTACAAAAAAAAGCCCGCCCGCGTTCCTGTATGTATGTAGTAGCAATCCTATAGGGCTTTATATATATATTTGTTACAATATAGGCATCCTGATTATCTTTGTGGAGATCAAAGTACTAAAGTTATAAAAAAAAAACCGCATCCTTGACCTATAATAAACCAACAGATATTTGCCTGCAATGAAATACATGTCCCATGATTACACAGGAAGCCACCAATAATAAAAAAAAAACCGATATAGAGTTCGGGAACCGGGGTGACATTCGCCCCCCCCCCCCTTTGTTTGTATCGCCGTGCATGTAAATTCACCATGACAGTGACCTCTCAATCCTTTTACCCATGTGAAACCCCTCCCCGCCCCAGATCAGTGCCTGTGTTGAGAGATGCCTTGGCCTTACATGATTTATAGTATTAATATAAAACAATACTAATGTTATTTTTCCAATAAGCCCTACCTAGATCAATAATTATTAAGCTGGTGAAATATAGGCTTATTGCTGGTGGTGATGAGACCAAGATAATACCACGATGACAATATTATAGACCTATTTACGTTCGAATGGCAAAATGTGCATCAAAATATTGTTTTTGAAGTTTTTTGTCCTCCATGGTGTCGCCGGCTGTTTTTTCCATCATGCAGTCACTGTTAATTGTTACGATTCTGACTGATCTTTTCAAAGCTGTAAAAGAATAATTCAAATTAGGTTAATGACTTAACCAATCTTAGTTGTTCACACACGTGGACATCCCAGAGGCCAGGTCGATAACAGGCTTGTCTGGTCAATAAATTGATGTGTAATAATTCACTAGATAGAAAGCCTTGCTGAAATAACACCTTCAGTATTAGTCGCGTGCGTGGTTGTGATCCGACAGATATCTGCAACCATCTTTGTCAGATTCCCTGTATACCCAATGATAATGATAACTCTCATTAGAAAAAGTGGGACCAGACTATTTTTCCTTCCAGCCTCGGTTTGGTTACATTGATTTGAATGGAAGAAAATCAAGATGGCTGCACCATGATAAAGGTCTATAGGCCTTATGGATATCATATAGGACCTACATGACCCAACAAAGCCACACTAGTCTGAACACTGTTGGTATAATCTTGAAAAACATTATAATGTGTAGGCCTACGTTTTACCAAAAGTGTAAATCTCTTTTAAAGCCCCGACGGGTCCACACGTGGCGAAACAATAATGAAGTTCTGCGAAAGACAGGAACTCCTTGGGGGAGGGGGAATGGGGTGACTTTTCGGTCAATTTATACCAACAATAAGAACGATTATATTGCTGACTAAAAATAACAACTTTACCAACATACCCATTTGGGACCCTTGTCAGGGTCTCGAAGAAGGGTAGTAAATCGGCAAAAAGAGGGCTCACTACAAAAATAGGGAGCACACAAAAAAATATAACAGAAATTTACATGCATGGCGGATAAAAGCGAGAACGTGCCTCCCCCAAAAAAAATCCATCAACGCCCCCTCCATGTACGCAACTGCTGCCCCTGATGTCCTTGCTCCTGGTGTCTATATTCCCTCAACTAAAGGTAACACTGAAATGGGTTTAAATTCGCGTAAATCCTATATCCCCGGCATCTCCAACATACACGGTGGTGCCCTTATGGTTTTGTTGTCTTCTGGAGTATAGAAATGGACCAGGACGAATTATTAGGGGATACTTAAAGTCACGTAACCATCTCTATAAGAGAGTACCCTCACCTACTATTACTAACGTGTTCTACAAAAGTTCATTGAAGCAACTGTCTTTAGTCCCCGCTGCACTGCGACCCTCTCTCTCTCTGTTTATGTCTGATATTAAACTTGACAACCAAGACATTTGAAGTCGTCATCCTCGCTGCATGGCGATCAATTGTGCGGCAGATGGTCAACTCTCACCCGCGTTAACTCCCCCCCCCCCCCCCCATCTCATCGGCTCCTCTATCCAGCGCGTTTGACTGGATTGCCGGCCGAGTGCTCAACTGTCAGCTTGGGTGCTGCGTCTGAGTCGTTCGCCTCTAAAGAATACGTAACAATAACCATATCGTATAATATATAATTAACGATTTGTTTTAAAACGATTGTTTTAATCGCAAGCATGCATGGGTCATACATTACTTTACTATAAAGTATATAAAAGATTAAAATATTTAATTTACCCCCCCCCAATTAATTTTGTATGCTTGTATGTTTCTTTCTTTTAATTAATATGATGGTTAATTTGCTATCATTATTAATTATTCATAGGTTCATGTAATTATTTTGTTTTAATTAAACTTTTTTCTGCACGTATTATAACACCCCATGCAATACTAATTGGAAATGCATTGTAGAATCGGAGAGCAGAAAATGAGTGGGGTGGGTGGGGGGGGGGGGGGCAAGTGTGCATTTTAATGGTGTTTCTTTGTGAGGCCCCTTTTTTGCAGTGTTCCCGCTCTTTCCACGTGTACCCCGCCCCCGCCCCCTTTTTCGAGACTATGAATCCACTCCTGTTATGCGGTCCGGCGATGATGAAGTCAATGGTTGAATTCATGACTCAAGATGATGTCACCTGCTGACTGATGTAAAAACCAGATGATTGCTCACAACCGTGGTTTCATGAAATGTACTATATATCCTTGTTGCAAGTCAGATCAAAGAAAAAGGTTTTCTAATTCTCTATAGATGAATGCTTGAGTAGACACTAGTCATCTTCCAATGGATTAACTGAATTAGTTGTAATGATATATTGAATAATACACCAAGTCAACCTTGGTTGTATACCACAGAACCACAAATATTTGATGAGACATGGTGTTTTGTGATGTGTATAGGACTGTCATCGTTACCGGTAAGTCGCCTGTGGAAATATTCGATCAGGCATGCAGGCACCCCCTCCTTTCGGTATTTTTTTTAAACATGTATCTCATTTGGAAGTTTTTTCCCCTTTCTGAAGGTTAAACAAAAAATAGTATTACTGGAGAAAAAACATTACTATTATTAACAATCATGATAACAAGATCTGACTGGAATAAAATACAAACCCCAGCGATAAAAAAAAACTTCCCCCAACAAAAATAGCAAATGTTTAAAATACATGTACATTAGACATCAACAATAACAAACTATACACCAATACAATTATAAATGTACACTTCATTTTGAGAAAAAAAATGAAGTGAATTATGAAATAATTTTGGCTATGAAATGCATTTTGCCTTTTTACCTGCTAGGTTCGAAACGTAAGGCCAATAACCATTATTTTGAATTATGAAATAAACAGGAATTAAACCAAATGTACTGATTAGAAGTATGATGATTGTACATGCGAACGTCCACACCTACATTATGGTTCAGCCATGCAGGGAGGACGGTTGAACTACAGACACCAGTTAAAAATACCTTGAGATTATTCGTTCTAAACCTACCGATATGGAGACTGATGTCTTTCTAATTACGTAATTGAGTACAATGAAGTCGACGGCTTGTGCTTAGCATTGCTAAGATTGCAGGATAAAATGGAGGCCCTGCTCTTTACGTATTCATTGCCGAACTGAGACTGATAATTAGTTATCAAAATACTTAAGGAAAAGTTCTTTTAAACCAGAGCCCTCTGATCCCCATCCAAGGAATTTGCGTTGGAGCTTGAAACTACCTGCACAGAGAGATTATAGTCATTTAAGAATGGTCAGGGAGGTAGGTATTATCACTGACTTATTGTGAACTTGAGGGAAAACTTTCTGGGAACTGTAAACTGTGGGGCGGTTTAATGGCCAGGGAATCCGCTGGAGAACAATGGTCTACAGACAATGATTCGTGAACAACACCAATTATGTTGTTTTTCTCTGACGTATAAAAACCACATGTATAGCTTTAATTAGACCATTGAATAATGCTTGCTACAAATGGCAAGGGAACTGTGGAGCCTCAGAAGTTGGCAAGTAATTATGCAATGTGGCATTGCAACGGTATTCCAAATATGCAGTCAGCCAGTCTCGACCCATAACTTTAGTGAACTACTATAGCACTAGTAGGTAATTAATGAGAGGTAGTTTGAGGTGCATTCTGTACAAATTATCAACTATTTAGGCAATATTTTGTATGAAGAACCGTCAAAAAGCATACATAGGTCGACCTTTGCATTAAGATATACAATGGAAAAGCAATCTGTGAAAGTTCCAGCTCATAAGGATGTGTCGTTAATGAGAAAATAGTGAAAATGTATTCAGATTTTGTATGTTTCCATTCTTATGTATGATAGAAGACTATTTAACTTTTAAAGACAGCTCCCCAGACCCAATAATTTCTTGGTTGATGGAAACCATCAAGAGTATACAAGTGTGTGCTTCTATTATAACACACAAATCCCCTATCCATGTATATTTCTGAACATTTGATATTTTTATAATATACAAAATGCCATTGCCCTCACAATGTAAACTTATAGAACTGTGTACTGTCAGTAATTCTTTCAATTACATTTCTTGATATTTCCCATGAAATATCCAATTTGCAAATTTGGTTTATAGCAAATTTGTCTTGTAGTACTTCAGCTATTTCTTTTTTTATTTGAGAACAAGATCGTGTCCGGTCTATATTAATGTGGCAGCGAACAGATGAGGTCTATGAATTTCATAAAATGGCTTTAAACTTGACTTAATTTTGCCTGTGTTCACCCTCTTCCATATCACTTAGCTATTAATTAAACGTGAGTGGTGGGGATCTCGAAAGAAGTGCATAGCTTTTCAAGAAATTGACTTTTATATGTTCTCGTCACCCCAACAGTATGACTACAAATTGTTGCATTAATATAAAGTGACAATTATCCCATTACAGACTGTCACTTTTTGGTGATGTTAAAAAGCAGGATTACAAGGAGGTTGAAAGCCAAAAAGAAAATTAAACAACTCCTGAAATATATAGGACAAATGTGGATACACTAACTGAACAGGTTTTGTAACAGTTTAAGGAATAATTTGTAAGACTGCTTGATAGCGCATTTCAACCCTGGTGAATATAGTGACATCTTTCCTGCCCTCCCCAACCACCCTCTGACCTCATTATTGCTACACTCCCACAGTGGTGAAGTGTGTCTCATCTGATGTCTTGAAGTAACAAACATATACCTTGACAATAGGGTCTATTTGACAAGGCACTGAAAACAGCTCATATGACCAGAGTAGAAGTGTATAATGGATAAACTCTTTCAGTGTGCACAGTCTGCAAATTGACCATCCCTGGCACTGGAGTTTTTTCAATTAAGAAAGGCACTTTTTGCTCCACAGAGCCTGTACAGCACTCATGTTGCAAAGCCTCCACTGAGGCATAGAGACAGAGTCAAGGAATGAAAAACCCTGATAATTATACGCTGGATTTGACAATTCGACTCTGGTTTACTGCAATTACAATAACTAAGGTGAAAAGTATATAATGAATTGGTGTGGACATCCATCACTACAGAACCATGCACCCTTTACTATGATAATATTACCATCAGCTTTATACTAATTTTTAAATTATAATTCGCCTATTTAGTTATTTGTTAATTGTTTAACCCATACATTTATTATCCTACCATGTAAGTAAACCTTCAAATAGATGGCACCATGAATACAAATGTTCACGTTTTAAATGCAATTCACCTTTGATGCATAATTATTATCTAAAGCATATACACTCACTGGCCAAAAGTATTGCAACATGAATTTGTACGAGACATTGCCTAGACGGATGGCCACAATTATCAGGTCACGTGGTTACCCGACAAAGTATTGAAGGACTTTGTTTCCGAGCAAGAACAGTAAAAAAAGAACATTGACTTCAAAACACAGGCACTTTCAAGAAGTCTTTTAAGTTGTGTAAATAAAATAAAATAAATTATTGTAACACAGTTCTCCAAACTGAACTTTGGTGTGAATTTCAATGTTGCAATACTTATGGCCAGTGAGTGTACTTAATGTGAAGCATATACAAGGTTATGAACTGCTTTCATTTTGCAGAAGAAAAAAAACATGAGTGATTTCAGCTCAAAAACTGTTTAAGTATTTTCAAAATGATCTCTTTAAATTGTGATCTGCTTCAGCTAAAAATTCCACCGGTTGTTTTTTGTTGTACATATCTTGCATTTTATCAAATGCATTGTACTCTGGTTTTATAACCTCATATATTTGTTATGACAAGTTCAAAATAAATTATATCACAAAAGTACTGCATTGTAAAGTACAATTAGGCCTACATGAAATTGCTGGTAGGCCTATACATGTATATGTATCTACTGTGCTTAAAGGGTACGACATTGGTAATATTGTAATAAAAAAAAACAGTTTCTACCAGTTTCATGCTATACTCTCATTGGCAGATCCAGAACATTTTTTAGGGGGGCTGAGAATCAAAAACAATTATTTTTCAGTACTACAAAAATTACAATAAAATAATCAAAGGGTGAGAAAAACAAAGCACACTGTGGGAATTGGAGTGCGTTCTCCCCTCCCCTCCCCCTCTCTCTCTCTCTCTTTTTCTCTTTAAAAATTTTTTTTTTTTTTTTTTAAACGATTTTAGGGGGGGCTACAGCCCCCTTAGCCCCCCCCCCCTGGATCCGCCAATGACTCTCTTTGAGAGTTGTAACAACCAGTCAGTCTTTTCTGAACTATTTACTACTCAACTGAGAATTCCACATGGTGTCACCACAAACAGTCTTTACCTTATTCTCTTTGAATTAAGAATTAGGATATGCATTGAACAAAGCAACTTGTGAAAGTTGAAGCTTATTGCTTTTTGTCGTTAACAAAAACAAAACAGTGAAAATTTATTGTATTCATTCTAAAAGAACACAATTTACAAAATGAATACATGTACCATTCCCTAAATTTGAACTTGAAAATATTTCACTTTTCTTACAAGTGACAGCGCTAGACACAATTATTTCTAGGGAATATCAGCAAGTACATTTCAACATTTTTTTTGACTGACCTTTAATCTAAAGCTCTGTCAATTTGCTGTGTATAAATTTAATGATACAACAATTCCCAGAAGACATATAATCACACTGCATGTTCATCCTTGTTAATACCTGTTTAGCTAACAACTGTAAAAGCCTTGCTAATTGCTCATGTCTCTGTTGGCTGACAAAGCCAACAGGGAACAATTAGTACATCAGCACCGCTTACCAGATAAGGTATCTACGCACCATCATGTGTGAAAAGGGTTAGAAATAATTTGCTGACAATTACATGCATTTGAAGGCTGGACTCCTCATCCTTATCATTGGCATTGCAAATAGAACTTTGACTGCATTCTTTCTTTTTTAATGAAAAGATGGCTTGAATTTGACTAAATATTGAATCAAGAACTATATGTGACAGCATAATGAAAGTTGGGTTGGAAATTAAACAATAATCAAATGGTCAAATTGTAATGGGAAACTTACTACAGGCAAAGCTGATGATGGTATCAATCTTCCATGGAAATAATTCTGTCCCTGGAATGCTCTAGTTTTTTTCCAGAAAAGTTAAATTACTGCCAATAAGTTTATCAGAAATGGAACTCTTTCCTACATTGCGCATTAGAAAGAATATGAGAAATCTGAATGCATTTTCGCTATTTTCTCATTAACATCACAGCGTAATAAGCCGAAACTTTCATAGGTTAGTAGCTTAATGTAAATCTTGATTCAAAGCATACTCACAAAAGCATTTATGCCAATATTACTAATGTTGTAACTTCTCTTCAAAAGTGTCTGTGAATGCATCCATACTTTATAAGAATAAGAGATTATGTATGAAAAACAACTTTGTCCTATGAAAGTTTCAGTTTATTTTATTGTGCCATTAACAAGAAAATAGTGAATATGACATAAAACACAATAAAGGGGGCCACTTTGCATCCGTCACGTTAGCAGTTTTTCTAATGGTTGTTATTTATTTTTAAATACCTGAAACCGACCAAAAAGTGTTTCAACATGTGAATGAACATGCAGGCTTATACTAGAACTAATTTCAGTTGATTTATTTTATTTATTATTTTTTTAATTTATTTTTTCACCCTCAAATTTCCATAAAAATTGGACGGAAAAAGTTAGCTCACTTTTCCGTCCATTTGTTGATGGAAATTTTAGGGTAATTAAAAAAATAATAGTAATAATCAACTCAAATTATCTTTAGGATAAGCATGCATGTCTATTCAAATGTTGAAAGTCTTTTTGGGTGGTTTCAGATATTTAAAAAAAATTACAACCATTAGAAAAACTGCTAACGTGACGGTAGGAAAGTGGCCCCCTTTATTGTGTTTTATGTCATATGGATTTACATTGTTTGTGTTCATTCCAATGCGGGTGACAGAAATTCATATTTTGAAAATTATTACACTAGTTTTACTAAGACAATTGCACCTGAGACAAATATTTCAAGGGATGTTAGATACCAACTTCTCACAAAGTTAGTTTTATGTAAAACTGTAATTTTTTTTTTTTCAAGATTACCAATAATATATAGTGGCATCAGGTGATCTCACATTGTTTCCACTGAACTGTTGACTGATAAATGAGTTGGAAACACTTCTGAAATTTGAAAAAGTACATCACAGATTAAAAGCTGATATCACTAATTTGATGAACACGTCAACCTGTAGACCCTCCATGTCCCCCTGATGTTGTGAAGTATAGGCACTCTGTCAATCACTTGCTGAACTTGAAATTCAGTGTGAAACCTTATCACCCTGTGCTCTTTTGATTCCCAGTTTGACAGTGACACATTGAGGGCTATGGGGTAGGTCATTCTGAAAACTCACAGCATGTGCCTTGGCTAGGGTTGCCCTTAGCCCAATGGGGGTCGAGATTACTAATTGAAGAAGGCATTCAGGGTCTCAAATCAAGTGCCTCCAAGTTCAGTGAAGGGTCACTTACATACTCATAGGGACCACCACTTGTATGTTGTTTGTTATGGTAACTTGTAGGAATCAAATGATAGGTGTACTTATGTACCACTGAGTATTGGCAGTTACCATGGCTTTAAAATGTAAACATCAAAATCTTGGACCCACCCCTGGTCAATTCTTCGTTGACATCCACATATTAAATGGGAATGTACAACATTGGTCATGTCGATAAAACTGCTACACTTTATTTGAATCCAGATTTGCATTGAACAAACAACCTGTGAAAGTTTCTGAGAACCAATACAGAGTATTAAATCATGGCAATAGTGTGAAAAGGTGTTCGTAATTTTGACAGACAATTTTGACAGGATTGGAACAAAAATGTGCCATCTGGGATCTTTTTTTTTTGAAAATGAGTGTATTTGTTTGTGTTTCCTCGGAAATAAGAACACAATGGAATCATTTTTCAGGATGATCGGTACATTTACCAACCTCAAATCAAATGATTTCACATGATAATTTTGTAATTTCGTAATCAGAAATCAAGTAAATATAAATGTTGTATCGTCCCTTTAAAGGGATAGTATCATCCCGATCAGAGTACACTTTCAATAGGGCATGGAATCGATGTCCTAGTTTAAGATGAACACAGTGACTGAAAACTGCTGGCTCATTTATGCAGCAGCAACGGTAATATGACCTTATCATGTAGGGAATTATTTTCAGTCACTGACTGAGTTTCATCTAAAACAAGCACTCTGATTTTGTGACAATACTGCTCCTTTAAGCCTTTATAAATGCCTTATTGGTAAAAGAAACCAATCTGTGAACATTTCAGATCAATCAGTCCTCATTTTGGAAATATTAATTTTCAAATTTAGATTGTTTCAACATTAGTCAATAAAAGGAGGTGTTCTTTCCTAGTACAGTCATATGGTCGATGTCACCTACACATGCGTGGGGAGGTGTGTGGGGGATTTGTGGGTTTTTGTCTTGGTTGGGCTCCATTGTTTTATACCTAACAATAATAATAATACTATCCTGTTTGGGAGATAGTTATCCTAATTGGAACCCTATTCTCCCAATGAGGATACTGATAAGCCCCAATCAGGAAACCCTTGGGTGACAGCCACACCTTCTACCATACTTGGACTGTACAAGGAAGATGGGAATAAACACAGTCCTATGAAAAACAATTGAGAAAAAGGTCAATGGTCTTATCACAAGAGGTCAGGCCCAAGCAAACTGGGGCAGTGGATTACCAAAACTTTATTACCTTCAAGTCCACCGAGACTGCTGAATTATTGTATATCCTAATTGGGTTTAATCCAAAACCACCTCTGGGGATAAATTCCTGGGTCATGGCTGAACTTGGCCCGTGAAAAAAGGTCTTGGAGTTTTGCAATGAAGGAATGAAATAGAGATAGGTTGAGTGTGGTTTGGTTTGGTCATAGTCTTGTTTGTCATGTCAGAGCTGGAGTGTTCATCATTGTTGTGGGACAGGCCCTTGGGATTTATACAGAAAGAGAAGGATTTTGCTCTTTTGGGTCAGATTCTGTGGGATAAATAGGTGTCCATTTGACAAGAAATGTAACCTGTGTTGACATGGTTTATGCTTGGAGTGTTGCAACAAAGCTTAAAATCTTAGCAGGCTATTGATAATCTTTGCTGTGCTTACATCCGCTCTCTTCTATTAAGCCTTCAGCAACAGAGAACTCTTGACAATTTATAACTCTCAATCTTTCAATAAAATATATAAGCCAGTGCATTTCAATTCATAGGCGTACACAGTTCTAATCATCCAACCACTGACCGGTCTCACGTCCTCCAAGGAGACTGGAACTATATTCCCTTCGATTAACAACTCTAAAGGTTCGTGTGTCAAGACTCCATGAATATGTGCACACAATCCTTTAAGCAATAGAATTTTCAAGTGGTCATTTGCATAATTCATTGTCAGTTTCACTTAAAAAAAAGAGTAACCCAGTATCGTATTGTAGTAGGTGCTGTATAACACTCAATTCATAGTTCAACAAATTGTTACTATAAATAGAAAAGCTCTTATCAATAATTCAATGTATGTCAGATATATATATATATATATATATATATATATATATATATATATATATATATATATATATATATATATATATAGATCCAGCCAACTTTTTCATATATATATATTTTTTTTTAAGGTGAAAAACCTTTAATCATTTGTACAGTAATTAATATTCTTCACTGTTGTCACATTGCAATGGTCGGATGAGGTACATCCGAAAATGTATTAAACAAAAAAATGATAATGTAGGCCTATACAGTTAGTAAGCCAATACTCCCACCCCTAAAATCAAAATGAAGTGGTCCGATATAACTCTGATTATCAGTGTATATACACCCGATGGCAATTTTGCTTGGATTCTTTTATGATTTCGTTTTAATATAACACTTCTAAAATTATCAGTTGGCCCTGCCTTAGAGCGCAGAATCACAAGCACACTGATTCTCTCCAGTTGTTTTGTAGTCTGTACTGGAAGGCTGCTTGTCCACAGATAAATGTGGCAAGTGGTAACCAGAGATTTGAAGATCCACAAGTGAATAGCCTATGCCGAGTATAATTCACCTGTATTGCATATAAACACTCTCACTTGGTGTTAAATTAAAAGGCCAAGCGTTTCTGTCCAGACAGAGAAACATCTTCATCTGAATCCGACACAGGTGAATAAAAACCATCCAGACAGAATGACATTTTTGCCTGAATCCGACACAGTGAATGCTATTCTGAGAACAGGTTCTCTGTGTAAAGAAAAAAAAAAGGCACCATGCATTTATCCTGCATCATCATGGCCACTGTTCCCCCTCCTGCCTCTCACGGCCACTGTTCCCCCTCCTGCCTCTCATGGCCACTGTTCCCCCTCCTGCCTCTCACAGCCACTGTTCCCCCTCCTGCCTCTTGCAGAGATAATACAAAGAGCGTTGTATCTGAAAGAGGTTTCCCCTGTGGTTTTCACTGAAGATCCTCCTGCATTCTTCATTCAGCATTCACCTTGATGAAAGCGTATGACCAATGACCTCATGCATTACAAATCGGTTCATTGTAGCTGAAAGGCCATCATGGCCAGATTTATCTTTCGAATTCACCTGGGCTTCCTCCCATCTTGAAAAAATGGTTTTGATTACAGATTTATTTGAATATGTGATGTGGATATATTATATATCAGTTGCTAACTAGAAGGGAAGTGCCATCCAATAGATCTGTTTGCAGTTTCACATTTCACTGTGCCATTTTTAGAATATGAAGCATTGACAGCTAGCAAAGGATGGACACAGAAAAAGCATGCTGTGTTGAAAGAACAGAGGCTGTTCTCTTGTTAGAACGACTGAAGAATTCACAGGAATCTCATCAATTTCAGGAAATCGGCCACCCCTTGTAAGGAGATTGGGACTGAAGAGAAAACGGTGAATAATGCCACTTTTGGTGAAGGAAAATCCCCTTGAGTAATTTTTTTTCCCTACTTAAAGGGAAGATAATGTTGGCCAAACAGCTTCTACAAGTATGATTACTTTCACTGAATCAAGATAAATGTTAAACAACCAAGCTGTGAACATTTTAGCTGATCACGTTGTGAACATTTTGTAATAGCATATATCCATTCTAATGTGTAATTAAGTAAAAGTACCCTTTCCTAAACTCAAACTGTTGTTTAACTCTTCTTAGAATAAAAGTACCTCGGGCAAAATTATTTATAGGGGCTATTGATACCATCATCAGCATAATAAGTTATGTTTTCAAGCACCTTGCAAAAGGTCGATGAAGATAAACATTTTTATTATTTGTTAATTAGCCTCCGAAGTACACACTTCATTCATATGGTTAAAGGGTCATGTGTACACCATGATCAACAGGACATGGAATCAGAGTGTAACTCAGTGACTGAAAATAATTTCCCACAAAATAAGGTCATATTGCCGTTGCTGCTGCATAAATGAGCCAGTAATTTGCAGTCACTGTGTTCATCTT
The DNA here is from genome assembly GCA_029582265.1 of Zoroaster sp. YZ-2022. Classification (NCBI taxonomy): domain Eukaryota; kingdom Metazoa; phylum Echinodermata; class Asteroidea; order Forcipulatida; family Zoroasteridae; genus Zoroaster; species Zoroaster sp. YZ-2022. Next base: position 13,767,948 of record CM055834.1, on the reverse strand, counting down.
AAACTAGGACATTGATTCCATGCCCTGTTGAAAGTCTGCTCTGATTATGACGATACTGCCCCTTTAAGTTGAAGGTACAACATTGGTTATGTTGACAAAAATATTGATAGGAGAATGCATATTTTCTTTCAATCAAGATACACATTGAACAAACAAACTTTCTAAGTTTCAGCTCAATAGGGAGTTCAATTAATGAGAAAAGTGTGAGAAAGCATTTATAAATAGTACAAAAACCATTTGGATCTAGAAGTTGCAAATGTGCATATTTTGTTGGTGTTTACTTTTAAATAATTTAAAATAATTATTCGGTATGATTGGTCCTTTACCAACTTCACATCACTATTTTATCAAGCTTTGGGATAATAATAATAGTAATTCCAATGTTGTACTTTCTCTTTAGCCCTAACCTTCCCAAATCCTCCAAAATCATCTTTGCTAAAGTGAAGGATTTTGGAGGATTGAAGTTATTAGGCATACTTCCCTTTCCATGGTACATGTACATCCAGGTTTGTTGTAGAGATTGCAAGGTCAGTGCTTGGGTCAGTGGACACTGTTTATTTCTCCATGCATGCAGGGAGGGTCCCTGGCCATGTACATGTATCACAGATTAGAAACACATGTGTGCACACATGTCATGTGCTTGCTTTACTACTGAAGGATTTTGGAGGATTCAGGTTATGTGTAAGCAAATGGGCCTAGGGAGTTTGGAAGGATTCAGGTTATGTGCAAGCAAATGGGCCTAGAGTTAGGGTTAATAAACCAACAAAGAACACCAAAAAATTCATACTGTTATAAACACCTCATGCTTTGAAGAAATTCAAAGTCCTTTCCATTGAAAAGATTACAATGGAATTGAATATTTCACAGAAATAAAACAGTTTTCTGGGTTAGGTAAACACCATGTAATAACTGTTGTGTCACAGTAATCAAATCTCTCTTTGTATTCCAGTCTTTGTAAGAGTGGAACAATGAATTCTTATGTTGCGGTGAATGTAACATCTGTTGGAACAGTAAATGCGTAAACATCGCTTGTGACAAATGAAAGGAAAAATCAATGGATAAAATGACTGTCAGTAAACCGAATAATCTGAAGCACGGATGAGAATCATGATCGGCAATTGGATCAACTTTGTCATTTTGGATACATTTTTAATAGATGAGCTATTGTTCTTTTTGTATTGTCGGCAGGCAGTTTGTACAATATAAAATGCCAAGGCCTTTGTATAACGTATTCACAGAATGTTCCAGCCACTATACAGTAATTGTGACAAACCTGAATGATCACAGCTTTGAAATATTTCTGTTTCACTTGTTATTGTTGTTGCAAAACTTATTGACTTAATATTCAAAATTAATTTATGTTATCTGAAGACAGAGATTTTGATGTTGGAATGAATATAAACAGTAATAATAATAATAATACAGAAGATTTATAATGTGCACATATCCACCAAGAAGTGCTCAAGGCGCTTTACAGTAAACAAGAAACAATAGCATAACAATACAATAGCAAATGCAATATAATACTAAACAAAAGATTTTAAAAAAATACATAAATGAATGTTAATAGTCCTTATAGGCAATACACATAAGATGAGTTTTAATTTTTTCTTGAAGGAGTAAACAGTTTGACATTCACGATGTACAGAGGCAAATCAGTCTGATTGATTTTTTACTATTTTTCTTGGTAAACGACACAATGAAAAAAGATAAGCTTTCACAGGTTGGTTTTCATAGTCATATCAAATAATTCTTATAAAATACAGATGCATATACACTTTAGGCCCCCCAAAAAAGGTCTCTGGTTTATGGTCATGGGTCGGCTTCAAAATCGGTGCAGTGAAGCGTTTTTTTTGCTGTCTTTTTTTTCGGCCATCTTTTTTTTTTTTTGCCAACATGATACATTGTATACGCGGGACCAAATATCCCATATTCAACCACAAAGTTTGGTGGCTAAGAGATGCCTCACAAATCGGGCAAACATTCATACTCCTGTGAACAAGTCGTTTAAAGCACAGTACTGCAGAATTGCAATCGATCCAGCAATTTTGGCTGCAATTGGACATGAATTCATAGCAAAGCAAAAAAAAAATGCAGACGTGTGGGTCTGAAGCGTTGTGCGTGGAGACCAGAAACCGGAGACTTTATTTGTTTGGCCTTACAGACATTTTATCAAAAGTGTATACTGTATTTAACTACAACATTGGTAATTGCCAGATTATCATATAATTAGCTCAAATCTTTAGAAATTATTTTTATCTGATGCTTCAGAGTAGCTGTGTGCTTAAGAAAAATACCGGTAGTTTCGGATTAGTTTAGAGTTGTTAGTTTTCTTTAGTTTTGGTGATTTCACTGTGATTTTGATTTCAATTCAAAAGCAAATTTGAACAAATCAATGAAATATACATATATAACATGAATTAACACAATAATAATGCTCTAGATCCATCTACTCCAAAATTTGTTCCAACTAAAAGGAACAAAAACCAGACATTATATAAACATACAGACATATAAACAGAAATGTAGTTGCAAAGGGTGTGCCACAAAAATGACACATTTTCACACTTTTAAACAAAAATGTGAGACCAAACAAAACAACTGGCTCTGGTCAGGCACACCTTGAACACCTAACACAGCAGCGTAGAAAACAAGGCTTGTTTGTGTTGGGATAGTGTATGCGGGAGGCTGCAGCCAGACAATGGGTGACCCCCTGACGCAGGTCAATGTTTTAAAAGCTCATGAAGAATAACAATAACAAGACCAGGGTCACACAAAGGCAGGTGGTGGTGTAAGGATTATATGCAGGTGTAGGGATGCCAAACAAAAGGCAGGTGGGTGGAACAAAGAGAACAGGCTCAATGCTGAGTTTAAAGGGATTTTTAAAAATAAAAAAATTTGGGGGGGGGGGAGGGGGTTTATTTAGTTGTGGTATTGTTTCACCTTCCTGGAAGGTACAGAGGGTACAGACATAGTAAACAGCCAGTGTATGTGATTGGTCAGAGGAAATCCATGCTTCAAGGTACCACATGGTTCACCTAGGATTGGTCGAGACACTGGCCAGCCTGTAGCGCTGGAAAACATGAATTTGGTGCAACTCGATGTTGAACCTCACAATGGGAGAATGCTGTTATCTAAATTGATTGAATTTGCGCATAATGCCATATTAAAAAGCCCCGGAAACACACAAAAAAAGCCTACAAAAATTGACTTGTTGTGTCCTCTGGTCTGGAAATTCTATTTCCAAAAAAGTACTCATCATACCAGTCTAGGATGCTGTTTGTTATTCTGCCGATATCAATGTTAATATTGTCGTACCAATTTCAAAGATTTCTCATACGTGAAAGTCATTTAATAATTGAAGCTTTGGATGGTGGAAGTAATTAGATAGAATCAGGTCTACAGCAAATCTTTTGAGTTTCCGAACCAGATGGTTTGTCCCCATTTGACCAGAACGCTGAAGTTCTCAAAATGAATGACATTTGCTTGAAATGTTCACAGATGGTGTAAGAAACGTGGACATATACGCTTGGATTCCCCCTTACATTGTGGACTCTTTTTGGCAAAATCAAAAGTACAGTGAACTCTCTGCAAAGTGACATCAAAACAAATAAGGAAAGGTTTATTAATATAGGCTAGACTGGTTTATTCCTCATGGTAATCCTTACCAAGGACATACAATCGAAATCTAACATGAAGTACACAGGACCCAAGGATATATTACATCTTAACATGATACTAAGTATTATAACACATTACTGACATCATGTATTGTACTTTTATGTTCTTCAAGTTGTACCTATTTTCCATAGTGAAACCACAAATTCTTTACTTTATATATTTACTACATGTAGGTACATGTACTTTTATGGTCCAAAATTTCAACATGATTTTGTACCTTGTACATGTATTTTCCTTTGTGAAATTACAATTTCTTCATATACTTACTATTGGTTCTGATATGGTCCAAAATTTCAAACAAATTTTGTACCTATTTTTCTTAGCAAAACCACAAATATTTCTCTTTATATTGACTACATGTGTTCTATGTATGTGAACTGTACTTTTTTTGTTGTTCTAAATTTCAACATGCTAAGTTTGTGTATCATATTTTACTTGGAGAAACAACAGATTCTTCACTTTATATGAGAAGGTCAGTTGGCCTATGTAACCATATTCATTACATACCAATAATAGAATGGCTTGAGGCTTTTGACAGGTCACCAAAGATGACCAACCAATTACGCTCCAGGGTCAAACTTTTCCTCTTCGTCCCAAACCAAACCTTGTTCAAAATCCACTTTAAAAATTGCATTTTGGAAAGGAACTGCATCACAAATAAAATTAAAAAAACATATTTGATACTGTGTGGAAATAGGAGAACATAATTATACACAGACATGAAGACCCTTGAATGATACGTTAATAATTCTGGTTGATTAATTTTCCTGAATGAACTCTAAAGGCCAAAAAAAGACTCCTGTTTCTGGTCTTTGCTATGAAATGATGTCCAACTGCAGCCAAAATTGCTGGATCAATTGAAATTGTGCCGCGCTGTGATGTAAATACCTTTTCACATAGTGCTATGAATGTTTGCCTGATTTATGCGACCTCTCTTAGACACCATACTTTGTGCATGGGAAATTTGATATGGTTCCAATAAATGCAAATACATGTATCACATATTTCACTGGTTGGCAAAAAAAAACATCAATGCACCGAATTTGGTGAACAGAATCCAGAGACTTTTTGGGGGGGGGGGCCTAAGCAAAGCACTTTATACAATATTCTTCCTGGTGATTTATCACAGTTATCATCAATCATAGATAATAAACAAACTGAATGTTTTCTAATATTTTTTTGCCTTTGGAGGAGACTAAACAGGGATTTATTTTGCTATGTATATTGTTTATATAAACAAACTTAAATGAACCCGATAACTTTGACCCAATTTTCAAAAGTGACCTCCCTAATTGATCGTGAAAGTTAACAATTCTTTTTCCATCAAAATCTAGAGAAAATGCTCTATATGGTGACATGAAAACTGGTCCCTCAAACTGGTCCCTGGGGTCAGTTTTTGACCTTTTCATGGCTGTTACGCATTATGGTAAATGCCGAGAAGTTTTGGATTTTGCCAGAGCAGGTCACAAATTATTTTGGAATTTGAATAAATATAATAAAGTAAACAAGGAATAAAAAAAATATAGGGTTAGCTACCTAAACATTGAATTCGATTCTACAACTTTGCATTGTAATCATAGTTTTCCAATAGCTTTAATGCGCAAACAGACGTCCATCAGTGTAGCCGCTGCCCCTTTAAGACAATACTACACAGCCCACAAGGTTGTCTATAAATAGCCCATTGATTGGCATGCAAATTAGGAGTGACTGACTGGCTGGCTGATGTATGTGTGTCTTATTATGCAAATGAGGTATGAATCACAGGTTGGCCAATGGAGTGCTTTGTATAGAGTCTGACTCACCCAGTGCCTGGGACATTACATATAACACTATTTCCCAATGGGCTTGCACAGACATACAACTATTCACTTATTATTAACCTATCTGTCAAAATTGTGAGCAAAAACAGCTTTTAAGAACTGATAAACAAAGTTTTGGATAAGCCTCATCTTAGTTTGTTCATAGAACATGGTTTGTTTTTCCTGATGTTTTTTGTGAATCTATCTAGAATAAACTTAAGATTATGCAGAAAACCCACCCTCGCTTTGAATAAAATCTCAAAGATAAAGGTCTGTTGGGTCTGCGATTAATTAAAAGATTCAAGGGCATTTGTAAACTGACATCCTCTGAAATGAAACCTCAACTGTGATGATTATAAAGTACAGTACACAGATTGGTAAGCACAGCTGCAAAGCATTTGAATCGGGGATTAAACTGGTGTCTAAAAAGATTACACAATTACATTAGTGTGCCTATGCAATAGGGATTACAGCAATTGGTAATGTTGGCTAAATAATGTTCTGTATTCATTTACATATGTATGTGGAATTTCAAGGATATCTTACATGCCAAGTTATTATGGTGTTATTTTATAGCTGATAATTAATAAACACTAAATCAGAAAGAGTCTTCTTTCCTTCATTGTTATTTCACTTTATTCAAAATGACAGAAAAAAAATGACAGCATTGATAAATACCATGTGCTTTACACCAAGAAATTGTTACATTAGGATTTTACAATTGTGTTATTTTTTTAATTACAATCCTCTACCTTAACTTTAACTTGAAAACATAATTAACATGACTTACCCCAAAAAATATTAATTGCCAATTTGTGGGTGTTTTTTATCGTTTTTGTGGCACCGTTTGGTTTCTTTGCTGATGAAAATTTGCATATTCATGAGCACAACGGTGATATCATGGCAGGATGGGGTATGACATCATGGTTGGTTTGTAAGTTGATTGAATTTCTGGTAGGCTTTTTAAAAGGGACATTATCATCACGATCAGATCAGACTTTCAACACGGCATGGTATCGGTGTCCTACATGTACATGTAGGACAAAATTTGTGGCTCATTTATGCAACAGCAACGGTAATATGACCTTATCATGTGGGGTATTATTTTCAGTCACTAAAACTAGCACTCCGATTCCATGCCCTGTTGATATCGTGACGGTATTGTCCCTTTAAATATCAATGTAAACCTCTGAACCTGTGTTTTCTTGTTAAGTGAGTACTTGGATCCCAGCCAGTCAACACTGCTTCAGTGATTTGTGTTTTGTTTCTATACACTGTATAATTCTGCTGTGACAACCAGTTCCTATTATTATCTCACATAAGAGTGCCATCATGTATCCAGGATATAACGCGTGAACAAGTCCAAAAATGTCAACAGTACACTAAATCTTTACTGTATGTCAAAAATAGACTTCCTGTTTTGATGTCCCGAAGAGTGGATATTTGTATGAAAAATATGTATGTGACATAAAACACAATAAAGGGGGCCACTTTGCATCCGTCACGTTAGCAGTTTTTCCAATGGTTGCTATTTATTTTTAAGTACCTGAAACCGACCAAAAAGTGTTTCAACATGTGAATGGACATGCAGGCTTATACTAGAACTAATTTGAGTTGATTTATTTTATTTTTTAATTTTTAAATTAAAAAAAAAAAAATTGGACGGAAAAAGTTACCTCACTTTTCCGTCCATTTGTTGATGGAAATTTTAGGGTAATTAAAAAAATAATAGTAATAATCAACTCAAATTATCTTTAGGATAAGCATGCATGTCTATTCAAATGTTGAAATTCTTTTTGGGTGGTTTCAGATATTTAAAAAAAAAATTACAACCATTAGAAAAACTGCTAACGTGATGGTAGGAAAGTGGCCCCCTTTATTGTGTTTTATGTCATCTATATAAATTATTCCATCGTGTATCCGACAGTCCCCTGTACCTTGATTTCTGTTTCCTGGCCAGTAAAATGCTGCCTTATGGTCAGTGTTCTGATCAGTGGAATGGCCCGATTGCAGCCCTGTTGTGACTGGTTACAACACTCGACCAGGTACATGTATAATGCTCTGAAAATAACAAGAAAAATCACATTGTAAATATTATGCCTATGCACTGACAGTAGTAATAAGTTGTTGTTTTTCTTCTGAAAACCGATTTGTTGTCTTATATAGCACAAATCTGTGAAAAAAGGTTGGTTTGGCTGAAAACAAACATGCACTGACAACAAAAACAATATTTTGGGTGAAATCTTGCAATGGCTTGTTGTCTTTATGTCACACAATTCTATGAGAAAGCACAGTGTAGAAATACTATAAAATAAATTCAGACAACTTTCACCAGAACTGTCCAAAAATGGATGTTACCACTTCATAATGTATAATTTAAAGGGGCAATATCGTCACTATCAACAGGGCATGGAATCGGAGTGCTTGTTTTAGATTAACTCAGTGACTGAAAATAATACCCACTTGATAAGGTCATATTAGCATTGCTGCTGCATAAACGAGCCAGTAATTTCCAGTCACTGTGTTCATCTTAAACTAGGACACCGATTCCATGCCCTGTTAAAACTCTTCTCTGATCGCGATGATACTGTCCCTTTAAAGTGCCAGTACAAAAATGCATACACCGACAACAATATTGGAGCGTCGTGGCCGAGCGGTCTAGCTTACCGGACTCAAGTTCTGGTGTTAGCAGCAGAATGTGGGTTCGAATCCCGGCCGTGACACTTGTGTCCTTGAGCAAGACACTTAACCATAATTGCTTCTCTCCACCCAGGGGTTAAATGGGTACCTGTGAGGGCAGAGTTGGTTGATTAGCCCTATATGCGCTGTAATGGCAGCAATTGAGCTGTATACTCCCCAGGGAGCTGAGATGGTTTCAGGAATGATTTATGAGCCTTATGAGCAGGGGTAATATAATGCACCTTGAGCACCACTCAGTTGGTGGATACGTGCGCTATATAAGTCCACACATTATTATTATTATTAATATTTTGTGTGAATTCTTGCAGTGGCTTGTTTTGTTTTATGTCACATGAGTCTATGAGCATCAGATTGAGGCAAATGTCTAGGCTGAGGCAAATGTCTAGGCTGGTGCATGAGTCTAGGCTGGTGCATGAGTCTAGGCTGGTGCATGTGGTGGTGCATGGACTAGGCTGGTGCATGAGGCACTTCATAGTTGCATGGGTTCAGGGAACTTGACAATGATGGCTGGACATTGTGAATAGGGGTACCAATGAGGAATGATAATGGTGAATCAGGGTTACTATATAGATTACTAGTTTCATGCATGTAAGGTGGTGGGATAATTTAGTGAAACAATAGTCAAATTCTGTAAAAGGTTTTTCCTTTTTTTCTTTATTTTGATTTGAAGGCCAGACACTTAGTCTGCAAATGGACGATTGCAGAGTTACAGGTATAGTACTAAAAGGGACAATATCATCATGATCAGAGCAGACTTTCAACATGGCATGGCATCAGTATCCTAGTTTAAGATAAACACAGTGACTGAAAATTACTGGCTCATTCATTTATTTTATTTTTTCAGTCACTGAGTTAACCCTCCTACACATTGAAGCCACTCCCAACTACTAAGTTCTGCTCTTTAGCAACCTTCAGTACATACATGTACAAGCCTGCTGTCCTTTCCAAGTAATCTTACAAAATCAACTGTGTGCCACCCAAGGCCACTGTAAATGTTTGAACATATTAGTATGGCCTGCAATGTATCGATGGGAGACCACTTTACCCTGCAATCTCAGTGGTGTGACAGTGCACAGAAGGGTAACCATAGGAGGCCACTGGCAACAGCTAATGGCTTGGAGTGCCCTGAATGGGTTGTTTCAAAAATTGCACTGATTGTAGGAAGGTTATTAATCTAAAACTAGCAGTCCGATTCCATGCCATGTTGATCCTGACGATATTTTCCCTTTATCTCACACTGGTACTCATGGGAAAAGTACCCTGGCAAAATCGCCTGGCTATCTGACTATAGGAAAGGTGCTTGTTCTGAGTCAACTGTTTTTGTTTAAATTCTCTTTAACCCTTGTGGCAAATAAACATTTTAAAATTAAATGCACTATTCCTATCTACTGGCATTTTATAGAGCACGTCATTATTAATATGCCATATAAGTATTTCCTGTTATATTCACTGGGTGCTGAAATCTAACCATCATACAGAGAGCTACAATCTGTACTGATTAAATTGTATAACCATGGTATAACAGGCAGTTCAATTACATGTAACAGCTAGAGGATGTAGACATGTTCTACCCATGCTGTGCTCTGCATTTGACTCAATGGATTTAGCATCATTACAACATGCACTGCATATCAAGTACACAGCATGAGTTTGCCTGCTCAACTAACACAGTGTCCTAATACTGGGTTGGCGCTCTGCGCTCAGACAAAGACCCTGTATGCCTGTATATTTCTACAGGCACTCATGCATCTATAATGCAAACAACTCCGGGGGATTCAGCGCTCTGCCTATATTTGGACAATTTCTGGCATTGGCTCAGGTTTCATGCAATCAGATGCCCTGTATGGGTCTCATTCAGTTACATTTGCAGCACACCCTAGACTTGCTTCAGATCGGCATTAAAGGGGGACTGCAATCAAGAAATGGACAATCTCTGTGTTAGATCTCTAGTTTGCCTCATGTGAGCATGGAGAGAGGGGCCATTAATCCATGCTCAGGCCATGGATCCTATTCTAATACACGGTTGTTTATTCGCTTGCTACTTCACGATAAATATCATCGGCTACATGTGCCAGCAGTGTAATAACTTAGTCCACGGCATTGTCTCCAGAAAAATGAGTCTGGGTCATTCTAGGTCTGGGTCATTGGATCCAGGATCTCGAAGGAAGAGGAAGGGAGCTCATAGCCAAAAAGTGGGGGGGGGGGGGGGGGAACACTGACACACAAAAATAGTACATTAAATTTATGTACATGACGAAAATAAGTGGGCACAACAACCCAACGCCCCCCCATCCCCCCCCCCCCCAAACTCCCCTCCCCTGGAACCGCAAATTCTCAAAAGTACTAAAATCATGATGCACTGCATTATGGGAAATCAGCTGGCGCATGCTAAAATGTTACGTTAATGTTATGTTACATGTTTAACGCGCACTGCACTGTATATGCACTGATATAATGCGTAAGCACTTTGCTCTGGCGCGTCTCGTTGCGCGTCACGTCTCAGCTCTGGAATGAGCTAGCTACCTATGCTTAATAGTCTCACGATGGCCTCTGGCAGTGATCACAAATGAACCCACACTCAGTACGATGCCCGTTGTGCATGCACGCATCTTGTATTAATGCAGTGGACTGGAGTATAGCAGCCTGGCCCACTTAATGTTGACTTGTCTTAAAGGAATATTGTACACTATTGGTACAATTGTCTGTAAATGCATCCACATTTAATGAGAATTAAGACAGATGTACAGAAACCAACATGTGAAAAATTCAGCTTATTTCATTGTGTCATTAAGGCATTGTGTCATTAATGTCATTAAGGCATTGTATCATTAAGGCATTGTGTCATTAATGTCATTAAGGCATTGTATCATTAAGGCATTGTGTCATTAATGTCATTAAGGCATTGTATCATTAAGGCATTGTGTCATTAATGTCATTAAGGCATTGTATCATTAAGGCATTGTGTCATTAATGTCATTAAGGCATTGTGTCATTAATGTCATTAAGGCATTGTGTCATTAAGGCATTGTGTCATTAAGGCATTGTGTCATTAATGTCATTAAGGCATTGTATCATTAAGGCATTGTGTCATTAATGTCATTAAGGCATTGTATCATTAAGGCATTGTGTCATTAATGTCATTAAGGCATTGTATCATTAAGGCATTGTGTCATTAATGTCATTAAGGCATTGTGTCATTAAGGCATTGTGTCATTAATGTCATTAAGGCATTGTATCATTAAGGCATTGTGTCATTAATGTTATTAAGGCATTGTGTCATTAAGGCATTGTGTCATTAAAGTCTCCGGTTTCTGGTCAGAGGTCGGCTCCAAAATTTTATTTATTTTTTGTTTGGTAATCTTTATTTTTGCCAACCAGTGAAATACGTGATACATGTATATGCGGTTATTGGAAATGGACCAAATTTCCCATACACAAAGCATGGTGGCTAGGAGAGGCCTCACAAATCGGGCAAATGTTCATACCCCTATGTGAAAAAGTCATTTAACCAGTTCGCACCGGGAATAAAAAAGTTTTTCCGAACCCCCGTGGCGGGTTTATTTTTACCACACAAACACGAACAATGGTGCTCACCAGAGCGTGACCGGGGAGACCGCGTCTTCCACCGTATGCTTATGGCTCGTTGCCACGTCGACCGGGAATCTATACAAATATTCCCGAGAATCCTGTGGCGTGTTTAGACGCTCTCCGATCCGCTGTCCCAAAAAAAATGTGCGTGTATACACGGCCTCCGATGCGAACTGGTTAAAACACAGCGCGGCGGAATTCCAATCCATCCAACAATGTTGCAAGTGGACATAGTTTCATAAGAAAGAAAAAAACAACGACGCGCGCGGAGACCAGAAACCAGAGACTTGTTTTGGCCGAATGAGAAAAACTAATGTATTCAGATTTTGTTTTCACTCATAATTCCTAATGGGGAAAATGTTTCGCAGTCTTATCCGTTTTTAAATTTGTAAAACATTTCCATGTTTTCTCAGAAATGTCAGACCATAGTCAGACAAAACAATTTCTTGGGACGTTTGGTGCCATCACCAACTTCACATCAAGATTATAATTCAATTATTTTGTAATCGGATATTTACCAAAATGTACAACCTCCCTTTAAATGTGTGTCTACTCTGACACTGAAATCAAAGTGAAATGCTCATGTAGGCACATATCTCTCTATTGTAGTTCATTAAATAGCTTTCGGGCAGCTGTGACTATTTTTTTTATAATAAATTCACCGTGATTCTGTTATGTTTCTGCATAATAATTTTTCAGGTATTGTAGGAAGATCATTTGCATTAATTTACATTTGCATTAGTTTACACATGACATCCAGATATTGTTACGAGAGTAACATAATACAACGTTTCAACTTCATTAGATTTTGCAAATCCTGATAATAAAAAAAATGCCGCTTTGTGCAACTCCTCCCTTAACATTACAATATTTTGAATTGGTAATTTCAAGATATTTTTTATATATGAAGAAGTCCCCAGGTTTGCAATTGTCTGCACTATCAATGCCGTCGCTAATTTGAATTTTCATTTCAGAAATGTCAATCGTTGCCAACTCCCTATGGTGTTAAGAAGCTTTTCAGAAGGAAATGAGTTGAAGGAACCGAAGAGATTGGCTTTGGAAGGTCAATATGACAAAAAAATTGTGTGCAAAAATACATCAAACCTACAATATTCAGCAAGTGCACAATAAGCCCCCGTGTTGTAATCACAGGATATCGTCAAGTAGAAATTAAATCAAACATTTCAATGGGGGAACATTTTGTTGAGGGGAAAAACAAAGTGGGCTTTGAAACTTCATGTAGAATGTGGAATCAATCAAATTAAATAAAAAGAATTTTGTTATGCGCTTTTTAGAACAATTTCTTGATAGCCAGTGAAGAGGATACACATTTGTATCTACACTTGACATGTAATAATAATAATAATAATAATAATAATAATGTGTGGACTTATATAGCGCACGTATCCACCAACTGAGTGGTGCTCAAGGTGCATATTATTACCCCTGCTCATAAGGCTCATAAATCATTCCTGAAACCATCTCAGCTCCCTGGGGAGTATACAGCTCAATTGCTGCCATTACAGCGAATATAGGGCTAATCAACCAACTCTGCCCTCACAGGTACCCATTTAACCCCTGGGTGGAGAGAAGCAATTATGGTTAAGTGTCTTGCTCAAGGACACAAGTGTCACGGCTGGGATTCGAACCCACATTCTGCTGCTAACACCAGAACTTGAGTCCGGTAAGCTAGACCGCTCGGCCACGACACTCCACTGTATGTACATGTATTCACAATAGGCCTACATCATACTGTACATGTTTTTTGTGCTTGAGCAATAAAGCAACTGTCTCAAGATCATTGTCAGCTATTTGGCTCCATAAAGAGTTCGCCCACTATAATCCCTCCAAGCATGTCCTCTATAAATTATAATGTGCATTCCAACAGAGTATATAAAAAAAATAGAACAAAAGAGAGGAAAAACCTGATGAAGTGTGCCCTAGTGGAGTTGATCCTCAGCCAGATACTGAATTGACAACTACAAGCTAATAAGATCCCTTAGGTGTTCATGATTCTGATGATGTCAATGTAATTGTCAATCATCCATAATGAAAAGTTCTTTAAGGCAGGGAAGATGATTTACAGAACGGGGAAAAAAAGGAAACAACCGAACACCTAACAAACAGTAAGGATCTGTGACTTTTAGAAACCTGGCCTGGGGGGGGGGGGCTATATAAGGTCTTCATGATGGTCAGTAAACTCTCATCAATCTCTGCTTCTAGTCCCAAGATTTTCTTTACAGGCCAAATCATAGCAAACCATAGGAAACCTAAAACCCATCAAATCCCAATGGCTGATTGTGTTTTTGTATAGCCCAGCCAGGGATGTACAATGTACATGTACATGTGCATGTTTGTACAATACAGTTGGGTGGTACATGTTTGTTACTGCGTGGTGTTACATTTTGGCAGATTCAGGAATGTTCCTAGACAAAATAGCTTATGGGGTTAGGATAATTGGCTAGTGAAGGTAAAAAGCAGACAGGGTATAATCAGACTGGGTCAATAGCCGTGGAAATAAACTTTGTATGTATTTAATTCTGAAGAAAGTAATTCAGGTGGTTCAAATCCCACCTGCACAATATTTTGAAGAAAAAATAATAATAATAATAAATCAATAAATTAAATTAAATAACAATTTAATTTAAATTAAATAAATTAAAACTAATACAAATAAATAATACACAAATATATGCATATAATTACAAATTATTGAATAAATACTGAACACAATATAAGCATAATATTTAATTGATTTAAACCAATTTATTTTTGTTGTTTTATTTGGCAATTAACGCATTATCCATATGTCAGATTACAACAAAAAATACACAATACCGTACATAAAAACTGACAGTTGAAAAAAAGCAATGTTACACTAATATTATCGTTAATGTAAACAGATTACATACACAGTGCATGTGTGAATGGTACATAAATGCACTGTACATGAAAACCTAAACAGATCATTTTTCATGTGGAGTGCCATGGTCGAGCGGTTTAGTGCATCGGATTTGTGTTCTGATGGCTGAGTCGTTAGAATGTGGGTTCCAATCCCAACTGCGACCATGGTGCTTGTGTCCTTCAGCAAGACACTTTACCATAATTGCTTCTCTCCACCCAGGGGTAAATGGGTACCTGTGAGGGCAGAGTTGGTTGTTGTGTTTGATTCGCCCTATATGCGCTGAAAAGGCAGCAATTGAGCTCTACACTCCCCAGGGAGCTGAGATGGTTTTCAGGAATGATTTATGAGCCTGATGAGCAGGGGTAATAATGTACTGCATCTTGAGCACCAGTTTGGTGGATACGTGCACCATATAAGTCCACATTATTATTATTATTATTATTATAAATAAATCTAGAGGTTTTATAATAACATCATTGTCAAGAGAGGGCTCACTACATTCTATCTACATCAGTGGCAAATTGACTATGCAAAATGCAAACTTTTCAAATGAAATACACGTATGATAATTACCTGATTACAAAATTACCTAATTATAATCTATAAACTTCCTTGATATGAAGTTGATAATGGCAACAAACATCCTGAAGAATTATGTCGTCTGAGAAATTATTCTGTCTGACATGCCATATTTTTTTTTAGAACATGTGAAATGTATTACAAATCTGAAATGAATCTGGAACTTCCACATACCAAATAACCTATAACCTATAACCAATGCATTTTCATTATTTTTTTGTTAATGACACAATGAAATGAGGTGAAACCTTTCACAGGTTAGTTTCTGTACATCTCTCTTGATTCTTATAAAGTATGGATGCATTTACAGACATTGGTTGGTTTCTGTACATATCTCTTGATTCTTATAAAGTATGGATGCATTTACAGACATTGGTTGGTTTCTGTACATATCTCTTGATTCTTATAAAGTATGGATGCATTTACAGACATTGGTTGGTTTCTGTACATCTCTCTTGATTCTTATAAAGTATGGATGCATGTACAGACATTGGTTGGTTTCTGTACATCTCTCTTGATTCTTATAAAGTATGGATGCATTTACAAATATTTAACTATAGGTGTACCGTTCCTTTAAAGGGACAATATCGTCACGATCAGAGCAGACTTTCAACAGGGCATGGAATCGATGTACTAGTTTAAGATGAACCCAGTGACTGAAAATTACTGGCTCATTTATGCAGCAGGAACGGTAATATGACCTTATCATGTAGGGTATTATTTTCAGTCACATCTAAAACAAGCACTCCGATTCCATGCCCTGTTGATCATGATGATAGTGCCCCTTTAAGATGTCAGTACAAAACAAGTGTTTAGGATTTCATTTTCCAACAGATCACTTCACTCGGTATGTTGTCATGATTACCAGTACAAAATTTATTGTTTCTGGTAGGTTGCCAACTTTAAATTAAAGGGACAGCGTCGTCACAATCAAAGCAGATTTTCAACAGGACATGGAATCGGTGTTTCAGATGAACACAGTGACTGAAAATTTATGGCTCATTTATGCAGCAGCTATGGTAATAATGACCTTATCTTGTCGCATAGTATTTTCAGTCACTGAGTTAATGTAAAACCAGCACTCCGATTCCATGCCCTATTGATCTTGATGATATTGCCCCTTTAAACGGAAGGAACAGGATTGGTTAATACCAAACTATCAAGTTAACTAATAATTATCAAAAAAATTGACTTCATGTAAAGGTGTTACATATATAACAATCATCTTGAGAAATTATTTTGATGAAGTGCTTTCATTTTAGAGAAAAAAACTAGGTTTTTTTTTGGTTGAACATTCAATAAAGCACTGTCCAGCAATGTTTTGTAAAACATGAAAATGTAAAAAATGTTATTTTTTTTTTAAAGCTTTCTTTCAAAAACCTGTGCACCTTTTATAATGAAACTGACATAGGTTTATAGTTTATGATGTATGCATAACAGCAAAAGAAACGTCACCCCCTAAATTTTGATAAGTCTGAGAACGTGTTTAGCTTATGTGTCCTCAGACGTCATGCATGACGAATTTTGAGGTCAACCAAATTTGCCACATTGTGTTCGTGTTACACTCCATACTCATAATATTCTTCATTAAACAAATTATATTAATTATAAAATGAAAATAATAAATATTTTAAGGGGTGAGTTTTCTTTTGCTGTTATGTATATATTCTTTGAAAACTAGATGGTTGAAATGAACATAGGATACCAAATACCAATGATGTACCATTCAATGCTTACCAAATACTTTCGCTAAAGCAATATTCTACAAAAGTGGTCCCTGGGTATTGGAAACACACCACATCCTGAAGACAACAAAAAAATCTCCTTATTTCATACAATACAAGAACTACGTCTGAATACAATCCAAACAAAAAGTCCATTGAGGCTGCAGTATACTTGCAAGGTCCTAAGGTTAACATGCACACTGACTGCAACAGATGGCTCTTTGTGCTTATTTCTGTACAGGGATTTTAATATTTCCCAATTAAAGGGAAGTTGCAAAACTAACCCTGTGAAAGATTTAAGGCTTTTCATGGTTGGAGTACTGATATCATTTCGGTTTGTGATAGCATCATGTGTTTATCTCAACTATTGCTAAGAGAGGTGCAGATTCCTAACAAATTATGTGTACTACTTAAAGAGTCAGTGTCGTCACGATCAGAGCAGACGTTTGACAGGGCATGGAATCGATGTGCTAGTTTAAAATTAACACAGTGACTGAAAATTACTGACTCATTTATGCAGCAGCAACGGTAATATGACTTTATAATATGGGGTATTATGGCAGTCACTGAGTTAATCTAAAACTAGCTTTCCGATTCCATGCCCTGTTAATTGTGACGATACTGTCCCGTTAAGGAGCTGCATCTCCAACCCTCTTCATTCTCCTGATGATGATCAGAGCTTACTAATCGAAACATAGAGAAGACCCTGTGAAGTCCCCATGGTTCTCCCTGAACCACGTTCCCACTTAGCGATAGTTGAGAAACAAATTGCCTGATATTATTGGTTCTCCCCTGAACCATAATCTCACTTAGTGACAGTTGAGATACGAGTTGCCCGATAAGGTTCTTCTCAGAACCCTGTTACCTCACTTAGTGATAGTTGAGATAAACACATGGTGTAACCGCAAACCGAAACGATATCAGTGAAAGATTCATCAAAAAACTGTTTTTTATGTTTTACAAAAAGCTGCCAGACAGCACAAAAATTACCGGACAAGCAACTTTTTGTCAACTCGGCATAAAAAATTCCTGTTTTCTCTAGTCTCTACATGAAAACGCTTCAGACGGAATAATTTCTCAAGATGATTAGTATATATATATCCCAAGTTACATGTAACACCACACATGTTTTTAAATTATAATTTGTGAATTTGATTATTTTACCAATGTTGTTGTACCTTCTCTTTAAATGATGAAAAACTATTCAGATTAACCCTCCTATATACAGTGCAGTTGCCATAGAATTGTCAGACCTTTCAAAACCTTTCAAGTTTGCTGTACTGAAGGGTTTTGAAAGGTGAGAAAACTGTCTGACAAAAGGGACCTATGAAAGGTTTCGAAAGGTGTAACAACTCTCTGAACAAACTGGTGTTGAAATGTTTCAATACCTTTCAAAGGGTATTGAAAGGTGTGGTTGTTCAGTAGCAACAAATTCTGGAGGGTTTTAAAGGGTTCATAATAATTGATAGCCATTTTGGCCCGTAAGCAGATTTTGAAAGGTTTTGAAAGGTCAAACCATAGGAGGGTTAATTGAGAACTCCCTTTTTTCATGAACATGAAGAGACCTCAGATGGAAAAATAATCAAGAATGATTTATATTAATTTGATTATCTAGTAGTTTGATTACATTCCTTAAAAAGAAAAATCCTTGAAAAAGGCCATCTATGTCTACATGGAAAAAGATATAATGCCAGCCTTTTTTGTTATTTTTTACTAGCAATTCCTTTTTTAATCACAAAATGATAATTTCCATGTAGAAAGGAAACATATACTTTGAAATGACCCATTTCATCCACGGAGTGAAAGCGTGGACTGCTGACAACAAACTCCTTCTAAATGATTCAAAGACTGAAATAATACACATCACTTCGCGTTTCAAGAAGGCGCCAATTCAAATCTCTTCCATCAATGTTGGCATGTCTAAAGTTGACATTTCTTTGGAGGCCTGTAACCTTGGTGCTATCATAAGCCGTGTTCGCACTGGACTTTTTTGGGTAAAACTTACCGAGACGATGGGTACTTTTCCCATTTTAAGTCCAGTGCGGACAGCCTGGGACATTTTCCTCTCAGTTACTTTTCCCGAGTCCAGCGGTTACTTCTACTGGCCAACTGCTGCCCAGGAAAACTAACCAGGTAACTTTTCCCGAGACGATAAGTCCAGTGCGGACAGTGCGATTCGGTAAAAGCGGCTCAGGAAAGTGTACATCCGGCCCGAGCGCAAGGTCGTGCTACACAGGGACACCACGCATGCGCTTTGCATTGTTTCACCGTGCGGTGGGGGCGGGCCGGGCGCATTTAATGCATGTGCATGTGTAGCAAGTTTTCTGTGCGTTGTTGGGTCAATCGGGTCAACGTAGAAAGGTCACGCAAAGCGCCCTCATGAGTCATTATACTGACAGCTCGGTTACTTCTACCACGGTCTCGGTAAAATTTTCCCGTGTCGAAAGTCCAAGTGCGGACAGAGGTTACATTTGACCATTTTTCATTTTACCATCGTCTCGGTAAAACCTTCCCCAAAAAAAGTCCAGTGCGAACACGGCTATAGATCGATACATGGCTCTTTCATCACATGTTACTAATGTTTGTTGTTCTGCATCTCTTGCAATATCAAGGATAGGTCGTATTTGTAAATACATTGACCGTTCTACCGCAGAAAAATTGGTCCACACCTTTGTAACTTCACGGCTTGATGCAAACAACAGTCTGTTGTACGGTCTTCCAAGTTCTGCCATTTCCAAACTTCAGCGGGTGCAGAATAGTGCTGTTGTTAAGGTTGTCTTAGGAGTCAAGGGAAATGGTGTTGATGTGAACTCTATGCGACGAAATGAGCTCCATTGGTTACCAACAAAGGATCGTATTGTTTTCAAAATCCTCATGCTCACCTACAAATGTCTCTACGGACTAGCTCCATCATATCTCGCAGATCTTCTGACTACGTATCAAACAAATCGCTCACTGCGCTCTGCCACACACTTTCTTCTTGACCCCCCGCGTCATATTGCAACATCTTACTATGGTGAGCGAGCCTTCTCCACTTCTGCACCTAAGCTATGGAATGCTCTAGCTCAATCCATCAAGAATGCCACGTCACTTACCATGTTCAAAAAATGTCTAAAAACCCAACTTTTCAATAATCCAATTGTGTAGCTGTTTTTTGGCGTTGAAAAATCTTTATTCAAATGTTGAGTGCGATGCCGTCCATCGGATTTGTTTCCATTTACATGCTCCATATTAGCTCATATATTTCTCTTGTTTCATCTGTATGGACAGCATCCAGTTCAAAAATGGTTATACATTTTTTTGTGTATGTTGGGTCATCCGTACTTTTTAGAATTTTGTTTTTGATTTGTTCTTATAATGAACTTTACCAGGGTTTTTCCCCGCGGTTTTTAGCAATTTGTCCTATGCTCTATGCTTGTATAATTGTTTTTAAAGTTTACTTTTAAGACTTATGAGTGCCGGCCACTCTTTTAATGTACATTTTATGGATTTCTTGGTATTTTTAGCTGTGTAAATTTACAATGTGGAATGGTAATTTAATTATATTTGGTAGTTTTATGCATTTACATGTACATGTATATGTAAAGTGCCCAGAGGCCTTCATTGGTATTGGGCGCTATATCAAGCGCCTTATTATTATTATTATTATTATTATAAAAAATATTTCTCAGAAGCACTGTTTACAGTAAATTATAACTTTCACATTTATAATCAGTTTGCCAGAAATTACTGGTAAAAAATAACATTTCCAAATATGTCTTAAGACCAGAATTTCATATTCCTAATAATAATAATAATGTGTGGACTTATATAGCGCACGTATCCACCAACTGAGTGGTGCTCAAGGCGCATTATATTATTACCCCTGCTCATAAGGCTCATAAGGCTTATAAATCATTCCTGAAACCATCTCAGCTCCCTGGGGAGTATACAGCTCAATTGCTGCCATTACAGCGCATATAGGGCTAATCAACCAACTCTGCCCTCACAGGTACCCATTTAACCCCTGGGTGGAGAGAAGCAATTATGGTTAAGTGTCTTGCTCAAGGACACTTGGCGGCTTGAAAACAAGCTTGAAAACAAGCTAAATGGAAATGTGAATTACTTTTGAAAAATACTTATATTAAGGATTAAAAAAAGAAATTCAAGATTCAACACCAACAACTGAATTATTGATCGGTTTACTTTCACAGTAAACACAACCATGTGAGCAGCAGAGATTTATCTTTGTCAATATATTGTCCAATTCCAAACTACTGCATACTGTGTAATTTTGACATGAAGAGGAATTAACCATTTCCTCTGTAAAATATAAAATTTTCTTCAAAACAATGTCCAAACATTCTTAAACAGTTTTACTTCAACCAACAGACGCTTGAATGTAGTTTTTGCTCAAAAGTTGTTATCCATTTGTTGTTTTCGTTTGCGGAGAATGTCAATCTCAAGTCGCAGTTTTTCTGTTTCCAGCCACAATTTGTCTTTCTCCAACTGCAGAATATCCATGCGTAACTCAGACTCGCGCTCTGACTGAGTAGTCTCGCATCCCCGGTATTTCTTCCTCGCTGGTTCAGAAGGGTGGGGATAGTTAGCCCCTTGACTGAACAAAGATGATGGCTCTAGAAGAGCGGTGGGGTCAACGGTGGATGGAACATTGTGATTAATAGTTGCTGTGGTTACGGGAGCTGGGTTCACTGATGCAAGGGGGAGGTGATTCAAATTAGCAGATGCCTGTGTCCCCAGGTGCTGAATTTGGATGTCAGGTGCATAGTTGAGCCCTGGGGAAACCATGCTGAAGTGGTTTTTGCTGGGGTATGTTGGAGCGGCAGGAGGAGCAGCCCACACCTGTCTCAGAGGCGTTAGGGAAGGGGACGAAACAGCGCCTCCCTGACTGCTTGATGTAGATGGGCGATGTGGGGGCATGTCGACTGCAGCGGCTGAAGAAGAGGACTCCTCATTGGGGATGTCCTCAATTGATATGGGGCTTGGACATTCATGTTTCAATTTACTATCTGTTGGTGGCAATAGCTGTTCAGAATGTTTATCAATGTCGCACATCTCGGCATCCAAGTATATCAACTCATCATCATCTTGGCTTGAGGCATCATTAGATCCAATGTCTTCAGTCCTGTTTTTCCAATCTTCAAATCTAAAGTTCCAGTGCAATTCCAGTGCTCTGCGGCTAATGGCCGGCATTGTCACTGGGGGTAGTTTGGGGTCTTGCTGGGCCCTCCTCCAGTCAAAGAAATCTCTCCTCCCCTGACCAATCAGATTATGCCATTTGCGTTTGACTTCCTCGATCGAGCGCTTTGAAGTTGTGCTGATTTGGTTCAGCTGATTTGTGATGCTCACCCAGCAGTCCGCCTTCTGACGACAGTTTAAAATTGTATTTTCCCTGGTCGCTAACACTTCCTTGTATTTAGCATACAAGTCTAACATGACAATCTGTTCTGTTTCTGTCCAATTTGGTTTGCGTTTGGGGACTTTGTCCAGCACCCATGGTGTGATCATATCTCCCTGTTCTACCATAATTTCTTTTTTTAAAAACAACACTAGTTTTCATCCACTTATGAATTAAAAAAAGCACCACTTAACAGAAGACCCAGTTTGGTATGATTAATCTCATGCGCATGTAATCAAGATATTAGCTAAGCAGCAGTGGCCAGTCTCAGCTGTGCATGCACCCAGTGCATGATGTGCAACCTATCAGCCAATCAGATCAAGGCACAGTGGCCTGATCATGCCCCTGCAGCATATGGTTAATCATATGCCTCTGAATGGCTCTAATAATATGGATTTGCTGAGTACACAACAGTGAGTGAATGCACGTACATGTAGCTATAGTCATAGAGCAAGTATCCAGTGAACGCAGTAAAATTATGTACATGTAGTTGCCAGTGTATAAGAGTGGTCAATGGAACGCTGATGAATGAATTTATAAGTTACATTTGTTAAGGTTAATGACCCTTGAGGTAAAAACCAGGTGAACAAATGTTCAGGATTAGTGGTTGTTGTACGCACTTGAATTTAAAAACCACACAAAAGCTCAACCAATGTCATTTATTTCAGTCAATTACAGGATAATAATAATAATAATAATAATAATTTATAGTGCACCTTCTCCATCCGAAGATGTTCGAGGGCGCAAATACAAGGATAATACAAAATGCATATATGAAGCCACTATACACTGTTGGTAATCTCAACAAACATAAATGATCACAGTTTGACCCACAGGTACAACTTCCATGGTGAGATCAAATTTCAAACATCCCTTGAAATATTTGTCTCGGGTGGTATTATTTTTAGTGACATTTAAGATATAAATTCAGAAACAAATCTGTCAATGAATTATGACGATCAATCTGAATGCATTTAAATATCGTTCTCATTAAAGTAGTAAAGCAAGCACATGACATGTATGCACACATGTCTTTCTAATCTGTGATACATGTACATGGCCAGGGACCCTCCCTGCATGCGTGGAGCAATAAACAGTGTCCACTGACCCAAGCACTGACCTTGCAATCACTACAACAAACATGGATGTACATGTACCACAGAAAGGCAAGTATGCCTAATAACCTCAATCCTCCAAAATCCTTCACTTTAACAAAGAGCATGTAGCATGTAACCTCAATCCTTAAATCCTTCACTTTAGAAAAGAGGATTTTGGAGGATTTGGGAAGGTTAGGGCTAATGGCACGTTGTGAAATAAGCTGAAACAGGTTGGTTTTGTTACATATCTTGATTCTTATTAAGCATAGATGAATTTACGGACCAATTATTTTTTTTTACCAAAACTGAATATTGACCTTATTTATGAGAACAATGCTACAATGTAACAAGATTAAAAGAGACAATATCGTCACGATCAACAGGGCATGGAATCGGAGCGCTAGTTTCAGATTAACTTGTTGGCTGATAAGGTCTTATTGTCACGATAAGAGTAGACTTTCAACTGAGCATGGCATCACTGTCCTAGTTTAAGATGAACACTCCAATTCCATGTCCTGTTGAACGTGACGATATTGTCCCTTTATGTAAAGTAAAAGGTTTGTATACAGACAAACAAGAGTGGTTTTTGTTTGTCACAGGATGTTGGACGACTGATTCCAAGAGCTCTTTTTTTTTCTTTTCTTTTTTTATGCAATTCGCCCCACACAAGGCCAATGGCCACTCCAAGGTGGGGGCTATTCAGTCATTAAGTTGTTACAACGACTCCACACTGAAGAAACCAGCCCCTCGCACCGAAACAAGACAAGTTAATAACCAGCCTCTTCAAGGTGCGAATAGGACTGGGAGGGGTAACTAGTCCAGAACAAGGCAGTTGTTAAACTGCCTCTGCCCCTATAAGCAATTATGGTTAAGTGTCTTGCTCAAGGACACAAGTGTCACGGCCGGGATTCGAACCCACATTCTGCTGCTAGCACCAGAACTTGAGTCCGGTAAGCTAGACCGCTCGGCCATGACACTCTGCTTTACTTCGGTTTATTACCCACATACTTGACATACATATAATTATGAACCAACAATAGGTTTGCGTACAATGGGTTATGAGTGCTGCAAAATAGCACACTTAATAATCAAGTGTAGCCCTGACCAATTCATAATAACATAAAAAACATTTCAAACTAGGGCGAAAAGGTGATTTAACAAAAATACTGGAAATTTTTCTCATCAGCATCTAGACAGTTTTCCCACCGAGGCAGGACTGTTCAGTCCTCCCCTTGTAAGGATCTAGGTAAGCTGTCTTAAAGAACAGTCATAGTCAAGATCATTCATCATCAATACAGCTGTGTACTTACAGCCTATGATTCAGCCAGTCAAAGTATAACATTTCAGAACAAATACGGATCCTTTCCTCTGTATATCAGAAATAACCAATACAGAAGGACTATTTACTCTCAGCATGGGAACTAATATACAGCATGGACCAACAGAAAAGCAAATAGTCTTTGCCAGACAGGTCTTCAATTATTGTTCATTTGTCAAAAGAGGGCAATTCTATTTGGTGAGGTCTGTCTGGATTGTCAATGATATTAAAGTTGGCATACATGTACATGTAAGTTAAGAAATAATGGAATGATATGACTCACTGCAGACACTGTCATGCTGAGTAAATACAGCCATGCTAACAATGACTTACGGGTGTAGAATACCGAGTTTAGACGTTTAATTGGTAAGACTATAACTGATAAAATACTCAACTAAATGTACGCTTAGTTTCCAAAGTGTATAAATACTCTAATTGATGCAGCTTTAAACAATAATTTAAAAAAGAAAATCTTTAAAACTTTGTGAAGTTAAATCCAACCATCCAGGTTAAACAAAAGATTGTTTTAATAAAACTGATTGTATGTGCCCAACAAAAGAGACCTTTTAGAAATATATTGCACTCAGAAATGCCATTATGCTGACAGCATGCATATCTCAACTAAAACAAATTCAGCTAAAACAAATACCCTCAGTGTTCATGTCTACGTACATCTACTCCCAACGGTCCACTTCCTCCCCCTTCCTCCCCCCCCCCCCCACTTTGATGCATTGATTATTTGATTTATGCCTGCATAACTGAAACTTCCAGCGCAGAAACCTACCACTTATCTTCTCAAATTGCACTCCCATCAAACTATGGGTTCTCTGTTGCAAGAATCCAGGCATCACATTGAATATTCATGAAGGGTCCAGTGGATAGAGCACTAAACAGACAAAGCATTTAGATCTGTTCAGGGTCAGATTCTGGTTAGGTACAGCTAAGAATGGGGTGCAATATTGATATAAAAGTAGGACAATAACATTGTAAGCAGGGACTGTCCAGGGTAAAGGACAAAGTTACAACAGTACACATTTACTGTATCATTCATAGAGGTACAGAAATATTGCTCGACTAATTTAACTGACTGGATAAAGTCCCAACAGCAAAATTCAGGTTTTTTTTTTTCTGTTTCTGGTCAGTTTGTTGGCATGAATGATGTACGGTTACCATTTTTCACAAGTTCATTGACTGCTTGCCTCCTAGGTATGTTGTGAATACACAAACTACCCAGCCATCCCCAGCTGGTTTACCACTTGAGCCATCTCACAGAGGCGAGCAGAACAATAAGTGAAGTGTAGTGAACAAAACGCTTACAAGAAAAACAAAATTTCCTAGCAGATTGTGTTTGATACCACCCAAAAATACATACAAAATGTATTTTAGCTGCTAGTCAAATAATTGCTTAATAAATGAGAGTATCCCCTTGTCTGTTACTTCGCTTAAACATTTACTTCACATTTTCAAAGTGTACATTTATCTCAGGAATTCTTGCAATCTGACATTTACCATTCATTTTCTCATAAAGGTACATGGAGGTGTGATTTTAACCACATATTTTCTGAGATCTATTTAAGTGTCTCTCTTCTGTCCAGGACCAAAATTCAACAGGAAATAGGAGCTAGATCAATCCACGGTTCTCAAATTGATCTCACCTGCCTTGTCAAATGGCACACAACAATTAGCATATATTCATGAGATGCAAATATCTGATTTACAAAATCTGATTTGTCAGATCCTGCTGCAATTTGATGTCCACCAAATATATAGAAGTGTTCCCTTAGGGTCAGTGTCATGAATATATCACAATGTGTATTGGGCTCCAGGACTGGATTTCATGATGAACAGGAGACATATGACTCATGTTTTTGGAGTGCACTAGGAATGCCATAAGAATTACCACAAATCCCTGGACAATTCTACCTGTGTTTTCACTTTTAAAAGAAATTCCTTCTTAAAGATATTATACATGTTGCACAATTTGTTTGAATCCTAACAAGTGACATGTCATACATGGTATACAAGATATGACACAAAACACAATAAAGGGGGCCACTTTGCATCCGTCACGTTAGCAGTTTTTCCAATGGTTGTTATTTATTTTTAAGTACATGTACCTGAAACCGACCAAAAAGTGTTTCAACATGTGAATGGACATGCAGGCTTATACTAGAACTAATTTGAGTTGATTTATTTTTATTTATTTATTTTTTAAATAAAGTTATTTTTTCACCCTCAAATTTCCATAAAAATTGGACGGAATAAGTTACCTCACTTTTCCGTCCATTTGTTGATGGAAATTTTAGGGTAATTAAAAAAATAATAGTAATAATCAACACAAATTTTCTTTAGGATAAGCATGCATGTCTATTCAAATGTTGAAAGTCTTTTTGGGTGGTTTCAGATATTAAAAAAAAAAATACAACCATTAGAAAAACTGCTAACGTGACGGTAGGAAAGTGGCCCCCGTTATTGTGTTTTATGTCATATGTGGTATTATGTTGTTATAAAAGGAACTTTTTCATTAATTTTTTTTCCCCAGAAAAAAAGTTTATATCTGCCCAATAAATTATCGATGGAAGTATAACTAATTTGATGGAAAGGATATTTTGAGTTGATTTATCCTGCAAAGATACCAGTATAGCACAACATCTCAATTTCATTTATCTATAATTTCTAAAACAAAGTACTTGTGTGCATGCTCAAAATGTAAAAAAACAAAATGCACATGTAAACATGCACACCATTTGCCTGCCATGAAATCTCCCTGGTACTCTCAAGAACACTCCCAGTGTGAACACAGGTGATCTTGTCTATCAATTAGGATCTGGTAACTGCACAAGTGGCATGCTCCATCTCCATAGGGGAGAATTGGACAGGAAATAAATCACCTAACATCGTTAAATTACATATATTTACAATATATAGGTGTGGGTTTTTATAGGTCACACTTGTTCAGAACTTCCAGTGCATGCTGTGTCAGTGTCTGTGCTCTTTATTGTCAGGCAGAAGTGAGAATATTTACATTTGTGGGAATTTACAATTTGTACTTTTAATTAAAGGGAAGGTACAACAATGGTAATGAACAGATGAACAGATGGTGTATTAAAACCCTAACCTCCCCAAATCCTCCAAAATCCTCTTTGCTAAAGTGAAGAATTTTTAAGGATTGAGGTTATTAGGCATACTTGCCTTTCCATGGTACATGTACATCCAGGTTTGTTGTAGTGATTGCAAGGTCAGTGCTTGGGTCAGTGGACACTGTTTATTTGCTTCATGCATGCAGGGAGGGTCCCTGGCCATGTACATGTATCACAGATTAGAAACACATGTGTGCATACATGTCATGTGCTTGCTTTACTACTGAAGGATTTTGGAGGATTCAGGTTATGTGTAAGTAAATGGGCCTAGGGAGTTAGGAAGGATTCAGTTTATGCGTAAGTAAATGGGCCTAGGGAGTTGGGAAGGATTCAGGTTATGTGTAAGTAAATGGGCCTCGGGAGTTAGGAAGGATTCAGGTTATGTGTAAGTAAATGGGCCTAGGGAGTTAGGAAGGATTCAGGTTATGTGTAAGTAAATGGGCCTCGGGAGTTAGGAAGGATTCAGGTTATGTGTAAGTAAATGGGCCTAGGGAGTTGGGAAGGATTCAGGTTATGTGTAAGTAAATGGGCCTCGGGAGTTAGGAAGGATTCAGGTTATGTGTAAGTAAATGGGCCTAGGGAGTTGGGAAGGATTCAGGTTATGTGTAAGTAAATGGGCCTCGGGAGTTAGGAAGGATTCAGGTTATGTGTAAGTAAATGGGCCTAGGGAGTTGGGAAGGATTCAGGTTATGTGTAAGTAAATGGGCCTCGGGAGTTAGGAAGGATTCAGGTTATGTGTAAGTAAATGGGCCTAGGGAGTTAGGAAGGATTCAGGTTATGTGTAAGTAAATGGGCCTAGGGAGTTGGGAAGGATTCAGGTTATGTGTAAGTAAATGGGCCTCGGGAGTTAGGAAGGATTTTTAACCACCATGAGAAATTACTTTGTCTAAAGTGCTTTCACATTTGATGTCAAATTTACACTGCAACTTTTTGTAAAACATACAAACGTGAGCACCTATATGTGATGAAATTTTCAACGGTTAGCTTTATGATAAAATGAATGTACATAATAATAATAATAATAATAATAATAATAGTAATAATAATAATAATAATAATGTGGACTTATATGGCGCACGTATCCACTAAACTGGTGCTCAAGGCGCATTACATTATTACCCCTGCTCATCAGGCTCATAAATCATTCCTGAAACCATCTCAGCTCCCTGGGGAGTATACAGCTCAATTGCTGCCATTTCAGCGCATATGGGCTAATCAAATACAACAACCAACTCTGCCCTCACAGGTACCCATTTACCCCTGGGTGGAGAGAAGCAATTATGGTAAAGTGTCTTGCTCAAGGACACAAGCACCCCGGTCATGGCTGGGATTCGAACCCACATTCTGACGACTCAGCCATCAGAACACAAATCCGATGCACTAAACCGCTCGACCATGGCACTCCATACGTACATGTACACCAAATACAAATTTGAGTTCCTTCCCTTTAACTCTCCTACACATGGAGGCCACTCCGATCCACAAAATTCTGTTCTTGAGCAACCTTCAGCCTGCTGTCCTTTCCAAGTAGTCTTACAAAATCAACTGTGTGCCACCCAAGGCCACTGTAAATGTTTGAACATATTAGTATGGCCTGCAATGTATCAATGGGAGACCACCTTACCCTGTAATCTCAGTGGTGTGACAGTGCACAGAAGGGTAACCATAGGAAGCCACTGGTAACAGCTAATGGCTTGGAGTGGCCTGAATGGGTTGTTTCAAAAATTGCACTGATTGTAGGAGTGGTGTGACAGTGCACAGAAGGGTAACCATAGGAGGCCACTGGCAACAGCTAATGGCTTGGAGTGGCCTGAATGGGTTGTTTCAAAAATTGCACTGATTGTAGGAGTGTTAAAATGTACAACATTGGTCATGACCAGATATCAATCATTCAGATATCAATCATTCAGATATCAATCATTCAGATATTTTTATTTCATCTGAAGTGCTTTCATCATAAGAAAAAAAACAGGATTGTTACGACAAAAAGATAAAAACATTTCAAAAACATGCAATACAAGGTTTTCAGTAGTACCTACATTGTAGCACCATGTCAGAATGTGGGTTCGAATCCCAACCGCGACCATGGTGCTTGTGTCCTTGAGCAAGACACTTTACCATAATTGCTTCTCTCCACCCAGGGGTAAATGGGTACCTGTGAGGGCAAAGTTGGTTGTTGTGTTTGATTAGCCCTATATGCGCTGTAATGGCAGCGCTGTAATGGCAGCAACTGAGCTGTATACTCCCCAGGGAGCTGAGATGGTTTCAGGAATGATTTATGCGCCTGATGAGCAGGGGTAATAATATAATGCACCTTGAGCACCAGTTTGGTGGATACGTGCGCTATATAAGTCCACATTATTATTTTTATTATTATGTCTATTAATGGGTTGTATATGCCCATGTAGTACTGTTGGTTCTGAGAAGAACCTGTGCCAAACAAATACTGACAAATTGGCATCAGCTGTTCTTAAAGGGAAAGGGAAAACATTGGCATTTGGAGAAGTACATTCATTTCAATCCTCTTAGTTTCTCAAGAAATACATCATCAAACTAACACATGAACGTTTCATTACAATAGGGGCCCGTATTTTTTGAGAAAATTACCATGGGTGTGATTTGATAAAAGTACAAAAATCCTGAAAAAAATGGGTAGCGGGCCTGGGTCTCCCTTTGGTCTAGAGGACAAAGCCCCCCTGAACCTCCTGGATGTTTAATTTTGGAGGATTTACAGACTCTCCACGTCCCCACAAACAAGAAACTATACACAATACAGGCTACTTCTTTCCTTCCTTGGTGGCTACTTCTCTTCTTTCAAGAATATTCTGAGGCAAAGGGAGATTTGTAAAAAAAACAAAAATCCTGAAATCAGGAAAAAAATCCTGAGAAAATCACAGACTTGGGTTCAACATTGTGTTTACTCTGATCAAGGGATGTTTTCAGAAGCAACAATTCAGAAAATGGAACTTGCTAAGGTCTGATGAAATTCAGGAGGTGATTTGTTGACAGCTGGCCCATGGAGTGAAAACAATTTGTGGAGATTACACAAAACAGGGAATAAATTGTTCTTATTTTCCAGTCTTCTGTATAGCTATGCATGTAAACAATCATATATCACAATTTGTTGAGGCAGCCCCTCATCAAACTACAACCTGTAACAAAAACAACCCAACCACAAGCACGCAAGTACAAGCCATGTACACTTTCTCAACCCAGTTGTCCCAACAAAAATAGCTTACGTATCCAAGGCAACCACATTCCACAGAGTTGAGGTACATGTAGGTAGGTTTTGATTGTATTCCTGGGACTTTTTTTTATACTGTCTTTGTGGACATTCTATATAATTTACTGATTTTGTTTTAATTCCTGTGTTATTCCAGCAATATCCGCTTTGATGTGCCTTTGCTTCAATCTTCCCCAATGTACACATATTTTATTCAATCATGTTTTGGGAATTTTGAGAATAAAACAAATAAGGTCAAATCAACATAAACAATTTTATCAGGGGTGTAATTTGACAAAAGTAACAAATCCTGAAAAACAGGTAGCATCGCCTGGGTCTCACTTTGGTCTAGAGGACAAAGCCCCCTGAACCTCATGGATGTTTATTTTTGGATGATTTACAGACTCTCCACATCCCCACAAACAATCAAATCATATTCTCATTGAATCAGGGGTGTGATTTGACAAAAGTAAAAAATCCTAAAAAGAAAGAAAGGGGGGGTAGCGGGCCTAGGTCTCCCTTTGGTCTAAAGACCAAACCTCCTTAACCTCCTGGATGTTTTATTTTGGAGGATTTACAGACTCTCCACAACCCCACAAATAAGAGACTAGAGGTTTGGACACAATACAGGCTACTTCTTTCTTTCCTTGGTGGCTACTTCTCTTCTTTCAAGAAAATTTTGAGGCAAAGGGAGATTTGTACAAAAATCCTGAAATCAGGAACAATCCTAAGAAATCACACGCCTGCATTATAGTGGGCGCCAGTATAATGTGGCCATGTTTCAATAGACCCATTATCACATGAGCTTAAACCAGTCTATTGTTCCTCCAAGCACACTCCAAGGAATGTTTCCTGTTACATAACTGTGTCCTTGACGATGAAGACACTGAGCTAACAGCAGCTGCCCTCTTGCTGTGCACAGACAACCACCCACCAAGCCCCAGCATCTTAATAATTAATACCAGGCTGTCACTGAAAAACATAAACAGGTCCCCAACAACATCCATGACACATTAGGTTCACACTCAACAGGGATGAAATCAAGGTGTTTTCACTGACTGCACCTTGCTGTAATATTTTAAGCCAAGACACCTCCAGCAATAATTAAAAATTATCTTGGAGTTTATTTAATGTGAAGTTGGTAAAGATACCCAGGGGTTTCAAAATAAGCTGACAGCTGTTGACCAGCTACAAATGACAGTGACATCAACAAAAATGTATTTAACCCTCCTACTATATAGCTGCACTTCAGTGGCAAGTAGCTACAGAGGTCAAAATCAGTCAACTGACTGTTTCGACTGTTGACCCAAATGTGCAACACAGGGGTATTTTTGACTGGTTTTTACTGTCATTTTGACCACCCTCAACAATACCAGACAATACGTTTACCAGTCAAAAACGGTCAACTCATTTTGACCTGTAAATGTACTTACTACTTGTAAGGTTTGACAGTGTTTGGCTTTTAAGTGCACTAGATATACCTTGGCAAGTATATCAACATTTGGACTGATTTTGACCCTTGTAGTAGGAGGGTTAATCTTAAAAGGAAAGATACAATATTGGTAAATTACCTGATTAAAAAATTACCAAATTAGCCTATTATCTGAAAGCTAGTTTGACGGGAAGTTGGTATAGGTACACCAATCATCTTGAAAACTAAAGTGCTCTCATTTCAGAGAAAACAGACCAAAACACACACCACTTTTTTTTTCAAAATGTTGAGAGAGAGCAAACTTTTGCTCCAATTGTTTTCTGATCACCAATGGTGTAACCGTGGAGGAAGTTGTTCCTTCCTCCATGGGCGTACCTTCCCTTTTGCAGAAATGACTAAAAAATACCTCACTTTTAATGTGGTTCTAGTAATACAATGTAATAACACCTGACATTATGTACTATAATTTGGTATACACACGACAGTGTAGGGCAAAATTAAATCAATGTATTACAATGTCTAGATATCAGTACAGTTTTTTTCTCCCAAGTCAGCTGCTATGTACTAATTATAAGCCCTTTTCACACTACAGAGCCAATTCCCTGGGAAAAAAAATTCCTGGGAAATTCCTTGGAAATTCCAGCAACCTACATGTATCTGGTCACTCCCGGGAGCAATATTTGCCGGGAATATGCATTGGTCATTTAACACTCGCGATCAAATCCCGGGAAATGCGCTAAACTGAATCGACCCATGCGGAAGTCCAATCCCACAATGCCATGCGCTCAAGCAACCTCGGGCTGTTGTGTTGTGACTCGGGCTGATTTGTCGCTCCATCTCTCGCTTCTCATATTTACCCGTCGCATCGGAAAAACTTGGCGAAAATGAGTATTATTAATATTATATATTGTGAGTTAACAGAATGTTAGTGAAGACACGTAATAACCTGGCCAAACCACTACACACACGCCACGTGGTACGCTTGAGAACAGGGAGACAAGTAAGTACCTAACCATGCGGACATTATATATACACGTAAATGAGACAGATGCTTAATATACATGTAGCCTTGTCCCCGACAATTCCTTTATTCAATTCTAAAACCATTTATTTGGTCACATTCTATAAAACTAAGTATATCGTGTTATTTACAGATTTAGATATTTATATTTTTAGACATGACTATAAATACCCCAAAACTTGGCTAAGTTAAACACGCTTTCTTTTCACACTAGTTGTCGTTTCCCGGGAAAAACACCTAATCCCGGGGTTAACTCGCTTAACTCTACTATCGAGCAGGGGTAATTATTTCCCGGGAATTTCCCGGGAGTTGCTTTTAAAGTGTGAACAGACCGACCAAAATTTCCCAAGAAATTCCCATGAAATACGTCTAGTGTGAAAGGGGTGCTGAGATGGTTTCAGGAATGATTTATGAGCCTGATGACCAAGGGTAATAATATAATGCGCCTTGAGCACCAGTTTGGTGGATACGTGCGCTATATAAGTCCACATTATTATTATTATTATTATTATTATTATATAGTTACAGTTCCCAGAGTTCTGTTTAGTAGCTGGAAATCATTGAGTCCAAGGTCTTCTTAATGTATCTTGACTCAAGGAGAGTATGCAAACATGTACTCTTACAGAAGCAGGTTTGCACACATTACCACTGTTGTACCATGGAAGGTGACTGTACCTTCCCTTTAAAGGGATAGTATCGTCACGATCAGAGCAGACTTTCAACAGGGCATGGAATCGGTGTCTTAGTATAAGAACACAGTGACTGAAGTTTACTGGCTCATTTATGTAGCATAATAATAATAATGTGTGGACTTATATAGTGCACGTATCCACCAACTAAGTGGTGCTCAAGGCGCATTATATTATTATCCCTGCTCATAAGGCTCATAAGGCTCATAAATCATTCCTGAAACCATCTCAGCTCCCTGGGGAGTATACAGCTCAATTGCTGCCATTACAGCGCATATAGAGCCTAATCAACCAACTCTGCCCTCACAGGTACCCATTTAACTCCTGGGTGGAGAGAAGCAATTATGGTTAAGTGTCTTGCTCAAGGACACAAGTGTCACGGCCGGGATTCGAACCCACATTCTGCTGCTGACACCAGAACTTGAGTCCGGTAAGCTAGACCGCTCAGCCACGACACTCCACAGCAGCAATGGTAATATGACCTTGTCATGTGGGATATAATTCTCAGTCAGGGAGTTAATCTAAAACTAGTAGTCCAATTCCATGCCCTGTTGATCATGGTGATATTGTCCATTTAAGTGTTTTCCTTTTAAAAAAAAGGGTAACTTGTGTGTATGTGTGTAAATGGAGTGTCGTAAATGGAGTGTTGTGGCCGAGCGGTCTAGCGCACCGAACTCAAGTTCTGGTGTTGCCAGCAGCAGGGTGTGGGTTCGAGCCCCGGTCGTGACACTTGTGTCCTTGAGCAAGGTACTTAACCATAATTGCTT
Organism: Zoroaster sp. YZ-2022; assembly: GCA_029582265.1. Taxonomy (NCBI): domain Eukaryota; kingdom Metazoa; phylum Echinodermata; class Asteroidea; order Forcipulatida; family Zoroasteridae; genus Zoroaster; species Zoroaster sp. YZ-2022. Next base: position 13,732,887 of record CM055834.1, on the reverse strand, counting down.
CGTCCTTCGGATGGGACGTAAAGCCGTAGGTCCCGTGTGTTGTGTAATGCACGTAAAAAAGAATGCGCCTTGAGCACCACTTAGTTGGTGGATACGTGCGCTATATAAGTCCACACATTATTATTATTATTATTATTATTATTATTATTATTAAATACTGCTCAGTATGGTACATGTAAATAATAATAATAATAATGAACATTGTCATTTATATATATCATGCTATACAAAGAACACAGCGCTTACAAATATGATGAAAACGAACCCTTAAAACACTTCCGCAGTTAATCAAGTTTTCCAATTTCCTCAGTAATCTGCCAACAAACAGGGCTGATACAGACTGATTTCTAGACATTTAGGAGTAATTAATTCGTAGTCCTAATAGTGAGTGACCTTTTACCCTATAAAGCCTAAAATAACTGTGAACCATGGACAAGACAGAATAAGGATTTAGAACAAAGTACACAGCAGGGTCACTGAAAACAGGCCTCACATGCAAGTCTTTCAGGTCCCAAAGGGACTCTAATTATTAAAATGAAATCCCAAGGTATTCTCCTTGGTAATTTGATCATAATTCCTAGCATTCACGGAACAGGTCAAGTTGCTATTTAGTGCAGAGCCGGATGGTTTTGACTTCATTAGGATTTAGTGGTATCCTCTGCATTTATATGATGACGATTTACAAAACCCAGATAAAAATTACTGCACATGGATGGATTTTGAAACACAATTTGTGTGAAAATTTTTTAATTTTGAATATCATTTTGGTATCCGATACAAATGAAATCGTTTACTGAACATGGATGCAAGAATGTAAAAGGAACATGAAAAGTGTTTGTAGTGACAGCACTTGTACTCATTTGGTATGCTTAAAATATAAGATTTTGTTTAAGATTTACTGTTGCGTATAATTTGGGTATGAAGTGCCTTTTCAGGGGTGGGGCTGTGGGGGGTGTTGGGGGTGTGGGGGGTGAAGAAAATTGCATCATGTATTTGCCCAAAACATAAAGGAAGGAACATACATTAGAGGCGATATGAAAGATATAGAGTGTATATCAAAGTGTATAAAACTAGTAGGACATGAGGGGGAATGATTTCCGTTCAATAATTTTGCAGAAATTTTAGGCAGAAATATGCTAATTTTGAATAGGGCAAATTTTGTGTGGCAAATTGTGAATTTTAGGCATAAAATATTAGGCAGAAATACACTGTGTGTATGTAATGCTAACTATGAATATCAATTCTTGAACTTGAGCTATTTAATACAAATGAAATCGTTTACTGACGTTGTCATTACAGCATAGATGGCAGACGTACTACTTTCCACAGCAAACATCAGAAACCACTACGTCACAGCCAAAATGAAACTCATCTCATCTCAAAATAATGGCTTAAAGTCGTTTCAGTACGACGGTAAGAACACCGCATCATGTAAAACAACAACAGATGCGATGGATATGTCTGCATACATGTAAGCACGGTAAGACATTCCATATACTATAGTGCATCAGTTAGGTTATCCTAAATGTCAGAGCAGTATGAGGTCATATTAGGGTCACACTGAGTTCCTAACCACTGCTCCTATGTACAAAGCGTATCTGATATATAAGCGTATCTCACTTAGTAATCACATTTGTCTTGAAGGGGATATACCTATTGCAGTTGAGTGACGTCAATCAGACCATGTGCAATCATTTGCTGATCACTAGAATGTTAGCGGCGCGTATTTCGCACGCCCGCTCATACAATTAGCCAGCGCGCGACCCCTTTGCATTCAGCCAAACAGGGTGCATTGCTTTCTTTTACGTCACTCATGTGCTTAGGTGGTGCTTTGTGTCATGCTGACTCACGCACTCAGCCGGTGTTTCATGAGCAGATAAAAAAAATTAAAAAAATAAATTTTCAATTTTAACCAGAATTACTGAATATTAAAATTTTGAAGCCAAACCTAATATGGGCCTTTATTACAGTTTGGAAATTAAAGTTTGCTCTTTTCCGAACCAATGGAAAAGTGGTTGCCCTTATTGTGTACGTAGTAACATCATAAAATCAAATAGTGTACTTTCCTAAGAAGATTACTACCAAAATAGCCTCATCCCAAGCATGCAGGCAAGATCTGTAATGTAGTTGTACAAGGTCTGTATGTACCTTGTGAACATTGTAGCCCTCTATTGGTGGAAATGTACCCAGTCGCTGAGTTTAGGGCGCTATTTTATGACATTGTGTGTTTGCAAAACCCAAAAGCCTGTTTACCATTGGTGTACTTTATTCAGTGAAAATCTTCCCCGATTACTAATCACACTTGATTGTATATGGAGATAATAGAGCCTGTTACCAGGGATATGCCAAGTAGGCCTACCGACGTAGCAATGGCTGCTGGGTAATGCATGCACTCGACTAGCCTGAAGTTCTGACGTCACGCTTGGAGCTGGAGGTGCATGACTTACGCCAGATCCTGGCCGTGCGGCCGCCATATTTTCCCCGATGTTCAACTTTGACTTTGGTCGGTAGCTGGCGCGCAAGTCTCGAAGCGTGATGTCAGATCTTCAGCACAACGTATCCAATGAAACCCCTTGAATGGTACGCCTGGAGCCTGTCTATATCCTTGATATAGGATAAAGACAGGGGATCAGTCTAGCGCTCAACAGGTTCCACAAGGTGCGGATACTGTGACATCATAAACATGTAGTACATGTACACAGAGAGCTAATCTGCCCAATTTCATAGAGTTGCTAAGCAGAGAATTTTGCTAAGCAAATATTTTTGCTTTATAAAACAGACTACCAGCCACAGTACACTCATGTTATGAGTTTGGCTGGTAACCAAGAAAATCTACTAAGCAAATATTTTTGCTTTATAAAACAGACTACCAGCCAGAGTACACTCATGTTATGAGTTTGGCTGGTAACCAAGAAAATCTACTAAGCAAATATTTTTGCTAAGCAAAAAATTAATACATTTTGTATAAAAGTTTGGCTGGTAACTTTATTCAGTGGAAATCTTCCCTGATTACTAATCACACTTGATTGTATATGGAGATAATAGTGCTTTGCAAATTTTTCTGGAAAGCAATTTTTTTTTTCTGCTTCGTAGCTCTATGAAATTGGCAGGAGAGTTTAGTGGCATGGGTTTTCAACTATCTGTTGTTGACCACTTGCACAGTATATTTCGAGAGAAAAAAATGCTGCAATTTAGCATTCATCTATGTAAGTGCAAACACCTCATACTGGCTCCCTGTGGGGATACTTCAAATGTTCAGGAACTCCAAGTGTGCAAACAATCAAGTGAATTATGACATTTTAGCCAAGCTGTACAGCCGGATGTTATTATCATAGAGCAATTTATAAACCCCTTTCAGTTCTCATAGTAAGTGTCTGAAATGTTTACTTTTGATAGGATCAGTGAACTTCTTCATCTTAACCTAATGAAATAGATAAATAGAGGTTGTTTAAAGCCAATCTCGAAAAACTATAATAATCATTGATTTACATGATACTTAAAACATCCCTTGAAATATTTCTGTGCAAATGAATTTTCAAGACGTCTTCGAGAGACGTAAATTCCATTGTAATTAGTACAAAAAATCTGAATGCATTTTTACTCTATTGGCACAATAAACACAGGATGGGCTACGCAGGCCTATAGGACAGTTTGAACATTAGAGTGGATATCACAAATGAAAAAAAATACATCTTCAAAATAAAGTTTGTAATTAGCCGTCTGGTTTATCAGTGCGCCAAAATTAAACTGCCCCAATTTTAATGCTGGGAATTTGTTGGTTCAATCATTTTGTACAGCAAACCTTTTTTTAGTCAGAAATGTTAGTACATATGTAATGCTAATTTTGATAAGGTTTGTGTAGTATTTTTTTTACATATGACACAAGTGGTATAGTTCACTGTAATGACATGTTCAGCAGGTATGTGCAGCATGAGAACTGAGACATAACTCTGTGTGATGTCCTTGCTATATATATATTTCTATAATCACTGTCTGCAAACCTGCCTGAGTTCATGCACTCAACACTTGCCAAACAAATACTGACAAATTGGCATCAGCTGTTCTTAAAGGGAAAGGGAAAACATTGGCATTTGGAGAAGTACATTCATTTCAACCCTCTTAGTTTCTCAAGAAATACATCATCAAACTAACACGTGAACGTTTCATTACAATAGGGGCCCATGTTTTTTGAGAAAATTACCATGGGTGTGATTTGATAAAAGTACAAAAAATCCTGAAAAAAATGGGTAGCGGGCCTGGGTCTCCCTTTGGTCTAGAGGACAAAGCCCCCCTGAACCTCCTGGATGTTTAAGTTTGGAGGATTTACAGACTCTCCACATCCCCACAAACAAGAAACTTGAGGTTTGGACACAATACAGGCTACTGCTTTCTTTCCTTGCTGGCCAATTCTATTCTTTCAAGGAAATTCTGATTCAAAGGGAGATGTGTAAAAAAAAAAATCAGGAAATCAGAAAAAAATCAGGAAATCAGACGAAATCAGGAAAAATCTGGAGAAATCACAGGCCTGAATTACGAAAACATGTCACATGTTTTTAATGTTTTACAAAAAGTTGCATATTTGAACAATTCCTGTTTTCTCTAAGATGAAAGTACTTGAGACAGGATAATTTCTCAGGATGATTGATATGTGTACCAACTTATGACCCCCAGTTACCAACTTATGACCCCCAGTTACCAACTTATGACCCCCAGTTAGTTAGAAAACAATTCAGAAATGTGATAATCTGTTATTTACCAAAGATGTATCATCTGTTTTGTTATTTTACCAACAATTTCTGGGAAATATTCTTTTTAAATAGTCAATTTAACCACAAAGGAAACTGGCAAAGGTCCATAAATATGAACTATGACAAATTCACTAGAGCAGATTTTTGAACCAGTGCCCTCAGGGATAATAATAATAATAAAGATTTGTAGCGCGCACATATCCACCCTGCTGGCCGCTCAATTAGGCGCGGAAACAAAGAAAAAACATCAATACAAACAATATACAAAGATAGCATAGAAAAAAAAGTTATGTACCGAGATACATGTACCTACAATGCAATTACAAATATACATCATCTTTGAAGAATTGTGACATAAGACGAGTACTGAGCCATCTAGGTCTTCATGCATGTTGGTGGCCTCTGGCTATACAACATGCTTTGGTTCAATGACTCCTGACAAGCGCCCTCGCTCTGGTAAATGTTTCATAAAAATTGTTCAGGGTGTGATTTGACAACATTTAACAAATCCTTTAAAAAATGGGTAGCGGGCCTTGGTGTCCCTTTGGATGTTTAATTTTGGAGGATTTACAGACTCTCCACATCCCCTCAAACAATAAACTAGAGGTTTGGACACAATACAGGCTACTTCTTTCTTTCCTTGGTGGCTACTTCTCTTCTTTCAAGAAAATTCTGAGGCAAAGGGAGATTTGTAATAACATCCTGAAATTAGGAAAAATCCTGAGAAATCACTGCCCTGATTGTTTTATATCAGGAAATTGTTATTTTACTAAAATGAAAGGTCAATAAAAACAGTCATTAGGTGCCCAAATGAATTTATGGCAAAAAAAACAAGCATTCTCAAATCAATGTATGGCATAAATTACTTATTTTCCTATTCGCAAGTAAAATAGCAATGCTTTGATCAACAAGAAAACAGACAGACTGAAAATATTGTTGAAATGCAGACATTAGATTTGAGCTAAACAAGTAAATGACCTTAGTTATTATTACCCTATAAATGTTGTAATTAATCAAAACAAGATTTATGATGCCTACATTCCTTTTTTTTTAAATCCAGCTTTATAGTTTAACTGCGTAAACACAGCTAGGGATGTCATCTGGTGTCACATAGGCCCCATACAGAATATGTATAGTCTGTGTAAACAACAGAATTATTTATAAGGAAGTCAATCAGCACACCTTTCCCATTCTAGAACCAGGCATATATTTATAAAACATGAACCGTGTGAACCATGAAATGATACCAAGATCTTTCCCCTGGGAACCTACCCCCACTAAATCAATGCCCCGGAGCCTCATAACAAGTTTGTGTGACCTCAAATTTGTCCGTGAACTGATGTTTTGAGGGGCTGGTATGAAATTCAGGGATTGTTGAAATATATCTCAAAATCGTGACTGTAGATTAGTATTTTGGAAAAATTGGACCTTACAAAAGTGATCTGATGTTGCTTAGGGTGGTTTTTCTTAAGGAAACTGTATTCGTTGCCCTACAGACTAGCAACATATAACCTCAATCAACATTTTCCTTTTACAGGGAGATATAGCATTGGTAATGTTGGCAAAACTGCTTCTATTAGTAATGTATACTTACTCTCTTTGTATCGAGATTGAAGGGAAGGTACAGCATTGGCAATGTTGGCCAACTGTTTCTATGAGTATGCTTACTCTCTTTGAATCGAGATATACATTGAAGGGAAGGTACAGCATTGGTAATGTTGGCCAAACTGTTTCTATGAGTATGCTTACTCTCTTTGAATCGAGATATACATTAAAGGGAAGGTACAGCATTGGTAATGTTGGCCAAACTGTTTCTATGAGTATGCTTACTCTCTTTGAATCAAGATATACATTGAAGGGAATATACAACATTGGTAATGTTGGCAAAACTGATTCTAAGAGTATGCTTACTCTCTTTGAATCAAGATATACATTAAAGGGAAGGTACAACATTGTTAATGTTGGCAAAACTGCTTCTATGAGTATGTTTGTTCTCTTTGAATCGAGATTCAACATTGAAGGGAAGGTACAGCATCGGTAATGTTGGCCAAACTGCTTCTATGAGTATGCTTACTCTCTTTGAATCAAGATTTAACAATGAAGGGAAGGTACAACATTGGTAATGTTGGCAAAACTGCTTTTATGAGTATGCTTGTTCTCATTGAAGATATCCATTGATGTTAACGAAAAAATAGTCAAAATTGTAATCAGATTTTCCGCATTATTTGTAAAGCAAATTTTTTTTTTCAATGCCGCTGGGGGCGCTCTGAACTTTGATGTCGTCATCAAACATGGTTTTTAAAAGATAAGATCATTTTATTCACAGAAGTCATATTCAAATTTCCTATGGTTTTTGAGACCTGTCGCCAGAGGGCGCTGTGACAGGTAATGACATCATCAGTCACATTTTTAAAAAGGTCACATGTCAATAGTAATTTCGTCCACTGAAAGCATATTCAAATACCATATCATGGACCCTATAAAAGTGCTTCAGAATCATTTTTCTCTTAAACTTCCGGTTTCGACCGGAAGGAGAGGTCAGATTGGGGTAATGTATGTGTACGAAATGTCACATAATTCAAGATCTGTAAGATGATGCAAAGATTGTGTAAATATCTTTTGTGGTTCATGAGATATGATTTTTTGAAATATTAAAATTTGATTTGGTGTAATTTGATATCTGATTATGATATCTGACAACTTTACCTAAAACTATGTCACAACTTTATTGACAACTACATGTTATGGTCTAAGTATGTGTCAAGTTTAAAGAATCTGTGAACTTTGCAACTATGCTTTTTTTGTTTGATAAGTTTCCGTCGCGAGGAAGAAGAACACCTAAAAAAAAATGTTTTGAAAAGTAATAACAAAATTACTTTCTCCTGAGGATGATCAGAGCATACTGAACGAAACGTTGAGTTGTAACATCCAGTTCTTTTCAGAACTAATTACTACTCCATAGAGAATTTCACATGGTGTCACTGCAATTAGTCTTACTTACAATTACTACATGTAGGTACAATTGATGCCATCATCATCAGTTTTACACTAATTAAATTTTACATTACAATTTAACCAATTTGGTTATTTTTGCATTACCAATCCTGTACCTCACCTTTAACGACCTCATGCAGGATGATATGACCTTTCAATGACCTGCACAACCAGACCAGTCACCTTCATCTGATGTTCACTGCGAAAATGTGGGGGGGGGGGGGGCTGGGAACCACCACAGTGGGACCTATTATTTTTGGTAATAATAATGTGTGGACTTATATAGCGCACGTATCCACCAACTGAGTGGTGCTCAAGGCGCGTATTATTACCCCTGCTCATAAGGTAGATCCTGTTTGATGTGACCATCAGATGCTTGATTTTCAGGGAAGTAACAGACAGTCCCTGGGGTAATGGCAGGTCTAGGGTGGCTGGAAAGTGAGTAGAGAGGGGGAGGGGGGAAGGGTTGGGCACACATACAAATGTTGGGCCATTTGCATGCATGGTGTAAAGATCATCCATTATTTTCCAGGGGGTCTCATCCATCACTTTCCGGTAGTTGACGCCTCTCTGTTATTTATATTACAATTACACTTCCTTATATTTAAAAAAAAAATTACAGTTGAAGTGAGCTACAATATAGTGAAAACAAAATCTAAATAAACCTCAAAAAATAAAATCTCCCTGTTCTATATAGATAGGCGATGACCTAAAGGTTGCCACTTTCTTCAAAAATTGAGCATTCAATTTACTATGGCTAGAAATCCAACCTGTTAAATTTTTAACTCAATCCGTCTACATATTTCTCAGACGGGTCAAAAGTTTAAATACAATTCAGTAAAAAACATAATTCAACAAATTTTAATGAAATCACAGCGCTGCATACCAAAATATTTTGCGGGATCTTTACAGCAAGTACATGTAGATTTCATATGATAATCTTTGATTGGTATCAACAGTTTATAATGGTTTAATAATAATAATAATAATAATAATACAGAAGATTTATAATGCGCATATATCCACCAAGAAGTGCTCAAGGCGCTTTACAGTAAACAAGAAACAATAGCATAACAATACAATAGCAAATGCAATATAATACTAAACAAAAGATTTAAAAAATGCATAAATGAATGTTAGCAGTCCTTATAGGCAATACACATAAGATGAGTTTTTAAGTTTTTCTTGAAGGAGTAAACAGTTTGCGATTCACGAATGTACAGAGGCAAATCATTCTAAAGGCGTGGAGCCACAACTTCAAAAGATCTGTCACCCCAAGAATGTTTAGACTTTTGTTCAGCCATCTTAAGATAAATATATGTTGGTGAAATTCTTGCGTCGGGTGATAAACAATTGATTTGATTTTGACCTACACCTACGTGTGTTTATCACTCAATTGTTTATCACCCGAGGCAAGAATTTTACCAACATATATCGCAGAACCCGCTGCTATATAGGATTCTAGCCGGCCAATCGTCATCAGTCAAGCTCGGTGGTCGAGAGGTTAAGACGTATGCACTAGTAAGCAGGAGGTCGTGGGTTCGAATCCCGCTCGAGTCGCCTGTGAAGTTTTTCACAGACACTCGGAAAGCACCGAGTATGCAGTGCTATACACACGGTCAGTATAGGGCAAAATCAAACCAATGGCTTAAGATAAGCCATTATGTATGGTGTTAGTTGACAGTGTCAAGTTCTCAGTCCAGTCTAGTTAGCCTGGAGACCACTCAACAGCTGATCTTCTCAAAACAGCATGAGACCATGTTATACTCAATACACTAATGGAATTAAGGCTAGATTGTGTTTGCAACCAAATGGGGTCAGTTGGTGCATAGGTCATATTAAAGGGGCAGTATAGTCACAATTAAAGGGGCAGTATCGTCACAATCAGAGGAGACTTTCAACAGGGAATCGGTGTCTTAGTTTAAGATGAACACAGTAACTGAAAATTACTGGCTCATTTATGCAGCAGCAACAGTAATATGACCTTATCATGTGGTGTATTTTTTCAGTCACTGAGTTAATCTAATACTATAGCACTCCGATTCCATGCCCTGTTGATCATGATGATATTGTCCCTTTAACATCAATATCCAAACAAAGGCACAGTCTTTATTTCACACTTAAAGGGAAGGTACAACATTAGTTATGTTCGTAAGACTTGTAGCTTTTCATGGTGAAAAAGGATAAGTAAAGACTGTTTACGGTGACACCATGAAGAAGTTCTCTTTTGAGTAGTAATTTGATCTGAAAAGAACTGGTTACAGCTCGGCGTTTTGAGGAGTATGCTCTGATCATCTTCAGAGCATTCTGATCGAAACGTCCAGTTGTAACCAACCAGTTCTTTTCATATCTAATTACTACTCAAAAGAGAATTTCTACATGGTGTCACCGTAAACAGTCTTTATTAGTTATGTTGGCGAAACTGCTTCTAAGAGTACGATTAGGCCTATGGCCCTCTTAGGGGCCCACTGGGCAATCTTTAAACTATTGGCCCAAACTATATTCTGGTTAGGAACCTTCTTTAACCCTAACCTCCTATATGTATTCTTGCTAGGAACCTTCTTTACCCTAACCCCCTAGGTATTCTGGCTAGGAACCTTCCTGAATCCTCCAAAATCCATCAGTGCACTTTTGGAAACATGCCCTTATCTTCAAAATGCACCATGCATTCTCATTGATCTTTCATATTCAGCACCTATGGCCTGTACTTCTTGCCAGGTAGTAATTTTGCCCCATTTGAAGAAGTGAAAGTACTAGTTTCTGAAAGTGCTGAATTTTTCCAAAAAAGTGCCCCTTGGAGGATTTTGCAGGATTTGGGGTGGTTAGGGTTAAGCTTGCTTCCTTCATTTACCAGATTTGAAAGCAACTGTTCTGTGTGGAACAGCTTCTGGGTGAAGCAGACAAAAGAACCTACTGTACTAGTCTGGAACATCAATGACACCACCACTGCGTATCCTTTACCAATCCTCCCTACACAATAGGCAGTAATCCCTTAATAGCTCTTGTGTTTGACCAAGCAGGGCCAGTTGGGCCAGGCGTTTTCAAGTATTGAAAAACTATCCTCTCAATTATTCGACCATTCAAGGATTGCTCAATGGGCCCAATAAGGACCATTGGCCTCAGTCTCCTTGAATCAAGATGAACATATAAACAACCCCACTTGTGAAGTTTCAGCCTATTACCTTTATGTGGTGAACAAGAAAATAGCTCAAATTCATCCCTACATGGGATTTAGGAAACGGTACTCTTTCCTTTATTCAAACTATAAATTGTTTCTCTTTTCGTGAAACTGAAAGTATCTCAGACAAACAATTTTCATGAGAAGATTGATACCATCATCAGCTTTACACAAATGTACACGTAGGCCAAGTAAAAAAAAAATACCAGTTGATCGTCCTGGTTTTTTCAAAAAGAGGAGGATGAGGGCCTTTTTATTTTTTATTTTTTATTTTTTTCCAAGATGGCCGCCAAGCATTTAAATTCAAAATGGCCACCAATTTTTCAGTTTGAAATCACCGCCAACTTTTTTTATAGCTATCGAACAAGTAGTTGAGTAAAAATATTCATGTTAAACAATGTTTGATGTATTTTGTTAAACCCAAGTAAAAATACATGAAAATTTACTCTTTTTGTGGACAAGTATAAAAAAATAATAAATAATTTAAAAAAAGATGCGGCCTCAAAAAAGGATGCGGGCGGGGACGATCAACTGGTATTATTTTTTTACTTGGCCTAACATTCAAATTCAGCAATTGATCATTTTTAAATTACCAATTCAATAATTTTTCTTCAAAGGTTGCAGTCAGGGATAGTATAAATAAGAATTCCTTTAGGCTACCTTCTTATTTCTTGGGCTCCACCATATCAGAAACAACTTTTTTTTTCCCATAGAGATCGAGGCTTTATGGGGCCTACTTTTGGGTGTGTCACAAATGCACCAAGGACGCATGAATATTGTCTGGCATGGGTTAAGCTTTGTCCAGACACCATATGGTAACTGGTGAGACTTAAAGGGAGAATGCACTATTAGTAAAATGTCTGTAAAATATGCGTTCAATGAAGTAAACCACTATGTACAGTAGGCTTACTATAGGTCCAATGAAGTAAACCACTATATGTACAGTAGGTTTATTCTAGGTCCAATGAAGTAAACCACTATGTACAGTAGGTTTACTATAGGTCCAATGAAGTAAACCACGATGTAGGGTTACTATAGATCCAATGAAGTAAACCACTGTGTACAGTAGGTTTACTCTAGGTCCAATGAAGTAAACCACTATGTACAGTAGGTTTACTATAGGTCCAATGAAGTAAACCACTATATGTACAGTAGGTTTACTATAGGTCCAATGAAGTAAACCACTATGTAGATCCAATGAAGGTAGGTTTACTATAGGTCCAATGAAGTAAACCACTATGTACAGTAGGTTTACTATAGGTCCAATGAAGTAAACCACTATGTACAGTAGGTTTACTATAGGTCCAATGAAGTAAACCACTATGTACAGTAGGTTTACTATAGGTCCAATGAAGTAAACCACGATGTAGGGTTACTATAGATCCAATGAAGTAAACCACTATGTGGGGTTACTATAGGTCCAATGAAGTAAACCACTGTGTACAGTAGGTTTACTCTAGGTCCAATGAAGTAAACCACTATGTACAGTAGGTTTACTATAGGTCCAATGAAGTAAACCACTATGTACAGTAGGTTTACTATAGGTCCAATGAAGTAAACCACTATGTGGGGTTACTATAGATCCAATGAAGTAAACCACTATGTGGGGTTACTATAGGTCCAATGAAGTAAACCACTGTGTACAGTAGGTTTACTCTAGGTCCAATGAAGTAAACCATTTTGTACAGTAGGTTTACTCTAGGTCCAATGAAGTAAACCACTATGTAGGGTTACTATAGGTCCAATGAAGTAAACCACTATGTAGGGTTACTATAGGTCCAATGAAGTAAACCACTATGTAGGGTTACTATAGATCCAATGAAGTAAACCACTATGTAGGGTTACTATAGATCCAATGAAGTAAACCACTATGTAGGTTTACTATAGGTCCAATGAAGTAAACCACTATGTGGGGTTACTCTAGGTCCAATGAAGTAAACCACTATGTACAGTAGGTTTACTATAGGTCCAATGAAGTAAACCACTATGTAGGGTAATCTAGGTCTTCAACAATAAGTCAGGGCTGTCTGCTTTCTACACAGTGTTTCTCAAAGGAATATATGTGATACGTGTGGGAGTACTTAAAAGCATGGTATTTGTAATTTCACAACCAATAAAACAATCATAAAATGATATTACATGAAAACAAATCCGTTTTTCCCCCTAGGGGAGGAAAGGGGAGAAAAGGTTGTATACTGAATTTGTTGAGAACAGGAATGAATTACAGCTTGTATCAGTGTTCACAAATTGGTATAATAAGTAAACTGCCCTTAAGATTTATGTACCGTAATTTCCGGAATATAAGCCGCGGCTTATACGTTGATTTTGACACGATTAAAGTTGCCTGCGGCTTATACGCGGTGCGGCTTATACGCCGAGGTATGCATCTTGAAGAACAAAGTCAATTAAGCAAAAATCGTTGGTAAACAGACAGAAACAGAAACCTAAAAACCTTTATTGTTTGTAGCGAAAATGGTCTGGTCATTGTCAGTTTTAGTGAGCGGACCTCGATACACACATATTTATTCAAAACTTCTGAAAAAAAATCGTTGCACCGTTTAGCGCCAGCGACATCATAATCCACGACGTAGATCGTAGTCTATGCCATGCGTCGCGTGTACCAGAGAGCCAATGGGAAAATTCGTTATATCGTAGTCTGTGGAAGGAGCCTTACATGTACGTTGTGCAGAAAGCAGGCAACCAGCGGGACTACGTTCGACATTCCCGAATGCCGTAAATAGTGATATAGGGGAACGGAACAGCAAAATAAAAATGTCGCAGAAAGCTGCGGTGCAGAAATTTCAAGATAAATACTCAGAAAGCTACCCAGTTATTGCTGCCTCCAAACTTGGGGAACTTCACGCATTTTGTAAAATATGCAGCACGGATTTCTGCATTAGCCATGGTGGCCTTAACGATGTCAAGAAACACGTGGAGTCGATCCCACAAGCAGTGCCGTTGATTCCTGTACATACATGTACATGCACATGTATTTCAGACATGCGTAAAATGTGCCAAACTTTAGTATTAGTATTACGAATTTTCACTTGTCAAGGTTGGCAGGTATGCTATTGTGTCTCTTTCAATACATTTGGACTCAAACGCAACACAATGACCGCCTTTTGTGGCGATGTACTGACAGTGAATGGCGTCCGGCGGGCCTCTGTGTGTACGTGTGCGGCTTATACGCGGTGCGGCTTATATGTTGACGCATGAATCTTGTTTTGGTTTTGGTGGGGTAGTGCGGCTTATACACCGCGCGGCTTATATTCCGGAAATTACGGTATATGTTTTCAGTATTTTGTCTCATAAATGTGAACTCAGAACACTTATCGTGATAGACTAGGGGGTTTTACTGTGGTAATTCTGGTTCACCAAGCAGTCTCTAGAGTTCAAAGCTGGGACCTGAGGAAGAACAGCAATGGTCGAAATTAACTTGTATTTTGTGGTAGCCCATAGGACTAGTTATGTCAAAAATTTACTAGTCCTTTTCATTTTTTAGTAGTGCTGAAAAAAAAAAATTAATTTCGACCCCTGAACAGTGAAATCACTGATCAAGCTACCCAGGATTAAAAAAAAAAAATAAATAAATAAACTTTGAATGCAATTACAGATAGCTTTAAAATATCTTATATCATTTGGAAGCCTGAGATTGATCTGTGGCAAATACTTCACCGCTGTCCTATTTAGAATCTTGAATTCAATACGAGAGAACACAAGCGTCTCATAAGTACAGCTCAAGTACTCTTGATCCCTTTCCCCAAATAACAAACAAAAAAACAGAACAATGTAACAAAGTACAGAAGAACTCCGCTATATAATGAACACCACAAATGAATAATTCGCCGTTACTAACTGCCTACCAACCAAAATGCAAACATGTAGAAGGATCTTTATCAAAGGCAAAATGACGCAAACAGAGAGGTTATTATTTTTATCGGAAACGTAATGCCATTAACTACATTTTTGCATAGGTAAAACTTGTAGCTTTGCATGGTGAAGAGGATAAGTAAGACTAATTGTGGTGACACCATGTGAAATTCTCTATTGAGGACGATCAGAGCATACTGATCGAAACGTCGAGTTGTAACCTCCAGTTCTTTACAAACTAATTATTACTACTCAATAGAGAATTTCACATGGTGTCACTACATTTTTGCATAATGAACGCCACTTTGACAAACATTTGATTATATTGAACATAACTCTCCCATTTTATGTATTGCATTGAAGCCAGGAATCACATTAAAACCCTAACCACCCCATATCCTCCAAAATCCTCCAAGGGGGAATTTTTAGGAAAAAATCAGCACTGTTGGAAACTGATACTTTCACCTCTTCAAATGGGACAAAATCACTACCTGGCATGAAGTACAGGCCATAAGTGCTGAATATGAAAGATCAACGAAAATGCATGGTGCATTTTGAAGATAAGGGCATGTTTCCGAGAGTGCACTGGAGGATTTTGAAGGATTCAGGAAGGTTCCTAGCCAGAATACCTTGGGGGTTAGGGCTAATGAGCAACAACTATAGTGACCTTGTAGTGTTGACTCCATGATGTTTGTTGTAGTGACGGTCAACTCTATTAGGTTGACCCAGTAGACTATTCTGAGTTCCCAGGGGCATTTTTTTCCTCTAACAAAGAATCAAATTTCCTCCCACAGACACGCAGTTATCCATTTGAAGGTGGAACTAAAGCAAGGTGCCCCATATCACCTTAATCACCCAGTGGTCAGTGACCATGGTTTGGGGGTGTGGGGTTGCTCCTCCCACTTTTTTACCATCATGCATGTAAATCTACTATACGTTCTCATATTAGCCCCACCCCCTTTTTTGCACCCCCTCCCCCTTTAAGGCATCCTAAATTGCCCCCCCCTAGCAGTTAATCATCAACTTATGTTCATATCACTTACCCCTTTTTCAGTGAGCACCCCCAATGTTGGCTAACCATCCAGTCTTGAGAGAGCCAAATTTGGAATAGAGAGAGTAGGGTGCTGTGTGTGACTTGTGAAGGATAGGCGGAGATAACGGCTGGTCCTGGTGAACTACTGACGGAGTCGTCGGCTGAAATGTGAACAAGCAGAATTTTTTTTACAGTAAGAGACGAAATATGGGTACTTTTCTGGGCAAAAGCTGTTCCAGGAAGCATTCAAATTGGACAATTGAGGGTTTCAGTGCTATATTCTACTGTGCATTTTGTCTCATATTGACGTAATATAAGATTTGTTGCCTTTAAGAAACCTAAACACCAAGTACCATTTTTGAAATATATGATTCAAAAATATCTTCTACATGTAGCAAGAATTCAAATACCTTGTTTTGGTGTTTCATAAGTCTCAATATACTGGTGGTAAGCATCAAGCCATTCTAGGTGATACTTTTGATAACATATAATTATTTGCCTTCCTCGATTAAACATCAGTGCAATATTCTTACGGCACTTAGGCTAACTCTGTAATGTAACAACCTCATGCAATGATGTAACTAAGGGTGACAAGTGGGGGCATGAGCCTCGAAGAGTTCAAAATGTAAAAAAAAATGCACAAGGTTAGGGTTAAATGAAATTCTTGTATCTGGAAATTTAAGATTTTTTTTTTTTTAATTTGTCGTCAGTGTAAGGAAAACGTATTATATCTAGTATCGATTTTATTTGTGATGTGAATAGTTAAAACAATTTTAAACCAATTTGAAATGTAACTGAATACCAGGAAATTGAATTTCGTTTATAGGGGTTTTAAACATGGCCTGTCATAATTTGACCAATCCATCAAGTCGTTCCATAATTGCCACTCAAAACTAGAAACAAGTCATGTTTTTTACACTGTCTCATTAATAAGGTTGATTGACGGTTGATTAAAAACTCAAAAGAGTTCAAAATGTTTAAAAAAATGGACATGTAAACATGCACACTGTTTGGACACTCATTGGATGATATGGGTTGAATTTCACAGAGCTAAGCAGATATTGTTGCTTAGCAATATATAACAGATTACCAGCCAAAATGCATACATTTTGTATGAAAGTTTGGCTGGTAACCAAAGAAATCCGCTAAGCGAATTTTTCTAGTAAGCAATTTTGATCTGCTCAGCAGTTGTATGAAATTGACCCCTGGTCTATACAGGTACACTGTGATACAGCGACAGTCACTTTCAAAGATTAGATTCCTTTAGGGCTTAATAATAACAATAATAATAATAATTTAGACTAATATAGCGCACGTATCCACCAAACTGGTGCTCAAGGCGCATGACATTATTATAACCCTGCTCATCAGGCTCATAAATCATTTCTGAAACCATCTCAGCTCCCTGGGGAGTATACAGCTCAATTGCTGCCATTTCGGCGCATATAATAATAATGATAATGTCGGGCATTTTAAAGCGCTGTACATTATTACCCCTGCTCATCAGGTGCATAAATCATTCCAGAAACCATCTCAGCTCCCTGGGGAGTATACAGCTCAATTGCTGCCATTTCGGCGCATATGGGCTAATCAAACACAACAACCAACTCTGCCCTCACAGGTACCCATTTACCCCTGGGTGGAGAGAAGCAATTATGGTAAAGTGTCTTGCTCAAGTACACAAGCACCATGGTCGCAGTTGGGATTCGAACCTACATTCTGACGACTCAGCCATCAGAACACAAATCCGATGCACTAAACCGCTCGACCATGGCACTCCATAACCGAATATTCGATCCATGGTTCGAATATCTGGTTGTTTTTTTCCCAACATAAAATTTTCCGCAGAAAATAAAGTTTACGTTAAATTTGTTTTTTTGGTTTTTTGGTGTTCTTATTGGAGTTTCCATCATTATCCCCCACCCCCCCCCCCCACCCCCCATCATCCTCTCGTCTACATTTGCAAGCACATCCTATTCACAATGTTATTTGCATGGTGTAGGCCAGGCTATGTCAGGCCTTACCTATCGTGCGTGCTCGTCGTATCACGTGGCGCAATTACCAATCGGCAGCCTCCGAATATCGAATATTCGATCAAAATCAAAATCCGAATACCAAATTATTCAAGAACACACATCCCTAGATTCCTTTAATCTCACCTGAGGCAGGGGTCGCGGTAGTGACCTCGGCAGAGACTGGGATAAGCTTGTGCTCAGCGGAAGAAGACTGAAACGACCCTGGCTACTGGACAACGGTAGTATGTTGTGCTGCTCCTGGTACCCTGACGGGACCGCCCGGTGTGAGGAATACAGGTGTTTATCTGGGCTAGCTAAGGCACCCAACAACATCTTCAAGAGAAATACAACACAACAGTGAAAACAATTTTAAACCAATTTGTAATTGAATACCAGGAAATTGAATTTCGTTTATAGGGGTTTTAAACATGGCCTGTCATAATTTGACCAATCCATCAAGTCGTTCCATAATTGCCACTCAAAACTAGAAACAAGTCATGTTTTTTACAATGTCTCATTAATAAGGTTGATTGACGGTTGATTAAAAACTTGATCTTGTCGTCTTAGGGCCAATCCCAGTACATAGGCGCAAATGGCAAACGGTAAAATCCGAAATTTAAAGTTCTCAAAACAGATATTGTTTTAATCACAAACCAAAGTTAAACACTCCTGAAACATTTTCTTGAAACATGGAAGTTTAATACAAACCGACTGAAGTTTTGCGTGCACATTAGTTGATGGACACGAATTCTGTTAAGTAACTTACGTTACCTACATTTTTTCTGAATAGTACGTCATAAACATTTCTATAGGTTCTTTGACATCAACGTAAACTTATTTTCGGATGTAAATACACCCAACGATGTGAATCAGCAAAACATTCGACCAAACAATGGTTTAAAATGTTGAAAAACAGCTTGAACAACACATGTGCAAAATACCCATCAACTGCTGTCACAAAGAAAGATATCTTCATTTTAGACAAATCTGTTAAGTTGTCATTTTGTTGAATCAATTTTACTGTGATTCAACGTTTATACCTCTCGAGTTTCTATTATAGTTATTAAATGCTATGTCCTGAAGTAATATGTCCTGAAGAAACTGCTCAAATAGCGGTAACGTAAGTTTCAAACTTTTTATCAATTCCTAACTTTCCTTGTTAGATAATCGAAATAAACATTTTGATGACACTATTTGCTAAGATGTTGTTAAATCTATTCTGCCAAGAGTCAACGTTTGTACTTTCAGAGTTTCTGTAATTATTATGAAATGTCACCTCTTCCAGTAAAAGATTATGAAAAAACTGCTCAGACGGTGGTAACGTAAGTTTCAAACTTGTCTTCAACCACTAACTTGTCATTTTCAGATAATTTAAACAAACGTTTCAATGACACTGATTGCTCTGGTAATAATAATAATAATAATAATGTGTGGATTTATATAGCGCACGTATCCACCAACTAAGTGGTGCTCAAGGCGCATTATATTATTATCCCTGCTCATAAGGCTCATAAGGCTCATAAATCATTCCTGAAACCATCTCAGCTCCCTGGGGAGTATACAGCTCAATTGCTGCCATTTCTAGCGCATATAGAGCAAACCAACTCTGCCTTCACAGGTACCCATTTAACCCCTGGGTGGAGAGAAGCAATTATGATTAAGTGTCTTGCTCAAGGACACAAGTGTCACGGCCGTGATTCGAACCCACATTATGTTGCTAACACCAGAACTTGAATCCGGTAAGCTAGACCGCTCGGCCACGACACCCCTGGGAATCCACAGGTCGTCTGATGTTAGGGGCCATTTGAATAACTCTGGAAACTTTTCGCTGCTCCTCATAAAATGAATATAAACGTCTTCGTCGTCGGCTTCCAGTACCCTCCCAATATACCACTCATTGTCATACACTGCGGCTACCCAGTCATCCGTGTTGTACGATGTTTTTACTTGTTCAGGTGCGGCTTGATTGTGGTTTTGCTTGGCATCAATATTATGAGTGCTCTGTCTTAAAAGGTGGCGGAGTTTCTAATCACTACACATCAAATCTGTATGATGCTCTTCATTATTGATGTAGCAGTTAATAAGTAGCAAGAATCATTCCTCATAAGCAGATGGCCATCTACTCCAATCACAGAGTGCACATTAAGGGTTCCCTGAAATGTCTTGATGTTGGACCATTTATCGGTGATTGTTTGAGTACCAGCAACGCAATCCTCCTTTGTGACGAAGAAGTACTCAATCTTGTTGTCAACCTTTCCGTGACGTTCCTTGCAAGCCCAAGCGAAAAAGTCGTGGGCATCCTGTATTACTGCAGCTCTCCGCTTCAGCTTCATCTGCTAGACGCTTCACGGTTCCACCAATTCCGTCACATGGTCCTTTTCCGTGTCCCGCTTCAAAATAATCCTACTGTGCCTGGACACCTCCAAACAATTTGCTATGGTCACACACCACCGCAAACATGGTCTTGTTTCTGTACTGTGCAGTATGACTGTCTGTCCAGTAATGGACCCTCGATAGATTTGGCACAATTTCTTTCAGCTTTGGCATCAATTTTGCAATTATTGCAAATATTGCGGAGGTATTATGTGCTCTCTCGTCTGATATTGCAACTAGACTTTTGTGGACTAGATTATCATCATTGTCCCGATGGTAAACTATGACGGGATGAATGGTCACGCACTCCTGCGCCCAATAGCCACTTTGGACCTCTTCCAATGGCACACATGTATAGTTCTCAGCAAAATCCATATGAACAATGCAATGGTCTGAAGGCAAATCTTTTTTGCATTTTGACATCGCTTGATACTGGTTTTGTACACAGAGAACATGCAAACGAAATTCCCTAACATCTATTTTGAGTTGGGTACAGAATTCTGCTCTGCTTGGTGACCGTCGTACAAGTTTAGTTTTCTTTCTATTATCAATTGTAACGCGAGACCATTCCTCAAACTCGATGGTTTCTGCCTGAATAGATTGAAGCACCAAATTAACTGCTTGCTCATCGTTGTCCTTGATGAACTGATCCGGATTTGTGGTATTTACGTTACCCAATGTTTTGAGAGCCTCGAGCTTTAGCGACAAATTCTGGTGTCTTTGGCACAGGCATGTATTTCTGGATGTAAATTGAACCAGCTTGATGTGAGGACAAAGATTCTGTCTGACCCTGTGGAAAGCCGATAGTGAAATGTGCCGGTTCTCAGGATTTTCTGTGACGTACTTTAGATGTAGATTTCCCATGTAATCAGTGAGGTATCTCTTCTGTTGTTTTTCACCCTTGCTTGTTTTGCATGCATCTTTCTTCCCTGGCATTATTCTTGAATTGTCATTTCTTTCTAAAAAAATGATAACTTCATTTTGCAGAGATTCCCATAGTGGCTTTGTATGCATCTTTGACCAGACCAATTTTCCAGTAGCCTTTGAGAGGCTTCGTCGACCTAAGCCACTTAATTTTTGGACCATTGACAATAGCCGGTACTTCTTTAAAACCTTTGAACCGGATACAATGTTGTGCAACATCCGTCTTTCATTTATTGATGTGTTGTTCTTTGAAGCACCGGCAAGTTCATCTAATACGGCATTAGAAAAGAGTAAGTGTTTCTTTATTTCTCTAGTGAGCCGCTTCTCCGGTATACCAGCGTTCTGTAGCATGGACTTGGTTTTTGACCTTGGTGTATTTGGAGCATTTTCTTTTGGCATTGAAGATTGGTTCTTTTGTTTGAGTAATCTTTCATAACGTTTGCTTATTTTCTTGTTTTGTCTAGTTGCTGTTTGTAACTTTAATGTTAATATCTCTATGTTCTTATGGGCTCTGTCCAAGCATTTGCTAACTCTTTTCCTCCTGGGTTTTTTCATTGTGAATGGCATCTTCACTATAAGTGGTGATCGACGAGTTGAACGTGTACTTGGCCCAGCACATGAGATGTCACAAACAGCTGAGTCGTCTGCGCTTTCATCGAGGACATTTGCATCTTGTTCGATGTTGTTCTCATTCAAGTTCTGTGCATTTTGCCTTATTTTAGCCAAACTTTCCCGAACAAGTGACCGGTGCTTTTGAACTCTCTTGTTCACACTCTCTCTTTGTTCCTTACGTTGCTTTTTTGACAGCCTCTCAACAGGGATATAGTACTTCTTAACCCTTCTTCTTTCTACTTCTAGATACGCCTGCTCTCCCATCTTCTGGCATTTTCTCTCCCGATAGGCGGCTTGTATTTCTGCACGTGTTTTTCCCATCTTAAAATCTTAAAGACTTAGTGCATCACAGGAACTGGAATAAAGAATGTAAACGGAGAAAAGTTAGATTCAGAAAGGTAGAGGGAGATAAAAAGGTGTTAAGATATTCACTAACAAACGTGAAACAATTTGCATACTAAAAAGAAGTTTTTTGAATTTCTGTGTAACTTACGTTACCATTGCTTTCTGGGCTATATTATTACATGTAGGTGGTTGATTACATGAAAATGCTTTCTCAAAAAGATTCTCTTAGTCTCCTTATTATCTCTAGACTATGCCCATTAAGTGTTTAACTATTATAAGTGAAGATTATTGAACACAGTTATCAAACAAAAGTTTATTTTGAAAAGATAATGTAACTTACGTTACCACTGAAAATATTGATTAAAACTCAATATTACCAAGTAAGTGCAAGTACAAAAAATGTAAAAATTGGAAAAATATTTCTCAATTTAAAGAAAATTTTATATATTTGCATGAATAAATCTGCGATTTACAACACTGTTTTGTTTTAAAGACATATACTCTTAAATAAAATGTGTAAAGAAATATGAAACATACGTTACATTTACATTTGTTCTAAATTTACAGGTAATCAAACAAAAATATTAACCAAAATAGTGAATAATTCATCACACTTCTACAAAAGGGAAATTCTAACTTTACTAGCAGGTTTTGGAATGTTTGATATGACGTTATTACAATAAATATTTTAAGAACTTACCCAATATTTTTTTCTTTTTATCTTGACATCATCTGATCACGTACCAGATTCCATTTTTATGAATGAAGCTGGTCGCTAAGGGGGTAGGTAACACTTGGAGGCGCTATTGTTTTCAATTTTGGATCATGTGATCATTATTCACAGGATAATCAAACAAACAATAAATGATGGTAACGTATGTTTCGTAACGTAAGTTTCAAAGCGCGCTTTTGGCGGGAAATGGACCAACACGTGGACGCAATGAAATGCAGTCCTACTCAGATTTACAAGTAGAAATACAATGCTTCACGTTGCGCTGAATATTACGCATGTCGACCCATATGGGATTAATGAAATATGGTAACGTATGTTTCGTGTCATAAAATTGCCTACTTGAAAGTCAGCAGTGTAGGCTTTAGTACTAAAGAAAATGCTTTGATCTTGAGATCAACAATACAATGGATGAATAATAGACATTTTCTCATGTTGATTTACTAGAATGAAGTTTAATTTTGCTGGATAAATAAATTCGGGATGCAGGGGAGTTCTACGGTAAGGTATGTTACAGTCGATTTTGCGACAAACTTTGATTGTGAAAATATAAGTTCCAAAGGAAGGGGAAGGAAACACCTATAGTTTCACAATGTCGACATATACTTTCCATCTTCATTAAGTTCACAACCAGTAAAACTGAAGACACATTGTAAAGAGTACAACCTTGGAATTGTGATTTTCCCTCTTTGCGACACAGGATATTACATAAACATACCAGAAAGGATGGCCCTGGATTTTAAAAAAAGAATATTGCCGACAGTGAACTTCGACATATTTTTGTTAGTGTAAGTTACTTGATAAAATTACAATGTATTTTCCACATATTTAGTTCCCACATATTTCCTACACATGCTGAAAGTCATGCGACATGAAAATCTCGATTTTGAGCCGATGTACTGGGATTTGCCCCTTAGGCAAAATTAAGTCAAATTAAATGTTCTAAAATAAAAAATAAAATAAATCCACTTGAAGCCACTGTACCCGAACAAACATACTCGCGATCAAAGTTTTACATAAAACGTACTTGGTGTAAAGTTGACAATGGTCAGACAAAAAGTGACATTTTATGCATGTCTGAAAAATGTAACGTGAGTAACCAGCATTAAAAATGTAACGTAAGTAACCAGCATTAAATATGTAACATGAGTAACCAGCATTAAAAATGTAACGTGAGTAACCAGTATTTTTATCTTATATACCATACATACAGGGTGTCCCCATAAAAAGTATACCGAGATAAAAATTACTGTAATGGCAAAACTACTTTATATATGGGAAAGAGAAATATATCTCTAGAAAGGGCAGAATGTCCTCTTTGCAATGGTATACAGCTTGTGATGTTATTGACACAGATGAGTGAACAAACTAGACAGATGCAGAGATGCCAACATTGAATTCCAAAAAAGAGTAGCATCTATTGAAAAAAATAATCGCAAAAATCTAACGCTAAAAAATGCATGTCCGGATTATGGGCAATGTCAGCGCCGCACTTGGTGTGAACCCCGCTGGCGGTAGTGGGACCGGGGACAGAGTACATTGGAGGAAAATACTCAATGAAAAAATTATGAAATTATAACAATGCTAGACGTATCTTATCTTAAAAAGCTCACAATAATGATCTTCCGAATTAGTAATCCATGCATCAATCACGTTAGAAATTTTGATTATTAATACTAACTGTTCTCTTTCTTGGGGTCTCGAAGGCAAATAACAAATTGATAGCCTTAGCTAGGCCTAGCCCTAGCTCACCTGGGCCCAATTTCATGGCGCTGCTTACCACAGAATTCTGCGCCACGGCGCCATAAAAAGCGTGTGATTCTACATGCGCCGTGGCAGAATTCCGTAGTAAGCAGTGCCTGCATGCACTTGCAAAGAAGCTTCGAGAAATTAAAAGGTAATGCACGTGCGCGAGCACAATTATGCGCGCATGTACACGTGTACACACAAGCTACCTCACAGACAACCTCATTCCCCACGGGTATGCTCATTATTCCCCATTATGTAATAGAGATCAATGGCACGATCTTGCAAATAATGTACAGATGTACATGTGGTAGGTAGGCAGTCGAATCCAGCGCTCGGCGCCTGTGTGTGATACGTACATAATCGTGTGAATTCGCCGCTAATCCCGCGGTTTACAATTAAAAGGTTGTTGTTTTGTTTTTTAATTTTTAAAATTATTTTTCATCATTTTTATTTCCACTTAATAGTTCATTCATTGTTTGCTTGTATTGCAACTATATACAATTATACTGGGGCGGCTTGTTTAGCGTATTTCAATGAAGTATTATCGTAGAGTCGTATTCACGGCTCAAAATCGTATTTGCTACGCCCAAATCGTGTATGTTGGCATCTCTGCAGATGTTAAGGGTACTGAAAGCAGGACTGTGACAAGTTTGCATATTTGAATAACAAAGCTCAACCATGCAAGTGTGCAGAATACCACATGCCTTTGCTTTTTCAACACATTCTTGAAAACAAGGAATGTACCTAAAACAATGTAATCTGCTTTGTTTTCGCTACTTACCTCAAAAGTTTAATGTGCTGTGCCCTCCACATGGCCACCATTCCTGTCAATGCACATCTGACATCTTCGTAACATGTCCCTTACTGCTCGTCTGATCATTCCAGCGTCTTGATGGAGATTATCGACTTCTTCCACTATTCTTGCACGTAACTCCTGAACATTGGCTGGGGGTGTAGTGAAAATTTTGTTCTGCAGGTCACCACATAAAAAGAAATCGCATGGTGTCAAATCCGGCGAACGTGGCGGCCATTCAACCTCATTGTAAACAGCAATTACTCTGTTCCCAAAAGTTCTGCCAGACGTTGCCTCACAGCAACAAGTCTGTGAGGTGGGCGCCATCCTGAGCCCACCACACCCTCCTGAAAGCTCCACGTCGTTGTCTCGGGAAGATCTGTTCCATTGCTGGCACCACAGATTCATTAATCAGATTCAAATAGTCCTGTCCATTTAAATTTCCTTGGAAGAAAAATGGTCCTAATAATGATCCATTACCACACATTCCAACCCATACATTCACCCTCTCCTGCTCATGTTTCGCTCATAGGACGCAGCTGCAGGTGGATTACGACGTTCAGCATACACATGCTCGTTATGGAAGTTAACTGTTCCATTCATGCAAAACCTGCCTCATCTCCAATGATAAAGAATTGAAGAAACTGTTCACCCTGTTACATTTATCCAAAACCACCGTGAAAATGTGACTCTTCTGTCATAATCTGCTTGCAGGAGTTGATGCTGAACATGGATGTGATAGGGATGAAGGTGTAAATCATTTCGTGTGATGTTGTTGAACGTTGAATGTGGTATACCAGTACCATTTCTCCTGCTGCTAATCCTTGGGTTTCTTTCAACTGCTTCTCTTACCAATTCGATGTTTTCCTGAGACCTTCCAGTTCGTGGACGTCCAGATCGACCTGTGTTACGGTTTAAACTTGTGCCATGTTCGCCATACTTTTTAACATTTTTCCAGATAGTCCGTTTTGTTGGCGGTTCCCTGTCCGAGAAACGAATCCTGAAGGCATTTTGAGTTGCAACATAACTTTTTGTTTCATGGTACTTCTGGACAACAAATGCCCTCTGCTCAACTGTGAACTGGACCATGTTTGCTGATGAAGTGAAAGTTTCCTACAGCATGCAATGCTTTTACTGCATCCAGTAAGCACATTACACAATGCAGGTAGGATGAACATTCATGTGTTGAAAAAGCAAAGGCATTTGGTATTCTGCACACTTGCATGGTTGAGCTTTGTTATTCAAATATGCAAACTTGTCACAGTCCTGCTTTCAGTACCCTTAACATCTGTCTAGTTTGTTCAATCATCTGTGTCAATAACATCACAAGCTGTATACCATTGCAAAGAGGACATTCTGCCCTTTCTAGAGATATATTTCTCTTTCCCATATATAAAGTAGTTTTGCCATTACAGTAATTTTTATCTCAGTATACTTTTTATGGGGACACCCTGTATAACAAATTTCTGAAATTCTTATTTTTGTGCTGAGTAAGGTCTGGGTATAATGCAATGTGAAAAAAGTGATGAGTGAAATATAAAACAACTGATTTAATTTTGCCCTACACCGACGTGTGTATAGCACTGTATACTCGGTGCTTTCCGAGTGTCTGTGAAAAAAACTTCACAGGCGACTTGGGCAGGATTCGAACCCACGACCTCCTGCTTACAAGTGCAGACGTCTTAACCTCTCGACCACCGAGCTTGCCCGATGTCGATTGGCTGGCTAGAATCCTATATAGCAGTGGGTGCAACAGGTGCCGCGATATATATATCATCAAACTATGAAATATAAAAGTAATAAAATTATGGCATCAAAAATGTAACTGCCCAGATGCAATTTATACAAACATTTGACCAAAAAGAAAATAAATAAAATAAATAAAATGGATTAAAAGAAAATAAATAAATAAAGCTGTTGTATGTTCAACATATGCTGGCCTAGGAAGGGATGAGTTCAAAGTTCAAAGGTCATACCGTGCACCGTTGCGTATGCCTGCTGAGGTTAGACTGCAGATGAGGTAAGAACACATCCAGGTCAAAGGGATCAATCGCATTCTCGAGTCGGTCAACCAACTTCTGGACATTTTCTGTGTGGGCGGAATTTTTCTGCATGAAAAAGATAATGGAAAAAGTCAAAATACCAATGCTGTACCATCCCTCGTATGAGTAAAGACCCTCAAATACCGTAATAGGTCAAGTTCAGTTGGTCATATCTTTTTCAGTGAATGTTGATATTGATAATGTTGATATTGATAATGTTGATATTGATAACAGTGAATGATAACAGTGAATAGTACGCAGAATTCAACATTTTCTAATCAGAAATAAACTGTTGCTATAGACCTTATGTGCCCGGAAGAAGGACGTAACGAAAGTGTGACCAGCAAAAGGTCGTAAGCAATTATTGTGCAAAATTGTGTTTCAAGAGAACTGAGTGTGAAAGTTTGGTCGTTTTTCTGCCATTTATAAGTCAGTGTAGGAAAGTTAAATTCCGCATGGGAATGGAAAAACATGTCTTGGGAGTAATTCTAGCAACAAATACAGTTATGCCCTACTTTTTTTCAAAGGAGCCATTTTATTGCTTATAACCTTCTGCTGGGACAAAAAGTACTTTGTGTGCCCAGAAGGTCGTATAGCCTTACGGCCTTCTTCCGGGCACGCAACGTTATGTATTGATGTCACAAAAATTGAAGGGGGCCTTTGTATAGAGGCAAAAGAAGCTCATTCATTGGTTCATGTATGCGTGCTACGCATACATTCACTCAAAGGCGCGGCACGCATATGCGCAGCACGAATACATGAACCAATGAGTAGCATTCTTTTGCTTCTGAACGAGGGCGCCCTTCCATTTTGTGACATCATATGCATAAGGTCTATTCAAAATTAGCATTACAAACACACAGAAATACACACAGGATGTACTTGTAAGATAGAAACAAAGTTTAAACGAGATTTCTTCTTCGTACACTAGGATGTACATGTAACACAGAATCAAGGTTTAAACGAAATCACTCCTCGGATAACTAGGATGTACTTGTGATGCAATTAATTGGACGGTGCATCTGCAATATTTGAAATGGGCGTATGCGATTCGGATGACAGCACCACAGTACAAAATTTAATCAGTCTGTTTCTGATGAATTTCACAATTCATAACTGAGGCAGGAACAACCATCAATCATTTTTTTTGGATCGCAATGCCTTTAAGGCATTGCAGGGCATACTCAATGCCAACCCCTTAAAATCTGAGATTTCTCACCTTGGCATCATCCCCGCATCCAGACATGACGGTTGCAATGAAACGGATATCAAAGAGAAGCTGAAGGGATTGAGACTGCATCAACGTCAGCCTTGACCCGTTAGTGCATCGTTCATCTAGGTAACGCTTGTAAAGAGCTAAGATACTCACGCTGGTGTCTTGGATGAGACCAGAGAGGATAGTCCTGCGGATGCATGGATGAAATTAGTGTTATCATTTAATTCACAGTGGCAAACAGAAGAAGTGGTTGGGGGTCAGCTAACTACCTCGAAACTATTTCAACAAAACTTTCCCTAAAACAGAAGGTACATCATTTATAATGTCGGCAAAAAACTTCTTCTATTCACTAAACAAACCAATCTGTGAAAGTTTCATCTTATAATGTTGTATTGTTCACGAGAAAATAGCTAAAATGCATTTAGATTTGTTAACCCCTGGGTGGAGAGAAGCAATTATGGTTAAGTGTCTTGCTCAAGGACACAAGTGTCACGGCCGGGATTCGAACCCACATTCTGCTGCTAACACAAGAACTTGAGTCCGGTAAGCTAGACCGCTCGGCCACGACACTCCACTGTTGCATTCACTTTTCTTAAAAATGACAGCACTTAAATTCTAGGTAAGATTTACAACAGTATTACCTTAACACTAAGAAAGGTGTACATAACTTATTTTAATTACTACTCCTATACCGTACCTTACCTTTAACAAAATTCATAATCAACAAATGTTTATTTATTTTTTTGGAAGAACATTTTTTTCTAAAAAGAAACTTCAAAATTCCTTCTGTTAAATCTGAGCTTGGGGATTGAGTTGAATGATGAGCATGTTTTACATTTATCAAATAGATTGCAAATCCAAACAGGTGATTTTTTTTTTTTTGTTGAAAGAAAAACAAACATATTACTCAATCTTACCGTGAGAGTGCATGACCACCGACTCGATTGATTTCTTCACATAGAGAGTATAACACAGTTTGCACATACCATGATGCCTAATAATAAAACAAATATATTTTAGTTTTTATCCGATGTTTAACCAGTTCGCGTCGGGAATAAAAAAGTTTTTATGGGCCCCCGTGGCGGGTTTCTTTTTCCCACACACACCGTGAATGGAAGCTTCCACAGCGGGTGGCCGGCACTTCCGAGCATGTCACCGTGCACGCATGGCTGAACCGAGCATGCATACAAATATTCTGGAGTTTCCTGTGGCGTGTTTAGATGCTCTCCGATCCGCAGTGCAGAAAAAAATTGCGTGTATACACGGCCTCCGACGCGAACTGGTTAACAATCTATAAACTATCAACTAGTCTATGAACAAACTCAGATTCTCAACAAACTCAACGTTTTTTGTGTGGGGAATGGGGATGCTACAAGTTGTTTTTAATATAGAGATAGGAAAATTATAACAGTAAGTCCAGATTTATTATGAGTCTTATTAAACAAGAGAAACTTGTGTTCATATTGGTTCTTTTATATGACATAAAACACAATAAAGGGGGCCACTTTCCTACCGTCACTTTAGCAGTTTTTCTAATGGTTGTAATTTTTTTTTAAATATCTGAAACCACCCAAAAAGAATTTCAACATTTGAATAGACATGCATGCTTATCCTAAAGATAATTTGAGTTGATTATTATTATTTTTTTTTTAATTACCCTAAAATTTCCATCAACAAATGGACGGAAAAGTGAGGCAACTTTTTCCGTCCAATATTTATGGAAATTTGAGGGTAAAAAAATAAATAAAAAAATAAAGAAATAAAATAAATCAACTGAAATTAGTTCTAGTATAAGCCTGCATGTCCATTCACATGTTAAAACACTTTTTGGTCGGTTTCAGGTACTTAAAAATAAATAACAACCATTGGAAAAACTGCTAACGTGACGGATGCAAAGTGGCCCCCTTTATTGTGTTTAATGTCATATACATTCGGGAGAATTTATGTTTTTTTACAAATTATTTATGGGTACCTAAAGATATCCAATTTCGGGTATCCTGTTCCCGAAATAACCGAAAATGCACAGCCTTTCTTATGAACTACATCTTTTGAAACAATTTGAAGTATTTATATATCTAAATGAAATATTGCTTTTACAAATCATTAATTAAATGATTGTGAAACACTAGACTAGCCCAGTATGTGTTTTGCTTGATCAGACAGCAAGCTTTTACTCCAAGCTCACATCCTACACTATATTAGTCTTACCTGTACAGGGAGATGGATCTTAGATATCACTTTCTTGCCCTCCTCAGACTCTTCTTGGATCTCAATAACGTCCCAATGCTGCCAAAAATAAGGAACCTATTTATTCAATATGATCTTGAATCACCTAACATCACTATAAATGTACAATTTTTTCTGTACTCGTACTCATGAAAAAGTACTATATTACAAGTCTGGATATTATGGAGTTCTTTCGGGTACACCATGTAATAATCTCTTCTTGGAAGAAGTGCTGGCTCTGAGAAGAGCCGGTTGGTTTTGTTGTCAATATTTGTCCATTACCCTCTATGGAAGGAAATACTGGACATTAGAGATGATGTTATTGAGTTCTTTCGGGTACACCATGTATTAATCTCTTCTTGGAAGAAGTGATGGCTCTGAGAAGAGCCGGTTGGTTTGTTGTCAATGTTTGTCCATTACCCTCTATGGAAGGAAATACTGGACATTAGAGATGATGTTATTGAGTTCTTTCAGGTACACCATGTATTAATCTCTTCTTGGAAGAAGTGATGGCTCTGAGAAGAGCCGGTTGGTTTGTTGTCAATGTTTGTCCATTACCCTCTATGGAAGGAAATACTGGACATTAGAGATGATGTTATTGAGTTCTTTCAGGTACACCATGTATTAATCTCTTCTTGGAAGAAGTGATGGCTCTGAGAAGAGCCGGTTGGTTTGTTGTCAATGTTTGTCCATTACCCTCTATGGAAGGAAATACTGGACATTAGAGATGATGTTATTGAGTTCTTTCGTGTACACCATGTATTAATCTCTTCTTGGAAGAAGTGATGGCTCTGAGAAGAGCCGGTTGGTTTTGTTGTCAATATTTGTCCATTACCCTCTATGGAAGGAAATACTGGACATTAGAGATGATGTTATTGAGTTCTTTCGGGTACACCGTGTATTAATCTCTTCTTGGAAGAAGTGATGGCTCTGAGAAGAGCCGGTTGGTTTGTTGTCAATGTTTGTCCATTACCCTCTATGGAAGGAAATACTGGACATTAGAGATGATGTTATTGAGTTCTTTCGTGTACACCATGTATTAATCTCTTCTTGGAAGATGTGACGGCTCTGAGAAGAGCCGGTTGGTTTGTTGTCAATGTTTGTCCATTACCCTCTATGGAAGGAAATACTGGACATTAGAGATGATGTTATTGAGTTCTTTCAGGTACACCATGTATTAATCTCTTCTTGGAAGATGTGACGGCTCTGAACAAAAATATTTGCTGATCCAAATTCTCTGCTTAGTAGCTCTATGAAAGTGGCCCCCCCCGTTGGCATGACACGGCAACCAGTCAAATACTTCCTTCTTGAGATATCCGAACTTGGGAATGTTTCAGTAAAATCTTCACAGAGGACGTTATAACAGGAATGAGAGTACAATCAGACGTATAGCTTGATTTGTTTGACTTACCGTTGCTGCTTTCAATGCTGCCTCAATACTAGAATCCATTAGGAGTTTGCTGAAATCCGCTAAGACACTGGACGAAGTAAAATCACTCCAGATTCTGGGAGAAAAAAATAAAGGGAGGATGTATTATCAAAGTTTGGAACTCACCCCGGGGGGAGTGTGGCATTTCTGAGAAACATTTACTTTAAAAAAAAAAAGTTGGAACTCCTAAAAAAAAATGGTTTAATTTTGTATTTATTTAAATAACAGTTATTTACTTTTTACATTTTATTTTTTTAATTTATTTATAATTTTTTTTTAGGGGGGGGGGGGTAGGAGGGGTGATAATTTTCTGTATGTTTATGTAAAGTCAGAACTCACTTGTCCAGCCAGCTAAAAATTGTGGTTTTAAATTAAACCAATTTTTCAAAGGAACATAAGGAATATTTGCCACTGTACGTAAGAAGACGTTATTTACCTGAAAGCATCTCGACTCTGCTGTAGAAGCAGTCCTTTCAGCTTATCCCACTCTGTCTCCTCTTGACTCTGTGCTCAAAATGAGAAGATGGCCATTAACCCTCCTACTACTACAAGGGTCAAAATAAGTCAAAATGTTGATATACTTGCCAAGGTATACCTGGTGCACTTAAAAGTCGAACCTTCTGTGACTACAAGGGTCAAAAATCAGTCAAAATGTTGATATACTTGCCAAGGTATATCTAGTGCACTTAAAAGTCAAACACTGTCAAACCTTACGTGTAGTAAGTACATTAACCCTCCTACTACTACAATGGTCAAAATCAGTCCAAATGTTGATATACTTGCCAAGGTATATCTGGTGCACTTAACCCTCCTACTACTACAAGGGTCAAAATCAGTCAAAATATTCATATACTTGCCAAGGTATATCTAGCGCACTGAAACGTCAAACACTGTCAAACCTTACGTGTAGTAAGTACATTTACAGGTCAAAATGAGTGGACTGTTTTTGACTGGTAAAAGCATTGTCTGGTATTGTTGAGGGTGGTCAAAATGACAGTAAAAACCAGTCAAAAATGCCCCTGTGTGCACATTTGGGTCAACAGACAAAACAGGCAGTTGACTGGTTTTGACCTCCATAGCAACTTCCCACTAAAGTGCAACAATAGTAGGAGGGTTAAAATATGGAATCAATATCATACTGTCATACAGTCTTTACTGCAGGAACAAGACTGACGGGGTGTGGCCCAAGGGTCGATCAAGGACCAACTGTGGGTGATGTATGTAGGTGGTTTGTTTGTATATATGTATGTATGTATCCATAAAGGGAACTCATCAAAGCTCCCCTAATGGAACACCAATACCAAGTTGACGAACAGCCAATCACTCTCATGCAAAACAATGGTTTAACGTCTATGATTAGGAACTGCACATATTAATCAACTGTGGTTCATTAACTGATGTAGCCGACACTACCAGGAGTGTGATTTGACAAAAAGAAAAAAATCCTGAAAATTGGGTAGCGGGCCTTTGGTCTAGAGGACAAAGCCCCCTGAACCTCCTGGATGTTTAATTTGGGAGGATTTACAGACTCTCCACATCCCCACAAACAAGAATCTAGAGGTTTGGACACAATACAGACTACTTCTTTCTTTCCTTGGTGGCTACTTCTCTTCTTTCAAGAAAATTTTGAGGCAAATGGACATTTGTAAAAAAAAATCCTGAGAAACCACAGGCCTGCTTATTCAAGGCTTTATCACCTGTTGCCACAACCCTGAAATGAGCATGTAAAACATTTATTTAGATTAAGACTTTAAAACAAGTTACTTACATCAGTTGTCTTGCTTGTTGTTCGTTTTCCCATCAGTTTGCTTCTAAGCCAGCTGATGAAGTAAACCAAAACAAATAAGACTTAAAAGGTAAGTTATAGGATGGATAATACAAAATAAAACAAAAGGTATGAATTGTCATGTGAAACTTATTTGGTGTAAACCTGGTCCCAGTTTCATAGAGCTGCTAAGCAGCCAATTCTTTGCTTACTGTACGTTTTTCAATTCATAGCGCTGCTAAACCATTTAGTATAAAGAAAGGCACTCTAACTTGCCGGCCGTTATCGCTAGCAAATGAGTGACGCAACAATACAAATCCATGGTGAACGCGCACGTGCCAATCTGAACTTTCTTGCTAACCTGTGAAATACGCTTATGCTTAAAGCAAATTTGTCTGCCATAGTTAGCACGGAAATTTGTTTACCGGTAAGCAGCGCTATGACATTGGGCCCTGATTATAGTATAAATTTTTCTTAGAAATGATATTATCTGAGCTGCCATCACTTTTAAGAAAAGTGAAATAAATTCTAGTTTGAATAACCCTAACCCTCCAGGGTATTTTGGCTAGAAAACCTGCCAGACGCATCAGATTGCATTGTTTGTCAAAGTGACTTGGCTGCCCAGTGCAGCAAGATCCATCTGGTCACAAATCTCAAGGCCGAACTGCCTCAGAGTCTGTGGTCACCCAACGCAGCAGGATACAACTCTGGCATTGTTCAATGGGACCAGCTCTCAATAGCCTCAGACTTGGCTGCTTATGCACTGGTGTTGAGCTGCTGAATGCATCAAAGTGCACCAGACTTTTCCACCTGATGCACTGTGCTGCGTCTGGCAGGGTTAGGGATAAAGAAAGATTACTCTTTGGCCCCAGGTCACATTCAGTTGACTGTCAATGGGCCATCAATAAAAATACAATTTTTTTTTTAAATACAGGCAAATACAATAAAATGATATACAACACAGAGCTAAGATTAAACAGTAAGATAAAACAAGTGGTATACCTTCGAGGTTCAGGTTTAGATGATTTAGATACAGGCTGTGATATGTTAACAGTCTTCTGTAGATTAGGACACAGCTCCACAATAGCCAAACACAAACGACCAAGCAGTAATGCCCTGCAACGAGTGGGTGTCAACGGACATATGGATAAATGACACTTCCGGGCTGTCTAGGTCAAGACCTCGTACTCGCACTGAAAAGTACTCTAATAGTAATACACATTATTAATTTATTTATTTATTTCATTTATTTACCCAGAGTATATACTTGAGTTCTTTCGGGTGACACCATGTAATGATCACTTCTTGGAAGAAGTGATGGCTCTGAGAAGAGCCGGTTGGTTTGTTCTCAACGTTTCGACTAGTCTGCTCTAGCGATCATCAGGAGAATGAAGGGTATACCCAAACAGTTAAAAACTGATTTCCATTGGGGCCCTGAATATATACATACAATTAAAACACATGAAAATACACATGAAAATAAGATGATGCAAGATTTTACCTGTCCACAACGTGAGAACTCTGTTTCATCTGTCCCAAGTGAATGGAAGAATCAAGCTCAGACTTCGTCTCCTCTAACTGCTTCTTGAAAAAACTCAACAGTCTAAAAAACAAAATGAATTGGGAGAAACAGTATTGAGAGATGAATACAAAAATAAGATTACTTGGTATTTGGGGTTTGTTTATGGTGTAAACCGAGGACTTATATAACAAATTTATCTCACAGAATCAATAAAATAATAATAATTAATTCATATAGCACATTTCAAATAATGTCCCAATGCGCTTTACATTATTTCTCCTAGTCACTGGGCCAATATCATTCCTATAATCTTTCTCAGCTCCCTGGGGAGTATACAGCCCATTATGCGCAACCTTTTGGTGCTACAGGGCTAATCAAACACAATCATCATCTCTACCCTCACAGGTATCCATTTATACTCCTGGGTGAAGAGAAGCAAATACGGTATAGGTTCTTGTTCCAGGACACAAGTTCCATGGTTGCAGCCAGGATGTGAACCCTCATTTTGACGACTCAGCCATCATATAATAATATATATATAATATATTAATAATGGAGGCATTTTTAAAGCGCTCTTACATGAGGTATCACAGCGCTGTACATTATTACTCCTGCTCATCAGGTGCATAAATCATTCCTGAAACCATCTCAGCTCCCTGGGGAGTATACAGCTCAATTGCTGCCATTTCGGCGCATATGGGCTAATCAAACACAACGACCAACTCTGCCCTCACAGGTACCCATTTACTCTTGGGTCGGGATTCGAACCCACATTCTGACGACTCAGCCATCAGAACACAAATTCTACGCTCTAAACCGCTCGGCAATGGCACTCCAGAACACAAGCACTGAACCACTCGGCTATGGTACCCCAGAAGCACATCATGGATTTACAGAGTGCAGGATACCGATGTTTCATCCACATTTACCTCTGCAAACACGCTGTGCATGACATCTGCAAGAAGCTATGCAGAGTGTCAGAATCGGCCAATTTATCAAACGGCTCGGTCTTGGTGGCTGCTTTGTCGCTGGACACGACCGGCTGCTTGTCTTGGATTTCAGTGTACTGGGTCATGTCATCAAGAAGCGACTTCAGTTGGCTGTCTAACATTGAGCAGATGCTGGGGATAAAATGTGGACACAGAAATATATCTGTTAAGTTTAGATATTGGAATGGTTATTCAAAAGTAACCAAATTTTAGAACAAAATCAGAAATTTACTTGGTGTGATGATGCAGGCATGTGATTTCTCAGGATTCTTCCTGATTTCAGGATTTTTTACCAATCTCCCTTTGCCTCAAACTTTTCCTGAAAGAAGAAAAGTAGCCACCAAGGAAAGAAAGAAGTAGCCTGTATTGTGTCCAAACCTCTACTTTCTTGTCTGTGGGGATGTGGAGAGTCTGTAAATCCTCCAAAATTAAACATCCAGGAGGTTCAGGGGGCTTTGTCCTCTAGACCAAAGGGAGACCCAGGCCCGCTACCCACAGGAGGTTCAGGGGGCTTTGTCCTCTAGACCAAAGGGAGACCCAGGCCCGCTACCCACAGGAGGTTCAGGGGGCTTTGTCCTCTAGACCAAAGGGAGACCCAGGCCCACTACCCACAGGAGGTCCAGGGGGCTTTGTCCTCTAGACCAAAGGGAGACCCAGGCCCGCTACCCACAGGAGGTTCAGGGGGCTTTGTCCTCTAGACCAAAGGGAGACCCAGGCCCGCTACCCACAGGAGGTTCAGGGGGCTTTGTCCTCTAGACCAAAGGGACACCCAGGCCTGCTACCCACAGGAGGTTCAGGGGGCTTTGTCCTCTAGACCAAAGGGAGACGCAGGCCCGCTACCCACAGGAGGTTCAGGGGGCTGTGTCCTCTAGACCAAAGGGAGACCCAGGCCCGCTACCCACAGGAGGTTCAGGGGGCTTTGTCCTCTAGACCAAAGGGAGACCCAGGCCCGCTACCCACAGGAGGTTCAAGGGGATTTGTCCTCTAGACCAAAGGGAGACCCAGGCCCACTACCCACAGGAGGTCCAGGGGGCTTTGTCCTCTAGACCAAAGGGAGACCCAGGCCTGCTACCCACAGGAGGTTCAGGGGGCTTTGTCCTCTAGACCAAAGGGAGACCCAGGCCCGCTACCCACAGGAGGTTCAGGGGGCTTTGTCCTCTAGACCAAAGGGAGACCCAGGCCTGCTACCCACAGGAGGTTCAGGGGGCTTTGTCCTCTAGACCAAAGGGAGACGCAGGCCTGCTACCCACAGGAGGTTCAGGGGGCTGTGTCCTCTAGACCAAAGGGAGACCCAGGCCCGCTACCCACAGGAGGTTCAAGGGGATTTGTCCTCTAGACCAAAGGGAGACCCAGGCCCACTACCCACAGGAGGTTCAAGGGGATTTGTCCTCTAGACCAAAGGGAGACCCAGGCCTGCTACCCACAGGAGGTTCAAGGGGATTTGTCCTCTAGACCAAAGGGAGACCCAGGCCCACTACCCACAGGAGGTTCAGGGGGCTTTGTCCTCTAGACCAAAGGGAGACCCAGGCCTGCTACCCACAGGAGGTTCAAGGGGCTTTGTCCTCTAGACCAAAGGGAGACCCAGGCCCGCTACCCATTTTTCAGGATTTTTTATATTTGTCAAATCACACCCCTGAATGATGGTATCAATCTTTCATTGAAATAATTTTGTCCGAGGTGGCTGGCACTTTTCAGTAAAGTGAAATAATTTTCAGTTTGAATGAATACATTTACACTTTTTTCTCGTCACCGACATGAGCAGGTTCATTGTTTAAAGTGCATCTAGATTTTAAGAGTATAATGATACACGTTTTGGCTCTTCCCTGTAAAGTTCAATATATACATGTATTTACCCTTGTGTTCTTGGTGTGAAGGCTCTAGCTTTCATATACAACCCGCCAGGTTCAACGATCTCTTTACTGAACACCCCTCCACCCTTCCATGCAGCCGGGCTAGGGGTGTCACTGGGCGCCTCAGCCCACACATACGCAGCCACATCCCTGTCGGCCGACATGGAGTCTAGATCAGTGAGGGCTTGTTGGGAATGTTTCTGGGTGGTGGTGGATGTCTTCTCTAAGGCATCCTGGATGATAGCCTGATGGTATAATAATAATAATAATAATAATAATAATAATAATGTAGACTTATATAGCGCACGTATCCACCAAACTGGTGCTCAAGGCGCATGACATTATTACCCCTGCTCATCAGGCGCATAAATCATTCCTGAAACCATCTCAACTGCCTGGGGAGTATACAGCTCAATTGCTGCCATTTCAGTGCATATGGGCTAGTCAAACACAACAACCAACTCTGCCCTCACAGGTACCCATTTACCCCTGGGTGGAGAGAAGCAATTATGGTAAAGTGTCTTGCTCGAGGACACAAGCACCATGGTCACGGTTGGGATTCGAACCAACATTCTGTCGACTCAGCCATCAGAACACAAATCCGATGCACTAAACCGCTCGACCATGGCACTCCATAAGAATAGATTATGCGGTCATAAAACATCTGCACCATTGAGTATCATAGGTTGGTTATCATGTGACCACTGGCCACTCGGCAGATGTCTCTGAATTATAACAAATTTAACAGATTAGGCCAAAAAAACAAGTCTCTGGTTTCTGGTTTCCGCGCGCATCGCCTCAGACCTTTTTTTGTTGTTATGAAACGATGTCCAATTACAACAAAAATTGTTGGATCGATTGGAATTCTGTCGTGCTGTGTTTTAAACATCTTTTCCAAATAGGGTTATGAACTTTTGCCCGATTTGTGAGGCCTCTCTATAAAGATATATGTGTGGCAGTCGGGGAAAACCCGTCGGAAGTCGCCATGCACATTTTGTAATTATGGACCGATTTACGTAAAAATTGACCATAGTGTCATTTTTGAGATTTTGGTTACAAATGGAAGTTGTTGTCTTTAAATTTCCTCTTAACATTTTTTTAAAGGAAAATCAAAGTATAAAATGTATTTTTGGGATGTTTTTGAACCCAATGCATTTTAAAATAATTAGAATATTTAAAAAATTCACTCTAAAACAATGCACTTTTTGGCCGACGCTCATGAATTCTCCCAAAGTACGCCCCCCTATGAATAACCCATCAATGGAAAGCTCTACACTAGTCCTGATCCTGTCCTATTAATAGTTCAAGGGATTTACGTTTACTGCATAGCCAACTTTGAAGCCTAATTTCTCCGTTTGTGGGTTTTAGAATAAACCGTCTTTGAAAGGTCATAACTTTAGTTGTGGTTTGAATATTGAACTCATTAAAGCTGTTATGAGATCAGTAAAGGGTGTATTACTTGATTAAATGCTCAACAAGAATTGTAAAAATTTGACCATGTGTTGGGTTTTCCTGGACCGCCACACATATTACCTGTGTCTTTTTTTCTCTTTTGTACCGGTACTTTTCA
The DNA here is from genome assembly GCA_029582265.1 of Zoroaster sp. YZ-2022. Classification (NCBI taxonomy): domain Eukaryota; kingdom Metazoa; phylum Echinodermata; class Asteroidea; order Forcipulatida; family Zoroasteridae; genus Zoroaster; species Zoroaster sp. YZ-2022. Next base: position 13,692,914 of record CM055834.1, on the reverse strand, counting down.
AACATTTTCTTCTTCATGGAAACACTAGCTATGAACAATTCTACTTTCCCTTATGGTTACATACCTGTAGTCTGGTCAGGAACAATGGTCTGATGAATTCACCCCATAGTGACAGGTGTCTGTTTACCACACACTGACAGACTACCGACCAACTGACTTCAACATTATCCTGCACAAAATAAAACAAAAAGAAAGCCGGATTGATAAGCTATGATTCATGTATTATTTCAAATAGTTCAACTTAAAGGGACAGTATCGTCATGATCAACAGGGCATGGAATCGGACTGCTAGTTTTAGATTAACTCAGTGACTGAAAATAATACCGCACATGATAAGGTTATATTACCATTGCTGTTGCATAAATGAGCCAGTAATTTTCAGTCACTGTGTTCATCTTTAATAGGACACCGATTCCATGCCCTGATGAAAGTCTTCTCTGATCGTGAAGATACTGTCCATTTAAACATGCTCCCCTTTTGCTCCCAAAGTTTAACTTTCAAATAACTTCATGGCCATCTTAAAAATAAACACATTTCAAAATGTCTAACAAATACCAAAAAAATGGCTTACTTTGAACTCAATTTGGCACTTTCAATGCAATAGATGGGAAGTTTTTGTTTTTTTTACTTTTTTTTAAACAATAACTCACAAAATATATACACTGTGCACTAAACAAACTCCCAATAATAAATCACCATCAGCCACTGAGACCAATAAACCATACCAAACCTCCATCATCCATTGGGATTTTCAGCAGTTATTTTGTAAACACAGACTCTCCATAGTAACCTACCACCAGCCACTGAGTCTGGAACAAAGTAATATGCCCTGCAATATGTCAATCACAAACCACTAAAACCAACAGACATATGAGGCATTATGTTACTATGCAGTATAGCTATGAGGAGCCACTGCCTACCATAGCAATGGCTTGGAGTGGCCTGAATGGGTTGTTTAACAAATTACACTGATTGTAGGAGGGTTAATAAACATAAATGATGACAGTTTTACATGAAACTTACTTGGTGTAAAGTTGATGATGGTATCAAACATCCCATGAAATATTTCTGTCTTATTAGTAAAATTATTGAAATTATTCCCAAAATGAATTTCTATCATCTGAAGACCAAACCATATTCCATGATGGAATATCAACTATCTCAAAGCATTTTCACTATTTTCTCGTTAGTCTCCGGTTTCTAGTCTCAGCACGTGTCGCCTCAGACCCATGCGACAGCATTTTAGGTTTTTTTTGTGCTATGAAACAATGTCCAATTGCTGCCAAAATTGCTGGATTGATTGGAATTCTGCAGCACTTTGTTTTAAACGACTTTTTCACATAGGGGTATGAACGTTTGCCCGATTTGTGGGGGAAATTTCGTCTGTTCAAATAACCATGTATACATGTATCACGTAATTCACTGGTTGGCCAAAAAAAACAAATAAAATGATTGGCAAAAAAACAAAAAAATGCATCCCCACACAAATTTTGAAGCCGACCTATGACCAGAAACCCAAGACTTTTGTTTTTTCCTTAACCCCTTGCGTACGGTTGACGGCTATAGTCGCGGCCGGTGAATTAATTGATTTTCCAGCTGTATTTGCTGAGAATTCGCCTTGAATAGAAATCTTCAAGAAGGCTGATAGTTTGGTGAACCATATTGTTCTTGAATGGGACTGTTATATAATAGATTGGGCTTTCAAGAGCATTCTGAATACAGCCTTTTCATGAGGTTTCTGAACACAGCCCTTTCAATTACACTATGTGGGGACTTCATGTGCGATGAATAGGGCATGCCTGGTTTAGCTTGCCCACTTATTGTTAGGTCTATACGCTTGGCTGAACAGCGGAGTTGTGCACATGTCCACAGCCGGGTTCGACCTGGCGCTCCCCGACCCCACAGATGTTTCTTGGTTGGCCGTAACCACCTTCACTCGGTAAAAATAATACCGTACACAAGGGGTTAATGACAAAATGAAATATGGATGCATTTATACAGACATTTTACCATAAGTCTACACTGGCTTCAATACTGTGCCTACCTCATTCAGAAGATCCCACACAGCGTCCCGTATGCCAGCCAAGGCCTTCATAGATGTAACATGATTCAGTAGTTTACTGACGCCGTTGTGAACATCTTGTATGCACGTCTCAATCCATTGCTCAACGCTCTGCTGTAAGTAGGACGCAGCAATGGAAGTGCTGGGTGTGCGAGTCGACGGTCTGAAATCTGAAAGAATAACCCGCAACTTTAATTCAATTCAAGAAACATGTGTTTCATATTAACGTATATCAGGCCAAATACAGTTTCTGGTCATAGGTCAGCTTCAAAATCAGTGCGTTGACTTTTTATTTGGGGGGGGAATATTTTTTTTTTTTTTTTTGCCAACGTCATACATGTATACACGGTTATAGGAACCAGACCAAATTTCCCATACACAAAGTATGGTGGCTAAGAGAGGCCTCACAAATCGAGCAAACATTCCCCCCCCCCCCAAAAAAAAAAAAAAAAAAAAAAAAACTAAAAATGCTGGCACACATGTCTGAGGCGACATGTGCACAGACTAGAAACTGGAGACTTTTGTTGAGGGTGGTCAAAATGACGGTCAAAATGACAGTCAAAAACAGTCAACTGACTGATTTTGACCTCTGTAAGTGTAACTACTTGCCACTGTTAGTAACAGCTATATAGTAGGAGGGTTAATGACCTACAATGTACACTTACCGATGACTGATATTGGGAGATGCTTTCTGAATGATGCCAATGCCATCTCGTTCTGTAGAATACCTTTCTTATCTGTCAAGACAATCAAATCAACTTCTCATTTAATCGCGGGTGTGATTTGACAAAAGTAAAAAATCCTGAAAAAGGGGGTAGCGGGCCTGGGTCTCCCTTTGGTCTAAAGACCAAACCTCCTTAACCTCCTGGATGTTTTATTTTGGAGGATTTACAGACTCTCCACAACCCCACAAACAAGAAACTAGGGGTTTGGACACAATCCAGGTTGCTTCTTTCTTTCCTTGCTGGCTCTTCTCTTCTTTCAAGTCAAATCTTAAATCGGGAAAAATCCTGAGAAATCACAGGCCTGTTTAATACTATTCTAGGCCATGAGCTTGCCTTGATATTTATTTTTGTAGAATAAACTTAGTTTGTAATATTTTCATAACTAGCGATAGTTAAAGGGACAGTGTCTTCATAATCAGAGCAGACTTTCAACATGGCATAGAATCAGTGTCCTAGTTTAAGATGAACACACTTCGAAATAACCCGGCGCCTCTGCGCTATTAGCGCCTGGTCCCCAATAAAAAGCCCCCGGACCCTCTATTTCTACAACGTTTCCGGCGCTTAAAAAACCCTGGGCCCGTTAACTACCTGGGCCCGTTAACCTACATTAACTACTTTTCTTATTACACTCATGGAGGAACTCATTCATGGTTTTATTTTTAAAGCTAAAGTTTGGAAAAATAATTGTAGTCAAAGCGTGGCCTAAAAGCAGTACTTGCACGCTGGTGAAACATCCGATCAAACGGACCGAGGAGCAAGAAAATGTCCCCACAGACATCAGAGACTAGACTCATAGACGTACAGTACACCACCGTTGGCCGAATGCGAGCAAGCGGACCAAAATGGGAAGACCGGTTTTTGAACGTTTTTACGTAGCTTGAACGTTGAAAATACTTGCCAAGTTTGCACAATGACCATTTGTAGACAAGCAGCTGATATTAACTGGTAAATTGCGCTCAAATACATATAGTGGGTACCAGGCAATCCACATGGTCCTTGTGCTATCTTGGCCATACTGAAAGTCGTTTCGTGTGCTCAAAAATGGGCTCGGGCCGCCAATTGGGATTGATTTTCTTGTGTCATTGGTCCCCTGTCTTCCCTATGTAAGCAGAGGCATCGTGCAGCTTTTGGTTACCAGCGCAATGTGCCTCGTGTGTTCTGTCGGCGTGTGCAGTGAGATCAGTGGTAATAATGTCATGCAGTGCTTGTTATTATGACAATATTAACATATGAATGATTGACCGACATCGATAACAACTTCACGCACGCGCACCTTTGCTATTGGAATAAAGTTGGTATAACTATAATAATTTGAATATCCTACTGGCAGTTTTCTTGATTTTCTTGACATTCCTTTAACAAAAAATTATAATTCAGGAAAAGCCCCTGGGCCCAGGAGGACAGCCCCTGGGCCGGTCCTTTTTATGCTCACCCAGGGGCTAAAATTAGCCCCAGTATGTCAGATGTCTATTTCTACCCCTGACACAGTGACTGAAATTTATGGCTCATTTATGCAGCAGCAATGGTAATATGACCTCATCAAGTGGGATATCAATTTTCAGTCACTGAGTTAATTTAAAACTAGCATCCCAATTCCATGCCCTGTTGTTCGTGACGATATTGTCCCTTTACGCCATGGGGTCAAAACACTGAACTAACGGGGTCACATTAACAAACTTTTATAACTGGGTCGTTGCAAAAAAAGGACTTTTTAGAGTTGAGCCGACAATATGAAAATGTGAAAAATATGTACTCGAGCTATTTCATGAATCAGTTGTCCAAAATGATTAAAATAATGTTATTTTCTTTATAATTACTTAGATACCTGAAATATGGCTTTTCCCCAATTTCAATGAGTAGGGAACCAGTAGCTTTGTGTCTACTCAAAAATACTTGATAATAAAAATCATAATAATAATGGAGGCATTTTTAAAGCGCTCTTACATGAGGTATCACAGCGCTGTACATTATTACCCCTGCTCATCAGGCGCATAAATCATTCCTGAAAACCATCTCAGCTCCCTGGGGAGTATACAGCTCAATTGCTGCCATTACAGCGCATATAGGGCTAATCAAACACAACAACCAACTCTGCCCTCACAGGTGCCCATTTACTCCTGGGTGGAGAGAAGCAATTATGGTAAATTGTCTTGCTCTAGGACACAAGCACCACGGTTGCGGTCAGGATTCGAACCCACATTCTGATGACTCATCCATCAGAACACAAATCCGACGCACTAAACCGTTCAGCCATGGCACTCCACAATAAACCCTTCGGAGTGGGTATGCATTTGCACTTAATTGTTTTTATTTTCAATGAAAAGTTTCATCAAAGTGTCTAGTTACAATTATTTAATTGTGTATTTTGTGTTGTTTGTCTTTGACGTTTAATAATTCAACAGTTACTCACTGGATGTATGCTGGTCACTAGTCACTTCTTGTAAAGTCTTCAACAACAGATTACAATGATCTGCAGAAACAAAATATATATGCCGTTTATAACATCTATCACAATCGAAATCAAGATGTTGCTAACTGCTCATCAATGACAAAATGACCTGTAATATAAACTAGCAAGATCTTTATCAAAGACATATAGCTCCTGCTAGGAAGGCAACTAACTACAATTTTAGCTGTTGGTTGGTTTATTTATTTATTTATTTATTTCTACTCATATATCAAAATGTTCACAATTACTTATTTTGAGATTACCAATAGTGCATAGGGGGCTTTAAGATAACATTTTACATGTAAGTCGCTTTGCCTCAAAGTCACCCAAAGAGTTCATGCCAGTGTTTTAGTACTTTTCATGGACTCGTACTTGGACTTTGACATGAATATAAAAGACTCGTACTTGGACTTTGACATGAATATAAAAGACTCGTACTTGGACTTTGACTTGAATATAAAAGACTCGTACTTGGACTTTGACATGAATATAAAAGACTCGTACTTGGACTTTGACATGAATATAAAAGACTCGTACTTGGACTTTGACTTGAATATAAAAGACTCGTACTTGGACTTTGACTTGAATATAAAAGACTCGTACTTGGACTTTGACTTGAATATAAAAGACTCGTACTTGGACTTTGACATGAATATAAAAGACTCGTACTTGGACTTTGACTTGAATATAAAAGACTCGTACTTGGACTTTGACATGAATATAAAAGACTCGTACTTGGACTTTGACATGAATATAAAAGACTCGTACTTGGACTTTGACTTGAATATAAAAGACTCGTACTTGGACTTTGACTTGAATATAAAAGACTCGTACTTGGACTTTGACTTGAATATAAAAGACTCGTACTTGGACTTTGACTTGAATATAAAAGACTCGTATTTGGACTTTGACATGAATATAAGAGACTCGTACTTGGACTTTGACTTGAATATAAAAGACTCGTACTTGGACTTTGACATGAATATAAAAGACTCGTACTTGGACTTTGACTTGAATATAAAAGACTCGTACTTGGACTTTGACTTGAATATAAAAGACTCGTACTTGGACTTTGACTTGAATATAAAAGACTCGTACTTGGACTTTGACTTGAATATAAAAGACTCGTACTTGGACTTTGACTTGAATATAAAAGACTCGTACTTGGACTTTGACATGAATATAAAAGGCTCGTACTTGGACTTTGACATGAATATAAAAGACTCGTACTTGGACTTTGGCTTGAATATAAAAGACTCGTACTTGGACTTTGACTTGAATATAAAAGACTCGTACTTGGACTTTGACATGAATATAAAAGACTCATACTTGGACTTTGACTTGAATATAAAAGACTCGTACTTGGACTTTGACTTGAATATAAAAGACTCGTAGTTGGACTTTGACTTGAATATAAAAGACTCGTACTTGGACTTTGGCTTGAATATAAAAGACTAGTACTTGGACTTTGACTTGAATATAAGACTCGTACTTGGACTTTGACTTGAATATAAAAGACTCGTACTTGGACTTTGGCTTGAATATAAAAGACTTGTACTTGGACTTTGACTTGAATATAAAAGACTCGTACTTGGACTTTGACTTGAATATAAAAGACTCGTACTTGGACTTTGACTTGAATATAAAAGACTCGTACTTGGACTTTGACATGAATATAAAAGGCTCGTACTTGGACTTTGACATGAATATAAAAGACTCGTACTTGGACTTTGGCTTGAATATAAAAGACTCGTACTTGGACTTTGACTTGAATATAAAAGACTCGTACTTGGACTTTGACATGAATATAAAAGACTCGTACTTGGACTTTGACTTGAATATAAAAGACTCGTACTTGGACTTTGACTTGAATATAAAAGACTCGTACTTGGACTTTGACTTGAATATAAAAGACTGGTACTTGGACTTTGGCTTGAATATAAAAGACTCGTACTTGGACTTTGACATGAATATAAAAGACTCGTACTTGGACTTTGACTTGAATATAAAAGACTCGTACTTGGACTTTGACTTGAATATAAAAGACTCGTACTTGGACTTTGGCATGAATATAAAAGACTCGTACTTGGACTTTGACTTGAATATAAAAGACTTGGACTTTGACTTGAATATAAAAGACTCGTACTTGGACTTTGACTTGAATATAAAAGACTCGTACTTGGACTTTGGCTTGAATATAAAAGACTCGTACTTGGACTTTGACATGAATATAAAAGACTCGTACTTGGACTTTGACATGAATATAAAAGACTCGTACTTGGACTTTGACATGAATATAAAAGACTCGTACTTGGACTTTGACTTGAATATAAAAGACTAGTACTTGGACTTTGACTTGAATATAAAAGACTCGTACTTGGACTTTGACATGAATATAAAAGACTCGTACTTGGACTTTGACTTGAACATAAAAGACTCGTACTTGGACTTTGACTTGAATATAAAAGACTCGTACTTGGACTTTGACTTGAATATAAAAGACTCGTACTTGGACTTTGACTTGAATATAAAAGACTCGTACTTGGACCTTTGACTTGAATATAAAAGACTCGTACTTGGACTTTGACATGAATATAAAAGACTCGTACTTGGACTTTGACTTGAATATAAAAGACTCGTACTTGGACTTTGACTTGAATATAAAAGACTTGTACTTGGACTCTTGACTATTCTGCTACCACCTGCAGGCTTTTTCTTTACCTTCCTCTGTCTTGTCTTGCTGATTGCAGAACACGGCATAGATTTGCTTCACGGTTACACAAATCAGTTCAATAACGCTGCATATTTGACCTTTGACACCCATTCCTGTCAAACAAAAGAAATGAACAAATTACACCCAGTATACACTATAGGTGTAATGTATACACTATAGGTGTAATGTCTACACTATAGGTGTAATGTCTACACTATAGGTGTAATGTCTGTGAATGCATCCATACTATAAAAAAATCAAGTACAGAAATCAATCTGTGTCATTATAAACAAGAAAATAGTGTAAATTCTGGCTGAAAATCTCAACCATTAAATGGAGAAGTGGTGAAGATTATACAGACACCAGGAAACAGGACGATTCAGAGATCTGATATCTCAAGTCATGTACTTTTAATTGAGGCTATCCAATGAGACAGCAAGTGTCCACATTGGAAAAGGTTTTCAAATACACAGGTGTGTAACATGCGTCAGAGGCTGCCCACATTCAGCAGGTGCTCACTTTGTCCAAATGCGTACAGTAACACGTCTGACTGTACAATGACAGAAATAAATAATGAACAAAAAATGTTTGTCTAATATACCAATTGTTAATGAGCCAGTAAATATTTTGCCAACTTGAGTATTTAAAAAAATATTTTAAAATTCCATTTCATCAAATCCGTTTCTTACCATGATGACTGGTGTGGAAGCAGTGTTGGACAGCTGCCTGGAATGACAAACAATATTTTCCATTTAAGTTATTATCTTTGTTCGTCAACATTTATAATTTATTCAAAACATTTTAAGAATGGAACCTACTGCACACTGAGTCCCTCCACAGCAACACATTTGAAAAAAATGTTTTTAAAACACCAAACCGATGCTATTTTGTTTTATGAAATATACTTATGAACAATTTTTTTATATATACTGAACAGCAAAAGAAACGCAAGTCCGAGGACAGCAAAAGAAACGCAAGTCCGAGGTCTTGTCATGTTTTCAAACAGAAGACAAACCATTTTGATTATAATCACTCATTTAATGAAAAATGCTTTCAATTTGTGCGCTGAAAGTGACTGTTGAAATTGCATTGCAAGATTTTCACATTCAACAGTCACTTTCAGCTCACAAATTGAAAGCATTTTTCATTAAATGAGTGATTAGAATCAAAATGGTTTGTCTTCTGTTTGAAAACTTGACAAGACCTCGGACTTGCGTTTCTTTTGCTGTCCTCGGACTTGCGTTTCTTTTGCTGTTCAGTATATATGAAACAGCTCAAACCTTTCTTGCAAGCAGGAACTCAGTAAACACCTGACGAGGTGAGCTTTCTTCCAGCAACATGATGGAGCACAAGGCTTCAGCTGTGGCCTGGTAAATAGTATAGAAATTAAACAGACTAAGTACCACGACACATTTTTATTTAAGAACTTTTGAAAGTTGCAATCATTCGACATAGAGCATGGGACATGGTAGGAGTGTGACGACAAATGAGTCGATACTTTCCATAAAAAAAGGTAACTAAATAACCAAATTTAATCTCTTTTACCTATAAAAAAAACATGAATTTGCTGTTTATTATAAGTAACATACCTGATCTGAAACACTGCCATTTTTAAGCAATTTCCGGCAACTCTGTAAATAAAGAAACAGTGAAAAATCAGACCAATAGTGGATACTGTAACAAAATTATATACAATCATTTAAATTAAATTTTAATTAGTTAAAAATGCATAGAATGCAATTTTTAAAAATCTATCTTTAACCCAACTACACATGGAGGCCACTCCGATCCACTAAATCTTCAATATGTTCTTCACCAACCTTCAAAGCATACAAGCCTGCTGTCCTTTCCAAGTAATCTTACAAAATCAACCCAGTGCCACCCAAGGCCACTGTAATTGATGTAATCTGATTGCCAAAAAAAAATAATAATGTTTGAACATATTAGTATGGCCTGCAATGTATCAATGGGAGACCACCTTACCCTGCAATCTCAGTGGTGTGACAGTGCACAGAAGGGTAACCATAGGAGGCCACTGGCAACAGCTAATGGCTTGGAGTGGCCTGCTTGGGTTGTTTCAAAAATTGCACTGATTGTTGGAGGGTTAACAAAAAATTCATAAATGAAGGACGCATTTAGACTGTCTACAATGGTTTTACACTAAGTAATACTTTTAACACTGACCTGCAGTATACCAGCCTTGAAGTGGCTTATTGCGGCCCACTGTCGAGATAAGACAGGGAACCACGCCAGAAGCTTAGCAGACTGCTGCGTGTTACCGTCTAGCTGTAGACTACTCACAACGTGACAGGCAAGGAGGTATAGTTCAGCCGCCTTCAGGTGTTCCCCACTTTCAACAGCACTCCAAATCTTCAGGGGGAAAACACAAAGAGTTTGAATAAATGGAAAAAAATCTCGTTTTCACATCTGAGTCCTTTTCAACTATATTATCATCATCTTAATTTTTGGTTATGAAATGAAGGATTCCAAAAAACCTTGTTAAAACCTCTTGACACTAATAGTATTCTCGCAAAAAACATGACATCAAGGATTTAGAGAAAACTTAGTTGGTGTAAAGTTGATGATGGTACCAAACAGCCCTTGAAATATTTCTGTCTCTATTTCTGTTTAGTACAATTAATCAAATTAGTTTTTAACCCTTATCCCCTGGGTATTCTGGCTAGGAACCTTCCAGAATCCTCCAAAATCCTCCAGTGCACTTTTGGAAGCATGCCCTTATCTTCAAAATGCACCATGCATTTTCGTTGATCTTTCATATTCAGCACTTATGGCCTGTACTTCTTGCCATTTGAAGAGGTAAAAGTACCAGTTTCCAACAGTGCTGAATTTTTCCCAAAAAGTGCCCCTTGGAGGATTTTGGAGGATATGGGGTGGTTAGGGTTAAATGAATGTTTGTTTTCCAGACAAGTTATCTTGAGACGAAACCAATGTGATATGTTGGGCTGAGTGAGAATGTGAACCCACTACACCAAACTGACAAGCAGGGGAAAAAATGTTCAGATTAACCCTCCTGTGACTGCAAGAGTCAAAATCAGTCAAAATGTTGATATACTTGCCAAGGTATATCTAGTGCACTTAAAAGTCAAACTTACGTGTAGTAAGTACATTTACAAGTCAAAATGAGTCGACTGTTTTTGACCGGCAAAAGCATTGTCTGGTATTGTTCAGTTTGGTCAAAAATTCCCCTGTGTGCACATTTGATTCAAATGTCAAAACAGACAGTTGACTGATTTTGACCTCTATAGCTACTTGCCACTAAAGTGCAGCTATAGTAGGAGGATGATTAAAGAGGGGAAAAAGCCTAGCCTTTTTCCTTTCAAGATAGAATTAATGCTGGGAAGAGTAAAAGTCTTAACAGATGTGATTATATACTCACCTTTTCAGGCATGTCCATAAGAAGTTTAGTTTGGGAGGCAACCGCATAGAAGTCATTCTTTGAAGATCTGAAGAACAAATTGATAATTCTATTATCAGCACCTTATTTGCAACAAAATAATTTCCTAAATCGGTCCACATGGCCATGTGATGTTCGATATGCGGCAGAGTGCACACCCCCCCCCCCCCCATTGTGTCTTCATTGTGTTCCAGGAATCTTAGGAGTTCTTTACAGGATTTCGGGGGGGGGGGGGGGGAGGTCCGTTAACAATAGAACAACAGTGTGTTGGTGTATAGGGACATTTGGGTGGGGGGGGTGCACTCTGACGCATATCGAGCATGGTATATACATGGCACATGATGTACAATAAGTATCAGACAAAATTATGCACTTTGTTAAATTGTCTTAACCCTCCTACAAACAGTGTATTTTTTTAAACAACCCACTCAGGCCATTAGCTGTTGCCAGTGGCCTCCTATGGTTACCCTTCTGTGCACTGTCACACCACTGAGATTACAGGGTAAAGTGGTCTCCCATTGATACATTGCAGGCCATACTAATATGTTCAAACATTTACAGTGGCCTTGGGTGGCACACAGTTGATTTTGTAAGATTACTTGGGAAGGACAGCAGGCTTGTACATGTATGTACTGAAGGTTGCTAATGCCCCAGTCACATTTGCCAAGGCGGCCGTAGGGTCTATAATATCTACGGCCAGTAGCAATTATCGGGCCGCCGCAGCATTCCCACGGTGTCATACACTAGCAGTCACATATGTAAAGGTAGCCGCACTGCGTATTTAGAATTTTTGGAGACAGAAAACCTGCGGCTGCCGTACGGCCTTTGAAGTGATGACGCACGGTTGCCTCAAGGCGACCCTGCGGTGCCGTGAGGGTTTTGACAAATATCAAGGCAGACCCACGGTTGCCGTCGGTCGCCGCAGGAGACCCTACGGCGACCGTACAGGTACCGTGAGGGCCAACTTGAGGCTGCCCTATGGTGGCCGTGGGATTCCTGCGACGTCCCGCAATATTTTGGGGGTCCACAAAAGTCATAACACCCTAGGGCAAGCGTATGGCAAACGCAAGGCCACCGTGACGACCAACGATGGTCGACGTGGAACCGCCACGGCATGGCTACGGCGTCTAATTGCTACGGCGAACCTGGAAAAGAAAAGTTATAACGCGCTATAATCTCACGGCGACCCCTACGGTCCGTAAAAGATAGGGATACGCCCTAAGGCCACCCTGAGGCCCCCGCAAATCCTCTGCGGCCGCCGCAGGTATCTCTCCATTTTGGGGGTCTACGGCTGCCGTATCCTAGCCATAGGGCAAATGTGACTGGGGCATAAAGAATAGAATTTAGTGGATCGGAGTGGCCTCCATTTAATATGTATTCCTAAACCCTTACAAGCATTTCACAGGCACTAAGCTGAATGTAACAAAATGCAAACAACAACAATGTGCAGGCAGCTCAATGCCAACAAGATCCAACAGCTAGAACAATGGTCCTTTTGTTCTCTGCTGAAGGCAACAAGATGCTTGTTACATTAACCCTAACCTTCCCAAATCCTCCAAAATCCTCTTTTCCAAAGTGAAGGATTTTGAATAATAATAATAATAATAAAGATTTGTAGCGCACACATATCCACCCTGCTGGGCGCTCAAGGCGCGGAAACAAAGAAAAAACATGAATACAAACAATATACAATCATAGCATAGGGAAAAATTAAGTATTGAGATACATGTACCTACAATGCAATTACAAATATACATCATCTTTGAAGAATTGTGACATAAGATGAGTTTTAAGCATCGACTTAAATCTAGTTATACTATGACAAGATTTGAGTTTAGTTGGAAGATGATTCCAGAGTCTCGGAACCGCGACAGAAAAAGACCTATCACCCCAGTTTCGTTTTGAAATTGGTTCCTTTAGGAGTGACATGTTGCTGGAGCGCAAATTGCGTGATGGAGTGTAGACTTTAAGCAGTTCAGAAATATAAATTGGAGCAATGTTATTAAAAGATTTGTGAACAATTAGCATAAGTTTAAAAGCAATTCTCTGTGAAACAGGAAGCCAGTGCAGTTCTTTCAAGATTGGCGTGATATGGCATGACTTTCTGGACAAAGTCACAACACGAGCTGCTGTGTTTTGTATGTGCTGAAGACGAGATATTTGATTCTGCGGGAGACCGTAGAGGAGAGCATTCCCGTTATCGAGCCGTGATGTGACAAACGCATGTATAATTTGTTCAGCAGCACTTTTATTCAAGTATTTCCTTATTCGGCTAATATTTCTGATATGAAATGATGATATGCGAACAATGTTGGAGATATGAGGTTTTAAAGTCATTGTCGAGTCAAATATAACACCCAAATTACGCGCTTGTGATGAGGGGGTTATCTGCGAGTCACCAATTGTAATAAATGGAAGAGAAACTTTAGACAATTGCTGACGTGATCCAAATAGAACAAATTCTGTTTTTTCGCTGCTCAATTTCAGGAAGTTTTGTCTCATCCAACTTCGAATCTCTTGAATACATTTCTCCAGTGTTGTAATGCAGGAATCGGCAGGTTCTTGAGAAGATTTAAAAGTAATGTAAAGCTGCGTGTCATCAGCGTAGACATGGTAATTTAAATTATACTTCAAAATGATATCACGAACTGGAAAGGTATAAACAGTAAACCACTGTGGACCGAGCACGAACCCTTGGGGTACAGAATAGTCAAGAATAACAGGTTCGGAGATAGCGTTACCAATACAAACATGCTGGGGCCTATTTAAAAGGTGGGGCCTATTTAAAAGGTAGGACCTACACCAATCCAGGGCTGTGTCATGTAATCCAAGATGATATTGAAGGCGGGAGAGAAGGATTTTGTGTCAAAAGCGGCGCTTAAGTCTAACAAAACTAATGCAGTGATTTTTCCATCATCCATGGCAGATAAAATGTCATTGTTGACGCGGAGAAGAGCAGTTGGAAGGGTTGAGGTTACATGCTGCATGCTCTTTGCTAAAGTGAAGGATTTTGGAGGATTGAGGTTATTAGGCATGCTTGCCTTTCCATGGTACATGTACATCCATGTTTGTTGTAGTGATTGCAAGGTCAGTGCTTTGGTCAGTGGACACTGTTTATTGCTCCATGCGTGCAGGGAGGGTCCCTGGCCATGTACATATACATGTATCACAGATTAGAAACACATGTGTGCATACATGTCATGTGCTTGCTTTACTACTGAAGGATTTTGGAGGATTCAGGTTATGTGTAAACAAATGGGCCTAGGGAGTTAGGGTTAAGTATTAAGGGTTATACTGTATTAGAGTCAAGATTTACACACTATTAACCCTCCTAGCTGCTATAGTGGTCAACTGCCTGTTTGACTGTTGACCCAAATGTGCGCACAGGGGGCATTTTTGACTGGTTTTTACTGTCATTTTGACCACCCTGAACAATACCAGACAATGGTTTTACCAGTCAAAAAACGGTCGACTCATTTTGACCTGTAAATGTACTTACTACACGTACGGTTTGACAGTGTTTGACTTTTAAGTGCACTAGATATACCTTGGCAAGTATATCAACATTTTGACTGATTTTGACCCTTGTAGTAGTAGGAGGGTTAACCAACCTGTAAGAGACAAAGTCAAAGGTTATGTATATAAACATAATAATAATAATAATAATGTGTGGACTTATATAGCGCACGTATCCACCAACTGAGTGGTGCTCAAGGTGCATTATATTATTACTCCTGCTCATAAGGCTCATAAATCATTCCTGAAACCATCTCAGCTCCCTGGGGAGTATACAGCTCAATTGCTGCCATTACAGCGCATATAGGGCTAATCAACCAACTCTGCCCTCACAGGTACCCATTTAACCCCTGGGTGGAGAGAAGCAATTATGGTTAAGTGTCTTGCTCAAGGACACAAGTGTCACGGCCGGGATTCGAACCCACATTCTGCTGCTAACACCAGAACTTGAGTCCGGTAAGCTAGATCGCTCGGCCACGACAAGACACATCTTGATCAAGTCTGGTAATAATAATAATAATAATAATGTATAGATTTATATAGCGCACGTATCCACCAACTAAGTGGCGCTCAAGGCGCATTATATTATTATCCCTGCTCATAAGGCTCATAAGGCTCATAAATCATTCCTGAAACCATCTCAGCTCCCTGGGGAGTATACAGCTCAATTGCTGCCATTTCTAGCGCATATAGAGCAAACCATCTCTGCCTTCACAGGTACCCATTTAACCCCTGGGTGGAGAGAAGCAATTATGGTTAAGTGTCTTGCTCAAGGACACAGGTGTCACGGCCGGGGCTCGAACCCACACTCTGCTGCTGGCAACACCAGAACTTGAGTTCAGTGCGCTAGACCGCACGACAATCCACTTTACGTGCATTATACAACACACGGGACCTACGGCTTTACGTCCCATCCGAAGGACGAAGCAATTATGGTTAAGTACCTTGCTCAAGGACACAAGTGTCACGACCGGGGCTCGAACCCACACCCTGCTGCTGGCAACACCAGAACTTGAGTTCGGTGCGCTAGACCGCTCGGCCACGACACTCCATGGTAAGACATTATAATAATAATAATAATAATAAAGATTTTTAGCGCGCACATATCCACCCTGCTGGGCGCTCAAGGCGCGGAAACAAAGAAAAACATTAATACAAACAATATACAATGATAGCATAGGGAAAACAAATTATGTACCGAGATACATGTACCTACAATGCAATTACAAATATACATCATCTTTGAAGAGTTGTGACATAAGATGAGTTTTAAGCATCGACTTGAATCTGGTTATACTATGACAAGATTTGAGTTTAGTTGGAAGATGATTCCAGAGTCTCGGAGCTGCGACAGAAAACGACCTATCACCCCAGTTCCGTTTTGAAGTTGGTTCCTTGAGGAGTGACATGTTGCTGGAGCGCAAATTGCGTGATGGAGTGTAGACTTTAAGTAGTTCAGAAATATAAATTGGAGCAATGTTATTAAAAGATTTGTGAACAATTAGCATAAGTTTAAAAACAATTCTCTGTGAAACAGGAAGCCAGTGCAGTTCTTTCAAGATTGGCGTGATATGGCATGACTTTCTGGACAAAGTCACAACACGAGCTGCTGTGTTTTGTATGTGCTGAAGACGAGATATTTGATTCTGCGGAAGACCGTAAAGGAGAGCATTCCCGTTATCGAGCCGTGATGTGACAAACGCTTGTATAATTTGTTCAGCAGCACTTTTATTCAAGTATTTCCTAATTCGGCTTATATTTCTTATATTCCTTACATGCCGCGCTCACATGGCAGCTTGACATATTCGATTGGTCAATACAGCATTTTTTTTTATACAATTTACAACATAAAACACACAGGGGGTGAAAAAGTCATTCTTTTTTAATCAAAATGGAGCAAGTATTTTTTCATTTTGTACCTTTCTGTTTTATTGATTCTTGGTGAGGCAAGCACTCCTTTAGTTGTGTGAGTCTTTTGAAGCTTACTGCAATAACCTTGCATGCCTCGCACAGCTGTAACAATCTATACAATAGTTGCAAAAAGAATCAAGAGTATTAATAGAAGGGGATTGCCCTTCGTTCTCAATAAATTTGAGAAACCTGAATCAAAGATCAAAGTCTAATTTATAAAACTAAAAATAAAATTATTTATTTGTTTCTTTCCAGCTAAAGTTAAAATCTAATACACATCAATTTGTTAAAATGTACTTCTGTACTTCTGGTAATGTCCTAAAGAAACCAAAAACATGTTGAGAATCACTGATACTAAATCAGTAATTCAACTCATCAAAAAGTTTCCCAAAACAAAGTATAATAATTGTTTACAAATCGAGATCTCCTATCTTTTGGCACAGACTATAATATGTTTCTTTGTAATGAGTGTAACTCATCATAGAGCATGCAAGTCAAGAGTTAGAGCAAACGGCAAACCTTTTCTGTGCAGGCTTTCATGTCTGAGATGGTGTCTGCTGCATCAATGAGGTCACGGTATCGCTCACTGGAATAAAATAATGTAGACTGCAATTTATTAGTGACATCAAAATCGAATTGGGGTCAAACCTGTGTACAGTGGACACCATGAAAGATGACTGTATTTCACATTCCATATTGCCTGTTTTGTTCAGTTGTAGATTTGAATAAGGTTGTAGATGTTCAACACCACAAGGCAAATGGACCCATCTGAACCGAATGCATTTGAAAAATATCAACATTGATATTTATTTAATCAATATTTTTTTAAATAACAAAATACAAACTGTTAAAACCATGGATTTGGGACACAAGAATTCAATTAAGTGAAAAAACAGAAATCAACTTCACAATCACACTCTTCCCACACAGATTATAGCCAAATGTTATCTTGGCATTAACTTACCCCACCATCTGTCTTAGATCTTCTTTCTTCTTCTCAATTTCAGCTCTTTAATAAAGAAAACATAGAAAGAAATATAAATCAATAACTATTAAAGGGACACTATCATCACGATCAGAGCAGACTTTCAACAGGGCATGGAATCGGTGTCCTAGTTTAAGATGAACACAGTGACTGAAAATTACTGGGTTATGAATGCAGCAGCAACGGTAATATGACCTTATCATGTAGGGTATTATTTTCAGTCACTGAGTTAATCTAAAAGTAGCAAAGCAATTCCATGCCCTGTTGATCGTGACGATATTGCCCCTTTAATTATAGTTCCATTTAATATCAAGTGCTACCTGCAACAGAATTGGATAGGAATGCAATGTGATAGCCAGGCTGACCACCAAGTTCCCAAAGAAGGCAAAATCTGGAGGATAGTGCAACAGCATGGATCGGTAATGACATCACACACACTGCTGCCGTGTGCAGCTGCCTTACAATATGCACAAAATTTGTAAGATATTGGGTTTGGACAAATTTGAGCAAAGATCAACGCTATTCTGTTGCTATAACTTCCGAGGTATTGATGAGGCCTCTGCCATCATGAGGTCGTTAACTAACCTTGTTTCTCTCTCTACCTTGCGAATCTCCTCGATGGTGTACTTCTCAAACAGCTGTTCGGTGTCCATACTAAGAACACCTGGCCCAACTATGACATGGACAATACAGGGAAAGAATAATAGAATACGAGTACAATATGCAATAGTGTTCATGGAATCACGCATCACTAAAAAAACTCTGTACACATAACTGGTTTGCTCACGGTAAAAACATTTAAGGTTTCAAATTTGACCAGTACAATAGCTGACGGCTAGGGGTCATTGTCACAAATCACTTATGGTAGGCCTACCCAGGCAATCTCAATCCCATGTATAGTAGTAGTACATAAAAGGACGTACATAGCAGGACGTAGCCACGATAACCTTTTTGTTAGAAGGTAGGTGTGAATACGGTAGACGTGAACAAAATTTTCTCCCCCCCCCACCCCCACCAAAAAATAATAATAAAAATGCCAAAAGGGGAGGAGGTAGATGTTACAATCCCCTCCACCAAATTAAATCACCTTGGGCACAAAAACTATAGGCTCGATTTTGCCAAACGAGGCTCGACTACTAAGGCTCGATATTGTCCCCCCGCCCCCTTTTTTGTTTGTTTTAATAAGGATGCTAACCTCCACTCCAAAACAATTAAAATGTAAAGCCTACATGAATTTTGATCCAACATTACAATTTATCATTAACATTAGTATCAATATTTCTTTAGAAAGTTAGTTTAAACATGCATATTTACGCATACACACTCGGCACGCCAAGTGAGTCCATGGAGGTAATTTCTACCTCCATGGTATAGGTATGTGCGTATCCCACGCATTGTCGCAAATCTTTTTGGCCGCGGCCTCAATCTCGGGTTGAATCGCCATGGCGAAGACACCGTGGAGATAGCGCTTTGTAACGTTTCGCTGAGGCCGTTCTTTTTGACGTACCCAGGAGCTTTTTTTTCGAAGACGTAGATCACATATTCTACTTCAACCTCGTTCTCAAATTTTCTGAATGCGGCATCTAGAAGTTTGCAAAAAAAATTCTCGAAATTTGGGTTTGTTCTTGCTCATCAAAACCATCGACGATTTACTCAAAGGTGAGTAATATACCTTATCAAACCACACAACTAATTTTTCTATACTTGTTTTCTACCTCTTTGCCAATTTTGACGGCGATTGGACGATCCGCAGTTACGTTTTTTTGATTCACAGAAATCGATGTCAACCAAAGATTGTATTGCGCCGCGTTCAGCGCACGTTAGACCTACCAATTTTCAGTCCGATAAATCGTCCGTTTAAACCTAATATACATCGGCGTAACACAATAAATATTAGTTCTCATGAACTTATTTCATTTTTTTTCTTCATATTTCCAGTCCAATATCATTTATTATTTTTTATAATGTTTAATTAAATCAGGGATCCATAAGAATTTCTCGTGGATTTCAGTATAATTTATACTATAAATATTAAAAATTCTCAGATTTGAGTAATTTTTTTTCTATTTTTTTAAATTTATTTTCATTATTTTGTTTTATCTTTCCAGTCCAATATAATTTATAAACTGTTCTAATATTTAATTAAATCAGGGATGAGAATCTTTCGAAGATTTCAGTGTAAAAATAGGAAAATAATCCTCAGATTTGAGTAAAAAATTTTTTTCATTATTTTTTTTTATTTATTATTTTTTTTTTTTTAACACATTTTTTTTGTATTTCTTATTTGTAAATCAGCACTACAAAACAAACTAATCATTGAATTAGCCTGGAAATAGGTTATTATTCTTCCTCTTTTCCCAAGCATTCCAGTGATACCAACCTTTTGAAAATCGGACAAGAATTAAGAAAGTTATGATATGGAATCCGAGAAAATCTTGGAAACGGGTCACAAGTCAAATTTACATTTCTTTTGTTTTTCCTTATATTTTATAAAATAATTGCCATTTACGGGCCTAAAATTGCCGGATTCAATATGTCATAACTTCCTTATTTTTGGTCACAGGAAGATGATCCTTATATCATTGTAATCGTCTATTCAAGACCTTGACAATGATACCAGTTGTATTGGAATCTGTTGATTTTGAAAAAAAAATTCACATAGCTACATGGTACAAACTACATGGTGAGTCTAGTACAAAGTAGTAGTAGGCCTAGTACTAGTACTAGTAGTAGCTCTAGTCTATGGTCTAACTCTAGCAAAAGTTAACGTTACCGAATACACTTCTCGATTATGTGTTTTAATTTTGCTATTTAGCGAAAAGAATTGGTTTGTTACAAAGGCAAAAACAATTCTAGATCTGAAAACGGACCCACCAAAAATTTATTTCATAAATATTAAATTTTAATGTTGTTTTCGTCTACTTTCCACTTACTTTTTTTCGTCCGTTTATTGGCCATGTTGGCAGAATGATGCATTCTGGGATTTGTTGTTGCCTCTTTCAATTGTATGATAATATTTTTCTTCAATAAATTATTCAAATGTTAGCATTAAATAGAATCGTAGCTTAAAAAAATATATATTTATTATGTTTTATTTTCTGGGATAAATAATATTATTAACAGTTTATTTAAATAAGGTTAATAATATCATGATAATTATATATTTAATGACAGAGGCATTTGATCTTCCGGCGCCATAATTTGATAAATAATTATTTGAGCTATTTTGACATATTATTTATGACTGTGTAAGGCATTAATTACAGTCCATGTTTTCTCATGCGTGGATGTTGATAGTTTGGTAAATGTGGTTTACCAAAAAGCCTGTAGGCCTACTTTGATTTTGATGTCGTAGATCCTGTAGTGTATGTCAGTGAGTAAGTGCGTTCCTTCCTCCATCATGATGACGTAACGTTATTTAACAATAGCAGATTAATCATAAATTCATATATCATTATTAATGTTGTTTTGTCTCTTTCTGGCTTCTTTTTAGTTGTAAATTTTAAAATTAGTCAGTTGATATAAAAATACTATGGTACTGTAATAATATTGTAATTGACACACCTAACAACATGCCTAAACGTACCTACAAAGTACAATATATTCATGACATTCAAGTTCAACTGCAAACTTGCAAACATAACATGCAAAACAAGTTTGGGGTTGCACTTTAATTTAGACATTTTAGTGAATGATTCTGTTATTAATATTAGGCATGTACTCTGTAGAATCATAGATCCCAAAGCGATATCACATGCATGGTGTCTGCACTGGAGTTAGCCCCATTCTAGGGCCAATACACTGGACTCCCTCCGTATCCTTCCTGACCTTGGCCCTAGCGCGTGTACAAAAAAGAGTGATTTTTCAACTTTTGATCTGCTAATTGTTACAGTCTAAAATTTTGTGATTAGGTAAGCTTGCCTAAGCAGACACTTTTGGCATGAAGTTTGCTATTGTGAGATTAATAATTTTGGTGAAATTTTAATGTTGTTATTATTTTTATTTTTATTTAAAAATGTTTCGAAAATTTCATGAAAATGAGATATCACAGAATAACATATTTTATGCCAAAAGTGTCTGCTTGGGCAAGGTTACCTAATCACTAAGTTTTAGGTTGTAATAATTAGCAGATCAAAAGTTGAAAATATTTAAAGAAAATCGTTCCTTTTTTGTACGTAGTGCTAGGGCCAAGGATACGGAGGGAGTCCAGTGTATTGGCCCTAGAATGGGGCTACACTGGAGTGCCACTGCCAGTGTTGTGTTTGTAAAAATCTAACAAATAAAAAGGTAGTTTTTCAATAATTAATATATTTTATTTTATTTCAAGGAATCCAGAGGCAGAGATGACTGTAAATTAGGTTTTTCATCTCGAAATAAAAGAATTTTTGAAAGATAAAATGGAAAGAATGTCGTATCCGACCGCCACTTTTGGAATTTTGGGTTTTTTGGAATTTTGTTTACAACCACTAACCTGTTAAAAAATGATTCCATCGATTTTTGAGGGTACAGAAAGTGAAAACTATCTTTAAAATCCACTTTTATGATGGTTTTCAGACTGTGTTGGTCACTTATGGGGGAGTTGACAAGATCAGACTGACATGACTGAGGAAGACATCGTATACCAAAAATGCCTGATTTTTCATGAAATAAATATCCTGGAATAATTTGAAGTATATGTCCATCATCATCCATATTTTCTCCACCTTACTAGGTAGGTAAGATTACATTATTGGTTATATTTAATGAGAAAAAGTGGCGGTCGGATACGACATTCTACCCGATAAAATAATGAAATAGTAATCATAATAATGAAAAAGTAATTTTAAAACAAGTTCTCGAAAGACCACGAAAAAAATTAAATTACTTTGAAGACTGTTTATATTATGTTTCCCTTGTCTTACAGATCCTCCTTGAAAACATGAATCTGAAAAAGCCTTAGTTTAAATGCTGGGAATGCATTTCAAAATACGTGCAGAATGGAGACTCCAGACAGACTGAGTATGTTGGAAATAGAAGGCACACATTTGGCCGCTAACCCAAGAACGCTGTCTTTATTACAAACATCTAAGTCTTCAGTGGATCAACTGAATGATTATTTGTCTCACAGTAGCGATAGTGGAGTTGGCCAGGATTTCAGTGGGAGAGCTTCTTCTAGGCAACCAAGCCAGGTCTCCAGCATAGGTCTTAAACTGCCTGTTAAACACGTCACCCAGTTAGGGACCCAGCGTGGACTGCTTGTGCTGAAATACCATGTCCATAACCATTCCAAATGTATCATGTGCAAGGATTGTGGCATCTTCTTCTCCTACGATGCCTTCCTCGGTCACAGTCATGACAAGCATGGGAGGAAACGACACCGTCCTCAGGCGAGCTCCTTGGAGCTTGATGACAAAAATCCAAACACTCAACAATTAAGGACATGGCAGGAATTCCTTGCTAAAATCGGACAAAAAACGGGCATGACTAACCTGAAATTTACCAGCAATGAACCAGAGCATGTTGAGTCTTCAAATGTACAGCGTTTGATTGTCAAGAGACCTGAAACGCCCCTAAATGATGAAAATGCAAACAGTGGAGGAACATCTTTGTCTGATTTTGACAAGGACATCCAAGAGACTGTGAATGCTTCAGAACGGCTTCTCAGAGAGACGTCCCAGTACCTCCACTTGTCTACCGAGAAGCTAAGGCACAGGAGGCAAAAATCTCTGCGAAGTCACCAACTGCGTCCACAGGTCCTCCTGCAAGGTGACTTAAATAGTATGCCATCTTCTTCTGCATCAGAACAAGTTCAGCCAGTGATCAAAGATGTACCTGCAATACCAAATCCCAAGAGAACAAATCGAAGATTCCTTGAAAAATACCTGGAGAAGAGCCGTGATAGCTTCCAACTCCTCACAGACTCGATGACGATGAGCTCAAAATCGGAATCATTGAGAGTCGAGGATAATAAAACTGTGCATCCTCAACCAGACCCAATCGCCATGGGAGGTGAAGACATCAGAGGAGGCGTGGCCAGGGAGGATTTTTTGGGAGGAGGGGGTGATGCAGAAACTTTGAGTCGTACTTCTCCGAGGCCAACCAGCCCTGGAAGAAGTCCTCGAGGAAAGAGTATTATGCTGCAGGAACACTTTAATCGCAATGGTAAGAATTCTCACAGGTCATCAACAATGATCATTTTGGTTATTATTTAGCCACTTCACAGCAGATAAATATTGATGAAATTTCCTTAAAATTTAATTTAATTGATTTTGGAGGGTCATTGCAGTTGCAGTTCATTTGTTACTCAGGGGAAACAATCAGTACAGTAACCAGAGCATTAGACAGGATTTTGAAATAGGGTGTCCAAATGTTTTTATTTGAAAGAACAGAGTGTCCCAAAGTTTAATTTCCAATACTTTTTCATGTGTTTTACAAATAAAACGAGGTGCCCATTTTGTAAACAGGGCGTCCAAAAGATACCCAAAGGTATTGCTGGCTAATACTGTAGCAGTAACTGAATGGCAGTGCATCTAGCACACACTTTTAGTATGCACTCAGACTCGATCACATCCATTTTGAAGGATTTCTTGAACACAGTGTCATTGAACACAGTGTCATTGAACACAGTGTCATTGAACACAGTGTCATTGAACACCTGTCTTTCTGATGAGAAATCCTTCCAAGTAAAATCTCCAAGCACAACAAAATTAATGAAATTCACAGATTGTTTATTGTTGATTTTTTATCATGACATCTTGGCTAATTGCAAGGTCCGTCTGTGGATTAGTTGATATTCAAACTTAAGGGGCTGTAAAGGCAATCATAAAAGTCCTCTAATGTATAAAGGATTTAGATTAGGGAGGAGGGCCAAATTCATGGTACAGCCAAGCCTTTGAGAAGCCTGGCCAGGCCCAGTATACCTGGCCTCCTAATTGTCTTTTGTGAGTCCTAATCCTGTAACAATACAGCACCTGCCAATCAACATAACCTGGGCTTCTGGAGGGCCTAGCCCAGGCAAGCAGAGCTCATTATATGGGCCAGTAGGCAGGGGAAAAGCCTGGGCCTGGCCGGACTTCGCAAAGGCTTGGCTGTACCATGACTTTGGCCCTTGTTCCCTACCTTGCTACCATTGGGGGTACACAAGGTGACAACCACCCCTTCAGTGATTCTCCATGGTCTTCTAATCCCTTAAATCATTGACTTTTTGTTTCTCCACAGATCCGTTATTTATTGTGCAGACAGCGCAGGAGCTACTCTCTCTTGCAGCACACAAGATGCAGGAGAAAGAACCACAGAGTCCAGGTATGGTAGACGGTGTCACAGGGGTTCCTGATTGAGTCCATGTCCTCAGTGGATTCCAATCAGGATTTAACCCTCCTACTACAAGGGTCAAAAACAGTCAAAATGTTGATATACTTGCCAAGGTGTATCTAGTGCACTTAAAAGTCAAACACTGTGAAACCTTACATGTAGTAAGTACATTTACAGGTCAAAATGAGTCGACCGTTTTTGACTGGTAAAAGCATTGTCTTGTTACTCTTGTATTGTTGACGGTGGTCAAAATGACAGTAAAAACCAGTCAAAAATGCCACTGTGTGCACATTTGGACTCAAAAGTCAAAACAGGCAGTTGACTGATTTTGACCTCTATAGCAACTTCCCACTAAAGTGCAGCTACAGTAGGAGGGATAATTATAGAGAGGTTGCATTTGATGCAACAGGCTCGAAGAACGCCCTCGCTAATTGTCAACTACAGGGTTCTTGCTTGGGGGTCCAGTGTATCCTCATTGGATCCAAGTATAGAGAGGTCACATATGATGTTACAGGCTCAAAGAGCGCCCTCTATTGATGACAAAAGATGGTCTCATGTACAAGCACTATGCACAGAGTTGTAGCTACGCCGGTCGGGTCTAACTGGCACTCACGCTGGCCGACCGGCACCAAACGCAAATTGATGTCTTACCGACCGGCACAAAAATTGTGTGAATATTTCATTAAACAGTAATAAAAGTTTAAAAAGTACATGTATTCTTCATTTCTTTGAGTTATTTGCCACTATTTTGAGGACTTTAGTCTATAGATCAATTAAAACATCGTACGATATTATAAAATAATTCTCAGTTTGTAGCGGTACAAACAAATACACTAATTAGCATTTTTTTTTTTTTTTTTTTTTTTTTTTTAACTTGAATTCAGGGACCTGGTGAAAACATCAATAAAGATGAAGAGTGGTCCATAGCAAATAAGTTGCAATAAGACAAAAATAAAAATGGATCATAAGTAACAACAACGTAAAAACTTGGTTATCATGTGATTGGTGGTCATGGTGTCCAGGAAACCTAAAAACTACCCTACCAGAGCCCTACCACCTGACTAGGCATGCCGTTCACCCACACTTTATGTGCCCGGGCCCCGAAGGCTGTCAATTCGCAGGTCACCATCTCCTAGTCAGGCATTAACCTAGCCTACACTACTCCATAACCACCGGTTGAAACAGTAAAAAGATTGAGATTGAAATGATTTAGGACATCTGATCCATGAGGAAGGTGTTCACATTTGTCTTAAAAACAGACACATCTGGAGAGGTAGGGAAAGCAGACGCTGGAAGGGAGTTCCACAGTCGACTTGTCCTTGGTATATATGAGTTGAGATGAAGTTCTGTTTTTGACAAAGGTATATATACGCAGTATGGATGTCCAGTCAGTGAAGATCTGGTAGTTCTTACACTCAGTGCCCAAGGGGGTAAAATACCAGCCAGCTCATTGGATGGTTTCAGGAAGATATGACGGTAGAAGACGCAGAGTGATGCAACATTTCTCATGTGGCTCAGTGGAACAATGCCATACTTAAGAGGCTCGTCATTCCTGGGAAAAGACCAGGGAAAAGACCTGGGAATCCCCATTATGATTGGTTGTTTGCGCCGGCACGATGAGCTAATGCCACTAGTCTCTACCGCGTGCAAATGATGCGATGTGCTTCATAATGTCGATGTACGTAAATTTCAGGTTGGTTAAGCGTGACTTCGTAAACGTCTAACTTTCCCCGCGATGTGCTCAGCAAAGGGAAAATTATTCACGTGCAGTAATTATTCACATGGAGTGTCGTGGCCGAGCGGTCTAGCGCACCGAACTCAAGTTCTGGTGTTGCCAGCAGCAGGGTGTGGGTTCGAGCCCCGGTCGTGACACTTGTGTCCTTGAGCAAGGTACTTAACCATAATTGCTTCGTCGCCGGATGGGACGTAAAGTCCGTGGGTCCCGTGTGTTGTTTAATGCACGTTATGTGGTTTGTCGAGCGGTCTAGCGCACTGAACTCAAGTTCTGGTGTTGCCAGCAGCAGAGTGTGGGTTCGAGCCCCGGCCGTGACACCTGTGTCCTTGAGCAAGACACTTAACCATAATTGCTTCTCTCCACCCAGGGGTTAAATGGGTACCTGTGAAGGCAGAGATGGTTTGCTCTATATGCGCTAGAAATGGCAGCAATTGAGCTGTATACTCCCAGGGAGCTGAGATGGTTTCAGGAATGATTTATGAGCCTTATGAGCCTTATGAGCAGGGATAATAATATAATGCGCCTTGAGCGCCACTTAGTTGGTGGATACGTGCGCTATATAAATCTATACATTATTATTATTATTATTATTATCCCTCCGCCCATTCATGAAAAGTTTTGTGAACGTTTTTTGGAAGTGTTTTGATCAAAATAATTATGTCGCACTCGCAGAAAAGTATCACCAGCTTTTTCTCTTCGACCACTAAATGCAAGGCGGCAGTGATAGACACGGCAGCCGGGTCAAGCGAAGCTGCAAATTCGAGACATTCTTCTGCGACCACATCTTCGTGTTCGAGTACAACTGACCCGGGAACTGATCACGCTACCGAGTCTTCGGCCACTGTGGATTTAGGCCAAAAACTCGGAGCTGCTATGCCTGACGGCCCCGGTTGCTCA
The DNA here is from genome assembly GCA_029582265.1 of Zoroaster sp. YZ-2022. Lineage (NCBI taxonomy): Eukaryota > Metazoa > Echinodermata > Asteroidea > Forcipulatida > Zoroasteridae > Zoroaster > Zoroaster sp. YZ-2022. Next base: position 13,665,216 of record CM055834.1, on the reverse strand, counting down.
AGTGTTACCACTTCATCAAAAAAACAGAAGCAGGCATCTAAGTTTAATAGCGAAAAGTGGACACCTGGTAGGCCATACAGAAGTTTCAGTTTTTCTGAGCCAACATTGTTGTCAATTGCATTGGAGGGCACTCCTTCACATCATAAATTCTTGTATAATACTATGAAAATATCATACTATTATACAACAAATTATGTGAAAGGTGAGCCCTCCAAATCTATTCTTAAAAGCTAAAACCCAGGAGCTTCGGGGTGCTTCGCCCCCTCGACCCCCACCGAGGCGTTGCCCCTGGATCCCACCAGGGGCCCTTAAGCGGGCCCCTGGACCCCCGGCCGTGAGGAGCTGCGCTCCGTTCGCTCCGCTCACTACGCTCGCAATTGACAAAATTAGCCGGCACTCAATTTGGTCTGGTGACAACCCTGACTATGCATACACTTACTGTGTGTTTGACCACCATCATGGCGGTGAATATAAGCTCTTTATAGTAAAACTGGATAGTAAACGCATGGTGTAATGTCACCGCTAGAAGACAAGTGATTGCTTATTTGAAACAATTTGGTTTTCATTTACAGGAAGTATCGACTGGCAGATGAAATATGAAGCAGAAAGAGAATTGAGCGGAAAGAAAGAAATCAGGATTAGGGAACTGGAGGGTGAGTAATCAATAAAGACTTCTTTTTTTTTAATTAAAAAATTTATAAGTATAGATCTGGGGTCTAACTTGCAAATTTATAATTTGTTCATAGGTCGGCTTCAAAATACAATGTATGATAGCTAAGACAGGCCGCACAAATCGGGCAAACATTCAGCACCACAGAATTTCAATCAATCCAGCAATTGGACATCGTTTCATAGCAGAATAATGAAAACTAAAAATGCTGACGCACAGGTCTTAGGCAACATAATAATAATAATAATAATAATAATAATAATAATAATAATAATAATAATAATAATAATAATAATAATAATAATAATAATAATAATAATAATAATAATAATAATAATAATAATAATAATAATAATAATAATAATAATAATAATAATAATAATAATAATAATAATAATAATAATAATAATAATAATAATAATAATAATAATAATAATAATAATAATAATAATAATAATAATAATAATAATAATAATAATAATAATAATAATAATAATAATAATAATAATAATAATAATAATAATAATAATAATAATAATAATAATAATAATAATAATAATAATAATAATAATAATAATAATAAAGATTTGTAGCGCGCACATATCCACCCTGCTGGGCGCTCAAGGCGCGGAAACAAAGAAAAAACATGAATACAAACAATATACAATGATAGCATAGGGGAAAAAAAAAAAAACGTGTGCAGAGACCAGAAACCAGAGACTTTTATTTTTTTTTTTTGCCTAATCAGTACTTTTGATTCCAATAGCAACACAATCCTGCAAGTAGTATTTGAAACAATGTAGCTCTGCACTATCTATCTCTGCACTATCTATCTAGCGCCCTCTTGTGAATTCAACTTTTTGTCATTTGCCTGTACACAGGTCTGTTACAGGAAGAACAAAATAAAAGACGGAATGCTGAAGTCCAGCTGAGAGCTATACGTCTGCAGAGTCTGTAGGAGAGTTCTTATACTGAAAATTAATACTTTCATCCAGTGAAGGGCATAAATTTGGGTTTTAAAATGGATCGTCATGGCAAAGGTATGCCCTTTATAACCATGTAACCTTTGACATAATCTGGTACACTGACTCAAATCAATGACAATTGCATACTTAAAATAGAAATTAGCAGATTTAACACACTGTTGCAATCCTGTTCATAAGTCAATACATAATATGCACACGCATTGGTGCTACATGCATTATTTTCGCTACTTCCAGTTCCAAAGCTGGCATACCATTGTGTGTAATTTAACCTAAATTCCTTGATTTTAACGTTCAAAAGCGATTCTTGAGGCAGAAATATATTAGTTAATAAGATTTTGAGTCTTTACAACACATACGTTAAATGCAAGTCCCAAGCTTTCTAATTTAACCCTCCTAGTTCTGGTGCCTTTTTCAGACAAGTTGATGCACCATTTGAAACCATTCATTTTGTGAAATAACACACCAAGGTGTAGTGTATCCACCATTCAAAAACCATTTGAATGATTTATAAGCCACTGTGTAGTACATTCACCATTTGAAACCATTCGGCTATGGAAACACACCAAGGTGTAGTGTATCTACCATTCAAAAACCATTTGAATGGATTTGAATGGTAGTAAAGCTTGCTACCAACACTTTTCAAATGGTATCACCATGTGTGTACAAAACCAATGGCCATTTTGGTTAAGTGGAAATTTTGAATGGTTTCAAATGGTTAGACATTAGGAGGGTTATAACCCTTAAAGAAAAGGCTGGTTAACGCATTTCCAATGGGCTTCTGATGATCGTTGGAGCCAGCACGTGCGAAGTGGGCGTGGTTTATGTTGGAATTACATCACACTTAATACAAACAGGATAGTGTAACTTTATTGTCTTATCTGTGCAGTTTGATTGACAGGCATGATCAGTGTATTAGGGGATGAGGCAGGCACCACTGGTGATAACCAAATTCCTTGTGTCCCGACAGAGGATGAGATTAGGGACAAGACTTAGCATATTAATTAACCCTAACCCCCTGAATCCTCCCCCCTGAATCCTAACTTCCTGAATCCTCCAAAATCCTTCAGTTCACTTTTTGGAAACATGCCCTTATCTTCAAAATGCACCATGCATTTTCGTTGATCTTTCATATTCAGCACTTACGGCCTGTACTTCTTGCCAGGTAGTAATTTTGCCCCATTTCAAGAGGTGAAAGTAACAGTTTCCAACAGTGCTGGATTTTTCCAAAAAAGTGCCGCTTAGAGGATTTTGATGGATTTGGGGTGGTTAGGGTTAATAACCTTAGAAGTCCAGTACCTATCCAATGAATGTGTATGATGTAAGGTACCGGACTTCCTCAAGCTGGAGGATATGTTAAAGCTTACCCCGAATCACAAGTCTGGGAAATTCCAGTAAATTTTAATACGGACTTTCACCATAATACATCATTTCACCAGATGTACACTCACTGGCCATAAGTATTGCAACATTGAAATTCACACCAAAGTTCAGTTTGGAGAACTGTGTTACAATAATTTATTTTATTTTATTTTATTTACACAACTTAAAAGACTTCTTGAAAGTGCCTGTGTTTTGAAGTCAATGTTCTTTTTTTACTGTTCTTGCTCGGAAACAAAGTCCTTCAATACTTTGTCGGGTAACCACGTGACCTGATAATTGCGGCTATCCATCTAGGCAATGTCTCGTACAAATTCATGTTGCAATACTTTTGGCCAGTGAGTGTATATCAAAAGTTACCCCATAGAGAAAGGACACAGACACAAGGCTTACTGCTTTGTAGCAGTTAGTACAGGGAAACCACATGTATGTCACACATGTATACAGTTACCGGCTTCATATGTCACATGCCTACTTGGTACTAAGGCTGTGCCAAGTATCCGGATACCTGACCGCAAAGTGTCATTACCCGGATCCATTTTTGGGTTCCAATTACCCGGTTCCAATTACCCGTAAACAACTTTTTAATATTTTGACTGAACATTTAAGCCACACAAAGTGAAGTCGCCGATTATTTTGTTAAATTTGTTTGTGTGGGGAATGGGGATGCTACGAGTCGTTTTTAATAAAGAGGTGGGAAATTATTACAGTAAGTCCATATTATGACTCAAATAAAACAAGAGAAACTTCTGGTCATATTGGTTATTTTATACATTCAGGAGTATTTATGTGTTTTGACAAATTATTTACGGGTATCCGAAGATTTCCAATTTCGGGTATCCGGTTCCCAAAATAACTGAAAACGCGCAGCCTAATTATCTGGTACCCGAACTGAAAACAAGAGAAACATAATTAGCTTGTACCCATCAGGCTATATGCAGCAGATTATTTGCCTTGTTGATCAGCAGGGATAAGAAATAGGTATAAATTCCCTTTGCCTTTATTTGCATCCTGGTAGTTACATATCCAATCCTTGGAATGGTCATAACCCATATACCATGCTCGATATGCGGCAGAGTGCCACCCCCTCCCCCCCTCCCCCCCCCCCAATGTCCCTATACAACACAATGAAGACACAATGGGAGGGGGGTGCACTCTGCCGCATATCAAGCATCATATGATAACCCAAGGATAGTCTCACATATACTTCTTGTTACCATTCCAATTGTCTAGTGAATTAGAAAGGTAGAGGTCACACACACCATTGCACATAAATAACAGGAACTATTTCTATGAACATGTAACTCTGTAGGATTGTTCTTGGAATGCTTTTTTTTTTTCTTTTTTTTTTTGACAAATCATTACATTCTTGAAAATGCATTGGTTTTGGTTGAGCTGAGGTTAAATCAACATGTTTGTGTGTGGCGTTCAGTTAGTTTCCATGTTCAGATTACTTTTTTTTTTAAAGCAGTTGAAGAGAATGTACAATATTGGTAAAGTTGCCAAACCAGTATGTTCAAGTATGCTCATTCTTTTTTTTTAGCAGCACCTGCTGCTATATAGGATTCTAGCCAGCCAATCGACATCGGGCAAGCTCGGTGGTCGAGACGTTTGCACTAGTAAGCAGAAGGTCGTGGGTTCAAATCCCGCCTGAGTCACCTGTGAAGTTTTTCCCACAGACACTCGGAAAGCACCGAGTATACAGTGCTTTACACACGTCGGTGTAGGGCAAAATTAAATCAATATGCTCATTCTCTTTGAATCAAGATATACAATAGTGGGTATTGTATTGTTGACACTGCTTTGCGGAGCATATACATGTAATCTTCCAAGATATTAACTGTCGTACAGATAATTTTTAAGGGGCTATGTGCCCTAGTCTTGGTCCCAATCTCTGGATCTTTCCTGGATTTGAAACGTTTCACCCAATCACACCCATGAATCGTGTGTGCTAACTGTACTTCCTTGCAATATCGAAAAATTATAAGCAATTAGAAATAGAATGATATTTAAACATTTCTCAAGAAGTATCTAATTTCTTTTCTGTATTTAATGATAAAATCCAAATGACTGATATTTGTACTATGTATTGGATTTTTAAAATAATGACAATCTTTTATATAAATTATTTAATCAAATGGGATTTATCTAAGATCTTAATACCAGTCTTTAAGTAATCATGATGTTATCATTCATTCATTTGTAAAATACATCTGCCTTTCTAGTATCCGGATACCCGACCGAAACTGTCATTACCTGGTTACATTTTTCGGTTCCAATTACCCGTAAACAACTTTTAAATATTTTGACTGAACATGTCAGCCACACAAATTGAACTCTCTTTTTTTGTCGTTTTTTAATAAAGAGGCGGGAAATTATTACAGTAAGTCCACATTTATTATGACTCGAATAAAACAAGAGAAACTTGTGGTCATATTGGTTATTTTATACATTTGGGAGTATTTATGTGTTTTGACAAATTGTTTACGGGTTCTCGATATCATAATCGAATAAATAAAAAAAAGATATCGCGATATTCAATATTATCGTCGTATCACCCAAGCTTACTTTCCAGATATTCACCAGTCAGGGAAAAACAACAGATCTAAGACTAATTTTGAGGGGGCAACTATCCAGAACGGGTCTCAGTAAACCCAAAACAGGGGGAAGAAACACCTTTCCCATACCCATGGATCTGCTGATAATTAGGGTCTTTAATTTGTTTTTAGAGTGAACTAAGACAACTTGAAGAGAGCAGGATGTGAACCTGCAACCTCCTAGTTACTATACCAATGCTATATCCCAACTTTAGTTGATACTTTTGCCAAAATACTAGTTTTTATACTTGGGAAATATGTTGGTTTTTTTTAATAGTTATTCAACAATTCTTGACTATCTGTTGGCTTATTTTAAGTACTCGTTTAGTCCTTCAAGCCTTATTGTTATCATGTGACTTTCTAGGTCATCAAGACGTTGAATTTAAACGAGACACTAGTTTTCAGGGTCACTCCCATACAATAGAGCACTAACCTTGGGACCCAAATTTACTTGGATTCTCTTGGAGAACTAAATGTACTGATATAGGAGTGCCATGGTCAAGCGGTTTAGTGCATCGGATTTGTGTTCTGATGGCTGAGTTGTCAGAATGTGGGTTCGAATCCCAGCCGCGACCGGGGTGCTTGTGTCCTTGAGCAAGACACTTTACCATAATTGCTTCTCTCCACCCAGGGGTAAATGGGTACCTGTGAGGGCAGAGTTGGTTGTTGTGTTTGATTAGCCCATATGCACTGAAATGGCAGTAATTGAGCTGTATACTCCCCAGGGAGCTGAGATGGTTTCAGGAATGATTTATGAGCCTGATGAGCAGGGGTAATAATATAATGCGCCTTGAGCACCAGTTTAGTGGATACGTGCGCTATATAAGTCTACATTATTATTATAGGCGTGCAAGGCCACACATGTTGTCATGCGCATTTACAGTGTATGTGCCTGTATGTCCTTTCTCTATGGTCGTACATACTCCTGTTCGGAGGACGTACCCAATGTGTTTATGATGTCTCACAAAATATGCACGATGCTTACTGCACAATCACCCAATTTCGGCATTAGTCGGAGAGTACATGTAAGTGAGAATACAGCCTATAGACTTTTATCACGCAGCGGCCATCTTGATCAGGTTCCCTGTATACACAAGTATGATTATAACACTTTACTGTCGATGCATACAAGGGACCAGACTATTTTTTTCCTTCCAGCCTTGGTTTGGTCATGTAGATTAGTATGGGAGAAAAACAAAATGGGTGCATCGTGATAAAGGTCTATTACAGTGGATGTGGTGAAGAAGAAAAAAACTCAAATGATGAAATCAATCGTATGAACAATTCAGCTCAACAAATGTGGGCACAGTGGTGATGTTTTTACAGATAGACATAATTGCATGGATCACCATTGTATGCACAATGTCTTGGTGAAGGGCTTAACCACTCAATGTAACAAGTGTATAGACAGAGTTTGCTTTATTTGTTTTGTTTTGTTTTTTGCTTCAGCTGATTAAACCAGTTAAAAGTTAGTGACCGTAAAATTAAAATATAAAGGGCTAAAAGAAGACAATACTATAGAATATTTACTATAGAATATTTACTTGGAAACAATGTACAATTATTTGGCAGATACATTTGTCATTTTTTTTCTTTTTTTCTTTTTTTTTCCTTTTTTTTTTCTTGATGGATCTTTTCCAGGCCGACACCCAAACCAAATAATATGAATTTTCTAACACATTATGTACAGTACCGGGTAACTCGGATTTTTACAGGCTAATATTCACAGCCTAATTGCTATTTATTAAAATTCATTCACGTATCTGTTGACACTTTTTTTTCTCACGCAGACATATTTATTTATAGGAATCTAACAGTTTCCAAGGTTACAACATTACTCTTATAATGCCAACACTGATTACGCCAACATCAACAACAACTCCGTCCCTGGTCCTCATGGTACATGTAGGCCTATGTGTGTTGCAACCATGGTATACCCATGGAGGTAGAATTTTCTACCTCCATGGTATACCATAGAGAACAATCCTTTCTCTATGGGTATACAAAGATGTTTGTTTCCTTGTTAACCAACTTTATTCAGTTGCATATCTCCAGGGCCACCCAGCCACAAGAGGAATGCTGCACTTTTGTTGCCCTATTGATCCAGGGTTTGTACATTCTTTTGTGTTTTCCCACGGTGGGAGGCCAATTCTGGTCTATTGTTTCATTACATTCAACAATAGTTTGGCCTCCAGAGGGCGCCAAATAGGATCTGAGTCACTTGTGACGTTTCTGTTGAGTTTGTGCAATCGATTATGGCTTTTCCAAGGAAACCAAGTGTCACCATCGCAATAATCGCTAATTGCAACACCCCCACGGTGTTCATTGGAATGCCCTAAATTATGTTCAGTGTGGGTGCGCGCACGCCTTGAGTGAGTGTGTTGTGAAAAGGTCATAATTTTCATGGCAAGATGGAGTAGTCATCTCATCTTGTAAGCAAATCCAATCAGACTGAATGAGATGAATAAAATTCATTTTGAATGATCGATTTGTAATTGCTTTGAAAAGGGAATGCTTGGAATCATGTCAACATTCTTGTGTTGGTTAAGTTTTGGGAATGTCAATAATTTATTATGTGGGTTTGTCATCATTGACCATGAAGGGAAGGGAATGGCTGGCAGCATTTCAAGAATTTAATATTAAAGGTCACTTGGCTAGTGTCTGTGTCTGGACTTGTATATTTCTTTTCTGCCCAAATATGGCAAGATTTGAAGGTTCTTAGACTTCAATAATTGATCACAAGTGAATATAAAATAGCATGAAATGCCATCTGAATACAATTAAGGCATACAACAAATGGGTACATGTACATTACTGGAGATTTTAGGTGACAGTCACTCAGTAGGTGGGCCTGATAGATGGAAACCAGATGAAGGAACACTGAATAAGTTCAGTTGTATCGTGTTTTTAGTGCAGTACTCGATGATTTAGGCCAGTCTATTTTCCTTCTAGCCTCAGTTTGGTTATGTAAATTTGTTTGGAAGAAAAACAAGATGGATGGACCAGGATTGTGGTAACCATCAAATGTGCACACAGTTGGTCTAACTATGGGGGGGGGGGGGGGACATGACACACATGTCCTTAGGCCTGTACTCCACACCCGGCTGGGAATTTTTATTTATAAACAAAAGAACATAAACGTCTGTAAATTAAAGTGTGCCGGTGGCTCTTGCAAATTCCTGGTCCCCCCCCCCCCCGCCCACTAAACCAACACCATTGCCTAGCATTAGCAACATGCAATGTTTGCCTATAGGATGCCCTCAACAGGTCATGTACAGAGCGGATAAAACCTCTCAGCTGAAATGCAGTCTAACCTTGTGTCATTCTTTTTATCATTCATAATCTTGGACACGTAAGTCCTGAGCATACATGTTTGTTTGAATTGCACTGAAGTTGACCTTCAACAACGAGTTGTTGACATCGTTTCAGTATAACATATCTGTCTGCTTCAAACATGTATGTCTGTTTCGTAGCATTCATACTGCACAATAGAGGAAATTTAAAACTACATGTACATTGAGAAATAGGCCTTGAATACAACCAAACATAGAACATTATTGCCAAACAATGTTTCTAGACAATGTAAACAAAATATAAAACACTCCATGTACTGATTGTATTTCCTGAAATACATTTTGCAAGAACAAGTGTATCCAAGTGCAAATAATGTACATTTATAACTGGAATATAAATATGGGCATGTCACATAATGGCATGAGAAGGAAGATATTTGTTTATACCGTGGTTGCAAAATATTTCCTGAAAAAATAAATTAATACAATGAAATTTCCTTGACAGAAAAATCTCCATTGTGGCAAGAATGAAAGTTGTTTATTAGGAATTTCCCTGTATTGCACAATACATCTTACCATCAGCAATGGCACAGTGCGATGTTTTGCACAAGCCATGCATCATTGCTCATGAATAAATACCTGAAGCGAAAGGGACGAGCCAAGGAAAAGCCCACTACCGAATGAGGGGGCGTAAATTGGCACAAAATAATACAGTGCATGTTAAATTTAACAAATGTTGTGCAAAGGTGTTTACCAAAAAGATGGGATTAAGGATAAGGGCCGATAATTTGTTATTTACCTATATAACATCAATTTCATTTTAACACGACACAATTTAGGGGTCATTCAAATTTGTCAACATTTTCTTGTAAGTACTTTATCAAGTACCACTTTCCTAATTTCCCATCTTCCTCCCAAATCAGTACTTTAAAAAAATCAGTTTCAGTATTCTAAACTGCATGATTTTATCATAATTGTAAAGCCCCCACCCTCGTTGTACTCTATTACCATGAAAATGTTGACAATTTTAGCAGACCCCTTGTGATTAATGCCTGTGAAAGCCCACAGGCAGCTTACTAGAATTGCCCCCATGTACTTGACTTTTAAACACCCATCATTTATTGATTTATTAATATTAATGAAGCATCTGGTTATTTTGAATATAATCATCTTGATCAGACCTTTGCACTGTTAAATAGATATTGTGACTCACATCATTTGCAGATGGATGGTCTGATTTTGTCTGAAGTAATTGCTATCAACAAAACCATTGAATTGCCACATCATCCTGGTTACCCAGAAAATGTCTGACTTGCCTGATAACGAACATTTGTACAGGATACTGAGGGGATTTTGAGCAATAGTTTAAATCTCTTGACAAAAAATTTGACCTTGAATTTGTTTACATTTTTGTGTTGGTAACAATTGGCAAAATGGCCGTAAAAGAAAGGTACAACTTGGATGATTACCAGATTATGAATTAATGAATTATTCTGTGAAAGCGCACTTCATGTAAAGTTATTACAATCGATCATCCTGAGAAATTATTCTATAAAAAGTGCTTTCATCTGAGAGAAGGAAAAAAGGGATTATGTCATATTTACAACTTTTTGTTGTTTAAAAATAAATACAATTAAAGCAGCTTTTAGTTTGTTTTATGATGCATTTTTTTTAAACCAGAGGTTTAAATGAATGTACCTTTCCAAATACCAATGTTTTACCTTCCCTTTAAGTTATTAACTCCTTGTATTTAGGCTTTGAAGTACGTTTATGACATGTTTGAATTGTATAGATTTGCACATGTAGGCCTATGAACTGCAAAATCCACAATGAATGCAACACAGAGATGTTTTAGCTTGCAACAAGTACATTTTTATTATTTCTGATTAATATACATAAAAATTAGTGATTTGTGTGCGGTTAAGATTTGAAATAATAATAATAATAAAATGACAATGTTCACCTTATTTAGTATTCTTGGTTATTGAGAACAATGCCATTACTGGAACACCACTGGAACACCATCTGGCTTTACCCAACATGACCTTGGCTCCCACTTTCAATATTAGTAAAGCAGCCATGAATCACAATTACTATTGTGAACGGTTTTGTGGACCCCAAGATGTTCCTTAAACCGGTGTGCATTGTAATACGTTTATTCTTGCCAACAATCTAATATAAGCATAGCCACAAAAGTGATGTGCAATGGACCAGAAAGTGATTACTATAAAAACAACATACAAATCAACAACATAACAAAGGAATAAATTAAAATGGACGTTCTAATTACTAAGAGAGCCACAAGAAAACTTACTTCCATTAATTATGGTTTTTAGCTCAATGCCTGTAGCCAGCCTACACATTTGGTTTATAAATGCCTGTAAATGCATCTATACTTGATCCAAATCAAGACGTGTTTAAAACCAACCTTTGAAAGTTAGTTGTTTATTTCAAAATGTTAGAATATTTAGATTATTCCTATTCATTCCAACTGGGATCATGGTTTTTTTTTCCCTTTGAGATAACCAAGTGTATAGGGGGCTTTAACAAAGCCAATAGCAACAACAGAACCAGGAAACTGCATTTAAGCATTGTTTCAATGCAGTAAATAAACAACGGCTCAGCATGATCCTAACTGCATGTAGTACAGCAGATGCCAATGAAAACCCGGAATTCATATGTAATAAAGTTACTCTTTATTTTCACGTGAGCAGTCAAATCTTGCAGGATTTGTCAAAGCATACTTGTTGCTTTTTTAGAAAGCATACTTGTTGGAGATTTCCTCTCAATTAACTAGCTGCCCCCTTTTAATTCTATATTAAATTGTAGAAATTTTACCCAAGCAAAGGCCAAATAATTTATTTGCATTATTTCTTTGTCTTTTTTCCCAACATTGGTTGTATGACTAACTCAGGCTGATATTAGTAAGTGATACAATAATTAAATATTAGTGTACAAGTATTCAACATGTTCTTCTCAGAAGATACAGTTTTGCCTCAAAAGGAAGTGTTGTGTACAACACTGGTTGTTACCCGATTAGTAAATTAGTAAATTCTGAAAAATCATTCCGTCTGAAATGCTGTTGTTTTTAAGAAAACATGAAAAGTATCACATGTACATGTTTGAAGTGGATGACAGCCGTGATCTTCTTCCACATGAGAATTCCTACAAACAAAGCTGAATGCACTTTTACTATTTTCTCTTCATTTCTTATAAAGTATGGATGCACAGACATTTTACCAATGGCAATGGTGCATGTACATGTAGTTTGAATTGTAAAATGAAAATTAACATATTTGATTATTTGTGACGTTTAACCCTCCTACTTCTGGTGCCTTTTTCATACAAGTTGGCCCACCATTTGAAACCATTGCTTTTGTGGTTTTGAATGGTGAAATAACTGTGTACAGTATTGATTCCCAAATGGATTGGAATGGTAGGTCAGCTAATACAAAACCTTGTTTGGATATTTCTAAGTGGTGAATTAATGGACCCTCTATGCCAGTGACATGAGTAAATGGTTTTAAATGACAGGTCTGCTATACCCTAAAGACTCTAGTGCCATTTTTAAGTGGTAGATCAATTACTTGTACACTGGCCACCGTGTGTTAAAACTCCATAGGGTACTGAGATGATGGATAGTCCACTTTATCTACATAATGCAGGTTTTGTTTTTCGGCTATGTGAAACCACACCAAGGTGTAATGTATCCACCATTTAAAACCATTTGAATGATAAGCCACTGTGAAGTACATGTACATTCACCATTTGAATCCATTCCGCTATGGAAACACACCAAGGTGTAGTGTAACAACCATTCAAAACCATTTGAATGGATATGAATGGTAGTTAAGCTTGCTACCAACACTGTTCAAATGGTATCACCAGGTGTGTACAAAACCAATGGGCATTTTGGTAAGTGGAAATTTTGAATGGTTTCAAATGGTCAAACAGTAGGAGGGTTAATGGTATGTATATTATTTACAATTCTGACGTACAAGCAGAGTACCACAATAAATCATACAATATACGTGTATTTATATACTGTACAATAAACATTAGTGTTTTTTTATGTATACAATATTGCACTTTTGATTCTTCCTTAGTGCATTTCCACTGGCATCGTCACGTAAAATAACAGGCCATTCAAAAACATGTCCTTTCAGAAATGTACAAAGGGTTCTTATAATGTAGGATCACATAAGATCACAAAAAAAATCATTTTTCCTCTCTTTAGACGTGCAGGATCTTTGTACAAAGCTGAAAATTATATATCCTTAAAAATAATTTAACAAATGATACAAACGTTATGAACTCCACACACAGACTCAGTCAAACTGTTCACCCTCGAAGAGGGCAGGCACCCGTACACATTAACTTTTAAATTGCCCGATATTTCCTGGCAATCAAGAACGAGATGCAAAAAACGTAACAATGTAACTGTTTTTGATTAAGCGTATACTGAAAACCCATATTCAGTATCTTTCATTGGTAGTTTATAAGGAAGGAAGGAAGGAATGTGTTTTTTTTGCAAAATGAAACAAGCAGTTTTATCAATGGCACTTGTTATGTTTCATTACAATTTCAATGCACCATACAATGTACATTGTATATAGCTATGCACTTATTGTATCATAACTCAGTTCTATATAAAAAAAAAAATTAAAAATTAAAAAAAAAAAGCTTTTGGAGTTGATAGAACTGAACAAATTAAATGTAGTGTGTGATGACGTGATCTAGGTTATGTAAATGGACGGTACAACAATTTGGAAAAGTTCGTACATGTAAACTGTAGTTTTCATATCTTGAAACTAACCTGTGTAAATATCATTACATCAGGTGATTATGTTTGATAGAAAACAACAAAAAACGGTTACATGTTGTTTTTAAAATTTTTCATGTTTTACAACTCTTGCCAGACAGCATTTTTTGTAAATCCGACATTACAATTCATGTTTTCTCCAAGATAAAACCACAAATAGTTTCTAATCTGAGGATGATAATAACCAATGTTGTACCTTTCCTTTAAGCACATGCTCATGACATTGCTGAGAATCCAGTTTTAACTTTACAAATAAAACAAGTTAACTATTTTCTTTTCTGGAATTTTACTCAATACAAATGGATAACTGGGTAAATTGAGTTGGCAAAGACACTAACAAATTGTGAATTTGGCAAATGCTTGTCGAAGGGGGCACATCAGTGACTTCATCTTTATAATATGTGTCAAAAATCAATCACTTAATTATCAGCTGCAACGTGACAAACCTAGTATTTATACACTTGTATTAAATGCACAAATCTTGTTATAATCCTGTAAAGTCTGGAAGAACATCTGATGTGAAACTTCCATTTAAAGCAATTAAAAAATTACATGCCTTGTAAACCACTTAGAAATAAGTTTCAACATACACAAATTCAGATGGTTCGAGTTAATCAAAACGAATCATTAACCCTAACCACCTCAAACCATTCCAACTCCAACAGCAGGGTGTGTTGCATACTTTGCATGGAGCCGGGTGTCCCAATTCCTGCAAAGTCCAATAGTTGGATGGTAGTGTTTGTGCATGGTGTTGGATTTTGGCGGATTCAGGAATGTTCTTAGCCAAAATAGCTAGGGGGTTAGGGTTAAGGTTAAGGTTTCCAAAAACTGCTTTTAACATGAATTACTGCTTACAATACAAATGTTACAATTCAGGGCTTGAAATCATGCTTACTTGATACACAAATTGTTAATGGCTGAAAGTAGAATATTGGGAAGCCGTTTATGTTGAGCCTCATGATAGATGAAATGGGTAGAACATATTTGTGCACAAGATAATTCAAATCATGTCACTTGTCTTTCACTGTGCAAAGCATGAATAGTTTCACGCCCTGAACTGCTGTGTGTTTCAATAATCCACCGTTTAAAATTTGGCTGAACAATTTAATTTTACATAGATTCTATGACAAATGCAGATATTTTCAGCTAAATGCTTCACTCGTCCTCTTAAGGTGCGTCACTGTGTCAGGGTTAACTTGTTGAAGCAAACTGATGAATTGGCTCAAAAAAATGTGGCTCTTCAAATGTCTGTTTTGTTTACGTACATAAGTCCTCTTTACTTCTAGAAGTTACTTGGTGAGGAACCTCAGTGCTGCTAGTCCACCAAGTACAGCTCCTGTTACCAGTAGTGAATTGAAGGTTGCAGTTTCCTTCCAATCTTTTGCTTTGAAGCTCTCGTTGAAGTTCTCCTATAAAAAATACATGGTTTACATGTATATAATTTAGACTATGTAGTCTGAAAATTTGTATTGTCTATTCGGTACAACTGTAGAATTGCAGGGCCACACCGAAGGTTACTTTTTATAAATTTAAGTAATCTGACTTTAAAATACACAACTGCGGTTCCTAGGTCAAATTCAGAAAAAGGGAAAAATTTTGCCTTGCATTCTATAGGTACTTCGTATATTCCACTGTTTTTGATTGTTGGTTAATAATTTTTAATCTGAATGTTTATAAATTATTTATGTAGGGGCCTAACATTAGTCAGCAAAGTAAAACATCGCACATACTCGACTTGATTAGCATACCAAGCTTAGGGCTTAGCATAAATTTAAAGTATTTCAAACACCAAGCAAAGACCATGCTTCTTGCATTTCTTTGAAATTGTGTTTAATTCGTCATTTACTATCTGCACAAACCGCAGCTTTCTGGTAGGTTTTGAAAGTTTACATGTGGGTGGTGGTTTAGAGAACATGTACTTTGCAGCAGTCTTTTTTGGTGTGGCAAATTTAGTAGGAAAAAAACTAAGAGTGGAATGTCGTGTCCGACCGCCACTTTTTCTCATTCAATATAACCAATAAAGTAATCTTACCTACCCAGTAAGGTGAACATATGGATGATGATGGACATATACATGTACTTCAAATTATTCCAGGATATTTATTTCATGAAAAATCAGGCATTTTTGGTAATGGTAGGCCTCCTCAGTCATGTCACAGTCAGTCTGATCATGGAGGAAGGAAGAGAACTTCCTTCCTCCATGACCAGATCTTGTCAACTCCCCCATTAGTATTACTCATTAGTGACCTACACGGTTATTGTAGTACAGTACCGGCTGCAAGTAATTCCAAATCCCCGCGAGTACGAAACGGGGCCCCGCGAGTAAACTGCGTGGCGGGTACGGGGCCCCACGCGTCCCCGCGGGGATTTTGCGTGGACACAGCGAGGGCCTCGCACGCGGCGTACGTGTCGTGGACAAGCTTTGCGGGGCCCCACGAAGGCCCCTGCAACAGAACCAAGTAACAACTTACGCTTGGGTGAACATGAATACCTTCTATGATCACCTGGCGATCCTGAGTAAAAGAACGGCAGACTTCGTTCATGCTTTTTGTTGAGGTTTTCTTGAGCGTGCCCGCAAAACGTTTGATCAACTTCCTGTATTATTTTCGTGCATTCGACGGCCATTTATACCTTGCAATACTTCGCCGAACTTTTAACAAATCCAACCTTTTTCATTTCGTGATTATCGGTGCTCTTTGAGACTTCAAACGTCCCGGTTCGTCTGAAAATGCAACTTCCCGCCATGACCCACTGCGTCTGATTTTCGGCCGATCACGGTGGCTGGAATTAACTTTAGGGAATTAACTCCGGCGCACGATTGGCAGCTGCTTGCTTGCCCGCATTCCGCATTTTCCCCAAATTGAGTCTGTGTTTGTTTTAGATCACGGGCCGGCCATTACTTAAGTTCGCTAGCACAATCCACATTGACGATGCTAAACCGTTAATGAACTGTGTTGTCCTCTATTTCTGTATTAAACTGTTTTTCTATTTAAGTTCTGTCCACAGATATCTTCAGTGTCGTTATCACATTATTTTCATCAACAATTCTGGCGGTTTTCAGCAAGAACTTTTGATGGTTTATGAACTAGGCGAAAGTTAATGTACTATCAGTAGAACTGTCAATCATCTCCTTGGAATGAACTTATTTATTCTCCAGGCATATTGAAGGTTTAGGGCATATTGAAGGTGTAAGGCCAATGGAAATTATAGTGGCTAACAATCAAAATATAATTTAACAAAAATATCTACAACATATTTTACTGAATAAAAATAAATTGTTGGTTTAATAAACTAAATATTAAAACTTAAGGACATGATGTGAATGTACTAAATAAATGACTGAGGTTGTTAATGGATCAGCCATGACGCCGGTGATGCAGAGGATTCGTCATGCAGGTAAATTTTAATACACGTTAACAAAAATGTTAAATGCATCAGGCCAAAAAACAAAATCTCCGTTTCTGGTAATCGGTTGGCTTCAAAATCGGTGCGGGACGGTGACGCAAGGAAATACGTGTATACTGAGAATTTATATGCAAGAATTTATTGTAGGGGAATATACACCGGGTATATTTAAAAGAATACAAAAATATTTCTTTTGGATTTTAGACAAATCTGAAGAAGCACCACATAAAAGCTCATATTTGTCTGTTCTTTGCAGGTTTTTTTCTTCAGGCAACAGGGATAGGGAATTTATCTGGTGCGGGAAAGCCCCAGTCTGCAAGTATAAAGTGAAACCTGAATAATGTTTTTGTTGGGACGCTAATGATAATGCTTTATTATTATTATTTTGTCCCCGTCCATCAGAATATATTTAATAATGGGTACATGTAATTTTAGTTTTTAAACATAGTTGTTGTCCCACGATTGGTAAATCCTGGGCCTCACTTTATTGAGTATCATGAACGTATATTACAACCATTTCCAGCAGCTTGGAGGAGGAATTCTGTTTGAAGATAAATATTTAACCACTGAGAAAAGGAGTATTCCTAAAGTGTGTCAAAAACTATTTGGGTGGAATTATGTGTCTGAACATAAAATGCTTCAAAATCCTTCCTTTTAATTTGTTATAGGTCTGACCACTTCTGCTTGTACATCAGCGGCGTAGCCACGGGGGCCTGGGGGAACGTGCCCCCCCAAATTTCCAGGGCCCACCCCCCAGGTGCCCCCCACGAAAAATCCTCATAGTGCCCCAAAAAACAGAAACAAGAAAAGGGAAAAAACCCATACCCCCTAGGCCCCCCCACTGAAAAGCAATGCCCCCCTGTGCGCTCCCCCCCCTTCCCCACTGAAAAAGTCCTGGCTACGCCGCTGTTGTACATACACACAAATTGAGGACACTAGTACATGTATTTATTATTTTCGGGGTGACCAGGGTTTCCATTTCCATATAAAATGTGTACAGCAGTAAATAGTCAATGAGTTTCAGTAGTGTCAACTCTTCTTGGCAGTGTTCCAAACACCTGGATGTTCTGATTTCTGGAAATGTCGGCACCGCACCTGGGACAAAAAAACTGGGAAAATTTGGACACCTGAAAAAAGTGGGCGTATTATGAGGACTTTGACTCATGGAACAACCAATCATATTTACAGATACTCGCCCATCTGCTATCTTGTTAACTGATTGGACACTTTTCTCATTCGGTGATGTATGAGCCCGATAAATATATTAAAATTCTTCAAATACTCGGTCGGCATCGTTAACTTATCTAACGAGGCACTTATTGTTTTGGTGCAACCCTGGTAACATTGCCGTCATGGCAATATCATGGATTTCAACCATAGGGGAAAATAACAATTGCCTGATCATCTAGTCGTCCTTGCGGGAGCTGAAAATTATCGTTCCTTATTTCATTGAGCCCTTTTGCGGGGTTCACTGACTCAGCGGAGTCCGCAGACTCATCTTTCTAAATTTTAAAACGTGAACAATTTCCCCTGTATCGCATCGCAACATGCGATGTAATTTGGGCAATCTGCGATGGAATTTCAAACAATGCATCGCAGATTTTGCGATACAAATTTCGACAGATTTATAAACATTTTTGAAATCATATTCACAAACCTTTCCCGAAATAACGTTTACATGTATATTTCCGACCAAAAAATATCAAGCTATCCGTCCCGACTGGGTTTGTTTCCGCGTGTCCAGACGACGCACATACTGTGTTCAACGATGCAACAGTAAACACAACTTTATTTTCCAGCAATCCGTAAAGGTTTTTTTCCGCAATGCCTAAAATTCTATGTGCATGCATATATTTTTCTGCTGATTAATTAACTACGAGCGAAATTCCCGAAATGGAAAACACGCAACAACCGCCCAGTTTTGTTTTAGCTTCGCACGTGTTTATTTTGTCTTCTCCTGAGTTTGGGGGTTGGAACATTGAGCAATTGAGCCACCCCCTATACACAATAGTACCGTGTTCAGTTGACATGTGCGCTTTCATACGATCACTACGGCCGTATTCAACAAACTCTAGAAACGTTACCGTAACTTCGTTTTATAACAAAAGTTTTGAAAATTAACAAAATGTGCATTCATTTATATATGTAGTGGTGAGATTTAGAATCATTTCGGCACACAATATGATTGCGTTTTCAACCACTCATTTTCCTGACGAATTTTTAATAATCAATATCAAGCTTGATCATACCACAAAATAACGTTACACTCGGCGAAATTCACTTTGAAAAGCACCCGAACATGTCGCAGTCGGTAATTTGCTTTCGTGATATTGCCTCTGTTTTAGTGATCGATAATAATGTAAACAAAACAAGAAAATGGACGAAGGACTAACTTTCATGAATGACTGCAATTTGGCGAAATAACAGTTACACGTGAGTTTTTTTTACCACCTGTGGCTCAATTTCCAGACACTAAAATTATTATTTCTGGTAAAATTTGGACATTCATAATTATGAACCAAACGACAGTAAAAGCCTGAAAAAAAAAAACTTTACCTATGCACACTACATACTGTAATTTTAAGCATTTAAAACTCAACAAGCCAGTTTTACGCCTCAATGATTGACAACAAAGCCCCCGTAACAGCCCACGAAGCAACGTGCAGATTGTGTGCCGGGCATTTGCGTGGCTCCTGCAAGTCTTCTTCCCCGGCACGGTACTTTTCGTGGCTCCCCGCACACTCGCGGGTATTTTGCGGGGATCCCCGGCACGTACTCGGAAGCCCCTGCGGGTTACCCGCAGGGATTTGGAATTACTTCCAGCCGGTACTGTACATGCGCTGTGGCAACTAGTATAGGATCCTTCTATTTTTCTGATGGGGAGGATTTTTTAGAAGGGAAATAAAGTCCGAAACCATCATAAAAGTGGATTTTAAAGATAGTCTTCGATTTCTGTACGCCCAAAAATTGATAGAATATTTTTTTTATCTGTACTGTAGGCCTAGCAATATTTTTTTTTTTTTTAAACCCTTAAATTTTAAGTTAAAAAGTGGCGGTCGGATACTAGGGTCCTACATTCTTTCTAATGTTAGATTTTTTTTAGAATGTCCTGTAAACTTACCCATCCACCTTGTTTAATAATCCAAGGAGTTAATTTATCTGCAACATAATCTCCACAAACATCCACAATTTCATTCACATACTCAGACTTCCCATTATCATTGCAGTACTTGGCTAATCGGGCGGCAAACACATACACCATTACAACGCGACCCCAATTAACTGATCCTTCCTCAAACATGGCGTTCAAGCTAACGTTGAACAGTTCCTGCCCAGCGCCATGTTGCTGTGGGTCGTACTGGAGATTATTCACAAGTCCGTTTAAAGTGATAGCATACCTCTCTTCCACTTCACCTCCTACCCTCCGCAATGTATCGGCGTACTGGCTGGATGGCCGTCCAACATTGGACTTCAATTTAAAATAAATAAAGTCCTCGCTAAGTCGCTTACAAATTTCCCTGCAGTCTGCTTCTTGGCTGGGTGGCAGTGCATTTCCATTCAATTCTGTTGTTGGGCTTGGCGGTGCGTTTTTCGGGCCGTTGCCTGTATAAAACAGCTTTGAAATGTTATTTTTCTGCGGAGAAACACCATTTAAAATTGTTTCAGACATTGTGAAAGAGGGGTTTGTATCTGTTTGCAACAGTGAGAATTAAACAGCAACAAAATAATTCAAAAAGAGGCCTACTATTTCAAACAAGTCCTACAGTTAAATTCCCCAATTTACAGACACCGTGCAAAACAGTACCACTCGTTACTATACTGCGACGTCAGTACGTACGTAGTTCACTAAAAATGCATCGCATCGCAACAGCGCGTCTATTTTGTTCGGACAATAGCGGAAAATACCGAAGACTTATTCGGCATATTCGTTGCCGAGTAAATTGCGAACATTACCAACGAGCTATTTTTATAATGATTGTCCTGAGCGTACATACATATATAAATATATACATGTATGTATGGCCGGTTGTCCGTACAAATCACGAGTGCTTCTTTTATGTCACGTCACTAGACGCCCCACTCTGACGTCACGGCTTTCCAGGAAGGAAAACGATGAATTGGGGTTATTCCATTTGTAATGGTAGGGATGGTCAAAGGCAAATAATTGCTGAACATATTTAAATACTTTGCATGTTGATTTCAAATATGTTTTTGTTTGAGTATATACAACATCATCATTAATAAAAATTGAATTTATTTTATTTAAGGTATTTACCTTGTCTACTTGTGGGCATTATAAATTTCACCGAACAATACTCACCCCCATATTAAAATAAAAAATAATTAATCGTTATTAATTGCATGCGTTGCGTGAGCAAACGCACGTCTAGCTCGTTGATGATGCAATAAGTAAGGTTTGACCTGACACGTACAGGTACGGTACAGGTACGGTGTAATCTGGGTGAATATTATTAATAAAAAATGGCCGATATTGAAGTGCATGCACGAGCAGTGACAGTGTCAAGTTATGTTTGTTTTTTGTAGATGACACATTTTATTGCCAAACCAGGATATCCTGATACGTTCATCCATTTATATTGCTGCAAATCTGAAACGAAAACCAGAGATCCTGAATTTTTACCTGCATGTTATTGTGCCTTGTGGCTAGCTGTAACCTTGGAACCTTAACCGTGTCAAGTCTCAACTCAAGATATTTCCGTTGGTACTAAAACTAACGAGTCGTACCAGTACTACTGTTTACCACAGTGAGACGAGGTAGGCATTATTAATTTTTATTGTGGCTGCAGAGTGCCACGCTGAGCATGGAGGAAGGAAAAGTTCATGCGCTGAGGTAGCCTTAGTACTTTCTTTTATATATAAATTAATTAGGAAACAATGGAGGAAGGAACACCCTCCATGATTAAACCATGGAGGAAAGAAAATAGATTTTCCTCCCTCCATGATTAAACAACCAACAACTGAACTGACTTGGAAGTTGAATAAGGACAGGGGATGGCAGGCGTGAGTGCTTGTACCTTGGCCGGTAATGACCCCGGCCACCAGCTCAAAGCCAATTTCACTCATGCTGATTGAACTTGTTTAAGTCACTTTCTTTAATTTATGCCATGGCTTGACGCATTATATCTCCTTTTTTTGTTATTTGTATTTTAATGATATCTGCATATTAATGTTAACAAACTAAATTTTAATTTCCCAATGTCCCTTTGACAATATAGGAAAGTGAATGAGAAAATGGTGCACAGTGTAAACGATACACAACACTGGCCGTCGTCACGGCAACAAGGCATCTATGACATCAGGCAGCAAATAGCCAATCACATTCTGCTGGATCAGGAATCTCTCTACAATGCGACGAGAGGAGCACAGTGCCAACCCTTTGACAACATTCCGGCCAGAGATGTTGGTGTTGCCTTACGGCTTCTTGCAGACCAATGGCTCTATGAGAGACAAGTCGGCGTCAAGATGAGAACAATTGCAGATGAGATCAACGCAAGACATCAACGACAAAGGAAAAACTCGCCCTCATAGTGACGTTATTAATTTAAGAGATTGCCAAATGGCAGAACAGGTAGAATGTCGTTTCCGACCGCCACTTTTTCTCATTCAGTATAACCAATAATGTAATCTTACCTACCCAGTAAGGTAGAGAACATATGGATGATGATGGACAAATACTTCAAATTATTCCAGGATATTTATTTCATGAAAAATCAGGCATTTTTGGTATACAATGACTTCCTCAGTCATGTCAGTCTGATCTTGTCAACTCCCCCATTAGTGACCAACACGGTCTTTGTACATGCACGGTGGCAACTATAATAGGATCCTTCTATTTTCTGAAGGGAAGGATTTTTTTAGAAGGGAAATAAAATCCGAAAACCATCATAAAACCTTTCTATACCCCCAAAAATCAACAGAATCGATAGAACTGGTTAGTGGTTGCCAAAAAGTTTGCCAAAAACCCTTAAAAAGTGGTGGTTGGATACGATATTCTATCAGGCAGAACTGATTTGGACAATGACTTAAGGACTCTGTATGAAATAAATACCTCAATATTAAGGTGACAGGGTGGCCAGCCTTTAAATGGTACCCGTCCACCAAGTACAAGGATGTCTTGATAGTCTCTCGCAGGATACTTATTATTGCATCAGGAAATGCACAAGACGGCGTCTTCAACTACAATAATATGTTTAATGATTCAAATTTAGAAAAAGTGCCTACAAAGAAACCCACATTATGTGTAATTGTTAAACATTGGTAACAATTGTGTTATTGGACTTTTCACAGTTGTGGTGTTCTCCATCTATGACATATGGGTAAGAATCCTAGACACTACACTAGAAGTTGGCACCAATCAAGTACAGACAAATCATTTTTTAAAGTTTTTAAAGTTTTTAAAAGTTTTAAACAGTTCTTAATTGACAACCTTTCATTATTAACAAAATCTCCTGTTTCTGGTCGCTTCAGACCTGTGCGTCAGCATTTTTAGTTTTTTTTTTTTTTTTTTATGCTATGAAACATCTCCCGTTGCTGTGTTTTAAACGACTTTTTCACATTGGGGGTATGAACGTTTGTGAGGCCTCTCCTAGCCACCATACTTTGTATATGGAAAATTTGGTCCCCGCGTTTAAATGTATCACGTATTTCCCTGTTGGTAAAAAAAAAAAATCACCCCCCAAAAAGCACATCACCGCAGTTCCGCACTAAATTTGAAGCCGACCGATGACCAGAAACCTGAGACTCCTTTTTGTTGGGGGGGGGGGGGGGGCGGCTTAGAGCCTGTAATGATTAGAACAGTGAACAGTACACAACTCTTGGTTGGAGTGATTTGGTGATACCAAGTGCAGGTTGTTTCACAGCACAATTGCTGGAAAGAAGATCCACCATTAACCCTAACTCCCTAGGCCCATTTGCTTACACATAACCTGAATCCTCCAAAATCCTTCAGTAGTAAAGCAAGCACATGACATGTATGTACACATGTGTTTCTAATCTGTGATACATGGCCAGGGACCCTCCTTGCATGCATGGAGCAATAAACAGTGTCCACTGACCCAAGCACTGACCTTGCAATCACTACAACAAACATGGATTTACATGTACCATGGAAAGGCAAGTATGCCTAATAACCTCAATCCATCAAAATCCTTCACTTTAGCAAACAGGATTTGGGAAGGTTAGGGTTAAAGGGACAATCAGCATGATCAGGGCATGGAATCGGAGTGCTAGTTTAAGATTAACATGGTGACTGAAAATAAAACCCCACATGATGAGGCCATATTACCATTGCTGCTGCATAAATGAGCCAGTAATTATCAGTCACCGGGTTCATCTTAAACTAGGACACTGATTCAATCCATGTTGAAAGTTGGCTCTGATCGTGACGATACTGTCCCTTTAATGTTATAACAGGACATTATACAAACACATTTTTCTTGCATGGTTTAAAGAGTACTGTCAAATATCTTTTTCTCGGTCAAAAATTTTGACCAGTAAGTGATGAAACGTGTTCTCTCAACCATTCAAGAATCAGTGAGTGTATTTCATGTATAATACTTGTTTTAATCTTTCCAGCTATGTACATAAATTAAGTTTTAAAAGGAAAGGCATTTTTTCAATGAACAAAAGACTTATTAATGAATAAATCGTTGATATAAGTACAAACAATGTAGTTATTAACCCGGAACTTGCTCAGTACTACAAAATGCAACAAATGTAAAGAGTCGTTGCGTCTTGTTGCTCTCACCAGAGAACAAAAGAACCATTGTTTCTAGCTGGTGGATCTTGTTGCATTGAGCAGGCTGCACACTTTTCTGTTGTTGCATTCATTGGGGGTACCTGTGAAATGCCAGACTGTGGAGGTTGGGTTTTAATGGGATAGACATTGGTGCTGAATGTAAGAGAAGCATAGCCATGATTTGACTTAAGCCATCAAGCCAGTGTAATTGGTCTAAGGAGAGATGGAATTGTCCTAAGTTAACTGTTTTTAACCTAGCTTATTTCCGTAAGTTTTAAATGATTCTTGAGTATGTCTTAAATGATTCACTTTTGTTATTCTGTTATACAGTTTGTATTCACATGTAAATAGACCGGTTGAATAAAATTGACAATGTTACTATATGGACAAGTATTAATTTTATGAAATTAAGAGTGCTGTTCTGTTATCCAAAATATTTAACAAATTTTTGTTCCTTCCCCAGACCAAAATTGCCACTGAAAAATTTTGACAGAAAACATGCTAGAATATTTTATCAGATGACCAACAGGGGGTGGGTGGGGTGAGTGAAATCAAAAAGATGACGCAAACAAAATGTGTATGTAAAATAAGTCTAGTGTTGATAAACAGTCGGGTCACCACTTGTTATTACCTAAACCCAAAATTTGCGAATTACTATTTAAAAGCTAGTACAGAAGTAGTGATCATACCAAACATGAGATATATAGTTCTGTCATATATAATTCGCACAGATAAACAAATTCACTGGCAGGATAAACACGTTATGAAACGTGCCAACCAAAAGGGCTACAATTTCTGTATTGATCCACATAATTAACTTTGACCAAAGTTGTATTCCATACATTGTACTGTGACTTTTAAACAACATGATCCATCTTCAGCTCGTTCAATGTTTTTTTACAGATCCCTCTTTTCATACAGATCCCTCTTTTCATACATAGCTAGCCCAACAACTTTGGTGCACCAACAACATTTGCTCTCTTATAATTATTAGCAATTGGAAAGATCTCGTCAACAGAGGGCAGCACTGCCCATAGAAGCAGGAGTGAAAACGCATGATTCCTTCTCGGGGGAAAAAGAAGACATAATATAACCTGTCAAAAAACATCACAAATCCAAACTTGGGCAAAAAAATGTACAACACATGACTCAAAGTTTGCAAATATTAACTCTCTGTGCGTTTAAATTCGGCAGATTCTCCTGTTTATTCAATTATACAAATGATTTTATATTATTATTTACTTCCTACTTTCAATTGTAGTAGTAGAGTGCATTAAATTAATCTTACACATTATTTTTGTTAAAGAAAATTTGAGAAGGGAAGACAATGATTAAAACAACTTTAAATGTGCGTTCACTCTTGCATACAGGTTAACATTATTTGTTTCAATACAACATAGCAAAAAGTATAAAACCCTTGTATATCAAAAATATGAGCCAATGACGGTACTTCCGACATTTACTTCCGAGAATATAGTAATGATTTTTGTAAAAAAAATAAACCCTCTGTAATAATTTTAATTACTATTTCCGTTTCTCAGTCATTCCTGAAGCCAAATCCTGTATACTTTAGTTCTAGGGTTGACTATCAAAATCCTGGCCTTTAAGTACACACAAGTTCATGTAGGTTAATTTATCCACACGCTGCGCGCGTTGGTGAGATGTATCCATGGATGCTACCGACTAAACCATCGAGATCAAGTTAACTAACACAATAATTGAAACAAAACAAAACTGGTAACAATGTACACATTGCTGGAGATACATCTGTAGGTTTAAATTTGTCTTTTTATAGTTAAGTTAATATATTTTTCAGTGGCATGTTGGGGTAACGCCCACATACGGTGACGAACACTTATGGCATACGTAAGCTCGTCAAGCGGACACGTTTATCCTGCAAAGCAGCATCCCGCAGGACTTATTAACCCGCTAAGATGTTTATATTTTAACTATTAGAGGGTTAGTTTAAAGTTTCTTATATATATATAGTTATACACTTTATGTGGTTACCACAAATGAATTGCAAAGTTACTAATAATTCCAGCTTAGAAAATATATATTTATTTATAGATCTCAGTTCAGAATGTCATCCTTCAAAAGTACATTTATCCATAGAAAATCTCAATATAAAAAAATATATCCTGCAAATATGATCCATACATATTACACATCTAGGAAAGGAAATGATTTCAAATAGAAAGACTTTATAAAAATATATTAGTTATACCTCACCAAGACAAAATAACTAATACCTAAAGTATATTGCTTTATAAGATATCATAACTCTGATAGCAAGAGGAAAAGAGCATGTCACCATGCTGATTTTGAAGCCGACCTATTGACCAGAAACTGGAGATATTTTTTTGGCCTAATCCCCACACACACCAGAAAAAATGTACAGCACCAAGAAATAAACAAATAATACAATTTCGCCCATGAATTAATGAGAATTTCATCATTTGTTGCGCTACAAACAAACAATGGGAGACTTTAACCCTAACTCCCTAGGCCCATTTGCTTACACATAACCTGAATCCTTCAAAATCCTTCAAAATCCTTGAGTAGTAAAGCAAGCACATGACATGTATGCACACGTGTTTCTAATCTGTGCTACATGTACATGGCCAGGGACCCTCCCTGCATGCATAGAGCAATAAACAGTGTCCACTGACCTTGCAATCACTACAGCAAACATGGATGTACATGTACCATGGAAAGGCAAGTATGCCTAATAACCTCAATCCTCCAAAATCCTTCACTTTAGCAAAGAGCATGTAGCATGTAACCTCAATCCTTCAAAATCCTTCACTTTAGCAAAGAGGATTTGGGAGGATTTGGGAGGATTTGGGAAGGTTAGGGTTAATATGCTAGGCGGCAGCAGACTTACTAGTCATTTTACCATTGTTACTGTCATTCTGATGACATGCATGATACTGAAAACAATGAAATTATTGGATAATCTTTTGCCTGCCACCTAAGGCCTCAAAAGTTGTCAAATTCCCTTGAAAAATAAGTGATATCTCCACTGAGGAGTGAGGGAGGGACAAATGTACCATTCCATAGAGTTATTCAATATTGGTCCCCAATAGCTTTATCTTTGTATAATGGTATCTGGTTTCCATGACAACAATGTCTCTATTCAGTGAAAAGGGCAGGTGACCCTTGACAGAAAGGAATGCACCCCCACACAAAAATAAAAATTGTGTTATTTTATCAGGTTTTTTTTCAATATTAAATCAATTTTGTTGGGTTTAATTTTTTTTTTTAAATAAGAAGTATCTTATCCCCTTAACCCTTTCCTTACCATAGGCGACTTTAGTCGACTGCTCTCATATCCCCTCTTCCTTACCATAGGCGACTTTAGTCGACTGCACTCATACCCCCTCTTCCTTACCATAGGCGACTTCAGTCGACCAAGCTTTCACACAAAAAAGCACTCAAGCCTGAGCACAAAGGCCATTTGTTATAAAGCTGTAGTTTTGTCCATGTTCACCCTCCATACCCAAGCTTACAATGGTTGGAAAGAGCAAGATCAGATCTTTCCATTGACGGTGAAATAAAATAAGGTTTCTATTATGCAATAGCCAATCCCTTCAAACTGGAGTGGAAAGATCCGAAATGCCAAACACCTACGGAGCGCCATATGTTTGTGTACAAAAAAGTGTTTGAGTTTACAGATCACACTGAGGAAACAAAGACCGAGAACTTGGACATTTATTGACCGATCTTAATGTTTTTTGGATTTTATGAAAGGGAATTTAATAAGTAAGATATTTGTTATTATTTATTTTGCTGTAAAACGATATATTCAAGGTGATAATAGAGTTTGTAAAATTGGCCTTTGAACACAAGCTTTCTGTTGTGTAAGAATGTGTGCTTCACGCTTGAGTGGTCAAACAATGTGGTCACCAGCGGTTGTTTATGTCAAAACAATTCGGTACTGAGAGGGTTAACAAAGTTATTCTTATTTATAAGATATCCATGGTGATATATAAAAAGTATACACAACCCCTGTATGAGGATAAAGATTCCTGGCACTTAATCTGGATAAATCAGGATAAATCTGGATCAAGGAAGATTAATCTGGATTAAGGCAGATTTGTCTGGATGGACACATTCTTTACTTCTTCATTTGTTTGACGATAGCCAAGAAATCTCTGACATCATCCTCAGAGCCCATGATGACGGGGCACTTCTCATGGATCTGGATCGGCTGGATGTCAAGGATGTTGCCCGCTCCCGTGGTTGCTAGGCCACCGGCTTGCTCCATGATGAAGGCCATGGGGTTGGACTCGTAGAGCAGGCGGATCTGCATGGGGGGGTAAAATAACGATCTGTACAATGGTGCAAAGATTGTGAATTTACCTCTTGTGGAAGATTTTGTTTTAAATATTAAACTTTGACTTCCGGTTTAGACAGGATGTAAAGGTCAAATTGGGGTCACCTTTGTGTAAATATTTTTCAACAATTAACGATCTGTACAATGGTACAAAAATTGTGAATTTACCTTTTGTGGTTGTTGAGATATTGTTTTTAAATATTAAACTTTGACTTCCGGTTTGGACAGGAAGTAAGGTCAAATTGGGGTCACCTTTGTGTAAATATTTTTCAACAATTAACGATCTGTACAATGGTACAAAAATTGTGAATTTACCTTTTGTGGTTGTTGAGATATTGTTTTTAAATATTAAACTTTGACTTCCGGTTTGGACAGGAAGTAAGGTCAAATTGGGGTCACCTTTGTGTAAATATTTTTCAACAATTAACAATCTATACAATGGTGCAAAAAATGTGAATTTACCTCTTGTGGTTGTTGAGATATGATTTTTGTAAATACTAAACTTTGACTTCCGGTTTGGACAGGAAGTAAGGTCAAATTGGGGTCACATTTTTGTAAATATTTTTTGACAATTTACGATCTGTACAATAGTACAAAAATTGTGAATTTACCTCTTGTGGTTGTTGATATGATTTTTTAAAACATTAAACTTTGACTTCCGGTGTGGACAGGAAGTAAGGTCAAATTGGGGTCATCTTTTTGTAAATATCTTTTGACAATTAACGGTCTGTACAATGGTACAAAAACTGTGAATTTACCTCTTGAGGTTGTTGAGATATGATTTTTTAAAACATTAAACTTTGACTTCCGGTGTGGACAGGAAGTAAGGTCAAATTGGGGTCATCTTTTTGTAAATATCTTTTGACAATTAACGATCTGTACAATGGTACAAAAATTGTGAATTTACCTCTTGTGGTTGTTGAGATATAATTTTTTTTTAATTATTAAACTTTGACTTCCGGTTTGGACAGGAAGTAAAGGTCAAATTGGGGTCACCTTTTTGTAAATATTTTTTGACAATTACCAATCTGTACAATGGTACAAAAATTTTGAGTTTACCTCTTGTGGTTGTTGAGATATGATTTGTTTTAAATATTAAACTTTGACTTCGGGTTTGGACAGGAAGTAAGGTCAAATTGGGGTCACTCACAACTGACGTTTCATCTACTTGTTAAGTTCTAAGTACATGCCAAGTTTCAAGTTCATGTGAGGTTTGCAAGCGGACAGTCTCGGGGAGAGAAGAAGAAGAAGAAGAAGAAGAAGAAGAAGAAGAAGAAGAAGAAGAAGAAGAAGAAGAAGAAGAAGAAGAAGAAGAAGAAGAAGAAGAAGAAGAAGAAGAAGAAGAAGAAGAAGAAGAAGAAGAAGAAGAAGAAGAAGAAGAAGAAGAAGAAGAAGAAGAAGAAGAAGAAGAAGAAGAAGAAGAAGAAGAAGAAGAAGAAGAAGAAGAAGAAGAAGAAGAAGAAGAAGAAGAAGAAGAAGAAGAAGAAGAAGAAGAAGAAGAAGAAGAAGAAGAAGAAGAAGAAGAAGAAGAAGAAGAAGAAGAAGAAGAAGAAGAAGAAGAAAAAAAAAAAAAACGTACAAAAACAATAGGTGTTTCGGGCACATACCCGAACACCTAAAAAATAGCTACAAAACACTGTTAAAGTTGCGCTGCCCAAAAACATTTCTACAATTCATATAAATACTACCTCTAAATGACATTGAACGTTTACCTTTCCAGTTGGGTTTGACTTGTTCCCAGGGTATAAGAAAATCCCACCATACATCAATGTGCGATGGACATCAGCTACCATAGAGCCGATGTAACGAGCATTGTAAGCCTTACCATCCTGTTCAGATAAAAGTCACAGGAAAAAAAAATTCAAACTCTGTGCAAAGCCTGTAGAGGGCGCTATACTTTCTCCTTACTGCGTCACTGCTCGCTGAGAAGAAGATGACAATGGAAAATGCACACTTCAATGAATCCTCACTATGATATTCAGGTTTTTAGCAGGTACAAAATCTCTATTCAATAGGGCTTCTATACAATAGGGCACTATAGTAATAAATGAGCAAATATTTAACAATTGTCATTGAACTCATAAAATACACTTAACATGACGCGCTGTCACTGCCAAATAGATCAAGCAGTGATCTTAAAAACATGTTTCCTCAAGAAATAAACAGGGCTGGACCTTAACTTTTTTTCACATAACGTACTTCTTCTATAACTTGCTCTTCCAATATGGCGGTGATCTTGACATAGGCGACGGTAGTTAATTGTACAGTATGTTGTTATGGGTGGCTGTTTACTACTGCCAACACCAAACCACTAATACACAATATATATATGTTTAAATAGTCCTAAATTACTTCCTAATGTTTTAGCTTAAATATGAATTATATACAGATAACCTACAGACTACACAAGCCTAATAACCTAATAAATTGAACAGTAAGTAGGTGTCAGGAGCATCTAAGATGGTGTACTCCCATGTGTCACAACCAGAACTGCCTGTAAGATCTAACTTAGCAAGCAAAACCTATAGAGATCAGTGAGGCATAAAACTAACAATAGGCATTGTAACTGTAACTGTTGTAACAATAGGCATTGTAACTGTAACTGTTCTAAAGAGGCTACTTGCATGTGCATCCAGCTCAAGCCTGGGCTAATCCATTTAAGTATGTAGGTGTGTAAGTAAAAACTTAGGAATAATCCACTTACAAATATGGAGGTGCATAAACAGAATTGAACACTGCACAAGCAAGTTGGGCAGGCCATTCTAAAAAAAAAACACCTACCAGCTTGACAGATATTTTACCAGCCTTACTCAAGTTTTTGGCCAGTGCTATCTCTGGCAGGCGAGCCGGTTTAACTTAAGATTCACCCCTGTACATACTCCTTTATTTGCGACCCTATATTTTTGTTTTGTTTTACCAGTGTATTAATAATTAATATTTGCTTTTTAAAATAACAAAGGAAGGTTTACTCTCATTCATCTTCATTTAATAAATATGAAAATGATACAGCATAAGGGTCAGATTAAAGGGACAGTATCGTCCCAATCAGAGCCGACTTTCAACAGGGCATGGAATCGGTGTCCTAGTTTAAGATGAACGAAGTGACTGAAAATTACTGGCTCATGTATGCAGCAGTAACAGTTTTATGACCTTATCACGTGAGGTACTATTTTCAGTCACTGAGTTAATCTAAAACTAGCACTCCAGGAGTCGAAATTAACACTAGTCCGCGGCTAGTGGTTTTAGCAGCGGGACTACTAGCTGCTGGGATTTGGGTAGTCTGACGGGCTAGTGAAAAAAATGAAATAAAAAAAGAAACTATACTTGTATTGAAGCACAAAATACAGGACTACTAACCCTAACTCCCTAGGCTCATTTGCTTACATATAACCTGAATCCTTCCTAACTCCCTAGGCTCATTTGCTTACATATAACCTGAATCCTTCCTAACTCCCTAGGCCCATTTGCTTACATATAACCTGAATCCTTCCTAACTCCATAGGCTCATTTGCTTACACATAACCTGAATCCTTCCTAACTCCCTAGGCCCATTTGCTTACACATAACCTGAATCCTTCCTAACTCCCGAGGCTCATTTGCTTACACATAACCTGAATCCTTCCTAACTCCCTAGGCTCATTTGCTTACATATAACCTGAATCCTTCCTA
The DNA here is from genome assembly GCA_029582265.1 of Zoroaster sp. YZ-2022. NCBI lineage: Eukaryota > Metazoa > Echinodermata > Asteroidea > Forcipulatida > Zoroasteridae > Zoroaster > Zoroaster sp. YZ-2022. Next base: position 13,632,299 of record CM055834.1, on the reverse strand, counting down.
ACTCCCTAGGCTCATTTGCTTACATATAACCTGAATCCTTCCTAACTCCCTAGGCTCATTTGCTTACATATAACCTGAATCCTTCCTAACTCCCTAGGCTCATTTGCTTACATATAACCTGAATCCTTCCTAACTCCCTTAGCTCATTTGCTTACACATAACCTGAATCCTTCCTAACTCCCTAGGCTCATTTGCTTACACATAACCTGAATCCTTCCTAATTCCCTTGGCTCATTTGCTTACACATAACCTGAATCCTTCCTAACTCCCTAGGCCCATTTGCTTACACATAACCTGAATCCTTCCTAACTCCCTAGGCTCATTTGCTTACATATAACCTGAATCCTCCAAAATCCTTCAGTAGTAAAGCAAGCACATGACATGTATGCACACATGTGTTTCCAATCTGTGATACATGTACATGGCCAGGGACCCTCCCTGCATGCATGGAGCAATAAACAGTGTCCACTGACCCAAGCACTGACCTTGCAATCACTACAACAAACATGGATGTACATGTACCATGGAAAGGCAAGTATGCCTAATAACCTCAATCCTCCAAAATCCTTCACTTTAGCAAAGAACATGTAGCATGTAACCTCAATCCTTCAAAATCCTTCACTTTAGCAAAGAGGATTTTGGAGGATTTCGGAAGGTTAGGGCAAAAAATGAGACGGACTAGTAAAATTTTGACATAACTAGTCCTGTGGGCTACCATAAAATTCAAGTTAATTTCAACCACTGCATTTTGTTTCCATGCCCTGTTGATTCGTGACGATATTGTCCCCAAATATCTGGCCTACCTCGGGGAACTTCTTCTGTTTGATGTACTCTGTTATAGAAGGGTCCCAGGAGGAAGCGTACCCCTCATTGATGCTGAAAATGTTCCCTCTTGGCTTCACTTGCATCGCACGGTCAGTGAGGACAAACTCCCCAATAGCCTGTAACATACAACCATAGATGGATGAGAGAAACTCAACTCAAGTCACTCATGATGGCTAGATCATTTTCATTCTTATTTTATTCATTGATTTAACCTGGGTAAACTGATCACTGATTATCACTGTTCCGTCCGAGGACCAAGCTTTTGTCTGGAAATAAGACAATTAACCCTTCTGTGACTGCAAGGGTCAAAAATCAGTCAAATGTGTATCTAGTGCACTTAAAAGTCAAACACTGTCAAACCTTACGTGTAGTAAGTACATTTACAGGTCAAAATGAGTCTACTGTTTTTTGACTGGTAAAAGCATTGTCTGGTATTGTTCAGGTGGTCAAAATGACAGTAAAAACCCAGTCAAAAATGCCCCTACGTGTGTGCACATTTGGGTCAACAGTCAAAACAGTCAGTTGACTGGTTTTGACCACTACAGCAACTTGCCACTAAAGTTCAGCTAAAGTAGGAGGGTTAAGATGTTTCCATTTTGATTAAAATGGAGGAAAAACTTGGGCGAAATAATGTGAATTTGAAGCCACTATACATTATTGGTATTCTCAGGAAAAAAACAAACGATCACAGATTTATGTGAACCTTACTTGGTGCAAGTAAGTTGACGACGGTATCAAACATCCATCAAAATATTTCAGTCTGAGGTGCTATCACTTTAGTGCAATTTTTCAAATAATTTTGCAAATGATTTTTTTTTGTCTTCCGGAAACATGAATTCCACCTTGGATTGAACCTGAAAAATTTGAATGCATTTTCAGTATTTTCTCGTTAACAGCACAATGAAATAAGCTGAAACTTTAACAGGTTGGTCTTTATACATATCCCTTGATTCTTATATAGTATGGATGCATTTTAATGGCTTCCATATGAGTATGTACTGGCTTTAAAGTTCAGTCTTAGACACTTTAGTAACAAGGTTTTCTGCAATCCTAGTCCTAGGTTTTTTCTCCCCCAGTTCATAAATGAGTAAATGTAAACAATTAAGTACAGACATGTATCACTTCTGTTTCTGAATGTGAATCAACAATGCACTCTTCTATATTACCTTTGAATCAGAACAGGGCTGAGTGGAGGGGGAAGGGAATGAGTTGGGGCTGTGCGTTTTCGGTTATTTCGGGAACTGGATACCCAAAATTGGAAATCTCTGAATATATAAAATAAACAAATATGAACACAAGTTTCAAACAAAAGCCAGCAAGGCTGTGAAAGGTCATCCAATTTTTTTTTTTTTTTTTCCTTCATTATTTTGTGTGGCTTAAAATGTTAAGTCGGAATTTTAAAAAGTCATTTACGGGTAACTGGAACCGAAAAATGGAACCGGGTAATGACAGTTTCGGTCGGGTATCCAGGTACCTGGATACCCGGCACAGCCTTAGAATGAAGGGAGGGCAAAGGGAATGAGGGAGGAAGGGGTCTGGGGAGAAGGGGAGTAAAAGTCATTTGTACCATCCTAACTCCTTCTGTTCAGTGCCCAGTTGCTGTTCACTTTTGCTCTTCTTTTTAAACCTGTTCATCAACACAACCAATTATTATTTTTCCTCAGAATAATTTACTAGATATATGGCGCATTATAAATAATAAATTCATTATTATTTCTCTGCCCACGATATTTTTTTCTGGATGTGCGAAAAACATTTTTTTCATAATCCATTATTTTTTTACTTACCGGATCCAACATAAAGCCGTTGACCCCACATCCTGTAGTGAGTACGACCATAGTGGCACTGCCATACAAAGCATACCCAGCTGCGACAAGCTCTGTTCCAGGCTTCAGAACATCATCTTTAAGAGAGACCGGGCCTGGTGTCTCCTTGAAGGAAAAACATGAGAAGCGGTATCCATTAGCAGGCCTGATACTTCACACCAGGCAATTTTTCCCTTGGTAAAGTGCACCTCTATGAGGAATTTGTAATTATCTATTGGAACATTTCACAGGGCACCAAGGCAAAGACCAGATCTACCACAAGAATATTTATATTTCAGCAAACCTTTAAGGATATCTCACCTTCTTCCATATGGCAAAGATTGTACCGATAGACACCAAGCAGTCGATGTTGGATGACCCGTCCAGGGGGTCAAAGGCCACGATGTATTTACCAGCCTTCTTGCTATCCACCAAAATAATCTCATCGTTTTCCTCCGAGATGAGCGTGCAGCACGTGAAGGAAGACTTTAAGGCGTTGACGATGAGATCATTTGAGAGGACATCCAGTTTCTTCTGTTCATCTCCTGTGATGTTGGTTGAACCAGCAATGCCAAATCTATCAAAAGAATCATTCAAATATAGAGAGTTTTAGCTGTTGCAAACTGCTTACCAACCTAAAGGACCTGGTAGTATAAATGCAAAATAAATGTTATTGGCCTTACGTTTCGAACCTTGCAGATTCTTTCTCAAAGGCAAAATGAGACAAGGTGTAAACAAGAAGAACTTATTCGGGTGTGAAATGAAAACAAAAGGAAGATTTAAAAAACAGAGTCAGGTCTTGGGACCGGACAAAAGGGGGATTAAGTATGAACAGAAGTACCAAGAGATTATGAGATTTGTGAAAAGGAATGAGTCAAACAGAAATGTTTAAAGGCACCTGGCAATAGGTTTTTTATTGATTTAAACAATAAAGTATATGTGTATTAACAATAAACAAATTGTTTGAGTGATTATTTGTCAGGATTTATATGTTTAAAAACAATATGAAGTTGTTTGAAGGGTGACTCCGCCCATCCCTTTTGTGGCGTCATTCGAGGAAGGATTCGCCGCTGATGGAACATCGACCCCCCTCGACGCCCTCGAAATTGCCTGTGTTTACACACGGTGGTTTGGTTTGTTATAAAAAGGCATTTTTCGGCATTTTCCAGCAATGCCGACCGGGTGTATTGCTGCTGCATGCAACAAAACAACTAAAGATGGGGTCAGCCTGCATCTGTTTCCAGCTGATCCCAAATATAGGCGGTTATGGGCAGCGAAAGTCAGGATAACGAGGGCAAAGTGGTCCTGTCCGGCGTCGTTTTCAGCGCTATGCAGTGACTATGCAGTTTTCGTAGCACTAAGCGGCATTGCTGCACCTATATCGTGAAAACTTGCATGCTTCCCCCTTGGGCCTTGTTTTCGTTGTCGGTTTCTCACTTTCAACGTCAGCTTCAAGGCTATTTATCATTGTCAAAGGTGCTGGCTTTTAATCACAATGTATAAATGCAAAATATGTCTTCTTTTTACTTCTATTTTTATCCAATAATTGAGTTTTGTTTGTATAAATGTTGTCGATTTTAGTTTCCCTTCCAGAGCTTTTCCCCGCGAAGAAAGACGTTGATAATTTCAATAAAATAGGTGTTTACTCATATTAACATAAATAATGTTATTTGTTTAATTTAATTATTATATTTTTGAGAACAACCATGTTTAAAGTTTTGTTTCATGAACCATGCGTAAAATAATAATCTTGATTGAGGATGTATTCTTCGCACGTCAAAAATGGAGTCGCGTTAATCGTCGGATGGGCTAGAGTGTTGGTTTTAAACGGTCATTTGCAAGAAAATGCACAGATAACTTTTGATGTGCTTGAATAGAATTTGGGTAAGGAACCGAAGAACATATTTTATGGTTTCACTATTCCAATTTTGCATATTTCGTTTCCCTTTTGAGTTTGAATGAAAGAGTTGCCGTATCACGGCAACCTTAACGTCAGATAATGAAAGCGTTGCCGTATTCAGCAACTCAAGGTTGCCGTATATAGCAACGTTGCCGTATTTGAGTTTTCCGGACTGAATTGATTCGCTTTCTTTGCACTAGCATGACTAGTAGTAGTACAGTAGTCATATATATAATTCTTCATATTGCTTTTTATTCATTTAAAATATGGAAATGGTTTGAGGCTTGATTGAGGTTTCTCATTGTAGTACTCTCGGATTAGGTTACTGGATTCGGTGACGCATCGTACCGATCAGGTACCCAGGCGTAATGTGTATGGGGCCAGACTACACATTTTCTCTTCAAATATCCCCGCCTCGAATGACGTCACGAACAGCGCCACCATGTGTCAATGTAAAGGGGTGGCCTATTCTAAAGTCGTAAATACAATAAAACCACTATTTCTGTAACCTTAGTTACTTGTTTATTCACATTCCACTCATAAAAATGTATATATTTATGACAAAAGCTACATTTGGACAAAATACCAGTGCCAGGTGCCTTGAAATTTATTTGACATTTGTTTTACATTTGTTTTGCTTGTTAGTTTATTTGTCTGTTTTTTTTTACTTCCCCTGTCTGACTCATTGCTTTTCACTAATCTCATAATCTCTTCTTCCAGGTAAAAACTCCTGAATCATTTACTTAAATATAAAAATATACGAATATCCGGTAACTTTTTTTTTTTTAAATTCAAGATAACAATATCTGCTTTCTCTAAGAAAAAAACACTTGAGACGATAACATTCCTCAGCGTGATTGATAAGTATACCACTGGGGTGTGACTTGACAAGTCAACAATCCTGAAAAATGGGTAGCAGGCCTGGGTCTCCCTTTGGTCTAGAGGACAAAGCCCCCTGAACCTCCTGGATGTTTAATTTTGGAGGATTTACAGACTCTCCACATCCCCACAAACAAGAGGTTTGGACAGGCTACTTCTTTCTTTCCTTGGTGGCTACTTCTCTTCTTTCAAGAAAATTTTGAGGCAAAGGGAGATTTTAAAAAAATCATGAAATCAGGAAAAATTCCTGAGAAATCACAGTAAATTGTTGATAATAATTGGTTATTCAGATAATCTCTGTTAATTACCAATGCTGTAGTACCATCTCTGTGGCATTATGTTCATATTTTGTACACGTAGTTCAACCAATCTGATTGGTCAATAAGGGATTTTGATCAACAGCTGTCAATTATCCAATTGGCTGTTTGCAACTCAGCCACGCCCCTAAGACAACCTATAATAGTTTGTCCAACCATTATGTCTTCACCAAGTTTTACTGCATATTTACTAGTTTAACCCTCCTACTTTAGCTGCACTTTAGTGGGAAGTAGCTATACAGGTCAAAATCAGTCAACTGTCTGTTTGGATTGTTGACCCAAATGTGCACACAGGGGCATTTTTGACTGGTTTTTACTGTCATTTTGACCACCCTCAACAATACAAGAGTAACAAGACAATGCTTTTACCAGTCAAAAACGGTCGACTCATTTTGACCTGTAAATGTACTTACTACACATAAGGATTGACAGTGTTTGACTTTTAAGTGCACTAGATATACCTTGGCAAGTATATCAACATTTTAACTGATTTTGACCCTTGTAGTAGTAGGAGGGTTAATGTACTTACTACACGTAAGGTTTGACAGTGTTTGACTTTTAAGTGCACTAGATATACCTTGGCAAGTATATCAACATTTTGACTGATTTTGACCCTTGTAGTAGTAGGAGGGTTAATGTACTTACTACACGTAAGGTTTGACAGTGTTTGACTTTTAAGTGCACTAGATATACCTTGGCAAGTATATCAACATTTTAACTGATTTTGACCCTTGTAGTAGTAGGAGGGTTAATGTACTTACTACACGTAAGGTTTGACAGTGTTTGACTTTTAAGTGCACTAGATATACCTTGGCAAGTATATCAACATTTAACTGATTTTGACCCTTGTAGTAGTAGGAGGGTTAATGTACTTACTACTGCGTAAGGTTTGACAGTGTTTGACTTTTAAGTGCACTAGATATACCTTGGCAAGTAGTATCAACATTTTAACTGATTTTGACCCTTGTAGTAGTAGGAGGGTTAATGTACTTACTACACGTGAGGTTTGACAGTGTTTGACTTTTAAGTGCACTAGATATACCTTGGCAAGTATATCAACATTTTAACTGATTTTGACCCTTGTAGTAGTAGGAGGGTTAATGTACTTACTACACGTAAGGTTTGACAGTGTTTGACTTTTAAGTGCACTAGATATACCTTGGCAAGTATATCAACATTTTAACTGATTTTGACCCTTGTAGTAGTAGGAGGGTTAATGTACTTACTACACGTAAGGTTTGACAGTGTTTGACTTTTAAGTGCACTAGATATACCTTGGCAAGTATATCAACATTTTAACTGATTTTGACCCTTGTAGTAGTAGGAGGGTTAATGTACTTACTACACGTGAGGTTTGACAGTGTTTGACTTTTAAGTGCACTAGATATACCTTGGCAAGTATATCAACATTTTAACTGATTTTGACCCTTGTAGTAGTAGGAGGGTTAATGTACTTACTACACGTGAGGTTTGACAGTGTTTGACTTTTAAGTGCACTAGATATACCTTGGCAAGTATATCAACATTTTGACTGATTTTGACCCTTGTAGTAGTAGGAGGGTTAATGTACTTACTACACATAAGGTTTGACAGTGTTTGACTTTTAAGTGCACTAGATATACCTTGGCAAGTATATCAACATTTTGACTGATTTTGACCCTTGTAGTAGTAGGAGGGTTAATGGTAAGTAATGAGATTTGGCATTTGGTTCAGTGCATTCAAACAATTCAGCCGCAATATTCTGCTAAATACTTACAGTTTAGAGATGCCTGCTTTTCGTACAGCAGATGAGATTGCTTTGATGGCTGTCATGAGAGAGTTAAGAAGCTGCGTCATCTCACCTGTCGCTCCCGGACAACGAGACTGCTCCTCCAACATGAAGCGAGTCAGTGTCATAAAATCAGTTTGTATTTCTTCCGAACCCATTTTTGTTGATGCTGCTGAGGCTATGTCACACACAAATTGAGCTCTAATCTGTGAGCCAAAAAAAATAAAAATAAAAAATGCACGTATTAGCCCACGAATCTGGCAGCCAAAAAAATAATTTTGACTCGGATTCTGTTCAGAAAATAACACACTAATCATCACGTATACATGTCTCACGTATTTTACTGGTTGGGAAAAAAAAATTACCAAAAAAGAAAAAAAAAAGCACGTCATCACTGCACCAATTTTGAAGCCGACCTATGACCAGAAACTGGATATTATTTTGGGGGGCCTAATTTAGAATATATGACCTTATCTGACCATACTTTGTATTTGAGAATGAAGAAAATGTTAAATTACCACAACCCCCCCCCCCCCCTCCCCACGAGAGCCTACATATGTACATCAGTCAGATGGAAAAAAAATATGGGGCCGTTAGTTAAATAATTAGAAATTTTTTGTGTTCATACCAAATTAGTCTGAATGCCTCTTCCATTCACAGTCCTAATTTTAGAATGATATAATTGTTCACAGCGACAATTACATCATTATTCTAAAAACAGGAGACTGTGAAAGGAAGAGGCATTCAGACTAATACCAAATATTTATTTACCTCCTCTGATTCTCTTGTCAGTTAGTGACTTATTTAATTAATGATATGGGTAGAATGTTGTATCCGACCGCCACTTTTTCTCATTCAATATAACCAACAAAGAAATCTTACCTACCCAGTAAGGTGGAGAACATATGGATGATGATGGACATATACTTGAAATTATTCCAGGATACTTATTTCATTAATAAATCTGGGCACTTTTGGTAGACGATGACTTCCTCAGTCATAGGTAAAACTTGTAGCTTTGCATGGTGAGGATGATAAGTAAGACTAATTGCGGTGACACCATGTGGAATCTCAATTGAGTTTCGATCAGTATGCTCTGATTGTCCTCAGGAGAATGCCGGACTCTGGAAAATGCTGCTGCTTAAGTAGGCTGCTGGAGGATCATCCCTTGAATGGATGCTGGAGGATTAGTTCGTTGAGGCGCGCAGGCGGGAACTGTTGAGACTAGGATCCTATGGGTTGGGGGAGAGGAGTGTGTGCTCACTGAACTGAATCAGTTGTTAACAAGCACAGAGGGAAGGAGAGTGGTTGACTTAGGATATAGGAGATCCCTCAGTCTGGGGTGGGCTATGGACTTTGGATATAGAAGATCATTCAGTCCGTAGTAGTGGTCGCCAAATGTCGCTGATGTAGAAGCCGATGTCCTGTGGCACAGTGTCGTATTTGACGATCTCGAGCATACTGATCGAAACGTCAAGTTGTACCTCCAGTTCTTTTCAGAACTAAATACTACTCTATTGAGATTCCACATGGTGTCACCGCAATTAGTCTTACTTATTTTCCTCAGTCATGTCAGTCTGATCTTGTCAACTCCCCAATTAGTGACCAACACAGTCATTGTACATGCGCAGTGGCAACTACATGTATAATAGGATCCTTCTATTTTCTGAAGGGGAGGATTTTTTTAGAAAGGAAATAAAGTCCGAAAACCATCATAAAAGTGAATTTTAAAGATAGTTTTCGCTTTCTGTACCACCAAAAATCGATTAAATAATTTTTTTAATTGGTTAGTGGTTGCAAAAAAATTCCCCAAAAAACCCTTAAAAAGTGGCGGTCGGATATGACATTCATTCCGAAATCTTTTGTGTTCATACCAAATTAGTCTGAATGCCTCTTCCATTCACAGTCCTAATTTTAGAATAATGATATAATTGTTCACAGCGACAATTACATCATTATTCTAAAAACAGGAGACTGTGAACGGAAGAGGCATTCAGACTAATACCAAATATTTATTTAACTACTCCGATTCTCTTGTCAGTTAGTGACTTATTTAATTCATGATATAATTATTTGGAAAGAATGTCGTATCCGGCCGCCACGTTTTAAGGGCCTTTTTGGATTTTTTTTGCAACCACTAACCAGTTAAAAAATCATTCTATCGATTTTTGGTGGTACAGAAAGCGAAAACTATCTTTAAAATCCACTTTTATGATGGTTTTCGGACTTGATTTCCCTTCTAAAAAAATCCTCCCCTTCAGAAAATAGAAGGATCCTATTATAGTTGCCACTACGCATGTACAATGACTGTGTTGGTCACTAATTGTGGAGTTTACAAGATCAGACTGACATGACTGAGGAAGTCATCGTATACCCAAAATGCCTGATTTTTCATGAAATAAATATCCTGGAATAATTTGAAGTATGTCCATCATCATCCATATGTTCTCCACCTTACCAGGTAGGTAAGATTACATTATTGGTTATATTTAATGAAAAATAGTGGCGGCCAGATACGACATTCTACCCAATTATTCATTATAATTAAGCACTTTATTTTAACACTCAAAGACACTCAAAATTTGTATGTCTCTCTTAACCCATTGACTTTGTGCAGTGCACTCAAATACATGCAAGCACATGTGGCTGTGTGATATGAGGTCAAACCCAAAGACACTCAAAAATTGTATGTAACTCCCAACCCATTGACTTTATGCAGTGCACTCAAATAAATCAGTACATACATGTACATAGCTCTGTGTGACTCTGTGATTTGACCTACCAATTGGCAATGCAACCAAAAATACTCAAGTGACTGTCTGTGAGTGCCGTGCTGACTGGGCCAAATTTCAGCCTGGGCATAGGAGGGTTAAAGTTGACCTAAACCATAGTAAAATATGTTTAATAATATGTGCTAACGTTAGATAATTAATTTACAAATTAGCCTACACCCCATACTTTTTGCTAAGTATTTGTTTCCAAACAATTCCGATTTGGCTTATTCCGACCAGGTAACCCTAGAGGCCTACCAGGTAAGTAAGCTAGTAACAAAGGAAAATAACAAAAATGCCTTGTCATTATAAATGATTACTTCCTTGTAATGTTGTATTCAGAGACTAGCAAATTCGTGAATTGTATAATGTTGTATGCCACGCAAACAAAACAAACTTTTAGGCCTAGTAAAATAGCAGTAACGCCCTGGTTAAGTAGTAACTGTTAAGTTTTAGTCACACAAAACTTCAAAACAACTGTTTCATGAAAATTAAGATTCTCTTTGATATGAGATTTTAATAAACATGATAAACGTACCAGCTTCCAAGCGTCACTACTTTACCTCCCCGTAATGGTGAAATTGTTGTTGTAATACTCGACTGATCAGGCCAGGGACGTCTCAGGTCAACTTCCGATTTGGTTGGCTGGTGGTGTTATGATGCAGCAAATATTGGATACACAATACAAACTCAAGGTGTGTACTTGCTAGCTAGCTAGCTCTCATATCACTAGGTACCAGTACTGATCTCTATTTATTATACTGACACTAGTGACAGGAAAATAGAGATCAGTGCTAGCTAGGTACGGTACATGCAGGCATATCATGCGTGTACAATGTTCTTCCTGTAATGTTCATACGGCCCCCGGTTAGAGTTCTAGCGCCCTCTCTTGATATGCATTTCTGCTAAGAAACTTTACTTTTATTTCAGGCTATAGCGCGGCTGGCGATTTTTTTTTGCAGTACACATCGTCAAAGATACTATCAGGGGCATCGTCTATTTTATTCATTTGCCAGAATTGTATTACTCGTGACTCAGACTCGGTCTCGAGTCCAACTCGAGTCACTTTTTTCGTGACTTGGACTCGGACTCGAGTCACCATGAACAATGATTCGGACTCGGACTCAGACTCGACACTGGGGACTCGGACTCGGACCGTCAGGGGCGGTCATTGAAATTAATTTGAATCATCCTTCTACCTTTGACAACAATAAGCCACTGGGCCAGTAGAAGTTAATGACTCACAAGAAAATACATTTTGTCTGTTTTGACACAGGGTGGTACGAACGAACGATAACTTAGCCCTCTAGCGGTGAATTTGCATCCAGCGTCTTGATGATAGTCTCTTTGGCGTCAAGTTAGCCTGAAGATCTGACGCCACGCTTTGAGGATCGTGAAGTACGCCAGATACTGGCCGTGCGGCCGCCATGTTATTTTCCCAGAGATTCAACTTTGACCTTGCGGGCGATGATGGGAGTCCACGCGCAATTTCCAGCGATTTGGTACGCGCCCGCATAGTAGCAGTGGTCATTCGCGAGGCTCGAAACGTGACGGCAGATCTTTGACGTGACGTATCCAATGAATCCCTTGAATGGTACGCCTGAAGCCTGTCTATATCCTTGATAGGATAAAGACGGGGGACCAGTCTAGCGTCAAGTTAGCCCGAAGATCCGACGTCACGCTTCGAGTATGAGGCTTGTGGGCTGCGTTCCGCTTGCGCGAATGTATCGCAAACGTTCGAGCGAACGTTTGGGGACGGTGGATCAAAGGGGGTGGAACCGACTGTGAGCGCAACATTCGCACAACCGCGAACGCCTCAAAACTACGTTCGCCGTCTGTTGCTAACGTTCGCCAACGTTGGCGGCGCACAATTGGTTCCACTCAAAATTGTTTGCAAACGTTGGCCGCTATGTTTCCCAGATAGGCCCTATTTAACTTTGACCTTGCGCGCGATGATGGGCGTCCACGCGCAATATCTCCAGCGATATTTGGATGATGAGCCTCATCATAAGCATGCATGAAGGTAGATCTTCAGCACAACGTACCCAATGAAATCCATTGAACGGTATGCCCGGAGCCTGTCTCTATCCTTGATAGGATAAAGACAGGGGACCAGTCTAACGTCAAGTGAGCCTTGTGCGTACATTCACTTTATGCGTGTATGATATCATGGTACTAAGCAAGCGTGTACTTCTGCCAGCCAATGATCGCTGGAGAAATAATGCGCTTACGCACATCAACTGCAAAATACGCAAAATGCAACGCACTATCGCTGCCGTTTCGCCCACAGTGGTCTAACAGCATGTGCCCTCAACGGCTCATGCACGGTGCGGATACATGTACACTAGTGGTAATCTAAAACAAAAAAAGTAATTATCACAGTTTTACATTAAACTTACTTTTATGTAAAGTTTATGATAACAAAACATTCCTATCTTCAAGAAGAAAGATTTCGAGTGCTGCTTGATGCACGCCATCAACATTGTGTTATGTAAAACGTTGACAAATTATTATTCTGTTTTGCTGAGATTACCAAGTATAAGGTATAAGCTTTACATGAAAATCTACAATGTTTACTATTCTTGAAAAACATTTCTCCCTCTAGCAATAAAACGAAACAAGTCACCGCCAAAAAATAACAACCACTGTTTTTAGTTTATTAAACAAAATACTACAAACATTTAAAATGTATACAAACATATTTATTCATGACTTGTTATGTGAAATAATCGACTTATATTTAAATGACTGTATTTACAATGATCAAGACTCGTTAGTTGACTATTAACACATGGCGGCAGTGAATTTGTTAAATCTTACACATACCATACACTATAGGCTATGCCTATTATTTTATACAAAACATCCAAGCGAGTCAAGGTACAACATTGGTCGGCTATTTGGTAAAAGAAAACTTCATTTCAACCCTCTCGGTTTTAAAAAAAATATGTGAAAATTTTATCACAATAGATGCTCACGTTTGTTGTGAGAAAACAACAAAAACTATTGTTATATATACTACTCAAAACAATTTAGGGAACACCGGATTTTTAACATCAAATAGGTTTTAAATGTTCCATGAACCGGGATTTTCATTTGCAACCCCCTCTCTCTTTTAGTAGTCATGTCATGAAATGTGTAATCACTACATGCATCCTTTATCATCTGTTTCATTGTGCAGTTGTTTCTCATCAATTCTGTGAAACATTGTGTTTATCTGAAATAAATGATCTTGCTTTAACCGAGATTATTCCGGTGTTCCCTAATTTTATTGAGTAGTATATATTGCTGTTTTTTATGTTTTAAAATAAGTTGACTTTTTGTACATTTGACATACGAATTCGTGTTTTCTCTAAAATGAATACACTTCAGCAAGTAAGCAAAAATCTGTTAATTACCAATGTTTTACCTTTAATAACAGCTATACTGTAGTCTATATCCACTATTTATTATCATATTTTTGTTTACACTAGGCCATTAATTATATCAAGGTTGTAGGAGGTAGGATGTATAAATAAGTACAATGCCCTATTTTTACAATTATTCAGAAAAATATAGCGTACGATCAAAAAGGTATATGTAAATCTAACTGACTTTATGAATTATGTACGACTTAGTATTGATTCAAACTCTTGAAATTTCAAATTATTTCCATTTGAAAAGTGTTATGATACATTCATGAGTGTCATCACGATCATCACGCGTCACGCTCATGAAGCGTGAAGCGTGTGACGCAGATGAACCAGTTTGAATTTGAAATATCGCGCTCACATGCGCCGTGCCCACTTGTTTAGCGGTATGTAATGCAATAAATGACTGCTTGAATATTCAAGCAGGTATTCTTCATTGGACGGCTGTTTTGCTTAATATTTGATTTGAGTTTAATTTCTGATTTTTTATTTATTTTATTTTATTTTGTTTTATGTGACCAACCGTTCATAGGGTAGAGCATATCGAGTATTGTGACCGTGTACTGGGTACATGCAACTGTTTATATAGGCTATAAACAAATTATACTAACTCATGCACTATCCTTAAGTATTCCTTCTTACAGAGAGAGAAATATTTTTACTTAATTTACATCTTCGTGTGATCACAGTTCTATATTAGAATGCATACGAAGTAAAAAAAAAAATGTCATGCCTTTTCACTTTTTAATTTAATAAGCTGCAACTTTCACAGGTTAGTTGGTGTGTTTTGATTCAAAGCGATTAGTAAGGAAACTCGCAGAAATAGGTTTGCCGTCATTACTAATGGTGCAGCTTTTCCCTTTAATCAATCAGGCTTCTATATAAGGTATATACCCTCTCTTGAAATTACAGACTGAAACTAATCGAAATGACACATTAGGATTGATCACCCAGCGTGACAAAGGGTAAGACCCATCCAGGTGGGTAACCGACCTTCCCCAAATTCACAAACCAACACCCCCCCCCCATTCAGTGAGCAAACTTTGCGCCCTCTATACTTCAGTCATTCTGCACGTTTTGGGACCAATCCCTCCCCGACGTCATCTAACTGAACACGGTGAACATGGGTTGGCCGCATGCAATTGATTCCGCAGGATGGCATTGGAAGATACTGAATTGTTCAAAAAAATTTAAAGGGAAGATACAACATTGGTATTTGGTAACGTACGTTCTCTTCAACCGTCTAGTTTCAAGAAATATAATCATAAAACTAACCTTTGAGAAAACAATGAAAAGCTGTTACATATTTTCATGTTTTACAAAAAGCCAGCAATTTTGTGTAAATTCGACAAAACAATTCCTGTATTCTCTAATAGGTTTTTAGATCACAATTTGTTAATTTCATATTATGGTTATTACGAAAGTTGTATCTTCCCTTTAAAATTGTTTTTTTTATAATAATGAATGCGACAAAAAAGTATGTATTAAGACTACTTAATGGTTCAGACTAACCCAATATCGGCCAAAATGTCTGCCTCGAAAAATCAGTAAGCCACAGGATTGCCCATTGTTGGTAATAAATTGGACACCTTAATTAATGGTTTGTGTTTATTTACACTACAACTTTCCACTCAGCAAAGATTTCTTGGTCATAAAGTTTGTATATAATATTATTGTAAGATTTTAGAAAAACACTAAATTCTGTCTTCACTATTACATTAAGTTATTATTGACCTGTTTACCGATAAGTCTTATAATTAGATGTGTAGAAGATTACTTTTTTCATGAGTAGGAGTACATAAAATTGTACTCGATAACCAGTATAAGTACAAGTATACACTCGACTGCCTATAATACAGAGGGCGCGCCCATACATAAAGTGGCGCCCATACATAAAGTGACGCCAGCAACTTTAAATATATTGCATACATCCCATCTTGAATGATTATATCATGGTCATCATTCACTACCTAGTTTACAGAGGTAATGACAGTTAAATGACCCCTCAAAGGGTGTAGGGAATGTCTCCACTTTGAACCCGCCATCTCGTAGGGTCTCCTCGACCCTCTCTCTACCCCACATGTTCCCCAGTCCCTCGCCTCCAGCGTGGAGTTGAACCGTCATACAATGAAACATGCTGTTGGTGTAGAAGGTGGAAGCAAATGGCATGTCCATGTTGTCGGCAATCTGTGACCTCGCGTTGACCTCGAGGACAGACAGGATTCCACCCGGAACGAGGACCTTGCGGATTCTCTCCAGGATCTTGTCCGGGTGGGCCATGTCGTGGATGGAATCCCACGCCAGGACGTAGCTGAACCTCCCCTCCCAGTCATCTGGGATGTCGTGTGCGTCCATCTGGGAAAACTTGACGTTGTCTAGCTTCTTATCGGTGGCCCCTTCCTTGGCTACTTGGATAGCGTGCTTGCAGAGATCCACGCCGAGGATGGAGCTGTTTGGGAACGCCTCCCCTAAGATGAGGCTGGCTCCACCTTCACCACATCCCAAGTCCAGTACTGAAATACCGGATTCTGATGGTGTAAGCAAACAAAATAACCTTTCCTAAATTATGGCAAATTAAGAGGCTATCCCTCAAGAAATATTCCTCAAGAGATATTCAGATCCCGTCAATGAAAACGTTAAGGATATTATAGGGCGCAAATACGCAAATGTGTCTAATGTAGCCTATACTAATCCCTCACCAGCTCTGGGCTAGGCTATACAATAGGCGTTGGCACACTTCCACCCCCCCCCCCCCCTCGGTTCAATGTCAAGTCAACTGAACCAAATTGTTCCTGCAAATATTTACCGGTGCGATACAACAAAACTCAGAGGCCTGGACACTGGATGCGATGGGGGAAAGGAGGTTTCTCAGTGAGATCGGCGGTGCGTGGAAGGTGGTGCTAACAAGCTTGGCCTGGGTTTGTAGTTTTCACCCTCGTCAATGTAGACGGACAGAACACACGTTAAGAACTATCCTCACGACTGGTTATTTTCATTACCGGGTACCAAACCAACTTCTTCCAAGGAAAAATTACTACACATGATGTTACCCGTAAACCTAATCTTTCACCTGAATCAGGGAAGGATTTCCTATACGTGTGACTATACAGTATACTCCCAGTTTTGTAAATATTTATAACGCCTGGCCAGTGGTAAGTAAGGCCAAGACGGCATTGCCATCATCGGTCCTCATCGGTCCGTCTATCATGAGCCTTCCGTTTGCTCGCTAGTTTAGGCATGGGCTACATTATTTAAGGGCCTGTCGGCATTAGAGACGTTGATACATTGGTCATTACCAGATTATCAATTTCACGAACTATTAATCTAAAACCCTGGAAAACTTGCATGGAAAGTCGGTACCATAGCAACCATCCTGCGAAACGATTTCAGTCTGAAAAGATTCCATTTTGATGCAAACAATAATTGTTTTGTCGAATTTTCTAAAAGTTGGCAACTAAACAATTTAAAAAAAAACATAAACAGCTTTTCGTCGTTTTCTCAGAAATCTGAGCACATATTATTTTGAAACTTTCACAGGTTGGTATTTTGGTATAATATTTCGTGAAAACTAGAGGTTTGAATATGAACGTATGCTACCAAATACCAATGTTACATCTTTCCTTTAGTACCCTGCAAAAACCGAGGTGTTAAAATAACACTAGTGGTGTCAACTTTATTCTTCCACGGTGTTTATATTGTGCGAGTTGCCTAATATAAACACCAATGGTGTAATTTTTAACACCAAAGTTTTTGCAGTGTATGTCCTGCACAGGCAAGTATTACAGTAATCATTACCTAGCATGTCTCTGAGTCCTGGCACCGATGGGATAAAGGTTGGGACAAGATGGCGATCCCACCATATGAGTGAGCAGGCATTCATGAAGTGATGGAAATCCCCGAAATGCTCGTAAGAAACACCTATAAAGTACACAAAAAACACAATCAAACAGAGAATTGGATACATAGAGCCCATGCATATAATATTAATAGCTTTGTGGGTTACGGAAAAAAATATTCTGGGCCCAAAAACTGATGCTACTCTCGGCAAAGGCTGATCCGTAAAATTACCAATCGAGGTTTGTTTACACGCCTCTAAATTTGTGATTTTTGTTTTCATATGTATTGTTTTCCAATAAGGTACAGGCAGACAGGTCTCACCCCAACCAGCCAGACTTTTCATGAAAGTGTTTTTGCAGTTGAAATTATCCAGTGACATTATCCAGCCAGAAGAATTTGCGAAATTGTCTAAAAGACGATCTTAATTTTTTGTTCAACGCTCGTCATGTTATACCGTTTGCACACACATATCCAACGTGTGAAATGAACTCAGAGTGTGATATGGGAGGGCCACAGGCTCGTGGCTATAGGACAGGACAAGCCCACTCCATCCCCGGTGCAGACCACTGTTACACCCTCCCGTGCTGCAAAACAGCAAATTCAATTTGCAGAGTCTTTGCAAAATCCAATATCAGTGCCCAATCCTCCAGGTACTACCGGTTCCCCCTAAGTTCCTATTCCTGCTTTTGGGCCTGGAGGGATCATTATTGTTTTATTTTAAACATTGAATTTTTTTTTTTTTTTTTTGGTGGGGGGGACTATACTACCTTGAAATGTTTACCTTTGGGCCCATCCAGCTTAAAGCTATCGATGATGTAGTTGAACACCTTCCCTTGCATGGGCAAAGCGGCTGCTAGAATAGTCAGTTCATAACCCAGTCCTGGGGTAGTCAAGAAGATAGCTCGATGCGGTGGCAGAAAGAACCGTTTCCCGCTGGCATCAAGGTTGACTATGCGGCCGGTAGTCATCGCCCCTAGCCACTCACGCACGTACCTTCAATAAACATGTCAACAGCTTTTTATAATCAAATAACGTGGTTTATCGGAGAGCTTCCTCGCGATAATGTATTGACACTACAGCTGTAAATTAGTTGGTTAAAAATTAAAATAAGTCATTACTGGTGTTTCCTCGGCAGGAGAAGTAGTAATTTTGTTATCGAAGCATACCATTGAAACTAACCAAGACGCCTGATTTTGACAATCACACGAGCTCAAATTCCAACACCAGTATACCAAACCATATATTGAAGTAGCTTAAAAAGTGCTCAAACACGCAAAACAAAAGTGACTGTTCCCCACACACAAGGAGCAATGACCAAAACAAAACCTTGACAATAAACTTTATTTCTATGAAAAGCCCACTATAGTGCGTATGGGTAGAAGTACAGATGGCGAGTTCCCTATTGAGGTATGTGCTTTTAAAACCTCGTGTGATGCAGACCGCGACGAGTATGGCGCCAAAAACTTAGCCTAATACCTCGTGCCGCTTGAAAGAGATAATCGCCGAATAAACATGGGTGGGGTGTATAATTTTATTATGTAAAAAGATGTGGGTGTAAAAAGGGGGATGGGCTGTCCTGTCCCACTTTATTTATGAAATGGAGGTATGCTCCTTCATTATCATAAGCTGTGGAAGCGATTTGCCTTGTATGTAAAACTGGTGCCAAACAATTGCTTGCAAAGGAAGACAGGCTGGGATCGTTGGTAGGTATGATATTTACGGTTATATATGGTTATATGCATAGGATACTTTTGAGACGATAGATGGCAGCAGATTTACCGGTACTAATTTTTTTTTCAATTGTCCTCCGTCACAACTTTCAAAGGTTTCTCTATCACGGTAAACGGTATAGAGTGCCATGGTCGAGCGGTTTAGTGCATCAGATTTGTGTTCTTATGGCTGAGTCGTCAGAATGTGGGTTCAAATCCCAGCCGCGAACATTGTGCTTGTGTCCTTGAGCAAGACACTTTACCATAATTGCTTCTCTCCACCCAGGGGGTAAAATGGGTACCTGTGAGGGCAGAGTTGGTTGTTGTGTTTGATTAGCCCTATATGCGCTGTAATGGCAGCAATTGAGCTGTATACTCGCCAGGGAGCTGAGATGGTTTCAGGAATGATTTATGAGCCTGATGAGCAGGGGTAATAATATAATGCGCTTTGAGCACCAGTTTGTTGGATACGTGCGCTATATAAGTCCACATTATTATTATTATTATTATTAATAAACTGCCGGTCCATTGATTGAGCTTGTTGATCGTGGGAGAATCGTAAAACACAAAAAGTTAATGAAACAATGCACAATCTGATCGTCAACATATGAGATTGTCAAATGATGAAAACTTTATCTATAACTTACTTGGTGTTAAATTGATGGTGGAATCAATCCGCCATTGAAATATCTTCTCTGAGCGCTATCGTTTTTAAGAATAGTCACTAAATTATCATTCCCCTATGTTTTACGACTGAATGTTGATACAGTGCTGTATATATACAATACCTCTTTCAAATGAATACGAAGGTTGGGTTTACCAATCAAATACGTGTTCTGTATCACATTTATTTTCACCGCTTGTATATAATGTACATGTTGGTCTAAAGAAAGTAAACATACATTTCCGAGCCAGTTTTGCCAACACTATATCAATGTTTTCCCTTTAAAAGCGCCGCTAGATATCTTGTTTGTCCACCAGTGCACACTGCATACACCCACTCGGTGGAACTCATTGCATTTTGACCCATCAATCGCTGCCTCGATGACCGGAAGTGTTTCAGATGAAATCACTTTCGGACGATTACCAGTTCAAATACCCTTTAACGATATAGCGTAAAAATCACAAGACCCGTGCATCTCGGTTGATTTGTCACGGTTAGTTTTAGATTCCCAGTAATTTAATAATCAAAACAGAATAAAAACACTATTTTCTAACCCCCCCCCCCCTCCCCCCCGCGCACTTGACTAAGACCTTGAATGGGCATTCCTTGGCGCGAACGGATATCAGTTACTTTTGCATTATAGTTTAAGGCCGAATCATTTTACACATGCAAGTCACTTTATTCGGTGGCTATAATTCGGCAAATGAAAAGTATAAATTTGCTTTTGTGAACAATGACACTTACTCTGGGATAAAGTTACAGAATCGATACGGGAGCCGAAGAGTTAAATGCGTCCGCCCGGACGCTCTTTGCTCGTCGGCAAACACAAGGCGATTTATTTCTGGGTTTTTTTTTAAATCTTTTTTGCCCCCCTTTTTTTTCTTTTCTCGTTTTAAATAATTGGACAAACTATAAACTCTATAATAAATAACTATACTTGTACCACAACCATTATAGTGAATACACGGTTCTGCAACGTCTCAGAAAAGTGTCGTCGATCGACCTTAACAAAGGAATACAGGGCAAATATTTTATATTGATAAATTTAATTAAAGCGCCTAAAAAGTGAGTTTTTCCATTGGATTTCAGTGCATAAATTATGTAGGGCTTACATTCTTACAAATGCATGGTGAAGCTCTGGGATTTATATATGTGTACTTAATCTAATAAACCTTGAAAACGTTATACAAAGTGGTAAAGTGCGCATAGGAGTTTACTTAAAAAGAAAGTAATAACCAAATTAATTAATTACCAAATTATTACTTGATGTGAAGTCGGTCAAGATGCCAATTATCTTCATATATTCAGGGTTCGAATTTTCCAGTGATCTGCAGGCTAAATGCCAGCTAATACGGCGGCATACTATATACACCAAAAAAGGTTGCACTAAATCCTAGTTCTTTTTTATTTTACCCATTTTATCCCACTGGGCCATAATTGCATCATGTTCAAATGTACTAGCATCGTGAAATTCAAAGAAATATTCTCTGGTAAACAAAAAATTATCGACATGAAAAGTCTCTAACTCTCTTTGTCCTACGGACCATTGTAAAAAGTACATGAAAAACATGTGGACTGACAAGTGAAAATGCATGCAGATTAGCTGAAGGTTAAACTTACTGGTCCGGCCGGCTAGTGAAAATTATTCCGTATGAAATAATCTCACTTCAGGAAAACGATTCAAAATACAAATTTACAAAAAAAATAAGTTGCCAGACGATAATGTTTTGTTCTTAGTGTTTTCTGTTAACATTCTGGATTGCTTTTTCACACTTTTCCCGTGCTTAAAATCCGCATTGAGCTGAAACGTTAACAGGTTGGTTGTTTGATAGGCCTACTGGTTATTTAAGATAGATGCCTATCTTAATTTACTCAGAAGCAGTCTTTTCAACATTATCAATACTGTACATTCCCTTAAATCTTCTTGTCTTTATGAACTTAAATGTATATCGTACTTCTGAATACATTTCATGTTTCATAATTCCCCTAACAAATTGTCCCCATGAATTGTGTTTTCAGTATAAGAGACATGTTCTCATGCGGCGTGATCCATACACAATTTATATGTCGGGAAAGGAAGTCTTATTCAATGACAATGGTGGGTTATCCAAACAACATTTGGTGAAAGAGTTTTTTTTTAAATTACAGCTTTCGATATTTTATTATATTATTGAGCCTAGTTGAACAATCATCTATCATCAACGCTGATTTTAATAAGTAAACTTGATCTAATCGGATATGTCAACCGTATATATTTATTGATCGCATAATGGCGAAGAATCCAACACCTGCGAAAGAGCCAAATAAATAACAATCTGCGAAAAAACAGGAAAGTCATACAAAAAATATATGTTTATTTGAGCTAATCAAGCATCGCGAAGTCAGCAGAACCCGCGGTGACACGATTTGGCGGGCTCACTGGTGCGTCATTATACCCCCGAACAAAAAAACACGTTGACAGCAGGCAATGTTTTGTGCCTGACTGCTGCATGGCGCAGGGAAAATAACAACGTTTTGGAGCCGTGTGAAACGTTTGTTGATTACCGGAAACTATGACCAACCAAGTAGAACGAGACGACATTTTTTTGGACAAAAGCGTTGTAGCAAACGGTACAATTATTGTAAAATCTCCTTTGTTGTTCCTAAGCCCAGCCAAAAAATATGACAGCCTTGAGGCAAAGGATCACATATAATCAACAAATTGGGTTAAGCAGACCAATCGAAGATTAATTGCCAAGACTATATTGGATAGTTTTTTGCGAGTGTTTACGACTAACATTTCGATGCCAGAGCAGGTTTATACTGCCTCATTATAGAACTTTATTCATCATGTCAAATCCTGTTGACGCACATGTCATGGGGAAATCTTTGCAATCTTACCCATGCAATCTGTTAGTTAAAACCTTGTCTCGGAGCACAGTCTTAAGCATATTCATATGTTAGCCCGACCTGTCTGGCGTTAATCGGCTTTCTTTTTGGCATTTTGCCAGGTTTAGATGGTAAAATGTCAAAATAGATCCGTCAAAAACCATCCTTATAGCTTTTACATAAGCTGTTCTCCCATATAAATAAACGTAACTAAACCAAGGCACGCAGGGAACTAGGCCGATCCCATGTATGATTGATTAGCAGTGCTAAAATCGCACTTGTGTACACAGGGAATACGACGGCTGCAGTGCAATAGGCTGTGTGTCTGGTGCCATGAACGCAAGATAGTTCTGGTTAACACCTAGACGTGTCTTTCATTACCACTATTGGGCCAAATGCAGCGTGGAACCGACAATTGATCGGGCCCTTGTCACATGAGGAGATAATAATAATGATAATAATAATGTAGACTTATATAGCGCACGTATCCACCAAACTGGTGCATTATATTATTGATACCCCTGTTCATCAGGCGCATAAATCATTCCTGAAACTATCTCAGCTCCCTGGGGAGTATACAGCTCAATTGCTGCCATTTCAGCGCATATGGGCTAATCAAACACAACAACCAACTCTGCCCTCACAGGTACCCATTTACCCCTGGGTGGAGAGAAGCAATTATGGTAAAGTGTCTTGCTCAAGGACCGTCACAAGTACCATGGTCGCGGTTGGGATTCGAACACAAATCCGATGCACTAAACCGCTCGACCATAGCGGTCGTGGGTTCTGAAGCATCGTAAACTTTTATTTTATTTTACCGATATTTATGGGAGCGATTCTTCCTGGCGGGGCTAAGTCACTATTAAATCGCAGCATGTACACATTATGTCGATGCATTTTGAATTCCACTGTAAAAGAGCACTGTATAATTACATCACAAGTGTCTGAACTTGAAGGCATTATATGAAATTCGTATAGGCAAACCCATAAGTATTAGGAGTCGAATAACAGTGTGGTGAAACTTTGCGACCCGACTCTTAGGCAGGTTATGAAGACACCGCCTCTCGGTGACATACCCTCCTAGAGAATAAGAGCGGAAAGCAAACAAATCAGACATAAATCTGACATTTCTGGACTGAACTCGTCACAGTGAGAGGGTAGAATTTAAGATGTTAAGTTGAAGGTTTCTCGACCCTTGTTTCTCGCCCAGGGGCAGGCCATCTTAAGTTGGTCTGCCCAATGTGTTCTTACGGGTCCGTCATTGAACGACGACATGGCCCAGTTTGTATAAACCGAAAGCCAAGGCCACCAAAACCTTTTCGGGGAGTGGAAGAAAGCGACAAGAATGCCCCTTTCGTCCAGCCCCGCGGCTAGGCTTAAAAAATTGTTCCCCTCAAACACCGGTCTTCAAAAGCCGCTTTCCGACGCTCGTATTTTCATTGTGTAATTTTTCGGGTCTTATTTTCACGAGGAGAGAAGAAACCAATGGCCATTGTAAGTTAATAACACCACAGACTTTCTATAGTATGCAGATATGCTGAGCGCTGTAAGATTGATTGGGGACTTGAGGAGTTGCCAATTGGCAGGCGACATATTAATGAGAGATTGCCCTCTGGCGATACAAACATTCACTCGTGAAGGGAGGAAAAACTATTCACAAGCCCTCGCCGCCACTTCCAACCCTGGCTATATTCCATTCTCCAGCACAAAGTATTCGTTCTAAGCTGATTACGTGAAGCCAGAGGCTGTTGATGACAAGTTCAAGGCCATTTTAATTGGCTTAAACGTCTGAAAATCTTATAACAAAAAAGCAGTAAAAACGTTGGGTGTGAAAAGCGAGATATTTCGGTACCGCTTTGGGCAATTGTATTTTTTATTTTTGTATTGTTATTTTTTTTCACCAGCGACAAACCGACAACCGCGGTCGACCGCGGACTACTAACCGGATACACCTCTGTGTAACATTTGCGTAATATGGCAAATTTGATTTCAAAGATGGAGCATTTTTCGTCGAATTAATAAATGAAAAGTGTTTGCCATTGGGCCTTGTGGCCAAAAGGAATCTTGCATCAGTCTTAAGTATATAGCCGCGGTTTATATATAAGACATTCAGGTTTGTCACATATGCCTTCGGGCTTATACATTTATAAGCTGTAAATGAATTTGAGGAATTTTAAATTTGGGTAAGTTTTGCTAACGAAACCGGAAGATGTTTGTCGTTTTAAACAGGCGAAGCCATCAATACATTGAACACGCAATCCTCATCTCATGCACGACTAACGATTAAATCATTCTGAATTTGCGAATCACTTCTATTGGATGAAATATATACACATGCAGTTAGAATACTTATTATATAAATAATATAACCTTCAATTTCATAAATTCCGGAGTTGAACGATGAAAAGCTTCAGTGACTTTAAAAATATTTTTCATCAATGCGACAATATTAACCCCCTAAAACCACCAACTCAATCGTTTCGAAATTTAACGCTAGGATGGCACTTGTTCTGGCGTGACCCCTGAAGATAATGCCGGTATCAGCAACATCTGTATAAGGTTCCCACAAATTAAATTTGGCCCACCACAGTAACTAAATCACTCTGTGATTATGCAAAAAATGATTCAGTGAGGAATTTTTAAGAATAGAAAGGGCATCAGAACCTTCCCGGAAGTCCTTTTGCGTTCAATACATGGGTTACAATGTAATTAATAACATTAGCACTCCTTGAGTTTTAGTAAAAATTATTCAGCACAACGTTTTTAAATACTTTAGTTTTGCAAAATTTATTAGAAACGTGCCAACAACACAAATAAATATGGCCTATAATCATCAAACTTGATTTTAAGCATGAATATATCGATTAATGTTCAATGGAAAAGTTTGCGTCTGTCTTCCTGGAAGAGTAAAACAATACAAAAACTACAAAATGTAAATACAAAGCTGTTTTTCTGACAAATAGTGAAAACCATATATATGGTTTAGTGAAAACCATATGGTTTAGTGAAAACATATGGATTGTTGGCGATATCATAGGTTAAATGCCAGTCATTAACTGGACGGCACATTATGTACAAGTGCCCGTCATATTATTACTATTATTGGTATCTTCGACCAGCCAAAATAGTAAAAGAAATATCATATTGAAAGCCTGGGAAATCCTCAAGAATTACATTTTTAGAAAGGCATTTAAAAAACCTTTGGAGGCTGGACTATAAAATATTTTTAAGCAAGAGGACGATAGTCAAATTAAGTGTTACTTGTGCTGATTGCTACTTTAAAATTCAAATTAACTTCGACCCTTACAATCTGGATACAACGGTCGGATTAAACGAAGCCGATCAGTATCGGGCAGGGGATATAGAGCCGGATCTTACCCCCAAAAATACACACTTGAAACGGGCGTCGGGAATAGATATTGAAACAAGGAAAGGATAGCCCAACAGGCTGTCAAAAATATCCCGACAAGAGAAGATACTTCCTGAAGAACGTTGGAGAAAAATTCAGAAGAATCGATCGGGCGATGCTTAGAGACATGAGCTTTCCTAACAAAAAGTACTGATATACTGGAATGATGGTAAACACACTAAGAAAGTAAACACACTAATCAATCCCTTGTGATAAAGCTGCGTGTAAATCCAATATAAACCTAGCATACAACAAAGTTATAATTCGAAAGGGGAACTAGGGATCAACGAACGTTTTAAGGATGACATCTACTTTTCAAGGGCTTTCTATAAACCAACTTCATTTTTGCTTGTGTAAACTTTACGAAATATTCCTGAGATTATGTTTTACAGCCTATGCACGTGCATCAAAGTCGTGTGTAACAAAACCTCTCACTTCATTTTAAAATGATTAGCCATCAGCAATATATGGCTTTTCATAGAAATAACCAACTTCATTTAGTAGTGCTTGTATACGAACTGTAGGTCTACCTGAGTTTATGTTTTATTATAATGTTGGTCGACTATATGCCTCAAAGTCGTGTGTAACAAAAATCTCTCCCTTGTTTTTAAAATGATTAGTCAACAATATAAGATTACTTGGGGAGATCATCACCAAAATAAATAAAAAATCTGTGACAAGAAGTTATAGTTATGGTATTGAGTGGAACATGCAAATTTGGTGGACGGAGTACAGGCAGGAACATCCATTAGCCGTTACCGGGGTATATACCATAAGATGAATTAGGTACAACATTGGCAATAATGTTAAAACTGCTTTTGTGTGTTACCTTCTAAGTCTATTACCTACATGTAGATAAGGCCGAAAAACTGGCTCCTGTTTCTGGTCATCGGTCGGCTTCAAAATCGGTGCGGTGATGCGCTTTTTTATTTTTTGTTCGACCATCTTTTTTTGCCAACAGAGAAATACGTGATGTACCGGTATACATTGTATACGGCGGGACCAAATTTCCCATACACAAAGTATGGTGGCTAAGAGTATGGTGGCCTCACAAATCAGCCAAACGTTCATACCCCTATGTGAAAAAGACGTTTAAATCACAGCACGGCAGATTTCCAATAGATCCAGCAATTTTGGCTGCAATTGGACATCGTTTCATAGCAAAAAAAAGAAACAGAAGACTTTTTTGGCCTTATATAGACTTCTACACTGCAAAAACTGCGGTGTTAAAAACTACACCATTGGTGTTTATATTAGGCAACTCGCACAATATAAACACCATGGAAGAATAAAGTTGACACCACTAGTGTTATTTTAACACCCCAGTTTTTGCAGTGTAGTATTACTTACTCTCTTTGAATCGTGATTTAGGACTGCCTTAAACGCCCAACATATGAACAATTTCATTTTATTTTTGTTGCGTCATTAACGAGATAGTAATAGTATAAAATGCATTCCGATATTTCGTATTCATTCCAACGTGCAATGTATACATCTCACGAAGAAATAATTTGTACAAATTGTATACAATTGATACTAACTCAGACGGAAATACTTCAAAGGATGTTTGCCATCGTTAACCTCAGACAGCAACGAATTAAAATGATGTTTGGTGAGGTGTCGTGGCCGAGCGGTCTAGCTTACCGGATTCAAGTTCTGGTGTTAGCAACAGAATGTGGGTTCGAATCACGGCCGTGACACTTGTGTCCTTGAGCAAGACACTTAATCATAATTGCTTCTCTCCACCCAGGGGTTAAATGGGTACCTGTGAAGGCAGAGTTGGTTTGCTTTATATGCGCTAGAAATGGCAGCAATTGAGCTGTATACTCCCCAGGGAGCTGAGATGGTTTCAGGAATGATTTATGAGCCTTATGAGCAGGGATAATAATATAATGCGCCTTGAGCACCACTTAGTTGGTGGATACGTGCGCTATATAAATCCACACATTATTATTATTATTATTATTATCATCAAATTAACACTAAGTAAGTTTTACGTAAAACTATTTATGCACAATAGTACTTCTTGGCCTAACGTTTCAAGGTTGTTTTGCCTTTGAGAAAGAATCTGCTAGGTGCGAAACATAAGGCCAATAACTGCATTTATACTACAGGTCCTTTAGGTTGGTATAGGCAATTTGCAACAGCTAATTCTATATATTTACAAAACTGTTTATGTTTTATTTTTAAGAGAATACAATAGCGTATGGGCTTTCATACCGTATGCATAAGAGATAAGGAGAAACTGTGGATGGCTGGTGAAAAAAATATATTTTTGTAAATAAGAGTCATGATTTGTCTCGATACAAACTCAATGTTTGCTTTGTTTCAATACTATGTTTACTCTACACCTGCTGGGCGTATCGGTTGGCTAGCATCTGACTACACTTCAAGGGGTTCGCGCCTCAAGCATTACGCGCTAAAGCTCTCTAGGACCATTGCCGATCGCGGAGTTAATGCATCTTCAGATCTTTTGTAAATAGTCCTGTATCAACAGCAGGGACGTCTAAAATTTGATCCATGAAAATTGTGTAAAACGTATTAACGACTTTGTAATCGTGTTTGCTGATTCCAACTTGCAAATCGATGCGATCTGCGTACGGTTTTTAACACACAGAGGCAAACCAGGGCTAAGGATTTGTCTGTGTTTTAGATTCAGGTATATTTATGTTTAAAATGATTTTATGTTATCGTTAAATGGGTCCTGTATTTCCTTACACCTCCCAGTCAGTTTGAGTTTGAAATCTATGAAGGGAAAACTGTTAAAACTTCTTTGAATACACCACAGGTATTTGGTCATTGTATACATATCAGGAGGTACAATGGTCACTGAGCACGACGGGGTAAAACGCCCAGCAAACACGGCACCGTAGGCGTGCCGACGACGCATTCTACAATGGGCAAAATATGATTTATACCGAAAACAACTTATCACTTAAGTTACATTTGCCATTTCCGGAAAAGAAAAAAACATACAGTTGCGATGTTATTCCCCTCTGAAGAATTATTATTCATTGACAAAAATATATATTTGTTGACAACTATAACGCATGGTTGATCATGCGTACCCAGATATAGCAATGCCGTCTTTACTCTATTATGGTTAACCGTCCCAATGATTTGTCCATCGGAAATCCTTTTTCTAACGAGTGCTTTTTAGGGAATGTTTTGGGGAAATATCACTGATTCAATGGCATTTAGTGTATTGGGTAAATACTGTTGGAGGTCTCATGACCGGCCTATAGGCCTCTCGATCGGTCTCAGTCTCCAGACAAGAAACACCTCTCACGGTGTTGGTTTTTTAAGAACTCGGCTTATAAGTCAATCGACCCGAACCACAAAGTCTCATTCGGAGGCCAGTTTTTAACCGACCGAGCCAAATTGTTGGATTTTTTGTGTGAAATCGCAGTTTTACCTGACATCACAGAAGAAAACAAAACATCATTTCATGTTTACGAATGTAATCATACATTCACAGTTCGCCACATCACGATTTAGATTTAAAAAATATCATGTTTTGGGGAAAAGGAAAACATCAACTCGCGTAAGGCATACGGCTTTGGGTATCATATATTTCTGGAAACAAAGATAGGTTGTGAGTGCTTTTTGGTTAAACCGATTTTAAACCTTGCCAAAGAGAACAGGAAGCACAAGGGTTGCCCAAGCTAAAGTTCATGTATTGTGAGCAGGTAAACAAAATCCACAATAGGGAAATATCTTTTGGGACACCCTATATAATGTAACCATACTATCTCGATTCTTATGAAGTGTGGATGCATTTTCAGACAATTTACCAGTTTACCAAATTAAAGTGGCTTTAAACCTTATTTTGTTGCAGTGAATCTACTGAAATATTGATTTTTACTTGGAGGTAAAGCACATCTGCGACCTAGACACATTTCTGTACATATGTGCGGCGACGATTACTGCTGTGCCATGGAAGCCCGAAAACAAAAACATATTTTCATGGATTCAATCTTGCCCGAAGGGATGTTTTCTAAGGAAAGTTAAGGATGGTTTTAACCAAGGAAGTAGGCCTATTATATAAAGAAATGCTTTTTAAAAGAAAAAACATACCATTAATAAACAGCCATTCTTTTGTGTCTCACTTCGTGTAAAAAGTATATTTATAAATCAACTAACCTTTGACATTTTCAGCTCATTCTGTGGTGTCGCTTCGAGAAATTTGGGAAAATACATTTTTACATTTCAGCGAACGCGTCCTTTTGTTCAGTCAATGTGGAATTTAGCACCTCAGCAGTAGCAGCAATGAATTGTCAGGTGGGGGCAGGGAGAAGTTCGTGGGTCCTAAGTTAGGACCCACGAACTTCTCCCTGCCCCCACCTGACAACCCTCTTACCCTGACCGATACATCCCGACAATTTTTTACATGTTTTTGTCTGAATATTCATTATTTTTTATTTAGTTTTTAATACGCGATCAAATTAACGTGAGTTTCAATGTTGATATTTTTCATCAACGTACCCATTCAATCCAGTTTCGTCAACACTATTGTTGTATGGTAGTCTTTACGTGTTCATGATCAGTTACGCGGGGCATTAAGGTCAACAGCGTGCGAATGATTTCGTCTCGGCAATCACCGTGGAAAAAATACAGCCAAGGAAAACATCAGTCAATTCTCACTTTTACGTTGGAGTTGCGCGGTGACATGGTCATGAATTCATAATATGGTCATGATCTGGTTTGAACTTGACATGATGACATGATGACATGATGACATGATGACATGATGACATGACGACGACATTTGCCGTAACACCAACAGTCTATTCTTGCTGTATGCCTACATACATACTCCTCTGGTAAGAATTTTACCGATTCATGAAATTGTAACATGTCTGGTTTAGGGTTATAACATGAGATACCGGTACATGGCGGTCCAAATATGGTGTGGAATAAGGCATGAGGTGAGGTACAGCGGCAGTAATTTGTCTTCAAAGGTGAAGGGGGAGGGATTCTATAATTACCGCCCTGACCACCACCCAGTCCTATCACGCCCAATTTGAAGTTTTGTTCAATAGTACGTTTGGTAAACAATTTCGAAAGTTTGGGGAAGATGGGAAATGTTTGGCTAATTTGAAAACAATGATATACCTGGCGGGCCTATAATAATTAATTTTTCAAATAATATTTAACTTGCTACCGAGGAGTTTATACAACAAGTTTTACTGGACCCCACAAATTTGTGGGAGGAGACGGGGGTGAATATTTTATGAACCATCTCCTTGGCCTACGCCATATAATGTGAACAAGAAAATGGTCGCTACCACTCCCCCTTTCGTCTCACCTTATTTTGGGTCCAATCCCCGTCGATACGTCATTGGGATAGATACAATCAAGTCAGAGCAAGCTATTATTATTTGTACATTATTATGACTGAACTGGTTCAATCCCTTATGATAATATACACGTGCAGCAGATGGAATTCGCACGAATGCATTCTTTGAAAGATTTATTGATGATAGTATTTTCTAACCCCCCTCTTACAAACACTGGTTTTAATCATAAGTGCTATACACATTTACAGACCGTCCTCGGTCAATTCTAAACCTTCATCAATGTAAAAAAAATAATAATAATAATCACACACATCTTGGCATTTTGGCGACAAACCAAATGCTTGGTTTATAATTTAATAAAAACCAACACAAGTGTAAACACACATAATTTCATACACACCATTATTTTTATATCTTATATCAAGTTTTATTTTACTGGTTATTATTCAATATTCTTACCTCTCTTTCAAACCAGCCTCATCTGCGATTTCTTGTGATGTTTTAGGCTGTCCCTCAAAGCCTGCCAGCGCTGCGAACAACCCCGTTTCTTTTCCCACGGCGATAGACAATGCAATGAACCCGGCGTTCACAGTCTCCATAATACGAGCACCAAACTCCGGCAAGGATTCGCCTACCGTGTTGACCGGTTTGGCAACGGGCCCTGGGACGTTCTCGTCCGGTGGCACCACCCAGTCAACCATCGGTGGCGATGCGCCTTTGATCACCGGTGGGCATGAAGGGAAAAGTTGGCTGTTAATCGCTGTACTTGACATAGTGACACCGCCGTTTCCGTTTTGCATTTTGGCTATCAATGCAGTCGACTAATTTATGTTATGGATGATGAAATTTCTAGCAGTATTCTGTGGTGCGTACAATCGTCGTGCTGTTTGCCAGTAGAATGACAGCTTATCACCTAGTGCGGGTTTGAATACGATAGTGTTCAAAACAGGAACTTTTGCATTCACTTCTTGCGTAACGCCCATCCAGCGGCCAATAAGCCGCCTTGGTCACGCCGATCTTACACACAGTGCGTGTACGCGTGCAGTACTTCAAGAGTAGGTAGACATACTGGCGGCTGATTGGTCGGAAGATTGATGATATCATGAATTAAATTTGAACACCTGACGTGTCAGAGTTTTAATCATGATTAGGCATTTTTAGGCGTTTGTTTCGACGAAACATTTGAGAGAGCTCTCACAAATATTTCGCTGCTATGTGCATTCATACATACATTTTTTTAAACAAAAATCGGAATGCATGATTCACTATTTCTCGTTAAAGACGCAGCGTAATAAGCTGGAACTTTCAAAATAAGTATGCCAACATGACAATGTACCAATGATGCATCAATACATCAATACAATACCAGGTTGTCAAACGGATAAACACATACTTGCTGTAAAGTTAGTACACATATCAAACATCAATTATTATTTTGTCGAAGTACTTGCATCCTAGAGATTGTTTTGTCGAATTGACAGACACAAAAAAAACATACAAGTTTAGCAGATTGTATTCATTTGTTTTTTTGTTTTAAACACGAGCTCCTATTGTGATAAAACTTTCACGGGTTGGTTTTATGATACACTTCTTGAAAATTAGAGGGTTGAAATGAGTGTGCATCACCAAATACCAATGTCATACCTTCCCTTTATGAAACGTTGGTGATTTAAAAATGTTCATGTTGTTTTTATGGTTTACAAACATCCATCTCATACAATCTCTTTTATCATATTTCCTCTTTAATGCGACTCTGTTTTGATGTGTCATTAGGTATGTTCATTTGGGTGTTTGTACACTATGTTGCTTTACAGCTGCCTAGTAGACTACGTGACAATTACGTTTGAAGCGCCCTCTGTCGGTATCATGGATGTTATGGCAGGCAAGATTGTGTATGTACATCATCTTATACACCTTTGTTCTCACGTCAAATATTGTACAAATTTCAAATGAATTGACTGGAAAAGCTGAAATCTCTGGTGTTATTTCAAAACACCCAAGGTTTTGCAGAACAGTACAGGTAAGATATGGCCTACAGCACCTCCATCTCCTTTAAAAAAAAATTCAGTACTGAATTTGTCTGCAGATATCTGACAAATTTTTTAAGTTTTATGGTTGCTTTAAATTAGAACACTTCTTGTATAACCTAAAACTGTACAATAGAGGGCGCTGTAGGACTGGGAGTAAACATGGTGTATTAAATAACATCAGCGACGCAGAAAAGATATATTTTTGATACAAAATCCTCACAAAACAGTCGAAATGGAGGCTTACTAGGCCTACACTTCTCAACTCTGGTAGGTACAAAAGACCGTTTCTGAACCGGCTCTCGGCCCCGCCCATCCCTCAACCAAGGACTGTCCGGGTCACTCCACCCGCACCGCCGTGATGAACAATAAAAAGCCCTTGAGCGATGTGACAACAGTTGTCATGGAAAGGCGTAACCCTATTGGTCAATCTTTGCCATTTGATTGGCAGGCCGTGTCATAATTACCATACACCCTCTTCATAGTATTGGTAATAGACTTCTGATAACATTATAAGATTTAACAATAGATCTGCATTATAATGGATAAAATGCCTAGAACTTTGCATACTGTACTTGCTAATCAAGAATGTTTTCCCACATAAAGCGAAATACGACGACAGAACAAGAATATTCCCATCTCAAGATAGACTTCCCTACCATAACCCCTGAAAACATTTCCAGGGATAGATAAATACTATAAAATAGAATCCTATATCGCAGCGGCACCCGACGCAAGAATTTCAAAAAACCTATAAATATCAATATCAATATCAATATCAATATCTTTATCTATATCTATATCTATATCTATATCTATATATTATATTTTGTAGCAGAAAAGTCACGTGACATGCTTTTCTCTAAAATTAAAAAACGAGGAGGATTTCAATAATTAAGTAATTATTATAAAGTATAATTTTTATGATATTTCTTTCCAAGCAATAATTAGATAATTACTAAACGACTTTGCCATCATTATTAAACCATTTACTGCAAGGATTTATCATTGTGCAAACGTGATTTTTCACAAAATTATAATGATAAATTAATTTTTAATATCGCTTTGCTGATAACGTTTATCTTGTAAAAAAGCGACAAATCCAATTTATGTTTTTATCAGTTTGTTTTGTTTGAATGACATCTCAATTGTAAGCCGGTATCGAACGACGAATGATTGACAAGCGGTTGATTCTGTGGTTAACAATATTAATTATAGACTTGGTGTAACCTTTATTCCCTCATATCGGGGGGTGACATCGGTAGATTTCCAACAATGCAAATGGCGATCTTTTTTCACCATAATCTGAACTTTGGTACTAGGGTAAAAAGGCTGGTGAGATCTCAGTAATCAAATGAAATTGTTGTCAAGGAAAGTTCGTTAAATTTTGATATTTTCATATTGTATTTGCAAAGTAATATAATTATTAAAATACTGTGTATAATTACTATAAGCCAAGTGTTTTGCTCGTACACTTTTGCAATTTTTAGGTTTGATTTTAGTACTGGTTAACAAGCAGGAATCGAAAAAACAGCCAACATAATTAACAAGCCAGAGTTTCGTTTAGTGTCCAAACATTTGCAGGGAAGGTGCGCCTTCTTTCAGGCACGCCTGCCTCTGTTCTCCCCAATATTGACTCCGAAGCTTTGAGCCGAGATTAGTTTGGAAAATAGTATAAAATAATAAACGAATTAGCTTTAACAAACCGCTCACCAACTAAAAGGAAATAATGAAAACAAGAGGCATAACGTTTCGAGCCTTTCTAAACGGGCCTCTGATACTGATACAAACCTTTATATATCAAGGTACAAGCATCTTCAACCAACCTATTTCAACCATCATGTTTTGCTCCCATTTAAATCAATGTAACCAAACCGAGGCTGGAAGGGAAATAGTCTGGCCCCTTGTTTGTATAATGATAATCAGTATTCATCATTGCTATTGCATACATGGAACATGACAAAGATGGCAACAGGTTAATAAAGGTCTACATCAGGTCGAATCGTGAGACCACTAACTACTATTTTTGGAAACAAAATATTGGGGACCTCTTGTTGATTTGAAGAATCTATATCTTAAAAGGCATTGGTTGTTCATCTTAAACAATTTCGCACCACATAAACTGTACAATTTACTTTTGCAAAAGGTTTTTAGCCTTTGTGGTGTTCGTGTGTGATTTTAGATCCTCTGCAAATAGTATTTGTTTATGTAAAACCTTTTTTGCAACATTTCTCTTGAAAGTCTCTTTAGACATTTAGAGAAGTTAATAATTTGAAATTGTTCTGAGGTCACAGATGTTAAATGTCCATATTTGTACCAAGCTTTATTTCATCTAAATGCGAGAGGCAGAACAAGGGTCTCGAAAGGGAGTGGGAAAACATACAGCAAAATAGAGGGTGGCAAGAACAAAATCTATGGTAAATTTGCATTAACTGCGATTTATTAGGGGTTACATCCCCCACCCCCGATTGCAATAACCCAAGCATTTTACACACAATCACGAAAAAGTTTAATTTATGTGTTCATAATCTAAATACAAAATCTCTGGAAATCGGGTTAAAAAGCGCGGCTACTACAGTTGTCCAAACAATTTAAGATCACCCTGATCACGCTCTATTGCAAATATTTTTGGAATGCCCGCTTTTGCAGTATTATAGTTAGAGTCAACAACACTTGGTAAATTGACTTCTGTGGCGGTAGAATTGGTCCCTGATAAACTTGGGGTCGCTATGTTACGGTTGAGAGCCATAATTGAAGACTAAATGGGTGCTTGCAAGGCTTTGTAATGACTTATGTATCTAATCAATCTGGACTCTGATCCGGTCATTAATTTTCTCGCCTAAGATTTTCATTTTTGCCCTTCAAAGCGCCCTCTGAGGTTTAGCTGTCTAACAGTTTGGACCCAAACTGGCTTTGTTATAGAGAAATCTCCGGTTGAGTTTCAAAACACCTTGAGCACAAACCGTTCAGGTAGGACTATTATGTACTCAAACCGGTCAATCATAGTGATGTTTTTTTTCTGATAACCTAAAATATGATCAACTGAGAGGTTTTGAAGAGGGTAGTGGCGTATAACTTAAGGGTAGCCCCAATACCCACTTCAAAAACACTGTAAATCAATGACAATATTATTACGTCGGTGTAGGGTACAAAAATATTATCAATTGTTTATCACCTAACGCAATTTTATAAATTAATGATAATCTTGTTGACAATTATCAATATTGAAAAGAGAAAATAATTTGAACATTAATTGTACTTTATTCTTTCGTTACGAGACAATTCTTCTCTGAATGTGATTCATAAGCTTCTGACGCAGATGTTATTTAGTTATTTTGAGCAAGATTTGACGATCATTTAGAATCCCTGTCCAAACTCGTGGAATATAGCGAGTATCAATACCACTCAAATGGAAAGTATTAATCTCCACAACATTCATCAAAGCGAGTATTGTGTGAAAGACCGTGATCTTCGTCAAGATGATGACTAATGACTCAATGAAGTCGAGGGTGGAGATTCTCAGAAACAAGGCAAGCGTATTGGGGTCGGAACGCAGTGTGAGGCTTGTCATTAATACGATACATCTTTATCGAAATCACTCTGTAAAAGTCATCCCAGTTTTCAAAAAAGATGTACAACGAGAAACTACAGAAGTTGATTAACGATGATGATGCATAAAATGACGTGTCTTATTTTTCTTTTCTTTTTTAACAGAAAACCATGATCGACGTTTTCCATACAAGAACTAAAAGAGGGAGAGGCAAAGAAGAGAATTGGCTATAAACAACCCTTAAAGCAACGGGTCTGGAGAGCAGTCAGTGATGACAGGGCTAGGCCTAAGAAATAACGACCAGACTGAATGTCAGGTATTGCGGGGTTAACTGAAGTTCGCCATATTGTTCCATGCAGCCACCAGGGTTACCATAGGCCTATAGAGAGAGGGGTTATTAAGCTACACCCTAGACCCGCCGTATACACACTTAAACGGATTCAGTACAAACTCAAGCTGGCCATCAGGTCTCCTGGCCCAGCGGCAAGACCCTGACTGACTCGCGTATTCAGGGAATTACTTGGAGCTGTCCAGAGGGTCACCGGGGGATAGAGACATTAGTTCCCCTTCAAAGATCCTCTTCACGCGTCGTCGACCTAACTGAATAGTCTCATCTGAAATTCATACCGTTCATGCAGTTATTGTGACGGGCTAACAACAGCCCGCGAGACGGCATGAAGGAGCCCGGTACTAGTGAACGGATTTCCGGCGGGCTTTTCCACCAATTCAGAGTATTGATTAAAATATTATAAATGCTGTATCAGTTTCCGGAGCTATGGTTCAGGTGGAGTTCACGAACAAACCAGACTAGTAGTAGGGTTTTCTGTATTATATTCGAGCTACCCTAGAAGAGTAAACAGTCCCCTGGGTGAAAATGCAAATATTCGCTTAATCAGATATTTTGTTAATAATTACTTTTAGCCATTTTACATCATTTGGGTCCAAATCAGGAACTGGTATGTTTTTTTTTCCTTCTCCAAAGTTTCTTATAAACCCAGGGGTTGGGGCATTTTAAAAAATGCATGTAAAAGGTTCAGTAAAGTAACTGCCCAGCTCTTAAACCACTACATAGGTCTTATTACAGGGTAGCCACCATGTTTTCAGTTTACGTGTAAACCCGGGGGAGGGATTTTGTATAAGGGGAACTTTGGGCCAGCGGCACGGAAATGGAAGGCCATATAGTTTTCTTAGATAAATACAATTTTCAGGGGTTGGGGTTAGCTGGTGAGGGGCTCGCGCCTTCAGTCAACCCCCATACCTTCGAGCCACTGTTGGGCAGCTTTCGTTTCTTATGGTGAAACATTTTTTAGCATTATCGTCATCAGTTTCTCTTGATTAAATCTTGTGTAACCTTTGCCTTTGGACACTGCCCTCTATTGTATAATTATGGCGAGGTAAATTTGTAATGGCCTTTCAATCAAAAAGCCTGGATTGACCCAAAAGGTTAACCCTTTTTTTGACAACAGTAATGTTGTTGTGTCGGTCAAGCACTTGCAATTTCCAAGCGTTGCCGAAAATTATCAGCATTGCTATAATAGCATGGGGCACTGGAATTCCGAGTTATGGCCAAATAATTATGGATAGGTCCATTATCGATGCAGTTGTGGCCATAGTCCACGCCCACCATTAGCAACGCTGAAAACTTGGTCGTGTCGCCTGCATAGAGGCCAAGCGCTTGACCGACATATCAGTAGCAGTCGTGTAAAGGCTTAACCCTCTTGATTAATTCAAAGCGTTTTGATTCACAGATTGATATCGATATCTGTATAGACAGGACTATTTCTTGATATCCACAACGTGTACGTTATGGTCCAATACCCAGCGCTGTATCAAAACAAATATTTAAAATATAAAGAAAAAAAAAGAAAAAAACTTCCATTGCCATCCTACAAAACCAAATGGCGCCACCAGCGTGGAACACAGTGAGGTAATAATACAAGTCCTCCTCCCCAATCGATCGATTGGTGGCGCTATGCATTATCACAAAGGAGTCATCTGAGCCCAATTTCATGGCGCTCTCCGGCGCTGCTTAATTTAACTGGAATTCCGAAAAGCGACACACGTATAAACAAAATTAACAAAATGAAATTAAACGTTGGGGAACTCACTTGCAAAAAAATGAATCGGATAGGAAGGAGTCGCGAGGAATTAAATAAATATAAAGACAGAGTCGACGGTTATTTGGTTCAGAAAAAGTAATTAATGAGAGAGAATTTATTCACTTCAGCAAAGTTAACTAATTGATCAAAGTTAATAAGAGCTCAAAATTAAACCACTTAACAAAATTTAAAAAAGACTTATCCGGTGGGAAAGAGAGGAATAGATTGAACTAAAAAAACAAAAAAATTTGACTGTAAAAATAGGATCAAGAATCCAGATACAAAAAAAACCAATACAAACTCCCAAATTGAAACCAACAGAAAACCCAAAAGGAACTAAAAGGAACTTTTTTTTATTTTTTAAAGAATCTTTAAAACC
The DNA here is from genome assembly GCA_029582265.1 of Zoroaster sp. YZ-2022. Classification (NCBI taxonomy): domain Eukaryota; kingdom Metazoa; phylum Echinodermata; class Asteroidea; order Forcipulatida; family Zoroasteridae; genus Zoroaster; species Zoroaster sp. YZ-2022. Next base: position 13,592,782 of record CM055834.1, on the reverse strand, counting down.
TAAAAACTCTGAAAAACCTAACACTAAAAAAACTATATATACTACTCAAAACAATTTAGGGAACACCGGAATAATTTCAGTTAAAGCAAGATCATTTATTTCAGATAAACACAATGTTTCACAGAATTGATGAGAAACAACTGCACAATGAAACAGATGATAAAGGATGCATGTAGTGATTACACATTTCATGACATGACTACTGAAAGAGAGAGGGGGTTGCAAATGAAAATCCCGGTTCATGGACCATTTCAAACCTATTTGATGTTAAAAATCCGGTGTTCCCTAAATTGTTTTGAGTAGTATATATATATATATATATATATATATATATATATATATATATATATATATATATATATATATATATATATATATAAACTCCTCAAAAAAAGTTCGGAAACTCAAGTTTGACTGACGATTTCTCTTTTGTTACCAAGTCATTTTCCTTGCATTTGGTATCATTGGAAAGCCCTGTTATTCCTCTTTACAATGATGTTCCATTTGTTATGATTACGCAATTGGGGGATGTGCAGCACAGCTGAATATGGGGGTGGGTGTAAAGTGAAATGTTGCAAAATGCATTGCTATTGTCAAAAGTGTATTGACTAGGCTTGCTGTTAGGAGTTGTTTGGAAGATGGATGTGTCTTGAATGATTGTCTGCTTACTAACCAATATTTAAAGGTTGTAGGCCATAAATGTGCGGGAAAAGTTCAGAAATCCACATGGCCTGTCACAATTGTTAACACAGGCAATTACCAAACTTAAGTGTTCAATACATCACTCAAATACTCAGAGGACTTGGCTACAAGTTTAGGATTTCATACCCTAATACATGGTCAAGCAACTTAATACTTGTTATATCTCTGTGCTGGGGATCTAAGACCAGTTTCTGTTTAACTTCAAAAAATTAGACTAGCACAAGGTCCAAAACAGTTAGATTGAGTACAATAGTTGCATAAATGGTTAAAATGCATGTAAACTGAAACAATGGTAACTCTTAAGACTGGAAATTTAAAGAAGTCTATTATTCTAGTAAAAATCAATATCATTATGGTAAAAATGCCTCAAATCTCTGAGAAAAATCACACTATTCTAAAAAACAAAAAATACTTATAGGCCTACAGAATTACATCATTCTTCTCAGCCACAATTAATTAGTGAAATAAAGGAAGGAAACTTCAGTTAATTTAACAGTTCTCATACTCAAAGAAATGGATCGAAATAACCCTTTCTTTCCCTACCTACATCAATAAAAATATAGTTAATTATATAAATAATCACCGGCCTATAATCAAATGAAAACGGAGATACTGAATATCAACTTATCGATTCCCTTTTACTTTGAATCGATTTTATCAGCGGAAATCTTACTTTGAAAGAAGTCAAATGGTGAACTAAAAAATACAAAAAACAAGTCTCATATTTATACAATGTAATATCTTAATATTTTCATTTATGAGAACAGAAATGGGATTAAACTTACCAAAATTAATAGCAGACCAAACTTGTTAGGCAGAAGAATTACTCAATGTATAGGGGAACTAAACTTAATGATCCGCTCTCTTCATGTAGCCCATGCTGCCAAATGTGTAGCGCAACGAGCTAAATCAAAGGCAATTACCATCTCTGCCCTCAAAGGTCCCCATTTATACTCCTGGGTGAAGAGAAGCAATTATAGTTTATAAGTGTCTTGCTCAGAGACACAAGCACCACGGTTGCGGCCAGGATTCGAACCCACATTCTTGCGACTCAGCCATCAGAAGTCCAATGCACTAAACCGCTCAGCCGTGGCACCAGGGCAGGATTAACACCTCTGAGGGCCCCTGGGCACCTGAAACTCCAAGGGCCCCCCCACGGGCACGGGTCGTTCGCGTGCGGCCGCGAAGCGGCCGTGCGCAAATATGTGCACGCGCGCTTCGCGCGCGTGCTCAAAATTTTGATTTTTTTTTTTCATTTTCCTCTAAATATTCACAATTTGGTGATTGTCAATGTTTACTGGTGTCCATTTTATCCTGCTTCCTGCTTTGATTTTAGCGCGTTCACTAGTGATAACACCTGACCTACAGAACCACCTGCCTCTCCACCTGACGTCACACGGCCCACCCACCTTGCGCTAGATTGGCTCAGATTGGCTGTTTGATGTTCAAGGTCCTTGAACATCAAACAGCCAATCTAGCCCATTGTTACTGGTTTAACACACAATCGGCACTTTCCAGCAGCATTCTCACCAACAATAAAACACTCATTTTGACTAATTTATTTCGGGGGGGGGTGGACGGATTCGGATTAGATAACTTTTTTTTATCTATTAGATAAATAAAATAAATTAGATAAAAACATTTTTGGGGAAAACAAATTTTGGAAAATAATTTTTTGGAAATGTTTTTTTTTCAATTTTTTTTTCGACCACCATGGAGGGCCCCCTGATGCCCAGGGGCCCCTGGGCACGTGCCGAAAGTGCCCATATGGTAGATCCGGCCCTGCGTGGCACCAAGTTGAATGGGCATCTAACAAAATTGGGTTATTCATATATTAAGAGGGATTTATCGGAGGGGGCAGTGGGGGTATGGGTCATAATCTCCACCGTTCTCCCATCGAAATAAGATGCTATATTAATAATCAGTTAATAGGATAATGCCTCTTCAGACATTAATTTCTATAGAACCAGCTCGCGCATGTATTGCTTTAGTGAAAACTAAAGAACAAAATGTTATCATTAAGTGTTACTCAAGTAATCGCGAGTAATAATCGTTAATCGTACTCGTACTCACGTCTTTTTACTACTCGATTAATCGTCCCACTACGATTACCTCAAAAGTACTCGCGAGTAGTAAAACATTCACGAGTAACGACTAATTTAGTCATTGTTTATTTATGAAACATATAAAATCTGAAATAATATCAGATGTTTTCTGAATAATTATCATAAAATATAATAAAAAAGTATGTTTGAAGTAGCCTCGTATAACAAATGACCTGAGTTATGACTGGTGTGAGTAATGGTACAATTGAAAGGGTTAAAAAACTTTATATTAAAAATGCAGTCAATTACTCGCGTACTCAAGTACTAGTGAGTAATTGCTGTGCGATTACTCGAGTAGTGAATTTCACTAATCACCCAACACTAGTTATCATTAAGTGTTATCATTAAGTGTGTGTGTGTGTGGGGGGGGGGGTCATCCTGAGTTTTTCTTCGGCCATTTTGTTTTATTTTTCACAGCAGAAAACTCGTCCCTTGGTAACCATTAAAATTAAAAATATATATAAATGGATTAAAAATCGTACACTATAAGCCTTATCGGAATTGCCGTGAGCATGCGCATTGACTTGAAAAACAACCTCAGACCTTGGAAAAAATGAGTACCCTTGTGTATGTAAAAAGTCAATGGGGGCGATTTTTTTGGTGAAAAGTTGCAATTTTTAAAAAAAAAAATTTTAAATATTTTTTTTATAACATATTATGACAACATTACGGAGAATTTTTCCTCGAAATTGATAAGATCATAAATAGAACACTTAAATTATTGCATCGAACCATGTTTTTCAAGTCAATGCGCATGCTCGCGGCAATTCCGATAAGGCTTATTATAACCAGAACTATGCTTGTGTAAATGTCGCCCTCATTAGTTCGTGTAAATGGCTGACTGCATATACAGCGCATGGAGACACTTGCCCTAGCAAGTAGAAACTGTCCATAATTGGTTGATTACTCATCAGAAGGGCAACACAGTCCAGTAAGTCTGGGAGCGAGCATCAACAGCACATTGACTAATGACATACCTCCATATATCATAAATACGATCTCATAGTCATTAATGGCGTCATACACCAAACCTATACGCATAATTGGATGTAAACAAAAAGAATAACGCCATCTTAACTATGTGAATATTTGAAGGATAAAATTTAAAACAGTTTAACAATTCTTACTTTCTTGTGAATCATAGGCATGTAAAACAACCAACGTGTAAAAATTCAATTCCTGGTTTGATATAAGAAGCATCGGAATTATCGTGGGGAACCGGCACTTTTACAATCACTATATCACTATATCTTTCTTACGGATCCGAACTCTGAATTCAGCGGGGTATCATTCGAATGTACAATTCCAGTTATTACCAGATTTACAAATGAACCAATTACTATCTGAAATTTTAATTGGTGTAAAGATGGTACATGTATCTATTCATCACGAACATAATTGTATTTCATCTGAAATGTTTTCATCTTAAAGAAAATATTACTCATAATTTTGAATGTACAAAAATATGCCGAACTACAACTTTTTGTAAAACGCAAAAACGTGAGAACCTGCAAACGTACATTACGAACGATAAATTATTAAAGTACTTTTCCTAACTAAATTAACGTCTTAAAAAGCTCAAAATTCTATTTTAGAATGAATTCGCAGTTTGCCAATCAAAAAATATGCCTGACTTTTCGCAATTTTCTTGTGAACGGTACAAAACTGGTACTGGTAGGTTAGTTATTTTATGATTCAAAGAAAGTATGGCGCATACTCGATCTATGAAGCAGTATTGCAAACCAACATTGTACCTCCCCTTTAACTATATATGCATGTATATTCAAGAAGATTAAAATTCAGTGCTATAACATGTTGATGCCTTTTCTCAATGTTCCCATGGATTATGATATGTTGAGCTTAGGGGTGGATCCAGGGTCTCGAAAAAGGGGTATACGGCAAAAAAGGAGGCACACTTAAACCCGATGTATATACACGGGTATAGAAAAGGGGACACATGTTTGCCTTTGCCCTTCCTGAATCCACCAATGATTGAGCATAACTTGAAAACAATCTTCACCACTATTTTACAATTTGCCATCATAGGCTAATAATCAATGTTATTTTGGTTTATTACCGCGGGGTAATGACCAGTTTTGGGCGTGGTCACCACAATGTTATATTGTTTTATTACCGCTGGGTAATGACCAGTTTTGGGCGTGGTCACCGCAATGTTATTTTGTTTTATTACCGCTGGGTAATGACTAGTTTTGGGCGTAGTCACGGGCAATATTAGCCGAAGGCTGAAAGCCTGTTTGTTGATATCGGTCCAACGAGCATTGCACGTAGGCCCGTATATGCAATGTATATGTACACAGAATCTCGGTTACTTGCGTATGCCTGCCGGGATGTAAAGAAAAGGCTTTTTTTTTCCGATTTCAAGAAAAACAGAGTTAAGAGCAAACGGCTTTTTATTTTAGCGTGAGTTTAAGGAAACATGACTTAGTTTATTCAGATTTCTGAGGACCAGATCTATTGAAAAGCGGGGTAATCTCTATAACAAATAGTGCGTTAGAATAAAAAATAACTTACCCGTAAAGTACCCTGCAAAGAGTTTACCGGCTCCGATAGAGAGATACAGCCATCCGATGGCCGACATCTGCCGTTCTCCAGCCATATCTTGGACGATGACAAATGCTAATGGATAGGTGAAGCCGATTGCCAGACCCGTCAAAGTAGCAAGAATAGACAAGGCAACGAATGATGAAACGAATAAGGGGTCAATTAGACATGCCACTGTGCCGATGAGTGATGCAAGACTAAATAGATCAACCGGTTTAATAAGCTTATAATCAATCAGAAATCCGCTCGCCAGACGTCCAAGCAAAGAGCCTATTCCGCCAAAAGTTGCCAAGAATGAAGACAGTTGTTCCTGATAGCCAAGCACTATGGAGTGTGGAACTAGATACAAATGCCAACCGGCGTAGATGGCCCCTGTCATGAAAAATACAACCTGATACGTGAGAAACCAGGGCTCCTCTACAAACAACGTCGTGTCGAATCGATCTTTCAGAAAGCAGAACAATGTTTTCCAACATCTACAACAAACTCCAGATGTTTCCTCAAAATCTCGTTGTTTCTCACAATTAGCATCAATCTCGTCTTTGCTGGGAAGTTGCTGATACCTTGTTTTTGAGACAGACGTTTCGGCTAAGGGTCTCAGAAGACCCCCAACGATAAACAAATTAAAGTGGGCGGCACCTAGAAGAAATAGAGCGCCCCTCCATCCATATACCTGTATCAACCACTCGAAGAGAGGTGGCAAGATCATCATGCCTAAGGTACCAACAGACAATGCGAGCCCATTTACGGTTGCAAAGGTTTCAGGGAAATAGTCCAACAGCGGTTTGCAAACCGGAACCACAGCAAATGCTTCTCCAATACCTGAACAACAAAGCATAAAGGTAAAGCTATAATTTGAAAGTTCGGTTATATCGGAATATTATAAGAAAATAAACAAGAATGCTTCTGAAGTCTTTAGGACCATTAAACTCCCGTTCCAGAGGCGTAGGGAGAAGTGGAAATGGTCCATAAAGTGCTGACTTAAGCGGTGTTTTGGAGGGAATAACCACCACCTGGAATTGGGCTCATAAATATAAATGGCACATCTATCCCCACCCCCTCCCCCGTTGAGCGACTTTAGAGATCATCCATTTTTGGGGAAAACAAAAATACCCCCATCAGTGGCGTTACTATGGGGGACACGGGGGCACGGGCCCCCCCCCCCCCCCAGCCGAGGTCTGTACCCCCCGGACACCCCATTCAGAATTTTGAAAAAATAGGTCCCTATCTGAGACTGCAGGATTCAAGTATTGACATACCCCCCCTAGAAAAAGTGGTGCACCCCCTAGTGTGCCCTTGAAAATTGGACCCTAGTTATGCCACTGCCCCCCCCCCCCCCATGAAAAATCTCTGGCTACACACCTGTCCCAGTCTGTAACACTGATACTGTTTTGATTCTACTCGGAAAGAAAACCTTTGAACAACAAAAAGGGCGTGATATTTTCCTGAATAGCATTGATACGTGTGTGATTGTACATCAGTCTATCCTGTTGGTAAGTCGATTCCGGTGTAATTTAACCTAAATTCCTTGATTTCGTTCAAAAGCGATTCATGGGGCAGAAATTGACTTTGATAAAAAGACTTTTAAGTCTGTACAACCAGTGGCGTAGCCAGGACTTTTTCAGTGGGGGGGGGGGGGGCACAGGGGGAATTGCCTGTCAGTCACTGGGGGCCCCAGGGGTATGGTTTTTTTTTCCTTTTTCTTTTCTTTCTTTGGGGCACTAACGGGGCACTGGAAATGTGTGTGCTACGCTGCTGTGTACAACACGTACATTAAAGGCAAGTCTCTTTAAGGGATGTTTCTAATCCTTAAAGAAAAGGGTGGTCAAAGCATTTCCAATGGGCTTCTGATGATCATTGGATCCAGCCACTGATCTCTATTATATTCAGTATAAAAGAGATCAATGGAATGGAGCCAGCACGTGCGAAGTGGGCGTGGTTTAAATTGGAATTACGTCACACTTACCAACAGGATATGAAAGACTTGTATAGGCTGGTTACTCCTGAACGCAAGGTGCAGCATCTAGAAGGGTTAAGGGTTCAATACGAAACGGAACAACTATATGAGTTAGTACAAACAAATCATAAATGCATACTTGCTAATGAAAACCACAGAGAAACGTGGAGAATGGATGACGACGTAGCTACCCCAATAATTCCAATGGCGTTTACAGCGCCACCAACGATAACAAGCTTCCTAGGCCCATGGTGTCAGTGCACTTACAACTGGAGCTATAAAAGAAACAAAATAAAGAGCGAAAATCACTGCTTAAAAACTTTTGTTTTATGTACTCTTTGTACTCGCATAAAACAGTACACTAATACGCAACCGAACTCGTCCTCAACCTAGCCCAAATAAGGTCTCTGTATGCACCGTACACGGATCTGATATTCGCACTGTGCATGAGCTGTTGAGGGCACATGTTGTTAGACTGCAGTCAGTGCGCAACTTCTGAAAAAGTGGTTCCGTTTAATTGCAAATATGCCCGGTACGCGCGCACAATATTGATATTTGCATATATAAAGCTGTGAGTGTCAATTTAAAAAAAAAATTCGTGGAAGCACTTTCAAACACTCGAGAAATCTCAAATGGTTCGAGAGCGCGTTTCAGGCCCATTTTTGCAAATAAACGTTGCACATCAGCTTCGTTAACTCGGACGTTCCGCACTACGTTAATGACTGAGTGTTGGCGAAAGGGCAGCGATAGTGCGTTACGTTGGCGTATTTTTCAGTTGATGTGCGTACGCGCGGAATATCTCCAGCGATCATTGGCTGGTAGAAGTTCACGCGCGCTTAGTACCCTAACATACGCACATAAAGTACGCACAACGCTCACACGACGCTAGCCTGAAGATCTGACGTCACGCTTTGAGCTAGAGGCGCGTGAATAGACCTTTCCCACGAAATATGTAATTACATTTGCGCATGCGTACAGACACCACTGGTTGGCAAACGCCATAGAGTTGTGCGGTATAAAAACGCACAAGCGCGTGTGCGTCAAGCCACCATCATCCCCATACAAAAAAGGCGCAATGTTCCCTCGTTTTGCCCACCAATAGTGTCAATGCGCACGCGCGATGTGTAATTAGCATATTTCATGGGAAAGGTCCATTACGCCAGATCCTGGCCGTGCAGCCGCCATATTTTTCCCGATGCTGAACTTTGACCTTGGTTGGTAGCTAGCGCTCGCAATCCTCGAAGCGTGACGTCAGATTTTCAGCACAACGCGTTAACGTATCCAATGAAATCCTTTGAGTGGTACACATGGAGCCTGTCTACATCCTTGATAGGATATAGACAGGGGACCAGTCTAACACGACGCAAAAGTGGCTATCATCAAGACACTGGGTGAAAATTCACCGCTAGAGGGCTACGATGTGTACTGAGCGGATAAAATCACTGCAGGCGCGGCGAAAGAGCAGCAAGAGTGCGTCGCGTTTGGCGTATTTTGCAATTGATGTGTGCAATTAATTGTACGTGTGTACGCGCGGAATACAGCCAACGACCATTGGCTAGCAGAAGTACATGCACGCGTAGTATCATAATATTGTCACCGTTTTCACGAAGTGACAAAAACTTGAAAAATCAGGGGGAAAATCAAATTTGGTTTATTGCTGATTTTGAATAGGTTGATCAGAATATACAAATTGACAAATTTGGAAGTCTCAAACTTAATTAGTTTCTTAATTATCGTCCATGTACGTAATTCGCCGCACTCGTGAAATGACGCACTTACCTTTGGCTTAGCATTTCTCGGAAAAATTACAAAACTATGGCGTATTAATGGTTGCATAAACTTATCTAAGTCATACTTGTTACAAAAATAAAAATCACAGTGAAATTGTATGATTTACTGGAAAGTTAGTGCTTGTGAAAGTGGAAAAAGTTGTTTAACCACTGATTTTTACTAGATACAAATAGTAAGGGATTTACATGACCTCAATTTTGTTCACGAACATCTGTGATTTTATTGTTCTGTGCCGTCAACGAGCTGTTGTCTGTGGAAACCAAAAGATATGAATGCTTTGCATTTGCAATGATTTTTTAAAGAAATACTGATCCTCAAAATGGACACATTCCTTATAGAAGAAGCGAACGAAGACTACTTAATTCGTTGGTGTTTATTTCGTCGGCAGTGGAAAATTATTGAGAAAATGAAACATTAATATCGTGGTTATGAAAAGAAATCTTTTATTTGACAAAATGTTAACATAATTTTTACACATTTCAAAGTTTTAAAGTACCTTTTGCAAAAATTTTAACCACCTTCCATTTTATTGGTTTTTCAAGAATATTGATTAAAAGTTTTGAGAGCTTCTCCAAATTATTCCATTTTATTTTAAAAATCTAGAACAATATTTTTATTTTCAAGATTAAAAACAATTTTACAACCATCTGGGATAAGATGAAACATGATTCAACTGTTTTTCTTCTTGGGTACATTTTCTGTGCCCCCATCAACTTTAACAGTTTGGGGGTGAGTCATTATACCAACATCAATTTTTTGATGACCACAATTCTGTGCGTCTCAAAAAACGGCGCTCAAGACGTCCACGCATATGATCATGCATTGAAATTCAGCATTTTACAAGAGAATCCTTCACTGAAACAAACTGAAACACTAAACTGCTAGTTTCATTTGTAAGTTACTGTCCAGTTATATAACCTTAGGTGCGTCATTTAGGGTAAATTGAGGATACGCTAATTACTGCAAAAACCTCACAAACCACTGAATTACGTTTTCACGAAGTGACAAAGATCTTTTTGTCACTTCGTGAAAACGCAAACGCGTTGAATACGAGCAAATAAAAACTTCACGAAGAGACAAATTCACCTTGTTCCCAGGGATGGGGTGGGGGGGGGAGGAAGGATCTCACATGATCCAAGGCTTGACGCGCATTGCAGGCCATACCATTAATGTGACAGGGCAAAAAAAAAATTCATACCTTTTATCATAATTTAATTAACCATTAATAATCACAATGAAAAATAAAACTCATATTTTTCAAAATATTATGTAAAACTGAATATTTTAATGTAATTTTTTTTTACAGAAACTCATAATGAAATTACACCCCTGAATTGCAACAAAAACAGTGTCAACAAACAGAAGATTCTGTATTTTTTTTTCATTATGTAAGTAATTTATTTATTGGCCTATGTAGATTTTCATATCAAAATGTAATTTGATAGTTTAGGAATGAACAAGTTTTCAAATATACATTGCCAGTAGTATGGGAGGGGCCGATTGCACCAGGTTTGCTCCCTCTACTCCCTCAATTGCTCCCTCTCAATTCCCTCAATTGCGCCCTCTGCATTTTCCCTCGAAGGAGCACGCCCTCAAACGGACAATATGGAGGTGTGTGTAACTTAATATGCTGTCTGCCCTTGACAATTACGATATCTGCACGGGACAAATATGAGATCTGCTCTTGCTACAACCTGACAATTATGATTTCTGCTCACTGAAGGTGTATGTTTTATGAGTAGAGTACGATTTAAAGCATGTTGATAATAAAATAATTTCAAGTTAAAACAAGTAGTTTAGTAACAAAAACTGGAGGAAGCCGTTATTGCTGACTACAGTTTTCTAAGGAACGATCAGTTAACACCAAGTGACAGAATACATTATCACGCAACGGTGCGAGCTGCTGTCGTGAAAAAAAACATATTTATATAGTTTTAATCATTTATATTTATGATTATATTCTAATTAATAATTAATAAAGTCTGGTGTATGATAAGTGTGTTTGTGTGAACTGGGTCCTAGATTTCACGTATTGGTGTTTCGTCATCGAGCAGGTAAGGGCGAGCTAAGACGTGTTGACATCGTGATGAATGGAGTTGTCTGTGTGACGTCACGGACAAGTCTGGACAAGTCGTTACGTAACCATTGTATTGCGCTCTGAATGTCAATCGTCCATTGTGCTGTGTTTTGATTGGATAATAAAGTTTAACCCGAAATAGTTTACGCTGCCAATTTGACTGTTGTGTCTGAAACTAATAAAAGGATAACTGTTTGACCCTTACGACTCATTCCATACCCCGGACGACCCCAGAGAGAGAGAGAGAGAGAGAGAGAGCTGACTTCTGCTAGAATATACGTTGGTGTATAGTGTATCTCTCATAAAATGGCTGAACTTTCCAATCTTAATTCAACCTACGATGCAGTATCGATGTCAGTAGCGCCGCCAACTTCCCCAACGTCTCTGTTGGATAGTGGAACGTTTGACTGTGCGAAAAAACTTACACATGAGCAAGTCAAAAGCGGATGGCGTGAAGCGTACAGTTCGACTGAGGGTAGATGTTACTTCTACAACATATTTACCAGAGAGAGTGTTTGGACCATCCCTACCACCAAACCGATCCAGCGTGAACAGAGAAGACTGGTTGACTCAACCGGAGTGGACATTCTGGCGGCCGCTGTGAACGAGTTGACCGGTAATTCCTCTCGATCAGGCGCAGGCAGACAACCATGGGGTTTCGGGTTCACCCTACGTGAAGGGAAAGGACACCGTCAAGAGAAGCTACAGCCCGGACCCCAAAGAGGTGGACAACCAGAAGAATGCCAAAAGATTCAAGATCGGAGGTGAGCGTTACGCTTATGTAAAACGTTGCAAGGGGCGCCCCTACGTTAATATCAGAGAGTATTATTGGAACATGAACAAGACCCGATTGCTGGCTGGGAAGAAGGGGTTGAATCTCACCACCGAAGAGTGGATGATGCTGGCCGGACAGAGCGCGGACATTACCAAAGCCCTGGGAACAGTGTAAACACAGCTCTTTATTAACTTTTCTTTGTTTACTACTCATTCCAGGTGACATTGAATCACCCGCTATAACTAACATGACAGTATATACCAACAAAACTAACTTTGTCATCGGCGCACCACCAGCAGACCTTCCTCGTTTTTTGACCAACAACAGAGGACTTGTAACTCTCATCCGTAACAGAAACACGTACTCAGATCAAACGACGACATTGCCCGTTCGTTCTACTCTACGTTTTTTTTTTAAATTTAACGGAACTGATTGGTAGCACTATTGAACAATTGGATGCATAATGTATCGTTTACTTTGAGATGTCTCCATTGAACAAGTTTATTGTGTGAAATCGTTTTATTCTTTTATTTGTTTATTAATATTGCTAATGGATTGATTAGAATTAAAGTGTTTTTTTAAATGTAATATTGTAATTGGTTTTGAAAATATCAATGATGTCCTTTAAATTAATAAATAAACAACAATCATAACATTGTGTGTATTACTTTTGTTGAAATGGTTTAAAAATAAATGTAAAGAAATATAACATTGTGTATTTGTGTTTTATTTTGGTGTCATTGTATGTAAAGACACAGATTAGTGTTTGTGTCGGGAATGGGTAGGGTAGAAGAGGGTAAAGGGTTGTCGTTATGTCATAGGGTATTAAGGGCCGGTCACACTGCAGCGATAACGAGTAAGGAGAACGAGAACGCTGCTAATGAACGCCATCGATTGGTTAAATAAGCGTGCGCGTATTCCGCGCGGTACAATTTAACCAATAGAATGCGTTCTTTTGCGTCGTTTTCGTTATCGTTACTTGTAATCGCTGCAGTGTGACCGGCCCTTTACAATGGAGTTGGATAGGGGTAACGATAGGAGTTGGATAGGGTTAACGATAGGAGTTGGATAGGGTTAACGATAGGAGTTGGATAGGGGTAACGATAGGAGTTGGATAGGGTTAACGATAGGAGTTGGATAGGGTTAACGATAGGAGTTGGATAGGGTTAACGATAGGAGTTGGATAGGGTTAACGATAGGAGTTGGATAGGGTTAACGATAGGAGTTGGATAGGGTTAACGATAGGAGTTGGATAGGGTTAACGATAGGAGTTGGATAGGGTTAACGATAGGAGTTGGATAGGGTTAACGATAGGAGTTGGATAGGGGTAACGATAGGAGTTGGATAGGGGTAACGATAGGAGTTGGATAGGGGTAACGATAGGAGTTGGATAGGGGTAACGATAGGAGTTGGATAGGGGTAACGATAGGAGTTGGATAGGGGTAACGATAGGAGTTGGATAGGGTTAACGATAGGAGTTGGATAGGGTTAACGATAGGAGTTGGATAGGGTTAACGATAGGAGTTGGATAGGGTTAACGATAGGAGTTGGATAGGGTTAACGATAGGAGTTGGATAGGGTTAACGATAGGAGTTGGATAGGGTTAACGATAGGAGTTGGATAGGGTTAACGATAGGAGTTGGATAGGGTTAACGATAGGAGTTGGATAGGGTTAACGATAGGAGTTGGATAGGGTTAACGATAGGAGTTGGATAGGGTTAACGATAGGAGTTGGATAGGGTTAACGATAGGAGTTGGATAGGGTTAACGATAGGAGTTGGATAGGGTTAACGATAGGAGTTGGATAGGGTTAACGATAGGAGTTGGATAGGGGTAAATACAAACACGCATAATAAAAGACAACAAGAGGTGCCTAAAACCAACCGGAATTCATCAGAATCCTTTAGTGGTCAACGGGCGATATACAGTTTCAAGTATTTTATTCATCATCAAAACATACAATATATTACAAATTTATGAAATGGTGATTATCAATAAAATTAAAGAACAAAATTATAACGCATCAGCTAACTACGGTTCTTTAAACAAAACAAACCCTACTTGGTAAAAGAAACTTGATGTAACAAAGCCCTAGATATTTGACGTATAATAAATTGTTCGTCATACACTTCTGTTTTAATACGAGGAAAGTGTTTCCTAATAAAGTTATTTACATCCAAATCATTATCCTTTGTATCCGACGAAAACAATTTGTTAATCTTGTTCATGCTCAGTTCTCGGCATCGATGTAAAAGGAAGAAGATGACGTACTGTCCACAGACGGTTGACAAAGGTCCCTGAAGACGGCGTGTGTTATAGATGGTGTATTTCACATTCTTTTGAAGGAAATGTTCAATCTGCGGTACCTTGGGATGTAGTCCGTATGAGTCAAAATATTCACCCACACCATCTCGTGTAATGTAGATTGCCACCCAGTGTTCTCCTGGCTTATCCGCAGGGTCTGTATTAATGACAATAGCGCAATTGCGCAATAGCGCAAATTAATGACAATAGTGGAACAAACTGCTTCGGAAGTTGATCACAGGCAAAAACTCCTCTGAAGAAATGCTTGGTGAACCGGTCCCGTTTCAAAATAGAACTTATCTCCAAGCTATTCATGATGTTCGGTCCGTTTTGACCTAACTGGCGTACTGAACCAATATATTTAACGGTGAATTTCCAATCGTGTACGTCCCCAAGGTATAAATAAACAGTGTCTGACGACTAGTCAATCATTTGAAGAAGTCGAGGCGCCTGCATAACCATGCTCCCTACCTCCACGTTCTGGCAAAGGGAACCGCCAAGCAACGTCAGGGTGTAATCCGCGGTGCCAGCAAAGATTTAACGAGTTGTTTGTGTGAGTGCGCCCTCAACGTTCTGAATGGTAATATACCCTTAAAACCAGCTGACAAAAAGAAACTTAAAAAGTACAAAAACAACCTCAGGTCTCTTACCAATAGAAAATTGAGTGCCCAAAAGAAGAAGAAAACTCTGAGTCAAAAGGGAGGATTTTTCGGTGCGTTACTTACTCCGGTTTTAAGTGCGCTTGGAGGACTTTTGTTTAAATAAATATGGAGACTCTGACAAAACTTCAATCGACAAGACGTTTGGAACAAACACCAACTACCCACGTCGTGCACGGGATAGACACTGATATGAGGCAATTACTAGAACGACAAGACCTGACAGATGACCAGAAAATCAAACTCTATCATCAGACACTACAAAGATACATTGAACTAAAATAAACAAAGGATGACCCCCTTAACCATGACTTTACAAACGGAAAATGACAAAACAGATGACCAACCCTGTTCACGCTGGAGCGTGAACTACCTCAGCCGGCTCGAGTACCTCCAACGTTAAAACGAGAAAAGGTGTTTAAGACCCCCTCCAAATTAAAAGTTCCCCTGAGGGAGTGGCCAGACGAAGACGAGTATGGGTTACCCCGACTATTTGCTGAGGCTTCCCATCTTGATACTCCTTCCGTAAAGAAGAAACGTACGAGTAAAACAACACCTACGCTTTCAAAACGAAAGTGGACTCCATATTAAGACACGAACTAGGTACAAACCAATCATTTTGACAGCAGACATCATCATGGCGTGTTGTCCCCCAAAGCCAACCTGTGGATTTATAAATATTTTAAAGAAAATTCGGTGCGTGTCGGTCTGTTGTAAGAGCACTCTCATAATTGAAAGCTCTGAATTTACAGATGGAGGAGGAGTGCCGCTTTTGGTGGTGTGGAAGCTGTTTACCGTGCTGTAAAAAAGCCGGAGTCAATATCAACAAGAAAACAGATAGAGAAATGGTTGAACAAACAGCCTGTTTACACGTTACACAAACCGATTCGTAAACATTTTAAACGGAACAGAGTCATGGTGGATGGAATCGATCAACAGTGGCAAGCAGATCTAGTCGATATGACACCATTGGCTAAATACAATGGGGGATATAAATATCTACTGACGTGTTACGTGTATTGACGTATTATCAAAGTACGCATGGACCATTCCCCTTAAGAACAAGACCGGGCTTGTTCTGATCGATGCATTCAAACAAATATTGAAAAGTGGGCGTAAGCCACACCTCCTCCAGACAGACAAAGGTACAGAATTTATCAACCGAAACTTTCAGAAGTTGTTAAAAAAAGAAGAGATCCGTTTTTTCACGACCCAAAACGAGACAAAGGCCAGCGTGGTGGAAAGATTTAACAGAACTTTCAAAACCAAAATGTGGAAATACTTTACGGCCAACAACACGTATGCATACATGGAAGTTTTGCCAAAGTTACTATCGGCCTACAATCATTCCTATCATCGAAGCATCAAGACTATTCCCGCATCTGTGAATATTGACAACGCCGATCATGTATGGCGAACGTTATACGGCGCAGACGTCAGACCTACTCGCACTAACTATATATAAGTTTAATGTGGGGGATACAGTCCGCATCAGTATGGCGGCCAGACCATTTTACAAGGGTTACCTTCCAAACTGGACCACTGAAATTTTTATCGTCAGTGCTAAGATCCATCGGTACCCTCCCGTGTACAGGATAAAGGATTATGACGGTGAAGAAGTAGATGGTACTTTCTATGAGCAGGAATTACAACGGGTGATAAAAACGGACGATATGTATCAGGTGGAGAAAGTGCTGGATACCAGAAAACGGCGTAAAAAGACAGTTTTTTTGTCAAATGGGTCGGCTATCCCGATAAGTTCAATAGTTGGGTGACTGATCTACATATCATATAAAAAACAAATAAAGACCAATTGATTGCCATACACTACTCAAAATTACATCATGGCGGACTCATTCTACGTCACGCTCCCAAGCAACAGCTCCATGGATACTCATCCAGATAATACGTTGACTCATTTCTATGTGACTCTTCCGACACCACTCGTGTTTGAGGGAGATTGGGAAGTGGGACCGGCGGAATTTACTTATCCACACCGCTGGTTCAATGTCATCGACATTAAAATAATGTATGGGTGTTCAGCCGGAGACTCGCCACCTAATTTCCATTTGCACTTTCTACCTCCTGGTTACTACCCAAACCCTGTGGAAATGTTGGAGAATATTAAACCACCTCCCGACCACGACGGACTTGTCAGTATTAAATATAAGAAATACAACCAGAAAATAATTATCAACACAAAGGATGATGTGATTGTCAACTTGTTTACTAAAATAAGTGACCTGTTCGGATTTAATGAGAATGAAGCAATTGTTACGGGAATTCAAAAAGGTTCTCGAGTTGTAGACATCAATTCATTTCACTCAATGTTTTTATACTCTAACATCATAGAGTACCACACCGTGGGTGACATGAGAGCCCCCTTGCTACGAACTGTAAACGTGGAAGGAAACTCTGGCGAAATCATTAGCAAAACTTACGACAGTCCACATTATATTTCCTTGAAACAAAAGCTAGTGGATACGATTGAAATAGATATAAGGGGTGACACAGGACAACCTAGGCATATAATTATGCCCTACATATTTTTAAAACGTGTTCATTCCCATTGCCGGTGCTGGCTTTTCTCCCTCTCCCCTGTGGACGAATGCGAGGTATAAAATTATAGATTTAAAATTATTTGAAAAATTATTACAAAACGTGTCTTACCGATAACATCCTTGATTTCATTATAGAAAGGAAAACAAATTCTTTGAAAAGTGAATATAATTGTGTCATAGGCCTGGTTTAACGTTAACAGTAAAACTGCATGAGATTTCATCCACTGCCCTGATGTGTTCGCCAAAACACGCCCCCAGCTAGACACAGCAGATGTTCGTCGTTAAAATGAATAGAGCCTTACACTATTTCACAAAATGTTGTTCCACTAACGTACGCTATAGTGTTCGTTCATTTTGTATCAAATCCATACGGTATTGTCACAGTCAAGCAAAATCCAACTATTAAAACATCATTTGAACTCTTTATAAATAATGCAAGCAAGATAATATACGTATATTTATACAGCATTGTACACTGACACCATTTAGTGGCTGAAATGTGAATTTCTTACCCAACAATGAAAAAATACTGCCGTAGAGACTGATCGCAAGACCCACAGAGGAAACCGACGTTTGGAAGTCGGCCACAAAATAAGGAATGAAAACGCCCATAGTTTTAAACATCCCGAGAAGCATGAAGGAGCTCAATGACCTTGAAATAAGGATCATCCATCGCCATGGTGATGATTTCTTTTCTGTCATAATACGGCAGTGTTTCTGTAGTCCGCTCGGGAAACTTTGTAAGATAGTGTCGGCTCACAAGAGTGGTAATGCATTTCAACACATGGGCCTACAAGTAACATTGACTTGAAAGTTTCAACACAACTATTCAATTTATGTTTTTATATGCAATACTGGTACATGGACAAAGCCATGGCATAGTCACTGATCTGTGTCGCCCCACATCCAGTGTGTATGTACAGGCATAATAGTGAAATATTTTATCATTATGTATGGAGGTCGGTGGACATCTGCTTTTCAGCTTTCTAAATAATGAAAAAGCAGATTGAACGTTGTTGGCTAGTGCATTTTTCTACTTTTCTGCTTTTCTTCCACCTAAAAAGTAGATTGAACATTTTGGTAATATCCATTTTTCTACTTTTCTGTTTTTCAGTTTCAAGAAAAGCAGATTTTACTTGTTCACCTACACTGGCGGTCAAAAAGTGAATCCATTTTTCTGCTTTCCTGCTTCCCGAAAAGCAGATCGAACGTTTTCTCAACAGTGGTCTAAAAGTGGACATGTCTGTTTTGCGCTTGAAGAAAAGCAGATTGAATGATTTGATAAATATTCTCCCTTATCCACAAAATAATGGACGAATCCTACCAATGCACCAAAACGACACATGCGATAACCGTCGCTGAAAAATAGGGGGCGGCACATCACAGATCAAACGGAACGCGCCTACCTGGCGCCTACGTCAGACATGATGTATTGTGATGGTGGGATTAGTCCATTATTTGTGTGGATAGGGAGTAGATTTATCAAATCATGACCTTTACTTCCTGTCCAAACCGGTAGTCAAAGTTTAATATTAGAAAATAATAATCCACAAGAGGTAAATTAACAATCTTTGCACCATTGTACAGATCGTTAATCGTCAAAAAATATTTAAACAAAGTTGACCCCAATTTGACCTTTACTTCCTCCCGAACACCTAGTGTTTGTCAATACAAACACCAATCTCTAGTTCAATCTGCTTTTCTTCAAGCACAAAGCAGACTTGTCCACTTTTAGGCCACTGTTGAGAAAACGTTCGATCCGCTTTTCGGGAAGCAGGAAAGCAGAAAAATGGATTTGTACAAAACGTTCGTTCTACTTTTCGGGTTGTGGGAAACCAGAAAAGCAGATGTCCACTTTTAGGCCACTGTGTGACAAAACGTCTAATCTGCTTTTCGGGAAGCAGAAAAGCAGAAAAATGGATTTGTCGAAAACATTCAATCTGCTTTTCTGGTTGTAGGAAACCAGAAAAGCAGATGTCCACTTATTGACCGCCAGTGTAGGTGAACAAGTAAAATCTGCTTTTCTTGAAACTGAAAAGCAGAAAAGAATAGAAAAATGGATGTTACCAAAATGTTCAATCTACTTTTTATATGGAAGAAAAGCTGAAAATCAGATGTCCACTTTTCGACCTCCATAATTATGCTTGCGCTTGTACGTGCATGCATGTGCTTTCAATTCACGCTCTGTCGCTGTGCTCATTTTTTTTAGGTGTTTGGGTGTGTGCCCAAACACCTCTTGTTATTGTTCGTTTTTTTTTTGCTTTTTCTTCTCCTTCTCAGTGAGACATATCCAGAGACAAAAACATAGTTGCAGAGTTCACAGAACCTTAAAACTAAACACATAGTTAGACCTTAACATGTAGTTGTGCCCTAAGTTGTGACGTCATGGTGAGGTCATCAGATGTCGAATTATACTAAATCAAAGTTTAATATTTCAAAAAATTATATCTCATGAACCACAAAAGATATTTTCACAATCTTTACATCATCTGAAAGATCTTGAATTATGTGATTTTTCGTATACAGACGTGACCCAATCTGACCTCTCCTTCCGGTTGAAACCGGAAGTTGAATATTTCAAAAAAATCATATCTCATGAACCACAGAAGATATTTTCACAATCTTTGCATCATCTTAAAGACCTTGAACTATGTCACATTTCGTACACAGAAAAGACCATGATCTGACCTCTCCTTCCGGTCGAAACTGGAAGTTCAAGTGAACAACTATTCAGAATCACTATTCTGTAAATGTATTTGTCCAGCCAAAACATAGTTGCGGAGTTCAAAGAACTTTAAAACTTAACACATAGTTAGACCCTAACATATAGTTCCAGGTAACGTTGTGACGTCATGGTGAGGTCATCTAATGAATTATTACGTAATTAATTATAATTAAAACAATATATTTTATATCTCGTGAACCACAATAGATAATTTCTTGATCCCTTCATAATCACACAGAACATGGATGACTCGACATTTGATACAAATATATGACCCTATTGACCCTTACTTCCGGTCCAAACTTGAAGTTCAAGTTTAAAAAGCTCTTTATAAATTGATGCAAATCTGAAAGGGTATTCGAAAAAGCATTCTGGGTTTATATGTTAAGTGGGATCTGCTCTTTTCAAAAATATATTTGGTGACGTCATCGCTTTTAACAGCGCCCTCTAGCGGCAGGTTTAAAAAAGTCACTTTTTGCTATCTTGAGAAAACATTAGACAGAATTTTACCAAATTTGGCACAATTGACACCCATATTATGAGGAAAAATTTTGTGAAGTATGAATGACGTCACATGATTGAACCGGAACTTACGGTTAAAATAAATTAAAATTATATGGGATGACTGAACCGGAAGTTAATGTATTCAGTATAGCACATTATATGTTATTTTAATTATATATTATGAAAACTCATATCTCCTGAAGTATCTCTTGTCTTTTAACAACTTTAAGTGATGACGTCATCACATATGATGCACTCTCGAACACCCTGAGATTGTTTTCTACAAACTCAATACCTCTAGTTTATTAACATTTTAGTCTAATCTGTGGGACGTATAGATTGGGGAGAACGGACAAGTCGACCTAAACAAATAGTGTGACCCTGCGGGGTTAAGACATCTCGACCCTTGTGAAAACTCGACCTAAATAAATCGACATACGAGTCGACATATTAGCACTTGGCATTTTCGCATAAATACAAAACATGCACCATATGAAAGCCCAAATAATGTGACTTAGTTTCTAAAACCAATTACGTCATCATTACGTCATTAAATATTATTTCATTAACATTTTAGTCTAATCTACGAAAATTATGATGTCGTCAATATAAACTTCGAAATTTTATTGCTCGAATTTACCAACTATGGGTAGAATGTGGTACCTTCCTTTCTCACCCTTTATCACGATAGCAATAAAATAAAGTGCACGTTCTGTTGTCATTCAACTCTTGTCGGTGGTGGTTTTGCAGAAAGGGAAATGTCCCAAATGGACTGTACACGTTCGTATATGAGTACGTGACGACGTAGTGTTTGTACATAGCGCAAGCTACAGGGTTTGTACACATGGGTACACGTTGGTATGATTACGTGACGACGTAGTGTTTGTACATAGCGCAAGCTACAGGGTTTGTAATAATAATAATAATAATGTATAGATTTATATAGCGCACGTATCCACCAACTAAGTGGCGCTCAAGGCGCATTATATTATTATCCCTGCTCATAAGGCCTATAAGGCTCCATAAATCATTCCTGAAACCATCTCAGCTCCCTGGGGAGTATACAGCTCAATTGCTGCCATTTCTAGCGCATATAGAGCAAACCATCTCTGCCTTCACAGGTACCCATTTAACCCCTGGGTGGAGAGAAGCAATTATGGTTAAGTGTCTTGCTCAAGGACACAGGTGTCACGGCCGGGGCTCGAACCCACACTCTGCTGCTGGCAACACCAGAACTTGAGTTCAGTGCGCTAGACCGCACGACAATCCACTTTACGTGCATTATACAACACACGGGACCTACGGCTTTACGTCCCATCCGAAGGACGAAGCAATTATGGTTAAGTACCTTGCTCAGGGACACAAGTGTCACGACCGGGGCTCGAACCCACACCCTGCTGCTGGCAACACCAGAACTTGAGTTCGGTGCGCTAGACCGCTCGGCCACGACACATGGGTACACGTTGGTATGATTACGTGACGACGTAGTGTTTGTGCATAGCGCAAGCTACAGGTTTTGTACACATGGGTGCACGTTGGTATGATTACGTGACGACGTAGTGTTTGTGCATAGCGCAAGCTACAGGTTTTGTACACATGGGTGCACGTTGGTATGATTACGTGACGACGTAGTGTTTGTACATAGCGCAAGCTACAGGGTTTGTACACATGGGTGCACGTTGGTATGATTACGTGACGACGTAGTGTTTGTACATAGCGCAAGCTACAGGTTTTGTACACATGGGTGCACGTTGGTATGATTACGTGACGACGTAGTGTTTGTACATAGCGCAAGCTACAGGTTTTGTACACATGGGTGCACGTTGGTATGATTACGTGACGACGTAGTGTTTGTACATAGCGCAAGCTACAGGGTTTGTACACATGGGTGCACGTTGGTATGATTACGTGACGACGTAGTGTTTGTACATAGCGCAAGCTACAGGTTTTGTACACATGGGTGCACGTTGGTATGATTACGTGACGACGTAGTGTTTGTACATAGCGCAAGCTACAGGTTTTGTACACATGGGTGCACGTTGGTATGATTACGTGTGACGTAATGTTTGTACATAGCGCAAGCTACAGGTTTTGTACACATGGGTACACGTTGGTATGATTACGTGACGACGTAGTGTTTGTACATAGCGCAAGCTACAGGTTTTGTACACATAAAATTATGGGTTGATTCTACCATTCTACAAGTACGATGTTCTTTGTTTTCGTATGTTTGAATCGTTTGAGAATCGTTGCAAACATTTAATGGAAGGGCATTAACTTGATTCGTTACATCCTTTGCATTTATCCACATACAAATTGTCTCAAACGTCTAGGGGACAAACAATGAAATTTGTAGGCTATGTACAATGATTACAGTTCATGCGTTTTAAGTTTATTTCAATATATCGTAAATACTAAACAAAGAACTCAGTGTCCCAATAATTATCAATGTAGCCGAAACCCCTGTGTTCGTTTTCATCGAACACACCATTGCAATTTTGTACTATTGTAGTAATATCTGTACAGATAATGCGTAACGCATCGTATCTTGCGCTACGACGCGTTGTAGCGTTTCGTGAAATCGGGCCCAGGACCTTACAATGTTCTTGATCCTGGATCCCAATGATGTCACAGTTTCGAGTTTTACAAAGCTTGGTCGGCTCATATAGACGATGGTCTTTCGTCAGAGTTCGAGCATTGAATGTTCCAATGGTCACAGATGCGGGAGCAGATGCTATTGCCTCACGATAGAATTAATTTTACTGTTGATTGCGAGTCAATAAATAATCACACAGGCAAAAGGAGTAGTAAAGGAAAATGGGGCTTCTGGGCCTCTCGACCTCTTTCGGGTTGTGAAAAAAGGATATTTAATAAAAAATGAGATTTAAAAAAAAAATATATAATTTTAATTAGAAAAAGAAAGAAAAAAATTGAGAACGCGCGCGCGCGTGTTTTTGAGAACGGTGCGCGTGTGTTTTGTTACCAAAAAAAATGGATATTTGTAAGAAATGTAATATTATTATAAAAATAAAAAATTTAATAAAAAATCAGTAATCACAACCCGCAGGAGGAGGTCGAGAGGTCCAGAATCACTACGCTGCGCTCC
The DNA here is from genome assembly GCA_029582265.1 of Zoroaster sp. YZ-2022. Classification (NCBI taxonomy): domain Eukaryota; kingdom Metazoa; phylum Echinodermata; class Asteroidea; order Forcipulatida; family Zoroasteridae; genus Zoroaster; species Zoroaster sp. YZ-2022. The sequence goes on along the minus strand of CM055834.1, from coordinate 13,568,954 downwards.
GTTGCCCCGTTTTCCTTTACTACCGTATGTTGTAAAAGATATTGAAAATCAGAGTTAAAAAAGTGAAAAAACAGAATAAGATTATATAGATAAATATTAAAGATGACGACAAAATATTTATCGAAAACGATTATTCCATGCGAATGGCTTTTAATAGGTAAAACAGTCAAGTGTTGCGTACCAAGTGTGAGAGGTGACGTGTTTTGCGCACAACATCAGTGGCGCGTAAGACACGGACGAAGTATACCAGTTTCGTGTCGAAAATGTAAGATTGGTACAAAATCAAAAGCTAATTTATGTACGAAATGTGGTAATGTATTAGAATTAAGATTTTTAAAGCGTGTTGAAGGGAAAGCTAGACGAGATTATAATTTAGTGATGAACGAGTTGGTTAAAAAGACTGTACGTTTATAGCGACTAAAAATTTGAATTATACGGGGGAGGTCTATCAGTCGTTTTTACTCGCTCCGCTACTCGCGAAGGATTATTATATGATTTTTGTATAGTAAACTTTACTTTAAACTTAAACGTTTTTCTATAAGAACTTTTTTTTCTACATTTACATCGACGGGTTTGTTTTTTGTTTTTACCGGTAAAGCTGCATCTTTAACCGAGTTGTTACGGATTTTTTCTTTCATTTTAGAAAATTTATCTCGTTCTTCGCAAATGAGTAAAAATTCATTTTGGGTAACGACGCCGTCTTCGATCGCTTTTGAAACGTGGTTTTCGATCGTGTTGAGTTTAGACGATGCTAAAATTCTAATTTCATCGTGTTTTTTAAAGCTTTTTTAGATAATTTATATTTCGCGTAGGCCTATCTGAGAGCAAACGCCGCACCACCCAACCCTAAAGCTAAACCTTCTAAAACGAGTCCTACGGGCGCCGCTACAACGGTGGCGATACTCGCGATTCCGATAGCTCCCGCACCCATACAGCCAAATTCTGCGATCGTTTCTACGATACTGCAAGCGTTGATGATTTTATTATATTTTTTATACACGGCTTCGCGTTCATTTATTTCGATTCGTAATTCTTTTTGAATATCGTCGATTTTTGGCAGACGAAATGATTTAGCATCATCCGTCATAGACGGTAAATTTGGATAAAGTACATTCGTTGATTCTATAGGCACGCTCATTGTTTTTTATTAATAGTAAAAGATTTTAATTTAATGGAATATTATTAATTTTCATATCGTAACAGATTCCAGTATCTAGAGAGCCGAAAAAAACAAATTGAGCAAAAAAAATTCTGTTAAAGTTGGTGTTTTCTATTTTGAAGCAAATGCCACATTCTAAAAGCTTTGGTTCATTTTCATTTTGAAATAGATCAAAATTGTTTGGAAAAAAAGTCCTCCAACTATTTGGTCTTGGATCAATTTCTAGTTTTGAGATGGATGATTGTGATTTATCAGGAGAAGTTGTCTTAAAATAAATTGAACAATTTGTTATTGGTGTAGATGTAATAAAATATGGTCCAATTTGCCTACGCCAGAAAAACTCAATTATATTCTCAAATCGATATAATGTTTCGTTTTGTAAAACATTTTTGATATGTCCACTTTTTTCAAAAATGTATGGATTGTTTGGTGTGGTGGACAAAACTTGCTCGCTTTTTCGACTAGGTCCGTAAATACTCGCCATATTTATTATAGTATAATTTTTTTAATTTAACGGTAAAGTTTTAATTTTTATATTGAAACAGATTTTAGAATTTAGCGCGCCGAAAAAGGTCGCCTCTACAAAAACTTTTTGAACGCGTCGCATTTTAAAACACATTTCGTATCTTAAATGCGACATTTCATCATCGATAAAATAAAATTTATTATTTAGCCCCGGAGAAGGAATATAATAAACGTCAGCCGCATAATCACGCGTCGTTGAATACGAAGTAAAATTATTCGCTTTTGTAAAATGTACAAAAATAGAGCAATACGTCGGCGCTTCGTTAAACATGAAAAAGGGTAGTTTAGACGTAGCCCACCATCCGAGTACGACGTTGTATTTTTCGACTAGAATTATTCTTTGTAAAATTTCATCTCTGTTGATGTATCCGTGATGTTCGTAAATTTCGCTAGGCGATGTTCGTACAATTTCATCTCTAGCGGCTACGTCGTCACCGTTGCTCGTTCGATTAGGTCCATAAATACTCGCCATTTATTTATATTATTTCTAGATTTAAAATAACGGGAAAACCGTGATTATTTATGTCTCTTCCCTTTGAATCTTTAATTTGAAAGCTCAATGCGTTAAAAGTACCGACTTTTAATTTTTTTAATAATGGATTTTTATATTCCATCCACATACTTGATCCGAACGATTTACCTTGCAAGGGAAAAGCGTTTAAAATGGTACAAGGTTTACCGTTGAAATAATTTTCGGTTGTAGAAATTTGATCGCAATGAATGTATAAAATTTTAAAAAGTTGTACATCGATCTTTTTACTATATTCACCCACGGTTAGAAATTCGTTGTGAAGCCCGAGTAAATTAGCTAACCCGGATGTAAATTTAACGGATTTATTTTCTTGAGTCAAATTTAGCAAGAATTAAGCTTGGGAGATGACACGATAATATCGAATATCGCGATATTTTTTTTTACGCGATTATGATATCGAGAACTTTTTAAATCATCGAGATATCGGCAGATCGCGATGAAAAAAATATATCGCGATGAAAAAAATATATCGCGATGAAAAAAAATTATCGTGAAGAAAAAAATATATCGCGATTAAACAAAACCCTCGATTGTCATTTGGGACAGAAATTCCCTGGGAAAAAACTTAGGAAGTCTTTTCAACTTTTGTGAGAAACAAAATCGAACTACTTCTGTAGTAAACCGACTGTCAATATCACAAAGGAGCCGCCTGACAGGGTGTTGTTTAATAATCCACCGCTACTCAAAGAAATCTATTAAGACTGATTTAAATGTTGTGATTGAGTGGGGTATTTGATCCAACAATGTGGAGACAATGTTTACGTCTCACTGTCTATCCATGGTGGTCTGTGACTCTGGCTGGCGCACCACGGGCGAGTATATTATATCATACATATTTAAATATATGCAGAATATGGGCGTTGCCTTAAAAACACATAGTCATGAATTAAATCAAAGCATGGATCGGCAGCGGCTCGATCAAAGTTGGGATTAGGACACTATTAAGTTGTACCATACTGGGACTCTTGTCTCGTGTGACAAAACACATACACGTACTCTTGATAAGCCATGTGACGTTTATTTAAAATAGTGTGACTACAATCCACATTTTCTGAATCATATGGTTTTATTCTCCACGGTACTATATGCAGGAATAAACCTAGTCACGTGTTTATACTATGACCCAGTCACGTGGAACGCGTGAATCACGTGAACTCGGGCTGATGATTTGATTGGGATGCACGACGCAGTAACCGTCCCACATAATTATTATGCAAACGATTTGCCAATAGCGATGGGTGCGTTTTTGCGACCGTAACCAGAAACATGTTTGGGCTTTGGTCATTGGTTAAGCGTTTTCGCAAGTTCGGTTGTGCATGCTGCGATGACATCGATATCATGGTTCTGACCAAACATAAACCGAACTTTGTGATCGGTTACGCTTAGTTTCAAGATGGCGGATTGTAAAAAGTGTTAAAACATGATTAAGTGATTGTTCGTATACCAGTATATCTTTCAAGTTACCAGCACTCGCGAGTAAGTTCTATTTTGAGAAACGTTGATGACTGAACATGTCACAAACTGAAAACAATTGTCTGGTTACGTTCGCATTTTCGCGTAGCTGTGCCGTTTTGTTTCTGGTTAGGGCAGCGTAAACCCGCCCCATATGTTGCACTCGTGAACGGCGCAATTGCACGTGTCTCTCAGGTAAGCACTGGCAATTTATTGTGACGCTTGTAGATGGGTACATCCCTGTCATTACCGGCTCTAAATCACTCATGCGTGAAAAACAAAAATAATCGCGATATTATCGAATATCGCGATATATGTTTGACGATATATCGTGGATGAAAAAAATCGATATCGCCCAAGCCTAGCAAGAATACACCCGTTGTTTTATCGATAACGAACGTAATCCAAGGCGTATCTTTTACAATAATATCGATAATTTCGTTAATGTTGTAAAACCCCGCTTCGACAAACTTGATGACATCTTGTCGCTCACCCGTCGTACGATAAATTATTCTTTCTTTTTTACGCACGTTGTAATATCCCACCCAAATGTTTACGCTATGTAATAATATCGCGAGATTACCTTCACGATTATCGATAACGTTATTTAATTGAACCGTTCCACCATTTTTTTCAATTTCGACTTCTAAAGTATGATACATTTTATTATTAAAATTTATAAATTTAATATAATAAAATGACGTTTCCATTAGCGTTCAAGAGTAATTTTTCTTTTTCATATAAGCAATCTGGAAATTTTAAGGCGCCTCTGAATTTTAACGCTAGCGATTTGACGAGTCTAAAAATTTACGTTAACGAAAACGAGTCATTTAGCGTAACATTCGTTAACGTATTTCAAAAATATACGTTACCTCACGTCGAAAGCAACGACGTTGTAAATGATTGGTATTCTAACCCGCTAAAATTTTATCAAAATCAAATAAATTTTACAACGTATTGCGCTACAACGAGATGCGGTGTGGGTTACGATCATTTAAATCATTCAAACTCGATGATTCGTAGTTTTTTTAGATTTCACGTGCATTATCAAATTAGACGAATGCTCAAAGAAATGAGTTGCCCTACATCTTTTTCAAATTTTTATGACGCGTTTGCCAACAATATAGACGTAAGCGCGTACAATAGATTATGTAATGAATTTCACCTCGCAATATCGGATAATTGGAAACAACGAGTAGATTTAAATTCAAACGGATTAGGAACGGCTTATTATCGAAACATTTACGGCTACATTCCAGTACCGGGGAAAAACTATGACAATTCAAATTTGCGTTATCGAAACGAGAAAAGGATGGATTTTGATAAAGAAAATGTTGTTCTCGATAAAGTAAATAGCGATAATGATATTGGAGGTTCGTACGTCGTTGAATACATTTCTCAATCTAAACGCGTTGAAACAGCGTGGACTAAATTTATATTGTCTTTAGGATTAGCTAAATGTTTTACGGATGTCGGAACAGAACGCATAAACGACTCTATAAGAACCTACGTTTACGCGTTATTGGGAGCTCAAGCGCGAGTTAAAAGTGGATTTCTTGCGCCCGGCGTCGGTTTAGACGCTCAGCGTGAATTTATAAACGTAGTAAATGCCGAGATTGATTCTCCGGTTGATTTACAATCTTCTATTCAACGATATCAAGATGTTTTACAATACGCTCGTTCTCAATTAAACTTTGTTATCGGAGAAAATTTATACATGATGCCGAGCGATATGAATTTACGAATAGGCACGTACGCGGGATACAACAATAATATTTTGATCGCGACGAGTAAATTATCGTTGGGTTCAAATTTAGATACAAATTCAGAACCCGTTGTTCCTCCTATTTTACCTTTACAATCGACGTCGTCGTTAACCGCTAAGCATGTGAAAGAATCTCCCTCTACGCTAACCCAAGACCCTTTGGAAGCTTCAATAAAAGAAGACCCTTTAGAAGAATCGCGCAATAACCACGAAGAAGAAAAAAATGCTTTAATTATTGGTTTTGTGGTTTTAACCGGACTCGGCGTTATGATTTACGAATTGCTATTTTAGCGTTTTCTGCATCCAAGTTAAAATTAAAACACCAACCCCCGTCAAAGCTAGCCATAAATGTTTCGCCGTCCACGCGACTACGTTGGAAGCTGTTTTAAATAACCAACTTACTATTGATCCGATAATAGCCGGTAAAGCGGCTAAAGCTTTTGCTCCTAGTTTAGCTAATACACTCGCTAGATTTTTTAATGTTTTTTGTATCCACTCTTTTACACCACCGCCGCTAGGTGTGGGTTTAGGTGCAGGGGGTATAGGTTTTGGTGGCGCGGGTTTAGGTGGTATAGGTTTGGGTGCGGGTGTAGGTTTTGGTAAAACTGAATTTGCGACATTAACGATCGATTCAACGATAAAAGCGATCGTCATACTTAATGCCGTTAATATACTAACGATCGTTACACCTTGTTCTCTAAATAAAGTTCTAATTTTATCTCCCAACGTAACGTCTCTTTCTATCATTTTTTGAAACGTTTCTTTAATTCTATTGATTTGACTACGAAGAACGTAATCCTGCGCATCAATTTGTTTAGACAAAATTTCTTTGTCATCTTTTAATTTTTGCAAGTCTCGGAAATTAAATTCATCAACATCGAACCCTCTTTCTTCAGCGTCACTAATTAATTCTTGATTATCAGATATTTTTTGATTGACTACTTTTAATTTAGTTAAAAGATTTAATTGTTCACCACGATTTGTTGCCAAGATGTCATTAAGCGCAACAACTTCTCGCCACGAAACGTTTAATTCCGTTTGAGCGTCTTGATCTCTCTCGAGAGTTAAAATCACCATTTCGATAGCTTCTTCCACTTTTTTAGATTTTTCTACGCGCTGCATCGGTATAGGTGGTAACCTTCTACCACTGCTTGTTTGAGCGGCCGGCTCAACTACCGGGTTTTCCGCTTCTTTTATAACATTTACTATAGCTTTTGTTCTTTTATTAAATATACCTAGATCGTTTAAATTTAAACCTGTTATACCGCTTACCTTTAAAAATCTACCCTCTTTTCCTCTTCCTAGATTTGTTAGTCGTATTTCTTTACCACCTTTTATAAAATAGAGTATACTTCTATTTTTTTCATCTAATTTCTCTTCAAAATCATTATAGTCTTTAATATCGGGTTCATACCCTAGTAGTATATATACAGCATCTTGATGCCGGTTGTGGCGGAGGGGAGGAGCATTGAGGAGCATTGAGGAGCAATGCCATTACAAACTGCACAAAATCACTCCACACAAATTGCTCACAAACTGCACACAAACTGCACACAAATCCACAAAGCAGGTGCACACACCATAATTTTTTTTTTGCTTGGCCTAAATTTTTTTTTTCTTCCATTTTTTTTTTTTTTTTTTTTTTTTTATGACGTCATTTTCGGCCAAGCAAAAAAATTATGGTGTGTGCACCAGTTTGTGTGCAGTTGTGAGCAATTTGTGTGAGTGATTGTGCGGTTTGTAATGGCATTGCTCCTCAATGCCTCAATCCTCCTCCTCCGCCACAACCGGCATCAAGATGTGCTACATGATTGAAATTTTTCATGATTGAATTTTTTTTTTCAATTTTTTGTAATACGCCATGGTTCTTAAAATAGAAATCCACCACATAAGATGCTGCATACATATTGGCAATGTTCTGGGCGCGCGTGACTCCCTCCATACAAAAATACACAAAAAGGGAGGACCTCCTCAATTCCCTCCTCAATGAGACACGTCTGGGCGCGCGCAAAATCAGTTTGTGTGGTGGAGAATACATAATACATATATATACATATACATATATATATACATATATATATATCCTCCTCAATGCAAGATTCCCTGGCGCGCGCGTTTTGTGTGGTGGAGGAAGTTGTGAGCAAGCGCAGCTTGCATATTGATCTTCGTCTGTCTTGGTCGTTTCTCATCAAATTGGAAATGTGCCAAATTGAGCGTATAAGACATGTAGTGTCTTAAAATAGAATGGACACATATGAGCCGATGTTATTGCTTAGATTTAAAATGAAGCTATTCAAGTATGATTTGTTAAATATAATTTTAACACCAACAACAATCTTTGACATCAATATATTTACAGATGGTTTTTTATATTGGTTTTAAAACTCATTGACTCATTGAGTCTACTCATTGAGTTCTTTACTCATTGAATCTTTACTCATTGAGTCATTGAGTTCTACTCAATTACTCAATGAGTCTACTCATTGAGTCTTTACTCATTGAATCTTTACTCATTGAGTCATTGAGTCTACTCAATGACTCATTGAGTCTACTCATTGAGTCTTTACTCATTGAATCTTTACTCATTGAGTCATTGAGTCTACTCAATGACTCAATGAGTTCACTCATCTTTACTCATTGAGTCATTGAGTCTACCATTGACTCATTGAGTTCACTCATTGAGTCTTTCTCATTGAATCTTTACTCATTGAGTCATTGAGTCTACTCAATGACTCAATGAAGTCTACTCATTGAGTCTTTACTCATTGAATCTTTACTCATTGAGTCTACTCAATGACTCAATGAATCTACTCATCTTTACTCATTGAGTCATTGAGTCTACTCATTGACTCATTGAGTCTACTCATTGAGTCTTTACTCATTGAATCTTTACTCATTGAGTCATTGAGTCGACTCAATGACTCAATGAGTCTACCATTGAGTCTTTACTCATTGAATCTTTTACTCATTGAGTCATTGAGTTCTACTCAATGACTCATTGAGTCTACTCATTGAGTCTTTACTCATTGAATCTTTACTCATTGAGTCATTGAGTCTACTCAATGACTCAATGAGTTCTCATCTTTACTCATTGAGTCATTGAGTTCTACTCATTGACTCATTGAGTCTACTCATTGAGTCTTTACTCATTGAATCTTTACTCATTGAGTCACTGAGTTCACTCAATGACTCAATGAGTCTACTCATTGAGTCTTACTCATTGAATCTTTACTCATTGAGTCTACTCAATGACTCAATGAGTCTACTCATCTTTACTCATTGAGTCATTGAGTCTACTCATTGACTCATTGAGTCACTCATTGAGTCTTTACTCATTGAATCTTTTACTCATTGAGTCATTGAGTCACTCAATGACTCATTGAGTCTACTCATTGAGTCTTTACTCATTGAATCTTTACTCATTGAGTCATTGAGTCTACTCAATGACTCAATGAGTCTCTCATCTTTACTCATTGAGTCATTGAGTCTACTCATTGACTCATTGAGTCTACTCATTGAGTCTTTACTCATTGAATCTTTACTCATTGAGTCACTGAGTCTCACTCAATGACTCAATGAGTCTACTCTGAGTCTTTACTCATTGAATCTTTACTCATTGAGTCATTGAGTCTACTCAATGACTCAATGAGTTCTACTCATCTGTACTCATTGAGTCATTGAGTCTACTCATTGACTCATTGAGTCTACTCGTGAGTCTTTACTCATTGAATCTTTACTCATTGAGTCATTGAGTCGACTCAATGACTCAGTGGAAATCTACTCATTGAGTCTTTATTCATTGAATCTTTACTCATTGAGTCATTGAGTCTATTCAATGACTCAATGAGTAAAGATTACTCGATGAGTCTTTACTCATTTATAGGCCTATATATAAACCTATTTCTTCCGTTTCTTGTCAATCGAAGATTAAGCATCAGAGATTCAACATGAATGTTATTTCTGCTGTCAAACCCCATGCTTGCCACCAGTGCAGCAAAAAGCTTTGAACGGATGTATAACCTACGGAGGCATGCAGAACATGTACATAATGAAGAGAAATCTAAAATGAATGAAGTTGACGATGATTCTGAAATTAAAGCTATCCAAGCTGACAATTCTGACGTCGATAATTCTGAACCCGATTTTAAAAGCATAGATTTGAAGATTCGGAAATAGAAACTTGTGAAACAGAATCTACCAGGATGAAGACGAAGATTTCGAGGAAGATGATTCAGAATCCGATACGGAGGTGGAAGATGATTCAGAATCCGATACCGAGGTGGAAGATGATTCAGAACCGATACCGAGGTGGAAGATGATTCAGAATCCAATACGGAGGTTGAATATGACGAATCATCGGAAGACGATGAGTCTAGTTCTGAATTGGAAGACAATGCCACTTTTCGAGACTGGTTGGAAGAGGCTAAAGAGGCAACAGAAGAGATGTGGTGTGAAAAATATGAAAAGTACGTCAACGGGGGTATGAGTGAAGATCAAGCCAAAGAAAAAGCCAATAGGAAAACCCTTTGGGTAGTCAAGCGAATCTTTTTCAACAAATACAAGGATTTTTTGTCAAGTTACCTACATCTGAAAGATAATGACACTCATCAGGATATTGCGGAAGATCTCGAAGAAAAAAAAAGTAAATAAAGGCATGGAAGTAAACAAAGCTCTGAACAGAGTAATGCCTAAACTCCATACCAAATTTGACGGACTACTTCAACTAAATGAGGATGAAGAGAACGAGGAAGATTGATGATGAAAGACCAGATGTTTCAGAAAGACTACTGTAATAAAAAGTTTAATAATAATAATAATAATACTTAATGTTTCAGTTTATCAAATTGTTATTATTATTATTATTATTATTATTATTATTATTATTATTATTATTATTATTATTATTATTATTATTATTATTATTATTATTATTATTATTATTATTATTATTATTATTGTGTTTTGCGAAAATCGGGCGATGCAACTTTATTTATTTCATACTAGTTATTATTTTTCCTTTTTTGGAACAATTATCATTAAGTGCTGATCTGGCAAATGAAAACAAGTGTACTTGTATTTCACATAATGTGCGTAATTTCAGTAACTTTGTACTTGCAAGGCCTAACCAGTTGTTTTTATTTATTATTTTGTATTACTATTATTATTTGTTTTGGTAAAACATACAGTTTCTGTCAAAAGAAAATACAGACATAATTAATTGTAAATAAATTGTCAATATTTTTTCAACATTACCTTTTAATTTCATTAAACTAACCGAATTGATGGAGTAATACATGTACATTGTAACTTTTGATAAATGTTCCAACATTGAGAAGTTGAATAAAGCAGCCAAGAGCTGAGGTCATGAAAACAAGAAAAAGTTTCCTCGTATTATTTTTTATTACAGTGTATTAGAGATTTTGCGTTGAATCAGGATGTTCGATTTCAAAATTATCCAAACCATATATTTAAGAAGCAAAATATGTAGCATTGAGACAACCGTATCCACATTTATATATTTAATTTTTTCTCAAAATCACAAGGGGTAAGCATTGTATTTATATTTTTTTTTGGTTTCCATCAAAATCACAAGGGTAAGCATTGTATTTATTACTTTTGGTTTCCATCAAAATGAGTAAAGATTCAATGAGTAAAGACTCAATGGTAGACTCATTGAGTCATTGAGTAGACTCAATGACTCAATGAGTAAAGATTCAATGAGTAAAGACTCACGAGTAGACTCAATGAGTCAATGAGTAGAACTCAATGACTCAATGAGTAAAGATGAGAGACTCATTGAGTCATTGAGCAGACTCAATGACTCAATGAGCAAAGATTCAATGAGTAAAGACTCAATGAGTAGACTCAATGAGTCATTGAGTGAACTCAATGACTCAATGAGTAAAGATTCAATGAGTAAAGACTCAATGGTAGACTCATTGAGTCATTGGAGTGAACTCAATGACTCAATGAGTAAAGATTCAATGAGTAAAGACTCAATGAGTAGACTCAATGAGTCAATGAGTTTTAAAACCAATATAAAAACCATCTGTAAATATATTGATGTCAAAAGATTGTTGTTGGTGTTAAAATTATATTTAACAAATCATACTTGAATAGCTTCATTTTAAATCTAAGTAATAACATCGGCTCATATGTGTCCATTCTATTTTAAGACACTACATGTCTTATACGTCTCCAATTCTAGCACATTTCAATTTGATGAGAAACGACCAAGACAGACGAATATCAATATGCATGCTGCGCTTGCACTTTCTCCCTCCACCACACAAAACGCGCGCCAGGGAATCTTGCATTGAGGAGGATATATATATATGTATATATATATGTATATGTATATATGTATTATGGTATTCTCCACCACACAAACTGATTTTGCGCGCGCCCAGACGTGTCTCATTGAGGAGGGAATTGAGGAGGTCCTCCTTTTTGTGTATTTTTGTGTGGAGGGAGTCACGCGCGCCCAGACATTGCCAATATGTATGTGCAGCATCTTATGTGGTGGATTTCTATTTTAAGAACCATGTGGCGTATTACAAAATTGAAAAAAAAAATTCAATCATGAAAAATTTCAATCATGTATACAGCATCTTGATGCCGGTTGTGGCGGAGGGGAGGAGGATTGAGGAGCATTGAGGAGCAATGCCATTACAAACTGCACAAAATCACTCCACACAAATTGCTCACAAACTGCACACAAACTGGTGCACACACCATAATTTTTTTTTTGCTTGGCCGAAATGACGTCATAAAAAAAAAAAATAAAAAAATAAATAAATAAAAATAAAAAAATGGAAGAAGAAAAAAATTGAGGCCAAGCAAAAAAAAAATTATGGTGTGTGCACCTGCTTTGTGGATTTGTGTGCAGTTTGTGTGCAGTTTGTGAGCAATTTGTGTGGAGTGATTTTGTGCAGTTTGTAATGGCATTGCTCCTCAATGCTCCTCAATGCTCCTCCCCTCCGCCACAACCGGCATCAAGATGCTGTATATATACTACTTACCCTGTACTTGCATAAAAATCATCGACTGTTTCTCTAAGTGCTATAGATTTTACTGATAAAGGTGGCACACTAAAAGAAGTTCCAGCAACTTGCTCTCTTTCTTCTTGACTAAGACCAAGATCACCGCTTTCATTAAAATCTTCTTCATCATCGTTAAGATTTTGTAATAACGGATCCAGCTCCATAAGTTCATTCTTTCCTTGTGACATTTTACAATTACTTTTTATCTTTTTTTAACAATTTATAACTCGCGTAGCCTACAACGCTCATTCCTATTACGATAAATAAAATTTCTCGCGTTTTTTGATTTTCACTAGGAACGTAAAAATCTTCAAGTGCGGTTCGTCGTATAAATCTTTTGGTAAATTTATTCGTTCGCCCGTAACTCGCGAATATTCATTCATCGCTTCGTCAATGTTGTTGAACGTTCTTACGGCGCTCGATTCTTTTTGTATTTTTTTGTTTAAATAATCTAGATATTTTAAACGCTTTTTACTAAATTCGTCTCTGGCTTTCGAAAGTTGTTCTATCGCTAAATCGTGTTTTTTTTGTTCTTCACGGCCACCTCCAGAAAATAAAAAATTTGATCCGGTAAATGCCAACGCGTTAACTACCGCGCCTCCAATCATCATCGCTATAGACACCATTTTAATTGTACTTAAAAAAATATATATATTTTATTTTATATTTTCAAACTATAAACTATGGCTAATAATACGTACGGAGATGCGCTCGATCCATACAGAAGATTAAGAGAACCGAGAGGTATAAAAGGATTGCGTCAAAAAGTTGTCATTACAAACAATCCGAGTACCATTACCGAAAATCAATTGTTGACGGTTCGTTTTCCAAATTTAGGAATAAACGACGTTATCGTTCCGAATACGGCTAGATTAGCTTTCAACATACAACTTGTTTCAGCGGATGATGATACGAGAACGATGGTACAAAACATTGGTAGAGCTATCGTAAAACATATAATCATTAAAATGGAAGGAAATGAAATATTTTCATTAGACTATGCGGATGTATTCAATTGTTATAAAGACGAATGGTTAACCAAAGATCAACGCGATAATCTAGCGTATCAAGGAATCGAAACTGCAAACGTGACTAAATTGCGAATAAACGCTAGCGATAAGGTTCCCGCGGGTAACGGAGGAAAAGATAAAGCTATCGCGGATACGTATAAAAATAGATATTACATTCCGCTGGATTTTGAATTGTTGACCGATCATCAACCTTACTATCAGTCGGGCATCGGAGATCGATTGACTTACGAACTCGTGTTTAATAAATTTTCGAGCGTGATTAAAAGCACCGACGATAATGCAAAATATATCATAAGCGGGATTTCTTTAGAATTTGAAGTCGTTCATATACCGGAACTCGCTCGAATGATTAAAAATCAATATAGCAACCGGTTGTCGATATTGTTTGATCGCCTACTAAGACATAGCGTGACCCCGTTAAACAAACGTGATACGACGTGGAATATAAATTTAAATACCCCCGCAAAAAGTATGAAAGGAATATTGTTATTTAAAGAGCCCGATGTGAAAGAAAGCAATAAATTTTATAATCCAAAAATCGATAAAGCTTCGATCACGATCGAAGGCGTTCCCAATCAACTTTACGCGCTTGGAATGAGAAGGTATCAACATTGGGAAGAGATTCAAAAATATTTCGGTAATTCGAGCAAACAACACGCTATACAAGTCGTTAAAGCTCTAAATTTATCCAACGTTAAACAAGCCGATTATTTACTCGAACGATACGGCTTATTTTTAGATATGAGAACGAGCGACGACAATAAAATACACGGAAGCGGAAGACGAGTACAAAACTTATCCGAAGGAATTACCATTCAAATAAGTAAAGAAGCGGAAGCAGCGGGTGAATTAATCATGTATACTTTTATTATTATGGACGCGCAACTCGTTATAAGAAATGGGCGTTTTGAATCTGTAGATTATTAATATTAACGACTAATATTAAAAAGAAAATGTTGCCTAAATATCCACACGCCGCTTTAATTTGCGGCCAAACCGGATGCGGAAAAACTAAATTTGTTTTAAATTTGTTACAAAAAGAATATTTAAATCATTTCGAAAGGATCGTTATATTATGTCCCACTATTGCCGACAACGACGCGTATCAAAATGGAAAATGGATTTGGAATGACGAGCGAGTGATTGTTGATGATTTAAAAGATTATACGTTAAACAAAGCGATAGAAATATATAGCGACATATTCAAAGGATATGAGACGTTGTTTATCGTCGATGATTGTAGCGCCAGTAAAGACTCGCGATATAAACATTTTTGTCGAAACGAAACGAATGCATTAATACGATTGGCTTTTAGCGGCCGACACGCTAATCACAGTTGTTGGATCATTTCACAAAAATATAATAGCGTATTGAAAGATTTTAGAGAGCAACTCAAATGGGTGTGTTTATTTTATTGTAAAGATAGAGATTCGTTCGAAAATTGTCTTCGAGAAAATGACGTCATACCGACGAAAGAGTTGAGAAATCAAATACACGAGCGATTAAAACGAGTCAAACATCGCAAATTGGTTTTAAAAACGGATCAACCTACCGAGTATGCGATTCTAGACTAAATGACTTTGCAAGTACTTATAGGTTACTTACAGGTTACCTATAGATTACTCGTAGGTTACTCGTAGGTTACTTTGCAAGTACTTATAGGTTACTTGTAGGTTACCTATAGGTTGTTAGTAGGTTACTTGTTAGGTCGTAGTAGGTTACCTATAGGTTGTTAGTAGGTTACTTGTTAGGTCGTAGTAGGTTACCTATAGGTTGTTAGTAGGTTACCTATAGGTTACTTGGCAATTTCTCGTATAAATTATAAAATACTTTTATAAATGAAACAAAAGTCATTCATGTTACCCCCATCATCACTTGATGACGCTAACGCGGAGCGTGAAAGTAACAACTTGCTGCTGCAGCTAAAACAAAAGCAACGAGACGAGCAACCCTTGTATATTACCGATTGGTTATCTAACATTACTTATCGGTTACTCTGTGCTTTTTAAAATTTTACCGATTATTCTATAAATACTTATAATAAATGGACGAAGTTACTAAAATTTTAACCGAGAATTCATCCGTGTTAAGCCCACCATCTGCGGATGTTGATACGAATAACGATATATTGTTAAAGCAAAAACTACGAGATAAACGACTCTTATCCGTTGTATCGGGAGGAGATTTAAAAAAAAAAATTTCGGTAAAGAGTATTCCGTCAGCGACATTGAAGCTTTATCTACGGAAGAGCGAGATGTATTACACACACAATACGAAACTAAATTAGGTCGTGATATAACTCAGTCTTTAGGTAGCGCCATTCTAACGCTATACGCTAAATTATTAGGATTTAGTTTAAATCGTATTGATTTATACGGTCATCAATTTCAAATTGATGATGAAGGTAAATTAATTACAGATTTAGAAAAAGATCCATTCATTTCGAGTATGCTTTCTACCGTAGCGTGTGAAATATACTACAAGTATGGAATGTTGATAGCGCCGCTTTCTGCGGCGCTAATTACGGCAAAACATTTAAAAAGAAAAGAAGAATCTTGTTTAGATAATAAAAGCGATGGAGACGAACGAGTTGGAGAATGCGCAACCGGAGCAGACGCAAGCTGTAAAAACACCGTCAACGGTAACGAAACCGACTAATAAAAAATAAAATATAAAAAACAGAGTCGCGGCTGGAAAAAGACTCGCTAAAAAAAGAACTTAATAAAAAGAAAAAACAAGAACTTAAAAAAGGTGCGTCTAAAACTCGTTATGCGACCCCGCAAGCGTCGCAAAGCGCTATTCAAAAAGAAGAAAGCAACGAAACTAGCAACTACTACTACTACTACTATATCACCATTGGTTTAGCCGTTGGAGGTCTCGCTTATTTCTTTTTTCGTAAACAAGAGCCAGCATCGGTAAATGAGCCGTTAAAACCATTACCGCCTAAACCCACGCCACCAAAACCTACGTCTTCGCCAACGAGAGAACTCGCTGTTTATGAAATGGAATAAGTTTTTTTTATTTTAATAAAATTATATTTAACAAGTATAAAATATGTCTTCAATGATAGATACAAAAACAATCGCCGATTCTGCTTATCACAGCGCCGTTTTGACACCTTTTAGCGTTTTATACAGCATGCTCGGTAAAAAAGTATTAAGCGTAGAACCAGCCAATTTAAATAAATTGGATATAAAAGACTCGCTAAAACTCACCACGACGGTTGGATTATCTTTAATGACTCAAACGTGGTTAGTTCAACAAGGATTTTTACCATCCTCTATCATGCCTAAAAATTCTACGGAATAAAATATATTTTATAAATAATAAAAATGGATAAACGTACGAGACAAAAGCTATCAAACGTCTATTATAGTCCAAAAGGATACTACAAAGGTCTCGACGCGATTAATAAATTAGCTCAAGAAACTCGAGTAAATAACAAAATAGTTTTACAATGGATAAAAAAGCAAGCGCTGTGGCAAATTTATTTACCCTATCCTAAATACATTCCTAGACCGACCAGTTCAAATAGTACGTTAGAAAAACCAAATGAGGTTCATCAAGCGGATTTATTGTTTCTTCCGCACGATAGTATAGGTAAAAAGACGTACAAGTACGCATTAACCGTTGTGAATGAAGCCAGCAGATATAAAGAAGCTGAACCGTTGTCCGATAAAACCGCCGTTCAAGTCGGTAACGCGTTTGAAAAAATTTATAAACTTGGCCCAAAATTTTAAAAGTTGATCCTGGAAAAGAATTTATGTCTAGCGTCAATGTATTAATGAGTAAATAAAATGTAAAAATTCAAAGAAGCCAAGCCGGTAATCATAGAGATCAGGGTATAGTAGAGCGATTTAATAGAACTTTAAGCGAAAGATTATTTTCTCATCAATACGCTAAAGAAATAGCGACTGATACGAGAAATAGAGAATGGGTTAAAAGATTACCGCTAGTCGTAAAAGCATTAAACAACTCAACGACGCGACTCGTTAATTTAAAACCTAAAGACGCGATTAAATTACCCGTTGTCGAGCAAAATCCAGCCTCACCAGTTGTAAGCGGTAAAAAGAATGAAAAAAGAATCCCATTAAACTCGTTAGTTCGATATTTATACGCGCCCGGTGAAGTTGAAAAAGATACGAGACGTCGCGCGACCGATCCTATATGGAGTATAAAAATTTATAGATTGGCTAAAACGATGAAAGCCGTGAATCAACCCATCTTGTATTATTTAGATGCGGGTCCCGCTCGTGGTTTTGTAAGAGAAGAATTACAAATTATTCCTCGAGATACGGAAAATCCTCCCTTTAAAAAAATTATAATTCTTTAGGTTATTGATGAAATCTTCGCAGCTATGCTATAATGACCGTAAGCGAGAGTATGTATTTTATCATCTAAAATATATCTCTTTGTATCGAGACCGTCTAACGATTTTTTGTCACCTTTTATAGTGTAAAGATGATGACCCTGGTTTCTAATAAAATTCATCTTGTGACGATACGATACATTTTCGAATAAAACTCGCTTATAGTTTTCGTGATTAATTTTATTTTCTAAAACTTGTTTTTTAACGCCTTTAGCTTTTTTTTAGTTCTTTTTCATTCGACAAAAGTACAGAGTACATTTTTGCTCTTAAACCCACAAATTCAGAAATAGGTACTCCAGCCGTTTCATCTTTAAATTTCCAATCACTTTTACATTTTCTTCAGAATGTAAAAAATGTTCTCGTTTATAATTACTAAAGTCGTATAAATCTTTGTCCTCTTCCATATCTTTATAAACATCTTTAGTTTCAATATCAACCATTAAACTGTCTGTATCCGTGTAAAGTAACTCGCACTCGTTGCCGTATTTCTTTTTTAAATTGATTGTAATAAAAATCGTACATTAAATGTTTAGATAATTCTAAAACAGTCATTCCTACGTAGATTGGTTTATTGAGTACGAGACTCGTTTTGTACGTGTGAATCGCCACCAAGTCAAAACCTTCAAAAATCTTTTGTTCGGCAAAAGTCGGCTTTGCTATTTTTTTACAGATGCGTTCTTTATCCTTTTCGTCGCTCGGTCTCATGAGATCCACATTAATACGATTTCGTACATTTTCCATCGTTTTTCCAAAAACTGAATTATTCATCAGTTTGTACAAGTCTTTTTCAAAATCTGACGTTGCGTCTTTTCTAAATTCGGTGTTTAAATTAATGTACGACTTCATCCATGGTGATTCATCAAATTCTAAAACGCGATGAATTCTCGTCAGTTTCATACCGAGTTGTAAATATTTTTGTAAATTGCGATAATGAAGTACGTATCTCGTTTTGTCGTTTAAATTAGCGACTAATTTTACAACGTTTGTATCGGGTTTGTCGTTTAATAGCTCGAGCTGATACGGCGACATCCATTCTTTCGCTACCGTTAATTTCTCTGGCGCGAGCGGATAATCGTTATGAGAATCATGTAATTCTTTTGGGTATTCTAAATCAACTTCTAAAATATGTCCTCTTCCGTATTTTAATCCTTTTTTCTTTTTATGAAAATAATAATCATTAATTCGTTCTTGAGATAACCATTTAAAATTACCCGTTGGTAAAGGTTGACTCATTGCATGACCGTACAAATTATTCGCGTCTAAATACATAATGTAACTCGTTGGTTTCGATGGATCGTAACCCTCGCATTTAAGATTGTTTGCTTTCGCGTATCTATTACTCGCTATAACTATCCCCCCTCTCAAACCTTTTTCTATAAATAAATACATGTCGATATCCGTCAACAACTCTAAAGTTTGTTTCGAATGTTTTAATAAAGCGTCCCAACTTAAACCCGGACTCGTATAATAATGAGCCGGATCTAAATCGTATTGTTTCATACAAGTATCGCGAAAGTTTTCAAACACATCCGCTAATAACGAGACATCGGTACGCACGTATAAATCGTGATAGTCTCCTAGAGTTTTACAATCAAACTTGTTGAAAACATTCTTTGCATGCTCGTATTGTTCTTTAGTAATAATTATGTTGCTTGTTTAAACGACTATAAAATGCTTCGATCGGAGGAAGGCGCGTTTCTTTAAATCTTTCAAAACTATCCATGTACTCGTAAGGATAAATACCCTTGCTTTTTAAAAGATTAAATTTTTCTAAATCGGGTTCGTGTAATCTCGTGATACGAAAAGATTTACTCGATTCAACCATTTTATTGAGTGAATAAGGTAAAAATTGAAAACTATCGAGAAATCGTAGTTGTCCGATTGAAAAAGAAATGTACTTTTCCATATTGTTTGGAATACACGTTAGATTTCCCTCGCTACGACTTATTCCTTGCATGATGAGATGAGAGTCGTAACCTCGCAAATTATGAATAAAAACGGGTATAAATGTTTTATTAGGTTCTATTTTTAGTTTTAAATTACATCTATCGTGCGCGGCGCCTCTATATTTACCGGTAACGTGACAATGATCTCTAACTTTTGCGTAAGATTTTTTTAACTTTTCATCGTCAATTTCTTTTCTACAAACCCAACAACAACATTTTGAGTCGTCGTTATCGTGCCAATAAGATTTTTCACATATCCAACACCGTTTAGCATTGTTTAAATCTTCTTCATCTTCTTTAGTCATTATTATTTTTTGAGGGTTTTTAAATATCGCGTTGATCTTGTCTACTTTTTTCGACAGTTTTATTAAAAAGTGTTTGACCGCATCTTCACCCCTATACGTAAACGATGAAAATATTTCACCGTCGGCACGAATAATGACGTACGAATAACCACACGGAATGTGCTCTTGTTTAGCGTAAGTTTTTTCGCCTAGGTTTTTACTCATTAAAGGTAAAATTGCCTCAAAGTCCGCGTATATAGTAAAAGGAACTTTCATCTTTTTATAAAAATTTAAAAATTTCAACGTATCGTTTTTACCCTTTATGGGTATCGTGTATTTTACCGCTCTACCACCTACACCTCTACACTCGCTCGTATGTTCTAAAAGTATTTCTTCTCTACTAAAATTACACAAGCAACGATCGCAAAAGTGTTTTTTAGCTTTATGCTTCGTTTGATCGTAAAGTAATTTATTAAAATCCTTGATATAAATGTAGTGAGATCTAGTTGCTCCTTGTTTTTCTTCTTGGATTAATAATAATTGTATACGTTTTTTCTCATACTCGACGTCGCTAATGTATACGGGAACGACCGAAGAAAATTTATCCAAACCATAAACGTTTATCGCGATATTGTTTTGTTTCTCTACTCGATCAATCTGACTGATTGGTGTAGGAGCGTCGATATTATCAAAATTTAAACCATCCTCTGTCGAATATGTTGAGGGTCTATATGAATGTTCTATTTTTATTCCTTTTTCTTTGTTTGTGTGAAAACGAGCGACGCGAAGCGCCCATCGCAAACAATCGCCGTCTTTATTTTTTACGTTGATGCACGCTTTTTTATTTTTTATATAGTCGCATAGCTCGATATAAGAACCACCTCTCAAAGGTCGATATTTCGAGATTGTAAGATCTAATCGTTCAAAACGATCTACGATCCATCCACTACCTCTTGTTGTAAAAGTTGCTACAACTTCTCCAATTCTATCAAAACCCCTAGCTAATTTAGCTTTAATATTATTCATATTTAATAAAGTTATTTGTTCAGAAAAATGAAAAGGAACCGTCAAAAACTCAATCCCACCGTCGTCTTTTTCTTTATAAAATTTTACCCACAAGTTTATCATAAACTTGTACGACCCAAATTCTTGTAAATCTAAAGTCAACTTTTCGATTATCGGCGTTTCAACACCTTCGTAAAACACGCGTAAATCTTTTTCTCTTTTATGACCCGGCGGTATAGTCATTGTTCGCTTTCGTAAATATTCTCCACCGTCGATCGGCGGTTCGTCAAATTCTAAAACACCTCTACGCCAATCTCTCACAATCTTATACAAATCTTTTCGTGAGTGTCTTCCTGGTCCTATCGGGATAGCTTCAGCTTCTATAACAACCTCGAGTTGACGCTTTGTTTATTTTGTTAATGGCTTTGGTTTATGCCGTTTTATATAAATTTTTACCGCGTTGTAATATGATCGTTTATCGATTTTACCCTTGCTGTTTTCCATAAGAATTAGCCCGTGTTCTCGCGCAAACTCTTTCAATTCTGGCAATGCCCATTTCGATAAATATATTCTTCTTTCCATACTCTTTTTACTATATATCCACATAATCTTTCGAGGTTTTTTCACTTTTTTAACTCTGATTTTCAATATCTTTTACAACATACAATAGTAAAGGAAAATGGGGCAACGGAGCGCAGCGTAGTGATTCTGGACCTCTCGACCTCCTCCTGCGGGTTGTGATTACTGATTTTTTATTAAATTTTTTATTTTTATAATAATATTACATTTCTTACAAATATCAATTTTTTTTTGTAACAAAACACACGCGCGCGCGTTCTCAAAATATATATATTTTTTTCTAATTAAAATTATATATATATTTTTTTAATCTCATTTTTTAAAATTAAATATCCTTTTTTCACAACCCGAAAGAGGTCGAGAGGCCCAGAAGCCCCATTTTCCTTTACTACTAAAGGTATCTGAACTTAAATGAAAATAACCTATTACATGTAGTCCCTAATTACCCAGCGAAGGGAAATGTATTTACAATCAGAGACACGATTTGTTGGGACACCCCGTCTATCTCCCCTAAATAAACAATGTTGTTTTACAAAGGCTTTGATCTGCATCATCAATATCAATGGTATGCATTAGCATACAACATTGTACCGTAATCGGCGGCAGGTGGGTTTAAGTGTTCCAGAAATGTTGTGGTTTTAGTTGGCTCGGACTTCATGTAAATGTACGCCACAGTGACTTTTGGTACGCGTTACACGTTACCAAATCACTATAAACAAAACACCAACAACAAGAAATAATCTTCTATTTTGACCTTAAAGGGAAGATACATTGGTATTTGGTAACGTGCGTTCATTTCAACCGTCTAGTTTTCAGGAAATATACTACTCAAAACAATTTAGGGAACACCGGATTTGTAACATCAAATAGGTTTGAAATGTTCCATGAACCGGGATTTTCATTTGCAACCCCCTCTCTCTTTCAGTAGTCATGTCATGAAATGTGTAATCACTACATGCATCTTTTATCATCTGTTTCATTGTGCAGTTGTTTCTCATCAATTCTGTGAAACATTGTGTTTATCTGAAATAAATGATCTTGCTTTAACTGAGATTATTCCGGTGTTCCCTAAATTGTTTTGAGTAGTATATATCATAAAACTAACATGTGCAATTTTTTCCCGATCAATTCCTTCAAAGCACTTCAGACGAAATAATTTCCAATTAAGTTTTTAGAGAAAAACCCAGTTAATATGGTAATCACCAAGTGTCGTACATTCCCTTTTACAGGAAAATATTTATTATGTTCGTAAATGTGATGTTTATGATTCTTTTTGTAGAAATTTACTTGTCTGCATGGAACACTATCGTCAACGTTTACAAAACATTTGTTATTACTATTAAGAGAAAGAAAACTGTTGATAATTTATTTAGCATCACTGCTACCAATTACATTGAAATCTCATTCGCCATTCAATCATAATCAATAATTATTAACATTTGTGTCTATATAAGACAGCACATTTGATTATTTTGTTTTTGAATTAGACTCAATTAAAACTCGACATTAACACCGACCAGGCAATTGCATTAACCCTAACCCCCCTAGGGATTTTGTCTATAAACCGTCTATAAACCATCCAAAACCATCCAAAACCATCCAAAATCCTCCAAAATCCATCAACATGCAGTAAAAAGGTACCCCAATTGTTGGAATTGGTAGAGTAGCAAATACAAAGCATCCATGGCTTGGCTAGACACAGTCCTGAATTCAACAAAAAGCAGCCGGTGGAGTTTGATACACATGGCTACATGCTCTATTCGCTGGGCTATACTGTGGAATACTGAATCCATCAAAATCAGCCAAAACCATGGGAGGATTTTGGGTAGTTAGGGTTAACCTTGAATACTAAATATTAAAATGAAAATTAAAAATTAATAATTCGAGAATCGCCTTTGAAGGAATGTAATTAAAGCAGTATAATTAAGGTTGGGGTACAACATCGGTAATTACATGATAACAAGATTGCCTGAATTATTATCTGAAAGCCGACTTGATGTGAAGTTGGTCAAGGTACCAATCATCTTGAAAGTGGGTTGTTTTAAGTGTGCTCATGTAATGCTATAAACTTGCACAAATACAAAAAAAAATTGAAATTAAATTGAAGCATTTCTTGAATGCTTGTTCCAGTTTCTCATGACTTTCACATGTTTTTATCTTGATTCAAAGAAAGTAAGCATAACTCAAATCATTGCCAACATTACCAATGCTGTACCTATCCTTTAAAAGGCTTTCATATTCTGAAATATAAGACAAAACATGTACAGAATCTTTGTGTTTAATATATTTAATACAGGTTTATACAGGCAGAAATATCTTGTCTCATTTAATATGCTTACTACAAACTCTACAATTGTATTAACACATGTTTTTTAATAGCAAACTGCTATAAAGCCTCATTACGTTATTGGTAATCATACAATGTGAAATAGTTATCCGAAAGCTAATGTATGAAATTGATAATGGTTTCAGATATCCTGTTAAATTATTTTGCTCGAGGTACTCTCATATGAAAGACCAATATTGAATATCAAATTATACTGTTTGACAGCACATCTGATAGCACATCTGATAGCACATCTCATGTGAGTTAACCAAGATCAATTTAAGGAAGATGGGCCCGACCCTGTAACCTCCAGATTACATTAACGGCTTATCAACTGAAATATCCAGCCCTTAATGTAATATCAAATTCAATTTGTATCTTAACAAAAACACTGGAGTGACCAAAGTGAAATTTTCTGAAGCGAGACCTCTGAATTACTGTTTCTTGTGCGCCCATAGACCTTTTCCATGGTGCAGCCATCTTGTTTTTCTTCTATACAAATCCATGTGTTCAAACCGAGGCTGGAAGGGATATTAGTCTGGCACCTTTTCTGTAATAAGAATCAGTGCTTATAACTGTTATGTACGCACAGGGAATCTGAGGAAGACAGCTGCTGAGTGATAAAGGCCAATTAATATAATCACTACAGATGAAATAACGGGTTCTTTTACCAATTTCACATCAAGTTAACTTTCAGATAATTAAACATTTTGTAAGCGGGTAATTACCAAAGGTGTACAATGGCTTTTAAGTTAGATTGAAAATTAAAACTCTCCTCCAAAAAGTAAGATTTTTATGGAGCTGGCAAACAAATATTTTTGCTAAGCAATTATAAATTTTGGGCACGTTCTAAGGGCAGCTGTGTGCAGATGCAGTGTTTGTGATATCATAACTGATCCATCCGTGCTATTGGCCCCGATCAGTGCTATTGGCCCCGATCAGTGCTATTGGCCCCGATACATGCTATTGGCCCCTACCCGGAAGGACCCTGAAAGTTAAGTCTGTCACCAACCACTTGAGAGCTAGTTATCTGACAAAGATACTAAATCTCTGAATGCTTCTGATCCAAACACATTTCCTACAATTGGTTTGTAGGAAATTCATAGAATCTTCAATAAGTGTCCTCCACATGATCAACGATAGTGTATTATTGGCCGTTATCTAAATAAATATACATTCTTTATTGCTTCATTAACCTAACTCCCTAGGCCCATTTGCTTACACATAACCTGAATCCTCCAAAATCCTTCAGTACCGGTAGTGAAGCAAGCACATGACATGTATGCACACATGTGTTTCTAATCTGTGATACATGTACATGGCCAGGAACCCTCCCTGCATGCATGGAGCAATAAACAGTGTCCACTGACCCAAGCACTGACCTTGCAATCACTACAACAAACATGAATGTACATGTACCCTGGAAAGGCAAGTATGCCTAATAACCTCAATCCTCCAAAATCATTCACTTTAGCAAAGAGCATGTAACCTCAATCCTTCAAAATCCTTCACTTTGGCAAAGAGAATTTTGGAGGATTTGGGAAGGTTAGGGTTAAAGCTTTTCATCGGATCTACACAATCTTTGTGTCGTTATTGTTCTATGATGCCACAATTTGATTTGGTAAATTTGTTAATATGACAACAATACTTCGGCTCTCTAATTTAACGACACATTTTAAGTACTTCCTATATATGTGTTAAGCGCTAACAACATGGGAGTTTAACAAATGGGGGGGGGGGGGGGTACCAAAAGT
Source organism: Zoroaster sp. YZ-2022 (assembly GCA_029582265.1). NCBI lineage: Eukaryota > Metazoa > Echinodermata > Asteroidea > Forcipulatida > Zoroasteridae > Zoroaster > Zoroaster sp. YZ-2022. The sequence goes on along the minus strand of CM055834.1, from coordinate 13,543,184 downwards.
CAAGACAGATAGAAACGTATGTTTCCTGCTCTTGCATACCCAGCAAATTGTTTTAGCACATCTTGCTTTTACATGGACTGTATCACGTCTGACAGAAGGAAAAATGTTACCACATTTCTAAGGAAACAAGGATTCAACGTCAAATATGCGAGCTGAAAATCAATCAAATTAAAACGAGCACTCAAAACTCGCATTGGAATGCTTACCATTTCTTAAATACTTGAATCAAGGAGGGACATGTTATATATACAAATGCACATATACACTTAACGACTGGTTTACTGTTTACAGAGAGCTAGGTTACGCAAGCACTTTTGATTTCTAATTATTCTCTAAGACACCACTTATTGTCTGATAGCCTGCTAATCAAACTGTCACTTAGTTTGCTAGATATGGTTCATTAGTTATCATTTTATTGCCACCCAATAAAACAGATATTAATGCCCAATTGGATTGAAAATAGATAAATATATACAGCTGGGAAGAGTTCTCAAGCAAAACTTTTCAGAGAGAGAGAGAGAGAGGGGGGGGGGGGGTTCTTAGATACATGTACCTTATATAAATCTGGTACAAAACATGACATGAAACATTGACATAAATATGTTGTATAAAAAGGGACAATATTTCAGAGGGATTTGACTGAACTCCTCCCAAAATCGAACCATTCCTGGGTACCATTATATGTGACAGGTTACTATAAAATGAGTCTTCGCGACATTTTGTCATTTGTTTTATTTTTCAGCTCAGTAAAAGGAACATTGTCTTCAATTTCATACCAAATAGACATTTGTCAATATCTTGTGAAATTTGGACTTTTATGGGGTGAGCAGGGGTGATATTGTTAGAAAGTGAAAAGGTAGGAAAAATGTTTGCCATTATCGTTAGTCATATACTAGCCTATAGCGGTTTACCTCTATAGCCATGTATAGCAAAGAAACTGGTTTTTTTTTAATCTTGGTATTTACAATAAAATGATATACAAGTAAAGTTTCCATGGTTTGAAGTTAGTCTGAACCCAGTTTCATGGTAGGATTTTCAAAATCAAAAGGTAGGATTTCCTACAAAAGTATCATGCCTGGGTGAAATAAAGTGACAATTTCTATTGATATGCATTGTGCAAAGTCATGTCTAAGGGGCTGTAAATACATGTAAGAAGCTATGGCTGCTTCAGGTCTTGTTTTGTAAGATTGTGTCACATGGTGTTTCTGCAATTATGAAAACGTTCAGAGCGTACGGATTAAATTATCAAAGTGTCAAACCACCAGTTTGTACATGGTGTTACCACAAACCTGACAAGATTGGTTGCCAGCTAAACATGGGTAAACTTTAGACTGGTGTCGCAGAATGGGTACATGTTAAGCGATGGGGGTGCTACTCATATAAAGATACAGCCGTAGGATCCCTTAAAATAACTTACAGCCTTCAGTGATGCTGTCCAAGCCAGGCACTCTTTAAGTCTGTATTATTAGTACTGCACATTACTATTTTACACTTACACACATCTTACAAAAGTCACCTTTAATTTGGATTGTACTTACATGGATTCCATATAGTAACCACAATTACATCAGACCTATCTCATAGAGCTTATAAGACTCGGATGCGTAAACAAGGGGGAGGCTATGTGGGTAATTGCCACCAAAAAAATAAAACCAAAAATTGCCCCACAGCCAAATATTGTACCCCATTTATACCCTTTAAATGGGATGGTGTATTTTTTTTTTTTCTGGGGGGGAAAAAAAAATCAGTTGCCCCTCCCATGACTATTGATGAGACTTGACGATACGCTGGCATTTTGTAGAGACACTTATCATACGCCCTACCCCCCCTACAGATATTCCACAGGCATCATGTCATATGTAACAAAAGTGTGAAACCAGATGATTGCAACAAAAACCTCTGTTAGAACTGTGGATCACTTGGTCACTGCTCACTGCAACAAGATCCAGTGGAACTGTACCATCAGTTGGACAATGTTGCATTGGGCATGGTTAGGCTATGGATAGAACTGAACAGGAACTGAACAGGAACTGAACAGGAACTGAACAGGAACTGAACAGGAACTGAACAGGAACTGAACAGGAACTGAACAGGAACTGAACAGGAACTGAACAGGAACTGAACAGGAACTGAACAGGAACTGAACAGGAACTGAACAGGAACTGAACAGGAACTGAACAGGAACTGAACAGGAACTGAACAGGAACTGAACAGGAACTGAACAGGAACTGAACAGGAACTGAACAGGAACTGAACAGGAACTGATGCAATATCGACTGGGAATCCAGCAATTATATGTTGACAGCTGGTGAATTGCATTGCAAAATATCGGGCATATTCTCTCAAATATCTCAGTAAGTAGTAATGTAAATCAATTGTTGACGTCCACAGCTAGCCCATGATATGAGGCTAATGAATTTCTGGTGTTCACGATTTGTAACAATTTGTAACTGCCTGCTTCTAGGTTGTGAAGTTGAGTTAGCGCTGTACCTTCCCAATGCACGACTTATGAATCATGAAATAGAAAGGGACTAGAAGTCATACACCATGGACAGTTTACCTGATCTGCTTATTAAAAGGATTTATTCAGCAGTGATATGACATTGGCCTCATGCACAAAGATAATGTTTTTATTTGAAAGGCCTATTCATACTTCACATGAATGCAAAAGCGAAGCAAATATCATACCGTCAACAATGGTGAAATAGAGAAATTTCATTGTTAACATCACAGTTATTCACTTTGCTTTCACATTCGCTTAAAGCATGAAGCGTGAACCAGAATACACTTGGGCTCGGACGTGAAATAGTCACTGGGCCATTGGACTCGGACATGAAACAGTCACTGGGCCATCACAAAGCTAACACTAATTTGTCTGTAAATTAATACATGTTGCTAAACCTTGGCGCTCATCTACATTCTATTCATGGAGCCAGTCACTCCACTGACGGCAGCATCAGTAGCACCGGTGGCTGCTGCTCTGCCGGCATCCTTAGCTGCTGTCTGAACAGTCGGGTTGGTCACCACTCCTCTCGCAAACTCCTCCTGCGCCTTCTGGAAACTGGCGCCTGTGCTTCGGTACAAGCCATGTACCTATGAGGTGTAGGGAAACCAGTCAAGAAGAAAGAGTTGAACTCGGAGGAAATGGATTAATGCAAACAGGGACTCACAAGTCACATACATGTACTTTCAGTAATCCTATCAACAATCCCTGTAATTCCAAATATGCAGAGTTGCGGACTCAAATTAGCGACTTGGTTTTGTCTCGAGGCACTTATTTTGCCTCGTGGCCTTGACTTTGACATGGAAGAAACAACTAGTGGCTTAACGAACATGACTTGGAAACAATCTTCATTTTAAAAATGTCAAATTTAACAATCTGGAAGATGGTGTTACTGCAAAAATGTCTGACTTTACTTTAAAGAGGCACTCTAAGGTCAAATTCAGTTTTGTGATGCACTCATTTTCCAATAGATAGAGTCCTTATTAAGGTGTGAAAAAAATTACAAGTCTCTAACTTCACTTTAAAGTGGAGTAACATATCATTTTATTTGATACCCTTTCAGAGCAATATTTGAAACATGATGTCACTATTTTCTTACGGTAAATGAGTCTAACATTCCATACAGGAATTTTTTGTTTGTCAAAAAGTCAATTTCAACGCCGATTTGATCAAATATTGTGGAGATTCAGGAATGAACTGCAAATTCACCGTACAAAAATGTAGAGATCCATTTATTTGAAATGTGACGTCACTGTTGTCTTTGGATGTTAACAAATTTCACACAGGAAGGTATCAAATAAAACTAGACATTAGGTGTTTTAAAATGACATTTTACATCACTTTAACGTGAGGTTAGAGACTAATTTTTTTGTAATTTTTTCACACTTTAATAAGGACTCTAGTTATTGGAAAATCACAAAACTAAATTTGACCTTAGAGTCCCTCTTTAATCAAAATGACTTGTGGCTTGACCTGAATAAACACGACTTGGTTATGTGTCTGAATCCTCCAACAAATATATGTCGTTTGCATCCAAAATCAACAGCGGTTCTGCTATAAGTGAAATGTAACTCTTGCATAGTTGGATACCTCAAAACCATTTGAAAGGTTTTGAAAGGTGAAAAATACTTGCCAGCAATGTTTTCCTTGGGAATGCATCTACAATGTACACAAATATGTTCTACACAGTTATTGAACCTTTCAAAAACTGACAGCCAAAGGGTTTTGGTAGGTCTGTCAACCCGCTGGCAAAACTGACTGAGAATTGGAGGGTTAAAGCAGCCAAAGGGTTTTGGTAGGTCTGTCAACCCGCTGGCAAAACTGACTGAGAATTGGAGGGTTAAAGCAGCCAAAGGGTTTTGGTAGGTCTGTCAACCCGCTGGCAAAACTGACTGAGAATTGGAGGGTTAAAGCAGCCAAAGGGTTTTGGTAGGTCTGTCAACCCGCTGGCAAAACTGACTGAGAATTGGCGGGTTAAAGCAGCCAAAGGGTTTTGGTAGGTCTGTCAACCCGCTGGCAAAACTGACTGAGAATAGGAGGGTTAAAGCAGCCAAAGGGTTTTGGTAGGTCTGTCAACCCGCTGGCAAAACTGACTGAGAATTGGAGGGTTAAAGCAGCCAAAGGGTTTTGGTAGGTCTGTCAACCCGCTGGCAAAACTGACTGAGAATAGGAGTGTTAAAGCAATAAATGATCGCATAGAATGATGTAATAGAGTACCTTTTTGATATAAATGGCCATGACGATGGCAAGTAGCGTGAAGAAAAGTCCCATAATGAGCATCATAACGCCTACTGCGATTTGAAACCCCGTTTCATTAGCGCCAATGACGGTGAAACCGTTGATCCAACCACTGTTGGGATAAACAAAATTCAAATTCAAAACTGGTCACTTTTTTTCAAGTAAGAAACTAGCAACCGATTGAGCTGAATTTTATTCTTGATTCAATTTATTTGAATACTTGGCTAGTTTCCTCCAAATTCTTCCGCTTGTGAGCTTAACAAGGTCTTAGTTGCTTTTTTTAAAATCCATATTATGTTTGAATGTACAGTACATAATGACTAATCATCTAATGAGCTTATCATCTGATGAGCTTATCATCTGATGAGCTTATCATCTGATGGGCTTATCATCTGATGGGCTTATCATCTGATGGGCTTATCATCTGATGGGCTTATCATCTGATGGGCTTATCATCTGATGGGCTTATCATCTGATGGGCTTATCATCTGATGGGCTTATCATCTGATGGGCTTATCATCTGATGGGCTTATCATCTGATGGGCTTATCATCTGATGGGCTTATCATCTGATGGGCTTATCATCTGATGGGCTTATCATCTAATGGGCTTATCATCTAATGGGCTTATCATCTAATGACCTTATCATCACTCAAGGTGTATTAAGACTTTTTTGCTTTGAGCACAAAACAGACGGAATTAAAAGAATTGCATTCTTGAAACGAAATTCATTTTTTTAAAGTACATGTACAAATGTACATTATACACAATGTACATCAATTAGAATTTTATAATTCTTTATAACTTATAACTTACATATTTCTATCAATCTCTAAGAATACTTAGTGACTTTTTTCTTTGCCGATTCATAATTGAATGGATGTAAAATGGAAACGTATCATTTGTGCATTCATATTCTTCGTGGCACACTCAATCATAACACCTTTAGTAAAATGGAATTGTAATGCAGTTTTAATGGAGAAAATGGGGAGAAAATGGGGAAAAAATATTTTTGAAATAGGGGAGAAACATTGTCTACCATTTTTAATCATTCCCTGCAAACTTTTCAAAAGTGGACCACATGATCAATATGCAAATTCAGTGTATGAAGTTTACTGCAAGCCATGTGATATTGTCTATTTTTATTATTATAACGGAAGAAAAATACTTACCATGATCCCCATTGGTCGATTCCAATCGCTTGCACAATTGTACAGAGGAATTGTATAGCAAAGACGAAGAAAAACATAAAGAAATTGAAGGAACTGTCACTCCTGTGCAATAAAACAAGACAATCAAAAACAGACTAAACAAGATTATTAGGCGGTTGTCTTACTGCATAAAAACAGTGTCATGTCTAGCTAGTAACCAGTTCGTAACCAGTTCGTAACCAGCTCGTAACCAGCTAGTAAAGCAGCAAACCAGCCAAATCCTTTACATTTTGAATGGCAGTATGAATGGAAGTATGAATGGAAGTATGGCTGGTAACCAACTAAAGCAGCAAATTTGAATATCTTTTGTTAAACTAATATTTATCCCAATTACTCTACAATAAAACTTGATAAAATGTAACAAAGAAGGAACTCAAAAAGGTAGGCAACATGGATGAAATTGTTTGAATAATTTGGGGTCATGACCTTTCTGAATATACATTGTATTTGAATAATTTAGGGTCATGACCTTTATGAATATACATTGTATGGGCACCATGACTACTGTATTCTGTACCATAACAGGGTGTGAGTTGCTTATTAATATGTAAAAGCTGTATGCATAATTATTTCTATGTGTTACTATATAATGCAAGGTCCTGTCATACAATCGCTTTTTAAATAAATCCTGTCCTATAGCCTAAGGTACAATTTGCAGGATTTGTACTTATTTCAACTAATAAATAATATCGTCAAACAATCTGGAAATATTCGTTGTTATTCTGCAATGACTCAAAGAAAATCATAATTTTACATTTATTGGTCAAAAATGTGAACCGACATGACTGATTGCTCCCAACTAAGTCGCAAATGACGATGATTCAACTGGCGTACAGATATGACAGAACGTAACACATAATATGCATGCTTTGGCCGAAATGAAGGGCAGTCGTACATTACCTGAATGCCTTGTACACAGGCCGATACCAGCATACGAGCGAGCAAGGAGTCCAAATGATTACAAAAAGAATGGATAAGCCGAATGTAATGCCTCCATTGCCTCCATTCCCGACCATGTATAAAAGTGACATTATGACGTTGAGTATCAGAAGAAACACATACACTGAGGTATCAGAGGGAGAGAGAGAGAGAAAAATGAACGAGGATGAAGTATGAATGTGCTTCATAATTGCTTTGTTTACACGACGCAACATTTGCTACAATGAGCTGTATGGTCAGCTGTCACTGCAAAATGAAACAAATGGATTAGTGATTTCGCTAAAGTGATTTCCAGGGGTGGATCCAGGGTCTCCAAAAAGCGAAGAGAGGGCACACAGCAAAAAAGGGACACACACAAATAATATGGTAAAGTTACATACACAGCAATAAGTGGGAACGTGCCCCCTCATTTTTACGCATGTAAATTTACAATACGTTTTTGTGTGCCTTTGGCAGTGAGCCCCTCCATTTTTTGCCTTATCTCCCCCTTTTGAGACTGTGAATCAACCCCTGTGCCAAGTTATGATCCCATCTTATTAATAAATTTGAATATCTCCCTGACAGTGCAACATATGCTTCCAAATCTACTCGTGTTCTCCAAGCTAAGGGGGAATGAAGATGACTTCTGTCCTCCAGTGGAAATGAAAAGCATGATTCTTCGGTGGGAATGAATGATGTGCTCCTCTCCAGGTACTTGGGGCCTCCAGTCTCACCTGAAGGATTTGTACACGGGGCGGTACCAGCACACAAACGTGCATGGCGACAGCAGGATCACGAAGACTAACGACAGGCCGAAACACCATCCTCCCGAGGGGCTGACGTTAAGGGTCATGTAGATCAGACTAGTGATCACGTTTAGCACGAGTAAAAGAACATAGACTGGAGATCAAGAACAAAAGGTCCAACATTGCATTTGGCTGAGGCAGGGGACATTGTTTATCCAGGGGAGTATTTAGTGGTGATACTCTGAAATAAAATTCAGTTGTCTTATGAAAACCAAAATGTGAAGTACATCTTTTCTCTCCTCTGCTTTTAAACTAGTCGACCCTGTACATTATTAATACAAAAATGTTGTTACTTGGGTTTTCAGAGATTTGCCCGAGTCTGCTGTAGATGTAGAGATGAGATGCTGTCAAAATCATTCCTGCACTATCTGTGAAAACAAACTCAAACATTTGAAAAAAGCTTTTAGGAGCAGAGAATCGTGTCTTAAGATGCAACATTCAGGTTCTCAATGTGAATAGTTCAAACGTCCCTTTTTTTCAATAATAACTCAAATTTTTGGGTTAAATGCACCACAAAATGATTTTAAAGGCACTGATGCTGTGTTGAGAAATAAGGACTGTAGAATGGTCATAATCTCCTTTCTTTTTCTCTTTCAATCTTACTCTTATTCCTTTATTGCCCTTTTCCATGTACTGTTTGGTCATCCACATGGTAAAAAAAAAAACAAGAAAAGTGAAAAAGGACCGAGACTTACATATCCAAATGTAGTAGCCCATTTTGACTGTACGCTGGAACTCCAGAGGAATGTCAACGGCAAAATCTTGATAAAAACACGGCTGAAGTGGGCAGAACTTTGGTAAGGGTGGCCAGTTGTTTACCCGAGCTGAAACAAATACAAAAGTAATCACACATTACTTATTTTGTAGGGCAAAATTAAATCAATTGTTTATCACCCGACACAAGAATTTCATCAAACTATAAATACTGCGGCACCTGCAGCCATATAGGATTCTAGCCAGCCGATCGACATCGGGCAAGCTCGGTGGTCGCAAGGTTAAGACGTCTGCACTAGTAAGCAGGAGGTTGTGGGTTCGAATCCCGCCTGAGTCGCCTGTGAAGTTTTTTCCACAGACACTCGGAAAGCACTGAGTATACAGTGCTATGCACACGTCGGTGTAGGGCAAAATTAAATCAATTGTTTATCACCCGATGCAATAATTTCATCAAACTATAATCACACATGAAGATAATGAGTAGAATTTGAAGCTTTGCATGGTGGAAGTACAGTAGAAGTGTTTGCGGTAGCACATGGGACCCCCCCCAAAAAAAAAAAAAAAAGGAATTCTCCAGTTTCTGGTCCTAGATCAGTTTCAAAACCCGTGTGGTGTACTTACTATTGTACTGTGCACTACGCATCTGCTGTTCCCGTTTCTGAAGCTCAGCTGCTTTTCTCTCTAATTCCTCTTGCCGCCTCAGAATGTCCTCTTGGCCTAGGGGTGGTGCCTAACGGGGAAAAAAAATCATGAAAAAAAAATAATAACAAATCAGCGAAATTATGTGATTTTTAAATCTGTTCAGTTGACAACTAAATAGTTTGTGTTCCAATCGATGAACCATGGTTATTAGTATGTTAACTGATGGAATTCTTGACAAAATTATTGATATGATTTTTACTCATCAGTGACATAGCTCAGCACTGTGCACTCAAAAAACAAATTCACAGGAGGAGGTCAAAGGTTGATGAGTCCCACCCAAGTTGCCTGAGATTTTTGTTCCTGCAAATACTCAAAAGCATCTAGTATATAGAGTGCTTAGCAACTGATGCCTGTGAGGTGTAAAAATCATGATAGATGTTTTGGATCTCCAATGATATTTGAGTTTGATTTATCGGATGAGATTTTTTTTTTCTTGCTTACCATTTGAGCAGCTGAGGCGGTGTAAGATGGTGGTGGATCCTCTGTTGGATTCATGACGGCAGGTTGTGTGGGTGGGGTGACCACTGGTGTCGTCTTGGATGTGGTTGTCTGAAACGAAAAGAGAAAGGCTTGCTCAATTAATGGTAGACTCCTCACATGTGCGTTTTCTGCCTTCGTGAAATAATTCATTTAAGGTGGTTTAAAATTCACACGAATGAAAGTTCTATCAAATGAAATGCCCTGGCAAATCCTGCGATTCTTGTTAAAGATTCACAAATGTTTATAACACTATAGACTATTTAGGATGTCAAATTTTGTTTCGCCTATGAGTGAAGTATGGAGGAAACAATATACAGGTACTATAGTTAATATCAATTTCATGGTTACTCATGTTACATTTTTGAGGTTTTGAGCCTACTCTTAACCCTCCTATGGTTTGACCTTTCAAAACCTTTCAAAATCTGCTTACGGGCCAAAATGGCTATCAATAATTATGAACCCTTTAAAACCCTCCAGAATTTGTTGCTACTGAACAACCACACCTTTCAATACCCTTTGAAAGGTATTGAAACATTTCAACACCAGTTTGTTCAGAGAGTTGTTACACCTTTCGAAACCTTTCATAGGTCCCTTTTGTCAGACAGTTTTCTCACCTTTCAAAACCCTTCAGTACAGCAAACTTGAAAGGTTTTGAAAGGTCTGACAATTCTATGGCAAACTGCACTGTACATAGGAGGGTTAATGCCATAATATATATTTCACTCATCAAGTTTTTTTCACAGCAGTTGCATTATACCCAGACCTTACTCAGTACAAAATAAGAATTTCAGAAATATGTTATATGTACGCTATATAAGAGAAAATGCAACATTTTATGGATGTCCGGAATAATGTAACGTGAGTAACCAGCATTTTTCTTTTATATAGATGTAGCTTACATATAACAAATTTCTGAAATTATTATTTTGTTGCGAGTACAGTCTGGGTATACATATCATTCAACTTCTGTGAAAAAAACTGATGAGTGAAATATATTTTATGTAAGGAAATTATGGCATTAACCCTCCTACTATAGCTGCACTTAAGTGGCAAGTAGCTATAGAGGTCAAAATCAGTCAACTGCCCGTTTTGACTGTTGACCCAAATGTGCACACAGGGACATTCTTGACTGGTTTTTACTGTCATTTTGACCACCCTGAACAATACAAGACAATGCTTTTACCAGTCAAAAACGGTTGACTCATTTTGACCTGTAAATGTACTTACTACACGTAAGGTTTGACAGTGTTCGACTTTTCAGTGCACTAGATATACCTTGGCAAGTATGTCAACATTTTGACTGATTTTGACCGATTTTGACCCTTGTAGTAGTAGGAGGTTTAAGAGTGGGCCCAATACCTCAAAATTGTAACGTGAGTAACCATGGAATTGCCCTAAAATGTCTGTAATGCATCCATACTTAATAATAAGAAACAATAGATATAAAACCAGGGGTCGAAATTGCCGGTAGCCCGCTAGCCCGGGACTAGTGGATTTACAGCCGGGCTACTATTTTTTCCAGTTTGATATCCCGGCGGGCTAGTGGAAAAATAAAGTAAAAAATCACAAATAATAATGAACTGTCTGACAATAAGGTTCGGCTCTTTACTTTGTAATCAGTCGTGAAAAATTTGTTGTCAACTCGCCGTTGCATCAAAACATGCTAGAGATGCATTATATCGGCCATGGATTCCTTTGATCGTACAGCGGTCCCGCATGGCGCAGCATGCACTGCACTGTGACGGTGTCACATAAAATACTGCTCACCTAAAAATTTGCTTCCCTGGCCCTACTACTGTACTGTAGAGTGTGCGCAGCGGAATATTCGGTCCTGTGCACGTGCACAATATCTAATGACACACCCGGCTTCGTATACCGAACTGGTTCCCGCACTCGTTCAGCAGGTAATCAGATTGCTGTGGTGAGAACTAGGCACAGTGTAGCCTTTAGTCAAGGTGCGCGTGGCACCCTGGATACAGACGACACGAAAGACAACCACAGCGCTGTGGTGGTCTTTCGTGTCGTCTGTACGCCAGTATCCGGGGTGCCACGCGCGCCTTGACTAAAGGCTAGGCACAGTGCTGACGAAGAACATGCCGCGTTATAATTATGTGCGTACTATACTATACTGAATCGGTTTACCTGATTAGTGATTGATTGAAAGTTTGGGGTCGGCCGGCTTCGCTCGCTAACTAATATCAACAGTACAGATGCATGTGGTGCTTTTTGCAAGGAGTGAAACCTCCCGCGAAAAAACAAAAAGTGGCCGGGGATGGCAAGGAAACAAGTCGATCCTATGAACAACAAAAAAGAACACGGAAATTCCAGAGGGCATGGCAGAATGACCGTAAGTGGTTGAACTATACGATGATAAAAACAATGTGACTGATGTATTGCAAGTGGTGCGTAAAATTTGCATATAATTCCAAGGACGTGAAGGATAAGAACAGGTGTGTTTTTTCCTTAGTTTTTCATATTTTTTGTACATTTATCTATACTTAATACTCTCACGGTGATAGTGCCTACAATACATGAAATCAATGTATAGGCCTAAACAAAGAATAAAGAATTACAGATTTAAAGCTCTTTTTTGGGCTACTGAAATCTAATCAGGGCTACTAAAAAATTTGTGTTACTAGCCCTGCTGGCTACCATGAAAATCCATTTAATTTCGACCCATGTAAAACCAATATGTGAAAGTTTCAAATAATCAATTTGCACGCAGGTTTTTCATACATGTATATATTCATTCCAACATGGAATTTATTTCTCCGGAAGACAGAAATTCATTTGCATTTTTTTTTTTTTTTTTTGGGGGGGGGGCGGGGGGGGGGTTGATTATAAAATACCACCTCGGACAGAATTACTGCAATAACATTGTCAACGTTACACCAAGTAAGTTTCGTGTAAATTACTTATGTTTTACGAGAATTCCAATAGTGTACATAGGGACTTTAAACATTTAAAGTATAAGTCATGTCCCCTGTATCTTTATAATTCATTTAGCTAGACAACACAAGCAGCCCTCAGCGGATTAGAATAGCTCAACTGTCTAAGGCATTCATTAATTAAATTGCCGTTGCATTGAAAGTACATGTACATGAATGTGCATCTGCTAAGCCTAGGCCGACACACTAGAGTGCTACTAATGTACATGTACATGTGGACTTAAAGGGACACTATCGTCAAGATCAACAGGGCATGGAATTGGAGTGCTTGTTTTAGATTATTAACTCAGTGACTGAAAATAATATCCCACATGGTAAGGTCATATTACCGTTGCTGCTGCAGTAGTTTTCAGTCACTGTGTTCATACCATAGTTAAACTAGGACACCGATTCCATGCCCTGTTGAAAGTCTTCTTTGTCTCTTCAAGTATTAGACCACATCACTGTGTAGTCATTCGGGGAATGATTTCGATGAAACAATTTTATGTAGCAAAATCATTCTAGGGGCAATTCCATGATAAAGTGGACATGACCTTCAAAAATTTAAATCTGAATTTAAAGCCAGTCACTCATCTTATTTTGTTGTTTATACCTCAAAGTTTGTAGAACAATTGAAAATTCTTCATTTCCACATTTGAAGTGGAATGATATGCAGACTCAAATATTTTTCCAAAATATGTGTTGATTTGGTATTTGTCCTCTTAGTTAATTGATAGGTGATAGCCCATTGAAATTCTGATTTCCTAAATGCATATGGCACCAACACTTATATTTAAAAAAAAAACTTTTTGCATATGGCTCTGGTTTTTTTAACATATACCATTTGTGTCAACCAAGAGGGTCAAAAATGAAAATAAGTCAACACACTTCAAACATGTATTTTTCTCATCCAAACAATTTATATTTCTGAGAAATTCAAAAGCCTGAGCTTAAATCTATCTCTAAACTTGTGAAACATACTTGAACATTAACAACACTCTTATGTTTTACTACAAACTGTTGATATCTCAAAATTGTGAAATTCAACTCATGCTTTATTTGCCTACTTTAGCAATGAATGTTAATGTTAAGAGCATGGTTCAGAGATTATTTATGCCAATTTTGAGTTTCTATCACAACCAATTGCATTTTTACATTGCTTTAAAATCAAAAATAAAAAAATACTGGGTTTCACTATTTAAAGTTTTTGTCTGGCATTGTAGGACTGGCTTTTTGGGGTCAAACTTATTGCATGTAAACAATGGATGATGCAAAATACTTATATGAAAAAAAATGAAAAAGTACATTGGCTGAATTTTTTTTTAGATTTAACCCTAACTATGTTTCGGACGTTACACTATGTTAACATCTCAGCTTTTCTCATTTTATGGCTTTGCTTTTGGTTTCAGTGGTCTGTCAGCTTATTTGCAGGAAGGAAATATACTAACATATTAATATTTAAAATGCAAACTCTGTATTCAAATGACCATACAAATTACAACCAGTGTATCCTCTCAACTACAATACTTGTAAAGTTAATCCATCTAATTTAGATCTACATATTTCCAAATGCTGTTCATGTAATGTAAAATTGCATGAAATATGAACTTGATTGAGGTGGTAATCATTTAGAAAACCTGAAATACACTGAACTGCATATCATGTAGGCTTTGTATGGTACCAAAGACAATGGCCTGTTTTTGTTTCGACGTTACGATGTTAACATCTCAATCAGATAACAAACTTTGCTAAAGTTTAACTAGTTCGCACCGGAATAACAAAGTTTTTCTCCGAACCCTGTGGCGGGGTTTATTTTACCGCACAACACGACTCAATGGTGCTCACCAGAGCGTGACCGGGAGACCGCTGCCTTCCACCGTGATGCTTATGGCTTGTTATCACGTTTGACCGGGAATCTATACAAATATTCCGAGAATCCTGTGGCGTGTTTAGACGCCTCCGATCCGGGCTGTCCAAAAAAATTGCGGTATACATGTACACGGCCTCCCGACGCTAACTGGTTAATCTGTTTGCTTTATTATTTTTTACAAACCAGATGAGTAAAGTTGTAGTATATCATGTTATAATTGAAAAAGTGCATTTAACACAATTTAAGAATAAAACTTGCAGAAATACAACAATATTAACATTAAAATGATATGGTTCAAGATCTTTGAATACAACAAACGTATCGTTGGCTCAGAACTATAAGGTTGTTAGTTTATACAGGTATGAATTTCATAAAATTGCTTTTGCATGTTTTGGACCTCCTGTTAAATGGACTTTATTGATCAAAAAGTCTCCAAAGAAAATGTTTGGCTAAAGGAAACATTGATTTTACTTGCAGCAGGTGTCTCCTAAGAAGTTTGCTTATTTCTATACATATAGTTTACAGAAAAGTTGTGCTATACATGTACATGTACATGCACTTGTGCTGTACATGTAATGACCCAACTTCACTGTTTATTAACCCTAACCCCCTAGGTATTCTGACTAGGAACCTTCCTCAATCCTCCAAAATCCATCAGTGCACTTTTGGAAACATGCCCTTACATATATCTTCAAAATGCACCATGCATTTTCGTTGATCTTTCATATTCAGCACTTAAATGGCCTGTACTTCTTGCCAGGTAGTAATTTTGCCCATTTATAATACTAATAATAATAATAATAATAATGTATGGACTTATATAGCACGTATCCACCAAATGAGTGGTGCTCAAGGCGATTATATAATTACCCCTCAAGCATAAGGCTCATCAGGCTCATAAATCATTCCTGAAACCATCTCAGCTCCCTGGGGAGTATACAGCTCAATTGCTGCCATTACAGCGCATATAGAGCTAATCAACCAACTCTGCCCTCACAGGTACCCATTTAACCCCTGGGTGGAGAGAAGCAATCATGGTTAAGTGTCTTGCTCAAGGACACAAGTGTCACGGCCGGGATTCGGGAACCCACATTCTGCTGCTAACACCAGAACTTGAGTCCGTAAGCTAGACCGCCTCGGCCGACACTCCATTTGAAGAGGTGAAAGTACCAGTTTCCAACAGTGCTGAATTTTTTCCAAAAAGTGCCCTTGGAGGACTTTGGAGGATATAGGTGGTTAGGGTTAAACACTGCAGCTACATGTAGCAGGCAGGCTTCTCAAGGTCATGGCCAAGGACTTGCTTATTTGCATATAATTTATAGAAATTATATGCAAATGTACTGTATTATATCCCACAATAATTACTGTGGAACTGAAGTCATCTATTTCGTTCATAGGGGGATCAGCATGCATGCAGAAATGTGTGTTAACACCATGTCGTAACGTCCAAAACATGTTTACAATACACCCCAGAAAGTATTATTTATATTGCTCCAAGAATTTGATGAGCAGTTCTAGTTGAAATTGATTTGGTTTAATTAAAAGTGAGGTTATTTCAAAACAATCTAGCAATGTCATGCATCGACACAGTGTCTTTAAAATTTCATTGTTGCCAATTGGTATTGTAGAAAGCTTTTAAATTTGATAGTAAATTTTATTTTGGCATCAAATGCATGTTGTATTTAATGTTAAAACTGAATGAAATGAATGAAATATTTTTCTTGACATGTAAAAGAAATTGAGAGTCATAAACGTTGATAGAATAAAAACAGCATTAAAAATTTTAAATTTTGTGTTAACAACCAAATTGTGTAACGTCCGAAACAAATATTTTGTGTCATGAGAAATTTGTTGGACAAGAATGATCTAATTCATGTCTAGATTTGTTTTAGTAATAACAGTGTTTTATTTTATGATGATTAAATCACTTTGGGTACCATCAACTTTGAGTTATTAGCTGGAGAAATGGTATTATTTGTTTCGGACGTTACAGTCAAGCTTCGGATGTTACAACTGTTAACGGAAAATTTGTTTTGCTGATATAATGATAATGCATTAGATACAGCATTAATTTATGCTGTGATGGTAAGCTGCCTTGAGGTTCTTTCAAAATGAAATAATAAATAGGTTTTACAATTCCCTGTATTTTTTGATACTTCAAAATTAATATTGTTTCGGACGCTACCAAATTGTTTACGGAAAATGAGGTAACTTTATTTGATGAACAAATTTTAAACAACGTCACTGCAATAACATAATGTTACTTTCTTTTTAGGCATTGGAATGGGGTACCCAGAAAGTGGATTTTAATACTGATATCATATAAATAAATTGTAGTCCTAGTGAGTCAAATAAGGGTAAGATTGTTAACGGAAAATGTAACGTCCGAAACACTATTTTCAATTGAGCCGCTCCATCAAAATAGTCCAAATACTTGGGGTTACTGTGCACTTTCTTAAAGTTCCACTCATACTCATTCATTGTAAATAGGAAAGAATTATATTGTTTCTGACATTTTTATGTTTCAGCCAAAACAATCTGGTCTCTTTTTTTGGTTGACAAAATTCCGTTAACATTTGGCTGTTCAGCGATAGCTCACACACATAAACCAAACTTGTAGAATTTTCATTAAGCTATGGGAGATCAATCTAGGTCCATGCTTCAAAAAAATATGAAAACTGGTTTCCAGTTCTGTATCTTTACAAAATTTGAGACTCTCAAAGTGCCATTAAGCTTTTTGGTATATGTTAAAAAAACCAGAGCCATATACAATGTATCTAGTCACGTAAAGTTTTAAGAAAGCAGGATATCAGACACTTCAAAGTAATGTAACGTGAATAACCAAAAACATGAGGCAGAAATATGTGTGTGTATGCAATCCTATTTTCACATAGCAAATTGTGAGCTTTTATTAGCAAAAGGTGAGTTTTGATTAGCAAATGGTGAGTTTTGTGTAGCATTTTTGCTATGCAATGTAAAAAAAAAAAAAAAACATTCACTGGTCACTGAATATCCTATGCATGCACACATACACGTATGTACACGTATGTACGTGTACACACTAACAGTGACCTGATTACACAGTGAAGCCATGCAATTGGGCACAATAACAGAGACGAAATCCCCATGGGAGGAAATCTCCCGTAGATGTACTTGGAAAATTTAATTTATCCTGGTTTTAATCTCTCTGGTTTTAATCTCTCTGGTTTACCCAAGGAAAATCTGTATGGAGAGGTACCGTATTTATTTTTCAACCTCACAAGGGTTATTGCTCTGTAGTTATACTGGCGTGATTATTAGTCAGGTTGGCGTTATATTATCTGTAAATAAGGAATGAATTATTGGCACTTATAAAATCAAAATTATGAAAAATTTCAGTTTTAAATGCATTTTAAGAACAGCAACATTGTGTAAATTCAGGTTGGTGTTATGTTACCCATACAGAGGATAAGTAAGACTAATTGCGGTGACACCATGTGAAATTCTCTATTGAGTAGTAATTAGTTCTGAAAAGAACTGGAGAGACAGAGAGACATGTCTTGTTATTTTTACACATTAGAAATAAGGAAGATTTCTGACGTTTTTTAAAAAGCATTTTGTTTACGTTTTAGAATAAGGATGATTTCTGATGTTTTTAAAATGTATTTTATGAACCCCAACCTTTTCATAATTTTACCATAACATTCCTTATTTCTCCAAGCATTTCAGACAGAATGACTTCTTGTGATATTTCATGTACAGACTTCACACCACAGATAATAAATTGTTCATAATCTGGTAAGAAACAATATTGTATCTTCCCTTTAACAGCAATGATATCAATTTGGCTCCCGATTGCAAGAGATGTACAAAATATTCCAGCACCACAATGAGCACAAAACAAAAGCCGAAAGCATGAAAACAATGACTACATGAAATGAAATAAAGCCAAGATCCACCTGTGAATTGCGTTCCTCGAAGGGGTTGAACTCTTCCAGACCCTTGGAGGAGTTACTCGTAGCTTGCTGCACCGAGGGATCCTAGAGGGAAGAGGGGGGGGCAAACAAAAAACACAATGTCACCACAACAAATTAACATAAAATAAATGAAAACATTCAAGCAGACATCTATTTTGATCAGATGTGAATGGTTTGAGGGAAATATTCTTGCTTTATAGCTACCAAATGTTTCGCTTTTACTTTTGAAAACAACATTTCATAAATACACATATATGTACATTTCATACATGTACAACTTACTACAATGTAAAAGTTTGCCATGATGCACTTGGCATCCACCCCAACAAAAAATAATAAATGGGCAATTCCGTATGGGAAATGAGAAAAATGACAAATTTTAAAGTTGATCAAATCGAGATTAAATTAAATGTGCAGTGTGAATAAATGCATACTTAGCAAGGAGCCAAAAACCGTTTTGGAAAATCATTATTGGTTTTCCTGAAAATCTGATTTGAATTTTTTTTTTTGCTTAACATAAGGACCCCTGAAGCTAAATACTATAAAATGCAATAAATCCTAAATGCAAAACTGAACTTTCTGAATAGTTTCTAATTGTAAAGGTTTGAGACCATGGATGCTTATTTTAAAGGCACTTTCTTCTGCTGGATTTGGTATTTGCAGGAGAAAACTACGAAATTTGGTTTAAATTGGCTGTTATTCCGTTACCGAAAAGTCACACAAGTTTTCCTCCTGGGCTTATTTCTTGCTGAATTATTCCATCATTGTGAATTCTCTTCCTTCATCTGCCCACTAAAAACCTCAAACACCAATTTCCCAAATACAAGTATATATTCCTATTTAATCATTTCATTTCATTTCATTTATTATTTCTCAGGGCAAACAAGAAAAGTTACAGTACAAGCAGATGAAAATAAACGTAAAACAGAACATAACATGGTAACACCCCTGAAGGATTGCCAAATGTGAACTAAATCACAATCAAGTGGCTCTCCAAATGCTGCCATGCAACATATACATGTTCATATACAAGATAAGAATAAAAATTAAAATAAAAAAAATAAAAAAATAAATAAAAAAAAATACAAGGTAATTAGGCGTTTGACTAAACTCTCATGCCAGTAATAAAAATATACTAGTACATAATATTACAAATAGATTAACTTACAGTATACGGGCTAAGCAGGAGAAGTATAAATAAATAAATAAATAAATATATATATATATATATATATATGGGCAGTCGGACTTCAATTACATTCATGATAAATCATTGGTAACGGAATTACATGGTAACGGAATTACCCGGTACAATGGGTAATGGAATTACAACCTCACATCCTGCATGTCTTTGAGCAAGGCATTCTTTGTTTTACCAACAGAGGGCAGAAATTATCTAGTTTTATGTCTTGCATATGTTTGTAGAGTTGAGAGCACATGGTAATCTCCCTCCATAACAGTGTACATGTAAATCTGTAAAATTTGTTAAAACCTCCAGCAAATTGGTGAGTATTCTTTTAAGTAAATATTCCCAGGAGCAGTTTACTGTTACTTTTAACAAAATTTTAATTGTTAAATTCAATAAGTGATTACCTGATTATTTTTACTTAGGTACAACATACACAAAATGTAAGCATTTGCACTATTATTGCAGGGATGCAAGTCAACAAACTTTACATGTAGTTGCACTCAGCTATTCTGCACTGATTCAGATTTTACATTAACCCTAACTCCCTAGACAACAAAAGCAGTTGGAGGATTTTGAAGGATTTTTATTGTTCAGTAACAATGCTTAGGGAGTTAGGGTTAATGAGTCATTTTTGTGTCTTGATGATCCTTGTTTATATTATATTATATTATATTATATTGTATTTTATTTTTGTATTATATTATTTAATTTTATTATTTAATTTTATTTATTATTCACTGTAGGCCCTATGTGTAATAATAATTTGCAAACAATTTTGGTTGTTGGTTATTATAGCTTACTATGAGCTAGCTGTACATGTACATGTATGTAAATAACTCATACTTAGTGAAGTTGATCTTGAAATACATGTACCCTACATGTAGAGGGCTAAAGAGATAGTTTGTTAAACTAAGCATTGTTTATATTTTTAGGGGTATATTATACAGTAATCATATTTACACATGTACTAAAAGTATGATTCATAATAACACAGCCTACCGGTATCTTTACTTTGTTCAAAGGTAAAATGCCTCTCAAGCCGAAAGAGAAGATGATAGCATACAGGGAACGTATAATGCAGGATCCTGAGAAAGCAAAACAAGTGAGGGAGAAGGATAGAAAGAGAAAGTATGCCAAAAATGCAAGAATGACACGAAGTGAAAAGCTTGTCCAGAAAGAGAAAAACCGAAAAGCTGTAGCAATACATCGTGCCAAGAAAAAGGCAAATTCTTCACCTCCTGCTAAACGTATTCCTGGTGCAATCCAAGTTATTAATTTAGTACATGCACCATTCGGGTCACCCCAAGTCTTGGGAAAAAGTCAAACAGAAGGTGAAGGTTTTGCCACATTCTCCAAGGAAAAGAAAAGAAAACATGATGTTGGTTGCAGTTAATTGACAGATATGGACAATTATATTGTGATTTAACAACGCATCAGTGTATTCAATATTCATAGTGTGTAAATGTGTAATTCCGTTACCGTGTTTAATATATACAGTTGGATGTACATCTAAACGAGGTCCTAACCCACAAACTGAGGCAAGATTAAATATTTTGAAGCCCACAAATATACTTACAGCGACTGCCTTGTTTCTGAGCACAACTCAGTTAAGTACTTGGAAGTTTCATGTTCTTTTCTAATTAATCGTTGCTGCTACGTATAATAATTTGAATAGCTTTCAATTTGACATACAGGTGCATTGTATTATGGTTTATATTAACATGATTAAAGCTGTATAACATGCTCAGTATAAAAAAAAATTTTTTTAGATTGTCTGTTGTTCAAGAATTGGCATTTTTCAAGGTATATTTCACAAGTGTAATTCCGTTACCATTTTTTGTAATTCTGTTACCGCTGCCTATTTTGGAAAAATCGCAAGGTATGGAATATCTGTAAAAAAAATACCCTAAAAAATGCTGCCACAATGAAGTTGAAACCATAGGTAAAAAAGATAAAAATCTAGCTGTGGCCTTTATGCTATAGATTTCATAGAATTTGTTTTTAAAATTATGGTTAAAAAAATCCTTCATTTTCTGACGTAATTCCGTTACCGACACATTTTGGGCCTTGGATCTTTCCACATGTAGGAAGTTTCAATTTTTTTATTTTGATATGATGATAGGGGTATAACCAGACCATATAAAAGTGTTTGTAATCAGGTAGGACATAAGACTAATCCACAGCATGTAAAATTACAGTCAATTTTTTTCTGAAATGTAATTCCGTTACCACGGAATTGACCAAATCAATAAATAAAAGACATTAGGCCAATTCCATGGTTACCCTAATTAATCATTCTGTCTAAAGTGCTCTGATTTCAGAGTAAAACACAAGACAACTATGAACATTTAAAAAAACGAAAGTGCTTTCTGTAAAAAAAATGTGAATATTTCTCATGACTGAGACTCTGCATTGAAGTGATACTCTCACAGGTTGGTTGTTCAGTATCTTGATTTAAAGAACGAAAGCAGTAAAACTTTTACCAAATGTTGACTTGTACCTTTCCTTTAAACTTATCCCTTAACCCCCAACACTCATAATGCCCAGTCATTGCGTCAAATTATGTGAAGTTTTTTATCAGTAAGCCAACATTAACCCTAACCTTCCCAAATCCTCCAAAATCCTCTTTGCTAAAGTGAAGGATTTTGAAGGATTGAGGTTACATGCTACGTATGCTCTTTGCTAAAGTGAAGGATTTTGGAGGATTGAGGTTATATTAGGCATACACTGTACTTGCTTTTCCATGGTACATGTACATCCACGTTTGTTGTAGTGATTGCATGGTCAGTGCATGGGTCAGTGGACACTGTTTATTGCTCCATGCATGCAGGGAGGGTCCCTGGCCATGTACATGTATCACAGATTAGAAACACATGTGTGCATACATGCTTGCGTTACTACTTAAGGATTTTGGAGGATTCAGGTTATGTGTAAGCAAAACGGACCTAGGGAGTTACGGTTAAGCAACTTTAAATACAAAATTTTCCAAGAAGATTTTTTTAGTTTTCTTAAATGTTTACATTTTTCCAAAAAGGCCAACAAAGGCGATTCCCAGCAATGTACAATGTATGATATCCCACCACATCAGGAAATGCAGTGTACATGTACATGTATGTACATGAAAACAACTTGTGCACATGAACATATACATATGTTGCACGAGCCACGGAACTGTTTACGTAGGTTACCAAACTCCCACGGCGTCTGTTGGAGACAAATTTAAGAAAAACACCTGCCAACAAACATTAAATATCTGGAAATATCTCTTGCAGTCATCGCAGACTCTAGTGTCATAATGAATGATATCCGTATTCAATAATTTGCTGCAACTGAAGCCAAACTAATACAATGCACCTGTGCAGTGAATGATTAAATCGAAGAAAAACCACTGATAATCGATGCAAAAGTGATTACAGACTAGATGACCACTAAGTGCAGGATATACAGTGTTATAGTACATTTACTACAGCCCTGAATAGCATGGAGAGGAAGACTCACAATACAATGGTTAAGTTATGTGACTGTAATCCATCCGCACCTGTTGTTTAGGCCACAATACACTAATTGGACATCTCAACAACCATTCATGTAAATGATCACAGTTTTACACAAATTTTACTTGGTGTTAAGTTGCAGATGATATTAAAAACATCCCTTGAAATATTAAATTAGTGAATAATAATTAAAAGTTGGTTTAAATTAAAATTACATAATTTGTTTTTGCCTACACGTACACATAATGTGTATATTTTTGTAGATGTACGTGTGTACTGTGTATAGTACATGTACATGATGTGTATAATTTTTGCAATTTGTGTACATTAACTCTCCTACAAACTTTAGTGGCAAGTAGCTATAGAGGTCAAAACCAGTCAACTGCCTGTTTTGACTGTTGACCCAAATGTGCACACAGGAGCATTTTTGACTGGTTTTGACTGTCATTTTGACCACCCTGAACAATACCAGACAATGCTTTTACCAGTCAAAAACGGTCGACTCATTTAGACCTGTAAATGTACATGTACTTACTACACGTTAGGTTTGACAGTGTTTGACTTTTAAGTGCACTAGATACCTTGGGAAGTATACAATGTATTAACATTTCGACTGATTTTGACCCTTGAAGTTGTAGGAGGGTTAACCCTAACTCCCTAGGCTCATTTGCTTACACATAACCTGAATCCTTCCTAACTCCCTAGGCTCATTTGCTTACACATAACCTGAATCCTTCCTAACTCCCTAGGCTCATTTGCTTGTAACACATAACCTGAATCCTCCAAAATCCTTCAGTAGTAAAGCAAGCACATGACATGTATGCACACATGTTTCTAATCTGTGATACATGTACATGGCCAGGGACCCTCCCTGCATGCATGGAGCAATAAACAGTGTCCACTGACCCAAGCACTGACCTTGCAATCACTACAACAAACATGGATGTACATGTACCATGGAAAGGCAAGTATGCCCAATAACCTCAATCCTCAAAAATCCTTCACTTTAGCAAAGAGCATGTAGCATGTAACCTCAATCCTTCGAAGTCCTTCACTTTAGCAAAGAGGATTTTGGAGGATTTGGGAAGGTTAGGGTTAGTAAGACTGATTGCGGTGACACCATGTGGAATCTCAATTGAGTAGTAATTAGTTCTGAAAAGAACTGGGGGTACAACTCGACGTTTCGATCAGTATGCTCTGATCGTCCTCAGGTTAGGGTTAATCTTCCATACATAAACATGATTCTCGACAAAAACTGTATACACTGTGTGAAGCAATACATTGTATATAAAAACATGTACATCCAGTGTAAACCTGATCAACTCAACACAAATAATTTATGCAGGACTTAACAACCATTTCTGGAAAAAAAAAAAATCAAACAGCATTGTCTGCCTAAAACCTTTCCAGTGGAACGTCCCAGTACATAAAAATAACATAGTACACATATGCTTGTTCAATGTGTACACGTACATGTACATATGTAGGTAATTATCTATGCCGAACAATATATTGTATTGATCCATACGTGTACATGTACATCATGCAAAAATCATGATGAACACAAACTCTGTCTTTGGAATAAATAGTTCAGACACACTTTTGTATACTACTCAAAACAATTCAGGGAGCACCGGAATAATCTCAGTTAAAGCAAGATCATTTATTTCAGATAAACACAATGTTTCAGAGAATTGATGAGAAACAACTGCACAATGAAACAGATGATAAAGGATGCATGTAGTGATTACACGTTTCATGACATGACTACTGAAAGAGAGAGGGGGTTGCAAATGAAAATCCCGGTTCATGGAACATTTCAAACCTATTTGATGTTAAAAATCCGGTGTTCCCTAAATTGTTTTGAGTAATGTAGTTGAGTACCTTATAACATACGGTACATGTACTTATCCTTGACCATCAACGCAAATTAGCACACTGCTTAATTATCAATAATCTAGAGTTCATACAAATCTGTATTATATACACACTGCTAGCACTGGCAAACATGTCCACGTATAATGATGATATATGTATACAGGTCATACACTGTGCAATATGTAGCAAAGCTCTGTTATATATATTGTACATGTAATTACAATGTTTAAAGCAAATACTTAGTCTGGCTTACAAAATGAGCACTGTCTCTGTTAAATGTGCAAGAAAAATCAATACGTGTTAGTCCTGCATCGATGAATAATTACAATGAGGGAGAATAACAAGTACAGTACATGTACATATCATGTACTATGCTAAGATGACAATTAGCATATTCCACATGCATATTTATGAGCTACATGTAGATGTGTACATGTTGTATTATGATAATCTCTCATTAGCATATACATGCATATTTATGAGCTATTGTACGTACACGTATGTACATGACGATTGTACATAACATGTACACAGGTGCAGAACCTAAATGTTCAGACTTCATCTTTAACACAACACAGAAATGTACAGTAATGATAATATTTTTATTAGCATACTTGACCTGAATATTCATGAGCTACATGTGCAAAACCCAACTGTACAGACTTACAATATTAATTACAATCACAATGTATAAAAATTACTTCATCATAGGGTTTTACATGTGGATATAGATCGTACATTGTACTTGTAACATACAGATCAAATGGCAAATAATAATTCTCACAAAATGATTTGCCACATACTGTGACATGTACTTAACCCTTTCATTACTGGGCCGGATGTACGTGCAGTCCTGAGCGTTTGTATACATGTACATACATGTAGTATGTGTATTTATACACCGTAGGTTATCACAGAGGCCCGCATTGCGGGCCTCACGTACGGAGCCTACCAATTTTGTGGTGCGCGCTGCGGGCCCCACGGTGTGAAAGGGTTAACATGCTGCAGTGCAGTGCTCGTGCAGTGTTATATCAATGCTGCAGCAAATGTGAATACTCACATATATGTATTAATGTTTTCAGTTGCTGTTTTCATTTGTAACTTAAAACCTCTTACTACTACAAGGGTCAAAATCAGTCAAAATGTTGATATACTTGCCAAGGTATATCAAGTGCACTTAAAAGTCAAACACTGTCAAACCTTATGTGTAGTTCGTACACTTAGAAGTCAAAATGAGCCAACCGTTTTTGAATGGTAAAAGCATTTTCTTGTATTGTTGAGGGTGGTCAAAATGACAGTAAAAACCAGTCAAAAATGCCCCTGTGTGCACATTTGGGTCAACAGTCAAAACGGGCAGTTGACTGGTTTTGACCTCTATAGCAACTTGCCACTAAAGTGCAGCTATATAGTAGGAAGGTTAATGCAAACGAATCTGAAAACATTTAAATTATTTTCTCGATAATGACAATGCAATACATGAATGTAAGCAGAAATGTCTCTTGATTCTTGTCTAAATCCTACCATGATAATAACTGTAAGTGATTTTTAGTAGTTAAAGGGGGATTATCGGCATGATCAACAGGGCATGGAATCGGAGTGCTATTTTTGGATTAACTGAGTGACTGCCACAATACCCCACACGATAAGGTCATCATTACCGTTGCTGCTGCATAAATGAGCCAGTAATTTTCAGTCAATGTGTTCATCTTAAGGGCACTGATTCCATGCCCTGTTGAAAGTCTGCTCTGGTCGTGACGATACTGCCCCTTTAAGCATGGATGTATTTATTTTATCAATGGCATGTACACTGCTTTTAAATTTGCTCTTCTGTTGTTGTCTGTACAATTTCTGATTTGGATTGATATGTACTAGCATAATGTGCATATTTATGTACATGTTTATATGACATAAAACACAATAAAGGGGGCCACTTTCCAACCGTCACGTTAGCAGTTTTACCAATGGTTGTTATTTATTTTTAAGTACCTGAAACCGACCAAAAAATGTTTCAACATGTGAATGGACATGCAGGCTTATACTAGAACTAAATTGAGTTGATTTATTTTTATTTTTTTATTTATTTTTTTTACCCTCAAATTTCCATAAAAATTGGACGGAAAAAGTTACCTCACTTTTCCGTCCATTTGTTGATGGATATTTTAGGGTAATTAAAAAAATAAGAGTAATAATCAACTCAAATTATCTTTAGGATAAGCATGCATTTCTATTCAAATGTTGAAATTGTTTTTGGGTGGTTTCAGATATTTAAAAAAAAAATTACAACATAAGAAAAACTGCTAACGTGACGATAGGAAAGTGGCCCCCTTTATTGTGTTTTATGTCATATTATGAGTAAATGTATACCTCCATACATTGTACTATCCTGGTAGGATTTAAACTAGTCATTGAGTGAATCAAGTATAATACACAATGCATGTTAAGTGTACAAACATGTACTGTACAAATACATGAATTTTTATGTTATGTACATGTACAACTACAAACCTGCCATTCTACTGTATGTTAATTATGGGATGTACAATTTACATGTAATTTATACTGGTTGGTGATAACAGTGGTTTTTGATATGGCAAACTTAATCAGCTGTGTCCAAACCCTATTTTGATGGGAACAAAATGGTGTACGACATCTGGTATAAAATTAAATGCAAATATTATCAAAAGGCTTTTGTACAATGTACATTTCATATTACAAATTATGAAAATACAACGCATTTATAATGAAACCATTATTGCAGTTTCATGTACATGTACATGTACATGCATGTAATGGTTATACCTGTACCGGTACAATTTTCTGAAATTGTATAATTATTTACAACTGCCTTAGAAGGAGCAAATACTGAAAATGATGAGAGGCGTCACGGCAAAGTTTGGTACGATGCTTCTACCCTCGGCTGTGAAGATATTAGGACTACCAGAGAAGATTATGGGAATGCCAAGCAGTGTCATTAGACAAAGGGCAAGTATCAACTACATGTTCACATAGCGAGAAGACACCAATTTAATGTACACATAGTTGGTGTCACCAGAGTATTGAGCCAGGACTTGGAAACAGGGCATCCAAATTTGTTATTGTTTGAAAAACAGTGTGTCCAAATAAAATAACGTAAAATACTTTTGCATGTGTATCAAAATTAACGCAGGGTGTCCATTTAGCAAACAGGGTGTCCAAAAGACACCCACAAGATATTGCTGGCTAATACTATGGGTTTCACTGCATGCAACATTAAATACATTATTACAAATTTATTTATATGACTATCATTTGGTTTTTCTAATACGAGCAATTAACATGCGCGTGCAGCTGTGTGACCTACATGTATAAAATCAACTGTTCAATAGAAATCAGAATTTTCACTGTAAAGTACAATGCTGGTATTGTAAGGAAATTTGTAAGGAAACCAGAACAAAGATTTGCTATTTGACCATCCACATTTGACCATCCACATTTGACCATTCCGATTTACATTGTATTGAACAGTTGTGCACGTTATAGATGCATAATGATGCCAATCTCCTACAAGCTTGATAATCATGTAACATGTGTGTGTTTTTTTGTTTTTTTGTTTTTTTTGTATGTATATAAAAGCAACTGTGAACAATAGCCACATCAGTAAATGACTAAATAAAGAGGTCATCTGATAGGCCAATCAAATGGTTCACTGCAGACCAGAGTGAAAAAAGAGAATGAGGAAAAAAAAAAGTTTCACGTAACATACATGTACACATATTAGTTTGTTGATGGAGTTTGTCCTTATGTATTTAACACTTAAAGGGTCAATATCATCATGATCAACAGGGCATGGAATTGGAGTGCTACTTTTTTAGATTAACTCAGTGACTGAAAGTAATACCCACATGATAAGGTTATATTACTGTTGCTGCTGCATATGTAAATAAGCTTTTCAGCTACTATGTTTTGATTTAATTTATTCAGATAAAAAGATGATAAAAGTACAAGACACATTACAAAAATACAAGAAAAACACCATATTTATCCAAGGATAACCCAAAAAGCCAATAACATATAGGCTTATTTCCATTGGGGTCCTTACATCGAAACATCAAAAAATACAAATTATACAAATTACAAATTTGAAAGACAAAGACAGTTCATCTTAAACTAGGACACCGATTCCATGCCCTGCTGAAAGTCCGCTCTGATTGTCACAGTACTGTTCTTTTAACCCTCCTACTGTTTGACCATTTGAAACCATTCAAAATTTCCACTTACCAAAATGCCCATTGGTTTTGTACACACATGGTGATACCATTTGAACAGTGTTGGTAGCAAGCTTTACTACCATTCAAATCCATTCAAATGCATAGAGGGTCCATTGATTCACCACTTAGAAGTATCCAAACAAGGTTTTGTATTAGCTGTACTACCATTTGGAAAGATCCAAACAAGGTTTTGTATTAGCTGACCTACATGTACCATTCAAAACCATTTGGGGGAATCAATACTGTACAGTTATTTCACCATTCAAAACCACAAAAGCGAATGGTTTCAAATGGTGGATCAACTTGTATGACAAAGGTACCAGAAGTAGGAGGGTTAAAGCCAGTATACACTTTTGGTAAAATTGCTACTAAATGCATCATCCATGCGTAAAGCACGCCCTCTGTTGACATACATTTGTTTTCTATTTGACTAAGGACTTGACTGCACTAGAAATAAATTTAGGTAATATTTCTAGGACAACTGTGTACAAAAGGCCTGCCTGACAGGCTAATGCATAATTTTTTTTTTTAAATTTCGCGAGCTCCAGGTATGGTTGTTTTTACAGACATTTTACCGTAAGTATTCTGGCTTTTAAAAGGATCCTTTTATTAACACTGATATAGGCTACATTCGTTCTGTAGATCAATACAATCAATGATCGTCTACAACAAAGTAAGTAAGCCTTACAGGCAATTGTATTATACTACACTGTTTGTTTCTTGAAGGTTATTACAATCCATACATTATTGGATACATGTACTGTACATATACATGTATATAGGTAAAGTAAACCTGTAGTGTACATGTGTTGTAAATGTAATGAATTTGTAACGAGCAATTACAAGCTGCATGATGTAAATGTATTGCCAGTGTTTTGGCCGTGTTTTGGGCTATTGTACACCAATTTTCTGAAATGTTCTTTTTTTTT
Organism: Zoroaster sp. YZ-2022; assembly: GCA_029582265.1. Classification (NCBI taxonomy): domain Eukaryota; kingdom Metazoa; phylum Echinodermata; class Asteroidea; order Forcipulatida; family Zoroasteridae; genus Zoroaster; species Zoroaster sp. YZ-2022. Next base: position 13,513,123 of record CM055834.1, on the reverse strand, counting down.
ATCGGAACATTGCTATCTTATTTGCGAAAGGGAAAACAAATGCTTTAAAAAGACTTAAATGTATCTCTCAACATATTCACCAGAAGCGTCGTTTTACAGTAATCACGTCCCAAAATGAATTTAAAGTGGGTCCCGTGATAAATTTACTTGGGCAAATATTGACTGTTAAACGTAGCTTAGAACAAATTGTTTTTTAAATATCTCACTACAAAGTATGCTTTTCCTTGCTTAACCCTCCTATAGGTTTAACAACCAAAGACACTCAAAATTTGTATGTCACTCCCAACCCATTGACTTTGTGCAGTGCACTCAAATAAATGCAAGGACATGTGGCTATGGTAGGAAGTCAAACCAAAACCACTCAACTGTATATGAGTCTGCAGTACATACACAGCTCTGTGTGACTCTGCATATAACTTATGTAGGACATACACAAGTGTGTTTGACTTTGCCACTAACTCCAGCACTCTTAGAGAAAAAATACACATGTGTGAACAATTGGCAATGCAACCAAAAATACTCAAGTGACTGTCTGTGGGTGCGGTGCTTACTGGGCCAAATTTCAGCCTGGGCATAGGAGGGTTAAAATGATATAAATCAATGTTCTAATGAGAAAAAAAAATGTTTGATAGAAAATACAGGCTATACATCTTTAAAACCCTAACCTCCCCCCCTCCTAGGTATTCTAGCTAGGAACCTTTCTGAACCCTAACTCCCTATAGGTATTAGGGCTGTGCCGGGTATCCGGATACCCGACCGAAACGGTCATTACCCGGTTCCATTTTTCGGACATTTGCGAACAGAAATCTGTGACTCTTGAACAATGTAATGTTTACACTTTTATAGACAAGAGATTACACTCCAATAAAGAAAAGATCGATTTAATTTGTTACCATTTACAGCACATGTATTTGTACACCACCGGACTCGGCGTGTTTTCAACAAAAATGAAAACGGGTATCCGGGTATCCGAAGTTTCCTGATTTCGGGTATCCTGTTCCAAAAATATCCGAAAACGCACAGCCCTAATAGGTATTCTGGCTAGGAACCTTCCTAAACCCTAACCCCCTAGGTATTCTGGCTAGGAAACTTTCTGAACCCTAACCCCCTGTACATGTACATGTAGGTATTCTGGCTAGGAACCTTCTTTAAAAGGATATAATGTTCCAATGAGAACAAAAAAAGTTTGATAGAATCACAAAAACACAAGCAATACACCTGTAAGTGTAAGGTTGCCACGAATTCAAACAAGTGACACACATGTACAATACATGTACATGTATACATGTATACTGCACATGTTGCACATGGTAGGAAGAAGGCTACCATGTACATGTACATAGATGTTACTCTGTGTGACTGTGAGTAAAATTAGTCATGCCCCTATGAATCAGAGGGTATACCCATTTGTCTGGGAATCATATGTATGAATTGTTTACACAGACTTACAGACTTTACAAATCCTGACATTTGGTGTATTGTCAATAATAAAGTCCACGATACATGTAGCCAGTTACGTACTCTTCACTTGTCATTATTTATCGTCCCACTTTTTCTAATTCTTTTGAAAAATAAGAATCTGCTTAATTGTACACAGTATACTTTTTACCCAAAAATCCCTCAAGTGTATCGTCTATGTTTTTCACTATTTTTACGGAAATTGCCAGAAATGTTCTTTTTGATCAGAACTTTGCTATTTTACTTGAAACAAATGGATTTACATGTATGAATCATTTCTCAAAATTATCATGAGAAACATGGTTTCACAGTAAAAAGGTGTTGAAATGAATTTATGGTATGCGTACATGTAGGTCCCATCATAAAGTAATTTGGGCACTTTTTAGGAAATGATCAATGTTCCAATGAAAACAAAACATTTCGGAAATTTCTGGTAAAATGCAGGCGATGCATTTTTAAGTTTCTGTAGATATTCATTCTCCCATGCCAGTTTGCATAAGTATGGTATAAGTGCGCTGTATAGTGTATCAACATACATGTAGCTCTAGCAAGACCCCCCTCGGGCATAAAACACACATTTTAAGCTAGCATAACTTATTAATTTACATTAACCCTAACTCCCTAGGCCCATTTGCTTACACATAACCTGAATCCTTCCTAACTCCCTAGGTCCATTTGCTTACACATAACCTGAATCCTTCCTAACTCCCTAGGCCCATTTGCTTACACATAACCTGAATCCTTTCTAACTCCCTAGGCCCATTTGCTTACACATAACCTGAATCCTTCCTAACTCCCTAGGTCCATTTGCTTACACATAACCTGAATCCTTCCTAACTCCCTAGGCCCATTTGCTTACACATAACCTGAATCCTCCAAAATCCTTCAGTGGTAAAGCAAGCACATGACATGTACGCCTGTATGCACACGTGTTTCTAATCTGTGATACATGTACATGGCCAGGGACCCTCCCTGCATGCATGGAGCAATAAACATTGTCCACTGACCCAAGCACTGACCTTACAATCACGACAACACACATGGATGTACATGTACCATGGAAATGCAAGTATGCCTAATAACCTCAATCCTCCAAAATCCTTCACTTTAGCAAAGAGCATGTAACCTCAATCCTTCAAAATCTTCCACTTTAGCAAAGAGGATTTTGGAGGATTTGGGAAGGTTAGGGTTAAGCACATTATAACTGTGCAAATCAAGATAATCCATGTATAAAATTTTCTTCTTCAAAACCGCAATTCCGATTTGGCTTATTGTTAATCCTGCTACCATTTACATGTAGGCAGGTCATGTATACTGCCATTACTTTCTACAAGGTTATCAAGTCTACGATTCCATGGAGATGAGAATGCCAGTTAAATATTAACATGATACATACGACTTGTGTACACAACTAACTTACGGTCACGTGATTGACTGTACCAACACTTGTCTACAATCAATAACGCGACTTAGTTTTTTCTTCAAATAGTTCAAGAAAACAATGAATTTGTCAAGGATAATGTGTAGAACTTCATATTCTACTTTTGGAAGACGTTTCCAGCCAGGTAAATTTCATACTTTGAGATGACATGTAACCAACTCAAAAACTGTACCCCTTACTGTTAATCCTGCTACCATTTGCATTTAAGCAGGTACATACATACTGTCATTACTTTCTACAAGGTTATCAAGCACTTTGTACATCCACCACAAGGACAGTGTGTACAAGTACTGGGCATGATCATCACTGATGAACCCATCATCAGTTTGTTACGTTAGTGCTTTGATTAACTTTAACCAGTTCACGTCGGGAATATATATTTTTTTTCCGGTCCCCCGTGCAGGTTTATTTTCAATGAAAAATCAGAAAAAATTTCTAGCCATTAATCATTTTTTTTGTCAATGAAACTAAGTCCGGACACCCAAATAAACACCTTTACTCATTGACATTTCGAGAATTAAATGGCGAGTTTTTAAATTACGGTTGTGTTTGTTCAGCACAATTACACCGTTGGCAAGCTCCGATGCAACGGCCTATTAGCGACCAGCGCCCGGTCGAACAGACGGCATACCGGGAGAGAGAGGAAAGGCCTCATAAACAATGGATATAAATCTGTCTTTACACATTCTTGGCTGGTACGTCAAAGGAACAGGTCTTGGATAAAGGGATTACGCAAAAATCAACAAAAAGAGTGAACTCGTTCATTGTTTGCAGTGCCTTTTGTCCGGGCCACCGAACCGTGACCCCATGGACTCCGAGAAACGATTGCGTGTATACAAGTCAGCCACCACGACGGCATGCCACGTGTGGCGTGTTGACAAGTCTCCCGGTAACACACAAAAATCGGAATGCGTGTTTAGACGCTCTCCGATTCCCGGTTCAAAAAAAAAATGTGTGTATACACGGCCTCCGACGCGAACTGGTTAAAATAAGAAATTGGCAGTACGGACATATACATGTAATGTGACAGTACTGTTTTCAAGTCAGTGTGTTCTTACACATTGACACTGTATACCATTTGTACCAGATGTTTTCGTGTAGATAAACATAGAGCTACATGTTAGTTCACTAACCGTTTAATTAATTGAAACTTTCCGGGTTGGTTAACCGAAAGTCAACACCCAATGGCCACACAAACTAGACACAGTCAGCAAACGGAACATTGTGTATACATTTTCAATCAAAAAGCATCAATAAACTTCCTGCAATGATTGTTTTATAATATAAAAAAAAATTTAATATTGGTTTTGGTTAGCCGGTTAGCAAATTTCTAAATGGTTAGTTCAGTTTCGGTTAGTTCAGTTTCGGTTAGTTAACTGTCCTAGCACTAATACATACAGTTAAAAAAATTACCAATGTCTTACTGTTTGTAATTTGTTACATTGTAGATTGTTCAGTAAGAAAGTATGATAGAAAATGAAAAAAGGCATCAACTTGAAGTACATGTCATTTATCTTCTGCAAGTCTCTCCAAATATTCTTCATCTAAACATTTTTGAGTTTCAGTACATCAAAAAAAAGTTAGCTCATTAACACTAACTACTCCAAATTCTCAAAATCCTTCTCCTGATTTTGCCTGATTTTGCCTGATTTTGCTGGATTCAGTACTCCACAGTATAGTCCAACGAATAGAGCATGCAGCCATGTGTACCAAATCCATCAAACTCCATCGGCTGCTTTTGTTGGATTCAGGACTGTGTATAGCCAAGCCATGGATGCTTTGCATTTGCTACTGTACCAATTCCATCCAAGTCCAACAACTGGGGTACCTTTTTACTGCATGTTGATGGATTTTGGCGGATTCGGGATGGTCTTTTAGCCAAAATGGGAGGGGGTTAGGGTTAATATAACTTGATAAACTTTTAACAACAATGGTTAATTTTATGTCAAGAGAAACAGAAAACAAAATGAAAAAACCTACCTCACTATGCTCTAAACCAAATCAGAATTACGGATTGGAAGAGAAAAAAACAGTGTAAAAAGTATGGGGTGCCCACTGTCAATTAATTAATTAACCCTAACTCCATAGGCCCACTTGATTACACATAACCTGAATCCTCCAAAATCCTTTGGTAGTAAAGCAAGCACAATGACCACTACCATTGTGTGCAGATGTATGCACACATGTGTTTCTAATCTGTGATATGTACATGGCCAAGGGCCAAGGGCCAGGGCCAAGGGCCAGGGCCAAGGGCCAGGGCCAAGGGCCAGGGCCAAGGGCCAGGGCCAAGGGCCAGGGCCAAGGGCCAGGGCCAAGGGCCAGGGCCAAGGGCCAGGGCCAAGGCCAGGGGCCAGGGCCAGGGCCAAGGGCCAGGGACCCTCCCCCCCCCCCTCCCCCCAAGCACTGACCTTGCAATAGCTACAACAAATCTGGATGTACATGTACCATGGAGGAAGGAAGGCAAGTATGCCTAATAACCTCAATCCTCCAGAATCATTTTTTGGACAGACCAACATATACAATGTAACCTCAATCCTCCAATTTCATCCAATGTCAAATATAGCCTGATAACCTCAATCCTCCATAATCCACCAAGCAAAATAATCACATCTGCCCTCAATTAGTTAGTTCGTTTCCCTTGTCAGATTCTGGTTTTTATGATAAAATTATTTATGCACATTAATTTATGAGCAAACCATGGTACATGTAAAACACATCTGCAGTGACTGTATCTCAAAGGCCTTGTCATTGGGTCGAATCAGACCTTTGAGCTACAGAGTTTTTACATATGAAATTTGGGAGACCCATTCTTAAAACACTATTCACAATAGACCGGTTACACAGATTGATTGATATGATAAGATGCAATCTGTAATGAGTTCCAGACTATTGGGCTTGGATGACATCCTAATATTAATGCAAGGTGAGTTGTTCTGTCAAAAAAAAAATCAAATTTTTGGCATTTCAAATCGGTTTTGGTCGTTGTTGATCCATTGAAATGATAGAGGAAGTATCTAGGCGCATTCTGTGGAGAGGAAGGGCATGTTATATTAGTATTTAACCCTCCTATAGGTTTAACAATCAAAGACGCTTACATTAAGTCTATTATCGGCAACTTTGACGACTATAATCGCGTCTATTATGGGGATATACTATGGAGGATGATTGCGCTCCCATCGATCAATTATGCATGTGCTGTATGGTCCTGTAGCCAGTCAGATCTTGACAGAATTGAAAACTTGCAATCGCAAATGGCGCGACATATTCTGAAGGCTCCACGCAATACGCCGCGTGTTGCACTCTACGGCGATCTCGGCTGGTCGCCTCTTTCCACATTTCATAATATCGCGAGGGCGAAATACCTCTCTAGAGTTATTAATGTGGAAATGCATCGCTGGCCCAAGCTCCTCTTACTTACTATGCTTAGCCTTGGCTGCGAATTTAATTAGTTGCGCTTCAAATTTTTAAATAGCGCTCAAAATATTCTTACCAGCTGCGACTTGAATACAATTTTTGACTGTGCGAAAACTGGGGAGCCCCTTTTCGATCCGCACTTGGCTAAATCGATTAAGCGCGTACTTATGGATATTTCAGATAATGTTTGGTTGGAAGAAGCATGCTCCAAATCTTCACTAACTGATTATGTAACCATCAAAGATCGCCCATGTTTAGAAAGTTATCTTTTGGATAAAACTGACTTCCATGGCGTCAGTCTCAAATTTAAACTCCGCTCCAACACTCTTCCACTCAATCACAGAATTAGAAATTGGACGGCAGATAATGACGGTACGTGCAACCTATGTAACTCCGGTATTGAAGACGTTAGACACTTCTTGTTTACATGTCATGCTCTTAATAATATTAGATCCGAAGAATATACAAAGTTAGAAAAGTATCTTGTCAAATGAATATTATGATATATGGGAGCTTTTTATATCCGGCAGCTTAGATGTTAAATATCATCTCACACTTGGGAGCACCTCAAGTATATTCTGTAATTATTTGATACTTTCTGTAAATCATATGTTAAGCGTGCGTGGAAATTGAGATCCGATATTATTCGGACTACAATGTAAATAATCTCTTCTTGCATACTTCGTTGCTGTAATTTTGTTTATATATGTTTTATATTTTTACTATATTTTCTAGAACTCATTTTAAATCAACTTGGGTTCCAATGGTCATTGATAGCTATATGATTGATGGTACACCCTCAGATTTGGTGTCGCGCGTGCATCCCTTGTTCTGGACAACACCTACGACGTCAAAACTGAGAGTGTATCATCACACATTTTTGTATCTTGTTAATTTGCTTTTAAATGTGTTTTGTATTATTTATGTGTATGTGTGTCGGACGAACCGCCTTTTGGCCGAGTGCCACTGTTGTAAAAGTGTAAGTCCAAATAAATAAATAAATAAATAAAGGGCATAATATTATTATTATAGTTATACAATATTTGAAGGGGGAAAATGCGGGGCAATACTAGTCATTCAAACAATGGGTAACGAGGCGGGGATTTCAGGCGATACTCGCCTTTAGACTTATTATGACTTATTGTAATTATGACTTAATTAAGTCATAATTATCTTAATTAAGTCATAATTATCAGACAGTAAGTCATAATTATGACTTAAGGCGTGTATTTTGTTTTTTTTACGATGTCCCTTTAACGCTTCCGTAAAGATGAGCATACTGTTGTAATTTATATTCATTAATGTTGACATAACATAAACATAACATATTCCGCCCCCATCGCTAATATTGCCCGCAAGCATGATCTTCAAGTTCACATGTATGCGGATGATACGCAACTTTATCTATCATTTGATTTGTATAATACTGAAGATGAAATAGCTACTCGCAAACGCATTGAATCATGTATCAAGGATATCAAATCTTGGATGACATTGAATAAACTGAAATTAAATGATGATAAGACTGAGCTTATTGTAATTACCTCAAAATATCATCAATCTAGACCCACAAACAAATGTTTTCAAATAGTGTCCTCACCAATCCATGCTTCTCCTAATGCTCGTAATCTGGGAATTATCTTTGACAGCACGCTATCTATGGATGATCATATCAAGAACGTCTGTAAATCAACATACTTCCAAATTAGGAACATTAACAAAATTCGTAAGGTTTTGGATAACGATACAGCAGCTACTTTGATCCACGCTTTAGTTACATCAAGATTAGACAATGGAAACTCCCTACTGTATGGTGTCACTGATAAACAGCTAAATAAGCTCCAACATGCCCAAAACTCTGCAGCACGCATGTTAACCAGGACTCACAAGTTTGATCATATCTCTCCAATTTTGAAACAACTCCACTGGCTACCGATTCGTCAAAGGATTCAATTTAAACTCATATTGCTCACTTGAAAATCACTTCATGACATGGCACCAAAGTATATAAGTGAACTTCTTTCTCCATATGTTCCCAAACGCACTTTACGATCTACTGATAAATTTCATCTAACTGTTCCTAGGACTGCATCTTCATATGGTGATCGTGCATTTTATGTAGCTGCTCCTAAACTTTGGAATGACTTGCCAGTAGAACTTCGCAGTTGCAGTTCAATCAATGTTTTCAAGAACAATTTAAAGACTCATTTATTTAAGACTGCTTATTGTGCTTGATTTTTGAATATGTATGTAATGTAATACATCTACGTAATGTTTTGCTTGATTTTTGTTTTACATATATATATCTTTAGTTAATATACATGCGTGTATTATGGTATGTGTATGTGCATGTGTGTATGTATGCATATGTAGGCCTATACATGTACATGTACATGTATATGTGTATGTGTGTACTTTCTATAATGTTCATACTTTTACTGTGTTAATTGTTGCGCCTCGGAATAGGCATGCCTAGATAGACGGCGCATTATAAATGCATTATTATTATTTATTATTATTATTATTATTATTAGTACTTGTTAGGAAGGTTAACATACAAGCACATATAAACAAAAGAGTGAACAGAAGTTAGGACTAACTTCTGCTCACTCTTGTGTTTATGTATGCGTGCTTGTATGTTTATCGTCCATTTTGCCTTTGAGAAAGAACGTGCTAGGTTTGAAACGTAAGGCCATTAACTACTGTTTGGCATTTATACTACAGATCCTTCAGGTTGGTAAGCAGTTTGCAACAGCTAATTCTCTATTTATTAAATTGTTTTAGATAATTTATTTCAAAAAGATGCCCCATCCATTCCCATAACCTTTTTCCACTGTTTTTTTTCCCCAAAACCACAATTTCTGTTCGGCTTAGGCCTACTTTATATTCCAAGACATTATTAATATTATACAATCAAGCTTGTACTTGTTGGTTAGCCAAATAAACTTGTTAATTTTCAGCCGTTATGATGCACACAACATGACCAGTCATGTCTGTTGGACCATGGAGGGACCTGGGTAGAATGTCGTATCCAACCGCCACTTTTTCTCTATAACCAGTACAGTAAGGTGGAGAACATTTATGGATGATGATGGACATATATACATTGTACTTCAAATTATTCCAGGATATTTATTTCATGAAAAATAAGGCATTTTTGGTAGACGATAACTTCCTCAGTCATGTCAGTTTGATCTTGTCAACTCTACAATTAGTGACCAACACAGTCACAGTCATTGTACATGCGTAGTGGTAACTATAATAGGATCCTTCTATTTTCAGAAGGAGAACATTTTTTTAGATGGGAAATAAAGTCCGAAAACTATCATAAAAGTGGATTTTAAAGAAAGTGTTTGCTTTCTGTACCCCCAAAAATCGATAGAATCATTTTTGAACTGGTTACTGGTTGCCAAAAAAATCCCCAAAAAGGGTAGAATGTCGTATCCGACCACCACTTTTTCTCATTAAATATAACCAATAATGTAATCTTACCTACCTAGTAAGGTGGAGAAAATATGGATGATGATGGACATATAATTATTCCAGGATATTTATTTCATGAAAAATCAGGCATTTTTGGAATACGATGACTTCTTCAGTCATGTCAGAACTTTTGATCTTGTCAACTCCCCCAAAAGTGACCAACACGGTCATTGTACATGCGCAGTGGCAACTATAATAGGATCCTTCTATTTTCTGAAGGGGATGATTTTTTTTATAAGGGAAATCAAGTCCGAAAACCGTCATAAAAGTGGATTTTAAAGACAGTTTTCGCTTTCTGTACCCCCCAAAATCGATGGAATCATTTTTTAACTGGTTAGTAAGTGGTTGTAAAAAAAAAATCCAAAAAACCCTTAAAAAGTGGCGGTCGGATACGACATTCTTTCCCCAAAAACCCTAAAAAAGTGGCGGTTGGATACGACATTCTTTCCAGGGACCTTCCTCCACGGTCTGACCATGGTCATCAACAGACCGGCAGCCCCCATTGAGCAAGGACCAGACGGTACGTGTCACCGGCCGCCTCGCCCGCCGTTACACAGCATCCACACCGTGCACAAAACGGCAAAGCAACTCAACTCACCTGGAAAGGATTCGCGGCCTCGGGATCAGCAAAAGGATTGCTGTCGTAATCTGTCATACTATGTATTCACCAGTCCTTCCCCAAAATTCTGGCCTTCAAACCAGTAAAAAATATTCTTCTGAACCAAATATATCGAATTTACAGGATTCTTTTATAAACTGTATTTGTGTGCACAATGAATATAATTACCACTTGTCACGAGAAGATGGCGGTTTGGTAACATTGTACGCATGCGCATTAGGTTGGTTACGTCATTCTTATTTTAAAGCATGAAGCAAGTTGAATTGAAAAGCCGACGGTGTCAAATATTAAATTGTCAAGATTATGAGAGAAAAAGGCTGCCGAAATTGAACAAGTGATCTCATCTCATTGAATCTAATCAACGATAATAATCCAAATTCATTAGACACTAGGGCGGACGAGCTCACCGGCTGCACCTGTATTTAAGTGAATTTGTGGGGGCGGGACGTGCCTTAACCACATTTTATTTGAGGTAGAGCTGTAGCTGGCAATAAATGAAACGCAATTTTATGCAATGTTTAGATTTATGTACATTAAAAACAAACTAAGGACAACATTTTAATAGGATGTTTGTGGTAGCACCATGAATACTATATGGAGGAGATTTCTCACAATAGTTGTAAATATTGTTGGATCTGACTTCTGAGATGAGCCATTTTCTTGGCGGATCAGGACCAATTATTTTTGCTGCAGCAATATCGGTAAACGCATGAAGAATTACGATAATGGACAGGTTGAACCATGGATGAAGGCCTTCTGCCATGGTTCAACCATAGCGCACATTGTATGACGAGTTCAGTTTTTCCCGTTGTAAGCAGTGGTCTCCACCTCTGCTGATCCTAGTTCTACAGATATCGTTAATTTTGCTGAAATTACCCGATACCCGCGGCCGCTTGGGTTAAAAAATATGACATAAAACACAATAAAGGGGGCCACTTTTCTACCGTCACGTTAGCAGTTGTTCTAATGGTTGTAATTTTTTTTAAATATCTGAAACCACCCAAAAAGAATTTCAACATTTTAATAGACATACATGCTTATCTTAAAGATAATTTGAGTTGATTATTACTATTATTTTTTTTAATTACCCTAAAATTTCCATCAACAAACGGACGGAAAAGTGAGGTAACTTTTTCCGTCCAATTTTTATGGAAATTTGAGGGTAAAAAAATAAATAAAAAATTTTAAAAATAAAATAAATCAACTCAAATTAGTTCTAGTATAAGCCTGCATGTCCATTCACATGTTGAAACACTTTTTGGTCGATTTCAGGTACTTAAAAATAAATAACAACCATTGGAAAAACTTCTAACGTGATGGATGCAAAGTGGCCCCCTTTATTGTGTTTTATGTCATATGCATGCCGCCGCCCACAATGTCAAAGCCTCATAAACGGTTAATCTAGACCCTGGATTAATAAATCCAGTTTAAGCGTGACGTTTCGTCAACTATCTTTTCCCCAGGTATTCAAACCAGCTATTATTATACCACACGTAAACCGAGGTTGAAATGAGTACGTTCCCGATTATTCGGTTTCGCTTCGATGATATCGATCATCGATGATCAATTATTATAAACCGGTGCTGCGCTCAGAAATTTTATGTGGCTGCTGATGTTGTCATTTTCCTCAGGATTACGAGAATATCAGCACAATGGCTCATCACGGTGGCGAACAGCGGTCTTACGCCAACGAAAAGACCCCATCTACCGCTCCCGCAGATACAGATACTGCGAGTGATCCTGCCAGCGGTGGATTCTTTGCTGCAGACTACAAAAAGTACGTTACTTTTTGGGGGTTTTGCAATTTTACGTGGGTGTCGTGCGTAAACACTATGAATGATAATGTATTAATCGTCTATTTCCGACACCACTTAAATTAATCCCATAATTAATGGTATTCCCTAAATTTGACATTAAGCTAAACCTTTGGTAATCTACACCAGCAATATAATAAATATTCAGGGGTGTCAAGGATAGTGTGTAGCCGCTTTTTGTATGTAATATTAATAATGTAACTTATTATTAGGCCAAGAGAATGAAAGTCATAGATTTGCGTCCGGGAAATTTCGAAAACACATGAGGCTTTTTTTCATTATTCATTATTCATTATTTCCATTGATCATTAATAACAGTGCAATCACAAAATGTTTCTTCTAATTTGACGTGTCGCTGTATGTATGGTTGCCTGTGTACGTACGTGCATCATTATACGTGCGGGCCGCACACACAGGTAGGCAGATTCACGCAAGCCGCCGCTGGCGGCGCACTTCAAAAGCTAATTTTAGACATCGCGATTGTGACCGACTCACTCACATCCGGGTTCTCGCGAAAACGTTCCCCCTGGCTGTCCGTAGCTCGCGTTGTCGCTGTGCGGATTAATCGTTATTTTTTAAACAGTGATTCGGTCCTGCATGCTGTAGACGCCATCTTAGATTCATTCATAAATTTTGCTTCGTTTCAATGCAAAATATCCGAACTCGGACGTTAGAAATATCGCCGTGTTTACGACCCGTTTTTCATCATTGTGCATGACGGAAATTCATCATCAATTTAGAGGTATTGGATGGTCTTCACGAAACTTGAAACCACGAAAAAGGATACACCGTATCGTGGTTATCTTAATTGGTCAGTCGATGCCAACTGTAACGCTTGGCGGAAAAACAGTGCAACTCGCGGAAAATGATCCGACAGCAATTCAAAACAAAATCACCGTTATCGGCGATTTGACTCGCTGAATCGGGGTATCACGCACGCTGAATCGGGTGTCACGCACGGGTGGATTTTGGTATTCAATGAGATTTTTTTGTTATAAAAGGGGTACATGCTAATTGCTATATAGACACTTTGTTAGTACTACAAGGATACGTTGCAGGCAAATGCGGTCACAACTTTTCAAATGAAACTGGCCTCCAAAATGACGAAATATTTAAATCAACAAAAATTCGTAACTTTGCACAGGGTTAACCTATCATGACCATTGACCCCTCATTTTCTTTCTAATTTTTTGCTCTATCCAGTGATATGACATTTAAAAGAATTGAAGCAACTTCAAATTTTCATGAAACTGCCTAACACAGGCATAAGATACAAAGGCTCAACAGCGAACGTGTTGTGCATGTGAAGGCGGTACAGTTGCAGGTGTGGATCGGACGAAGTTTACCATGCAGTTTTAGTGTGATGCGACCTTTTGTGTGAACGACGTATGCGGGACTAAGACTGTAAGACTAAGAGAACATGTGCTAATGATTAAAGCACACATACTGGTGGAAATTTGGTAAAAACTTCGTTTTACTGATGTGGATGATTTGGAACTAAATTTGTTTGGTGGAAATACCTTTTTTGTGCAAATAATGATTTTTTGGGCAAATAATGAAAAATTTAGGCGGTAGCTTTCGGGACATGCGGGCGGTGGACGCAAATCTATGATTTTCATTCTCATGGCCTTAGGGTATGCCAACCAATTAAATTGTTTGTGTACACAATAAACCCTTTCACAGTAATATGCGGCATGTTTTTGACGGGGCAAAATTGTTTATTTCGAACACTCGTTGCCGTCTGCGACCCAGCGCTCGAACTTCACGTGCATTCCAGACGCGTGCGTGAAGTTCGAGCGCTGGGTCGCAGACGGCAACGAATTTTCGAAATAAACAATTTTGCCCCGTCAAAAACATGGCACATTATTAGTTACCATGAAAGGGTTTATTAAATTTAATGTTACAATAAGATTAAGAATATAACTTTATTGATTCTCGGAGTCAGACCTAAATTAACTAATTTTTTAATTTTTATTTTTTTTCAAATAATATAATTGTTGTAATGTTGTTGATTAACATGTTGGATATTAATAACTGGGCGGATCCAGAATCCTGAAAAAAGGTGGGGTATATGGCAAAAAGGGGTGTGGTGTCACTGACAACTCGACCCTTGGAAATATGTCGTATCCGACTGCCACTTTTTAAGGGTTTTTGGGGAATTTTTTTGCAGCCACTAACTAGTTAAAAATTTATTCTATCGATTTTTCGGGGTACAGAAAGCGAAAACTATCTTTAAAATCCACTTTTATGATGGTTTTCGGACTTTATTTCCCTTCTAAAAACATCCTCCCCTTCAGAAAATAGAAGGATCCTATTATAGTTCCCCATGAGCATGTACAATGACTGTGTTGGTCACTGAGTTGACAAGATCAGACTGACATGACTGAGGAAGTCATCGTATACCAAAAATGCCAGATTTTTCATGAAATAAATATCCTGGAATAATGTGAAGTATATGTCCATCATCATCCATTACTGGGTAGGTAAGATTACATTATTGGTTATATTGAATGAGAAAAAGTGGCGGTCTGATACAACATTCTACCCGTACGTTCCATTTTGCAAAAATGTTAATTATACCGTATATTTTGAGAAGTATTGAAATTGAACACGGCACAAACTGAAGACAAGTTTCTGGTTACTTTTTTGTTTTTCGCTTAGCTATGCCGACTTGTTTCTGGTCAAGAATTTGATGTCAGAAACAAGTGTAATAGACGTCATGTTCTACTTAACCCTAACCACCCCAAACCATTCCAACTCCCAACAGCAGGGTGTGTTGCATACTTTGCATGGCGTGTCCCAATTCCTGCAAAGTCCAATAGTTGGATGGTAGTGTTTGTGCATGGTGTTAGATTTTGGTGGATTCAGGAATGTTCTTAGCCAAAATAGCTAGAGGGTTAGGGTTTATAAGCTTATTTTTGTTGTTTCATCACAGGCATGAAGACCTTAAGTCTATGCTTGATGGAAGCAAGGACAGTCTCAAACTAGAGGCAATGAAGAGAATTATTGGAGTAAGTACATACAAACATACGATCAATTGGCTGGTCCTATAGATCAAGAGGGCTTAGTTTTAACCTAGGTCCAACCCTGTGAAAACCAAACAACAATAAAACCCGTGCCGAGCAGTTCCACAACTTAACCCTATCAAGCCTGGGCTTTTTTTTTTCATTGTCAGGCAGGGGGGAGGGAAGTATTGTGCTTATTTATTCATGAGGGGGTCCAAAAGAACAGTTAGGAAAAGTCAGACAATGTCAGCGTGATCGGACAAAACGTTCAGGAAATTTTTTTTTTTTAAATATCATAGGGGCACACTGTGCTCCCCCAGGCCTGATAAGATCAGTAAGGGGTTCTATGTTAACTAATGTTATGATTAATTTGTTTTCATCAATGAGTTACTCATGAATTCATTACTGGAAGTCGGTTACTACTTACTTCCTGATCTGTAGTGTACCAGGCACCCGGGTCTACCTACAGTTTACCAGTATGAGTCATATCTTAAAGGTTTGCTAATTTAAACCTCCCAACCTATGCATATAAAACCAAAACAAAAATTAATTTTAATAACCCTCCTACAATCAGTGCAATTTTTGAAACAACCCATTCAGGCCACTCCAAGCCATTAGCTGTTGCCAGTGGCCTCCTATGGTTACCCTTCTGTGCACTATCAACACCACTGAGATTGCAGGGTAAGGTGGTCTCCCATTGATACATTGTCGGCCATACTAATATGTTCAAACATTGTCCTTGGGTGGCACACAGTTGATTTTGTAAGATTACTTGGAAAGGACAGCAGGCTTGTACATGTATGTACTGAAGGTTGCTCAAGAACAGAATTTAGTGGATCGGAGTGGCCTCCATGTGTAGGAGGGTTTTAAATTAATGTGGTAAGAGTTTACCATCATTGCTTCTTTCTACCCAGGAGAATATGGGTACATGTGAGGGCAGGATTGGTAGTTGTGTTTAGCCCATAACACCCCCATCTATTAGTCTACCTAGACAGATAAAATGATGGTGTATTTTTAACTTTCAGATGATCGCCAAAGGCAAGGATGCATCAGACCTGTTCGCAGCTGTTGTGAAAAATGTTGTTTCAAAGAATATTGAGGTAAAATCATGTGTTTCTGCATCAATGTTGTTTGTCCTACAACAGCAGTTTTTTTGTTTGACTTAGTTTTTCGCGCATTGCCAATTTTAGTTGAAGTTGTATTATATGTTGATGATACATGTAAGATTTGAGGCTTTGCATGGTGGAGTATTGATATCATTTCGGTTTGAGGAAACACCATGTGTTTATCTCAACTATCGCGAAGCTGAGGTACAGGTTCTGAACAGGACCTTATCGCACAACTCGTATCTCAACTGTCGCTCAGTGAGATTATGGTTCGGGGGAGAAACAATATCGGACAACTTGTTTCTCAACTATCGCCAAGTGAGAATGTGGTTCAGGGAGAACCACGGGGTCTTCTCTACGTTTCGATTAGCGTGCTGTAATCAACGTCAGGAGATACATGTAATAATAATAATAATAATAATAATAATAATAATAATGTGGACTTATATAGCGCACGTATCCACCAAACTGGTGCTCAAGGCGCATTACATTATTACTCCTGTTCATCAGGTGCATAAATCATTCCTGAAACCATCTCAGCTCCCTGGGGAGTATACAGCTCAATTGCTGCCATTACAGTGCATATAGGGCTAATCAAACACAACAACCAACTCTGCCCTCACAGGTACCCATTTCCCCCTGGGTGGAGAGAAGCAATTATGGTAAAGTGTCTTGCTCAAGGACACAAGCACCCCGGTTGCGGCTGGGATTCGAACCCACATTCTGATGACTCGGCCATCAGAACACAAATCCGATGCACTAAACCGCTCGACCATGGCACTCCATGTAAATGTAAATCAATAAACAATTTTTTGTTTTTTTTGCGTTGAACATTTCTTCACAACAGATCAAGAAGTTGGTGTATGTGTACTTAGTACGATACGCAGAGGAGCAGCAAGATTTGGCACTGCTCTCTATCAGTACATTCCAGAAAGCTCTCAAGGTAATTATATTTAGGTGTCTTAGTCCAGGGATAAATTTCATAGAGCCGCTAAGCAACCGATTGTTTTGCTTACTGTACATTTTTCATTTCTAACCGTTAAGCATAATAATAATAATGTGTGGACTTATATGACATAAAACACAATAAAGGGGGCCACTTTCCTACCGTCACGTTAGCAGTTTTTCTAAAAGATAATTTGAGTTGATTATTACTATTATTTTTTTAATTACCCTAAAATTTCCATCAACAAATGGACGGAAAAGTGAGGTAACTTTTTCCGTCCAATTTTTATGGAAATTTGAGGGTAAAAAAATTAATATAAAAATAAAATAAATCAACTCAAATTAGTTCTAGTATAAGCCTGCATGTCCATTCACATGTTGAAACACTTTTTGGTCGGTTTCAGGTACTTAAAAATAAATAACAACCATTGGAAAAACTGCTAACGTGACGGATGCAAAGTGGCCCCCGTTATTGTGTTTTATGTCATATAGCGCACGTATCCACCAACTGAGTGGTGCTCAAGGCATAGAGGCAGGCACGCTAACTTGCCGGCCATTATTGCTAGCAAATCAGTGACACAACAATATAAATCCTTGGTGAACGCGCATGAACCGCCCTGAATTTTCTTGCTAACCTGTGAAATACGCTTAAATGCTTATAAAGCAAATTTGTCTGCTGTAGTTAGCATGAAAATCTGCTTACCGGTAAGCAGCGCTATGAAATTGGGCCCAGGTAGTGGCTAGTCAAGACCCTCTTGGCTATTTAACTGATTAACCCTCCTATAATCAGTGAAACAACCCATTCAGGCCACTCCAAGCTGTTGCAGTTGTTGTCAGTGGCCTCCTATGGTTACCCTTCTGTGCACTTGTCACACCACTGAGATTGCAGGGTAAGGTGGTCTCCCATTAATACATTTGCAGGCCATACTAATATGTTCAAACAACCAGCTACAACCAGCTGTAAACCTGACCATGTATTTTGACTGTAAACACACCTATACAAAACCACTAAAGACTGGTTTGTAATGGCCTTCAGTGTGTGTTGAGTTAAATTAGAGATGGTCTTATTTACAGTGGCCTTGGGTGGCACTGGGTTGATTTTGTCAGATTATTTGGAAAGGACAGCAGTGGCTTGTATGCTTTAAAAGTTGGTGAATAACATTGGAAATTTAGTGGATCGGAGTGGCCTCCATGTGAAGTAGGGTTAAGTCTGCATGGAAGAAATGAATATAGAGACTGAAGAGCCTAGTCCATTTCTTCTAATGGGGAAGTGGACCACTCATGGATTTTTACTGTTAGAGAGTTTCAGTGTGCAAAATTGTTCACATATTTGTCAACATTTATTTTCTGGTTTTTTTTCATCAAACTTTTGTTTCAATTTAAGGTTTTTATTGATTGATTTCAGGATCCCAATCAATTGATCCGAGCCTCGGCCCTGAGGGTTCTGTCCAGCATTCGAGTTCCTATGATTGTGCCGATCATGATGCTTGCTATTAAGGAGAGTGTTAACGACATGTCCCCATACGTCAGGAAGACAGCTGCCCATGCAATTCCAAAACTGTACAGGTATTAAAGCTGAACTTAAGTGGCAAGGAGCTATAGTGGTCAAGATCAGTCAACTGACTGTTTTATCTGTTGACCCAAATGTGCACACAGGGGCATTTTCGACTGGTTTTTTACTGTCATTTTGACCACCCTCAACAACACAAGACAATGCTTTTACCAGTCAAAAACAGTCAACTCATTTTGACCTTTAAATGTACTTACTACACGTAAGGTTTGACAGTGTTGGACTTTTCAGTGCACTAGATATACCTTGGCAAGTATATCAACATTTTGACTGATTTTGACTCTTGCAGTCACAGAAGGGTTAAGAAGTATAATTGTACATAGTCAGCCCAATCCATTTAGATTTTCTTGCATACAAGTCCATGAGACCAAACCGAGGCTTGACGGAAAACAGGCTGGCCCCACAGAGAGAGGAGTACCGGTTAGTGTGGTAGCTTCCACATGTTTGATTGGGATATGTTATTTTTGATCCTTTAAAAAAAATTTAATTTAATTTTTCAGTCTTGATCCAGAGCAGAAGGACCAACTGATTGAGGTGATTGAGAAGCTGCTTGCCGACAAGACCACTGTAAGTTTGACGTGTTTCCCTCAGATTTAATGCTGTGCATTTTTGGTTATTTCGGGAACCAGATAGCCGAAATTTGAAATCTTCAGATGCCTGGTTACCCGTAAATAATCTTCAGATGCCCGGTTACCCGTAAATAATCTTCAGATGCCCGGTTACCCGTAAATAATTTTGTAAAAACACATGAATACTCCCGAATGTATAAAATAACCAATATGAACACATGTTTCGCTTGAGTCATAATAATTGTGGACTTACTTTACTGTAATAATTTCCCGCCTCTATATTAAAAACAACTTAAGCATCCCCATTCCCCACACACATTCCCCACACACATTCCCCACACACATTCCCCACACACATTCCCCACACACATTCCCCACACACATTCCCCACACACATTCCCCACACACATTCCCCACACACATTCCCCACACACATTCCCCACAGCACTTCCATTTGTGTGGCTTAAATGTGATGCGATCTGGGAAACCCGTCGGATGTCGGCAAACTTGTTTTGAAAATAATGGCAAAATAGTCCCCCAATTTTTTTTGTTACCATTTTAATTGTTAATATCTAAATGACCATTTTTGAAAATATTAAATAAAAATTCCATCGTTTTACATGTAAAAACATATGATGACAGATAATTAAAAAGCCGTCTTTGTTTTTCGTTTCGGCTATTTTTTTAAGGACAGCGGCGGCTATAACTTCCCGCGAGCATAACTCAAGTTATAGACAACCTAGAATCATGAATAAAACAGTTTTGAAAACAGCAAAGTGTCTTCGTTAATTTGATGTATATAACACAAAAATGACAAATTTCACTATGTGAAGGGTTTTCCCAGATCACATCACAAATGTTCAGTCGAAATTTTTAAAAGTGGTTTACGGGTAATTGGAACCGAAAAATGGAATCGTGTAATGACAGTTTCGGTCTGGTATCCGGGTACCTGGGTATCTGGGTACCTGGGTATCCGGGTACCCAGATACCCGGCACAGCCCTATTGTTTGCAAAATTTTCAAGATGCACTCTCCTTGTCCTTTTTCGACAGCTTATAATCACCAGATGTGAAACACTGTTGGAGCGTACACCCAAAATCTGTTTTGGCTTGCTCGGCATTGTGGTCAGTTTTAGCACACCAATGATGATTGCAAACAAGGGCAGTGTTTCACATCGGGTCAAAAACTGGTTAAAATGTACATGCACAATGTAAATTAAAATCTCATGAAAAGCATGACTTGTACATCTTAAATAATCTGTATTCAATAGTATTCTTGATTTTGATTTTTTATTTATTTATTTTTTAATTTGTCTTTTTTACTAATAATTAAAACATACTGTACCATTCACATGTATGTAAGTGGCATATGTTGAAGTTATACACAATTAAGTTGACATGACAATAACTGACTTTTTCTTCTGACAGCTCGTCGCTGGTAGTGTAGTGAATGCCTTTGAAGAGGTCTGTCCGGACCGAATTGATTTGATCCATAAAAACTTTCGTAAGTTGTGCAACCTTTTGATTGACGTGGAGGAGTGGGGACAGATTGTCATCATCAACATGCTGACAAGATACTCAAGGACACAGTTTATGGACCCTAATAAAGCAGTAAGTGTGAACTACATACAGTAGACTTCTTCGTAAATATCACAGCGCGCACGTACAAGCCGATTTGCATAATGCCATGCTAAGGCTCTTCATTTTCGGTTATTTCGGGAACCGGATACCCGAAATTGGAAATCTTCGGATACCCGGTTACCCGAAAACAATTTTGTAAAAACACATAAATACTCCCGAATGTATGAAATAACCCACATGAACATAAGTTTCTCTTGTTTTATTAATAGCAAAACAAAAGAAAACTAAAAAATGTCGATGCAGGGGTCTGAAGCGATCCGTGTGGAGACCAGAAACCGGGGACTTTTTTTTTGCCTTAAGTATATATCTTGACTCCAAGAAAGTAAGCAAGCATACTGACAGAAGCAGTTCTGCCAATATGTCTCACTGTTGTACATTCAAGGTTATCTTTCTTTCCTTAGGATATGATCCAAGAAGAGAACGAGAAGTCATTTTATGGAGCAGACAACGACAAGGACGAGGAGGATGCGGACAAAGGGGATGCGGACAAAGAGGAAAGCAAGGAGCCGGTCAAGAAGCCGTACGTGATGGACGCAGATCATCGGTTACTCTTGAGGAGTGTCAAACCACTACTACAGAGCAGGAATTCTGCTGTGAGTACATGATCATTTAGACTTGACACTTTGCATAATAGTCGAACTAGGGTAAGTTTGCCTGGACACCCTGTAAATGAATCAAATCTCTTCTGAGTTTTGAGGTTCTGGAAAGAACTTATCATTGGTTTTATTCCCCCCTGAGGATGACCACAGCATACTGATTGAAACATCAAGCTAAACCTATCGGTTATTTTTGGAAACTCAGATGCGATTTTCATTAAGGATGTATTGCCCATATTTCTGACAGTTTTAACCCTAACCACCCGAAATCCAACAAAATCCTCCAAGGGGCACTTTTTTGGAAAAAATCAGCGCTGTTGGAAACTGGTACTTTCACCTCTTTAAATGGGGCAAAATTACTACTTGGCAAGAAGTACAGGCCATAAGTGCTGTATATGAAAGATCAACGAAAATGCATGGTGCATTTTGAAGATAAGGGCATGTTTCCAAAAGTGCACTGATGGATTTTGGAGGATTCAGGAAGGTTCCTAGCCAGAATACCTAGGGGGTTAGGTTAATGGCAATTCCTGAAAATTTTTCATCAGAACATTGTTATTTTACTTGAGAAAGTGAAAACAAATGCTGTAATATTTGTGAAAATAATTGTGAAAAACATGGTTTTTGCATTAACCCTAACTCCCTAGACAACAAAGGCAGTTGGAGGATTCTGAAGGATTTTTATTGTTCAGTAACAATGCTTAGGGAGTTAGGGTTAAACATGAATTGTAATGAATTCATGGTGAGTTTTGTCATATATTCGTTTTAGCCTTTTTTACTGTTTTACTATTTTGTAAAGTATGTAATTATTTGTTTTCCTTGATTAGAGGAAATTATCAATGTTCCAATGAAAACAAAAATTTCCGGAAATTGCCGGTAAAAACAGGGGTGGTAACATCTTGAATACGGTGTCACCTCAATCTTACCCTTTAAAGGAAGAGTGTCATCGCAATCACAGGAGACTTTCAACTGGGCATGGAATCGGTGTCCTAATTTAAGATGAACACTGACTGAAAATTACTGGCTCATTTATGCAGCAGCAACGTCAATATGACCTTATCATGTGGGGTATTATTTTCAGTCAATGAGTTGATCTAAAACTAACACTCCGATTCCATGCCCCTTTAAATAGTCATTGTCTTCCATCTGTGGGCGTTTCCATTGCCAACAGGATGGTTTTTCTTTATTTTGTTGTTTCTCCTTTGGGGCAGGTTGTGATGGCAGTAGCACAGATGTACCACCACCTTGCCCCCAAGAATGAAGTTGGCGTGATTGCAAAGCCATTGGTTCGATTGCTAAGAAGCCACAGGTAAAACCGCTTCATATGTGAGATTAACCCTCCTACTCTAGCTGCACTTTAGTGGGAAGTTGCTATAGTGGTCAAAATCGGTCAATTGCCTGTTTTTGACTGTTGACCCAAATGTGCACCCGGGGGCATTTTTGACTGGTTTTTTACTGTCATTTTGACCACCCTGAACAATATCAGACAATGCTTTTACCAGTCAAAAACAGTTGACTCATTTTGACCTGTAAATGTACTTACTACACGTAAGGTTAGACAGTGTTTGACTTTTAAGTGCACTCGATATACCTTGGCAAGTATATCAACATTTTTACTGTTTTTGACCCTTGTAGTAGTAGGAGGGTTAAAAATGAATATTCTGTGTGAATCTTTATTTATCTGTCATTTATAGTTCAAATCTGAATATTATTATTATTATTTTTTTACTGATTTTGACCCTTGCAGTCATAGAAGGGTTGTTTTGTCTTGAGTAAGCATACTCCTAGAAGCAGTTTTGCATTACCAACATTACCAATGCTGTACCTTCCCTTTGATGTATATCTTGATTCAAAGAAAGTAAGCATACTCATAGAAGCAGTTTTGCCAACATAGCCAATGTTGTACCTTCCCTTTAATGCATATCTTGATTCAAAGAGAGTAAGCATACTCATAGAAGCAGTCTTGCCAACATTACCGATGCTGTACCTTCCCTTCAATGTATATCTTGATTCATAGAGAGTAAGCATACTCATAGAAGCAGTTTAGCCAACATTACCAATGTTGTACCTTCCCTTTAATGTATATCTTGATTCAAAGAGAGTAAGCATACTCATAGAAGCAGTTTAGTCAACATTACCAATGTTGTACCTTCCCTTCAATGTATATCTTGATTCAAAGAGAGTAAGCATACTCACAGAAGCAGTTTAGCCAACATTACCAATGTTGTACCTTCCCTTTAATTTGCAATTGTGACTCTCAGGGAGGTCCAGTCTGTTGTACTGAGCAACATAGCCACAATGAGCGCCAAACGTCGTGGGATGTTTGAGCCTTTCCTCAAGAGTTTCTTTGTCCGATCGAGTGACCCGACTCATATCCGTCTTCTCAAGCTGGAGATTCTAACCAACATCGCCGGTGAGACCAGCATAGCTACCATTCTGCGAGAGTTACAGGTAAATTTTGCTTACGGGGTAACCTTTGCTCATGTATATGCCGCCGCCGCCACCACCACCGCCGCCGCCGCCACCACCACCACCACCACCACCACCACCACCACTTTTCTATAAAATGAATGCTTTTTCACATATTTCTCATGACTTGGGCTTAGCATTGAGCTGATACTCACACAGGTTGGTTGTTCAATGACTACCATGATTGAGGGAAATTAAGCATACTTATAATGTACACACATAACCAATGTTGTACCTTCCCTTTAAAAATCCTCTCTATCAGATCTTATACTATATCATAATTAATCTCTCTTTCCTCACCCCTCTACCACTCCCCCTCCCCCTTTCCCTTCTTCAGACCTATGTGACAAGCTCGGACAAAGACTTTGTGGCAGCTACCATTCAAGCTATAGGGAGATGCGCCAGTAATATCGCTGAGGTGACTGACTCGTGTATGAACGGTCTTATGGGACTCATGTCAAATAGAGACGGTAAGATGTCCGCATTTAATAAATACCAACTGACTTTGTCCTCCATTTGACCTTGTCTTGGGCTACATCTAGAAAAACTACAAAGGCTGTTCCCGTTCATAAACTCAGATTGTGGGTTACTTCGCGTAACTAGATATATGTCAAGGGAGAGGTCAGTAAACAACTTTTTGGAAAAATTAGAAACCAGGAGAATTTTTGACTGGAAAATATTTGATGTTTACTTACAGAGGCCGTGGTTGCAGAGAGTGTGGTTGTCATCAAGAAATTGCTGCAGATGAAACCTACGGAACACAAGGAGATTATCCGTCACATGGCCAAACTGGCTGATGCCATCACAGTAAGTCAGATTAAACATTGCATTAAATATTCCCCCCTTTGTTCCAGCAGTAAACATAACTTTGCCTTTGCCTCGTAATGTTCTTGAAAGAATAGAAGTAACCACCAAGGAAAAAAAGAAGTAGCCTGTATTATGTCCAAAACCTCTAGTTTCTTGTCTGTGGGGATGTGGAGAGTCCGTAAATCCTCCAAAATTAAACATCCAGGAGGTTCAGGGGGCTTTGTCCTCTAGACCAAAGGGAGACCCAGGCCCACTACCCACAGGAGGTTCAAGGGGCTTTGTCCTCTAGACCAAAGGGAGACCCAGGCCCACTACCCACAGGAGGTTCAGGGGGCTTTGTCCTCTAGACCAAAGGGAGACCCAGGCCCACTACCCACAGGAGGTTCAGGGGGCTTTGTCCTCTAGACCAAAGGGAGACCCAGGCCCGCTACCCACAGGAGGTTCAGGGGGCTTTGTCCTCTAGACCAAAGGGAGACCCAGGCCCACTACCCACAGGAGGTTCAGGGGGCTTTGTCCTCTAGACCAAAGGGAGACCCAGGCCCGCTACCCACAGGAGGTTGGGGCTTTGTCCTCTAGACCAAAGGGAGACCCAGGCCCGCTACCCACAGGAGGTTCAGGGGCTTTGTCCTCTAGACCAAAGGAGACCCAGGCCCGCTACCCACAGTTGTTTCTGGGGGATTGGCCTCTAGACCAAAGGGAGACCCAGGCCCGCTACCCACATGAGGTTCAGGGTGCTTTGTCTTCTAGACCAAAGGGAGACCCAGGCCCTCTACCCACAGGAGGTTCAGGGGCTTTGTCCTCTAGACCAAAGGGAGACCCAGGCCCGCTACCCACAGGAGGTTCAGGGGCTTTGTCCTCTAGACCAAAGGGAGACCCAGGCCCGCTACCCACAGGAGGTTCAGGGGCTTTGTCCTCTAGACCAAAGGGAGACCCAGGCCCGCTACCCACAGGAGGTTCAGGGGGACTTTGTCATCTGAACAAAGGGAGTCCCAGGCCCGCTAACCACACGAGGTTGAGGGGGACTTTGTCCTCTAGACCAAAGGGAGACCCAGGCCCGCACCCACAGGAGGTTCAGGGGCTTTGTCCTCTAGACCAAAGGGAGACCCAGGCCCGCTACCCACACGAGGCTCAGGGGGACCTCGTCCTATAGACCAAAGGGAGACCCAGGCACGCTACCCACAGGAGGTTCAGGGGGACTTTGTCCTCTAGACCAAAGGAGACCCAGGCCCGCTACCCACAGGAGGTTCAGGGGCTTTGTCCTCCTAGACCAAGGGAGACCCAGGCCCGCTACCGCACAGGAGGTTCAGGGGCTTTGTCCTCTAGACCAAAGGGAGACCCAGGCCCGCTACCCACAGGAGGTTCAGGGGCTTTGTCCTCTAGACCAAAGGGAGACCCAGGCCCGCTACCCACAGGAGGTTCAGGGGCATTTTACAAAAGAACCAAAGGACACCCAGGCCCGCTACCCACAGGAGGTTCAGGGGGCTTTGTCCTCTAGACCAAAGGGAGACCCAGGCCCGCTACCCACAGGAGGTTCAGGGGGCTTTGTCCTCTAGACCAAAGGGAGACCCAGGCCCGCTACCCACAGGAGGTTCAGGGGGCTTTGTCCTCTAGACCAAAGGGAGACCCAGGCCTGCTACCCACAGGAGGTTCAGGGGGCTTTGTCCTCTAGACCAAAGGGAGACCCAGGCCCGCTACCCACAGGAGGTTCAGGGGCCTTTGTCCTCTAGACCAAAGGGAGACCCAGGCCCACTACCCATTTTTTTTTGGATTTTTTACTTTAGTCACATCACACCCCTGTAAAGCTCGTTCACAAGCCTCTGGTAATTTTCAGTTTCCCCTCTGTCCGTCCTTCTCACAGGTGCCGATGGCAAGGGCCAGCATCCTCTGGCTGATTGGGGAGTACTCGGATCGGGTGCCGAAGATCGCCCCGGACGTACTCCGTAAGATGGCCAAGGACTTCACCAACGAGGAAGATATCGTCAAGATGCAGATCTTGAATCTGGGCGCAAAACTTTTCCTGACCAACCCGAAACAGGTATGATAAGAAGTGTAAACCCAGTGCTGATGCCGTCAAGCACTGTTCAGCTAGATCTAAAACATGAAACAGGGGCAGGCCTCGACCTTAAGGATTGAGAGGACACGGCCACTTTGTCTTTGGCTGCATCAAAATTTCAAGGCCAAGCATTACAACTCGGAGGGGCACCATGGCAATGGCCGCGGTGACCGTGGTTAAGATCGAGGCCTGCAGGGTTGTGCATGTTCCTTTCCCCCCAAAAAAAATTAATAATAATAATAATAAAAATAAATACAAAATAATAAATAAATAAATACAAATTTAAAAAAATAACAGTGTGATCCACTTTAATCCAAAAACATTTTTTTTTCTGGAATACTGGAATTGAATATTTAAATCTGAACATTGAAGCCTTATTATAGACTTATAAAATTGAGCCTACCTCCTCAGATATTTTTAACCAATGTTGCAAACACACTGAACAACAATTTTCCTTCATTTTTTTGTTTTCTGTTTAACCCTAACCATCCCCAAAACCATTCAAACTCCAACAGCAGGGTTTGTTTGATATTGATGGACTCGGTACTGTATAGCCCAGACAGGGATACTTTGCATGGGGCCGGCTGTCCCAATTCCAGCTAAGTCCAACAGTTGGGTGGTAGCGTTACTGGATGGTGTTGTATTTTGATGGACTCGGTATTATATAGCCCAGACAGGGATACTTTGCATGGGCCCGGGTGTCCCAATTCCTGCTAAGTCCAGCAGTTGGGTGGTAGGGTTACTGCATGGTGTTGTATTTTGATGGACTCAGTACTGTATAGCCCAGACAGGGATACTTTACATGGGGCCGGGTGTCCCAATTCCAGCTAAGTCCAACAGTTGGGTCGTAGGGTTACTGCATGGTGTTGGATTTTGGCGGATTTATGAATGTTCTTAGCGAAAATAGCCAGGGGTTAGGGTTAATACAAATATGTAAATTGCTTGATTATTACTACACAGTAATGTACAGGGATACGTGAACTGTGATGGCTAGCTAGACCGAGTTACAACACATATATGTTTGCCATATATATTCGATTCAACTCGCTTTTCTCGACCATTCCCAGACCAAGCTGTTATTCCAGTACGTGCTCAACTTGGCCAAGTACGACCAGAATTACGACATCCGAGACCGAGCCCGGTTCTTACGTCAGCTCATCTTCCCCGGAGAGAAGGGAGGAGCTCTCAGCAAACATGCCAAGAAGATATTCCTGTCACCAAAGCCGGCTCCTGTCCTGGAGTCCGTCTTTAAGGGTCAGTCATCTCAACCTAATCCTGGCTTCTTTTGTTTTTTTTAATCAATGCTTATTCCATCATTGAACTTTTTGGTTGGTTTATTTATTTCCACTCATACATCAAAATGTTCGCAGTGGCTATTTAGAAAAAAATAACAGTTTATGAGCAGAGGGCCATCTATGTGTATGTTTTATATCTATGTGTTATATGTACTCCCTGTCACACCTATAATGCAATACATATATCAATTGAATTTGGCAATGCAATATTTGAATTTGATAAATATACATAACAGCAAAAGAAACGTCACCCCCTAAATTTTGTTAAGTAATTCTATTATTAAACATAATAAATATACAATGTTGTGGGATGGTTGGCTGCCAGGTCAACCAAATTTGCCACATTGTGTTCGTGTTACACTCCATACTCATAATATTCTTCATTAAACAAATTATATTAATTATAAAATGAAAATAATAAATATTTTTAGGGGTGACGTTTCTTTTGCTGTTATGTGTATAATGTTGTTTCAACCCCAAACATAACCCAGTGCAAAGTACATTACATTCAGTTGTGCCTTTTTAATTTAGGCTTTATTTTGACTCTTCCATAATTTATCTTGACTGTAAATTTTCTATTTGTATTTATATAAACTTTTTAATGCCAATATGTCTGATGTAAACAAAATACTTTTAGTCCCTAGACTTTTTATTTGGTGATTTTTAAAAATAAAACCGAATCCTATCTAGAAATTCATGGGGCTTGTATCGATGACCCTTTGTAGGGTCATCTAGAAACCCATGGGGCTTGTATCGATGACCCTTTGTCGGGTCATAACCCATGGGGCTTGTATCGATGACCCTTTGTCAGGTCATAACCCATGGGGCTTGTATCGATGACCCTTTGTCGGGTCATAACCCACGGTACTTGTATCGATGACCCTTTGTCGGGTCATAACCCATGGGGCTTGTATCGATGACCCTTTGTCGGGTCATAACC
The DNA here is from genome assembly GCA_029582265.1 of Zoroaster sp. YZ-2022. Taxonomy (NCBI): domain Eukaryota; kingdom Metazoa; phylum Echinodermata; class Asteroidea; order Forcipulatida; family Zoroasteridae; genus Zoroaster; species Zoroaster sp. YZ-2022. The sequence continues at coordinate 13,483,903 of CM055834.1, read as the reverse complement.
CATGGGGCTTGTATCGATGACCCTTTGTCGGGTCATAACCCATGGGGCTTGTATCGATGACCCTTTGTCGGGTCATAACCCATGGGGCTTGTATCGATGACCCTTTGTAGGTGCCAAGTAGAAATACTAGTCAGTACAATTGTCAAATAACTTAGTCTCAAGAATTAAAGATGTATCATCTGGTGATTAGTGTGCTGATCATGCATTGAAGTCTTTGATCTTCTTTGGTGATTAGTGTGCTGATCATGCATTGAAGTCTTTGATCTTCTTTACTAAAGAATTATTTTACTTAAAGATGTATCGCCCGTGGTTTCCCGAAAACTTGCGGAAATATTTGGTTTCTTTTGAACATTGATAACTTCCTTTCAGAAAGGAAAACAAATACTTTGAAATAAATATATTTCACAAAATAGTTGTCAAAAGCTTGGTTTAAACGTAAAAAAAAGTGCCAAAACAAATGACAGGACACACTACAGATTCATTTTGGTACATATTTATCAAACTATGCTTCTCACGATTAGTTTGAGAATTGAGTCGCTTCAAAGCAATTGTTTTCTCTTCCTTGAGTAAAATATTGAATTTCTGATGAAAAAGAAAATTGCCAGAAATCACCATTGAAATGGGTAAAAAAAACACAGACGCTAACATCTTGAATTTCATCGTGAAACACTTTTAAATTAATTCAGATTGTATTATTTCTTTCATCTACAAGATCGAGATCACTTCCAGTTAGGTTCCTTGTCACACATTATCAACGCTAGAGCTATGGGATACATTGAATTACCAAACTTCCCAGAAGAAATGCCAGACCCTTCTGTTCGTAATGTGGAGGTAAGATTTCAAGCGTCTCAAACCCTAAAGGGATAACATCATCTCAATCAGGGAAGACTCAGTGTCCTTGTTTTTTAGATGAACTCGGTGACTAAATACAGTACCCACTGGGCATGATAAGATTGTATTACCATGGCTGATGCATCAATATTATGCAGCAGACATGGTAATATCATGTTATTGTGCCCTGTTATCTTTTTATTTTATTTTTATTTAAACCATCTTTAACCCTAACCTTCCCAAATCCTCCAAAATCCTCTTTGCTAAAGTGAAGGACTTTGAAGGATTGAGGTTACATGCTACATGCTCTTTGCTAAAGTGAAGGATTTTGGAGGATTGAGGTTATTAGGCATACTTGCCTTTCCATGGTACATGTACATCCATGTTTGTTGTAGTGATTGCAAGGTCAGTGCTTGGGTCAGTGGACACTGTTTATTGCTCCATGCATGCAGGGAGGGTCCCTGGCCATGTACATGTATCACAGATTAGAAACACATGTGTGCATACATGTCGTGTGCTTGCTTTACTACTGAAGGATTTGTGAGTTTTCAGGATTCAGGTTATGTGTAAGCAAATGGGCCTAGGGAGTTAGGGTTAAGGACTTGTCGAACACTGTCAAACCTAATGTGTAGTAAGTAAGGGTTAAACCACCTTTAACGAGGGTAACCCATCCAGCATAGCTGATCATTTGGGGCCCTCACATATAAAAATACATCAAGAATTAAACACAAATTTAAAAAAAAAAATTAAAAATAACAACCAGTGTTAACGGCCAGAGTGTGCTTGTGGGGCATTATTTTTCAGTCACTGAGTTCAGCCCTGCCGAAAGTCTGATCTGACATGATGACATTGTCCCTTATAAAGGGATTGCCTATCATTGGAATTAAATGTCTGTACATACATAATAGGAATCGAGAGAACCAACCTGTCTGTACATACATCCATACATAATAGGAATCGAGAGAAACCAACCTGTCTGTACATACATCCATACATAATAGGAATCGAGAGAAACCAACCTGTCTGTACATACATCCATACATAATAGGAATCGAGAGAAACCAACCTGTCTGTACATACATCCATACATAATAGGAATCGAGAGAAACCAACCTGTCTGTACATACATCCATACATAATAGGAATCGAGAGAAACCAACCTGTCTGTACATACATCCATACATAATAGGAATCGAGAGAAACCAACCTGTCTGTACATACATCCATACATAATAGGAATCGAGAGAAACCAACCTGTCTGTACATACATCCATACATAATAGGAATCGAGAGAAACCAACCTGTCTATACATACATCTGTACATAATAGGAATCGAGAGAAACCAACCTGTCTGTACATACATCCATACATAATAGGAATCCAGTAATTTTCAGTCAGTATGTTCATCTAGGACACCGATTCCATGCCCTGCCGAATGTCTGCTCTGATAGTGACGATATTGTCCAGTTAAACAAGAAAAAAAGCCTAAAGAAATGCATTCAAATTTTGTTGTAAATGGATCACCTCCCTGATCTATTTCAGAGTTGTCTTCAAAATATTTGAACGTAACTAATGAAACATTGCCCAATGCAATCACTTCAAATAAAATGCGTCAAGAAACTACTGCACAAACTCCATGGCTAAATCACAAACATGCAGTAGCTAAGCATTGTTCTTACTTGGTTTTATAGTACATTGAACTTTGTCCTCATCTTTAGGAGGTTCATTCCTGGGTGAGCAATGAAAAACCTTCGTCTAAGAAGTTGAAGAAGCAGACACGTAAATCCAAGTCCTTCTACTCCAGTAGCAGCTCTGAGGCTGAGGAACTGTCTAGATCAGGTCTGTTTTTCATCGACTTTCATCATACCCAAATTATTGGGTTTTTATTTCTTCAAAAATAGCTAAACAGGGAAGAAATTTGTTACCTTGTTTATTAACTGGCATTTCATCTGCACATTGCCAAATGTAAACACAATGCAACAATAGGAAAGTGTGCAGTCTCTGCTCAATGCAACAATATCCACCAGCTAGAAACAATGGTTCTTTTGTTCTTTGCTGAGAGCAACAAGATGCAACAACTTTTTACATTTGTGGCATCTTGAAGCACTTGAGCAATGGTTAGGGTTAATGAAAATTGCAACACCTACTTTCTTTCAAAGCTTCATTTTTAATTTGTGTGGAATTTTATTTTTATTGCAGATGCTAGCAGCAGCGAAGAAACGGACTCCGACAGCAAGTCAGACAGCAGCTCAGAGGGTGACAGCGACGGCAGCACCAGCAGCAGTGAGTCTGATGAGGAAGAGTCATCTAGCAGCGAAGCATCAAGCAGCGACAGCGAGAGCGACTCGTCTTCTTCTGCATCCAGTAGTGAGGACAGCGACTCAGACAGTGATGACCCAGTCACACCAGTCAAGAAGGTAAGTCAAGAAACGTCAAGCTCATTGGGGAAATTGTTGATGAAATCCAGAAGGATTTTGTTTTTCACCCCCTTCCTGTATGGCCAAGACGCCATTGCTGTAGTCCAGGGCCAGATTCAGAGTCTTCAAAAGGAAGGGGGAAACATTTTGCCAAACACTTATCAGGTTTTTTTCGGTTTTTTTCAAAAACTTCAGTGAGGACCTGTCTGATTATTATTTTTTTTTTTAGGTAAAACTTGTAGCTTTGCATGGTGAGGATGATAAGTAAGACTAATTGCGGTGACACCATGTGGAATCTCAATTGAGTAGTAATTAGTTCTGAAAAGAACTGGAGGTACAACTCGACGTTTCGATCAGTATGCTCTGATCGTCCTCAGATCCTCCTCAGGATCGTTCTCCTGAGGACGATCAGAGCATACTGATCGAAACGTCGAGTTGTACCTCCAGTTCTTTTCAGAACTAATTACTACTCAATTGAGATTCCACATGGTGTCACCGCAATTAGTCTTACTTATTATTTTTTTGTTAACAAGATGTGTGTGGGGAACGGTGATGCTACGAGTAGTTTTTAATTTAGAGGCAGGAAATTATAACAGTAAGACCACATTTATTATGACTAGTAAAACAAGAGAAACTTGTGTTCATATTGGTTATTTTATAGTATAAAATGCATTTTTACAAAATTGTTTACGGGTATCTGAAGATTTCCAATTTCGTGTATACTGTTTTCCCCAAAATAACCAAAAATGCACAGCCTTACAATGTTTATCGTCTCTCCCTGTCCAGGTAACCCCAAAAGCAACTCCAACAAAAAGCAAATCATCCAAGAAGCAAGACAAAAAGAACAGCCAGTCTAACATTCAACTCCTGAACTTTGACGACTGTAAGTCTACTTATCTTTGTTTTCAGTTTTCTCGTTCTGTCTCTGTTTGTAAAAATAGATTCCCCTGGGTCGACTGTAGTTTTTTAAAACTATTTGCATGGTAAGATTGTTTCTTAGTTGAATTATAAGCTTGTCTCTGACAAAAGTGTTTTATCCTAGCTTAAGGCTTTAAAAGCCCCTTGATAACTCATTGGTAATCTTCAAAAGTAAAATATTGCCAGATTTACCTGTAAGCATTATTCGATGTTAAGTTTCTTGAAGACGATCAGAGCATACTGATTGAAACGTTGAGTTATAACCAACCAGTTCTTTTTCGAACTATTTACCACTCACAAGAGAATTTTTAAATTGTGTCACCTCAAACAGTTTTTACTTATCCTTTTCACCATCCAGTCTTACACAAAGTTTGTGATCATCTTGTGACCATCGAAATTCAGAAAAGCATGGAACCTTTGAGTACTGTCTTTATGGGAAAGAGCACTGCCCTCTGTTGACTAGTGTATGGCATGTAAAATTAATTTTTAATCAATTTTTCCCAAACTTTTTTCCCAAAATTGCTGACCGGTTGAGCTGAAACCTTCATTTTGATTTCTATACATATTTATTTATCTTCAGTTGTGAATAAACATAAATGTGTATTGGTGTCAGCCATTTCTGTATGACTTTACAGCCATTGTCATTAGTTATTTTTAAGATAGAGTGGAGTGAATGACCTCTTCAATGGCTCCGTTCTTCTTTGAGACCCATTGGTAGTTATTTTTGGACAAACAATCTAAAACAAATACATGAAGATCCATTGTTTTTAATGAAGTTATAATCAGATAATAAGTATAATGACCTCTTCAATTATCCCGTTTTTCTTAAAGATCTATTGATAGCCATTTTGGGACTAGGAAATCTAAAACAAATGCTTGAAGATGTTTTTATGACGTTGTAATCAGATTTTCAGCCCTTATCAGAACATCTGGGCAACCTTCCCCCTCCCCATATTGTGTAAAAATCGCAGCAAATTTGCCCAATGTCCGAGAAAGAGGGGTTTTCTATTTTTCTCCCTTTTTTTGTGTCAAGGTGTGCTAGATATTTTTGATCAGAATTGTGTAAATAGCGGTGGTGTTGATTCTACAGTATTTTGTTTGCATGCTATGAGTTAAGTAGTAGATAGTAGAAATGGGTTTGTTTAGTGTAGTAGAATTTCTTTTCCCCAAGTATTCATGTCTGTCCCAGGCATACGAGGGACTGTACATGAATGACCTACTCCCACAAAATGAGAGTATGGTCTGAAAATTTCAAAATTCAAATTTTTGTATTTCCAAAATCTGTAGAAAAGGAGCTTTCCAACAGTACCAAACACTTGTCATAAAATTCTGTGAGAGTTTTTAAATTCATACTTTTCTTGTAATTGCTTTTGTTCGATAATGACTTTGTAATTCCATACTAGACAATAACATTGTGCGACTTTGTACTATCATATCGTGGCAACAGGTCACATATAGTTTGTGAGTCTTATGCATAATATGAAATTTGAAACAGGGAGTTTAGAAAGCATAGCTCAATTTCATGGCTGCTAAACACGTAATACTGCGCTTACAATTTTGTGCTTACAGGGTTAGCGCAGAAGTGTTTCACTTGCCATGTTAGCGGTGAGTTCTTAGTAATGCAGAGTATACCTGAGCACAAGCAGAAATTCCTTGATCACCTGTGAAATACACCGACCTTAAACACAGAATTTTCTACTTTAGTGTTAGCCGCGATTTGAAATTGGACTTGGTCAGCTCCTCAGTCACCCTTGACCCTTGACCTCAGTTTTACCCTCAGTCCTCTTTTGTTTTCTGTTTCCTCCCCACCACTCCGTTCAATCCTCCAAACTTCCCTGGTTCCCCTGCTTTGCTGGTATGTGCTGTGCATGATTGTTGTCTTGGTGGTTGTCATGGTTGCTGACCCGTGCCAGTTGGTCCTCCAGTGCAGGCAGGAGGAATAGGCGGAGGGACGATGTTGACGCCAGCGTTGGTGACCGATCTCCAGGGGCTCTCCATCAGCGACAAGCCGCAAGGAATGACAGTAAGACTAAAAAAAAACCAGACTTTATAAATCCAGAATTTGATGTTGATTTATTCATTGATGAAATCGTTATCAAGATCGGCGGTCATTCAGAACTATGTGGATTAATCCAGAGGACACAGTTGGAGGGTCACAGGGAACGATTTTTGTCCAAATATAATGCACATCAAAACATTCTGGCAGAAATATTTGTGTGTGACTGTGTACGTAATACTTATTTTGAATAGCAAATATTGAACATTGATAGCAAGTTTTGAATTTGGTGAAGTATTTTGCTAAGCAAAATTGTTCACTGGATCAAACTAGAACATCTTTATGCTTAGACCAAGAAGTAATTTATGTTTTTGTCAAGCCTCTATTCAGCAGCAGAAGTACGGCTGGTCTGACTCAGTAGACTAATTCATCTTAACTGTATACAGCCATCTGGTTGTACCATACGCAATGTCAAACATTGGTTTTCTGAGTGTCTGTTTTCTACAACTTCCAGCGCTTCTCTGACCAATTATGTGTACACAATAAGATGAAACGTCCCCTTTCCATGTATTAAAGTGTGCATGGGATGTCAGGCATGATATTCTTCCTACTTTGGTACGAAATCCTACCTTTTGATTTTGAAAATCCTACCATGGAACCAGGTTCTGACTAACTTCAGACCATGGAAACTTTCCTTGTGTAACATTTTAATACCAAGATAAAAAACAGTTTCCTTGCTCTACATGGCTATAGAGGTAAACTGCTATAGGCTAGTATATGCCTAAGGCACCTTCTCAAAACTATTCCGGGATAAGTTGCGGGAAGTTTTTCCGCAAAGGGTATATCATTGCGGAAATGTTGCGGGTGGATTCTTTTCCTAGATAGATTTTCCCCCGATACAAAGCACACATTTACCCGCAATATGTTTATAACTTATCCGCAATATATTTGGACTGCTTGGGAATACTTTGCGGGTTGAAAAATCAACTGAGGGGAAATCTCCCCGCAAGTTATCCCGGAATAGTTTTGAGAAGGTGCCTAATGCTAATGGCAAACATTTTTCCAACTTTTTTCATTTTCTCACAATATCATCCCTGTATTGCTGCAGTAATAGCGGCTAGCTGATTATTCCATACGTTTCATCTGAGATTGTAGCTCACGACGGTTCACAAATTGTTTCTTCTGTTTAGGTGAGCAGTGCCATGTTCACCCCTACCCAGACCTATGAGTTATTAAATCGTATGAACAGTCAAGGTCTGGCGGCCACGTATCGTTTCACTCGCAATGCCTGTATCTATTCCACGACCATGGTGTCCGTTGAAATCAACTTCACAAATAGCAGCGACGCAGTGATTCAGATGATCAAACTAGGTAAGTATAATAGGATTTACGGTAAGCTTGGGCGATATTGATTTTTTCATCCACGATATATCGGCAAACATATATCGGGATTTTTGATAGTATCATGATTATTTGTTTCATTCATGCATGATTGCTTTACAGCATACCACAGGTATGTACACAATGGTGATTTTTTTTGTTTAATCGCGATTTGCCAATATCTCGATAACTTAAGGTTCTCGATATCTTAATCGAATAAAAAAGGTATCGCGATATTCGATATTATCATGTTATCGCCCAAGCTTACGGGAAGGTAAAAGGATTGGTTATTGAAACAAATTTAAAAGTCATTGAATTTTGTTACTTTGTGTAAACTTATTTAGCTCACGATGGTATAATCTTTCCCTAATTTGTTTTATTTCTTTAAGAAAAAAGAAAATTAGAATTTAGGAATATACTCTTTCCAAAATGTCATAAGAATGAACGATGCAACATAATTAGTGGAAACTTTTACAAGATGCTTGTTTATCTTGGTTCATAGTGAGTGAGCACACTCTTTTTAAGTTGTTTTGTCAACATGACCAATATTGTACCTTCCCTCTAAAGGTGTGCAACATTTAAAACATCACTTAAGTAGGCCTGTGATTTCTCATGATTTTTCCTGATTTCAGGATTTTTTGACAAATCTTCCTTTGCATAAAACATTTTTAAAAGAAGAAAAGTAGCCACCAATGAAAGAAAGAAGTAGCCTGTATTTTGTCCAAACCTCTAGTTTCTTGTTTGTAGGGATGTGGAGAGTCTGTAAATCCTCCAAAATTAAACTACCCATTTTAAAGGATTTTTTTTACTTTTGTCAAATCACACCCCTGCTTCAGTCATTGCCTGTAAACATTTTTGTTTCTCTTTCCCCAATTTCTGTTTCTATTTTCTTGTGGATGTAGGAGAAAGCAAGCTTTCGTCAGGCATGAAGCTACATGAGTTCCCAGAGGTGACAAATTTAGCCGTGGGAAAGTCTGTCTCCGTCACCTTAGGCATTGACTACGGAGACACCACACAACCAGCAAACTTTGAAATATGGTAAATCTGATGTAGAGATTAAAAGTGATATTTCGCACAAAAATTTGCTAAGCAAAAACATGTTCTCAACATGGTGTCACTGCAGACAGTCTTTACTTCAGTATCAGAAACATGTTCTCAATAGGGCTGTGCGTTTTCGGATATTTTTGGAACCGGATACCCGAAATCAGGAAACTTTGGATACCCGGATACCCGTTTTCATTTTTGTTGATAACATGCCTCCGGTGGTGTACAAATACATGTACTGTAAATGGTAACAAATTGACTTTTATAATACAGAGGATACCATATTTAAATCGATCTTTTCTTTATTGGAGTGCAATCTCTTGAATTTAAAGATAATTGTCTGTAAAAGTGTAAACATTACATTGTTCAAGAGCCACAGATTTCTGTTCGCACCGCTCAAATGTTAAGTCCGAATTTTAAAAAGTCGTTTACGGGTAATTGGAACCGAAAAATGGAACCGGGTAATGACCGTTTCGGTCGGGTATCCGGATACCCGGATATCCGGCACAGCCCTAGTTCTCAACATGGTGTCACTGCAGACAGTCTTTACTTCAGTATCAGAAACATGTTCTCAACATGGTGTCACTGCAGACAGTCTTTACTTCAGTATCAGAAACATGTTCTCAACATGGTGTCACTGCAGACAGTCTTTACTTCAGTATCAGAAACATGTTCTCAACATGGTGTCACTGCAGACAGTCTTTACTTCAGTATCAGAAACATGTTCTCAACATGGTGTCACTGCAGACAGTCTTTACTTCAGTATCGAATAGTTTCAGCATGGCTCTAATGTTGTCATTACTGTTACTTTGTTGCAGTACGGAGAGTCGGAGGTACAGCGTAAGCATAAAGGCACCTGTGGGGGAACTATTACAACCAATCAGCATGAATGAAAGCGAGTTCCTCTCTCACCAGAGTAAGTCTATTACTGTGCCATTAACCCTAACCTAAGTCTCAAAAACAAAAAGGAATTGTTTATTTGTTTTTGTTTTTTTGTTTTTTTTCCCCCGTTCCCCGTCCAACCTCGAGAGATGAAAAAGTCTGTAATCTAAGTTATTAAAATATGTCTCATGGTTGTTGGTTTCACATTAGGCCAAAAAAAAAAAAGATGTTGAGTTGCCCTCCACCGACCGACCCAAAAGTGCTGAAATCTCGGGTCGGGTTTTTTTTTTTTTTTTTTTTTCCCGTCATTCATAGGCCTATTTATTAATGAAACTTACCAATTTTCTTTGTATAAAACATAATACGTTTGATTTGTGAAATTTTCCACTTTTTTTACCGGTAAATTTACCGGTACCCAAGACTCAATCTACATGTTTTCAAATCGAATGGCCCCGGCCCTCACATGGTGGACTCAAATCTACACGTTTTCCAATCGAATGGCTCCTCAAATGTTTTCCACTGGCTTCGTTCGCGCACTGTATTGTATGTCAACGATTGCGACTCAATCTACACGTTTTTAGATCAAATGGCCCTCACACGTTGTGCACTGGCTCCCCCGCACTGTACGTGTGTCAACGATTGCGACTCAATCTACACGATTTCAAATCGAATGGCCACTCACATGTTGCATGTTGAGCATTGCACGCAATATGGATGAATTTGCTGTGTCAATCACAGCGAAAAGTACAACAAAAATGCTTGGGATACTTTTATTCTGAAGCAAAATTCCTTGCTGATAGGTATACAAATGAAAAACATGGTATGTGGTTTCAGTTCCAATGCATTTCAATCTTAAAATGACAGTCAAGGAGAGAAAAAAAATTTAAAAAAATAAATAAAATCCCAACCGACCGACCCCTTCAAATATTTTCACTGGAGGGCAACTCAACAAATTTTTTGTTTGGCCTTATGCAGGTCTGATGTGATTCTTATATAACTGTTTCATGTTTGGATCGTTTATTTTTAAGGCAAGCTTACTGGAATGAATGAGAATTCAGACAAGATCACCATTCCAGAGGCCGATAACTCTGAGAAGACAATCATTGCCAAAGTTGCGGAGGTCGCAAACGTCCAAATCGTCCCAGCCAGTGACTCTCAGCTCATGACCTATCGTTTCGCCGCCAAAACATTATCCAAAGGTACAGTGGTCCTTGTCACTGTCAAATCATCCAGTGACGGAAAGGGGAAAATCACCACTAACTGCGAGAAGATGGTCATTGGAAGTATGCTCGTAAAAGATATTAAGAAAGCACTCCATATGGTATGACCCCCTAATATCGTAATGGATCATTCCAATTATCAATAAAGTAGTCATTCCATTGGATATATGAGGGGTGTTCTGGTCCAGCATTCAGCTGATACCATACCTATTTTAATTGCTGTTCCATAATTGCTGCATCAAAACCAAGGAGATTAAATGATCAACATTGTTAACTATTTTGGGAGGGAAAGTTATTTAAGAAGGCTATTTGTAAATCCACTCAGATTGTCTGCCATCTTGTATCACATGCCACAGAGTGCAAAAGTGCACAAAAAACATTCATAATTGTTGCTGAAATGTTTGTTTCTTTTCAGTGCCAATAAAAATTATATGGATCAATGAAGGCATATCTTTTTGACGAGTTTTTTTTTATAACGTTTGCCTTAACCTAGACAGCCCCTTCTTACAAATATAATGTCCAAAGATTTAAAAAATCTAAAAATAATAATTAAAAACATTGCCTATATTCTTGTGAAACATCTAAGATTTTAAAGATTCATTGAAAACCCGAAGAGTACTGGTCAAATGTTTGTGGGGGGGGGGGGGGGGGGGGGTTGGTTGGCCGGCCTTCAGTGAATGTAACGCATTGGGGGACAATTTCAAATGTGTTAATTCTTTGCAGGTGTTTCAAAATAAACCTACCTTCCGTTGTGTCAGTGTAAAGAAATAAGTATTATATGAACAAAAGGAACTTAAAGTTGTATTGAGTAATAAAGGTATGTATTTGGCGTAATTCTAGTGAGAGAAGCTGTATATGCAAATGAAATCACTCAGCGTTTTGTGAAGCAGATGTAGATGGGATGTATCATCTCCAAGCAATCTTGTGATATGTACATGTAGTATCAGACGGGCTATTTATCAGCTAGGTTTGCATCAACACATTTTGTGTCATCTGAGCGGGTTATCAACCATTTTGTGTGACAGTTTGCCGATGTCAACTAATTTGTTTATATGTAATTGCTCAGCATATTATATGGAATGTATATCATCTCCCAGCAATCTTGTGTTATGTACATGTAGTAAAAACAAGATATTTATCAGCTAGGTTTGCTTCAACACATTTTGTGTCATCTGGGCAGTTATCAACCATTTTGTGTAACAATTTGCCGATGTCAACTAATTGTTGTACTAAATTGCTCCACGTTTTGTGAAGCAGAAGTGTTTGAAATGTTTATCATCTCCAAGCAATCTTGTGTTATGTACATGCAGTAAAACCAAGATATTTATCAGCTAGGTTTGCATCAACACATTGTGTGTCATCTGGACGGTTATCAACCATTTTGTGTAACAATTTGCTTATTAACCCTCCTACTATAGCGGCAAGTAGTTATAGCGGTCAAAACCAGTCAACTGCCTGTTTTGACTGTTGACCCAAATGTGCACACAGGGGCATTTTTGACTGGTTTTTACTGTCATTTTGACCACCCTGAACAATGCCAGACAATGCTTTTACCAGTCAAAAACAGTCAACTCATTTTGACCTGTAAATGTACTTACTACACGCAAGGTTTGACAGTGTTTGACTTTTAAGTGCACTAGATATACCTTGGCAAGTATATCAACATTTTGACTGATTTTGACCCACGAGGCTTAATGACTTGGATGCTCAGAATATGATTTTAATGTACTAGTTAGAACTAGTATCAACAAATTGTTAGGCTCTTATCAACTAATTTTCAAATGTGTTGATTGTATCAACTCCCTATTGTGTGATGGGGTTATAAAGACAAAGAGATGTGAGGATTTGGCTTTTCGTCAGGCCTGGAATTACACAGTGGCTATGGTGCCCTTTAAAAAATGTTCCCACAGACATTCTGATGGGAGTACCCTTTCCTCAAGAAAAGTGGCCTTCCCCCCCCCCCTACAAGAATGAAATTCCAGGCCTGTAATTGTGACTCCAAATTGCTCAGTACTGCCAACAGTAGATGCATGTATCTTGCATTACCTGTGGAAAACATTTTATGCAGAAATTTATTTATGAAATGTGGTGTCGACAAAGTTGTGCATCAACTTATAATTAGATGATACCAACACCAAAGTGTAATAACTACAGTAAACAGTAGGTTCGTGGTAATAAAGTATAATACAAAAATTAACATCTGAACTTGCCTAAGGATTTAAGTTGGCTGGATGATTGATCATAGCTAATACTAGCGTAGTAAATACTCACAATTTGATTGATATCAGATTAACAAGGCAGGTATCATTCAAGTTGTGAGTAAACTAGAGGCTAGTATTAGCTATGATCATAAAGCAAACTTGAATCATTGAATGCGAACGCTTGTTTAATAACTAATAACTATTGTTGCGTTAATTAACTAGACATGAACAACATTGCGGAACCAGTATGCAGGGGTAGTTTCTTGCTTCTTTCACTGGTTCTCAATAGCCATTTTGTGTCCAACTTTGTGAAAGCACAATCGGGGAACCGTTGACATTATTTGTTGGTCATTGTACAGACAGCATATCAATTGTTTGATAGTTATTAACCATTAATCAGCAATTACAAGTAGTGAACACCCTATTGCCCCTTGATGTCAATATCTGAAGCAAGTGTAGCGAGTACAATGTAGGTCAAGGGTCAGGTAGACTAGTAACCCCCCCCCCCCCCCAACCTTACCCTAGTTCATGATATTTGCGCTGATCTTAATGTTTAAAAGAACAGGAAAGAGATGTTCTCACATTGTAATACTGTGGTTTATAACCCAAGTGTGGTCAGTGATGTTAACTTGTATCTGTGTTGGACAAAATGTGCAAAGATATTAGATTTTACAAGTTGTTTGTTCCCATAATAATCTGAATTAGTTAAATGTAATTAATATGAACAACATATAAAAATGCCTTTGTTTTGTGATACTTCTGTATTTATTTTTTTATTTGATTTTACCTCAGTGAAAATTATGGTTTTCCCATATTTAAAAAATAGGTTTTGAGAATCATGCATTGTGACAAAAAGTATTTTACAAATATCCACATATTATTAAGTTACTCACATTGACTTGATTGGAAAAGAAATTGTTCCTATGTTTTCTTCGTAAATATAATCTCAAATGTGTAGCTCAGCTGTCTCGGAATATTGACCAATCACAGTTGAAGACATAGTCACACCTTCAAGACAACCCATATGGAGGTTTGTGCAGAATTTCTTTGATTTTCACTGATTATTCATTTACAATAATTGTAATGCTATTGTCTCATTAATTGCGTTACATGCTATTCTCCTGCAAAAGGTCAATTGATTTTGTTGATTATTTATACCTCGATACTGCATAGCATGTTATAGTCATTGTGTACTTAAATGTATTTAAAATATTTATATGGTACATGCGTTATTAATAAAGGTTGCACACATATATATTATCCAAAGAAAGAGATGTATGTTTCTTTCAGTTTATCTGTAACATTGAATTTCTTATAGTTTAATGAGATTCCCATAATCCAATAGGTGATAATATATTATGAAACAAACTTTTTAAAGGCAAGAAAGTTCAAAATGATCACAGAATAAAGAAAATCTCACAATTTATGATGAGGCGAAGCTATGTGTCCACAAAAATGTACTTGAATTATTTGACAATTCAATGATTTCATTCCACACCATCTCAAAATATTTGGACATTCAAATTCCATTTTCTAGTATGTCTTTGCTTTTCCAAGCGTAGTAAAGAACCGTATAATCGTAGTCCACACATATGCTATGAAGTACACCACTGCAAACCAAACTACGTAACAAGCTGTAATGCCGAGCCACAGTACCAACGCAGCAAGTCCCGTCGCCCTCACCGATCCAGTAAAGATGGCTACCCCCAGTAGAATGACGGCAATGGCGACGGCAGTTCCAGGCTGACACACAAACGCCACAAAAGAAGCGTGCACCTTCTCAGGGAATTCCCTCTTGACGATTGCTCGGTGGACCTTTTCCTCTCGATTCATATCGGGCAATGGTGGGATTGTTCAATCTTAACAAAATGATGGCCTGACGTTGCAGTATTTCGTCTTTGACATTGGTATTTGACAAGTCTTCCTTTCACTGTAACAAAAAATGAATCAAATAACCAATATGGGATAAATTAAAAACCTTTTTTTTGGTTAAAGGTTAACCTTTATTTGCCTTTATAGTTCATGAGAATGCAGAAATCAAGGCTATGAACATGTAGGAACCAATTAACCCATTGAAAACCCAGATATAACACCAGAGCTAACATTCAAGTCATGAGAAAATGATGGCATTCATTCACAAATCACAACATGAGACTAAAACTAAGGCTGTACCCGGATACCCGACCGAAACTGTCATTACCCGGTTCCACTTTTCGGTTCCAATTACCCATAAACGACTTTTTAAAATTCCGACTGAACATTTTAAGCCACACAAAATAATAAAAGTCTCTGATTTTTTGCTAACAAAATGAAGAAAACTTGGATGAAGGCTTTAGAAGTAACATTTGCCGACAACCTTTCACACAGACTTCACAAGCTTTTGTTTGAAACTTGTGTTCCTATTGGTTATTTTATACATTCAGGAGTATTTGTGTTTTTACTAAATTATTTACGGGTACCCGGGTATCCGAAGATTTCAAATTTCGGGTACCCGGGTATCCGGTTCCCGAAATAACTGAAAACGCACAGTCCTGGACTAAAACAATAACATACATATATATATATATAATTATAGAATCATCTTATGACTGCAAGGGTCAAAATCAGTCAAAATGTTGATATATTTTCCAAGGTATGTCTAGTGCACTGAAAAGTCAAACACTGTCAAACCTTACGTGTAGTAAGTACATTTACAGGTCAAAATGAGTCGACCGTTCTTGACTGGTGAAAGCATTGTCTTGTATTGTTCAGGGTGGTCAAAATGAGAGTAAAAACCAGTCAAAAATGACCCTGTGTGCACATTTAGGTCTACAGTCAAAACAGGCAGTTGACTGGTTTTGACCACTATAGCTACTTGCAACTAAAGTTCAGACTGGCTACAGTATAGAGGGTTAAAGCCAATATAATATTGATTGATAATCTCGTAAAACATGATCACAGTTTAATATAAAACTTACTTGGTGTAAAGATGATGGAATTAATCATCCATTGAAATATTTCTATCGTGGATGCTATGGTTACAGTAAAATTACTGAAATCATTTCCCAAATTAATTTCTGTCATCCATGTTAGTATGAAATCTGAATGCATTTTCAAATGTTTCTCTTTTATGACTGGTTGACTCAATGAAAAGATGAAATATGCTAAAACTTTCACAGGTTATTTGCTTGATTCTTATTAAGTTATAAATTATGGATACATGTATTTAAAAATATTTTACCAAGTGTCCATGGCTTAAATATATTGACAATATAATTTGGATACCTTTGTTTTAAAGGGACAATATGTGATGCGATCTGGAAAAACCTGTCGGATGTCGGCGAACTTGTTTTGAAGATAATGGCAAAATAGTCCCCCAATTTTTTGTTTGACAATTTGAGTTTTTGTTACCATTTTAATTGTTAATATCTAAATGATCATTCTTGAAATATTAAATAAAAATTCCATCGTTTTATGACTTTTTTATGTATAGGTAAAACTTGTAGCTTTGCATGGTGAGGATGATAAGTAAGACTAATTGCGGTGACACCATGTGGAATCTCAATTGAGTAGTAATTAGTTCTGAAAAGAACTGGAGGTACAACTCGACGTTTCGGTCAGTATGCTCTGATCGTCCTTATGTATAGGTTTATGATGACAGATAATTGAAAAGCTGTCTTTTGTTTTTCGTTTCCGCCATTGTTTTTTAAGGACAGCGGCGGCTATAACTTCCCGAGAGCATAACTCAAGTTATAGACAACCTAGAATCATGAATAAAACAGTTTTGAAAACAACACAGTGTCCTCGTTAATTTGATGCACATAACACAAAAATGACAAATTTCACGAAGTGAAGGGTTTTCCCAGATCACATCACATATCGTTACGAGCAACAGGGCATGTATGGACTCGGAGTGGTAGTTTTAGATTACCTCAGTGACTGAAAATAATACCCCACATGATAAGGTCACATTACCCTTGCTGCTACACTAAATTCGCCAGTAATTTTCAGTCACTGTGTTCATCATAATCTAGCCTAGGACATCGATTCTATGCCCTGTTGAAAGTCTGCTCTGATCGCGATGATACTGCCCCCTTTATACAGAGAGCACCCCAGGCATAAATGTTAATGAAGGTATCATTGTAAACACTATGGAGAATATGTCTGTTTCCTGGAGGATATAATATAAACCATACATGGAGGATACATGCATACAAGAACTACACCGGTCACCAATGCAACCTTACCTGTATAAAATTATGTTCCAACATCCAAAATTCAAAGGTTATTTCACTTTAGTACATGTATACTAGGCACTGTTCTTGATGACTATGGCTTCGAGATACAGTATGCTTTACATGCATCTATAGTGTTAATTTTTAATTTACAACCTGTACTGCTTCAGTAGACCATGGAGGAAGAAAGAGACACGGTAAACCGTAGACACACATGTGCATTGTTTTCCTATTTATAGCTCCAATGTCAAAGCCACTACTCACTAGACATTACACAACCATGAGCGCTGTTGGGAACTAACGTTAGCTGTCAATAATTTATGGCATTAAAATCGTGTATACAATCAATACAAATATTCACATGTTCCATCCAGTCGAGCGGCTGGTTGTGATTGATGATAACACTTTAATGTGCTCAGTAGACCATGACGCACATGGTGTTGTTTGCGTTCCTGGTCGACCGGTCTACTTCGTTCTTAGCCTTTAATCAAGCCCAATCCAGAAACACAACGCACGAAAAAAGACCACGCACGCGCATGCGTAAATTAAGTAGAAATAAAGCGGAAATATGTTAATTCATAATAATTTTTCCGCATAATGGATATATAACGGAAATTAACTAAGTTATTTCATAAACCTTTTACGTTTTTATATAATTGTGTCGCTCTCTAACGACCCCAAACCAATTCACCATAACCAAATGCACTAAACACAGATATTAAACGCTTTTGAAAAAGCCATAAAAATCAATAATGATTACATTTACGACATGTGTTAGTCCGACAGCTACGGTGATATTACCGAAAATAAAAAATAAGCAGAATTTAAACAAGATAATTTCGACAATCCTACATATGTCAGCCATAATTTTGAATTTGAATGGGACTCGCATATTCATCTCCCATTGTCACTCCCAAAGAAAGCCGTCACAGTTTATTAGGTTCTGTTGTTGTTGAAACTGCAGTCTAGCCTAAGTATTAATTTGGCTTCGTCTACAGGGAAAGATATTACTATCACATCTGCACTTGATTAAGAACTTGTTTTCCAAATTAAAATGGACTCAATAAAATCACATTTTATATACTGAAATAGCTCACACAGAGCCTCCTGAGCCCCGGACCCCACGCAGTGAGCTCGCTTTGCTCACGTAGTTTAGATTAAGAAATTGTTTTCCAAAATGGACTCAATAAAATCACATTTCATACGATGAATGCAACATTTTGCAACATAATGTAACATTTTCCAGGGGCTTTTTAACCCTGCGCGGCGCCGGCCCAAAATTCATGCGCGGTTGCACCGTGGTATTGTTTGAAACAGTACCTGGGGGTTTGGGCGTAACAATCATCAAAAGTGTTAATTATAAGAATAGAAGTAGTCTGGGCCCAACCCAACAGATTTTAGCCAAAATTTATTTAATTTTTTTTTATAAAAATAATGAATTACTGACAAAAGTCTGACTTTTTTTCTAAATCAATTTTTTCCGACTTTATTGTGATGTTTATCTGACTGGAACAATTACAGGTAATTCAATAGAGAATTTCACAAGGTGTCACTGCAATTAGTCTTACTTATTGTGTGCAGTGTTTGTTGTGCAATCAAACATGGTACAGGCCGACATTTTGGGCGATTCCCCCAACTAATCACTCCTTCCCATCTACAGCCCTGTCGATAGGCGGATTGTCCGGAGAGAATCGTCGTTTCATTATACGCAATGAATCGAATGAGGTATTTGAATCAAATGAGGTGTTTTCAGCCACATTTTGTCTTGTCTTTTCAGGGAGAAGATGCCAGCGACTTGAACCTGCGACATTCACATTAGTACCGTCCAGGCTTGCCATCAACTGAGCTGTCTCGCCTTATCTCACGGTTGTCTCCCAATTGTGTCAATATCTTTCATGTGAGGGCGCTACTCTAGTCAGAAGACATTCGACCACTGATCTCTGTTATACTGAATGGATAGATGAACACCGTGGAATGCAGATACAATGGGGAGGATGATTCTTTCTGTGTAGCACTACAAGGCGTGGTTTATAAGAGTGGTAACGTGGCATACAGTGGCTTCAATGTAAGTGCATGACCCTCTATCCAGTCAGTATAATAGAAATCAGTGATTGAAATGCGTGGTTTATGAGAGTGGTAACATGGCATTCAGCGGGCTTCATTGTAAGTGCATGACCCTCGATCCAGTCAGTATAATATGGATTACGTCACATGTGGTGCTAAACCTAGGATGCGGCAGACTGGGGATCACAAGGACAGGAGGTGACCCTTTAAAAATACTGATGCGCGCGGAACCAGAAACTTCCAGAGCTTTTTGTGGGGCCTAATTATGAAACCTATATTTCAAAAGACAAACTTACTAAATAAACTCCAATAAACATTAAAGGCTTAATATTCGAAATAAGTATTTATCAGGTGCAAATACATTTATAAATATTTATTTACATGAGGTCTGATCTATTAAGTAATTATGCATGAGTGCCGACAAACAAAAACCTTTTGTGAAACCAATATTGTAATAAAAACAGGCATTAAAGGGACAATATCATCACGATCAACAGGGCATGGAATCTGAGTGCTAATAATACCCCACATGATAAGGTCATAGTACCGTTTGCTGCTTCATAAATGAGCCCGTAATTTTCAGTTACTGTGTTCATCTTAAACTATGACAACAATTCCATGTCCTGTTGAAAGTCTGCTCTGATCGTGACGATATTTTCCCTTTAACCAATTCGGAACAAAAACGTGCGTATGATAAAAAAAAATTAGATTTACTTGGTAAACTCAGATTGATTTGTACACAAATGGAGAGACTGTGATCATTTTGAATATCTGACCAAAACAATAACGTATCGCTCCAAAAAGTCACTCAAAACAGAATTTTAGAAACAACGTTATGACTAATTCTAAACATCGGCAATCACCTTGGCCAAGCCTCGGATGCATGGACGAATAAAATAAACTGTTAATAAATAATTGCAGACACACTAAATTAACCATCAATAGGGACTGAGGACTTTTGAGACACTAGATGACAGGGGTTATTTTCCATTGTTCTCAATATTTGTACCAGCTGAGAATTACATAAACAATGGGAACAGTACCGCTCAGTCTGTTGCCACCAGCGTCTCAAACGTCCTTCATTAACTCAAAATGTTCATACTGTTCAGATCAGTGGGGCCAACGTAACGATTGGGTCGGGTACAAGACTTCATTTGTGTTACTTGCAGTGCCAAAACTCATAAGGAACACTATCAGAATGTATAAGTCCATAGTCCTATGATTAATGTCTCATGATCGGGGCTGTCCACATTAGTTCATTAGCCAACTGCATACCTATACATTTTCAAATGCTATTTACCTTCATAAAGGAAGTATAACTGAATTTAGTAAATATTCACTTTTAACTGAAAGGGAATGCTTAACATTGGTATATTGTTAGACAATTAACGTTTAGCCTAATTGGTATAAAATTGCTAAAAGTATTCATCCTGAGAAATTATTCCATCGGAAGTGCTGTTCATCTAGAAGAAAGAAATACACACACAAAAAGTTGCTGGCCGGCAAATTTTGGTAAACATAAAATTAGGCCTATAACATAAAAAACGGTGAGCACATTGTGATGTTACTTTCACATATTAGTTTTATGATAATATGTCTTAAAGATAAGAGAGTTGAAATGAACGTACGTTAAACAAGTCCTGTTCTTCTTGTTATTTATTTAGTTTTGTTATACGTCGGGCGAAGATTGGTCATTCTGTAGTGATTTAATAACAGGGGAAGGACTGGCAGGGCGACTCTCTGATGTCGAATCATCGTAAGCTGTATTTACATTGCCCAGCTGCGAATCTTCCGTTTGTCTTTGAACCTGTAAAGATTTAAAGAGTTCAAGTTTAAACATAAGCAAAACCCGTTCAAAATAACAGACGTACTCAATCAGTTACATAGCTTCAGAAGACAATACTCAAACTGACATTTTCAAACCATTTCCCCTTTTGAAATTCCTCAGTCTTCCCGGATTTTTTATTTATTTTTCGTTCCAATAGGCCTAATTTGTCCCGGGGACGGAGAAAAAAAAATCCTTTTAAGTGCCAAATTCAATATGTCCTTAGAGGTTCTCACCTTTGGTGAATCATTAATGGATAGCGTCAACTCTTCTTGGTGCGGAATACTGTTCCTGTGTTTGTCATTATCCTGAAGGCTCCAGCTGTTACTGACCATTTCAAGTTCTGTCTGGTCTGCACCGGTCTGGGGTGAAAGGTATGAGTGATTGGTTCCGTTTATATGGGCACTGGCATCAAATGCTTTAATAGTTCCGGTCACAGTGGCCACGCTGGGGTTCCGGGTATATGATCGCCGGCGACTGGAGGCGCTCCGCAGCCGGACACCAGGAGTTGGGCAGTCGAAGGGCGAGTCAAGTCCAAGGCTGTGGAGCTCTTTGGTGATATCAAGCCGTTCCTCGGGACCGAGTTGGTTGATCCCATGCTCGCAGATATCGGCACCGAGGATTTCGGATCTGACCGAGCATCTGGTGTAAGGTCAAATCATAAATAATTGGTGATTATCCTTGCGACCGGCTGATATGATTTTATGAGTTGCAGAAGCATCCGATTCTTCTCAGAGCCGGCACATTTTACCGCAAAATGTCAACTCTTAACAAAAAGTGCACAACTGCTAGAAGGCTACATGTGCACAAAGCGTATAGGCCCCAAGTGATTGTTTTCCTTCATTTTATTGTTTAAATTTTATTTATTTTTGTATTTGTTTTGGCTTACCTTAATCCAATCGTTCTTTCGATAACAACAAGTAGGAAATATGCTGTGACAAGGGTCCACAAAAACATAGTGCCTGCCATCAGCATCTGTTTTCCGAGAAGATTAAAGCCACCGCCATAAAGCAAACCTATACCCAAAATACAAAAAGGGAAACAAAAATAACATTTCTTCGAGAAAAGATTTCCGTGCATGGCTATTTATCATCCACAACAATTACACACATCTAGAAACATTCCCATAGACAAAAAGGGTTGAAATAATTATAGGCCTATTAACATTTCAAAATATCAATTGTGTATGCCTTTCCTTTAATTTTCTTAATTTTTAGCTCTAAATTCCACTTCGTGTAAATTAGAAGAAAAGATCGAGAAAGAACCTGTTTGCGAGTTGATGTCTTCAATGTCATCAGGCCTTGCGAAGATCCCGACGGCAGCAAGACTCCAAACTGCTGCCAACAAGTGTACACCAATGACCCCAACAGGATCGTCAATCTTCATCTTCTCCAGTGCGGTGGGCGTGGACACAGCTATAGCGCCACCAACGGCACCAATCAAGAAACCTTCCCATGGTCTTGATAAAGCGCATATGGCTGTGGGACAAAGTTGTTTAATACTTATCTTTCTGTGGACAACCTTTTGTGTAACTATTTTCATGCAAGTTTTGAAATAAATGTGATATTGAATTTAATTTGTGTGAATTGTGAGTATTGACTCACTCCTAAACTGAAGGAGCTCTGAAGTGTCATCTGACTTCTTGTAATATTTTTTCTTCACAAGAATATGTTCACAAAAGACGAGATTTTGAAGTGATGATTGTGTTTTCCCGACATAATTCATTTACTAGGAACCCATGATAAATCATTGATGAAAATAGACATCCTACTTTCAGAAGTCCACCCGCTTGAAGTAAAAATCATCTTTCTGTAATAATTATCACACCATGTCAACAAATCGGATGGCACTTCAAAGGCTCCTTAGAAAAAACGTAAAGTAAACCTAAACACCCAAGTAATTCCCCCAAATGCTATGATTTTGTTTACCAAAAGATAACATGTTTTTTTTAAAGAAAAAGCATTATCACCAAATCCATTTTTAAAATTTACAATATATCATTTACAAAATTCCTTAACTAAGACATTCAATGCTTTAATGATTTGATTGAAAGCTGCTCACGTTGTCATGCATGCATGCGTGTCATAATATTCACCATTTTGATAGGCAGCAACTTATAGGTGTGCACATGCAATGTTGTAAGAAGACTGTTAGATGACGCAACACGACACGCGCCCTTTACTGAGCAATGGCACGTAAAAGAAGTAGTCCAGTCAATGTATGTTATCTGCAGATGTCTACAGAATTTTTTTTAAATATTCAGCGAGGCAAAAATCTTATTAATATTGTTAATTTAGATGATTTAATGCAAATGTACGTCAAAGTTCAAAATATCATCACTGAATAATTTGTGAAATCATTTAGACTCCTACCAGCCATGACATCCATGATACCGACAGAGGGCGCCTCAAATCTAAATAATTGTCACGTCGTCTGTCAGGATTTTATTCAAAAGCATCTACATGTGAAAATAGTTTATTTAAGACCGGTGTGTTGTTCTTAGCAATGGGAATTACAAGTTATAAACAAGGCCATTCCAACAATCACTAAGCTACATAAGCAGGGATGAAGAGCAATAGCGTCATACACCCATCACAACTTCAAAGTTCCCCCTAATATTTTTTAGAATATCTCAACAAGTATTGCATGAATTTTAAAAATTCAAAAAGCAAATGACAGAATGACATGTTCTACACAGCTCGTATTGAAATGGTTGAAATTCAATCATGCATGCACAATTGACAGTGATTTGAATGAAAATTCAACTGAAAAAAAGTTGCAGTACAAAGCACTGCTTCAAAGGGCATGTTACACATGTAGGTTTCTGTAAGAACTCAGTTATGGAGAATAATGGAGGACCAATTCCATATTAAACTCTTGCTCTACCCTTCTAAAACAATGGCCATGCATGTTGCATGTTGCTCTTTGAATATTCTTTTCTTATTATGAAACAGCCATCAATACCATTGTTATTGATGCATGAGTTCTTACAGAAAACTACATTGTGTAACATGCCATTGAAGCAATGCTTTGTACTGCAACTTTTTTTCAGCTGACTTTTCATTCAAATCACTGTCAATTGTGCATGCATGATTGAATTTCAACCATTTCATTACGAGCTGTGTAGAAAATGTCATTCTGTCATTTGCTTTTTGAATTTTTAAAATTCATGCAACACTTATTGAGATATTCTAAAAAAGTATTAGGGGGAACTTAGAAGTTGTGATGGGTGTATATATGGGGGAGGGGAGGGGAGCACGTTCTCAAGAAAACGTTTGTGCACCCAGGTATCTCCTGAAATTAACATAAGGGCTCCATTGTTAGTACCGCCAAAGTTCCACCTACATATTTCTGCCTCTGCGCGTACGTGCCCCCACTGTGCATAAGCAGAAGTAACACGTGACGTCCCGTACCCTTATCTCGTCTTAAATTATTTGTGACCAGCTCATATGTTTTTATGTATTACTCTATGGAAACAACTTGCTTCGTGATGGCTTAAAATAATAAGTGGAATATTTCCTATCACGTGCACTAGTTATACAGCCATCACAGCGAAGCAAGTTTTTCCTGAGTTAAGCATTTCCTATTTAACCATGTGTATTGGGAAAGCTTTTAAGGTTTTAGCAGGTGTGAATGCCTTTATTATTAAGTTAGTGAAATCATGAATAAATCATTTAAGAATTTACAATTACAATTTCAGTAAAACTTCCTAATTGTATTCCTTTTATTACACTTTGGTATGAAGGAATTTAATCCAATTATTAAAACAAATAAAACACACAATAAATAATGGAGAGCGACCACATTCAACAGAATATCATTTTGGGGGAGATGTCCAACTGGCTTTCAAGGCAAATGTTCTCAGAATCGTCATGCAAAATGTTTCAATCATGCTTTTGTTCTCAAAGGCAATTACAATAATTTGGTGCATTCAGACATGCGATTATTGTGTTGCAAAATCATAATGACTTAAATCAAAGGGGCTTCGGGCACGTCAGAAAAATATAAGAAGAAATAAGGAGCTTCAAAAGAGAATTACACATAATAAACATGCCTTGAGTTTTACATAAAATTAAGCATTTGAATATACAAATTTACTTTCAAATGAATCAGAGCAGATATGTCCTATTTGCTCAGGGATGCGAAAAAAAGGTTTTTCCACAACAACAAACATTTTAGCAGATGAGAGTCTAGTACCGCCTTTACCATCCTTAAGGGATTGGGGAGCATCACAGAAGGAATGGGAGTATGATGAGAAGGGAATGATAAAGAAAAGACTGGAAATAAGGAGACGAAAGGGATGAGAGTATGATGAAGAAGATGTGGATGGGAAGAAGATGTGGATGAGAGTAGGATGGCGATGATGTGGATGAGAGGAAGTTATGGATGAGAGGAGGTTGTAGATGAGAGTATGATGAAGAAGAGAAGAATATGTGAATGGTGAAAGAAAATGTGATGAGAAGCAGATATGGATGAGAGTATGAATAACAAGATGTGGATGAGAAGAAGTTGTGGATGAAAGTCTAATGAAGGTTGTGGATGAGTGTATGATGAAAAAGATGATTATAGATGGTTAAGAAGATGCGGATGAGAGTATTATGTTGAAGAAGATGTGGATTAGAGTATAATTAAGAAGATGTGTATGCGAGTATGACGAAGATGTGCATGGGAGTATGATTAAGAAGATGTGGATGAGAGAGTATGATGACGAAGATGTGGATGGGAGTATGATTAAGAAGATGTGGATGAGAGAGTATGATGACGAAGATGTGGATGAGAGAGTATGATGACGAAGATGTGGATGGGAGTATGATGACGAAGATGTGTATGAGAGAGTATGATGACAAAGATGTAGATGCGAGTATGCTTTCCTTAATTCCTTTAATTGACACAAAGCTGGTACACACAATGAACTTGACATAAGTGTACAATTTACACTGAAAATAAACACCTCTGTTACTCTTTTGTTTTGGCATTGCATTTCGCATTAAAATCAAAAAATGGATCTTGGAACTTAAAATCACCTGTGCTGCCTACGAGGGATCCCAATACACCGTTGATTAAAAAGTTAATGTTAAATTTTCGATTGAGCGTGATCCAGCTGAAAGCTAGGCCTGTCACGCCCCCTCCAATCGATGACGTAATTGTAGTCATAGCTGACCTAGAACGAAGAGGGACATAAAGTAAAAATATCACTGACAACCAGCAAAATAGGCAAACAAACAAGGGCAAAGAGGACTTCTTAGAAATACCTCATAGGGAACACACCTAATAGGATTGGGGTACACGGAAAGTGTACCGACCAAGTTTTGGCTAACCAAAAAGTGTCAATTTACGTGCACCCTCCGTGCACAACATTCCCTTAGAGGTGGACTCTGTTGTTTTGTAACCTGCTGCACGCCCGGTGAAGATTCAAAATAATTATACTCCCATTGCGTAGCCTACACTGAGTGCGCCAGAGCCCGAGTCCTGGGCCCAATTAATTTTGTTTTCCCTCTAAACTCGAGAATTTGATGAGTCGCCTTCTCAAAAAATCAAACATTAAGAGTGAACGTACTGGCAAATGAAATATTATTCACATCTCGAGATCTTTACATCATTTTTTACATCAGCTCTCGTCTGGCGGGACGAAAGTTCCTCTAGAAAGGCATTTTTCCGTCAGCAACAAGAGGAATGGGTCGGGACGATTTTCGTCGACACAAAGGTTAAAAGTGCCACTATTTTCGTCCAGATTTCAAGCGAAAATGTCAAACTCGCCGGAGGCAGCGATTACAAATTTCGTGAATGTCAACAAAGGCGAAAGAGTCGTTTCTATCGCCCTCCATCAAGACTGACAGTTCCGTGTATTATGAGAAATAAACAGCGACATTATAGCTTTATTTAAATGTTTAACCAATAGATATTGTTTAACCAAAAGATATTATTTAACCATGCAATAGATAGTTTTCGTCGTCTCATTTATTTTTTATAAAGTAAATTATCACTGCCTCTTTATCTATTGTGCTCCAGCCAGAATATGGACGATTCGACATGTGTCAGTCAGGGACGGATCAAGGGTCTCGAAAAAGGAGGGAACACTACCAAAAAGGCGGGCACACAAACAACGTAAAAAAGGTGGAAACATCCCTCCACGAAATCACCAATGGTGTCCGTCACCAGTGCGAGAATGCCCTAGCTACGCATGCAGGTTCAAAATGTTGGTATTCCTAAGAAGTTCCCTTTGCTATTTAGTGGCAAATTCACCTGTAATTCCAACCAGGCCCCCAAGAACCCCATTATTTAAATAGCTAATGTCAAATTTTCGTCCGTTTGGGCGGATTATCCAGCTCATCATTAGGCCGGCTATACCTCCACCAGAAGATGCAACCAATGTGGCAACAGCAGCCCTGGAAATGGGAAAAATAATGTCGGTTGCTATGAATGTTGTGGGTAAGGGAAACCGAACAAATAACAG
The DNA here is from genome assembly GCA_029582265.1 of Zoroaster sp. YZ-2022. Classification (NCBI taxonomy): domain Eukaryota; kingdom Metazoa; phylum Echinodermata; class Asteroidea; order Forcipulatida; family Zoroasteridae; genus Zoroaster; species Zoroaster sp. YZ-2022. The sequence goes on along the minus strand of CM055834.1, from coordinate 13,456,456 downwards.
CCTTTATACTTTTGGAAAGAAGAAAAGGAAGAAGAAATATTTTGTATAGAATTGATAATTCAAAAACAATTACATTTTCCCCCGAATGTTAATGTAAAAGGTCCATCCTGATTCTTCCTGCATGACTTAGTTTCAAGATCAGTTTGATTCTTCTGACTCAGTTTCAACGTCAGTCTGATTCTTCTTGACTCAGTTTCAAGGTCAGTCTGATTCTTTTGACTCAGTTTCAGGGTCAGCTGATTCTTCTTGACCCAGTTTCAAGGTCAGTCTGATTCTTCCTGACTCAGTAACCAAGTCAGTCTGATTCGTCTTGACCCAGTTTCAAGGTCAGTCTGATTCTTCTGACTCAGTAACCAGGTCAATCTGATTCGTCTTGACCCAGTTTCAATGTCAGTCTGATTCTTCTGACTCAGTAACCAAGTCAGTCTGATTCGTCTTTACCCAGTTTCAAGGTCAGTCTGATTCTTCCTGACTCAGTCTGATTCTTCTTGACTCAGTTTCAAGGTCAGTCTGATTCTTCTCGACTCACTTTCAAGGTCAGTCTGATTCTTCTGACTCAGTTTCAAGTTCAGTCTGATTCTTCTGACTGCATGACTCAGTTTCAAGGTCAGTCTGATTCTTTTGACTCAGTTTCAGGGTCAGCTGATTCGTCTTGAACCAGTTTCAAGGTCAGTCTGATTCTTCTGACTCAGTAACCAGGTCAGTCTGATTCTTCTGACTCAGTAACCAAGTCAGTCTGATTCGTCTTGACCCAGTTTCAAGGTCAGTCTGATTCTTCTGACTCAGTAACCAAGTCAGTCTGATTCGTCTTGACCCAGTAACCAAGTCAGTCTGATTCGTCTTGACCCAGTTTCAAGGTCAGTCTGATTCTTCCTGACTCAGTAACCAAGTCAGTCTGATTCTTCTTGACCCACTTTCAAGGTCAGTCTGATTCTTCCTGACTCAGTCTGATTCTTCTTGACTCAGTTTCAAGGTCAGTCTGATTCTTCTCGACTCACTTTCAAGGTCAGTCTGATTCTTCTGACTCAGTTTCAAGTTCAGTCTGATTCTTCTGACTGCATGACTCAGTTTCAAGGTCAGTCTGATTCTTTTGACTCAGTTTCAGGGTCAGCTGATTCGTCTTGAACCAGTTTCAAGGTCAGTCTGATTCTTCTGACTCAGTAACCAGGTCAGTCTGATTCTTCTGACTCAGTAACCAAGTCAGTCTGATTCGTCTTGACCCAGTTTCAAGGTCAGTCTGATTCTTCTGACTCAGTAACCAAGTCAGTCTGATTCGTCTTGACCCAGTAACCAAGTCAGTCTGATTCGTCTTGACCCAGTTTCAAGGTCAGTCTGATTCTTCTGACTCAGTAACCAAGTCAGTCTGATTCGTCTTGACCCAGTAACCAAGTCAGTCTAATTCGTCTTGACCCAGTTTCAAGGTCAGTCTGATTCTTCTGACTCAGTAACCAGGTCAGTCTGATTCTTCTGACTCAGTAACCAAGTCAGTCTGATTCGTCTTGACCCAGTTTCAAGGTCAGTCTGATTCTTCTGACTCAGTAACCAAGTCAGTCTGATTCGTCTTGACCCAGTAACCAAGTCAGTCTGATTCGTCTTGACCCAGTTTCAAGGTCAGTCTGATTCTTCCTGACTCAGTAACCAAGTCAGTCTGATTCTTCTTGACCCACTTTCAAGGTCAGTCTGATTCTTCCTGACTCAGTCTGATTCTTCTTGACTCAGTTTCAAGGTCAGTCTGATTCTTCTCGACTCACTTTCAAGGTCAGTCTGATTCTTCTGACTCAGTTTCAAGGTCAGTCTGATTCTTTTGACTCAGTTTCAGGGTCAGCTGATTCGTCTTGAACCAGTTTCAAGGTCAGTCTGATTCTTCTGACTCAGTAACCAGGTCAGTCTGATTCTTCTGACTCAGTAACCAAGTCAGTCTGATTCGTCTTGACCCAGTTTCAAGGTCAGTCTGATTCTTCTGACTCAGTAACCAAGTCAGTCTGATTCGTCTTGACCCAGTAACCAAGTCAGTCTGATTCGTCTTGACCCAGTTTCAAGGTCAGTCTGATTCTTCTGACTCAGTAACCAAGTCAGTCTGATTCGTCTTGACCCAGTAACCAAGTCAGTCTAATTCGTCTTGACCCAGTTTCAAGGTCAGTCTGATTCTTCTGACTCAGTAACCAGGTCAGTCTGATTCTTCTGACTCAGTAACCAAGTCAGTCTGATTCGTCTTGACCCAGTTTCAAGGTCAGTCTGATTCTTCTGACTCAGTAACCAAGTCAGTCTGATTCGTCTGACCCAGTTTCAAGGTCAGTCTGATTCTTCCTGACTCAGTCTGATTCTTCTTGACTCAGTCTGATTGACTCAGTCTGATTCTTCTTGACTCAGTTTCAAGGTCAGTCTGATTCTTCCGACTCAGTTTCAAGGTCAGTCTGATTCTTTCTGACTCAGTTTCAAGGTCAGTCTGATTCTTCTCAACTCGGTTTCAAGGTCAGTCTGATTCTTCTGACTCAGTTTCAAGGTCAGTCTGATTCTTCTGACGCAGTTTCAAAGTCAGTCTGATTCTTCTGACTCAGTTTCAAGGTCAGTCTGATTCTTTTCGATCCAGTTTCAAGGTCAGTCTGATTCGTCCTGACTCAGTAACCAAGTCAGTCTGATTCTTCTTGACTCAGTTTCAAGGTTAGTCTGATTCGTCTGACTCAGTAACCAAGTCAGTCTGATTCTTCTTGACTCAGTTTCAATGTTAGTCTGATTCTTCTGACTCAGTTTCAGGGTCATTCTGATTTTCCCTGATTCACTTTTCCGGGTCAGTCTGATTTTCTCTGACTCGGTTTTAAGGCCAGTCTGATTTTCCCTTACCCAAAAATTTGCCTTTTCTTGTTAAACCCATTTCATTATGCTATTAACTTGATGTAATTTGATGTGAAGCCGGTAAAGGAATTTTGCTTGAGCTTTGTTGCGTATAGAAAACACGAAAAACATGTAATTTTTTTATCGATAGTTTGTTATGTGCCTGAATATACCGACTGCAGCTCTAAAACTGACGTTTCAGTTTCCAAACACTGATCCATGAATGCATATAATGAGAGGAGCATACAATGACTGTATAATTACCAAGACTGTGCTCTGATTTTGAAACTTATTTGATCAATAACTGAGGCACATTTTTCCTGACGGACTTACCGGGTTGCAAGTTTCCACTTCCCACCGGAAATGCCGAACGTACTGCCGCAGTTGAAGCCCAGCCAGCCCCACCACAACATGAACATACCCAGCAGTGCGTTGGTTGGGTTGCTCATATCGGGCTCGCCTTTGCCATCGAAGCGCCCTCTACGGGGCTTAAGCATCAGGGTGGCAACCAGACCAGTTGTGCCTCCAACCAGATGGACAGCCCCTGAACAAAAACAAGTATAAAGCTAAGTATGCTCTTTCGATGTATTTCATTATTCAATACACCTTTACGGGTATTTTTGTAAATTTTTGACCAATTAATTTTTTACTTTAATTCAGAGACGATTATTTTTGTTAAGCAGCTACTACTACTAATAATAATGGTGGATTTTTATATAGCGCAAACTCCATCACGATGTGATGCAAAAGATACATTATTATTCCTGTCATCGGGCTACTTTAAAAAAAATCATTCTTAGGTCATTCTCAGCTTCCTGGGAAGTATACAACCCCAGCAGCCCGTGTTAGACGCTCAATAACTAATCAAACACAATTACCATCTCCTGCCCTCACAGGTCCCCATTTATACTCCTGGGTGAAGAGAAACAATTCATGGTTAAGTGTCTTGATCAAGAACACAAGTGCCGCAACCGGCATGACTAGGATTTGAACCCCACGTTCTAACGAAGTAGCCACCAGAAATTTAATCCAGTGCACTAGACTGTTCAGCCACGGCACTAGCACCACACTATAGCCTATGCTGCGTTAAATAATAAATGTTTCTGTAACATCCGACAATGATATACCTCTAATTCCTTACAATGTTTTCAACCAGTTTATTAAAGATTCGTTTTCTTATTGGCTGTTAATGGCATTTTTATGCGAGCAAGTTTGCAAACAGCACGTGGTCGCCATTACGTCAAGTGTGCTTGTTTTCTTACTCTAACCATGCTCTAACTCTCCTCTCCATACGCCAAAAAAAATTACAAAAATGCCAGGCTTTCTTTTCTTAATGTTGCAAAAGCGTGAGCACGGATCTGACGAAAAGAGACTTATGAAAGTCTATGACTAAAGGGGAAGTACAATTTCAAACCTAATTATTAAAAATTAAAAATACATAATTATTACTAACTTGAATATAGTATCAACCCGAAAAATGTGTCTGGCTAAGGTGCTCTTATTTTAAAGGAGAAACAAGATAGCGATGGTGTGATTAGAGGTCTGTTTAACCTCAGTCTTAAACACAAATTTCCAGTGCTCCCCAGGTGCCCCCCACGAGAAATCCCGATAGTGCCCCCCCCCCCCCAAAAAAGGGGGAAAAACCCATACCCCCTGCGCCCCCCCCCCCCACCTCCACTGAAAAGCAATTCCCCCTGTGCCCCCACTGAAAAAGTCCTGGCTACGCCGCTGTTTCTATATAATGCTGATGCAAGTACAATGAACCTGTTTTCTTTGATATCCTCAATTTATTATGTCACCAATAAGACCTACATTTGACCTTCACCGGGAAACATGTTCTTTTTTCTTCAAACGTTTCCATTATAACCCGCCGTATATAAGTGGCTATCGCTTTACGCAGGTAATTGAATGGCTATAGCATCCGTAGGGAACAATATCATCTCTAAATAGATGAATTAAATTGGTGATTTCGAGTGGAACACGATATTAATTTCACTTGGTTTAGTACAGTTTTGATTTCCAAAGGGACGGTACAATGAGAAAGCAAGGGTGAGGCATGAGGGTAGGTGATATAGGCCAACAACCAGGTCACAATTAAGGGAAGATATAAGTTATAACACTGGAAATCTAGAAAAAACTGCTTCATGTGAGTATGGGCGTAAAAAAAACGGGGGAAGGAGGTGCGGGACATATATCCCCACTTTTTGGCACGGGGATCGATGGTCCATAGGATCATCTCCCAGAATTTGTCATGCGGTAAAAAAAATTAATAACTTCCGGTTCAGCCATATTTTCCTCGATAATGTCACAAATTTTGCAAAGGTGTATCATCTTTTATTACAAAAATATCAAATAAATATTTTAAAAAAGAAAAAAAGAAAAACTCCCGTGCAGAATTTGTCAATAGAATATTAATTTAAAAAAATTAAGACTTGGACCGATATGTGATACTTCCTTTGAATCTCAAATAAATAGGAAACATTTCAGATGATGTAGTTGTGTAATGGTTGATGTACAGAGTTTCGGGCTAAGCGACGTGGGTTCGAAACCAAGCGGCGTCACTTTTATTTTTTTTTCATTTCATATGGTTGCGCAATCACAATGGTTTATTTAAGTAGTAGTAAATTCAAATTCAAATACAATCACAATCAGGATAAATGGCGCAAGCCGTTAGTACACTGGGCTGTCAATTGCAGGCAGTTCCAGGCTGGTACGTCCGGGTTCGAATCCTGCTCCTGACACACAGAGACATGGCAGCTGCTGGCTGCGGCAATGGCTTGGGGACCGCCAGGACCGCCATGTCTCTCCTGGTCGACACTCTGACTAACTCTCCGCACTTTTTTACAATAATTTTTATATATATTTTTAATTATCTAGAGTTGTCTTGAGCGTTAAGTAATTTGTCATAGATTTTTTCCATCATTAATATCGATATTTTTTTATTATATACAAATATATTTAGACAAATATATTTAGACAAAATGCTTTTTACTTCTTCTTTTTCCCCAAAACATTAATATTTTATAAATGCCTTATATTTGTTGGATATTTCATTGTTATTAAGACAATGAACAAATTTAGAATTGATCAGCAGTTACAATTTTTCGCAAAATTTGATTGATTTAAAAACAATTATTTCAAATTCTCCCAATCGTAACTTCTGGTTCAATGAGGTGATTTCATTCATAATTTATTTGTACCAAATTTCGTTAAATTCTGTTTCATGTTTTAATTTTTTTAAATTTTTAAAAACATTTTATTTAATTTTTTAATTTTTTAAATTTATTTTACTGAGAAAATCAAGGGAGGTTAATTTGTGTGGAAAGTGATCGCTGTGTATAGTGCAGAGATGTTTGGTCTTAGCGTGAAATACACAGATGTAAGTTGATCTTCATAATATTTTTATTGACTTGTATTTTTATTTACATTCTCCCAACCGTAACGTCCGTTTCAATCATGTGATTGCATTTATACTTCAGAATGTTGTTGTTTGTAATGTAGTTGTTCACGGTGCCAAATTGGGTGAAATTCCGACTCATGTTTTTTGGAGATAGCAAACAGTAACATTTTTAAACCTGCCGCTAGATGGCGTTCGGCGCTGCGATGATGTCACCAATATTTTTTAAAAGGTCTGACCTCACTCAGTCTACCACCTCGGATTTTTTCCTCGAATAACCTACCGTATGTGCGTTAGATTTTTTAATTTGAACTTCTGTTCAGTCCTGAAGTTATTTACGATTGTGCAAAAGATAAAAAAAAATTCCATTCTTTGTTCAAGAGATATGATTTTTTGCCATATTAACCTTTGATTTAGTGTAAATCGACAGCCGATTACATCAATATGACGTAATTACGATTTCCTTCATCTTTATGATAATGTCTTTGATATTGCAAAGTATATCAACTTGATTTGAGTTTTGGTAATGTTGGCTAAACTGTTTTTATGTGTGTATATATTGCTTACTCTCATGGAATCAAAATATACGTTAACCAACAAAAGTTTCCGGTCATTAAGTAGTATCGTCAACGAGAAAATACGTAAGTAAAGACTGTTTGCGGCGACACCATGTCAAATTTTAAACTGAATAGTAATTGAAGTGGTGGAGAAAATACTTAAAAATGCATTCAGATCTTTCGTATAACCATTGTAACGTGGAATTTAGGCAAGAGTATAATATTCTCTTTTCTAAAATCACAGGTATACCTCAGACACAATATAGCCTATCCTATATAGGGAAGATTGATACTAGGTCTATACGTTTTATACCAAGTGAAGTTTCACATTAAAATTATATTTTATTTGTTATTTTAATATTTTGATATATACTACTCAAAACAATTTAGGGAACAAAACAATTTAGGGAACACCGGATTTACTGCAAGAGGTGGTCACACCCGTTATTGAAATGTTCCATGAACCGGGATTTTCATTTGCAACCCCCTCTCTCTTTCAGTAGTCATGTCATGAAATGTGTAATCACTACATGCATCCTTTATCATCTGTTTCATTGTGCAGTTGTTTCTCATCAATTCTGTGAAACATTGTGTTTATCTGAAATAAATGATCTTGCTTTAACTGAGATTATTCCGGTGTTCCCTAAAATTAATTGTTGTGTTCCCTAAATTGTTTTGAGTAGTATATTTACCTGCCCCTGCTATATCAATGCAGCCTAGCTGAGCAAAGATTCCTTCCTTGGCCCATATCCAATGTGCAGGAAAGCAATACACCAGAGTGTTGACGAGAGAAAAGACACAATAAGCTTCTAATTTGGTTCTTTCGGCCATCGCACCTGTCAAGAGAAAACAAAACAGAAATTGTGTTCCCTACATGCTCACACAATAAAATACAATCGCGTAGGCCTATTTCCTTTTGTATATAAGCCTACATGTATTTTATTGAAATGAAATGTATGGTTCTATGAATAAATCAATCAACAATTCAAAATTGGACCCAATTTTCAAAAGTGACCTCCCCAATTTATCGTGAAAATTTATTCATCAAAATCTAGAGTAAATGCTCTATATGGTGACATGAAAACTGGTCCCTCAAACTGGTCCCTGGGGTCAGTTTTTGACCTTTTCATGGCTGCTATGCATTATGGTAAATGCCGAGAAGTTTCGGGTTTTGCCAGAGCGGATCACAATTATTCATGGTAAAATGATTTTCCCATTTCGATATCGTCGCATCAGTGCAACAAGGTCGTATCATAGTTACGACCTTGTTGCAGACGTGGACGTATCTTTTTACAGAGTTCCAGGATGAACACGCAAAACCAATGGAAGAAGATATGACGTTGTTACACTCAATTGATTTAATGCAAATTTATGCACTATTGCACATACGACCTTGTTGTGTTCTGACACGACGATATGAAGCTTGTCTAGGTCGAGTTTGTCCAGTAAATTTTTAAAAAGGGGCCAGGCAATTTTCCTTCCAAACAATGTCCAATCTGATCACTTGTAATAAAACGTGCAACGCGCGAAAAACTGTCATAACAGTCTTCTATTATGGGTTGTCTTAGGGGCGTGGCTAATTCACAAACGACGATAGATCATTTGAATTTCTAAATGAAGTTTAACCCTCCTGGAAGGGCGTGGCTAGTGGCATGGCGTCAGAATGTGGGTTCAAATCTTGGCCGCGACCATGATGATTATGTGCTTGAGCAAGACACTTTATCATAATTGCTTCTCTCCACCCAGGAGTAAATGGGTACCTGAGAGGGCAGAGTTGGTTGTTGTGTTTGATTAGCCCTATATGCGCCAAAATGGCAGCAATTGAGCTGTATACTCCCCAGGGAGCTGAGATGGTTTCAGGAATGATTTATGAGCCTGATGAGCAGGGGTAATAATGTAATGCGCCTTGAGCACCAGTTTGGTGGATACGTGCGCTATTTGTACGTCCATATTATTGCTGTTAGTAGTAGCAGGAGTAGTACTACGTAGCTGCACTTGAAAAACATTTTTTCCCCTCAAAAACGTGAGTATCTATTATGACGAAACTTTCACAGGCTGGTTTTATGACATATTTCTTGAAAACTAGAGAGATGAAATGAACGTACATTACCAAATACCAACCCTTAAATGTTACCGTCGCATGCTTCCATTTGCCATTCCATTAAGCGATGCATGAATGCGTAGTTTCATCAAGTTGGTTTAATTCACGACGGAAACATTTAAATTTTCAAGCATAAATGAAATACTTTTAATATATATGGACGAACAAGAAAATTACCCAAATATTCTTTATTGGGTCATGGCTATGGCTAACAAGACAGTGTCTTATTGTGGCTGGCTTACTGCAGTGAACGACCAATCTTTGTTACAGGGTCATGGCTATGGCTAACAAGACAGTGTCTTATTGTGGCTGGCTGACTGCAGTGAACGACCAATCTTTGTTACAGGGTTATGACTATGGCTAACGAGACATTGTCGTATCGTGCTGGGCTATACTGTAGTTAAACAATCGTCGTTATAGGGGTAATGGCTACGGCTAACAAGACATTGTCTTATTGAGGCTGGCAATGTTTTTTATTGTGGTTGTTTTACAGCACTGAATGCCCAATTGTCGTTATATAGGGTCATGGCTAACAAGATAGTGTCTTATTGAGGCTGGCTTCAACCCATCTAAAACCCATCCGACTGGATAAGCCCATGCTAGATTCATATCATGCCTGTATGCAGTTTTTTATCCCATGGGAATTATAGCAACATCTAAGTGTAAACCGTACATGTCCATTAAGCAAAACTTCCACTCACTTTTTGTCTTTCACACGTTTTCACGGATTGGATTCTACGACAATTAGATAATGAAATTAACTGCGTTTATGGCGGTCAAGGCTTATGTTCGTCACAATGGTTTTTCCTCCACAGTTGTAGCGACGCGGAGAAAATCAAATTTTCTCCCTGCTGACAGACCGCGCTCGTCAAACTTTGAATGGTTTTAACGCATGCAATTTTCTAGGCTTTGAATAACCTCTGCAGGCGTCAAGAAAATATTTGTCACGAGTCTCTCCCGTAATATGTAAAACTCTTAATTTTGAAAGATTCGTGAAGAAGAAATTGAAAATATTTCATCTTACCGGAGACAATGGTAGTTGCTGTTGTGGCGAAGGAAGCCTGGAAAACGAATTTCGCAAAAATCCATCCCATCAATTCAGGATCCGTGGAATCCGTGAAGAAATGACCAATACCTGATGAGCGAGGGGAAAAGAATGCAAAATAGGTACATGTGTGAAGATATTTTAATATTTCGTCACTGGTCTCACGAAGTGACACAAACTTGCCCACTAGACAATATTTACATTTGAAGAAAACGGCGTTTCAAGTCTCTTTTTAAAACACATTTCTTCATCAAAAATTTATATTTTTGAATTGTTGTCACTTTGTGGTCTCTGTAGAACTTTCGAATTATAGAAATATGTTGTTTTGGACTCTCTGACTTTTTAATTACTCAGCAATTAACTGATGAAAACAATATAATGTTTGTGTTAGTTTTGATAACGAAACTGTATTAAAAAAAACCTGGTTTGCGTTTTCACGAAGAGACGCGGTTGCGTATTTACTATGTAAAGTTTATGTCACTTCGTGAAAACGCAAAACCACGGCGCGCTGTATTTTTGGCTCACTATAAGGTTTTTGTCACTTCGTGAAAAATGTTTTCTTCGGTCAGCCACGGCGTTCACATTGTATTGTCTACGATGAACTGAGTTGGTGTCAATTCGTGAAAACGCAAATGTTCACTTTCACACAAGTTTGATGTTTTTGCTAATTACTCAAATTAAGAAAGTACTTTCAGCTTCAAAACTTCGTGACATTGTAGTTTCTGATGAATGTCGCCAAAATATGTATAAAAAAAAAAATAAAAAAAAAAATAAAAAAATAAAAAAAAATCTACACTTTGTATCACTTTGTGGGACCGGTAACGATTTATTTTGCTACATTTAAGTTAAATTTTTAGGTCGAGTGTAATATTTTGCAATTTTCTACTCGATTGAATCCCACATTAACAATATAACTAGATTATAACTCGGGAATTATTGCAACACGGATATTAAAGAGGCACTCTAAGGTCAAATTCAGTTTTGTGATGCACTCATTTTCCAATAGATAGAGTCCTTATTAAAGTGTGAAAAAAATTACAAGTCTCTAACTTCACTTTAAAGTGGTGTAACATCATTTTATTTGATACCCTTTCAGAGCGATATTTGAAACATGACGTCACTATTTTCTTACGGTAAATGAGTCTGTAACATTCCATACAGGAATTTTTTGTTTGTCAAAAAGTCAATTTCAACGCCGATTTGATCAAATATTGTGGAGATTCAGGAATGAACTGCAAATTCACCGTACAAAAATGTAGAGATCCATTTATTTGAAATGTATGGAATTCCATATCTGCCATTCTAAACGTCGCCCGTCGCCCTTCTAAACGTCGCGCGTCGCCCGTCGCCCGTCGCCCGTCGCCCTTCTAAACGTCGCGCGTCGCCCGTCGCCCGTCGCCCGTCGCCCTTCTAAACGTCGCGCGTCGCCCGTCGCCCGTCGCCCGTCGCCCGTCGCCCGTCGCCCTTCTAAACGTCGCGCGTCGCCCGTCGCCCGTCGCCCGTCGCCCGTCGCCCGTCGCCCGTCGCCCGTCGCCCTCTTTGCCTTCGCGGGGTGAAGACGCATGCGCATGTAAACAAACTCATTTCATGCAGCTTGCAGTGTATGCTTGTATGTAGAACTACATGCTGTAGAACTACATGGGTATGGGCGGCCAAAAGGGCCAAAATTTAAATAAATATCCAACATATACATTAAGAAGCATACAAAGGACAAAACAACAGCTAATAAAGAACAAATTAATTTTTGTCAATAGAAAGACAAACACAAACAAAGGACAAAACACAAAGACATAAAAAGTTTGTCCTTTCGCGATTGACCTTTGTTCGATTGGGAAAACGTCCTTTGCGTGTGTGTGTGACTGTCCTTTATGGTTTTGCCACACAATGTCTGTATTCGACTAGCGTTAGTCTTTCGGTTGTTTAGTTTTGACTTGGTCTTTTTGTAAATTTGTCCTCTTGATGTCGTTTCGGACTTTGCTTGATTTTGACTTTGTCTTTTGTAAATTTGTCCTCTTGTCGTTTTGTCCTTTGTTTGATTTTGTCTTTGTCTTTCTAAAAATTTGTCCTCTTGCCATTTTAATTTGTCTTTCTATTGATCATTTTGTACTCTTTGTGTTTTGTCCTTTGTTTGTGTTTGTCTTTCTATTGACAAAAATTAATTTGTTCTTTATTGGCTGTTGTTTTGTCCTTTGTAGGCTTCTTAATGTATATGTTGGATATTTATTTTAATTTTGGCCCTTTTGGCCGCCCATACCCATGTAGTTCTACAGCCATGTAGTTCTACATACAAGCATACACTGCAAGCTGCATGAAATGAGTTTGTTTACATGCGCATGCGTCTTCACCCCGCGAAGGCAAAGAGGGCGACGGGCGACGGGCGACGGGCGACGGGCGACGGGCGACGGGCGACGGGCGACGGGCGACGGCCGACGGGCGACGGGCGACGTTTAGAAGGGCGACGGGCGACGTTTAGAAGGGCGACGTTTAGAAGGGCGACGGGCGACGTTTAGAAGGGCGACGTTTAGAAGGGCGACGGGCGACGGGCGACGGGCGACGGGCGACGGGCGACGGGCGACGGGCGACGCGCGACGTTTAGAAGGGCGACGGGCGACGTTTAGAATGGCAGATATGGAATTCCATAGAAATGTGACATCACTGTTGTCTGGATGTTAACAAATTTCACACAACAAAGTTATCAAATAAAATGACATTTTACATCACTTTAACGTGAGGTTAGAGACTAATTTTTTTTGTAATTTTTTCACACTTTAATAAGGACTCTAGTTATTGGAAAATCACAAAACTAAATTTGACCTTAGAGCCCCTCTTTAAACATAATTTGCCATCGACCACCTAGATTATCACTGTATAAACCTATAGGCTAAAAAACTCTCCGGTTTCTGGTCCTAGGTCGGCTTCAAAATTTGTGCGGTGAAGCTTTTTTTCTGTAATCTTGTTTTTGTTTTTTAAGTGATATATGTGTTATGTATACGTTGTTACTGGAACCGAATTAAATTTTCCATACACAAGGTATGGAGACTAAGAGAGGCCACTCAAATCGAGCAAACGTTCATACCCCTATGATAAAACAGCGCGGCAGAATTTCAATCGATCCAGCAATTTTGGCTGCAATTGGACATCGTTTCACAGCCAAAACAGAAAATTAAAAATGCTGACGCGCGGGTCTGAGGGAACGCGCCCGGGACCAGAAACTGGGGACTTTTTTGTTGCCCTAAGTATGCATGCAGACATCCAGACTGGTCCCCTGTCTTTATCCTCAAGACAGGCTCCTGGCGTACCATTCAAGGGATTTCATTGGATACGTTGTGCTGAAGATCTGACGTCACGCTTCGAGGCTCGCAGGCTAGCTACCAACCAAGGTCAAAGTTGAAGCTCGGGGAAAACATGGCGGCCGCACGGCCAGTATCGGGGGGTAATTCACGAGCATCAAAGCGTGACGTCAGATCTTCAGGCTAGCAGACATCTTATTTTCCCTCTTTACAAATCCACAGGACCAAATGTGACTGGCTCTGGCAAAACCCTAAACTTGGACCCAATTTTCAAAAGTGAGATTTTGGTATAGTTTCATTCTCTAGATTTTCCTCTTAATTGTTTTTCTGATTTCTGCAAATCTGGTATCAAATGAAAGAGAAAAATCTAGAGAATCAAACTATACCAAAATCTCACTTTTGAAAATTGGGTCCAAGTTTAGGGTTTTGCCAGAACCAGTCACAAATCAAGGTTAGGTAGAAATTAGACTGGGTCTCATATTTCAAACGCTCTTGATTCTGATTGACAGCCGCGCTGGCCAATCGGAAGACTGCCCACGCTCTCGGCGTGGACAGTCTTCCACACAGGATTAAAACGCGGGGTCCTGCCTTTTATTAATTTAAATTCAACATTTAAATGTATTTTTACTGTCAAATCGGCCCAAACACGGGCGATACATTATTATATACTACTCAAAACAATTTAGGGAACACCGGATTTTTAACATCAAATAGGTTTGAAATGTTCCATGAACCGGGATTTTCATTTGCAACCCCCTCTCTCTTTCAGTAGTCATGTCATGAAATGTGTAATCACTACATGCATCCTTTATCATCTGTTTCATTGTGCAGTTGTTTCTCATCAATTCTGTCATACATTGTGTTTATCTGAAATAAATGATCTTGCTTTAACTGAGATTATTCCGGTGTTCCCTAAATTGTTTTGAGTAGTATATATATTATCTTATTAAGTACAGATGCATTTAGCCGATAGTGTCTTGAACCGATAGTGGTTTGATCTTAACTACACTAAAATTGAAATAACTGAAATAACCCATTGCCGTAATGGTAACGGGCTAAATGCGTCAATCGTTTTAACGATTAATTCCTTAAAATTAGGTAATTAAATAATTCAAATTACTGAAATGGTATTCAATGAATAAAAGACTAATCAACTTTCATTATTAACAAATTATGGACAGCATGTGAATTCGCATCGCTTCATTTGAACGCAATTACTTTAACCCGTTGTATATTCTTCTTGCCTCATACAAATCCAATCATGTTAGTGAACTGTACTTTGCCAGTGATGTTTATGTAATCAAACCAGGATCCGCAGACCTTCCGTGTTTATTTACAATCAATAAAGAACAATAAATAAAACAAATTCCTCTCAAAATTATCCCATTCACTTCATCTTCTAGATGTTGTATTGAAATCGCACCTTTATTCGTTCCAGTCATGTTTGTTTTTTGTTTGTTTTGTTTTTAATTTTCGAAAACTCAATGTATTTGTGTTTCTATGCCACTATATTTCGCCTATGGAAATCTAACGGAAGCGGAAAGGTCAACCTATTCATAGGGAAAACTATCATCATCTTTGAAGGACTTGCGCCAAAGGCAATGACAAAACCATCATTGATAATCAGTCATTGCCATATCTAGAACGATGATTTCAATAAAGAGGTAGCTGGGGCGTGTTCTGGCGAAATGGAGTGCTAGAAATAAACTTGGAAGATATACTTGTATAGGCCTTCGAACAAGCATTCCATAATGTTTTAACAAATAATAACACAACTTTTGTTACTTTTTACAATCCGCCATTTTGAAACCAAGCGTAACCGAGCACAAACTTCGGTTCACGTTTGGTCAGAACAACGACGTCATCGCAGCACAACCAAACGTGTTTCTGGTCAGGGTTGCGAAAACACGCCCCTTAATAATCACTTGAAGAAAAAAAATCCACAAAGAAATTTCTAGATAAGTGTGAGTAGCTGGAGGGTAATGCATGATGCCCCTCCTCTTAAAAACATGGATCCGCCCCTAAAATAGGTAAAACACAAGATAGGTTTCCTTACAACTTTTATGATAAAAAAGGTACTATTATACTTGGGCTGCTTTAGGGTCAGATTAGTGTTTGGACTGTTGTCCCCCTAAACTTGTCAAAAACGACACCCGCCCATAAAAAAGGCATAATCAATGAACAATCTTCATCTGAGCATACATGCCACCATGAAATCCAGACCAAAAACAAAACAGATTTAGTTCTCATGACGTAAGAATGCTTGTTTCCGGTATTCTGTTCCCACTTTTCAAAAAATCTTGCCCCGCCCCAAAACCAGCTGAGACCAAGATGTGTCCAAAGCTTTGTATTTGACTCATTCTGAACCCTTCGTGCAAAATGTTTTTACCATAGGCTTAACAGCTGGAATATACAACCTACACTAATCCTGACTGGCAAGCAAACAACACATAATTGACCAATATGGATACTCTATACCTGATCCGTCATTTATTTCGGGGTGCACCCCCACTAAATAGTGAGAAATTCATGCGCCATAGCTGTTTATCATAATTTGTCTGTCCTTAAAATTTTCTGAAAAACAAAAAATTGAGGTCCAATATCATGACCTGAGTGTCCTTGACTCCAACTTTGAGTATTTTGGATACACTAGGCCCTGAAAAGGCGGTCCTAATTCGATTTCAGTGTAGAGGGTGGTTTCCATTGGGATGAGAATAACTCGACAGGCCTCTGGGCAATCCACATTAAATTGAGAATAAAATAAAAGGTTAGACATCAATCAATATTTTGTCTTTTGGTTTTAACAATTTATGACTTCTCAGTACTTTTTAATGATTTTTGAATATTTTGTAGGCCCCATATTTAGCATTGGTTGCTATATATGGGAATTTATTTAGTGGGGTGCACTCTTCGGATAAGATTTCTATATCCAGAGGGTTAGTCTCAGGTCCTCCATGTTCGATATATGGTCTTTATTTCTAGGGTTTTAATAGAAAACAATCCAACATTGACAGTTTATGGGAAAATACAATTGTTCCACCACGCGTGAAACGGCGGCTGTTGGACACTGTGTATCCACATCGAACGTGGGGAAATCCATTGGTTCCCTTCCACTTTTGCAAGTCCGTAAACATTCAGAAAGAAATCTTGAATTGGACTTAGTCTTGAGCTAAGACGTTTAATTGTGCTCAATCTGTTCATGTCATGCTGTACCCGCGCACTGTTCATTCAGCGAAAACAAATTCGTCCCTAATTTGCCATAGTGACCAATCCCGAATTAAGTTGGCATAGTGACCAATGCGGTATTGGTCACTTTGCCAAATTACAAAAATAGCCAGTTAGAGCATTCGTCATTTGAATGCATGCTCTATCTCCAAAACTATAAGGAATACATGCATGTAGATTAGATACAATGGTAGGTCTCTTCCTGAATGTACTAATGGGCGGGAAAACTTAAAATAGGGACGAATTGTTCAAAGCCATAATATCTTGGTTTTCATGGTTGGTATGGGTGGGCGGGAACTGGATTGATGTCTTGATGAATATCAGAGAAAGTATGATTATTCATAGTTTTTTGTGGGTTTTAAAAAGTTCCATGAGCAAGTTTTGAAGCGACTACATAATACATCATTACTTTAACATGAACTGTTTTAGGAAGTTAATTTAATAAAACATCAGTGGCATGACTTCACAAGGAAAGCATGTCCAGACTTATTATACCCTTAAAGAACTTCACGATTTCCCTGCGGACGCTACCCGCTATAGACTGGGCGGAGATAGCGGGTTGATTTGGCTTTATAATCCCACGTAATGCCCCTTTCCCACTTACACGATTTTTGCTACGGTAGAGCACGATTTTTCAAAGTTGAAAAATCGTGCTCAGTCGTGCTGTACCGTAGCAATTCACACTCAAAAAGTTCAAGGTCTATCGTATTCTACGTCTTGTCAAGACGCTATCAAGACGCCGTCAAGATGTGCCGGCAGTAGTGCGATAGTGCCACGACAGTGTTACGGTAGAGTTACGACATCGTCAAGATTTGTCACGGCGTACCAAGAAATGCCAAGATTGTACTACGACGTCACTACGGCGTCAGTACGATTTCACAAGACGCCAGTGCGACGTGGCAGCTTGTGTGCACTTTTAAACAAGAGACAAGAGACATGTGATTAAAAAAAAACACTATCAGCAAGAGACACGTGATAAAAAAAATCATGTTCTTGCTGGCGTCTTGTTGGCGTCTTGTTTAAGTCTTGCTAGGTCGCAGCACCATCGTAGCGGCATCGTATCAGCATCGTAGCGAAGTCTTGGCCTACCGTAGGTGTTGCGGCCACCACGAATGAGTACGAATGTGGAGTGTCGTGGCCGAGCGGTCTAGCGCACCGAACTCAAGTTCTGGTGTTGCCAGCAGCAGGGTGTGGGTTCGAGCCCCGGTCGTGACACTTGTGTCCTTGAGCAAGATACTTAACCATAATTGCTTCGTCCTTCGGATGGGACGTTAAGCCGTAGGTCCCGTGTACTAGATTAAGTAATGCACGTAAAAGAACCCAGAACACTTATCGTGGAAGTGTAAGGGGTTTACCCCGGTGTTTCTGGTTCACATTGCAAGCGCCCTTGTTTACAGGTTTCCTCAGGCTTTCGAGCTTACAGTGCTTAAGTGCGCTTTTCTGAGGCATCCCTTGGTTTCATTACCAGAAATGATAAATGAAATGAAATGAAATGAAATGAAATGAATGAACAAGACGCCGTCACGACATACCACGACAACGTCAAGACAACGTTACGACTCTAATACGATGCTGCTGCGGTGGACCACGATTTTTTCCACCGCTACGGTAGAGCAAGATTTTTTTGAACATTCCAAAAAAATCGTGCTACTCCACGGTGCCATCAAGATCTACTACGGTGCGCTATGGTGGACCACGATTGACCACGAACATGGCCACGACGCCGTTGCGATTGTAAATAATTGAAAAATCGTGCTCTACCGTAGCAAAAATCGTGTAAGTGGGAAAGGGGCATAAAATCACGGTCATACCGCGTCACTCCTGGTGGCCGATGGTGAACCTCCAGCCTTAACACTTTGTGAAACCACTCAGTTTTGTTTGACCATGGAGGTAGAAATGACGGTTTTCAGTGACGGCCCCCCTCACGGTTAAGAAGCGACACCATGCCCGAATCGATGCGGGTAGCAGCTGACGTTCATTCGGGTGGCCTTGACGGGTTGGATAGCTTTATTTGATGTTAATTATCGGATATGCAAATCTTACCCATGCAAATAAAATTAATAAAAATCAATGACGGATCCAGGGGCTCAAAAGAGGCGTGTGCCATCCCCTTTTTTTTTATCATCGTGCATGTTTATACGTTTACACGCCCCCCCCCCCCCCCGTTAAGTGTTCTCCTTTATGGCGCGTGTCCCCTTATAGACACTATGGTTTCTCCCCTGTGAAAAATGTACCTTAAGATTTATTATATGGGCAATTCCATGGTTACTCACGTTACATTGTTTAGGTATGAGGCCAGCTCTTAATGCCATAATTTCCTTACTTATAATAATAATAATAATAATAATAAAGGAGCATTTATATAGCGCTCTTACGCAAATACATGGTATCACAGCGCTTTACAAACAAGAGTGAGAAGTACAATTACAATAACGAAATGAAAAATAAATCAATAAGTAACTGGTGCATAAACAAAAACAGTCAGTTTAAAAACTGCCTAAAAAATAAGTGAGTTTTTAATAGTTTCTTAAATTGGATGAGCGAGGAAGCATGACGCATGTTATATGGAAGAACATTCCACAGAGTAGGGGCGGCAGCAAAAAATCCTTTTTTGGCTATAGCAAGGCGAGTCTTTGGAATTGTGAGTATTCTAGTGTCAGAACAAGAGCGAAGTCCATTTCTACCAGGTACATAAGGAATAATAAGATCATTGATATATGACGGAGCACAGTCCATGAAACACTTAAAAACAAAAACCAATATTTTGAATTCAATTCGCTCTTTAACCGGAAGCCAATGTAATTGTTCAAGATAAGGAGAGGCATGATCTTTTTTTGGTGCACAATATATAAGTTTGGCGGCTCTATTTTGAATTCGTTGGAGACGTTTGATATCTTTGGCCGTAGATCCTTGTAAGAGCGAATTTGAGTAATCAAGACGTGAGGTGATGAGTGCGCGAACAGCGTGATGACAAGTAGTTTCATCGATGAACATCCTGACGCGCGACAGATTTCTCAAATGAAAATTCAAACTGCGGCATACAGTGGTTACATGATGTGACATATTCAACACTTATATACTTCACTCATCAGTTTTTTTTCACAGAAGTTGCATTATACCCAGACCTTACTCAGCACAAAAATAATTTTGAGAAATTTGTTATATGTACGCTGCATAAAAGCAAAATGCTGGTTACTCACGTTACATATTTAATGCTGGTTACTCACGTTACATATTTAATGCTGGTTACTCACGTTACATATTTAATGCTGGTTACTCACGTTACATATTTAATGCTGGTTACTCACATTACATATTTAATGCTGGTTACTTACGTTACATATTTAATGCTGGTTACTCATGTTACATTTTTAATGCTGGTTACTCACGTTACATTTTTAATGCTGGTTACTCACGTTACATATTTAATGTCTGGTTACTCACGTTACATTTTTAATGCTGGTTACTCACGTTACATATTTAATGTCTGGTTACTCACGTTACATTTTTAATGCTGGTTACTCACGTTACATTTTTCGGACATGTATAAAATATCGCTTTTTCTCTTTAGCGTATACATATTATAACTTACAAATTTCTGAAATTCTTATTTTGTGCTGAATAAGATCTGGGTATAATGCAACTACTGTGAAAAACCTGATGAGTGAAATATATATTATGGCATTAAGAGTGGGCCCAAAACCTCAAAAATGTAACGCGGGTAACGATGGAATTGCCCATATAGGTTTACTGATAATAAGATTCCGATCAGGAGCACCGAAAACAGAAAATGAAAGACATAACGAAGGCCTAATGCAGCCATTGTGAACATTTGGGTCGAAGTCAGGCGAGCGCGCAGCACAAAATCCAAAACCGGGGAATCCGTGGCCATAAGAGTTCTAGATGCTGTGAGATGCAGGGCATATTTTTTAGACATAAAATCATGAAGAGTTATAAAGTGTTCGAATCTATTATAAAGGGGACAGAGAATTGATGCAGAAATATTGGGGGATAATTACATTTGTAACTCCCTATAATTATATATACCCCTTGCATCCATCTTGGGATTTGGCTGAAGGTTCATGAGCTCGCGCGTTGCTCACGTCCTTTGACGTGCGTCCATTACATGTCTAAAAACTTTAGGGAAGAGTTTATCTCTCTTTCTCTCTCTGTCTCTCTTATAAATTGATTCTCTCTCTCTATCACTCTCAACAAAATAATAATAAGAATAACTAAAAAGAAACAAACATTCTGTACACAAAATAATATAAAATGGCATCCCTCGATGGAATGCACATAGGCCTATTCCCAGCACATGATTTTAATATACATCCGCATATAATTTTATGGAATATGTTATTTATTTATTATCTTTTTTTCGGGGGGGGGGGGTTGGTTTAATTTGTTACCTTGTATAGAAACATTCATTGGACAGCAATCTTTGCATTTTGTTTTATAAAGTAAATTCTCCGTTATGTAAATAAATAAATCTATTAGTTAATTAAATAAAACAGAAAAGGCACGAACGGGTCATTTGGAATTTCGTTGCATAGATCAGAGAAAGCGAGCGGTGTCTTTGCGTGACAGGAACAAATGAACAAGCCATTAATCATGATTATAACAACCAAGGACCGTCGACCCGTACCCAAATTCGGTTTTGTCCGCTCCAGGAGCACGAGAAAGGCGAAAGCTTCGTCTAACTGGTCATTCGTGAAGACCCAAAAAATTCAATCAACTCTTTCTCTCTGATGCAGGGAATTCTTATTTCAAGTTCATCGATTCAGCATAATTCGATTGCGATTGCATTATACCTTATGTATTGTTACACCATCTCTCTAAGAGGTCCGTGCTGTCTGCTCAACCCGACCCTTAATAAGCTGGTTTTTCAAATGGACATCGATCTTAAATGTTTAGCAAAAAACATTAACAGGAAATGGAGACAAAAGACCATTTGGAAGGATGGTACTTTATACTGCCACAACAGTGTTTTTTTATAGCAAGCATTAGGAACATTCGAAATGTTAAAGATTTACATTCTCTGTATATCTGTCATTTTTGGTTTTAAATTTAAATTACATTAAAAACATTATTGACCGGGATACAGAGTACAGAGTAGTTCAATAACTGAATGAATTTATGACGCAGGAATATATAAACTAAATAACGTGGGCCCTATGCCTTTGGACGGAGTATTAAAAATGTATGGTCCGTGTTTGGGCCAATTTGACGGTAAAAAAATAGATTTAAATGCTTTTTTTTTTTTTTTTTTTTTTTTTGGGGGGGGGGGGGAAGCTTTCATTTGAGACATTGAATGACAAAATCCGTCAAGGATTAGTACCCGTAAATCCCAAGTTAATAAAATGCTGGGTCACTGTTTTAAACCTCAGCTTGCACGTGACCACACATTTTATTGTATGTAACGGGCCGAGGGCGTGTGCAGTATTCCGATTGGCCAGCGCGGCTGTCAATCAGCATCAAGCGCGTTTGAACAGTGCTTATATTTACAGTTTTCGACGTTTGAATTTCATAATTTTACGGGTTTTATTTTACGGGTTTATTTCGTTTAACAACAATATCTTTCAAAATTCGTTCGCTTTATTAATTTTATTTTGTGGGTCGTCTTAGCCAAATATGCATTGGCGGATCCGGGGGGGGGGGGGCTAAGGGGGCTGTAGCCCCCCTAAAATCGTAAAAAAATAAATTAAAAAAAATTAAAATTAAAATTAAAAAAGAGAGAGAGAGAGGGGGAGGGGAGGGGAGAACGCACTCCCATTCCCAAAGTGTGCAGGATAAACATAAGGAGGTGACCTACTTAGTACTGTACTGAAAAAAAAAATTGTTTTTGATTCTCAGCCCCCCTAAAAAATGTTCTGGATCCGCCCATGAATATGGGTGATATATCTTTCAATGCCTCGGTAAAGCATTTTGTGAAACAACTCATTTAAAGGTCTGTTTCCCTTGTACCGATCCGATAAATAACAACATTGCCGGTGAAATTGCGATAAACGCAAAATGCATATCTGCAGCTTAACGATCAGAAAGTCACATGCATACGGTACAATGTTTTTTTAAAGGGAATTATAGGGAAATTAAACTTTCTGTAAAGTTGGTAAGGGATAACCGGTCATCCTGAACAAAATGTTTTCTTTTATAACAAAAAATGTGAATGCTTTTCATACTATTCTCACTATACTCCGCATTGAGCTGAAACCCTCACAAGTTTGCTGTGAAAGAAATTAAAGGGACACTATCGTCAAGATCAGAGAAGACTTTCAACAGGGCATTGAATTGGTGTCCTAGTTTAAGATGAACACAGTGACTGAAAATTACTGGCTCAGTTATGCAGCAGCAATAGTTTAGCAAACAATACATTTTATGTTACAGCTATCAAAGAATGGAATAATTTACCTTCTAATGTAAACAGTTCCACCAATTTGTCTACTTTTAAACGACTTGTTAAATGTCATCTCTCAACACAAGCTAAATTCAGGGAAGCATAATTTGTTCCTTCTTTGGGGTGTGGTGGTATCTTGAACTGTCTTTGTCTTTCAAATTTGTAATTTGTATTTGTATTTTTGGATGTTTCGATGTAAGGACCCCAATGGAAATAAGCCTATATATGTTATTGGCTTTTTGGGTTATCCTTGGATAAATATGGTGTGTTTTTCTTGTATTTTTGTAATGTGTCTTGTACTTTTATCATCTTTTTATCCGAATAAATTCAATCAATCAATCAATCATAACTTATCATGTGTGGTTATATTTTCAGTCACTGAGTTAATGTAAAACTAGCACTTCGATTCCATGCCCTATTGATCGTGACGATACTGCCCCTTTAAGGATACGGTACCATTAGAAGCAGTTTTGCTAACATTGCTAATGTTTTACTTTCCCTTTAAACCTATACAACCAGGATACATACACATATTATAATGTGTTGTACATGCTCGACATACCCGTTTAAGTTAACAGATATAATGTCATAGCAAAAAGCCATGGAAACGCCACAAATGATGAATAATATTACTGAGAATTATTTCAATTCTCCAGTAACGGGCAAGTCGTTTTTTTAGTGCTCACTTGACCCTAAATCAAAGAGTACAATGTGTACCTATTCATTGGTGGATCCAGGGGGGGGGGATAAGGGGGCTGTAGCCCCCCGCCCCTAAAATCGAGAGAGAGAGAAAGGGGGGAGGGGAGGGGAGAACGCACTCCCATTCCCTCACTGTGCTTTGTTTTTCTCTCCCTTTGATTATTTCATTGTAATTTTTGTAGTACTGAAAAATAATTGTTTTTGATTCTCAGCCCCCCCCCTAAAATGTTCTGGATCCGCCCATGCTATTAAGCTAAGGTATATAACATAATGGTAGTGAAACAACAAAGTGTTGAATATTGCAATGTAAAGCTTACTTGGTGTTAAGCTGATGGTTGCACTAATCCTCCCCAGAAAATTTGTATCTGAAGTTCTGTTATTTTTAAAGAAAGTTAAATAATTGACAGTTCGAATTTAGGAAGGAGTATACTCTTTCCTTTCCATATTATAATAAGTAGGCCTATATAATATCTTAATGCATTTGTTTTCTCGTCAACGACACAAATAATGAGCTGAAACTTTCACAGGTTGTGTTTTTAATGTATAAGTGATTCAAAATGAGGTAGCAGTTTTGCTGTAGCAAATGCCGGAAATAAGTTGTTTTCATTGGAATGTTGGTAATTTCCTTTTTTTAAGAAAACGAATTCATTGAAATATAGTGAAAGAAACATGGTGTAAAAGTAATTAAGTGTCCAAATGAATTTATGGCAGGACCCACAATGCATTCACACAAATGTCGAGACAAAGGCCTTTGTACTGCAAAATCAATTTTGTTCAAAAATTATTTGAGAAAGTTGTTATTTTAAAAACCCTTTTTCCCCTTTCCTCAAATGAAATAAAATAGTGAAAATCGCGGGCATAAATTACGGGAGAATTTTTTTTTACTACAGTGTGTACATGTTTATGTTAGTGACATGAATATACGAAATTCTTCGTAAGTTGCAGTCACAACTTTGGTGTTCATATTGTGAGAAATTCCCAATATGCCGGTGTTGTTTTAACACCTCTTGTTTTGCCTTCAACGGCTATGGCAGTCTGCATCTGATCGGTCGGATTGGGTGGCTCGACGTCATAATGACGTCATCATAATGATGATTTTGCAATGTATCGTAATAGTTTTTAAACAGGTTTAGCCTCACCACAAAATGCGTTGCTCCCCGGCCCCGTGCCGAAGCTGAAACCGTAGCCGAAAACCCAATACGTAAGTCCGCCAAAGATCACATCCACTGAATTCTTGACCATGATATTCACTTCATTTTTTCTGGAGACCATGCCAGATTCCAGCAGACCAAATCCTGTCAAAATAAGAAGAATAGCATATATTTATTATTGCATCTCATATATTGCGTAATTATCTATTATGTGGTTTTTAATTGTGTTCCATACCTATTCCAAAAGCCCAAATCCAGCCAAAATAAGGGTGGACAATATTAATGATTACACATCAAAAATGTATTTGTAGCGTCATAATTGTGGAAATAAATATTGTAAATATTGTACTTCCTGTACAACAATGTTGTCATATTCCAACAGCCCCCTAAAAATTAATAAATTAATTTATATACATCAAGCACGTAAATTGCACCATTTACAAATATTACAATTAATGTTAAGAGTGCATCTTTTACTATGCAAAAACTGGGGTGTTAACTTTATTCTGCTATAGTGTTTTTATTTGGTCAATTTAACATCACAGTTTTTGGAAGCAAAAGGCCCCTTTTTTACCGTGCGTCTCCCTTTACCAAGATCCTTGATCTGCCCTTGACCACATTGTAGAACCGTTTACATTACAGAAGTTAAGTTAATGTTTGAGACCCAGTAAATTATCAAGAATTTCTAATACTAGGAATACGGCAACAACAAAAAACACAATTTATGAGATATTGTTATCCTATGACTATTGCTTCTGCTATTGCTTAAAAGGTAATTCCATGACTGCACCACGTTTTCAGCTTCTCACAAGTTATTGCATTAAATATTTGTCCTAAAAAACTGACCTAATTCAACTCCCAATAGTGGAAACTTGATTGAATAATTTCCTCTCGACCAAATCCAGTTTGGATGATATCTTTGTGAAAAATACTGTAATTTGTGTGTTAATTTTTAAGGGGAAAACACTTGAATAAAGTAAACACGGTTTTCATATATTATTGATGGATTTTGTTTTTTAAGTAACCAATATTTTTGGTTAAACCCTGGAAATATTATTCATGTTTAGACGGTCATTTACTAAAAGAAAAATTATAATAATGACATTTGTGGTTACATTTGTGATGTTGAAAATCGAGAGAGGTTTTCAGCCTCATATGCGCATCATGCGTACACAATTCAAGAGACTCAAAACAAGACAGGTCTAAGCTTAATCTTGCTCGGTCCAATATCAATTCGATTGTTTTGTCTGACAGATGCAACCATTTTATGTTTAGTAAGGTGTGCACTTTATTTGGGGTGGTATATCAATATAATTTCAATTTTATAACTCTGTCTGTAAAAAAAACCTATAGGGGCAATTAAAAGTTCGTGAAAACACGACGTTTAGAAATAAGGCTCTATTTACCTTATTCATGAGTTAACCATCTTATGTCTTATCCCCTAAATACAAGAGGTTGTGTACCTGTACATGCTCATTATAGTAACCTGCCTAATTTTGTCTGTTTGCAGGAGCAACCTCGCTTTCAAATGTCACTGAATTTTAAGTAAATAAACGAAATTGGCGCCATCCATTTATTTATTACTTATGTCAGGAATGGACTATCAGATTATTGGGCCTTCTCGCTGGTAACATGCAGAGTGTGGTTGTGAGAATTTATTTATTTATTTATTTATTTAAACTTATTTATACACGGTAACCTATTCAACCAAAGTTGTTTTTCAAGGGGCCGTGTTGCATAAAAACTTCTGGTAAAATTTGAACATTATATAAAGTAGAATAAATAATTTAAGTCATCAAGTCAAAAATAATCTTAAAACAAACAAAAACATTAAGTCAGTGTCCAAAAGCAAGAATAGATTTTAAAGAAGTAAAATAAATTATAAGCCAGGCGGATAAAACGGAACTACAAGCACAAGAATACAGTAAAAATCAAATAGAATTAGAAACCAAACAAGAGGATAAGTAAGTTATATTTAAGTAATTACTGTGAAATGAATATGATTTAACTATACACAGAAAACATAAAATTAAAAGTTAAATAAATTAAAACAATGAGAAATATATATATCAATTATTTATTTAAAAATATAAAAAGTAGACTGTACTTTGTAAGATGAAATAAAACTGAACATTAAGCAGAGGCAGTAAGTACAATGATAAAGAACATTGTCAACATGGGAATAATTAGATGCATACAGATATATTCTTTTTAAAACATTGCACACTGGGAGCATTTTGAATATTGGCTTGTATGGAGATCCAAGTAGTTGCACCTCTGTAACTAAAACTTCGTTTTAGGGACTCTGTTTTAGGCATTGGGATGGAAACAGACATATTACTTCTCCTCAATGCATAGCCCGAGTTGACAATGTTAAATTTGTTTGTCAAATATGAATTACAGCCTCACTTTCGTATTTACCGTGAACACGGCGAATAGACTGTAAAGTATAGGCAACGTGGGATTGCATATTGCTGTGTAAAAAAATGCCTTACATCTTATTTCATAAGTATACCAACTTGATCTCACTCGTCTATAACCTTGTACCTCACTACGGTTGCAATCAAACGAACCTTTTGTCTCCAGTATATATATTCTGGCATAAAATGTTTGAAGGAAAAAGGAAAATGTAATTGCAATATAAAACTGCAAAGGCCAAGGTGGATTGTTCTAGGCCTAAAAATAAAATGACGTGTCTTTGTTTTCTTTCGAAAGAGACCGTGCATAGTTATATAAATGACCTGAAGGTAAGAGCGCCACATATAAAAGGGAAATGTCTCTCAGTGGAATCAATTAGATTTCTCCCTTCAAATGTACAACATATGATTTACATTTCTACAGGCCTACATATTAAAAGTAATCGAGATGTAATTAGATCCGGAAGTTTTACGCTGGCAAATTTAATTTGTATATATTTTTAAATCTCTAAAGGCCACAATAGTCTATAAAAGATTATATATAAAGGGAAAACAATCGTTTGGGGAAAATGTTGTTCGTACAATTGGTGGCAGGGCACACATATTAAAAGAAAAGTGTACTAGGAGAAGCTTGTATGTCATCAGTAAACTTCTTGAGCTCATTACAATGAGTCCTTACTAAGAAATTAGTTAAAATGCATTCAGAAATTTCGATCGGTAATCACGAACATCGTATATAACTGTCATAATGTGCAATTTTGGTGGAGAAGGGCCTAAATCATCGACAACATTTAGGCGTGCACAATTTTGAAATAACAAAAAAAAAAAAAATAAAATAAATAAAATAAAAAAATAAAAAAATAAAATAAAAATAAATAAATAAATAAATAAATAAATAAATAAATAAATAAAATTAAAACAAAAACACAGACAGACAGATTTCAAGGTAAACAAAGAAAGCGAATCAGACAGAAATATTACAATGTATGTTTCATACCACCATCAACTTTACACTAAGTTATTTTTATGTAACATTGTGAACAACTGTATGCCTTTTGACGACTAAATGGCTATATGGCTATTTGACGACTAAATGGCTATATGGCTATTTGACGACTAAATGGCTATATGGCTATTTGACGACTAAATGACTATATGGCTATTTGACGACTAAATGGCTATATGGCTATTTGACGACTAAATGGCTATATGGCTATTTGACGACTAAATGACTAAATGGCTATTTGACGACTAAATGGCTAAATGGCTATTTGACGACTAAATGGCTATATGGCTATTTGACGACTAAATGGCTATATGGCTATTTGACGACTAAATGACTAAATGGCTATTTGACGACTAAATGGCTATATGGCTATTTGACGACTAAATGGCTATATGGCTATATGGCTATTTGACGACTAAATGGCTATTTGACGACTAAATGACTAAATGGCTATTTGACGACTAAATGGCTATATGGCTATTTGACGACTAAATGGCTATATGGCTATATGGCTATTTGACGACTAAATGGCTATATGGCTATTTGACGACTAAATGGCTATATGGCTATTTGACGACTAAATGGCTATATGGCTATTTGACGACTAAATGACTAAATGGCTATATGGCTATTTGACGACTAAATGACTAAATGGCTATATGGCTATTTGACGACTAAATGACTAAATGGCTATATGGCTATTTGACGACTAAATGACTAAATGGCTATATGGCTATTTGACGACTAAATGACTAAATGGCTATATGGCTATTTGACGACTAAATGGCTATATGGCTATTTGACGACTAAATGACTAAATGGCTATATGGCTATTTGACGACTAAATGGCTATATGGCTATTTGACGACTAAATGACTAAATGGCTATATGGCTATATGGCTATTTGACCAAATGGCTATATGGCTATTTGACGACTAAATGGCTATATGGTAAATGACTAAATGGCTATATGGCTATTTGACGACTAAATGGCTATATGGCTATTTGACGACTAAATGACTAAATGGCTATATGGCTATTTGACGACTAAATGGCTATATGGCTATTTGACAACTAAATGACTAAATGGCTTTATGGCTATTTGACGACTAAATGGCTATATGGCTATTTGACGACTAAATGGCTATATGGCTATTTGACGACTAAATGGCTATAAACAAGTTCGATTAGATCCAACACAACTTCAAGGCAAACTCATTATTCTTGAGGCCAACAAAGGACAAATTATGTCAGAGATATAATTGTTTGTGTCACAGAGCGATTGCTTTCACTGTAGCTACACTTGGATATCGAATTAATCGATGTGGTACATTGACGTGGATCAGAAAACTATCTTCTAGTTCCAGATGTATGTTGAGTGTGTTTCTCCATTTCACCAGTATCAGAATAGTACTCATAGAAAATACGTCCAGATATTATCAAGATAAAATGAAGCGAATATTCGTAAAAGATCCTGGCTTAAAACAAGCTAAGAGCATGCACGGCCATGAGGAAAATCTTCCAAGCTTAATTTTAGCTCGTCGTAGTCACCGATGTTTTGAATTGCCAATGTTACGTCAAGGACAATAAATCATATCAACGCGTGACACACGTTCTTCCCAACCATTCCGGTAGCCGTTATTCAATTATATTACACAATTCAAACTGTCTATGTACAAAGGGAAGTTAAATTAGAGTTTTGACAAATTCAATATTCGAGGAAAACAAAAAAGTCCAACCCCTGGCAAGCTATAGATTCCACTTTGGGCAATAAAGGGTATTGTTGATTCACTCGATGTGAACAAAGCCGTAGTCTCCAAGGCTTTGTGCAAAAAAATTTAACTGGTAACCGGTTACCACTTTAGTGTAAATGGATTTAATGGCACACGCTAACCTGTGGTGCTGTGAAGGGCGCCCTCAGCAAGTCGTGCACTGAGCGGATACACCATGCTGCTCGTGCGCACGTCGTTCTAACGAACTTTCTGTGGACAAACATGTAGGTAAACGACTTCTGGTAACTGGTAACCGGTTACCACTTGAGTGTAAATGGATTTAATGGCACACGCTAACCTGTGGTGCTGTGAAGGGCGTGCAAAGGAAAGTTGGCTGATGCCGGACTCGAACCCGCGACGTCTCGAATACCGTACGAGCGCTCTACCAACTGAGCTAACCAGCCCTATGTTGGTGGGCGGTCCACTTATGCCAATTCATCCCTAATTTGCAATAGTGACCAATCCGACTTTTTTCAATTTTAAGTTTTCCCGCCCATTAGTACATTCAGGAAGAGACCTACCATTGTATCTAATCCACATGCATGTATTCCTTATAGTTTTGGAGATAGAGCATGCATTCAAATGACGAATGCTCTAACTGGCTATTTTTGTAATTTGGCAAAGTGACCAATACCGCATTGGTCTTGATGCCAACTTAATTCGGGATTGGTCACTATGGCAAATTAGGGACGAATTATCTATTGCTCTATGGGGCCAGGTCAGAGGCCAAACCATATCTGCCGAGTAGCCAGGGATCAAGCCCCGGTTCAGATGCAAACAACCTGGGTAACAGCAGTAGCGGAGATCACACAATGGGACACAAGCCTTTTACGTGGTTGTACACAAAGTAAATTTATAGGGAGAAACTGACCTGAAATATTATATAAATGTGAAGCGAGCAAAGAAAAACTGGCTGATGCCGGACTTGAACCCGCGACCTCTCGAATACCGAACCTCCAGTTCTTTTCAGAACTAATTAATACTCAATTGAGCATTTCACATGGTGTCACCGCAATTACTCTTACTTAGTGCTCTACCAACTGAGCTTACCAGCCCCTATGTTGGTGGGTGGTCCACTAAATATTATATAAACGTGAAGCGAGCAAAGAAAAACTGGCTCATGCCGGTAGAATTTTGTTTTCAAGACACTTTTTATAAATTTTACCAAACATTTCATGTTCAGATGAAAGCGTAGTTACCAGTGTTGTGCCTTCACTTTACATAATAAACAAAAGCCCAATAACTGTCTATAATTTATTTCGATAACATGATGCCTTTACAAGCTTGAAAATACATCGTTATAATTGATTTCTCGTTCCTAATTACCGATCATAATTGGTTCTAAACAACATACAACATCACTTATATTCATGGGTCTCGTTATTTTGTGAAGTGACTATTTAATAAATCCATTTTTTAATATGATATTATTTTATTATCGTTGTTTCTATTATGATTTAATGCATTAATATTTAATAAAATCACATAGGCCACATCGTAGCACTCTAGAGGTGAATTTCCACCCATTGTCTTGATGATAGCCACTTTTGCGTCGTGTGAGCGTTGTGCGTACACTGTATGTGCGTATGTTATGGTACTAAGCGCGCATGTACTTCTGCCAGCCAATGATCGCTGGAGATATTCCGCACGTACGCACATCAAATGAAAAATTCGCAAAACGCGACGCACTATCGCTGCCCTTTCGCCCACAGTGCCCTCAACGGCTCATGCACGGTGCGAATAGATAGTTACTGATGCATTTTTACAGGTAGCCTAAAGATCAGGGCTGCGTTCCGCTTGCGCGAATGTATCGCATACGTTCGCGCGAACGTTTGGGACATGAGTCAAAGTGGAACCGATTAGATAGACAGGGGACCAGTCTATTTTACAGGCAACTTGGATTTGGCTTTGAGCTGCGTCAGATCAAGCGTTCTAATATTTCTACGCAGTCAAGTGCTTCACGGACCAATGACGCACACAATTTGTTGAAACGCCCGCGTGCCGCACGCGGTACGTGATTCCGCGTGTACGGGTATGCGTTCAAGTCATTGGCTGTATAAAGATTGCCAAATTGGCACTGTGAAATCATCTATAAACCAATTTGTGAACGTTTCTTCTTATTTTGTTTTGATCGTTAACGAAAAAAAGTTGTATCTAGATTGTTTTTGTTCATTCCAACGTGCAATGTGGAGTGCCATGGTCGAGCGGTTTAGTGCATCGGATTTGTGTTCTGGTGGCTGAGTCGTCAGAATGTGGGTTCGAATCCTGTCCGTGACCGTGGTACTTGTGTCCTTGAGCAAGACACTTACCATAATTGCTTCTCTCCACCCAGGAGTAAATGGGCACCTGTGAGGGCAGAGTTGGTTGTTGTGTTTGATTAGCCCTATATGCGCTGTAATGGCAGCAATTGAGCTGTATACTCCCCAGTGAGCTTAGATGGTTTCTGGAATGATTTATGCGCCTGATGAGCAGGGGTAATAATGAATTTATGTCTTCAGGACGACAACAATTAATTTTGGAAATTATTTCACTAATTTCAGTCA
Source organism: Zoroaster sp. YZ-2022 (assembly GCA_029582265.1). Taxonomy (NCBI): domain Eukaryota; kingdom Metazoa; phylum Echinodermata; class Asteroidea; order Forcipulatida; family Zoroasteridae; genus Zoroaster; species Zoroaster sp. YZ-2022. The sequence goes on along the minus strand of CM055834.1, from coordinate 13,424,027 downwards.
AACGATAACACCTGAGACAAGGGATGTTTGTTACTTTACGATAAAATAAGATTTATGTCCAACCTGTTTGAGATTATACCAATTGCGAACAGAGGCTTCAATAAGCACTGGGCGTATATTAAATTCATCAAATGTAATTTTAAAAAACAGGGCATGAATGAAGACAAATTTATGAAGCATCATGGTAAATTCATCGATTGTCAGTCGTGGCCGAGCGGTCTAGCTTACCGGACTCAAGTTCTGGTGTTAGCAGCAGAATGTGAGTTCGAATCCCGGCCGTGACACTTGTGTCCTTGAGCAAGAAGCTTAACCATAATTGCTTCTCTCCACCCAGGGGTTAAATGGGTACCTGTGAGGGCAGAGTTGGTTGATTAACCCTATATGCGCTGTAATGGCTGTATACTCCCCAGGGAGCTGAGATGGTTTCAGGAATGAGCCTTATGAGCCTTATGAGCAGGGGTAATGATATAATGCGCCTTGAGCACCACTTAGTTGTTGGAAACGTGCGCTATATAAGTCCACACATTATTAGGTGTTCGGCTTTTCAGCCGAACAACTATTGTTATTGTTCCGTTTTTTTAGGTGTTCGGCTTTTCAGCCGAACAACTATTGTAATTGTTCCGTTTTTTAGGTGTTCGAGCTACAGCGCGAACAACTATTGTAATTGTTCCGTTTTTTTGTTTTTTTTGTTTTTTTTACTTCTCCTTCTTCTTCTTCTCCTTAACTCTTCTCTACATCGAAAGTGCAAGTTAACAATTTCACACAACCTTGAAACTTCACACATATAAAGACCTTATCATTTAGATGAATCTAGACGTTGTTACGTCAGAAGTTGTTACGTCATGATGACGTCATCAGGTATCAAAAATGACCATTTGCTATCGACTGTATATCAAAATATACTAAAGCTATGATGTTCATAATCTGGCATCTGATAGATCAAGGCTTAGGCAACATTTGAAAAGTTAACGTCAAAATCGTCTGACATTTGCTTCCGGTCGTACCGGAAGGTCAAAGTTTTGATTTGTTTTTTTTCTTCAAAATTCCTTTTCTGGGCCAAAATCCCATTGACTTAACACACACCAGACACTCGTGGTTCTGGGGCCCATTTAGGCCATAATACGTGGGTCATTTTTGTGTTCGTTCGTGCAACACAGAAGGGATTACTTACTTTTTCACTTATATAAAGAAAATGCTATAGTAATGTCAAATTCACTTATCCCCAGATGTATTTTGTGCACATGGTCGAGAAAATGACGAAAAAATTACCGTAATTCATTGAAAAATCATCATAATACCCAATCCAAAATCTGTCCCAACTTCAAATCCAGTACGCACAATCTGTAAATACTAATTTCAAGTTGGGCCGTTATTCTGAGTTGGGCCACATTCCACATGTTGTCAACAAAGAAGATGGCGGCACTCCCAACGTGTGACGATGTGGGGAGTAAAAGTCAACGTTTTTCAGACTTTTTGTGTGATGCACATAGTACCATCAACAAAAAGTAGGTTCATTGAATTTAGCAAGGATTCGTGGAGTAAATTTGTACGTTTTGGAACCAAATGGACAAAATTTGACTGCAGAGAAGGAGAAATTGCACGGAGTTCTGCTATCAATCTCGGTATTGATTTTCAAGATGAGCAAGAATGTTTGAATGCACAACCCTACTCGGACCATGTTGGGTATCGCTGACTGAGTGCTACAAACGTTTCTGTGACATCAGTAAGGTCCGGAGAAAGGAGGAAACAGCCCAGAAGTTGAAAGAAGTGAACAACACAGGTTAGATTTTGGTTTGTGATAATTTTTGGGAGGTGGGGTGGGAGTATTTAGGCCTTTTCAAAAAATGAAAATGGAGCGAAGGGAAACAGGTTAATGAAATCAACTTGGCCCTGCACCTACTCATATATTTCAGCAATCCTTTTTAAATTTTATGTTGAACATATCTATTCATTTTAAAGTTAGTTTGCTGCCCAGCCACGGGACGACCATAAATTGTTTTCAGTGAAATTTACCAAGTTTTACTTATATTAGGAAAGGGAAAAGCATATGGTAGAATTATTTTCCAAATATTTGGGGGGGATCTACTTCATGCAAAAAATCCCCTGAAGCACTGCGGCAAGCATGGAGTTGTTTCCTCCTGAATCACAAAGAAAACCTTTTTTTTCTAATTTTTTTTTAAAAGGTTTTGGTATGCACATAGTTAACTTGCTGTGCATACTTATTACTTGACTGAGTATACAGGCTTTTTGACTTGGGGGATCGGGAACAAGTTGACCCTTTCTGTTTTTCCATTACGACTCATTTTACAATTTGTCTATTTGGGTTGTTGAGTAATTTGTGCACCCAAGCAGCGTCAGAAATTATGTTGTGCACATGTTGCACATGTTGATTAAATGTAATTAAATCACAACTACTCTTGAACGTTAGTTAGAGTGCCATTCTTTGAATCCAAGATTTGTGAGTTCAAATCCCAGTGAGAATTTTGGTAATTTTTTACAAGACCAATCTAGAAGCTAGCTCTGTTGGCTTAATAATTCATGGCTTTTGAGAATTAAAAAAAAATGCACTGAAAGAGCAATCATCCATTTTTGATAATAGCAAACAAATAAATACAGTGCTGCCTATGCTCTGACAGTTGGGGGGGGGGGGGCAGAAGATGAGCAGGGTGGGGAGTCTATCAATTAAGAGCATTTTGTTTAATCTGCTACCATAACAATTTTGCACTCATGTTTAGGGCTTGGCAAGACACTTTGGATCAAATTACTATAATTATCAGGGCTAAATTGATAAACCAGTAATAGGTAATAGATTGTAGACCATGCACGGATTACCGCACGGGCAAACTGGGCACGTGCCCCGGGCCCAGGAGCCAATAGGGACCCTTGGTTTTCAAAAAAAAGAAGAAAAAAAAAACGCATCGTACTTGTAGTATTATGCGCGTGTATGGGCCCGTGGTGAATTTGCGCCCAGGGCCTGTGCTCATGATGATCCGTCCATGTTGTACTACAATTGTAGACTGATGACTTTCCACTGGTACACCTGCTGCTGGCTAGACAGCAATTTTTCATTAATTGTCCTACATCGTACATCTCACTTCTTGTGTTATCGGGTATTTTTTCTTTCTTTGTTTTGTCCATATGTCACATGATGTGACTGTGCTGGGTTTAATTACATCTGACTTTGTCATGGGCTGAGAGTTGAAATCAGAACATTATAATAAATATTTACTTTGATAAACTATGTTTAATGTTAAAGTTGAAGTGAAATAATTCTTTGATTGATACAGTACAATTTAGAAGTGTATAAAATGAAATGTCACATTCACTGTATAATGAATATTTTTTTATTTTTCACTTTTCTCACAAACCAGGCACCAGCATAGACAAAGACCCTGGAGAATGTTCTGGTTTGAGCAGTGTTGATGACAGCTATCAGCGTGAGCTTAGATCTTCTGAAGGAAAGAGGGCAAGACCATGGATAAGAAGACACATGTTCCCAGATGAGTGTTTGTTATGTAATGGGGCAAAATATCGCAGAGATCGTGTGTCAGGGAAAAGATCATTGGTAAGGTTAATAAAATGTGAGCAGGTTAAAGGGGGTCAACTTCTGACAGCTGCCCGCAAAAAGGAAGACACAATTCTCCTTCAGAAAATTGATGGCTAAGACTTGGTCGCCCAAGAACTTCAGTATCATCCCGAGTGCTACAAAGCATATACAAGATTCATTGGCAAGAAGAGCAGACCCCTCACTCCAATTCAAGCTGGATATGAGGATGCATTTTCGGAATTCGCTGATGATGTGATCCCGGCGCCTCATTCAAAATAAGGAAATCTTGACATTGGCAAGGCTGAATAAACTGTTTGTGAGTAAAATCAGAGAAATCCATGGCATCGATGCTCCATATCGCACATGGAATTTAAAGAAGCGACTTCAGCAGACCTTTCCTCAGTTGATTTTCATAAGACCTTCAAACCGAAGAATGAGTGACATAGTTTTTACAGAAACATTGTCTGCTGAGGACCTTGTCGAAGATTTGTTGGAAGAATCAACATCAGGTGATAGCTCAATAGAAGATGACAACAGCGCCAACATCAGCAAGGATGAAGATGCACCGCCAACTCAAAGTCCCAATGCAACTTCCATAAGGGAATTGTAATTCCACTGCATTTGTGTATCACAAGGATAATTGATTCGGCGAAGTGATAATATCTAAAATCATAAAACTGTAACTTCTTAGCAGGCCACAGTGAAAATTTAATTGAAACTAACAAAGAAATAAGTACCATCTTCAGATTGGCTGTTTTTTGTTTAGCCTAACTCTTACCAAAACAATTTGCCATCCACGACATGTTTCTGACACAACTGAAAGGAAATTTGGTTACACTGTACATGTAAGTCCTTTCTAATGAAATGAAAAATATGTGCCATGAGATGCATACAGTTTTTTTTTGTCTGTGCTGACATCAGATCACAATTGTATCAACTGCAAAAGCTTCACCCATGTAATTTTGCTCCTTTTGATCATTTTTCTTTTTCTGTTTGAAGGCTAGGCAAAAATGAATTTTTTATAAAAAAAACATTATTGGGGGGGGGGGAGGGGTTGCAGGGGGTTTCACAGTAAAATTTTGTTTAGAAAAAAAGGGTCGGGGATACATATTTCTTGGTGCACCCCATCTGGTCTTGTGTTTGGGGCTTGGCTTGAAATAACAATCATGCATACCCCTCCCCCCCTCCCCCAATTGTTGAGCCAAATTTGAAAGTTTACAAGCCCGGCATATATTGGATATAGGCTTGCTACTGATTACTGTGGTCATGAAAATAAAAATTAAACAGAAAAAAATACAGTAGTATTGCAGCATTTCAATTAATACATTTTATTTTGCAAACACAAGACATACAGGTAATATTTTAATACTACATGTATGTACTGTTGTACTTTTTTTTTTTACAAAAAAACAGTGTGTCTGCAGGGAATGATTTTGATGAATAATTAATGCAAATAGTTTTAATGTCATCATGACATATTTCTATTACCAAATACAATTTTTTTCTGATAAGCAGTTTTCTTTTACCAGTTGAAACCATTCCCCGCTCAGACAAAATAGGTCAAGTAGGTTGAAAACAATTACCATTATGTACAGAGGGATGTAGATGAGGATGTGTGGGTGCAGGGGGCAGATCTCGGGGGAGGTTCCCTCTTTTTGAAAATCAACCATGTATAAAATCAGACATGACATATGTAATTTCTGATGCCGTGTGCCTCCCTTTTGCCCCTCTAGATCTGCCCCCTGGATAGATGGTGATGGTAGAGATGGTAGAGATGATGGGTTGGGGTGCAGGTTGCGTGGAGAAGGGTTCCCGGGAGAGGGAGTGGAATGTGCCCAAATCAAACCTCTACCGAATCAAAGCTAAAAGTTGTTGCATTCCTTTAAAAACAAAAGGGTGGGGGGGTTACACGTCCTTTCAGCGAATCCTTTCTCCTCCCAGTCCCTTTCTTTGCACTCCTTATCTCTGTCCCAGACCCTGCATTTCAGTATTTCAGTACAGGGGAGGGGAACATTTATACATGAGAAAGAACAGTTGGTAGATGGATATGTCTTTACATAGCTATAAGTTTACACAAACAAAGCAGGGTGGGGGGACACCCCCAACCCCATCCCCCATCCCCCACCCCCATCCCCCACCCCCCTCCCCCGGCAAGACCACTACACAAGATAAAACTGTCCACCACCACCCTACCCCAAGGCTGCATGGGCAAACACCACATTTCATTATGCTTGAACTTTTGAAGCATATCAACATGGTACAGTGCTTAGTGCATTGCATATGCAGCCTATTACATTATTCATAAGTACAGTTTTATTAATAACTCTCAAAAAAATTAATGTGCACTTTTCACGCTTGGGGATAAGCTGTTTTGGATTCAGATACATATTAGCAGTTAAATATTGCTACACATGGCATCGGTACCAACTAGATGTTGCATATTGCAGGTTTGAGCAAACTTCAAAGTGTACCTGTACATTTCAAGGTCAGGTGCATTCTCTTATGTCCACCAGGTTTGTAGTTTGGATTTTGTGGGATCTTGTTACATTCAGCAAGGTACCTGAATAACCGTTATAATTCTGTGCATGAAATCTTTATTGACATTATGACCTTTTCAAAATATTTGATAATGACGTCATCACACGTTACAGCGCCTTCTAGCGATATCTTTTAACTGTTACTTATTGCGTGCAAGTACTCATTTGACGAATCTTAAGTCACATTTTAACAATGATCACAATTGATGAGGACATCAATTACCGTCACTTCCGAACACCTTGAGTTTGTGCACAAACTCTGAATTTCTAGTTTTTGTTTTTTTTAGTTTTTTTTTACTTCTCCTTCTCCTTAACTCTTCTCTACATCGAAAGTGCAAGTTAACAATTTCACACAACCTTGAAACTTCACACATATAAAGACCTTATCATGTAGATGAATCTAGAAGTTGTTACGTAACGTCATCAGGTATCAAATTACAAGCCATTTAAGTTTTAAAAATGACCATTTGCTATCGACTGTATATCAAAATATACTAAAGCTATGATGTTCATAATCTGGGATCTAAGACCGCGTTCACACTTGATCCGGCAAGGGCGATCAAAGGAGGATCAGATCCTGCAAGGGCGATCAAAGGGCGATCAAAGGGCGATCAACAGCTAGTGTGAACGCAAGAGCGATCAGGATCTGATCCTCCTTTTTGATCCCCCTTTATTGCGGGATCAAAGGAGGATCTGATCCTGCAAGGTGGATCAAAAACGTAGTGTGAACGCAACGCAGGATCAGACCCCGCAATTTGACCCACCGACTTCCGGTCTAATCAAACAGACTGGAGCGCGAGTTGAAAAAAATAAACCGCGAAAGCTTGTAAACAACCAGTGTTGGTTATGCAATGAGAGCGTCCCCTTATTACACTGGTTCCAACACGTAACACAGCATTTCTGTGCACAAAAGAACATTACACGATTTGAATGGTACTTGGCATTTGCATCCCTGTTCTGCATGCAACAACCGTGCGTGACGAACCACATGCTTCGACCATTTCTACCTCTATGCATCGACCAGTTTCCTTCTCATCAGGCTTTCGTGTTTTTTTATCATAATACCACGGCAACAACACCGCAAATAAACGAAACTGATCATCCATTAAAAAACTGTAATTTAATGAGGAAAAAATCAAACGTAAACGGTGAAAGTGAGTCGGTCGAACCATGGAGGAAGAAAATGTTTTCTTCCTCCATGGTCGAACTGTGTCTGTAAAATTAGCGAACGAAGCATAAGCTAAGATGGCGGCATGCATCACCCCGGGCAACGCGTGTGCCTGCGTGTGCGCACAATCAATGACCTTGCTCAGTTGACCTGTCACACGAGCAGTGTGGAACTTCCGTTGAACCGACGGTCGGGCTAGGGGGATCAATGCACGATCAGACTCAAGTGTGAACGCGTCCGCGATCAGTTTGATCGCCCTTGCAGGATCTGATCCTCCGTTGATCGCCCTTGCCGGATCTAGTGTAAACGCGGCCTGATAGATCAAGGCTTAGGCAACATTTGAAAAGTTAACGTCAAAATCGTCTGACATTTGCTTCAAAATTCCCTTTCTGGGCCAAAATCCCATTGACTTAACACACACCAGACACTCGTGGTTCTGGAGCCCATTGTTTACAAACCGCAGAGACTGAGATCGTTATCTACTGGAAAACAGCTGGCGGTCTTCACGGGGACGTTTGCGGTGTCACAGGCTAAAGCTCTTGCAGGATAAAATATATTTTATAGATGTGTGGTTGGGCGTTTAAGCCAATAACGGATGCGCTACAATATTTCTAAAACCATAGATCGTATTAACTTAATACTGCAGTGTCATTTTTGTACGAATGGAAAGGGCTGTTGAAAAAGCCAATACCGAAAAGCTATTTCTTTGAAATGAGTAAGGCAACTTACTTTTGAAAACAATCTTAAGTCACATTTTAACAATGATCCCAATTGATGAGGACATCAATTACCGTCACTTCCGAACACCTTGAGTTTGTTCACAAACTCTGAATTTCTAGTTATTATTATTATTATTATTACTTATGGAAGGTGTTACAATGCTCAAATCAATTTTTTGGGTGAAATATCTCATTTGAGAGTAATATCTTTCCCTTTTAGAATATATATATACAAAATAGAAGTATATCGATTTACCAAAGAAATGCTATAGAAACAGCGAAACACAAAGGATAAAAATGCACATTGGTAAGGCTTTGTCTGGTGGAACGAGAAACACAAAGGATAAAAATGCACATTTCAATTCAATTCAATTCAATTCAATTCTGGTTAAAAACACCAAACAAAAAGTCCGAGGACTAAAAATATTTGGTTTACAGTAAAAATTTACAGTACCTTAGAAGAACATCTAGAAAGGTAAATAATTTATTAAAAATATTTCCATAGAGAACATTGCAAATTAGATTGAGCATTAAAAGCACAATACAAAGTAAAACTAAGAACAAGGTTGTGACAATACAAGAGTAATTAAAAATTACTAAGGTAAGGCTTTGTCTGGTGGAACGAGACAAAGTATAATGTGGCGTAATGGCATCCTTTTTTAATTATGAAGTTATTAATTTGTCTTGAGATATACTTTTGTAATAAATGGTCGTCTCTTTAAGACGATCAGAGCATACTGTTCGAAACGTCGAGCTGTAACCAACCAAGTAATGTTTTCAGAACTATTTAATACTAAAAAGAGAATGCATGTGTCACCACAAACAGTTTTTACTTATCCTTTTCACCATGCAAATTGGTACCTACCAGATTGTCAAATTAATGAATTATTATCAAAAAGGAATAAATTGGAATAAATTTTTAATTGGAATAAATTTAAATAGAAATTGTTCCGTCTCAAGTGCTTTTAATTTAGAGAAAAAGACAAATTGTTTTGTCGAATTTCAACTAGTTTAAATGTGATAGGTTTTCGTCTTTTTCTTAAAAAGGTTAGTTTAATGAAAACTAGAGGGTTGACAAAAACAAGAATGTACCGTATATTTTCAAATGCCAAGGTTGTACTTTCTCTTTAAAGATCCTATGAAATAAGATAAGACCCTATGAAATAAGATAAGATCCTATGAAATAAGATAAGATCCTATGAAATAAGATAAGATCCTATGAAATAAGATAAGATCCTATGAAATAAGTTTCTATGAAATAAGATAAGATCCTATGAAATAAGATAAGATCCTATGAAATAAGATAAGATCCTATGAAATAAGATAAGATCCTATGAAATAAGATAAGATCCTATGAAATAAGATAAGATCCTATGAAATAAGATAAGATCCTATGAAATAAGATAAGATCCTATGAAATAAGATAAGATCCTATGAAATAAGATAAGATCCTATGAAATAAGATTTCTTTTAGGACAAAAAAGTCTCCGGTTTCTGGTCTCCGCGCGCGTCGCCTCAGACCAGCGCGTCGGCATTTTTAATTTGCTATGAAATGAAACGATGTCCAATTGCAGCCAAAATTGCTGGATCGATTTTTTCACATTGGGGTAAAAACTAAACAAAAACAAAAACAAAAAAACGCGTCACCGCACCGATTTTGAAGCTGACCGATCACCAGAAACCAGACCTTTTTTGCCTTACCTAAAACATTTTGCACAACTCTGTACCCATGTAGATATGAAATTTCTATCTTCTAATTGCCAATTTGGGGGTGATACCTTTTTGGGGCAATAATTCATATTGATGAGCAAATCAGTGATGTCAACAGCGGGATTTGATGCAACATCATGGTTATTTTGTACATAGAAGTTGGCTGAATTCCTCGTATTTTTCAAAAAGCAATTTCTTATATTTTTGGTGTTTTCTTATTTCCTGCGTGTTTGGTTACCAATACATAAACCCACGCTTTTCTTGGACGAGTTTGGGGTTTTGTTGTTGTATACTCCAATGCTGCTGTGTAACTGAGTGCCTGTGGTGTTCTCACAAAACAGCGCCCTCGTGTGTCAAGAATAAGCATGAATAACAAACAAGAATAAACAGTATATATAATTTCATTATACGACAAAAATAAATATTTTGCAAAAAAAATTTGTTTCTACATAAAGTTGCATTTCATAGACCCTTTATGAACTCACCTGATTGCATGGTAAATATGACGAAAGCACTGGTGAGGATCCAGGTCGCGTCATCCCAGCTGTTATACTCCGAGCCCGGTACCGTTATGTCCGTCTGCGTACGGTTAACCACCAGCCCGCAAGCCGAAGTCACATTTCCCAGAGTCTCGTTACACATCGTACCATTATCCATGGTTAGAGATAGGCTTATTCTTGCCGTTCTTGTCTTCCTTCTTGTTTTCCAAACGCAACTGTATGCGTAAACCTTTTAAAACAGAATTTCGGATATAGAGGATCGGTTGAAAAGTTGTTCTTGCAACTTACAATCACTTAATCTTGTTCAGCGAGCACAAAATAAATTAAGACGTTTTTTGTTAAGAACTCAAGCAGTTGTATCTCCATATTTTGAAGAAAGAAAACAACGTTTCAGACAATATGAAGATTTGATCAGTTTGGTTGGAGGAACATTTAATTTAAAGCGATTTCAAGTATCTTCCTTTTACTCTGATAAAATGACCGAGCTAGTTGAATCCGAGTGGAGATTGGAGGCGGACTTGCAATGCGGTGTGGCTCCCACAGTGAACGGCCTATTTATAGGCAATTACGATGAAATTTGCGCATTGTTGTCGTTGCTATTCTTACAATGAATAGGGCGTGACGATTTCAGACACGCGGGTAGGGGACCAATTTAAATATACAGATAATCACATGCAGGTCGGGAACCAACGAAAATATACGGATAATAATTAAGTTAGGTAATCATAATTTTGTAAGACGGCGTATGGCTCGTTCGACGCAGGTTATGAACAAGCTCCCCTGATACTTAGAATGAGTTGACATCATTATTACTCTGCAATTAAATTGTCCCAGACAAAAATTTTGTGATATTGCCTGATTGCATTTCTTATTTTCTTGAGTGTAAGTCGCTAACTTATTTTTTATATTGGAAACATTCCCTGCCTATGTAAGCCCTTCGTAGCGTGACAAACGACCACATTACCAAGTATACTGCGAAGAAAACCTCAAGATATGATTTGAAGCTTTACATTATGGTGGAAATAATAAGTCGAGTTGCATGAAGACGATCATCTAATCGAAACGTTGAGTCGACAAAAAACAAACAAACATTTTAAACAATTCTCATGGCCAACATATTGTACAACTTAAAGGGAGGGTACAGCATATTGGTAACAATTGTACATGTTTAGTTTTCAAGAATTAAATCATAACAAATTCCTGTGAAAGTATCATCTCAGCATATGATCCCCAAGTTTGTGAGAAAAATACAAAATAATTTGTACGTTTTTTATCTTTTTTTTTTTTTTTTACAAAACGCTCAGTATTCGACATTACAACTTACAACTGTTTTCTCTTAGATGAAAACAATCCAGACAGAATAATTTATCAGGTTGATCGATATATGAACCAAAGTTATACCATGGTCATACCAAGGAGGAAGAATTCTTCCTCCATGGTCATACCAAGTAAGTTTTGAGATGGTAATTGCCAATGATGTACCTTCACTTTAGAAGAGAGAATTAAATGGTGATATCGCAAACCCACAGAACATCCTGCAACAGAAGTATCGTGCAAGAGCTGAGAGTGAAGAGACGGGTGCTATAAGGGAGTGTTGATGCCAGGAAACTATAGCCTGTCTTAATAGTCACATCATTCAGGGCAATGTGTGACCAACGTGTGGGTATTTCCATCTCATTTGAAAGTTAAAGCTAAAGGTAAAGAATTGTAAGTCAAAAGTAGTTGAATTTTAATGTCAAACATAATTTGTGTAAAGCTGATGATGGTATCAATCTTCCCTGGAAATAATGTTGTCTTGGACAAAAGTGACATAATAATTAAGGACGGCTTGAGTCTAAAGCTTTAGGAAATTTTAAGCTTTTTTTTTGCAAAATTTCAGAAGTAAGCCTTATCGCCTATGTTTTGTCCTCATTTTAAATAATGTGAACACTGTTAATTTCCTTTGAAAAAGTATTAAAATAAATACCTTGAAATTTTTAATTAAATCTCGATTATTAAGAATGTAAACCAAACTTCTCATGTGTTATTATTTCAGATGTGTTGTTATTAAGTATTTGTTATCCGTACGTACCCGTAAGTACAAAAAGCATTTTGTTTCTGCATGTGTTATTATAAAGGCTAATGGGAAACATTCGAATAATAATTACCAGTTTCAATTATAGCCTACACAATTCGGAGGAAATGATAAGTGATATGTGAAACGTTTATTCTGAAATTAAATATGTAAATATAAGATTTCCGGTTTTTTACCAAATGCAATTAAATGTTACGTAATGTTTTTCCCTAGTTTGGCATTGATGGACTTATTCAAAAACTGTTGCTGCTAAAAGGTTGTTCAATTAAAGAAAGGTCCTTAAGGAAACAAGCATCTCCACACACTACCAGCATTTTCCATAACTTTGCAAAGGATTGAAAATTAATTAATTATGTTAGATCACAGTAGGTCATAATATTATGCTTTGATTGGTCAGAAATTGCTGCTTCGTTGGATGTCCCCGCTTAGTTGAGGGCCTGATGACAAATTGTCGCCAAAGTTTGGCAATATTGTGAAAACATTTTTTTGAGTAAACAAAAACAAATTTGCTGAAGCGGGACTTGTACCTGTGACATCCAGATTACTGTGATGGTGTTTCGCACTGATCTCTGTTATACTGACTGGATAGGGGTTTGGCCCACTGGTGCCTAATTAATTAGTGAAGCCATCACAATGGCCATTTTACCACTCGCATACAAAAGAAACACAAAAGGAATACACGCAGGAACACATGGAATGCACACACAATGGGGAGGATGATTCTCTCTGTGTAAGCACTGCAAGGCGTGGTTTATGAGAGTGGTAACGTGGCATACAGTGGCTTCAATGTAAGTGCATGACCCTCGATCCAATCAGTATCTGTGGTGTTCTTCCAATTGAGCTGGTTGTTGATCTATGTATCTCAATATCTTTGGTCTGAGAGTGCTTGTCAGAAACCATAAAACCTATACATACCCCACCTCGTTCCTAGGGCATTCGAGTAGTTTCTGCATACCTCGTACCCACTGCTCTCCCTTCCTGGAACTGGGACGATTTCAATATCCAAAAATATGCAAATTTAGTTCATAGACTGATACCGCTACTAAGAATAGCGTGTGCTGCAGTCGGAAATCCGGGACAAGGCGATCAATTTGTTTTCATAAAAATTTCGGTAAAATTACTCATCCAAACAAGCATTTGTAAGAAAAAGAAAACAATTGAAATAATTTTTTATTTGGTTTCCTCGAAATAATTTTCAAACTGCTTTTGCGTATTTTTTCAGTAACTAATCAGCGTTGCGAAATGCACTTTTCCCACCAGGGTATAGTAGTGAGAGCGAGGTAGACTTTGGGACCGAGGCTGATACATGTCATGTAGCCATGGATTTAATACGCCCCAAGTTATAAAATCTGGAAAGCGGTTGACGATGTATCAATCAAACTGAGGACGGTATTCATTTGAACACTCAAAGGACACTCACAAAACTCAAGAAGGTTGTTGTCGCAGTGCGCTCTTACCACGGTACCCCCCCCCCCATGATCCCGTACCGATTTCTGACCCAAAGAAATTCAGAACACATAAAGTACGTGTACCAGATATACATGCTGTCCCAGCATAGGGTCCACACACGTTCACTTTACAGCGAGATCAATAACTGAGTCGTAAGTACGGTTGTGCATTGCGACCTACTGCGACCAAGAGATCGGATAGAAATACATAAATAATCGGACAAAATATCATGCGACCAAACCGTGTCAACTCCACTAGGTCAAGGGTACAATACAGGGCTGGGGTGGGAAATAGCACCGGTGTTTCGAATAGCAGATATGAAATGATAATTGTTTTTGGTGTCAGAGTCAGGGTTCCCGGCTATGATTTAATAATTGATCATCCTATATAAAGCATGGTAAAACTAGCATTATTACTGTGAAATTTTCGATGCGTGCGCTTACCCGTTCTCGTATCGATTTCTGGCCCGAGAAATGACACGTTGACACCTAATACTGCCACACTGTCGATGGTGTGCTCTATATCTCTGGCGATATCATTGCCTACATTTGTACGTGGGTTATACGGTCAATAAAATAGCGCCGCGAAATGCCCCAAACTCGGAGCCAATTAGTATTATCATAAGAGGTACATGATGTGCAAGAAGAGATGCCATATGAACTCAGTCACCATCTGTAGCGCTATTATGGGCTCTATCTTATAGCGACCGGATAGAATTGTCTTCAGAGAACCCTGTAAACGTGCTCGGCGACCCTCTGGGTGCTCACCTAGTCAGAATTCGGATCCCCCCAAAATAAGGGCCTATAAAAACCTCTATGTGCACCTCTGAAAATCCTGGTGTCCCCACCCCTTTTACGCAGCTGTCATTTTTTCTGTAGTCCATACACCACAGAGATTCAGAAAGTTCGGTAATTTAATTACATAAGTACTTGTCTAAAACAGCTTACATAAGATAATTAATAATTTTGCACCGCATAAAAAATCGTGTACCGGAGCCCCTTTAGATCAAGGCTATGATGTAACATGTTTGCTAATTGCCAGTTTTGCCATTAAAACGCAAAACAAAATTGCGCAGTATCTTTGCGGCTTGAATATTTTTTTCAAAAGAGGTTATAAACCTTTACGGCATAGACGTACGGAATGCATTTTCTAGTGTCTACATGAAAGCTTTTCAGATGGATGTTTAGCCTAACAATAATATCAGCATAATATTCAAGGTCTGCAGATTTTTTCTTCTTTTTTTTTTCTTTTTCTTTTTCATTTCTCATCCTGTCAGCAGAGCCTGCTCAATTCATGGGAAACACCGCACAAATTGCTACATTACAGTGGGAGATTAGAGCTAAAATGTCTGTGTGTTGAAGCTGAAAGTTGACCTTGCTATGTGACTGGGAAAGGGCCACCTTAACGCTCCGTCCCTAGCCTCGCTGCATTTGTATTCATGATTACTGCAACTTTGAAGCTTTTTCTTTGTTTCTTTTGCTCATGGACAATTTCAAGAATCGCTTCTTTTATCATCAACGTCTCAAGCTTGTTATTTATCATGCCGCCACAAAACGGATAAGGGTTACCTCGAGTCAGTGACTTGACATGGTTTTTTACTTGAGTCATTTTTGTTTTGCTTTGTGTATTTATTTTGACTTGGAAGAAATGACTTAATTATGACTTTATTAAAAACAAAAACAAAAACAAACAAACAAAAAACCCATAAAAATTCGAATTTTTTAAATGTAAAATCTAGGCAATAGCACCACAGTATGGACAAGAATGCCTAGCCTATTGTACGATCGGTACATAAAAAGAACTTCAGCAGATCTCCAAGATTACTATGACAGTCTTTCGCAACAAAATGAAAAATGCATCAATCTTACAAAACTAACATTAAAGGTAAGACTAAGGTATAGCGTTGGTAATGCTCTAAAAGTATCCTCACTTTCTTTAAATGAAGATAAACATTTAAAACCAATATGTGAAAGTGTCATCTAACTCAGTCTACACGTTTGGGAGAAAATTGGAAACATTTATTTCCAGTTTTCACAAAATGAGTCAAAAGAGGGCGGTATTCATTCACACTCTGGACAGAACTGAATTAAGGACACACGGTACCAAGTTTCGAAGTTAAAGTTATGAGTATAATTTCACTTTTCTATAAATTAAAAGCACCTCATGCAAAACTTTATTAAGGGAAGATTGAGACTTAGCTTTATACTAAGTAAGTATTTCATTAATTCGACAAATTTGTTATTTTGGAATGACACGTTACCTAACTAAAAAATACATTATTGACAATGTTGAATGTATTTCTTGGTTGGCAGTTGCTCATGAAAACCACAAGAAGAAGAACAACGTACTGTGCGCCTTTTAAATATTACTTGGGATTTGACTTAAATTTACAAAACATACTTAGGATTTGGCTTGGATTTAATTTTTAAAAATGGCTATATTGAAACTCTGCCTTGATATGTGATCGGTAGACTGTGTGCATTAATTTTTATGTAGTAAATATAATAAGATTTATTACTAATTCGATTTAGCTCTAGCCAGGGGCGTATCTATATTTTCAAATAGGGAGGGGGCACCTCCCCAAAAATCTCAAAAAAACCATTCTTTGCTATTTAGTGATAGGTAATTTGTAACCACCACCCCCCACACACACACACACCAACACCACACGCACCAGATCCACTACTTACAGCAACATTGTACACATTGGTTTCTTTCTTCTGTTGGGTGGGGGCAGGCCCGTTGCCGCTTGTCTTTGAATATATAAATTTTCAAAAAGGGAAAAATTAATAATATTTTTTAGTTAATCTATGGACCTAACCCATATACATTTATGTCTATTTTATGATGTTTTCTACAAATTTTTTGCAGTTTTTTGTTGTTCGGGATAAAGGGAGAGAAGACGAACTAATAAATAATATGGCGCCCCCATACGGTATTGATTGACCATTTTGCTAGATCTACGGCCAATCAATTAGCGCCCTCTTTTCAAGTAGCAGTATTATTCCGTTCAACCTCGTCCACAGGATCTACCTCGCCGCTATAAACCCTTGTGGGAAATGGTATTTCCGCAACGATGATCGCTTACTTCCAAATAATATTTTGCAAAAACCAGTTTATTTTTGGAAATATAATATCTTGCCTAATAATAATAATAATATCACAGCATTTGTAAGGCGCACTTACTCTGTAAAACATTCAAAGGCGCCGGTCTAAAAGGAAATGAAAATTCTCAAATAGATGTAAAAGCAAGTGTAAACAGATATGTTTTGAGTCGCTGCTGAAAGAGAGAGATATTTTGTATTTCCCTGAGGTCTTCTGGTAGGGAGTTCCACAGCCTAGGTGCGATACAGGAAAATGCCCTGTCCCCGTAACTGGCTAAGCGAGTCCGGAGAACAAAGATCAATTGTTGCTAACTATCGCCCAATTTCCCTTTGTTCTGTTCCATGTAAGATGCTTGAAGGTTTTGTGTCAAAAAGGCTCCTTCAGCACTCGGCAGAGTACAATATTATACCTGACTCACAGCATGGGTTTCAACCCAAACATTCCTGCATAACTCAGTTAACTACTCTTTTTGACACTTGGGCCAGAGCTTTAGATACAGCAAAACCAGCAAGAATTGACGCAATCTTTCTTGACTGGTCTAAAGCCTTTGACCGTGTTGATCATTCCATTCTTTTACAGAAGCTACACAAGTATGGCATTTCCAGCAACATGTGGATGTGGATTAAGAATTTCCTTTCCAACCGTCGGCAGCGTGTTCTTTTTTCAGGTGCCAAGTCCGATTGGATACCTGTTACATCTGGTGTTCCACAAGGCTCGGTTCTCGGTCCTGTGTTATTTAATTTATTTACATCAGAATTACCTACCTATGTTAAATCTTTTCTTCCGCAGTATGCAGATGACACAGTCTTGTACATAATTATTAGAAATACCAGCGACACTGTTATTTTGCAGAATGACCTAGATATCATCAGTAAGTGGTGCAATGATAATCACATGAAATTAAACTCAAATAAATGTAAAGTTATGCATATTTCTCGATCTAGGAGTCAAATATCAACGGCGTACTCACTGCAAGAGTCTGACCCATTGGAAGTTGTTGACTCATATAAATATCTTGGCATAATCATCTCAAAAGACTTGTCCTGGTCAAAACATGTTCAAATGGTCCGTTCAAGATGTGCTAAACTGGCTGGATTCATCCGTCGCACTGTCAAATCCAGAAACCCACAGGTACTAATAAAACTATTCTGTTCTCTCTGCAGGCCTGTTATAGAGTATGGTGCTCCTGCCTGGCTTCCACAAAAAAAAAAAACATTGAGTGCATTGAGTCAATCCAACGACGCTTCACTAGGTCATGCTTTCCTTACCATGTTTCCAATTCTCTCTCCTATGAACAACGTCTAACCACACTTCACTTGCCTCCTCTCTACAACAGGCTGATATTCCTCACTGTATGCTTTATTACTAAATGTCTACACAAGTACAACAACATTCCCGAAACCTTTCTACCGCTACCAAATACTAGAAAGACGGAAACTTTGCTTTTATATTTAAACATCAATACAGTAGGACTAACTGTTTAAAATTTTCTTCATTTATCTTTTTCCCCAGGTTTTTAAATTCTCTTCCTCGTAACCTAAGAGACCTCTGTATCGAGACTTCATATAAACCATTCATTACTTCTTTACGCGACCATCTGCTCAGTTCTAATCCTATCTCTCAGGCCTATTAAGGCATTTCAGTAATTGTCTTACACTGTAGTTGAATACAGTAATTCAGGTTTTTCTAATACACTATTTTGTGATAATTTTTTTTAATGAAATATTTGTTTATTTATTTATTTATTTGTGTATGTAATTATGTGTCTAATTATTTATATTAAAAAATTCAATTTTTTATTTATTTATTAATTTATTTATTTATATATTTATATTTATTATTAATTATTTACTTATAATTATCAATTATCTATAATTATTTTGTTTTTTTGTTTTTATTTTAATCTGTATTTATTGATTGATTTATTATTTTGATTAATTGATTGATTATGTTTGTTTAGTTTGGAGGATATGTTGCTTTTAATGCTTGTTCATGTTTAAGCTTGGTTTTGGTTTTTGCTTATAATATTCTTATTTAATTAGTACAATCTATGATTTTATTATTTACATACTTTACTTTAAAGCTTTATTTAACTATTTATTTCACTTTATTTAATTTTGTTATAATTATAATTAAAACTTTATTTTATATTTATTGCTTCTTGTATTCTGTGTATCCATTCAACTTGGAGAACCCCTAGACAGAAACAATGTTTCTTTTGGGTAATCCTTCGGGAGTTGAATGGTATTGTGTTATGTTTTTGTACGTAAAGCATTCGTTTTATGTATTCCTTGTAATGTTGGTCATCTATGTATTTGTTGATATATACCGAGAAATAAAATAGAAATAGAAATAGAAAGAGCCTAGTCCTCTAAAGAAAGCCTATGATGATGACGAAATTAATAAGCTTTTGGTAGTTATACCATATATAAGTTATAACCCAAAACACATCGGCTACAAGCACCTAATTTACATATCCAAGAGTTTTGGATATTTAAATCGTCCCGTTCCAGGGTACGAGGTATACAGAAACTGTTCGAAAGCCCTAGGAACGAGAGATTGTAATCTGTGTAACTCGTCATATGCCCCGTTATATGTTGGTTGAATAGGCGAGTGCTCCTTTACAACCAGAAAAAGAGTAAAACAATATTTGGGATTTCATCATTTGTAGTAAATTCAAAGTCTCATTTAAGGTCCGATCTAGATATGACTATGATCCCCGCCCAACCTTAAACAACGTTGCAAACTCGGTCACAACACCCCTGCATAAATACCAAGCACTTGACCGACGTAGCAACAGTTGTCCTTGAAAGACGTTACCCTATTGGTTAATCCATCCTGTTTGACTGACAGACTGGATCGAGGAATTTCCCGGACGCGATTGTATGTAGTCCAGAATTGCCATTATCTTATAGGCCTATTCAGAAATGCCCAAGACAGTTCAGACAATCTGAATGGACAAAACGCAATCACGTGGGGTGTATTAACGGATGATAAAGACATGGCTTATCAAACTTAGAGCAGCGTGTATGTGCCAGCTGTTCGCCAGCTTGTATATTGCGCAACGCGCGACGCGTTGATTTGAACCAATCAGAGTGACGAAGATTGGCATCACGCACCTGACTCATGGAGTGTTTCGTGTGTCCTCAAAACGTGAGTTTGTCCATTTCTAATTTGTTTACATTTTGAAAATGACATCGAAACGGGATTTATGAATGTTATTTCAAGTTTTCGAATAGCTCAGTAGCATAAATGGTTCTCATATTTTTTTTAATGTTTTAAATGAAAAAAATTATTTATAGAAATACAGAATGCAAAGCCTTTCTGTATAAAAGTAATTCACAGCTGCTGAGAATTTGTTTCAAATGAAAGATAAGAAATATAATACAAATGCATAGGACTATATGATTGTGTACATTGGCAATTCTGTAGTGCAGAAACAATGGCGGTACCCCATTCCGCGATATTTGTTTTCTGCGGCTAGTATTTGCATTGTACACTCGTCCATATATGCATTCGTATCCTGAAAATAGATTTTGGAAAATCACCCACATGTGTGAATTACTTTTATTCAGATAGGCTTTGCTTTTGCTTTTGAATTATTTTGTGTTTAATTTAAGAAAAGTAAACAAAATCCGGCCACACATGGAAGCGAATCAAACCCGGTCCACATCAATGAGAAGTGTGAGCGTGTGAACCCCTATACGCCAGCAGCGTAGCCACGGAGGCCCCCACAAATTTCCAGAGTCCCCAGGTGCCGGGCCCCCCCACGAAAGAAATCCCGATAGTGCCCCAAAAAAAGAAAAGAAAAAGAAAAGGGAAAAAACCCAACCCCCTTTCTCCCTCCCACTGAAAAGCAAGCCCTCCTGTGCCCCCTCCTATAGCTATACCGGTACGCTACCAAGCAACTTGTCGATAATCGTTGGTTGAATTTGTTTATAGAAGAACCGTTCTATAACAGCTTATAAGCAATAATGACAACACCTTCGGTGTATAAAGCAATTAATTTGCATAACACGTGATTGAAAGTCTACTCTTATTGGTCGACAAACTATCTATAGTTGCTTTGTCATCCAATGTATACCCATCAATACGTCACAGGTGATGATCCATACATATTTGATTCCAACTGGTAAATAAAACCGAGTCCAATATCTTACCTGTCATCATTTGTTTCTTGGAAATTGCCGTGTGCGGTCGACTTTGAGGATTACTATCGGTCACTGCTGCTGGTGGTGTTGCTACATTTCAGGTGAGTGATATCATTATAGGCCTATATTCGATAAATAGGTTCAAGCAGTGGGGAAAGGCCTCCACTTTTTTGGGGGAAAGGCCTCCCCCTCCCTTCCCCTCCTCGATATTACGCCACGTATTCAATTCATCATTATTAGAAATCTAAAACTGATGCCCTAAAGTGGAATACTGCGTGTTCCATAGACACCGCGGTAGTTAATTAATTCATGGGCAAAGCCTATCTGTACAATAGTAATTCACGTTTGTGGCATTTTTTTTAAGGAAAACAATTTATTTATTTTTTAATACAAATGCATACGGGCGAGTGCCAAGTGGCAATTCTGGTCTGCAGTTAAAAAATATCGCTTTCCGATCTGTCACTGTCCACTTCCCTCAAAAAGGTTTTCGCAAAAATATTTGTTTTTTAAATGTGTTTTGTTACTATTTCTCGAAAGATTTGCACACGGCTGACACCCCAGTATTTATTGTGAATAATTTGAAATGTGAAGACCATCGTATTTGGATAAGTAGTTTGTACCCGCTTGACAGAATGAGTTGAATTTTTAAATTTTTTAATTTTTTGTCACCTTAAAACCCTTACATGGAGAAATGTTGCGAATTAATTAAAAGTTTGTAACTAAAATCACTGGTTTGTTGCATCGTGTGATATTTCTATATAACACATTACAGTATAGGTCGAGAGTTTTCTAATAGGATATTTATAATGATTATGACCTTATATGTATCGCCCGTTTTTTATGGGCAATTTAAGATTTTTTTCATTGATAATTTCCTTTTAGAAACAAAAACAGATACTTTGAAATGATTTATTTCCCAAAATAGTTGTCAGAAGCTCGGTTTTACAGAATTCAAAATGAATTTATAACGGGACCCTTCATAAATTATTGCTGCCGCTAAATTAGCGCAAAACACGGATGATACATATTTGATGGCGCCACGGCGCCTCAAATAAGTTGTTTGAAGCAATCTGTCTACAAACAGAATGTCAAAGCTAACCGTATGCTTTGTTTTCTTACGAAGCTGGAAACCTTCAACATTCGTCTTAAGATTTGTTTTATCAATTACAAGAGTACTATTCAGACCATTACTGTCGAGAGTAGCATCGCACGCTTCAATTAACTCAAGGTAAAATAATATACGGCAGGCAGTGAAAATAGAACGTGTTTCCATTAATAAAGTTGTCGGCTTTACTTAGTGAATTTTGTACGTGTTGTTCGCTATTTCACCGTAATTTTTTTATCGGAACATTGCTATTTTGATAACACATTTTCTCAAAATAAAAGTGAGAAGCATGTCCCGAAAATTAAGTTATGGGTCCCGTCAACAATTTATTTACTGTTTAAACCAAGTTTCTGACCAAAATGTTGTGCAATATCTCACTTCAAAGTATTTGTTTTACTTTCTAAAAGGAAACAAGGAATGTTCTGATGAAAACAACAATTGCAGAAAATTGCCGGTGAAATACCGAAAACACCGGCGATACCTTTTAAAAGCTAAATCGAGCATTTAGATTCATTTAAGCCCGTATAATTTTTCAAGGCAAGGTGCACAGCGAAAGTATCGAATCAAGATATTACACTGTTAAAAAATTGTGCATTTACAGTAATTTGTTTTGCCAGTTGGCATGACGGAGACTTCTTTATTATACAGCAGATTCTTTGTTATACAGTAGAATTTTCCCTTGTGCATCAACAGCAGACCTGCTGTAACTTTGTACAGAGAATAGAAATGTAACTGTTTAGAAACGGCACATTTTTGTATATCCACAGGAAAATCTGAAAACAGAAATTTCTGCTGTAAATTTTGGATTGTTTTCAACAGAAACACTACTGTGAACTCACACAATGTTTTAGTGTTATAGCCTACATTAGACAACCAACCTGAAGAAAATTAGAAACATTCATTTTAAATATGAAGATTTTACATCACGAGGCGTCAATACATTTCATCACTTTTCTTAAAAATATATTAAGATGTGATACTCTAATCTAAGCACTTGACATTATTACCCCATTGTCATTGGGCCAATATCTTATAACCAAACTACCCTCTTTTCCCACATGGGTGGGTATACCCATTTGTACTCCTGGGGTGGAGCGGTCGCAGTCAGGATTCGAACCCACATTCTGACGACTCAGCCATCAAAACCGTATAATAGAACTGATGAGCTACGGTACTCCCTATTGTAAGCCTACTCTTAACAAGCAAGTAAAGTCCGCCAAATGTTGCCCATTCTGATCCACCGTCATATTATTGAAAATATAAAATATAGTCAAAGGTTTATCCCAACCTCTTATTATAATGGAAAATAACAAAAAATTATACATTTTGATACATTTTTTTTTCGTTTGATTTTTTTAACTGAAGAAAGTCAAGTTTTTTTGTCCGAGCCCATCGTGTAGTCACATGCAGCGGCGTAGCCACGGGGGGGTGGGGGGGGCCTGGTGGGCACATGCCCCCCCACAAATTTCCAGTGCCCCCCCTAGGTGCCCCCCACGAAAAATCCCAATAGTGCCCCCAAAAAAAGAAAAGAAAAAGAAAAGGGAAAATCCATACCCCCTGGGCCCCCACTGAAAAGTAATACCCCTGTGCCACCCTCCCCCCCCCCCCCCCCACTGAAAATTTCCTGGCTACGCCGCTGGTCACATGTAAACCAAAAGTTCCATGTCAACTGAAGTTGCTATTTAAAAAATGTGACTTGAAGTTAGATTCAAGTCAAGTCACTTATTCGAATGATCAGCCTACCACCCACCCCCCTTATTATTGTAAAATGTGTGTGGCGGTCCAGGAAAACCCAACACATGGTCAATTTTTTTCAATTCTTGTTGAGCATTTAATCAAGTAATACACCCTTTACTGATCTCATAACAGCTTTAATGAGTTCAATATTCAAACCACAACTAAAGTTATGACCTTTCAAAGACGGTTTATTCTAAAACCCACAAACGGAGAAATTAGGCTTCAAAGTTGGCTATGCAGTAAACGTAAATCCCTTGAACTATTAATAGGACAGGATCAGGACTAGTGTAGAGCTTTCCATTGATGGGTTATTCATAGGGGGGCGTGCTTTGGGAGAATTCATGAGCGTCGGCCAAAAGTGCATTGTTTTAGAGTGAATTTTTTTAATCTTCTAATTATTTTAAAATGCATTGGGTTCAAAAACATCCCAAAAATACATTTTATACTTTGATTTTCCTTTAAAAAAAATTAAGAGAAAATTTAAAGACAACAACTTCCATTTGGAACCAAAATCTCAAAAAAGACACTATGGTCAATTTTTACGTAAATCGGTCCATAATTACAAAATGTGCGTGGCGACTTCCGACGGGTTTTCCCCGACTGCCACACATATAATCCGGCGCATGCTGAAGACGGACAGAGTACACTGTTTCAAACATCGAGACCTATCCGTTATCCGTATTAACCATATAAGCCTATAAAATCAGGCCTTATCGAAACAGTATAATGAAATTTGCTGAGAAAAACAGTTTTATACAATGCCAGCTTTTGTATTAGCAACGATGAACAACGATAATAGAGCAATTGATTTAATTTTGCCCTACACCGACGTGTGTATAGCATAATAGAGCAAGTGACCTTCGGTGTCGTGCAGTATCACCTTGAGGGATAACATTCTTGTTTCAATAAATTATTAGTATTTTAACAAAATAGGCAAAAAGGGTGTCCGGTTTCAGGTCTCCGCGCGCGTCGCCTCATGACTGAGCGTCGGCAATTTTAACTTTCTTTTATATTTTTTGCTATGAACCGATGTTCAATTGCAGCCAAAATTGCTGGATCGATTGGAATTCTGCCGTGCTGTGTTTTAAATGACTTTTTCACATGTAGGGGTATGAACATTTACCCGATTTGTGAGGCCTCCCTTTAGCCATACTTTGTATATGAGAAATCTGTTCCCCGCATATACATGTATCACATATTTCCCTGTTAATTACCCCCCCCCCAAAAAAAAATAAAAATAAATAAAATAATAATAATAATAATAATAATAATAATAATAATAATAATAATAATAATAATGAACAACAACAAAAAGCCGACCTATTACCAGAACTCTGAGACTTTTTTACCTTACTGTGTATATAATGTTTTTACTAATGGCGAATTATAGAAGTAATTATTGTGCCCATAATGTGGCCACTACGGCCAATGTTGACTTTTCTCTGAACAGAGAACAAATTCTGACTACAAACTTAATGTATCAACTATTAGAAACAAGGCTTACTATAATAGAGGAAATGTGACAGATATCAGAAATTGGTTCAATAAAATGAAATTCGTCGGTAATTATATTAAATTAATGGAACTGAGGCGACGTTGTAATAAATATACATATATATTGGCATCAGCCAATTTTTCTTTGCTCGCTACCCGTTTATAATATTTCAGGTCAGTTTCTCCATATAAATCTACTTTGTGTACAACCACATAAAAGGCTTGTGTCCCGTTAACTGTGTGATCCCCGCTACTGCCGTTACCCGGGTTGTTTGCATCTGACCGGGGCTTGATCCCTGGCTACTCGGCAGATATGGTTTGGCCTCTGACCTCGCCCCATAGAGCAATAGGTAATTGGCATAAGTGGACCGCCCACAAACATAGGGGCTGGTTAGCTCAGTTGGTAGAGCGCTCGTACGGTAATCGAGAGGTCGCGGGTTCGAGTCCGGCATCAGCCAATATTTCTTTGCTCGCGAACCGTTTATATATATATATATATATATATATATATATATATATATATATATATATATACACACACAAAGGGATACAACAACAAAAAAGGTTTTTTTTTACACCTTACAAATTGAGGAGTTGGTGTGTAGGTGTAGATAGCTAAATTAAAATAGTCCTATAATTAAGAGACAGTTGGAAAAACTGTAAAAGAATACAAGATAAAGCAACAGGTTAAAGCAAATACCTGAAAATAGAACAGGTTAGGACAAAGACCTGAAAAGTAACAGGTTAAAACAAATACCTGAAAATAGAACGAAGGTTAAAACAAAAACCTGAAAAGAGAACAGGTTAAAACAGATACCTGAAAGGAGTACAGGTTGAAACAAATACCTGAAAGAGAACAGGTTAAAGCAAATACCTGAAAAAAGAACAGGTTAAAACAAATAGCTGAAAAAACAGGTTAAAGCAAATACCTGAAAAAGGAACAGGTTAGGACAAAAACCTGAAAAAATAAAAGGTTAAAACAAATGCCTGGAAATAAGTAAAGGTAGCTGGGTTATTTGATACCTGTGTTGATATTGAGGCCATAAGGTTGATGTGTTTTCAGTTGATATATATATATATATATATATATATATATATATATATATATATATATATATATGTATATATACACAGATATCCGTATATCCGTATATAAAATTGCCGACGCTCAGTCATGAGGCGAAGCGTGCAGAAACCGGAGACCCTTTTTTGCCCAATATTATTGTTAAAATAATAATAATTTATTGAAACACGAATGTTATCCTTAAGGTGAAACTGCACGACACCGAAGGTCACTTGCTCTATTATCGTTGTTCATCGTTGCTAATACAAAAGCTGGTTCCATTTTCCTGCCGTCGATAAGACATAGGCCTAATCTTGTGTGTGTGTGGGGGGGGGGGGGGTGGACACGCAGGAGGCCACTTGTGGGGTACTTTCTGAATAGGGACAATGGTACCCCACAAGTCGGTCTTTGTTTCCGTGTATCCAGCAAGAGAAATCCTAAAGAAAAGGGACAATAGGAGGGCAATGGTGGTACCCCACAAACCTGATCTGTAAGGTTGGGTGTGTGAAAGTAGGCTGAGCAAGTGCACAAGCTGAAAGTCGGACCTATAAAGAACAGGGAACAAGCGGGTTCTTGTTTACAATCAACCCCATTTCACCTCATTTGTAACCTTAAAAAGGTGGGATGGTAGTTGTTCTGTATCTGCAATCAAAATATTTTCCGGTCCAAAAGATATCTGATGGCTATTTTTGTTCCAAAAAAAATGGTCACCATCCCTCCCTTGACCAGACACCTTAAAAATTGGCCCAACAGCGAAGCCCCTCTTTTGAAACATTTCTGACCGTGCAACAAAATTATATAGCGATACTTTAAGTGACCGAAGTAAATTGAAATTGCAGTTGTTACCTCTTATCATTTCCTATATATTTTCATATCGATTGTATGGTTCTATTTTTGTATATTCCCAATTAACCTAAAAAGTGTTTTTATGAGTTTTACGAGATACCGTACCGGTATACGCTATAAACATTATAATTCTATTCCACTTGACTGATTCTTTCTCTGTGTGCAGTGTATATGGGTTTGTACAAGTCATTACTATCATATCACAGCCTTTGAAAAATACTTAGGTCGAAACATTGTGACGCAACTAACTTCTTATTTATATATTGTTTTCACCACAGGGTGTAGACTGCCTTAGTGTTTGTAGAACCGTAAGTTATACCTGTTGTGCATCGGAAACCATGTCCACTACACCGCAGACAGTAAACGCGGCAAACGACTCCACGGTCTTCATCCATGCCTATCCATCGACATCTCTGTTCGTCATCGAGTTGCTTCTCGGCATCTTCGGCATCGTCGGCAACGGTATCGTCTGTGTGACGGTGATCCGTGCCCGCTCTATGCACAACCTCACCAACTACCTGATTCTCAACCTCGCAGTTGCGGACCTGTGTGCTTGCATCTGTCTTGTGGTGTTTTCCGAGAAGCTTTTCCTAGCATTCTCCCCTCAGGGTCAGCTAGCTGGGAGCTTCTACTGCATCCTCTGTGCCGACAAGAATGCCACGTGGTTTTTCTCCTACGCTGCTGTCCTCTCCCTTACAGTGGTAACCCTGGAGCGATACTTCGCTATAGTGTACCCTTTCCAGTATCCTCGCTACTTCACCGTGTGTAAAGCGTGGTGCTATGTCCTTTCTGGGTGGGTTATTGCGTTCTTTATTGAGTTCCCCTATCTCTTTGTGCCAAGGTACAGCTCTGAATCCAAGTCATGCTACTACGTGAAACTGGAACAAGGTTTCAAAGTCGTCACAGCGATCAACACTGCTCTGTTTACATTTGTTGCCCCACTCGCCTGCATGGTGTTTGCTTACTGGCGAATCATCCGGTCTTTGAAGCAGCGGGCCGTGGAGCTGATGAATGAAGGTACGCAATCGCCGGCACAGGAGCTCTTCAGAGCCTCTAAGAAAGTCGTCAAGACTCTCCTGATAGTCACCGTGATATTCATTGCTCTCTGGGTTCCAATCCAGACGTGTTGTTCTCTGCTGAGTATCTTTCCAAGTCTGGGAAGCATGCCGTGGTTTCATGGCGTCTACAGCGGCTTGCGTACCGTTGGCTACATCAACTCAGTGCTTAACGTCATCGTTTACTCCGTGAAGTACAAGCAGTTCCGCCTCGCCGTCAGAACCACCATATGCCCGTCCGTGTGGAACAAAGTGGCGCCTTCTGATCTCGGCAATGACAACAGTAGAGGAGCCCCTAACGGGACGAAGGTATCACACGTTTCCAACTAGTGCATGACATAAAAAACAGTGTTCCCCTTTTTCAGTGGGTCGATGACCAGAGATTGGTATCCAGGGTAACTGAATAGGGGGCCACACAGCAATGAGATGTACTCTACCAAAAATAACATATAACTATTAACATCTATATAACTATTAACATCCACGATCATAATATAAAGGCCAACGGGAAAGTCCCCAACGAATCCGCCATGAAGTGGATATCAGAATTAGAACATGTTTCAAAGAATGTATTCAATTGTTTCACATGGACGTGGCTATAGTAGGGGTATTAACCCAACATTTTTATATGCCCCCTCAAAATATGTACCAACCTATAAGAAACAAGGAAAAAATACTCAAAAAATCATTTGAGAGCGTTAATCCCCTGTACATGCCCCCTGAAGATTTGTTTTTGTGAAACGGCATGGTATCCTGACTTCTTATACAAATTACCTGAATACCGTTGGTGGGGCACCAGTCTATTTTGTTTAAAACACAGTGATAGGGAAGCAGAAGAGAACATCACTTCCATATTTATTTTAAAGTACTTTCTCATGTTTACTTGTTGAAATTTTAGCATACTATTCCATGACAACCTTTCAATTGCCTTATGAAACAAAAAATCTGATTAAAAAGTAACATTTATATGAATAAAACAGTGTTCCCGTGGGTTTATATGGATTGCAACTGAAGATTTTATTTCATTATTGTATCAAATTTATTTTATCCTGGAATAATATAAAATTGATATTTGCTTTTAACATTCTTCTAGAAAAGAATTAATTAATAAAAATAGTATAAATGTAAACTAGTAGTTGTTGGCCTCAGTTATGTTTTGAATCTAGAAAGTTCTTTCTCAGAGAAAGAACCGCTAGGTTCGAGATGTAACTACTATTTTGCATATACTATGGGTCCTTTAGGTTGGTAAGCAGTTTGCAACAGCTAATTCTCTATTTATAAAATAGTACAAAAATATATTTATACATCTAACTAACATTAATAACATATTTCATGGCTTAGCAGGGATTTTGGATTGTATAATGCCAAAATGCATTTCTGTAAATGATACAGTAGATCTAATGCTCTTGAAAAAGTTCTTCTAGTAGATGTGAAGCATCATCTTTAGATATAGTAAGATTTGCGATGACATGTATTGAAATAATCTCTTTTGAGTAGTAAGGGTTCTGAGAAGAATCTTTGGTTAACTCAATATTTTGATCTGTATGTTTTGATCATCTTCTGGGGGAATGCTGATGCAGGAGGGGCTTAAGTAGCTCAGTGGAGGAGTCCTGATCACTAGATCTTTGGGCTTGCTTGTGCCATTATTGTAAATGTAGCTATTACCTAAAACAAATTTGAAATACATTTATAATTAATTATGTGTGAAATAACAAGTATATTATTACACAATTTATTTATAGAAAGTGAAAGATAATATTGTAACAAATTATTCAAAAATGTGCTTAAATATCAGCTGTTTTAACCAACCACACACCATCCCTTTCACTCAAATAATAAATCCCATATCCCACTCTTTTATTTTAAGCTAGGTTTCAACTTCATAGGTTCAGCTCAGGGGTTCAATCAATCAATCAATCAATCACATCACATTTATTTCCATACTTCCATAAAAAAAAATTAACAAACTTTACATTAAAAGTGCATAAACGATGAAGCAGTAAATATCAAATTAATAGCAAAATAAATGAATTAAATAGAGCATGGGGCTGTTTATATAAGCGGAAGCTTGTTAAAAACAGCCAGACAGACAAAAACACAAACAAAGGACAGACAGATAAGAGACAAGACATTAGGTAGTTGATACGATACAGAGTAAATATACTGATGACAGAGGCAATTAAAATAATGAAAAGATATCAAAAGGCTGTTTAAGCAAAACAATAGACCAACAAAATTTAGATATGAGGATAATATGAATGCAATGGAAGAAATGAGATATTTGGGAGAGGAAGCTAAGACGCATACTTAATGAGAGATAAGGATTCGTTTATATTTAAGCTTAAATTTATTTGGGAACTACCAACTTTGTATTCTGTTTCTCTTTCTCTTACTATTATATCATCGTGATTGTACAAACTACAGTTCTATGACAGTAACCAGTGGGTTAATATATCATGTTTAAGATGATAACAAGTCCCAGGCATGTCAAATACAATGTTCCTAACTCCCATGGAAATGTCTTGATACACAGTATCAGTAATACTAGTGGTGGGTGCATGGTGTAGCTATGAAACCCTATTTTTAAAAATTTATGTTTCTGGACTAAGTTATACACCAAATTAAAGCTCTTGATGAGACAGAGTCAGTGGTACAATTTGTTTTCAAATATTTATTTTAGTTCTTGAGATACAGGCTTTTAAAATTGGTAAAATTCCAATTACTTGTGCCGCCGATTTTGGGCATTTTAGAATTAATTGTACTAAGTTATACCAAAAATTAAGTATATGCCAAGTTATACCTTAAATTGAAGCTGGGAATAAGGGAAAGTCAATGATGTGATTTGTTTTCAAATAAGTAGTTTGGTTCTTCAGATATTGGCATTTAAATGTTGTAATATTGTGCAATTTTGACCATTTTCGTCGTCAAGATCAGGTTTGTAGTTGAAGCCCACTTTATTGATCCTGCCCTAGTATTTTTAAATCTCCAGCAATCCAGTCTTCTTTCAACTTAAAGGTATACACTGCATCATCTGGTCCTTCGTATTTGATGTTAAACCACTCCTGGCTTTGAGTTACCTGAAAGGATGAGTAAATAAATTATCCATAAGTTGACAAATCACTAAATTAAGTTAAATTCTGAAAAGAAATAATCTGCAGTCATTATGAACTCATATTTAGCATGGCATATTGTTAAATTCAACAACAAATGAAAGTAAAGTGGTAATGTGGTAATAAAAATTAATATTTATTCATCATCTTCTTTTCACAGGTATCTTGAAGCCCACAGGTTACTGAGTGATCGAAATAAAAAAATAAATAACTAAACAACTATTGTTCAGTTTTGAGTTGTAACTGTATGGGAACTGAAATGTAAAATCATGATTTGCATCAACCATAAATCAACAAAGCACTTGGTTGATAATCGTACCTTTTCCTTGGTATCTGTAGGATCACACCGAAGCTCAACTTTCTCCACGATAATGTCTTCATCAACGTCATCAGATGGGAGACGCACATATGTTATCTAGAAGAGACAAAATTTCTTGATTTGTCACAAATTTTAAACTTGATAAAAAGCATATTGAAGCAAATAATATGAAATAAACAAAATGGGGGAAAACAGGTTTTTTGAATTTTATTTGACTTACTGTTGTATGTTGAGATCCTCTTTGACCTAGTACGCCTTCACTTTCTCTGGATTTGTCCTTGGTTTACACCTGGCTCATTTTTTTTTTAGTAAACAAATTCCACAGTTTTTGTAAAAATCCCTGAAATAATTGACAGACATCATGAAGAAATATTTATATATAAATACTGAATAAAAACATCTAATGGAACTGGGTACCTAGCTCATTTAGCATGATGATGATGATTTAACAGTAGGCCTACATCAAGAAACATTTTGTGAAAATTTGAAAATTTTACTTTCTTGGGCACTACATCAACGGAGGAAGGATACAGAATACATGTATGTGATTTGGTATTATATTTTTCAAAAAAATTTAAAATTGAAAAAATAATTACCCATGACAAAAACTAAATCACTAATTCATAATTCCTTACTTCCAAATATAAAAAAATACACAAAAAATAAATACATCATTTAATAATTACTGTAGAAGAGTAATATTTGAACTTGCACTTGAACTTGTGTATTCCTCCGCTCCATTCATATAATTTTTTTTACGGCGCGGGCGCCCCGACATGACCCCTAAAAAGCCCCTGTCGCTAGAGTTCGCTAATGTTTTCATGACCAGTCTCTGTTTATATTGTTAAAAAACAGTGTAGAGAATGTCCAAATGTGTGAATCCACGACGGGGTTCAAGATTTAACACACATTTGAACACTTTATATATGAAAAAGTTACATATTTTTGCAAAAAAGTGCTGAAAAATACCTCTTTTCTTACCTTAACAATCGTTCTCATCAAATCAAAACACCTTTTCATTATTCAGTAGTTGTCCCGCGTCACATTTTGACCCCTGAACTTTCATGCAAATCTCTAAAATCAACCCAAAATGCAATTTTTATGAGACCGCCAAACCAGTCCGGGAAAACTCCAAATACGGCAACGTTGCTATATACGGCAACGTTTCATTATACGGCAACGTTAAGGTTGCCGTATACGGTAACTCTTTCATTCAAACGCAAAAAGGGAAACGAAATATGCAAAATTGGATTAGTGAAAACCATAAAAATATGTTCTTTGGT
The DNA here is from genome assembly GCA_029582265.1 of Zoroaster sp. YZ-2022. Taxonomy (NCBI): domain Eukaryota; kingdom Metazoa; phylum Echinodermata; class Asteroidea; order Forcipulatida; family Zoroasteridae; genus Zoroaster; species Zoroaster sp. YZ-2022. The sequence goes on along the minus strand of CM055834.1, from coordinate 13,391,055 downwards.
TCCTTACCCAAATTCCTATCTGCGCACATCAAAAAGTTATCTGTGCATTTTCTTGCAAATGACCGTTTAAAACCAACACTCTAGCCCATCCGACGATTAACGCGTGACTCCATTTTTGACGTGCAAGAATACATCCTCAATCAAGATTATTATTTTACGCATGGTTCATGAAACAAAACTCTAAACATGGTTGTTCTCAAAAATATAATAATTAAATTAAACAAATAACATTATTTATGTTAATATGAGTAAACACCTATTTTATTGGAAATTATCAACGTCTTTCTTCGCGGGAAAAGCTCTGGAAGCGCGGGAAACTAAAATCGACAACATTTATACAAACAAAACTCAATTATTGGATAAAAATAGAAGTAAAAGAAGACATATTTTGCATTTATACATTGTGATTAAAGCCAGCACCTTTTGACAATGATAAATAGCCTTGAAGCTGACGTTGAAAGTGAGAAAGGACGGCGAAAACACAAGACATGTACCAAGAAATTATTGAGAAACCTAACCATCGCCGTTCTCGTTTAAACGAAGCCGCAGTATTGTTCTTGCCGTTTAAAAACTTGTACCGTAGGGACTAATGTCCGATAATGTAATTTCATGTGCCTGTCGGGTATACCCAATTAAAAAAAGGTATATACTGTATATAGTGATAATTAAAGTTTTAAACCGTTGAAATACGAAAGCTTGAAATTCAGACGAGATGTAAAGTGACATTAAGTATTGAACCTACTTGGAAGTGGTGAGAAAGGCTTTGGCCAAAGACCTGGTGAATCACATCACTCCTCACTTGGCCCGTCCTAGTGACCCGATCATTATATTAGGCTGAAGAAGTTGTGTCAGCACCACTTTCAAAATTCAATAAAGGGAAGGTGCAAAAACACCAGTAACTTTACAAAGAATCTAATTGAACATTACGAAAGTCATCCACCAAAATATTACTTCCGAGTTGAATTCTGCAAATTCCATTGTCAGTTCACTTCAAGCAGACAAGTACAATAGTACACTTCTCCATTTATCCATATCAGCCGACAATGATGGCAGCGCACTTTAAAAACAATATTTCATTTTTATCAAAGTTGTACCTTCCCTTTATCAAAGATTGTGTTCCAGCCCTGTATACATTTTAAAGTTGGTTTCAGTTTTAACAGTTATAAGTTATAACTTTCATGAACAAAATACACAGTAATTAAACAACATTAACAAATGATATTTTTCTTAATTTGATTTATTTAAATCTTTCTTTGTAATGACAACAAATTTATAATTTACTAAATATTTATTTTTAATAAGTACTTGATTGCAATCACAGCTTGGTAAATAATGAGTCAAATTCAAAAGCAGTATTTATTTAAATTTCTAATTTACTAAATATTTATTTTACTAAGTACGTGATTGCAATCGCAATTTAGTAAATGAATCAAATTCAAAAGCAATATTTATTAAAATGGACAAATTATTTCAATTTTTACAGCAGATCTTTGTGATTATACAAAAATTACTAGTCCTTGTTTTTACAATGCGCCTAAATAAAACTACAATTACAAAACATTCGCTCTGTCAATACCTTACTTATAAAAATTGCTTTGTATAATTAGCATGTGAACAAATTACTGGAATAATTGAAAATTTTTCTGAAATTCAATATTTGACAATCTTGCCTACAGAGTGCTGTATGTGTTGATTTTTATTCTAACTTGATTTGAATCAATGGACAAAAACAAATATAAAATAAATGGTCTCGTATTTGTTTTATTATAAGAGGTCCATATTTTCATTAATACAGTTGTTCAATTTATAAGACCATGCTCTTCTGCCAAGTAGATTGCTTACACTGCTGGTAACCAAGCAATCAAGACACCAGCCCCTCTCCCCAATCCACCAATTACACACATATTTCTACTGCCGCACCCTACTGGTCACACCCCGCCCCATCCCCAATCCCCACCCCACCCATCCCCAATCCCCACCCCACCATACCACACATTCCAAATGACCCTATCCACATTGATTTGAACAATGATTAAGATGTTTAATTAAAGACACAGAACAATAAAAACATCGGTTATTCAGTAGTATACCCCCTTGGCTGTATTTCGCGTTTACACACCGGAAGTTGCATTATTCGGCAACTGGTTGCCGTATACAGCAACGTTGCCGTATTTGGAGTTTTCCCGGACTGAAACGGGGTCAAATGCTAAAAGTCATGTCAAAATACACAAAGTGAGCGAGCCGGAACACAAAAGACGTAATCGAAAAATGTAAATATCTGGACAAATATCGCAAGCACAACCTCACGGATTATCTTATCTTAAAGAGTAAGAATTACACTGCATTATCTGAAAATTTTGTTCGCAAATTCGGGACCGTTTGATTTTTATGACTTCTAGAAGATTTTTAATTTTACATGGTGGCACATACGGAAATGTGTTAAGTGGCGTTTGGGTGTTATCGCTACATGGTGAATATTAAAAACAAACTTACCTAAACTAAGCTAAGGTCATACTCATAATTATAATAACTTCTGTCAGTGTCACTGCCCATATTTGCCAGCAAACAATCCTTTTAGATGATATGATGAACATGTATGTACATTTACTAACCTAAATATATAATTGTCTTAATTGAGTTAAAACCCATCAACCATGTCAACAAACAACGAACAGCTGATTAGCAACCATAGATCACTGAGATTATAATTATGTGTGGTACACATCACATACACAGTCTGGTAACCACCATTATGTATGTCTCTACAGGTGCATATGGAGTCAGGGAATCTTTACGTTGAACTGACAAATGAGGGCGCCCTTCAACCAAAACTTTCAGGGGGCTGTACAGGGGGTTAGAAATATCAAATTTTTATTATAATGATTTAGTCTTGTTTCTAATAGGCCTGTACATGTTTTGAGGGGGGCAGAATATTAAAAAGTCATTAAAAGTGAAATAATACCCCCCCCCCTAATACTGTGTACTCATGCACTGTAAAAAGAAATGTTCTGCACGTCTGAGTTATTTCTGAGTGTATAAATACTTTACAATAATAAATTAACAAATGATTAAAGATACTCAAAATGATATTTTCATTTATTCTTTATGCAGATGACACTAACATTTTTATTTCTGATAAGCACCTTCCTACTTTGTATGATAATGTCAATCAGCATCATAATAATTCGTTAATATTCATAATCTTAGTAATTCTTTACTTTGAGTTCAACTTTATCGTTACTAACAATACAGTTTTGTTGTGTTGATATTGGTCTTACTTTTTGGTCAATTTATATTTGTAAATAAATTAATTGTATAAATATGTTTATCTTAAAATTGTTGTTCAAAAGTAAACATTTTCAATCTCTATCGACGAATTTAAGAATTGAATTGAATTGAAATAAAACTAAATAAAATGTATTGAGGCACTGTGTTATTTAAATTAACATGATTTTTAACGTATAAGGATAAGGACTCCGGAATAACTGGGAAACCGGGACCTGCAATCTTTGTCAAAACTGTTGACACCTTAAAACAATCGTATATCTCATCTAGAACCGCCCCTCTTCCAACGGCGGATCTAGGCCCAAAGTTTAGGGGGGGCCAAATGCTCAGTGGAGGGGCGTATTTGCGAGCGCAAAACGTTTCTGGTGGGGTTTGTTTGTTTTGTGGGTCTAGACGACAATACTTGATTTAGTATGAAATTTCAGTGATAAGCTTTGGATTTGAACCCGCAACCTTGTGATTGTAGGCTAGGTCCTGCGGTCTAACCACTTGACTAATGCAGGGTTTCCGGAAATGCTTAGCTTCTGGTTGCTCTGAGCGGACAAATATTATTCATAAATAGATTAGCTTTTTCCACTGTATATGAGCCCTATAATGGTCGTTGAAATACCTGTATGGCAAAATGTGGCGATTGGAGGAAACAACAACAATCAGTTAAAGCAAGAAACTAAAGTTCAATCGATGGACACCGCTTGTGGCGAAGTACTCAATAACCCGAGTGGTGGTTGGGAGACGGTCACGATGAGCTTGAAGGAGGATGAGAGACTCCAGGCGATCCTCTCTCATGGTTGAACGCAAAGCAGTCAGGGTACGCTCCACCTTGGAGTGTGCAAGTTGTAAAAGTTATTAATGCAAATTAATGTTTAAATAAAGCTGCCTGAAATAATCCATTGATGACACAGAACTCTGGAATTAACGGCAGTTATTATTGATCAAAATTGATCCTTTCTACAAAAGGGTAGATTTTCAGAAAAACAATCATTGACATGTTTTAAGATATGGCCACTCATCTGGGTTAGGCTGGTGCCCGCATGGAGTCCCCAGAGTGTTATGGTATGTACATACATTATTGTGTAATCTACACAGTGCTGCAAAAACAGCCCACTGTATTTTACGTTGATACTTACTGCTCATATGACGATGGAAGACGAATCTTTCAAGTCACTGCTCCTGCTCGTACTCACAAGATTGAAATGCGTTTTATGCACGCGATGTTCGCACCAAGTCTAAACGTAGGCCTACATTGCGGACGTTGCATGGCTCACCTAATATCCAGGAAACCCCACACAACCAGTCGCGTGTGCATAAGCCATGCATACAATCACCGTGTACGCCTCGTCTAATGCAGCTTGGCTTAACTGCACAAACTACCATTGCAAATTTTGTGGCAATGTTGGATCGTGAGTAGGATTATGAACACATTCATGTAGCCAATCAGTGTGTTGTAATTTGCATACTTTAACAAAAGCTGAACGTATAAGCAAGACTTAGCTGCACAAGGAGGGGCGTAAAGTTGTGGGGTTTTGTTTTGTCTCTTTTCCCCTTTTTCTTCTTTCTTTCTTTTCTTTTCTTTTCTTTTTTTGGGGGGGGGGGGCGTACAGCTTCGGTTTTTTTTGGGGGGGCCATGGCCCCCGTTGGCCCCCCCCTGGATCCGCCGTTGCCCTCTTCCCACCTCCAATATTGAGCGCTTTGAAGTTTGTTGCAAATGTTTCCAAATTAATTTTGACTTTGAACTCGCCATTGTGTGGGGGTATAGAGGTGGGACTGCCAACAGGTTCCGTCAAAGATTGTAGTTCCGCTTAATCAAAAAGAGAACTAAATTGTGCCTATCATTTGTTCTTGCTACAAAATTATTCATTCCTATAACTGGTAAATTTCTTGCATTCAGGGAAAACGTAATGAATTTTGTCCTTCATTATATATTATCATGTTAACCATCAGCGAACGGAAATTAAATATACAGGTTATTCCCGGGTGGGAATACACAATTTGGTTCAATTTTGAGCGCCAAACTTGAACAGAAAGGCCGTTTAATTATATATTCCCTTAAATGAGAAATTTCCTTCGCCACAGTCAGAACGATGAAGGTCATTTTATGTCTTAATTGATAATCTATGTGAAATTGCACGTTGTAGATATTTTTAACCTTCAATACAATGACTTGAATCCAATTATTGAAAAGAGTAATGGGCATGCAATTAGTTTTCCGTTTAATTTTTTTAGACGGTAAATTCGAACTGAGCACACAACAATGAGAAACCAGAGCTGGGAGTTACCGGTTAGTTCGCTAACCGTTTACTTTCACGGTCGGTTAACCGAAAGTCGGCACCCGACAGTAGTGGCGTAGCAAAAACAGAACGCAAAAACAGAACCAAAATAAAAGGTAAACACTTACTGTCACGTTAATGCTGCAGTGTTTCTGGTTTATGTCCATTTTCAAATTCTCAAAAGGAGATTTTTTTTCTGTTAAACGGAAGGATTGACATTGGCGTTTGAAAACGTATGTTAATTAAAATTCTCTCTTTTAAATAAATATATCACAAAACTAAACGGTGAAATTGTCATCCCATAGGCCTATAGGGATTCACGTTTATCTTTTAAACTAGAACGGCGAAGCCACCATGGCATACTGATCGAAACATTGAGTTTCACATGGTGTCACCGCAATTAGTCTTACTTTAAACATTAATAAAATAAATAAACAAGCTACATGTAATATAGCGCCATGTCTTTCCCACTAAAAAGTGATGAGAAACATGGCCTCACACTGTAATTATTCTTGCCGCACACTGAACTACTTCAAGATTTTATTGATCCTGCATTTGAACTGCTGGATTCCTTGGTCACTGATGTGATGGATTGTAGATGAGGGGAGATTGTTCCAGATCCTAACAAGATGCAGGGAGGAAGGCTTTGTCATAACTTGTTAAGGTCTTTGCTGCAGTCATTCCTTGGGGGACTGGGTTCTGTAAAGCAAAGGAGTTGATCAGAGTGGACTGTCTGGTAAGCCGTACAGCAGGAGGCCTTGGTGAAGGGGTAGTGAGGTGAGGTATGATTACCCTGTTCAAGACATCAAGACACCTGCAAATAATTAGTAAAACTAATAAAACAGCATAGTTTGAACTCAATTGTCTGGGCTGTGATAAGCTCCAAAACTCAATACAAAGAATGACATTTGACCTCAAAGATTGTAAAACTTCCCTTGCCTAAGGATCAGTATGACTAAATTCATCAAAATCAAGGCAAAACTTTACATGCTTAAAGACAGACATCATTGTAGCAACATGGTAGTTTTGTTTTTAAAAAATCAACATTTCTTAACAATAAAAAATAATTAAACACAATTTTAAAAAACTTTAACATTTCTAAAGGAAATTGGTTAGGAACCTCAAATATGATTGCATTGTAACAGCAATAACTCAGTTGGGAATTCCAAACTTCATTTAACTATTCACTACATAAATTTACAAGCTTGACTAATGCTAAAACTTTAACGTTTAGTCTGAATGCGAACGCGGACGGTATTACATATACGGTAGGCCCGCGTGCTCGCCAAAAGTAAACGAAAAGGGTTGACAATAATTTAGTTTTTCTATTTTAGCAATTTTAAAAATGTTCAACTTGCCAGACAGCAGCTTTTGTTATTTTTGCCTAAACGATTTCTCATTTTGAAAACGATGAGAGTGCTACAATCCCGGCCAAAATAGTTGGGACACGTGACATTAAACATACCCTCCTTTGTCCCCCGCTTCACCACCCCTGCTACCCCCCCCCCCCCCCCCCCACCAATGTTGGTATCTCCAGCCGAAGCACAGACCGCGCAATGAGAGCCAACAGCGGGGGACAGCGAGATTTGGCCGGGATTGTAGGCCTACATATTAAAAACAAATACATGTTATCCCAATATCCTGTAGGCCTGCCGTACCTTTTTATATGTCTAAATGCCAATGTTTTTAAACAAAATATTTGCCAAAATCAAAACCACTGTAAAATGTATGGAATATGTATTTCGGATAAGTAATTACTCATTCTGCACTAGCACTTGAGTCTGGGTGTTAAGAGCGCATGGACCACCTATTGTGTATAGTTTAATGTTGTGGATGATTTTTTTGAATGGGAAGTCCGAAATGAAATTTTAAAATTCTTGATATGTATGTTTTAGCTAGTTAAAAATGGATATCGGACATAAATGTCCCTTAAAAAGACTCGTATATATGAAACTAAGGTAATGTACTACATACATTCATATATGTATGAATGCAAGTTGGAATTCCGTCTCATTTTGCTTTTGAGAAAGAACCTGCTGGGTTCAAAACGTAAGGCCAATAACCATTATTTTGCATTTATACTACAGGTCCTTTCACAGATTGGTTGTGTAATGCATATCTTGATTCCAGGGGTATGATTTGACAAAAGTAAAAAAAATCCTGAAAATGGTTAGCAGACCCGAGTCTCCCTTTGGTCTCGAGGACAAAGCCCCCTGAACCTCCTGGATGTTTAATTTTGGAGGATTTACAGACTCTACACAAACAAGAAACTTCAGGTTTGGACACACTAAAGGCTACTTCTCTTCTTTCAAGAAACTTGAGGCAAAGAGATTTTGTAAAAATCCTGAAATCATGTAAAATCCTGAGAAATCACAGGCTTATTATTCACATAAACCAGTTTTGCCAATATTTTACCTTTTATAAATTCCATGACAAAAAATAGAAAAGTTCAAATTTTTGTCATGGAATTTTATACAGATTTCACACACACAAAGTTGTTCCATATTTCTTTAAACTATACATTATTTATTTTGTATAACATAAAACTTGTTGATACAGATGTTTTTTCTTAAATATTGACAAATTTGTCATTCCACTGTCAGTAAAAAGGTACATAATAATAATAATAAAGATTTGTAGCGCGCACATATCCACCCTGCTGGGCGCTCAAGGCGCGGAAACAAAGAAAAACATGAATACAAACAATATACAATGATAGCATAGGGGAAAAAAATAATAAAAATTATGTACCGAGATACATGTACCTACAATGCAATTACAAATATACATCATCTTTGAAGAGTTGTGACATAAGATGAGTTTTAAGCATCGACTTCGTTTGTTCTTTATTCAAGAATAAACTAAATGTTCCCCGTTTCAATTAGTTACACTCAAGCTTAAATTAAACATACCTTACTTTTTCTGGGGATATTGCATTGTTTTTACCCTGACCCAAGTCAAAAATTAATAATTATTCCTAATTGGAATTGTCCATTCAGCATAGAAGAAAACTAATTTTGTTCACAAAGAGACAAATCCTTGGGCCTTACAATTGAAAGGTAAAGTCGGGAAAATGATTTACCCTAACCTTCCCAAATCCCCCAAAATCCTTTGCCAAAGTGAAGGATTTTGAAGGATTGAGGTTACATGCTACATGCTCTTTGCTAAAGTGAAGGATTTTGGACGACTGAGGTTATTAGGCATACTTGCCTTTCCATGGTACATGTACATCCATGTTTGTTGTAGTGATTGCAAGGTCAGTGTTTGGGTCAGTGGACACTTTGCTCAATGCATGTAGGGAGGGTCCCTGGCCATGTACATGTATCACAGATTAGAAACACGTGTGCATACATGTCATATGCTTGCTTTACTACTGAAGGATTTTGGAGGATTTTGGAGGATTCAGGTTATGTGTAAGCAAATGGGCCTTGGGAGTTAGGAAGGATTCGGGTTATGTGTAAGCAAATGGGCCTAGGGAGTTAGGAAGGATTTGGGTTATGTGTAAGCAAATGGGCCTAGGGAGTTAGGGTTAAAGAATATTCATAAGGGGAGGCTTGATGATGCAGAAGAAATTATGCATTTGAGAAACGGGATTAACCTATGGCCATTTGTGACTTAGCCACGCCCCTTAAAAGTTTGTGCAGTTGTTTTTTATGTCTTCATTTTCCGCGCGTTGAGTATTTACTTTAAAAAGGAAGGTACAACATTAATACAAGATTATCAAACTAATAATTATAATTAAAAAACTTGTGTAAAAGTTAACCCTTCTACTACGACAAGGTTAAAAAATCAGTCAAAAATTTGATATACTTGCCAAGGTATATCCATGCACTTAAAAGTCAAACAGCTGTCAAACCTTACGTGTAGTAAGTACATTTACAGGTGAAAATGAGTCGACTGTTTTTGACTGGTGAAAGCATTGTCTGGTATTGTTCAGGGTGGTCAAAATGACAGTCAAAAAAACAGTCAAAAATGTCCCCGTGTGTACATTTGGGTCAACAGTCAAAACAGGCAGTTGACTGGTTTTGACCTCTATAGTAACTTCCCACTAACCCTAACTCCCTAAGCATTGTTTGTGAACAATAAAAATCCTTCAAAATCCTCCAACTGCCTTTGTTAGGGAGTTAGGGCTAAAGTGCAGCTATAGTAGGAGGGTTAATACACGTCTCAATCATCCTGAAAAATATTTTTGTCAGAAGTGTTTTCATCTCAGAGAAAACGGTCATTGTACGTGTATAAAACATACACAGAAAAAGTAACAGAAAAATCATGTACATGTAATAGTTTTTCATTTTTCTCTCAAAAACAAGCACACTTTCAGATGAAACTTAATACCAATGTGGTACCTCCCGTTTGAAGTGATCAGATTGGATTGAGCATTGTTTCATTAGCTGTGTTAACATGATTCTGCCTCGATAGGTCAAGATCTGTACAGAGTAATAATATAAATTCCTTGCAGTTTTCATGCCTTAAAACCCAAACCCCTAGGCACTCTGGCTAGGAACCTTCCTGAATCCTCCAAAATCCTCCAGTGGAAACGTGCCCTTATCTTCAAAATGCACCATGCATTTTCGTTGAACTTTCATATTCAGCACTTATGGCCTGTACTTTTTGCCAGGTAGTAATTTTGCCCCATTTGAAGAGGTGAAAGTACCAGTTTCCAACAGTGCTGAATTTTTTCCCAAAAAAGTGCACCTTGGAGGATTTTGAAGGATTTTTGGGTGGTTAAGGTCAAGATCCTCTTCCATATTCCCATTTCTGTGGCCATTTTTGTTTAGTTCCTTGACAGCATGGGTGAGATCACAATAAAGTAGATCATAGGAACCAGACTATTGTGAACACGAGCCTCACTCCGATTCTCATAGTCTTGTACGTAGGAAAACCGAAATGGCCATAGCACAGTAAATATCCATGGATTGATGAGCTCATTGAGTAACCTAAGTTCTCTCTTAGAGTTCCAGGGTCACGATGATGGCCATTTATTTTCCGGTCTCCATTTGCTCTGGGATTTTGTCCTGCATTACTTGTGCAATCTTTTCTTCCTTCTTCAGCAAGTCTGTAAAAAAAAAAAAAGGAATAAAAAAATCATAAATTGAGAAACAAACAAAAAAAATCACTGACAGAATAGGTTGGATAGGAACAAAGAGTTTGTACTGCTATTATGTATGGAACACCAACACCTTGCAGATAACTTGCTAAAGATGTAAATGTTGTGTATGGAGTTTGCTTCGCAGTTACAAATAACTTATAAATAACAGGGCAAGCACAGACCATAATCTGAATGTACGGATGCTGAGCAACCCTAATCTTTAAAGAAATTGTGTTGTCCAAATAGTGTTGTCCAAAGAAATACACTGCGAAAACTGTGGAATCCCCAACGACTTTGAACACATAGGCTGCTATATAGGATTCTAGCCAGCCAATTGTCATCAGGAAAGACTGGTGGTCGAGAGGTTAAGACGTCTGTACTAGTAAGCAGGAGGTCGTGGGTTCAAAATGCCTGTGTTTTAATTTTTTTCACAGATACGCGGAAAGCATCGTGTATTAAGTGCTTCATACATTACGTCGGTTTTAGGGAAAAATCAAATCAATTACTTTGAGCACGATACATCATTAATGTAACTTTAACACCTTAGTTGTTTGCAGTGTATGTCAACACATTTGTTATTTCTTGTCTACTTAAATAAAATAATTATACAAAAAATTATATTGGATTCTGTATACAAAGTGAACAACCCTCCTCAGAATCTAAGATAACAAAGTGAATGTGTGTTGCTAGGATACAGAGTGATATAAGGGGGTGAGACTTACTTGCTGCGGGGGATTTTATAAGATGAATGCTCTCCTTGACTTCCTTGATGTCTCGTTCCTTACGCAGCATCTTACCCTTCTTCAATCTATTCACAACAAGGCAAATCAATCAATATATTAATTAAACAAGGGTGTGATTCAACAAAAAGTGAAAAATCCTGAAAAATGGGTAGCGGGTCTGGGTCTCCCTTTGGTCTAGAAGACAAAGCCCCCTGAACCTCCTGGATGTTTAGCTGTGGAGGATTTACATAGTCTCCACATCCCCACAAACAAGAAATTAGAGGTTTGGACACAATACAGGCTACTTCTTTCTTTCCTTGGTGGCTACTTCTCTTCTTTCAAGAACATTTTTAAGCAAAGGGAGATTTGTAAAAAATCAAACTCTACCGTGCTGCTTTTTGTTGGATTCAGGACTGTGTATAGCCAAGCCATTGATGCTTTGCATTTGCTACTGTACCAATTTCCATCATAGTCCAAACAATTGGGGGTACCTTTTTACTGCATGTTGATGGATTTTGGCGGATTTAATTTACAGACCTGTTTATGATGAACTGGTCCTTTCTCTTCTGTTTAATTTCTTCTACTCTTGCCATGGCCATGATCGTCTTCTTCCACAACTCACGGTTGTATTTCACTGGGACATTCCGTCTCTTCTCAAATTCTAATGAATTATCCTGAATGAGAACAAAACAGTGTACAAACAAAAATCAGTTTCTACAAATGATATCTCAGTCAACATGTTTTTTCATGTAGGCATACGATTTCATTGTGCTAAGGAATGGATTCTTTGAAATTGGAATTTTCTTGAATAATTGAATACAGCAATTTAATAAGGCCCTGCCAAATAAGTGTCCGAGCAGTCCATGGGGAAAAAGAATCTACAGGCCAGTAAAACCCAATTTCAGATATAAATTTGAAATTGCAACCTTGCAGAAAATTGAAATGAGAAAAAAAAGGCTCATTGTAATTAAATATAATCAGTGTTTCCATTTTCATGCACATTGCCAAATTAATTTCTGTATTAAGAGGACTGAAGAGAATATGAAGGATGAGAGGATGAAGATACAGAGGACGGAGAGGGTGTTGAGGGTGAAGTGGGAGAAGAGGAATAAGTGGGTGAATAAGGTGAAGAGGATTAAGTGGGTGAAGAAGGTTAAGTTGGTGAAGAAGGTTAAGTGGGTGAAGAGGATTAAGTGGGTGAAGAAGGTTAAGTGGGTGAAGAAGGTTAAGTGGGTGAAGAAGGTTAAGTGGGTGAAGAAGGTTAAGTGGGTGAAGAAGGTTAAGTGGGTGAAGAAGGTTAAGTGGGTGAAGAAGGTTAAGTGGGTGAAGAAGGTTAAGTGGGTGAAGATGGTTAAGTGGGTGAAGATGGTTAAGTGGGTGAAGAAGGTTAAGTGGGTGAAGAAGGTTAAGTGGGTGAAGAAGGTTAAGTGGGTGAAGAAGGTTAAGTGGGTGAAGAAGGTTAAGTGGGTGAAGAAGGTTAAGTGGGTGAAGAAGGTTAAGTGGGTGAAGAAGGTTAAGTGGGTGAAGAAGGTTAAGTGGGTGAAGACGGTTAAGTGGGTGAAGAAGATGAAGAGGATGAAGAAGATGAAGAGGGTGAAGAAGATGAAGAGGGTGAAGAAGATGAAGAGGGTGAAGAAGATGAAGAGGGTGAAGAAGATGAAGAGGGTGAAGAAGATGAAGAGGGTGAAGAAGATGAAGAGGGTGAAGAAGATGAAGAGGGTGAAGAAGATGAAGAGGGTGAAGAAGATGAAGAGGGTGAAGAAGATGAAGAGGGTGAAGAAGATGAAGAGGGTGAAGAAGATGAAGAGGGTGAAGAAGATGAAGAGGGTTAAGTGGATGAAGCCTCACCACTGCCAGTTCCTTCCCTGCAGCCTTCCTGAATGCCTTGGTCCAGCGTACTTTGCGGGGATTACGCTTTTTCTTGAAAGCTTTGTGGCACTTTGAGCGACAGAATTGGAACTCCTAAACATGTCAAATAGAAACAAACAAGAAAACGTTTGGGTTAATAATAAGTGTATATGAACGATTTGTTACAAAAATTTCTACAAAAATTTACAATTTGCTAACCAAAATTCAACAGATACTATTCAAAATTAGTGTTGCATACACACACAAAAATTATATTACTATGCAATATGTATGAACAAGATCATTGCAAATAAGTCTTATTGGAATTGTGCGCGCAATGATTTATGGGAGTTGGGTTTTGGAAAAAAGTTGTAAACAAATGCACACGTTTGTGTACAAAGTCAATGGAGGAGAAAGGTGGTCAGTCAGAAAATGGAAGTTTTTACGTATTATACTATAGCAAAATTATGGAGAAAATTATTAAGAATTAGTTAAATTACATACAAAACATTTGTATTATTAAGAAAAAAATAATTTTTATTCCCAGAAACCATGCAAATGGATGAATTTTCAGAAGATTTCTGGATGACAGTTACATTTTAAGTAAGACTAATTGCGGTGACACCATGTGGAATCTCAATTGAGTAGTAATTAGTTCTGAAAAGAACTGGGGGTACAACTCGACGTTTCGATCAGTATGCTCTGATCGTCCTCAGGAGAATGCCGGACTCTGGAAAATGCTGCTGCTTAAGTAGGCTGCTGGAGGATCATCCCATGAATGGATGCTGGAGGATACATTTTAATTTGCTCGTCAGTAAACATGATTTGCAACAAATGACATACTTTAGGCAAACTCAATCACTACTAACAGCCGAGAAGCTCTTTAGTTCAGTTTTCGGAACATATATTTTCTTTTAGAAATATTTTCCCATCGCGAACAAAATATAAATAGGCCCTACAATAAATTAAGGGTAGGTCATATCCGACCACCACTTTCTCCTTCAATATAACCAATAGTGTAATCTTACTACCCAGTAAGGTGGACAACATATATGGATGATGATGGACATATACTTCAAATTATTCCAGGATATTTATTTCATGAAAAGTTAGGCATTTTTGGTATACGATGGCTTCCTCAATCATGTCAGTCTGATCTTGTCAACTCCCCATTAGTGACCAACACGGTCATTGTACATGCACAGTGGCAACTATAAATAGGATCCTTTTATTTTCTGAAGGGGAGAATTTTTTTAGAAGGAAAATAAAGTCCGAAAACCATCATAAAAGTGGATTTTAAAGATAGTTTTCACTTTCTGTACACCCAAAAATCGATAGAATCATTTTTTAAGTACTGCCGGTTTAGTGGTTAGTCATGTTAGTACTATGTGTATGTCTACTACATGTACTACTAGTACTAGGCTAGTTGCAAAAAAATTCCCCAAAAAACCTTTAAATAAGGTTTTCAGTTGAAAAATTATTCCTAAACCAATATACTCAATATTTATATCAAATTGAAGGTCTTGATGAAAGAAATACAATGGTTTTTAAATCAAGAAAATCGGACGGGTATTTTTTGAGGAATCCTGTTTTATTTAATCAAGTATACAGCATTCGATGAAGCCCGACTGTCCATCCCTAACACTGTGTACATCCCTAATGGCACCAAAACCGTTGAATCAGCCTACACACACCGTGATACACACGCACAGCGTTCGTGCTCGTTTCCCTCATAAGAGCTTTGAAAGGGTGTAAAAAATACACTCTCCGCTCAAAACTACACACAATTACAGCTCAAAACTTTCACATATGATAGAAAAGAGGTGTAAAATTCATTCAAACACTACTCATACCTGTCAACTTGAAGATTTCACCTCAAAAAATGGTGTTTAATTGTTATCTCTTCGTAACTTCGGTTGTAGAGTAGTTATGGAGATCGAGCAAGCATGGCTATGTAAAGGAGCCCTTTGACTTAATATGGAAACCCGTTTTCATGTCAATCACAATGTACTCGGGCGCGGAGACAGCTCCGAAGTGGATGCCTTCAGCAGAGTGCGCCAAATTTTACGGGCAGAATGCACGCGATCTCGGAACACTTCGCGAAAGGCTGGGCGGGCGAGAGTGGTTCATTCATAAAAACCTAGGCTTTCGCACGTAGTTCAGATTGCTATTTTATGTACATTGTTGGATAGCTGAAACTATAAGCTTTCCAATGAGCTATATTACATGTAAGATTTCGACGGGCAACTAGTAGTAGAATTTTTGAGATTAAAATGTTTATGTTTTTTATTGCGGGCGATGTACATGTACTGTGCGTGTACTTGTGGAGGGCTTCGGTCAACTCAAGCGTACAAACTGAAAACCCTACTTTAAAAGTGGCGGTCAGATACGACATTCTTTCCTCTTCCTTCCTCCATGAATTAAATAAGGGTGATAGTGCATTAATCTTTCCGGGTTCAGGTCTGTTTCTCAATCGCCATAATAACATACGAATTCAATGGTGAGGACGTGCCCCGTGCATGTGCTGCATTCGTACCTAGCCGTGTGCCTGGTGGTACGTTAGTGCGGACCAAGTGGTAGTGTTAGTACTGTTACTGACATCCCCCATAGGCTAACTCGGAAATAAAAATGTAAAAATTGAGATGTGAGAATAATGTTTTAAGTAAACAACCACCACTTATTTACTTACCTTACTGTCATTTCGGATGAACCGTATTCCATGTCCCGGATAAACGGGACAGGAACAAAAATAACACTTTTCTATTCTCATATTTTATAGGTTTTCACAGTAACATATTCACAACGAATAAGTCTTGCACGGTATGCGTGCGCCACACATGCACACACGTACGTACACGTGGTGTGAATTCTTTTAGTTTTTATAGGATCAGTTGGTTTTCTTACCTTCCTATATATGAACTGTGTGATAGTAAAGGGATGGGTACCAATGATTTAAAAAATACCTTGCGCATGCGTAAAACGTACTGCAAATTTAGAACATGTAGTTGGAACACTACTCGATCGTGCGTGTAGCAAGCTGTGTGGCGCGGCACTGCCTGGCCCATACTCGTATTAACAAAATGTAATTATACACACGTCGGTGCAGGGCAAATTAAATAAATTATTGTTTATCACCTGATGCAAGAATTTCATCAACCTAATGCAATTTTGTTCGGGGCGGCCATTCGTGGGAAGGGGGGTCTGGGACCGTTTAAAGGCACCGGAAATGTTCGATTCGAGGCACACTCTGATAGTGATACAATGACTATTAGCAAACCCTCCTCATGTGTAAAAACCTTGGTGTTATTTTTGACAGTACTAAGTATGAGTATGTCTAACCATGTATCTTCAATATGCAAAATCATTAACTTTCATTTAAGAAATCTGTCGCAAGTTCGTATCTTTATTGATGAAATCACTCATGTCATCATGCAGTCCGTGCTCTGGTCACAGCACGTTTGGACTATGCAAATTCACTTCTCCAAGGATCCTCTAGCAAAGAGATCAAACGTCTCAACGGCTTCAAAATCGTGCTGCAAAATTAATTTTCAAGGCTAAAAAGTATGACCATGTGTCCCCTCTCCTACGACAGCTTCACTGGCTTCCCTTTCAAGACCGGATTGATTTCAAAACATTGACTATTGCCTATAAATGTGTTACTGTCTCTGCGTTATCGTATCTCTGTGAGCTTATTACACCATACCAACCTAACCACAGTGGACTCCGTTCAAATTCTGATTCCCGGATCTTCAAAAAGCCAACTACACATTTTCATTTCATTTCATTTCATTTATTGATTTCACAGGTAGAAAAAACAAATAAACACAAATTTACATTAGATTAACAGAAACAGAAACAAAGGTAGCACCCCTGTAGGATTACAAAAAAGTAAACTAAATTACTGTCGAGTTGATCTCCTGATACTACCACTTAGGAAGTAAACAAACATTGAATCACACAAAGAACGATAAATGGCTTTAGGCACACTTTGAGATATAAAAATAATATTATAATAAAAATATAAAAACTTAAATACTACACAGTTTGAGTTAGGGCATCTGCTAGGCCAGGGACTAATAAATGTTTTCTAAGTGAATTAACAAATAAAGATAAACTACAAATAACTGTTTCTTTAACATCTGTTGGTAGCACCTCCCATAATCTAGGGAATCTATAAAAAAGAGAATGATGAGCAGCATTGGACCTTGCCATTTGATGAGTAAACTTAATAACTTCAGTGTGTCTACGATTAACATGGATTAGATCAATAGGAATGTCAAATTTATTATATAAACATTTAATAGCAAACACAATTGAAAGGAAATGAATTCTATTGTTTAAAAAGGGAAGACCCAACTTGACACACCTGTCAGAATACACAATTTCACTATTGGAATTAATTAAAGCCTTTCTCGGCAGGCCTAAACAAAAACGGCTGAAACGTCTTTGTACCTTTTCAAGCGTTTCTTGCTGGGTAGTGAGGACAGGGCACCAGACGGGGGCTGCATACTCAAGTATGGGTCTGCTAATTGAGCGATAAAGTGAAATAAGAATTTTAGGGTCCCTAGTTTTAACTACTCTAACAATAAATCCATTTAGCCTTGTGGCTTTTGAAGCAACATTGCTAATATGGGTTTGTCCCTAGAAATAATAACACCAAGGTATTTGTAGTTATCAACATTTTCCAAAGTGTAATCACCAATATTATACAGTGGTTTAGCAGGATTTCTAGAACGGGTCACAGTCATTAGCTTACATTTATTTGGGTTTAAAGCCATACAGTTTAAATTACACCAGGTGTTTATGTGCTGCAGATCATTCTGGAGTGTCACTTCATCATCTGGAGTTTTAATAACTCTATACAAAACAGTGTCATCTGCATATTGACGAAGATTCGACTGAACACAAAATGGCAGATCAAAAGCAAAAATGTTGAAAAGTAAAGGTCCAAGAACAGATCCCTGTGGCACACCAGAATGAACTGCAGCCCAGTCAGATGATGATCCCATAAACTGAACCCGTTGAGACTTTTAACTGCGGCTAACAAGGGTTTCTATTAGGGGGGGTATTAACCCAATTTTTTTTAGATGCCCCCCTCAAAATATGTACCAACCTATAAGAAACAAGGAAAAAATACTCAAAAAATCATTTGAGAGCGTTAACCCCCCTGTACATGCCCCCTGAAGATTTGTTTTTGTGAAACGGCATGGCATCCTGACTTCTTATACAAATTACCTGAATACCGTTGGTGGGGCACCAGTCTATTTTGTTTAAAACACAGTGATAGGGAAGCAGAAGAGAACATCACTTCCATATTTATTTTAAAGTACTTTCTCATGTTTATTTGTTGAAATTTTAGCATACTATTCCATGACAACCTTTCAATTGCCTTATGAAACAAAAAATCTGATTAAAAAGTAACATTTATATGAATAAAACACAGTGTTCCCGTGGGTTTATATGGATTGCAACTGAAGATTTTATTTCATTAATTATTGTATCAAACTTATTTTATCCTGGAATAATATAAAATTTATATTTGCTTTTAACATTCTTCTAGAAAAGAATTAATTAATAAAATAGTATGAATGTAAAAAAGTAGTTATTGGCCTCAGTTATGTTTTGAACCTAGCAAGTTCTTTCTCAGAGAAAGAACCCGCTAGGTTTGAGATGTAAGGCCAGTAACTATTATTTTGCATTTATATACTACGCGTCCTTTAGGTTGGTAAGCAGTTTGCAACAGCCAATTCTCTATTTATAAAATAGTACAAAAATATATTTATACATCTAACATTAACAACATATTTCATGGCTTAGCAGGGATTTTGGATTGTATAATGCCAAAATGTATTTCTGTAAATGATACAGTAGATCTAATGCTCTTGAACAAGTTCTGCTAGTATGTAGATGTGAAGCATCATCTTTAGATATAGTAAGATTTGTGATGACTGATGACATATTGAAATAATCTCTTTTGAGTAGTAAGGGTTCTGAGAAGAACCTTTGGTTAACTCAACATTTCAATCTGTATGCTTTGATCATCTTCAAGGAGAATGTGGAATGCTGGTGCAGGAGGGGCTTAATTAGCTCAGTGGAGGAGTCCTGATCACTAGATGTAGCTGTAGCTATTACCTTTAAAAAAATTAAATAAATTTATAATTAATTATGTGTGAAATAACAAGTCAAATGTATTATTACACAATCATTATAGAAAGTGAAAGATAATATTGTAAAAAAATTTTTTTTAAATGTGCTTAAATATCAGCCACACACCATCCCTTAAAAACATTCAAATAATAAATCCCATATCCCACTATTTTATTTTAAGCTAGGATTCAACTTCAAAGGTTCACTTCAGGGGTTACACAGTTGTAAACCTTCAATTTATTTGGGAACTAGGCCTACCAACTTTGTATTATCTTTCACTTACTATCATCGTGATTGTACAAACTATACTATTTCTATGACAGTAACCAGTGGGTTAATATTTCATGTTTAAGATGATAACAAGTCCCAGGCATGTCAAATACAATGTTCCCAAGTTAACTCCCATGGAAATTTCTTGCAGTAATATACTTCATTACTTCAAATACTTGTGCTTGTGGGTGCATGGTGAATAATATTATTATTATTAAAAACAAACTTACCCAACTAAGGTCACAGATAATAACTTCTGTCACTGCCCAACTTTGCCAGCAAACAATCCTTTTAGATGATATGATGTATATACATTTACTAACCTAAATATATAATTGTCTTAATTGAGTTAAAACCCATCAACCATGTCAACAAACAACGAACAGCTGATTAGTAACCATAGATTATAAATGTGTGGTACATAATCACATACACAGTCTGGTAACCACCATTATGTATGTCTCTACAGTGCATATGGAGTCAGGGAACCTTTACGTTAAACTGACAACAGAGGGCGCCCTTCAAGCAAAACTTTCAGGGGGCATGTACATGTACATGTACAGGGGGGTTAGAAATATCAAATTTTTATTTTAATGATTTATTCTTGTTTCTAATAGGCCTGTACATGTTTTGAGGGGGGCAGAATATAAAAAAGTCAAAAAAAGTGAAATAATACCCCCCCCCCTATTTCTATACTGCTGCACCCAGCATTTGGAATGAACTACCATCTGGTATCCGTCATGCTTCTTCATTGAGTCAATTTAAAACATCTCTCAAGACTCATTTATTTTAGGCACTGTGTATTTTTAAATTGTACTTGCATCTCACTGTAAAGCGCTGTGATACCGTTTGTGTAAGAGCGCTATATAAATGCCTTCATTGTATTGTATTGTATTGTATATTCCTGTTATCAGGACCAAGCGAAGTATTCTGGCTCATGATGTAGTTGTGAGTGCATATGTTTTACAATTTGTGGAGTAAAAGTCGAGTAATCTTTCAGTGGGGTGGGAAGGCTCCAAGTATTGACGGAAAAACGTCAGGTGACAGCAAATATCAACTTTTGAGAGAGTTTTTTTTTATTTATTTACTTATTTATTTTATATATTTTTTATTCTCCCCTTTTTTCCTCGAGTTCTAGCCTGCACTTTCAGTGGCATTTTAAGAGCCTTGTGTTATGGCAACCTTTCATAATTTTTTTTTTTTTTTTAATCACGTCGGTATTAAAAAAAATAATAACCCTGCCTCTGCGCGGTATTATTTTTCATGGAAAATAACCTTTTTTTCCCGGTAGAATTTTACAGTACTCGCCTTGAAAACATATAAATACACCCATTCCAACATTGTTGGCGGCCCTATTTTCAATTTTCCTTCGGTAATCCGCCCGTTACGGGCGGTTTCCTTTCATCGGTCTTGGACGTCAATATAAGCCTTATCGCTAATAGCAGCTGCAAGGAATTGTGGGATGTCTGTGGGCGCAATAGCGCCACTGCGTGCCGCGCGGACGAACAAAATATTATTGACGTCACAAAAGCTGCGCCAAACTGATGCCCCTTTTTGTATCCCTGTATGCTTTGCGGCAGTTGCTTCAGTGCTCTTAGCGATAAGGCTTATAGTATACGTCCACCGGCAGAGTGGAATAAATATCCATTGCAAAACAGCCGTCAACCGTCAGTGGTGCAATAAATGTCCGTTGCAAAACAGCCGTCGACCGTCAGTGGCAATGGGTATGATTACAAATGATGAATGAATTCACACGGGGTTTACAATAGGGGTAGAAATTTATGAAAGAAAATTATTGTCTTGCTGGCAAGCGATGGGTTATGGTATGGAGACAATGGAGACAAGTGGAACAAAAGTAAGGGTACAAGTGCGAGTCCAGGCAGGAGGTATATCAGGTATTCCCGTGAAATGCGTCACCGGGTCCGCCCGAATAGACATGGAAGAGCCCAATGGGGGAGGTGGAGAAGCAAGCACATGTACTGGGACAAGTGTTGACCGGGTCCGCTATGACGTATCTCTCGTGAAACGCGGTACCGAGGGATGCGACCGGAATAGCTGAATATTGATTGCATAGTTTTGTTTATCATTTTACCCTTTTTTATTCCGTTATAGCTAAGATGGCACCAAGGGGTCAGGGGTTACGGGTTTCAATGGAGAAATGGAAAATTCTATAGGTGGTCAGCCAGCGACAATTGGTCTATGAGCCATAAGCCTATAGCTGATAATCCACATTGATAGGGGTTTGAGGGCGGACAACATGAACAAAGATGCGTTATGCTGGATGTATACAAGTCCAAGAAATTGTGATCTGTATTTGTGGTTATTGATACATTTTATTTATTATTTCACTGACTTCACTGTTTACCAGAAAAGTGTTATGACCTTTATTTTTATTTACAACTAAACAACTCGAACTAAACATCTCGCATAAATCCAGGATACTCCTGACGCATCTTTGTTCATTCGATCAGAAATGTTTACATAAAACACAATAAAGTCGCTTCACATCTTTGTTTCTATTTACAAGTAAACCAATGTACGGACGACTTTTTGTTTTTGGACGGCGACTTTTTTTTTACGCGGCGACTTTTTGTTTTTGGACAGCGACATTTTTTTTACGCGGCGACTTTTTGTTTTTGGACGGCGACTTTTTGTTTTTGGACGGCGACTTTTTTTTTTATGCGGCGACTTTTTGTTTTTGGACGGCGACTTTTTTTTTACGCGGCGACTTTTTGTTTTTGGACGGCGACTTTTTTTTTTTTTTTTTTTTTTAAGTCACCGTCCGAAAACAAAAAGTCGCCGTCCAAAAACAAAAAGTCGCCGCGTAAAAAAAAAAAGTCGCCGTCCAAAAACAAAAAGTCGCCGTCCAAAAACAAAAAGTCGCCGCGTAAAAAAAAAAGTCGCCGTCCAAAAACAAAAAGTCGCCGCCCAAAAACAAAAAGTCGCCGCGTAAAAAAAAAAGGCGCCGCGTAGGTGTCCATTATAGAACACCATAATTTACACCATTTGAGAAGGGATTGTGTGCCCCTAATATGAGCGTTTTACACGCTATTCATACATACTAAATGATTTAGTGCCTTCATGCGCGCGAGGTTGTATATTGGGCACCCATATAATTTTTTTTTTTGGCTTGAAATTGTTTTCTTGGGTCTAGAGGGACTCAATAAGTCTGTTTACACCATTTGAGAAGGGATTGTGTACCCCTATATGAACGTTTTACACGCTATTCAAACGTATTAAATGATTTAGTACCATCATGTTCGTGTGATTATATTGCGACCATGCACCGCAGGGTTTTAATAGATCCATTAATATCGCTAATAAGGGTGGACCATCGTGTAGGGATTTTTGGAAAGTTTTGAAGGGAAGCAATAATAATCGCGATAACCTCAGTATTAATTGCATAAAAACTCCTAACTCTTAACGAAATCATTTCTGATAAGGCAAAAATGAACCAGACGGTTCTTCAATACTGGCGTTATACTCTGGGTAAAATGCATTTAAATCTAAATGATGATGATAATGAGCGCACTCGGAGTTGTAGAGCTAAGAGTCTTGTTAACAATCTCAGAGGTAGGACAGACAGTGCTAATGAGGGTAGGGATAATAGTAATTGTATTTATGACGTTGATATTAACATGGATATTCTAATCGAAGCCTTGAAGATAACCAAAAACAACAAATCTCCAGGTATTGATGGCATTACGAACGAGCTCTTTAAAAAACTGGGGTGAGTGTTTAAATCGGTCGCTTTTGGATATGTTTAGAAAGTTTATTTTGTTTGAAAAAGATCCCCGAGGAATGTAATCGCGGTATCATTGTACCCATATTTAAGAAAGGTGACCGTAAGGATTTGAACAACTACAGGGGGATTTCCCTGACCTCATGTGTTGCAAAAATATTTAACAGAATTATTGCAATGAATATCTCCGATTTCCTTGAAAGTACAAATGCTCTTTTGGAAGTCCAGGGGAGGGTTCCGTTCGTCTTATCGATGTCACAATCATATTTTTACCCTTAAAAGCATAGCCGCGTGTCATCTTGCAGAGGGTAAAAAAACTTTTATGGCCTTCCTGGATTTCCAAAAAGCTTTTGACACAGTTTGGAGAGATGGTCTTCTTATGGCAGCGTGGAATACAGGGTTAAGGGGTAGAATTTGGAGATTAATCGATGCACTCTACGATAATGTCCAGGCTCGGGTTAAATTTGGGAATATTAATACGGAATTTTTCGAAGTGACTGAAGGGGTAAAACAGGGCTGTGTCCTGTCTCCGGTTTTATTTTCTATTTTTATCAACGAATTCACTAAATTACTCAAGGCTCATGATTTAGGGGTAAGAATTCACGATGTTTGTGTGGGAAGCCTCTTTTGGGCAGACGATTATGTTGTCTTACTGGCTAATGACGAGAATGAACTTAACAGCTAGTATATTAAACCTAGCTGCCGATTTTGCAAATGAGTGGAGACTGAGTTTTAATCACGATAAGTCCAATGTCTTAATTACAGGTCAAAGGGTTAACAAAGACAAATTATGGAAACTTGGTGATAGATTGATTTCGGAAGTCGATTCTTATAAGTACTTGGGTATTAATATATCTCGTAATCTGTCAGATCATACACATATTGATGAAGTTGTTAAAAAAGGGAGTAGACTGATTGCTTACATTAAGTCTATTATCGACTATAACCGCGTCTATTATGGGGATATCCTATGGAGGACGATTGCGCTCCCGTAGATCAATTATGCATGTGCTGTATGGTCCTGTAGCCAGTCAGATCTTGACAGAATGCGCCGTACTTTTGACCGCGTGAGGGCGCTGCCAACTTTAAAAAAAATCACTTCCGGGGGTTTTCGTCTGTTCTGGCGCTTCATATTGCTGTTTACGTTTGTCAGCTGCATGCATGCAGCTGACATGATTGATCACGGAGGAAGGTGGATGGTCTTAATTTACAAGCTTTTTAGTAGTTTTTTGAATCATTTCTCATCAAATATGAAACAAGAAGACATCCCAGGTGCACAACTTGGCAACCCCGCTGTAGCATCAGTTATTCAGCTCAAACGCTGGCTAGCTTGCAGAAGAGGAGCATCAACTTCTGGTAATAAACCAGAGCTTGTAAAAAGGTAAACACTAGTATTGAGTAGTAATGTAAAATACATGTAATGTAATGTTTTCTGTGTAATGTTTTCTGTCAGCCTCAGACTATTATATATCCCCTTGGCCAAAAAATAGACTCCGAGTATTAGTAGTATATTTTGGCAATTTTTAGTCGAGCTCAAACTGGAGACGCAAAAGTTTGCACAATAGGGGGCCTAGTACTAGTAGTAGTAGTAGGCCTACGTACTAGTATTATTAGTAATGGGACATAACCATGATAACGTTAGAGTGGTTTTTGTTTTGCTGATTTAGTTGAACTTGTACTTGTACTAGTTATACAGTGTATTTGGTTTCTACAATGGGGGCTTGTTAATATAATAATAGTGATGAGATCATGTCAGTGTCAATAGTTGGGTGGTGTTGGGGGAAGGGGGAGTTTATACAAATGTTGGGTTCTCAACAATGGGAACAATGTGGTTCTTTGTTTGAGTCAACCTCACAATGAGAATTCTAAATAAACAGGGCAATAGAAGAAAAATGCGATTGTGCCACAATGTACCTCTCATAAATTTGTCCGTAGGATGGGTAGATTTAGTTTGGCAGGGCCTGCACTCTTCTTAAGGTTGAACCAGTTTGAAAATGGAAAATGCATGTGGGCAGTATTCCCTATGTTTTAAATTCAGTCCTTCATTTTATGAAATACAAGGAGAGCTTTAAACTGTGCTCCTTAAATTATTGAGGAGAGCTGTTTTCACTCCTCAGAACCAAACTTCACACATTAGTCTAAAAATTGAAATTAAAACACGATTTTATAATCTGACTGTTCATGATGTTTAATTTAAGCACGTAAGTACCTCTGACAATTCATTGACTTGTATCGGATTGCGGTATTGGATTGGCGGATTGTTTTTGCTACATGATCAAAGCAAATAAACGCTACATCAGTACAGGTCATTTCTGTTGTGAATAAAATTGTGTTTTTTCCAAATTTTTAAAAATCCACTCTTGGAATTTTAAGGAATGCTATTTTTCGCACTCCTCAGACAAGATTACTGTGAGGATTGCGATCGCACTTGCAGCTTTTATTGGAACATTCGTAAACTATATGGCCTAATAAAAATAGTTACATCACATGAATCTGTTTTCCCTTTCTTTCCATACTTTAAATGTGTGAATTCTGTCTACATCTTAATGCACTTTTTCCTTTATTAAGGGATGGTAGAGGGTTAGTTTTGGACGAGTACACTTATTCCAATCCTCTAGTTTTTAAGGACATACATGTAGATGTATCATAAAACCCTGTGGAAATGTCATCACATTAGGCACTCACTTTTTTGAAGAAAAACAGCGAATAACGGTTCCATTTCTTATGGTGGTTTTTGCTTATAATAAAACACAATTTTCTCGAAGATGACAACATTTCAGGCGAAAACATTTCTCATGACAATTGGTACGAGTACAACTTTATACCAAGTAAGCTTTTAGATTCAAATTCGATAATTTTTGTTGTGATTAATCACCAATCCTTTATACCATGTGTTAAATTTATTTCCTTTTCAGAGTGAATGATTACATAAGAGGCAGCCTGAGTGAATGATTACATAAGAGGTGGCCTGAGTGAATGATTACATAAGAGGTGGCCTGAGTGAATGATTACATAAGAGGCGGCCTGAGTGAATGATTACATAAGAGGCGGCCTGAGTGAATGATTACATAAGAGGCGGCCTGAGTGAATGATTACATAAGAGGCGGCCTGAGTGAATGATTACATAAGAGGCGGCCTGAGTGAATGATTACATAAGAGGCGGCCTGAGTGAATGATTACATAAGAGGCGGCCTGAGTGAATGATTACATAAGAGGCGGCCTGAGTGAATGATTACATAAGAGGCGGCCAGAGTGAATGATTACATAAGAGGCGGCCAGAGTGAATGATTACATAAGAGGCGGCCTGAGTGAATGATTACATAAGAGGCGGCCTGAGTGAATGATTACATAAGAGGCGGCCTGAGTGAATGATTACATAAGAGGCGGCCTGAGTGAATGATTACATAAGAGGTGGCCTGAGTGAATGATTACATAAGAGGCGGCTTTAGTTATTGATTACATATTTGGGGGCCTGAGTGAATGATTACATAAGAGGCGGCCTGAGTGAATGATTACATAAGAGGCGGCCTGAGTGAATGATTACATAAGAGGCGGCCTGAGTGAATGATTACATAATAGGCGGCCTGAGTGAATGATTACATAATAGGCGGCCTGAGTGAATGATTACATAAGAGGCGGCCTGAGTGAATGATTACATAAGAGGCGGCCAGAGTGAATAATTACATAAGAGGTGGCCAGAGTGAATGATTACATAAGAGGCGGCCTGAGTGAAGAATTACTCATTAACCCGGACAATGGCAATACATGTATTAACATCAAACAAACGTTGGCTAGTACATGTACACTTGGCAATCAGATTCATCATCCTCCTGAAGAAGGTTGGACAAGGGATTTGTCAAAGGTAAGCTTGAACTTGAAATCAGTCATATTATATCAATTTTGAAGACAATTTGGAACCCCAGACAGTAACAACAAAGATAATAATGTGAATTGGTGTAAAGGGTGTGGGAAAATGGTACAGTTAGCAGGAGATCCCTAGTTTTCTTCAACATGAAAACTATTCATGAACAATGTGGGTTTTTTGTCATGAAATAATATCAAACTGCAATCAAAATTCAAAAAGCATACAGGTGTGATGAACATTTTCACAAAATTTGATGGTCATTTCAAGCCACTATACCTTTGAATTTAGAATTCATGTAGGTTCCAAAAAGTTTTGTGCATGAAGCAAAAACTGTTTTTTGTGGATGTGACCACACTAGTATTATCTCATTAAGATGAGTTTAGCCTGGAAACTGTACATCTTGTTTTGCCTTTCAGGTGTTTTGCAAGTAAACCACATTTTTCTTCTTTTCCTTTGAAATAATATAATTGTTGTATTTATTTGATTGACAGGTCCCCACTGGGTTGTGTTTTGGAAACATGTGGCACTTTCTTGTTAACCAGCCTCATCTACAACAGAAGGCAAAAGGATGTGACAAACAGTTTGGTAAAGGATACAGACTTTATTGTTCTGGACATGTAACCGAAGTTATGTACCATCCCATGTCATCAGATTCTGAGTTCATATACCTCAAAGCCACTGTGCTTCCATCAATGAAAAAAAGTACACCATATTCAACCTATATTTCAATGTGGCAATCAAGCATGTCTATACACTCTGCATATTGCTCATGCCCTGCAGGACTTTCAGGCATTTGCTGTCATGTTGCAGCATTTTTATATGCATGTACCAATTCTAAAGGAAGCAGCACCAATACCACCAATGTATCATGTACATCATTTCCTCAAAAGTGGCATATACCTTCCAGAAAGCGAAAAGTGGATAACTTCCCAATCCATGAAGCACTGTTCCAGAAGCATGACCCTACCAAACCAAACAAGAGAAAACCGAAAATCAGACAGGTTGATCCCAGACCCATCAGTCTCCAGCAAAACAACCGTGATAGAGTGTACCAACTGCGTCAAAAATTGGAGAGCTTGGAATCACAAGGCAAGCCATGTGCATTTCTCCATGTCTTGCCATTTGCACCATCACTTGCTGCTATTCATTGTGATCATGACTATATCACATCTCAATCTAAGCAGTCTGATTCACTCACTACCAGTGGAAATGTAACTCGGTCATCAGAGGGTTCAACACAAACCCAGCAAATCACAACAACAGCTGTGACTTCAGCATCAACATTTAAGACTTCCAAGCCTACTGAAACTTTGGCTAGCAATTCCACCTCGCCAGGTATTCATGTACTGTCAAATCATCCTCAGTTAAAAGCATCACAAACTCCATCTGAAAAGCTGTCCCACGAAGAACAGTTCAAGGAAAGGTGTCTGCAATATGAGAAAGCACAGAGACTGACAATCAAAGAAGTGGAGCAAATAGATCAGGCTACCATGGGACAATCAGGCAATGAAAACTGGTTTAAACATAGACACGGTAAAATAACCGCATCTGTTGTCGGTACCATCATCAACAAAAGAAAAACAACACCTCCAGATAATTTAGTGAAAAAAATCATGGGATATGAAAAGCAAAAAAGTATTCCAAAGGCTTGTAAACATGGGATAGAATTTGAACCCAAGGCTGCTGAAGCATATGTTGAGTACATGAAAATTAATGGTCATCCAGACATTTCAGTGAAGGAAACGGGATTAGCTTTAATGCCTGAGCATTCATGGCTGGGAGCTAGTGTGGATCGTGTTGTTCATGATCCAGCTAGCCAGCCTGAAGAAGGAAATGTTGAAATCAAGAACCCTGCAACTAATCTTACAATATCAGAACTTACAATTAAGCGTGGTTCATCCTTTCCTCTTCATAGAGACAAGACTGGTGTACTTAAGCTTAAACCCAACCATATGTATTACTATCAAGTGCAATGTCAGATGGCAGTAACAAAGAGAAAGTGGTGTGATTTTATAATGCACACAGAGACACCTCAGGGAAGAGACATTCACGTTGAATGCATACTGTTTGATGAAAAAAAATGGAAACAAACTATCTTTCCCAAACTGAAGGCATTTTATATTGAAAGTGTTGTGCCTGAAATTCTTACAGGGCGTCTGAAGCATGGCTTTCCACTTTTTCAATATAAATGTTCCCGAAAAATAAATGTGAACTATGAAGAGTAGGGAAGCTGTGTACAATATTATACAACAGTGTACAATATTATACAACAGTGTACAATATTATACCAGTACATTATTATCACGTGTGCTCGTAGAATGTTGGATGATGTACATTGAATGCAATGCTTGACATGTTGAATTTAGGGTCGAGTATGATCCTGACAGTTATTTATTCAAGAATTTTTTACATGTATGTTAAGGTATTTATATATTCTGTTCAAATGCAGATCTATTAATATAAACAGTAATTTATTAAATTATATTTCAAATAATATATTATCTGCCTTGATCTTTGTGATAAAGCTTTGATATCATGCACTTTTTTGTACACTGGACAAACTGAAATGTGAAATGCTTGAATTACAAATTGCAATTTTACCTTCATTATTTACAGTATCATCTTCCAGTTTGGGGAAGAAACAATTCAATATTATTTCTATCTTTATGAAAAATCTTTAGAAAAATGAAGTAAAAAACAAAACCAAACATCTAGTGGCATACAAAGACTGATAAAGTGAATAAGATTATCAAAACAGTGTTAAGCTTTAAATGATTGTTTTATTTCTCAAATAAGACTGAAAGATTATATAATGTAATAAACCACAAGGGAAACTGACTGGGTACAATTTTAAATACATTTTTGGACAAATTGACTGTTATTGTATGGATGTTTTAAAATACAAATAAAGGTCATTAGTCCCATACTCAATTTCCATGGAATTACCTATTTAAATTGGGCTTTACATGTAGCTACAAAACCTATTAATTGTCTTTTTAGCAGTGTATTTCAAAGTTGCTTTTTCTTAAATGGGCATGCTGGACTTGATTGGGCAGATTGGGAATGGGTATGATTGGAAGGACCTGTTCACAATAGCATGATGATGATAAACTTTCCCAAAATAATTAAAACAGATTAAGTCACATGAGTATTCAATGACAGCAATTTTGCCCAATTCACGTCGGCAATTCCCTTTAACAGTCAACTATTTGTGTCAACAAATCTTGCTACTTGCTGCACATGTACTGGTACCTTTAGTTCTGCTTAGATCATTACATAAGTTACGTAATATCTTGAAAGACAGAAACTTAATGGAGAGTATCCTGATTTATATATATGAATTTTTGAAATAATATTTTTATTATTTAGCATTGATAAATTAAATGAGGTGAGTCAGGTGACAAAGAATCTGTATTTTCTACTATGTATACTTTTAGGTCAGATCTGTATGGACCAATCAAAGTGCCATCTCCAAAATACCAATTTTCGACTATATAATTAAAATATGCTTATTAGAGTAAACCTTGACAAAATTTTTAAAGAGAAGTAAAAAAGATGATGGTGTTGCACTACCATTGTTTCTAAGACCATCCAATGTCAGCTTCACAGAAATGGTAAGGAAAATACAGTGTGGTTGGATTTGGCCAAAATAAGATTGGTTTATACCGGTAAGCAACACTCTGTAACTGAAAATTCATGGTTTAATGTACATATATCAATTTGGTTTATGAAGAATCTACAAACTTAGTTTATACATTTAAAAAAATGCATTCATGAAGAATCTACCAACATGTGATAGTCTTTGTAAATTCTTAAACTAATGGGCACCTGAAATTTGTAAGCAATGCACAAACAAAGACAATTTGATTTGCAATACCGCAAATAGATACTTGAATGGGTCTATCAAAGATATGAAAGTTCTTGATTCGTTCCATGCATCTCTCAACATGTATACGAAGGGATGCAATGTTACGTGTTTTAACAACATTTTGTACTGACATTTGCTGGCCTCCTTCCATAAAAGGTGGAATGTTCAGTTTTGCTCCAATTGGTGCCAACAAATCTTGGATGTCAAATCCTTTATCAGCCATGACTCCATCACCAGGTTCCAGTTTACTCAGGAGGTTGGATAAGGATGTAAGCTCTTTATCCGACACTGAACCTGCATCACAAATACAAAATACATGTACCTGAATTATAAAGTGTTTGCTAAAAACAAGAGTAAGGGTAGTACGGAGTTGTTTCCATTTCACAAATATCTTTGGATTTTGTACCTTGGTCATGTTGGTACATGTGAATGTATAATCGCTTTTGATTGTTTTATTTTAAACCGTTCTGGCATTAGATTCTGTAATTTCTGTTTAACCTCCAACAAACCTCTACTAGCTTGATTTTGGCACTCATTTGTTCCAATGTCCATTTATATGCTAAATTCCTCAGTCAAACTATTTAACTCGTGGTAGCCTCCCTAAATAACTTTTCATTGCAAGTCTAGCCGTATCACTCAGCTTGATATGCCAATTACATAGTTGTTGGCAAATAAATTGACATTACAGTTTGTAAAGTGTTGCTTACCTGTAAAGAGATCAGAAACAAAAGACACTGCTCCACTTGGCGTAATGCCAATGAGAACTTTGACTGTGTTACAGCTTTTGTAGTTTGAGAATGTTACAGACTGCATGTCTGGTGCAGATGGTTTCTCCATTTGAATTTCTGTTGCATCTATGATTACTCTCGTTGACTGATATACCTTGAAACATTCTGGCATTGTTTCCTTGATACGTTCTCGAGAAGGCCATATGTCTATCTCCTTCAACTCGTAGTACATCATGTTGATCCATAACGAGAATATCTTGGATACAGATGATTGGCTGATATCAAATCTTTCAGCTAAATCATTCTCGAGAAGACCGAGTCGTAGCCTGCACATCACCATGAAAAATTGGTTCATGGGAGTCAGTTTCTGTCTGGCCAAAAATGTACATGTTGGTAAGTGTTTGATGGATGGCTCAAAGTATTCAAAACAAATCTTGAATCTTTCGAAATCTGGAAAACCTGTGTAGAAACAGATGTCACAGTCACAGGCTTTAAATTTCTCAATACCAAACTTACTCTTGATTGTACGGTCAAGTTGGGTACGACACTCACTGAGCTCTTTCTTTAGTTGGCCAATCTCGTCGCGTCCGTTTGGTGTATGCTCATGTCCACATTGTTGGCCCTCGGTTTGGACACCGATGTCAATGGGCTTCACAAAATCTGCTGGAGAAACTTGGATTGTTTTCACTTCTTTTCCCGTCGAAGGTAATTGCCTTACAGTGGGTAGTTTTCTTTGTTTATTTACCTTTGTCCATGGAAATATGGTCGGAATAGCACTGTTGTTCAACTTCTTGCCGCCTTCAAAATGTTCGCTACAAATTCTAGTATATGGCGAATCTGCCTTTAAATTCTTGTTCCTTATAGCGATGTCGTAGCACTTTCTCAACTTTTTGTCTTTTGGGATGCGATAGAAGTGTATATTCTTATTTGTAGATTTGTTTGGGCACAACGCGACGGCACACAACAGGTTCGCATATCCAACTTTAAAAACATACACTCGCGTCGTCGGGACCTGGCGCAATTAATTCATCCATACTATAATGATCGGAAAGTCGCCATCTTTGTTAGTGCAAACACGGGGCGCCGCCATCTTTCTTTCAGGGCGCCGCCATCTTTCTTTCAGGGCGCCGCCATCTTTCTTTCAGGGCGCCGCCATGTTTCGCGTCAACTGGCTCAGGGCGCCGCCATGTTTCTTTCAGGGCGCCGCCATGTTTCGCGTCAACTGGCGCCCGCACCCTGCTGAATTGATGCGTCCTGGGGTCAATTTCGGGGTACCCGTGGGTTGGGGTCTGCGTTGTTGGTGTTCCGACGTCTACCCGCGATTGCGTGGATTGCGTGCAACGGCAGCCGGACACCCGCAATGATCGTTAAGCTTGGTCGGGTGACTTCGCGGCTATCCTCGGTGATCGAGGGGTCGGGCGGGGTGCCAGATGAGGCGAACACTCCCTGACTGCTGTGGTTCGAGATGTCTGGTTGGCTGTTTCAGACGGACCCCCTGATTGGTCTTATTTTTCATCAATGAACTCCGTACCTACACGTGACCTTTGTGCTCAAAAGACAATTTTCATCAACATTTACAACACACGTTTGGAATGTTTGTTGTTTTGTTGTTTGATAATAAAACAATAAAATACCAAACATCCGTAAACATTTTTAATCAACATGAGCAACATTGGTTTGGGTTACTCCGCGGCTTTCGGTGAGCGTTGGTCGAGGAGGCCGGGTGCCACATACCACGAACAGTACCGAACTGCCGCGTTGCGAAATGTCTGATTCTCTGTTTCAGACGGACCTCCTGATTGGTCGGTAATGACGTCGGTGTGTCGACTCGACTCTTTGTTGATGCATTTATTTCGCGTAGCTCTTTTAGTCCTAGGTCTTAGGGACGTGACCAAGAGCTACGATTATCACAGCTATCTCCAAACATCAATAAACAATTTTAATCAACATGATCAACATTTACAAAACCCTTTTGTTGTTTGATATTTGATAATAAATACCAAACATCAATTAACCTCAGTACCCATGTAATACTTTTGAAAGCCTGTAGTATCCAGACGCCATGTCCTCGATTGTGTACAAAGTCTATGGAGAGTTCAGTGCACTTTCAAATAATTTCTTAACACAATGTGAATTATTTCTCAGTCCCAGATTCATGTCTTTTTGGAGAGTTCACTGCATTTTCAAAGTAAAGTTTAACACAATTTAAATTATTTCTCAGTCCCAGATTCATATAATATATATTATAAGATATATTATAATATAGGCCCTATGTTATAATATATATTTTTATAGCAGTTCTGTATTCCTCAGCTTGCTGATTTGTGAAAACAATTTTCAACCGATGAAATAGGGACTCTGACCTTTGATTTTACATACATAGAAGTAGAACTTGAACTGTTAGAAAAGCCCAAAATGATTTCACAATTGCCAGTGTAGATACCATCAGTCTTTCAACTTTGAGGTAATATAAAACGATTTCAGATCTGACAATCACAACAGCTTATGCACTTAGGTTTCAGGACATTTCTCACACAAAACAATTTTGGGAATCTTTTCTCCCAATTTTGAATATTTTAAAAGGTTTTAAAACCTACAGCGCCATGGCAACAATTTAAACTCAAACTGCGTCCTATTTTATATTAAGGGGTGGGGCCTCAGGAAACAGTGCAGATTTCATCTGCAAATTTAATGTTATTCATATTTATTTTCCCCTTTTTCATGACTTGAAGGGGCCATGCAATCAATTTCAAAAGAGACATTTTGTGCACATATCTGTGTCTGAACTGTATGAAAATACTAGGATACCCGTTTTCTGTGTACATGTATTTCTTTTCAGTACATTTATTTATTCAATATTCACTGTCCTACCATGTTAAAAACCCGAGGGCGCTGTTGTGTTATGTCACTTTGACTTTACATGCCCCCACTCAAAAATTAACCAATCACCAAGCTCATTCTAGAAAATGATGACCCTTGAGTGCCCCCTGCAAATTAGACCCCGTTACCCCATATTACATTACATAAACCAGCAAAGAAGTCGGCACAAAACCCGCAACATTTAATACTCACACATCACCCACACCTAGCGGGTGCCGCGCGAAGCGCGGCATCCCGCTAGTTTCTATTAAATTGACCCCAAAATGTCAAAGTTGAATCTGTACCCCCGGAAGTAAATTACAGCGCCCTCAGGCGGTCAAAAATACGGCGCATTGAAAACTTGCAGTCGCAAATGGCGCGTTGAAGGCTCTACGCAATACGCCGCGTGCTGCACTCTACGGCGATCTCGGCTGGTCGCCTCTTTCCACATTTCATAATATCGCGAGGGCGAAATACCTCTCTAGAGTTATTAATATGGAAATGCATCGCTGGCCCAAGCTCCTCTTACTTACTATGCTTAGCCTTGGCTGCGAATTTAATCAGTTGCGCTTCAAATTTTTAAATAGCGCTCAAAATATTCTTACCAGCTGCGACTTGAATACAATTTTTGACTGCGCGAAAACTGGGGAGCCCCTTTTCGATCCGCACTTGGCTAAATCGATTAAGCGCATGCTTATGGATATTTCAGATAATGATTGGTTGGAAGAAGCTTGCTCCAAATCTTCACTAACTGATTATGTAACCATCAAAGATTGCCCATGTTTAGAAAGTTATCTTTTGGATAAAACTGACTTCCATGGCGTCAGTCTCAAATTTAAACTCCGCTCCAACACTCTTCCACTCAATCGTAGAATTAGAAATTGGACGGCAGATAATGACGGTACGTGCAACCTATGTAACTCCGGTATTGAAGATGTTAGACACTTCTTGTTTACATGTCATGCTCTTAATAATATTAGATCCGAAGAATATACTAAGTTAGAAAACTATCTTATGTCAAATGAATATTATGATATATGGGAGCTTTTTATATCCGGCAGCTGTTAAATATCATCTCAAGTATATTCTGTAATATAGAAAATGCCGATTTTGATACTTTCTGTAAATCATATGTAAGCGTGCATGGAAATTGAGATCCGATATTATTCGGACTACAATGTAAATAATCTCTTCTTGCATACTTCGTTGCTGTAATTTTGTTTATATCTGTTTTATATTTTTACTATATCTTTTAGAACTCATTTCAAATCAACTTGGGTTCCAATGGTCATTGATACCTATATGATTGATGGTACACCCTCAGATTTGGTGTCGCGCGTGCATCCCTTGTTCTGGACAACACCTACGACGTCAAAACTGAGAGTGTATCATCACACATTTTGTATCTTGTTAATTTGCTTTTAAATGTGTTTTGTACTATGTGTGTCGGACGCGCCGCCTTTTTGGCCGAGTGCCACTGTTGTAAAAGTGTAAGTCCAAATAAATAAATAAATAAATAAATATGATGTAGTTTTATTTACTATTTTACAGATGATTCCATGTAGACAAATGATCAAACCACAGAAGAAGTGTGGACCGGGTCCAGGCATGTTTTTATCTTTGTTTCCGCGCCTTGAGCGCCCAGCAGGGTGGATATGTGCGCGCTACAAATCTTTATTATTATTATTATTATGAAGTATCCGCGTGTGAAATGCGTTGACAGGCCCGCCTGAATAGACAGGGAAAAGCCCAGTCGGGGGGGGGGGGGGGGGGGGGAGTACGTGGACAAGCAACGGTTGATCGGGTCCAGTCAGAGGTACATGTATCCCCTTGAAACGCATCGATAAACCCGCCACCAGCCCAGGTACAAAATTCTATAGGTAGTCGGCCAGCGGCAATGGAGACAATGGTCCACCGTGAAACAGAAGCCGATAAGCTGATAATCCTCATTGTTTGGGGCAGACTTGTCCAGGACGTCTGATTATTTATGACTTAGTTTTATTTATTTATTATTGTACGTATTTATTTCATTACAACTAAGGAGGCATGACGGGGTTAGGGGATTCCCCAAATACAAAATAAAGTGCGGAAAAAAAGTGTGGACCGGGTCCAGGCATAAGGTATCCCCGTCAAAATGCGTTGCGGGACCCGTTCGGATAGCGAGGGAAGAGGCCTCCAGTTTTCAATTTTGTTACAAAATAATGCCCCAAAGAGTTACGCAAGTGAAGATAAATATGTAAACGAGATGGGAACTTTCAACAATGAAAAATTTCAAAATGTAAAAAGAACAATGCTAACTACAGCCGCACTAATGTGCTGCCCAGTGGACGTCTTTACTGACACGTCACCCGGCCTAAACAAGCCCCAGCAGCGTATAAACATGGTGGTATAAATATACGTCAACCAGCATTGTCACGCCCTTTTGGCGTATATAAACGCCACCCGCCAGATCTAAAGTTTTTTCCTGAGCGTCTATACACGTCCTCCGTATAAATAGATGTACAAATTAGACGTATTTTTACGTCCCCCGGCACCACGATTAAAAATTCTCAAAAAAGAGTACGGCGACTATATCCGTCAACCGTATCTCTGTCCAGAAAATTTCCACGGAAATAGACGTCAACCGTCTTGAAGTGGTTAATATAATTTAATATATGTATAATAATCACTCAGTTTACGTCCAAAGGAAAGCTTTTGATATTATTCGTAATAACGATCTGGTTATTACCAAAATTTGTACTTTCCCTTTAGAAACAACCCTTTAAAATATGGAATAAAGATCTTAAACGTGCAGTGAGGAAGTACTGAATTAACAGTGAAGGATGAATGACCCTCAATCATGTTAAATTCATTAAAACATATAACATGCCCCAAATGTCCCTATATACTAACACACTCTTGTTAATGTTCTGTATTGTTAACGGACCCCCCCCCCCCCCGAAATCCTCTAAAGAATTCCTAAGATTCCTGGAACACAATGAAGACACAATGGGAGGGGGTACACACTGCCGCCTATCGAGCATCATAATATGTTAAAACAAGCACAAGCCAAACCAGCTGTTGTTGGGTATAAAGTGGCTGGGGCCCGGGCGTGGTTGCATATTCATCCAAAGGCTCTATCACTTATAATTAAGTGAATGAAGTAGCAAACCCGGCATCACAAAATTTCAAAGGTTATTTATTTTGTTGTGTGCGTGTCCATTTAGTACAGGTCACTATGTATTCCAGCTGGATTTTCGTGCCAAAATGGATTTTATTGGCTAACTTTGTCAATTTTGGGGTGCTGATTTCAAAAAAGTTAGGTACCATTTTTTTTAATGGCGTCTTCAGCCGCCATTTTGAATTTCAAAATGGCCGCCATTTTGAATTATATTTTGGCCTATATCTCAACTTATGAGCAATGTAGAAGAGTAAAAATGGTGGCAATACCCATGTTTATGATACCTAGGATTCCATTAACACATTTACCCTACTTGTAACTAATTTGGTTAAGCTGCCATCTTGAATTTCAAAATGGCCGCCATATTTAATACACTGTTGCGTATATTTCAACTTGTGAGCGACGTAGAAAAGTAAAAATGGTGGCAACACCCATGTTTATGATACCTAGGATTCCATTAACACATTTACCTTACTTGTAACTAATTTGGTTCGGCTGCCATCTTGAATTTCAATATGGCCGCCATATTAAATACACATTTGTATATATCTCCGCATGTGAGTAACATATAGACGCCCAAAAATTGTCGTAAGGCCCTTGTTTACATAAATTGCAGCCTATCCATCAAAAATCTGATTGTTATCTTGGATTACCTGTTCAGTACATCATGCTTTTCTCAGGAAGGGCTATTCTATTTCCATCTGGGGGTCTACTTGGCCTTCACCCGGTACCTAGTCAAAGTCGTCTTCTTGGATTGACACATCGTAATCTGTTGTGTTACTGCAGTCACTACACTTACAAAGTGATGTACACGGCAAGTTATTCTTTAGACAGGAACAATGACTTGTACATTTGCCGCGACATCCACATTTAACAAGTTCAACAACTGCCTGGGGTGCAGGAGTTCAAGACATTTCTTGGCAGAAATTGTCCCATCCGATGTGTTTTCCCAGCCATTGTCCGTAAGTAGAGGTATTTTCGGCTGCGGGTTATTATAACTTTGTTAATCATCGAAATTAGATTAGCTCTCTGAATGTGTGGTGTTAGTGGACCAAGAGTGGGGGGCAACTTTTCTGCTTCAAGATTCTTGGATTTGAACAGCTCCCATCTCAGCTCCTTGACTGTGGTGCATTTGCTGTTCTTGGCATACACTCTGCACAAAAAGGTTTCAAGAACATTTGACATGTTGTCCAGGTTGAAACCATCTTCACCAAATTTCTGGAAAACATCAACTACGTCACAATTTGATTCGAGGCTTAGATAATGCTTTATCCACCTACTCTTGGACATACCGGCAAATTTTCCTCCCCAATCAGCACCACTGAAGGCATGGAGACCTAGCAGTCCTTTACTTTTCTCACTTCCAACTGCTGCACATCTTCCACGTATGTCAATTGTGCGCTTCGCCTTTCCATTTCCAGTGATAAAATGAAGCTCCCCTGGAATGTTGTTGGTTGAAAACAAGCCCATTAAGTAAATGAAGACATCTGTATCTGGTGAATAAACATCTATATCTCGGATGTCTCCGTCAGTCTTAGATGCATCAAGCACATGCATTGGGATCAATGTATCTGCCTCTTCGTGAGAGTGCTCACCAATATTGGAATCAAAGACATTTGGTTTGTTGGAATATGTTGAGGTTCCATAGACGACAACTACACTCTTGCTGCTATCTGCATAGTCATGAAGTAGAGCTTTCCCCAAGTATTCTGTTAGTTTAGACTTTGTTTCATTGTGAGACAGAAGGGTTTTCAGTGGTACTAGTTTGATATTGGTTGAGTCTCTGATGTCAAATTTGACCGAGTTGATGCCAGCAGACCTTTTGCCACGTGTCTGAGCTTTGAGAGAGTTGTCAATATATCTGTCAAAAATAATGCGTCCTTCATCATAAGCAGATATGATCTTGCGGATGCTTCGAACAAAGGTATTCGCAAAGTCAGAGCAGTATACCATCGATGGGCCTTTCTTAATTGATTGGACAACTGCCATGGCATCTATAATGCACACATTGTATCTGCTCTCCACTCTGATTGATGCATCGGGTGTTAAATTTGCGTCAGATACACTTGTAGGTTCAATGGTGATGTTGCACTCTTCAATGGAATGGACAAAGGCGCTCTTGTCATTTGGGATAAGAAGAAGACCATCTGAGGAGAAGAGTGACCTGGGGATAACAGAAAACTCGAATCTTCCAATTGTCTCACTCAAAGACTGTATCATACTAGGGCGTGACTGCTGCACTACAAGAAATCTTGCCAATAGTTGTCGATCTTCTCTTAACTTAACCAGTTTATTAGCAACTTTACAATGTGTCTTCTTCTTGCACATGTTGAAGGTCTTCAGCTTAATTTTCTTCATTGGATCCCAAATTGATTTCTCTGCTGTAGATGCAACCAATCTTTCAGACACAAACTCTTCAAACTTGTTTGTGCCCTTGTCATCTCTGAGAAGAATGTCTCCTTTGCAGTTTCTGGCACCTCCATATTAGATGACAAGTTCATGAGATTGATGGCCTTACATAAGAATGGGTTTCCGCCACAGTGTTTGACAATGCCCTCCTTGATCAAGGTTGAATTGTTGGACATGCGAACTGCCATTGAGCCACTCAGCTGATAATGTTCCTTAGTTGTCGGTTGGCCACTGTCGGCGCAATAAGCATCTTGAAAGTCTTGAATGAGGCTAATTAGCTCAGGGGCGATCAAGAAAAATCTATCAAGTGCATCTTCATTCTGTGTAATTCCAGTAATTCCTCCTGCAACCTTGAGTTCTCTGATCAGCTGTTCCAATGTTTGATCCACAAACAGATTTGTAAAAGGAATGCCAGATTTAGTCACCATAAAATCGCCACATTTCAGGGCTTTCCAGGTTTCTTGGTCAGTGCTCTTCAGCAATTGCATTTGGGCAAGATAAACTGGCACAAGTCGAGCATATTTGTAGAGATCATGAGCGAAGTAGTACTTGACTTGCTCCTCAAGAGCACCAAGATGAAGCTCCCACTCTCCCTGTCTGCTCGCCCGAATCAAGTGAAGTAAACTCTCTACCTGCTTCATATAACTCAGGAGAAATTTTGCCATCTCTCCAAGGTCTTGGTCAAGTGCAGAGTGGAACTGGTCTCTGAAGATTGCATTCACTTCTTCAAAGACACCTTTCATGTCATCTTGTCTGGAATGAAGTTTATTGCGTAGTTCGTGACATTTCAGGTTTATGGTTTCAAAGTTTTCTTGCTGCGAAGATGCTTCAAAGAGGAGGTCATAGCAAGCCATGACATTGGTCACATGGTACTCTACACCACGCTTAAACCACTTTCCAGTGAAGATTTGGCGGATTGTTGATGGGGAGTAAAGACCAGCTTCAATGCTGATGGATTCAAGACCACTGTCTTCAAGATACTTTGCGATAGCATGAAGTGAAGCAAAACAAGCATGAAGCTCACCAACTCTCAAAATCCAGTTGGCATTCCCTGTCGAAGATTGTAGTTTCAAAGCCCTCTCATACAAGTCAAGATTAAGTGTTATTACAGTTTTGTGATGAGGACCTACAACAAAAGCTGATATCCCTTGAGCAAGACACAACACTGTATAGAGAGCAGTATAATCAGTTGGAGGTCTCCTTAACAAAGGGGCAACAATTGCGCTCTGTGTCTTTGGTTGATTCTCTTCTTGTTGTGACTGCATTAAGTTGATGGTAAAAATTGTAGGTCCGCAGTAATTTTGGAATTCTCCATCTCATAAACACAGGCATTGCCACCATTTCTAGGCACTTCTATGTTACTCGCATGCAGAAATATATGTAAAAATGTGTATTACATATGGCGGCCATTTTGAAATTCAAAATGGCGGCCAAACTAAATTAGTTACAAGTAAGGCAAAGGTTTTATTGGAATCCCAGGTATCATAAACATTGGTGTTGCCACCATTTTTACTCTTCTACGTTGCTCACAAGTTGAGATATACGCAAAAGTGTATTAAATATGGCGGCCATTTTGAAATTCAAGATGGCGGCCGAACCAAATTAGCTACATGTAAGGTAAATGTGTTAATGGAATCCTAGGTATCATAAACATGGGTATTGCCACCAGTTTTACTCTCCTACATTGCTCATAAGTTGAGATATAGGCCAAAATATAATTTAAAATGGCGGCCATTTTGAAATTCAAAATGGCGGCTGAAGACGCCATTAAAAAAAATGGTACCTAACGTTTTTGAAATCAGCACCCCAAAATTGACAAAGTTAGCCAATAAAATCCATTTTGGCACGAAAATCCAGCTGGATCCAAATATCTGACATATGGACCTGTACTAATTGTCCAAAGGCGCTACACGAACTGCTTGTTTAAATCAGAGAGGTTAATTAAATAAATTCAATTTGCTATGGTGGCTTATAAAGGACACCACGATATTGTCGCAGGGTTCGTGGTACCAAAGAAAGATATATTATAATATTATTAGCCCAAATAAGGACTCCGTCTCTGTTATACACCGTAGTACACGAAGGTGAAAATCCAACCTGGGCTTGGCCTTATAAGTAAACCCTATTTTTCATAATCGCAACCATTTTTTTTAACCCCCGCTTTATTTGCTTGATTTTGTTGTGTACGATGTGGATCTATACTATTTCGAATTTCTTATGAATTATTTCCCGAAGATTTCATCAATAGAATGATACAGCAATCACAACGAATACATTATAATGTACACTAGCGGGATGCCGCGCTTCGCGCGGCACCCGCTAGGTGTGGGTGATGTGTGAGTATTAAATGTTGCGGGTTTTGTGCCGACTTCTTTGCTGGTTTATGTAATGTAATATGGGGTAACGGGGTCTAATTTGCAGGAATAAATAAATGTACTGAAAAGAAATACATGTACACAGAAAACGGGTATCCTAGTAATTTCGTACAGTTCAGACACAGATATGTGCACAAAATGTCTCTTTTGGAAATTGATTGCATGGCCCCTTCAAGTCATGAAAAAAGGGGGAAATAAATATGAATAACATTAAATTTGCAGATGAAATCTGCACTGTTTCCTGAGGCCCCCACCCCCTTAATATAAAATAGGACGCAGTTTGAGTTTAAATTGTTGCCATGGCGCTGTAGGTTTTGAAAACCTTTTTAAAATATTCAAAATTGGGAGAAAAGATTCCCAAAATTGTTTTGTGTGAGAAATGTCCTGAAACCTAAGTGCATAAGCTGTTGTGATTGTCAGATCTGAAATCGTTTTATATTACCTCAAAGTTGAAAGACTGATGGTATCTACACTGGCAATTGTGAAATCATTTTGGGCTTTTCTAACAGTTCAAGTTCTACTTCTATGTATGTAAAATCAAAGGTCAGAGTCCCTATTTCATCGGTTGAAAATTGTTTTCACAAATCAGCAAGCTGAGGAATACAGAACTGCTATAAAAATATATATTATAACATAGGGCCTATATTATAATATATCTTATAATATATATTATATGAATCTGGGACTGAGAAATAATTTAAATTGTGTTAAACTTTACTTTGAAAATGCAGTGAACTCTCCAAAAGACATGAATCTGGGACTGAGAAGTAATTCACATTGTGTTAAGAAATTATTTGAAAGTGCACTGAACTCTCCATAGACTTTGTACACAATCGAGGACATGGCGTCTGGATACTACAGGCTTTCAAAAGTATTACATGGGTACTGAGGTTAATTGATGTTTGGTATTTATTATCAAATATCAAACAACAAAAGGGTTTTGTAAATGTTGATCATGTTGATTAAAATTGTTTATTGATGTTTGGAGATAGCTGTGATAATCGTAGCTCTTGGTCACGTCCCTAAGACCTAGGACTAAAAGAGCTACGCGAAATAAATGCATCAACAAAGAGTCGAGTCGACACACCGACGTCATTACCGACCAATCAGGAGGTCCGTCTGAAACAGAGAATCAGACATTTCGCAA
Organism: Zoroaster sp. YZ-2022; assembly: GCA_029582265.1. Classification (NCBI taxonomy): domain Eukaryota; kingdom Metazoa; phylum Echinodermata; class Asteroidea; order Forcipulatida; family Zoroasteridae; genus Zoroaster; species Zoroaster sp. YZ-2022. The sequence goes on along the minus strand of CM055834.1, from coordinate 13,347,274 downwards.
CGCGGCAGTTCGGTACTGTTCGTGGTATGTGGCACCCGGCCTCCTCGACCAACGCTCACCGAAAGCCGCGGGTAACCCACCCAATGTTGCTCATGTTGATTAAAAATGTTTACGGATGTTTGGTATTTTATTGTTTTATTATCAAACAACAAAAACAACAAACATTCCAAACGTGTGTTGTAAATGTTGATGAAAATTGTCTTTTGAGCACGTGTAGGTACGGAGTTCATTGATGAAAAATAAGACCAATCAGGGGGTCCGTCTGAAACAGCCAACCAGACATCTCGAACCACAGCAGTCAGGGAGTGTTCGCCTCATCTGGCACCCCGCCCGACCCCTCGATCACCGAGGATAGCCGCGAAGTCACCCGACCAAGCTTAACGATCATTGCGGGTGTCCGGCCGCCGTTGCACGCAATCCACGCAATCGCGGGTAGACGTCGGAACACCAACAACGCAGACCCCAACCCACGGGTACCCCGAAATTGACCCCAGGACGCATCAATTCAGCAGGGTGCGGGCGCCAGTTGACGCGAAACATGGCGGCGCCCTGAAAGAAAGATGGCGGCGCCCTGAAAGAAAGATGGCGGCGCCCTGAAACAAAGATGGCGGCGCCCCGTGTTTGCACTAACAAAGATGGCGACTTTCCGATCATTATAGTATGGATGTGTAGTACGTAATACAATAGATATGGTAATGTAGTACTGTACGTATGTCTGTGTACAAGTGCGCGCAGCATGCACCGGCGGTGTGGTCTCGATCGTATAGTGCGGATACACCGCGCATTAGATGTCCTATATAGACCACCATCCAAGCACTGTATCGTTCCTTTCGGCTGCGAGCGTACAACGCGTCAACATATCACTGTCTCTGCCCACTCTGTTTTTGCTCTCCTTTTTCACTTGGGCAAAGGTCAACAATGTCTGACGCTAAGAAACCCCGCACTGTAAGTTTCTTTCTTCATGACAAGTTATTTTGATTTTTATCAAGAATATCCTTGCACATTCAACTTCCAAATCCAACATGTTCGTTGTAGGCGAGATCTAACACTGCACGCCATGCATGGTGGCGTGTATGCGGTAAACGTACGACACCTGCTTGCCCTCCCACTAAACAAAAGGAATGAAAGTTCATAGCGCATGGGATCTGGTCCAAAACCACGGGCGATTAATGGATTGAACCGCTAGCCGAAATAGAGTTGCATTAGTTTAAGAACATGGCTTGTGGTTGTTATCTTGCTGCTACTGCTGTGATTAAGGCCTAAACTTGGTTTTAATTTGAGACCCAGTACTACTACCATGATCATTAACCATGATTATGAAGGTAGAATTACACCTCCAGACCATGGTATAACCATTGGTATTTATAACCATGCAGGTACAATTACACGTCCATAACCATGGAGGTATAAGGGAATTTCATGAAAGCCACATCCTTCTTGCTTTGTTACCACTTACACATGTTCCTATACATAGTATTATTAGCCAGCAATATCTTAGTGTCTTTCAGACGGGACCGTACTCAAGTTCCCTCAGCCGTATGTTCCCTCAGCCCTATGTTCCCTCATCCCAAAATAGACCCTATGTTCCCTCAGCCCTATGTTCCCTCATCCCAAAATAGACCATAGGGTCTATTTTGGGATGAGGAACATAGGGTTGAGGGAACATAGGGTTGAGGGAACATAGGGCCTAATTTGGATTTAAAAAAATGTTAGGCATTGAGGGAACATAGGGCTGAGGGAACATAGGCATGACCCATTTCAGACGCCCTGTTTGCTAAATGGACACCCTGTTTTATTTGTAAAACACATGCAAAAGTATTGCAAATTAAACATTTTGGACACCCTGTTTTTCAAAGAAAAACAAATTTGGATGCCCTCTTTCCCAATCCTGGCTTTTACTCGGTTCCAATAGACATTCTGATATTCTAATGGAAGTGTCTTTTACTGAGGAAAAGTGGCCTAGCCCCTTCAAGAATAGAATTCCAGACCTGTCCTGAGGACGATCATACTGATTGAAACGTCGAGTTGTACCTCCAGTTCTTTTCAGAACTAATTACTACTCATTGACATTGAGATTCCACATGGTGTCACCGCAATTAGTCTTATCATCCTCACCATGCAAAGCTACAAGTTTTACCTACTTACAGACCAGTCTGTATCGCCCATTTTTGTAATTTGTTTTATTTCTAATAAAGTAATATTGAGAAATGTTTGTAACTGGAACATGTTGCTAATTTTCTTTTTGAAAGGAAAACAAATACTTTAAACCTTCTTGAATCCTCCAAAATCCATCAGTGCAATTTTGGAAACATGCCCGTATCTTCAAAATGCACCATGCATTTTCGTTGATCTTTCATATTCAGCACTTGTACTACTTGCCAGGTAGTAATGTTGCCCCATTTGAAGAAGTGAAAGTACAAGTTTACAACAATGCTGAATTTTTCAGTGTCCCTTGGAGAATTTTGCAGGATATGGGGTGGTTAGGGTTAACTCTTGTATAGTTGATCCCTCAAAACCTATTAAAAACAAATGGGTTTGAGAATAGGACGGTTTTAATGACAATGTTAAAATGACTGTAAAGACTTTTTTTTTTTTTTTTTTTTTTTTTTTTTTTTTTTTTGCTGCTTATGAAATGCTAGAATTCAAAATTTTTAACAAATCATGAAACGGTGTTCTCTTAACCACGACAAACAAAATTTTAAAAATGGGAAAGAATGTCAAACCCAACCCCCACTTGAGGACAATGTCTATTGCATGTGTTTTTAGCAGACGACAAAATGGCCAACATCTCACTAGATGTGCATATATTCATTGCTCAAAATCTTTCAAAAATAGTTTCCAATACTAGGCCTGTTCACTTGACTACACTTTCCTCTCCTTAGTGTGTCCTCTATCATCTTTTAAAGGAAAAATATGTTTAAGTAAGATTTGTAGCATTGTATGGTGAAAATGATGTGATTGAACAAATATTCATGCAGGCAGTTTTTACGTTCTTGTCTAATGCATCTTTTGGGTGGTTTTAATTAAAGAAGAGAGGCCTTCTGGAGCGACTAGCAGCAGGTGAAGTTGTGATCGGTGATGGTGGCTATGTCTTTGCATTGGAGAAACGTGGATACGTGAAGGCCGGGCCGTGGACACCAGAGGCAGCCGTGGAGTACCCCAATGCAGGTACATACAATGTTGATGTAATTTTTGGTCATTGTCTCATGGATGGCTTCCTTCATAAACACGCTACGGTATTTTAAAAAGAAAGAATGGGAATTATTGAATTGTTATATGTGATGTGATCTGGGAAAACCCTCCACATGGTGAATGTTGTCATTTTTGTGTTATATACATCAAATTAACGAGGACACTGTGCTGTTTTCAAAACTTTTATTCATGATTCTAGGTTGTCTATAACTTGAGTTATGCTCTCGGGAAGTTATAGCCGCCGCTGTCCTTAAAAAACAATGGCTGAAACGAAAAACAAAGACGGCTTTTTAATTATCTGTCATATGTTTTTACATATAAAACGATGGAATTTTTATTTAATATTTTCAAGAATGGTCATTTAGATATTAACAATTAAAATGGTAACAAAAAAAATTGGGGGACTATTATGCCATTATTTTCAAAACAAGTTCGCCGACATCCGACGGGTTTTCCCAGATCGCATCGCATATTGTAATTGTTTTATACTGAGAAATTTAACAATAGGATAGAATGTTCACCGACTGGATTCTTTTCTCTCCTGTCTTTTCTCCCCTATCCCTAACCACCCCAAATCCACCAAAATCAACACCCTGGTTTTGATAGATTCTTACGGACTCGGTATAGTAAACCAAACCAAGGGGTAGTTTGTATTGCACTGGGTGTGTCTAATCATAGTATTAGCCAGCAATACCTTTTTGGATGCCCAGTTTGCTCAAGCAAAAGTATTTTAACCCTCCTACAATCAGTGCAATTTTTGAAACGACCCATTCAGGCCACTCCAAGCCATTAGCTGTTGCCAGTGGCCTCCTATGGTTACCCTTCTGTGCACTGTCACACCACTGAGATTGCAGGGTAAGGTGGTCTCCCATTGATACATTGCAGGCTATACTAATATGTTCAAACATTTACAGTGGCCTTGGGTGGCACACAATATATTTTGTAAGATTACTTGGAAAGGACAGCAGGCTTGTATATATGTACTGAAGGTTGCTCAAGAACAGGATTTTGTGGTTCATAGTGGCCTCCATGTGTAGGAGTTAATTAAATTAAATATTTGGACACCCAGTTTTTCAAAGAATAACACATTTAGTCACCATGTTTCCAAATCCTGGGTTATACTTGGTCTAATTTCAGTCAAAATCTACCAGGTGGTTTGTTCACTGCATGTTAATTGAGGATTTGGAGTGCCATGGTCGAGCGGTTTAGTGCATCGGAATTTGTGTTCTGATGGCTGAGTCGTCAGAATGTGGGTTCGACCATGGTGCTTGTGTCCTTGAGCAAGGCACTTTACCATAATTGCTTCACTCCACCCAGGGGTAAATGGGTACCTGTGATGGCAGAGTTGGTTGTTGTGCTTGATTAGCCCTATATGCGCCAAAATGGCAGCAATTGAGCTGTATACTCCCCAGGGAGCTGAGATGGTTTCAGGAATGATTTATGAGCCTGATGAGCAGGGGTAATAATATAATGCGCCTTGAGCACCAGTTTGGTGGATACGTGCGCTATATAAGTCCACATTATTATGGTTTCTAGCATACATGCATTTGGGAGTTTGGGTTATTAACCTGTAAAATAAGTTATGTTACTGGGCGTTCATAAAAGGTAAAAAGTAAATAAATTTATGATGCAGTTGGTCATTTTTTCGTTTGCTAAAAACTGTTAGACATAACTGATGGTTGGGTTCCATTAATTGATGCTCCAAAAATTACACCTAAATTACACAATTTAAAAATGCTTCTAATGGTAATTTTTTTTGTAAAATGTGCTGTTGGAAAGTATCCACTTCCCTTTTTAAAAGGAAAATAGATGTGTAATGATTAAAAAATATTTGTAAACACAATGGAGAATGCATCATTATATATTTTCCCTTGAAGCCAAAAACATTTACTCTGAAATATCTCGCTACCATAACAAGGTGTTTATAGTTTTATAATTTTATATTTCGTCATCAGTTCGTCAGCTCGCCCGTGAGTTTCTCCGTGCTGGCAGTGATGTCATGCAAGCTTTTACCTTCTACGGCAGCGATGACAAGCTAGAGAACCGTGGTAACATCTCCCAACAAAAACATACGGTAAGTTGTCACAAGTAATTTATTTATGTCAACACGGAGTCTTACCAAAAAGTTGTGTATGAGGAGCCATGAGTAAGACTCCTAAATATGTAACATAAAACCACATTCATGAGCAAAATCTATGTATTCATGAGCGAATTCCATTTGTGGTTTCCACAGGATGGAATTTTAGTTAATGACTTGTCATAACACATAACCTCTGACCTCTGTATGCAGAATTGTGGTTTTCAAATTGACAGCTATATAAATAGAAAACGCATTGTTTTTAGTACTAAACCAAGTGTAATACTGAATTTTTCTTGCAGGGCGCAGCCGTCAACGAGGAGGCTTGTAAAATAGCCCAAGAGGTCGCTAACGAAGGAAATGCTTTAGTCGCAGGAGGGGTTTCCCAGACACCCAACTACCTCTCTGGTAGTGGCAAAGAAGCAGTTCAGGAACAGTTCCGTAAGCAGGCAGATGTCTTCATCAAGAATAACGTTGACTTCCTCATTGCTGAGGTAAGAATTTAAGGCTAGACTGACCGGATTTCTTAACTAGACTGTTAATGGTGGACATTCACTGGACGTACGTAAGAACAGGAATAAGTTTATCTGGTTGGTTTAGTCCATCAGCTGAAAGAAAAAGTAAAAAAAATTGAAGGATATTCTATTTTGGGCATAAATTTTATATTAACAGGTATGTTTTTCTATGTCTGTTAGTTAAATTTGTGATGGTCATTAGTTTTTCCATTCATGGTTAAGCAGATACCCACCCCTTACCTTTGTTCATTAACATTGATCCCTATATAACCTAATTTACTAAACTCATTTGTCCAAAACAAATTTCCAGAAAAATTTTGCGCATGCTAACAACTGTCAAGATGCAGGTCACACCATTACTGATCCATGCTATTAACGACTGCTTACAATGTATTCATGATTCTATCGATTGAGTTTAAGTTTTTCCTGTTTTGTTTCAGTACTTTGAGCATGTTGAGGAGGCAGTATGGGCCGTGGAGGAGCTGAAGAAGACGGGCAAGCCAGTTGCAGCAACGCTCTGTATCGGACCCGAGGGTGACCTGCACGGAGTGTCGGCCGGTGACTGTGCCGTCCAGTTGGCCAGGGCAGGTAAGTGTCACAGAAGCCGTTATAAATCACTGATAAAGATTATTAATCACTGTTAGTTAGTATCTAACCAAGAATGTTCCCAATGCTGCATTTGATCTTACGCCATTTGGACAGATTTGTACATTCCTTTGACTCGGTCTTATAAGAATCCTTAACCCTAACCCCCTTGGCATTTTGGCTAGAAACCATCCCAAATCCTCCAAAATCCCATTAACCCTAACTCCCTAAGCATTGTTACTGAACAATAAAAATCCTTCAAAATCCTCCAACTGCTTTTGTTGTCTAGGGAGTTAGGGTTAATATGCACTAAAAAGGTACCCCAATTTTTAGACTTTTGGAATTGATAAAGTAGCAAATACAAAGCATCCATGTCTTGGCCACACAGTCCTGAATCAAACAAAAGCAGCTGGTGGAGTTTGATGGATTTGGTACACATGGCTACATGCTGTATTCGCTGGGCTATATACTGTGCAGTACTGAATCCATCAAAATCGGGCAGAACCAGAAGTTTTGTTGAGGATTTGGGATAGTTTGGGTTAATGTGACCTGCCCCTAGTCATCAGGGCCTTAAAAGAACATGAACATTTCAGCTTAGCCGTGACATAAAAGATGCTTTACCTGTGTTTTTCATTATATGACCTGCAATTTCAGACCTTTTTAAACCGGAGCTGAGGACATTTGCGGGTATACTCCCCCCCACCCAAATGTTTTCTCCGAATATCACCTAATACACTGTATAATATCTGTAACAGGTGCCGATGTGGTTGGCCTCAACTGCCACTTTGGTCCAGATGAGACCCTGAAGGCCATCCGTCTGATGAAAGAAGCCATGGACAAGGAAGGTCTTAAGCCTTACCTTATGACCCAGCCCCTTGGGTTCAAGACCCCCGACTGCAACAAACAGGGATTCATTGATCTACCTGAGTTTCCTTTTGGTGAGTTTCTGTTGACAAGGAAAAACTTGTTTTCTTTACCCTTAATTTTTTTCTTTTCCCCCAAACATACAAGGGTGAATATATACTACTGGAATAAAGTAACTGCATCATTTGAAGTTATGCTATTTTTTAATGAAAAAAGATAATACAATGATTTGTGGTGTTCTGTTAAATCACTGTTTAACTGTTAACAGGATAATCTCGAAATCTGTATGCTTGGACACTAGGCTTCGTGACACGTCCTTGAAGAGATGTGGTGTCAAAAGTCAGTTCACAAACTCAGTATCATGTGTGTCCACCATTGGCGTTGATGCAGGTCTGAGATACAGGGACGAGATCATTGGGCCTCATGTGCAAGCGTTCATTCAAAGACAAGGACGTAACATCACGCTTCAGCAAGATAATGCCCGTCCACATGTCGCTCGTGTTGTGACAGATTTCCTGAGACAGCAGAACATTCCGGTACTCCCCTGGCCAGCTGTTTCTCCGGACCTGTCCCCTATCGAGCACGCTTGGGATGAAATGGAGCGGACGTTCGCCAAGCCCAGTATCAGCCATTGACGTTAGCTGAATTGGGACAAGCGTTGGTTCAGACATGGAACAACATTCCCCAAGCTTTCTTCAATCGCTTAGTGTCGTCTATGCGTCGTCGTTGTCAAGCCTGCATCAACGCCAATGGTGGACACACACGATACTGAGTTTGTGAACTGACTTTTGACACCACATCTCTTCAAGGACGTGTCACAAAGCCTAGTGTCCAAGCATACAGATTTCGAGATTATCCTGTTAACAGTTAAACAGTGATTTAACAGAACACCACAAATCATTGTATTATCTTTTTTCATTAAAAAATAGCATAACTTCAAATGATGCAGTTACTTTATTCCAGTAGTATACATTAAATGATTGAATTGTATTTGGGGGGAGTAGATTTTATTCAAAGGTGATCAGAAAGATGATTACAGAAAAAACTGTTTTTTTTATTCATTGTTGATATTTTGTTAATCTTTGAAAGATTTAATGTTTCCCCGCAAAATCTCAAAATTCTTCAAATTAATTTGATTCAGTTGAAGAGGGGAAGTGGTTTTAATTACATGTATGTCAAGCACTTGTGCTATAAATCAAATTTTTTCATTGTATTTTCCCCATTGAATTAATGTTTTCCCAGAATCTGGTTGCAGCCATGTATTCAAAATAGTCTGATCAAATACCATTTGTATTCTTCACATCCCAGGTCTGGAACCCCGCATTCTGACCCGCTGGGACTGCCACAAGTACGCCCGTGAGGCATATAAGATCGGTGTGCGATACATCGGTGCCTGCTGCGGCATGGAGCCATACCACATCCGTGCCATAGCCGAGGAGCTCCAAGCAGAAAGAGGCTGCCTTCCCGATGGGTCCGAGAAGCACGGTCTGTGGGGGGATGCACTTCGCCAGCACACTAAGCCATGGGTCAGAGCCAGGTAGGTGGATTTTCTCAATTTTTTTTATTTTTATTTTTTTTATTTGGGTATCGACAAAAGGTCCTTGAGGGTATTTCACATATTACAAATTTGTTATTCAAATCAATTTGTTTAATTTTGACAATTTCATGGCTTAATTTGGTATTTAAAGCCATTATCAAATTACCCAGAATATTCTTGTACTGAGCCAATACAACATATTTTGTCCCTTCCCTCCAATATTTAAAAGCAAACCCGAAATAGATGCGATATTTTGTTTATTTTGGCTAGGCAAAATCTTTGAAGCCTTGGATTGGTCAGGAAAATGAATATTGTTGTTTCAAACACTTGTTGCTGTCTGCAACCCAGCTCTCAAACTTCAGTGCATGTGAAGTTTGAGCGCAGGATCTCAGAAGTGTTCGAAGTAAATTTTTCCCCATCAAAAACATGGTGCATGTTGCTGTGATAGGGTTTATTGTCAACAATTGATATCAGAAAAATTTACACAAAAAATCCCCAAGATGGATCAACGCTTTTTAGAAGTTCCTCAAGATGGAAAGAAACACTTAACAAATATTAAGTTGGATTTGTTTTTAATTTCAGGGCTCGCCGTGATTACTGGGAAAATCTGAAACCTGCAAGTGGTCGTCCAGATTGCCCTCTCGTGTCCAAACCAGACAGCTGGGGTGTCACCCAGGGCGACAAAGATCTGTTGCAGAAGAAAGATGAAACTACAGACGCTGAACTTAAGGACCTGTTTAAGAAGTAGGATGAAATAAAATTACCTTTTGTGGGAAGTATTGAGGCTTGCATGTATTCAGTCAGGAGTTAATTTACAATTACTGTAGATAATTGTTTTTTCTTATGGTAGGTCAGTTAGGTTTTTTCTCGTTTCCAAACATTCCTTGTAATAAGGCATAATCTGTTATCTTTTTCTTTCGTTTCATTACCTTTCTAAAAAGGTGAAAAACAAACAAAAGACACTGCAGTACATACAATGTTAATTCCATGTATTTTCTGGTTAGATTTAACAGAATCACGCATTTGTAATTGTAAATTTAATTTTCAAACAGTCGACAAAATACGCATTTTTTACTTGCCATTGAATTTTTGTCCAAGACAGAATCATTTATCAGCCAGGAAATTAAAAAAATACCATTGTTTTAAAAACAAATGTATTGATATTACATGTATACCCCAGGTAAATGCACGAATTATAGTTGAAGGTATTTGTGAAATACGTTTTTGAAAAAACATTGTCTAAAAGATTACTGTATGAACAGAGCAGGGTTATCCAGAGAACGAACTTAGTTTGTCATATAAACATTTGGATATTTTATTTTTAGATTATTCATCTTATATACAGAGAAAGTTTTCTATAAAAACAGTTTAATCTAATTTGCAACAAAACTGACAGTTGTATAGGTGTTAATTTTGATGGCATTTTAGCTATATCTTTATCTACTCTTATACTTGCCTGCCTGAATTCATCAACGAGCATGGTGCACTGAAATCAACTGTCCAAATTAGAGAAGGCTAATTGAAAATCGTAACAGGTGTGTTTAGATCTTCTGTAATCGGGGAAATTTGTTAACTGGAATTCCTTTCAACTTAGTGCCTTAGACAGACCAAAAGCTCAGTGAAACCTTAATATAAATGTGTGAACTTCACAAACTTAATTTAACATGTTCAGTACATTGTTGACCCTACCTTGCCCTTTGTTTTCCATTATTTCTCTAATAATAAACTTAATTTTATATATTGCCTACTTCCATGAAATATGCCCTGGACAAAACGCAGTCAAGCTTTTATTTCATTTATTGGTTGGTGAAAATCATCACTAAAATGATCCGATAGTGCTTAGTGAAACATGAAAATACAGATATAAATATTTCTTTTGTAAAGCAAAACAAATCGTTTTATTTGAAAGCAGTTATTGCAGCAGAACTGTTACCATAAGTTTGATTTGTAACAAAGTGACTGATTTATCTTATAAACATCTAATAGTAACGGCAACAAAAATAGAACAAAAATTATACTATAAATAGTTTTACATTGCTTTTAAGCATGCATTACACACCAACCACCCGTCCTGTTCAGCATATCACAACTGTAGTTTTGTCCTGAGGTTAAGCCACAAAATGACATCAGATATAACCAGTATCACCAAAGGTTGTATTCCTTTTATCTTGTTAAAGAATTTGATTTTCATAACATTTGGAGGCTATTTTATTTTTACATTTAGTTTTCTGACCATTCCCAGGACTTTGAGGTCTTTAGTCAAGATGCAATGTAGTTGAATATGTAGCGAGTCATAAAATAAACAAGACAGTGTCTAAGTCCTGCCTCTGGTTGACAGCAATGATGAGTTGCTGTGGTGTTATTTTAAGAAATATTTTTCACGATTTACTTGCAGAGCAATTTTTGTTCATACAATACTGCCAAAAATGCTTCTGGTCCATTTTTTGTTTTGTTTCAAAAGCAATCATTACAATTTGGGGGAAATAAATCAGTATGTTGAATTAATTCAATCAAGAAAATGCTAATATCTAGGGGAAAAAAACTATCATGAGGTTACTCATGACTTTCCTGTCCATCCTTTTGGATATGAGCCAAGATCTAGGGATTGTTCACAGGAAGTTTTTAAAAGAATCGACCATCATTTACTAATACATGTATGGGGCACCTGTAAATAGTACAACATTGGTAATGTACGTTCATTTAAAACCTCAAGTTTTCAAGAAATATACTACTCAAAACAATTTAGGGAACACCGGAATAATCTCGGTTAAAGCAAGATCATTTATTTCAGATAAACACAATGTTTCACAGAATTGATGAGAAACAACTGCACAATGAAACAGATGATAAAGGATGCATGTAGTGATTACACATTTCATGACTACTGAAAGAGTAGGGGTTGCAAATGAAAATCCCGGTTCATGGAACATTTCAAACCTATTTGATGTTAAAAATCCGGTGTTCCCTAAATTGTTTTGAGTAGTATATATATCAGAAAACGAACATATGTAAGTTAAGCTTGGGCAATAACGATATCGAGAACCTTTTTATGTTATAGAGATATTGGCAAATATCGCAATTGTGAGTCCAGTCAGAAATTCCATGGAAATAAAATTAGTGGTTAGCCGACTGTCGGATCATAAAGTAACTGCCATACAGAAGTACATACATTATGCAAACAATTTGCCAATGTCCACGGTGCATATGTGAATAATAATAATGTGTGGACTTATCCACCAACTGAGTGGTGCTCAAGGATTATATTATTACCCCTGCTCATAAATCATTCCTGAAACCATCTCAGCTCCCTGGGGAGTATACAGCTCAATTGCTGCCATTACAGCGCATATAGGGCTAATCAACCAACTCTGCCCTCACAGGTACCCATTTAACCCCTGGGTGGAGAGAAGCAATTATGGTTAAATGTCTTGCTCAAGAACACAAGTGTCACGGCCGGGATTCGAACCCACATTCTGCTGCTAACACCAGAACTTGAGTCCGGTAAGCTAGACCGCTTGGCCACGACACTCCATACTGATTGGCACAATTGTAGGCGTCTCTCAGCTAAGTGCTGGCGATTTATTGTGACACTTGTACATAGAAGTATATACCTGTGGTTATCAGCTCTTGCGTGAATGGAAAAAAATCGCGATACCATCGAAAATCGTGATATATGTTTGACGACATATTGTGGATGAAAAAAAATAATTTGATATCGCCCAAGCCTAGTGTACGCATATTTTTGAGAAAACAATGAGAACTCCTGTACATGTATATCGTAAGTTCTTTTTAAAGTTCCTGGGATGGCAACTTTTTGGAAAGGATATAATTCCTTCAGATGGAATCATTTCTCAAGATGATTGATACTTGTACCAAGTAATCTTTTCGATAATAATTTGTTGATTTGACGATCTAATAATTACCAATGTTGGACCTTCCATTTAAATGAGTGTAATTTACCAAATGTTCTTGATCAAATGTTGACTCTTTATGATCAGCCAATCTGATTTGTTGACCTATGACCCAGCCTACGGACTATCTCATTTGGCGTCCCTAGCTGCATGCTGAAGCGATTCTGCATTGAAGATGGACTGGGCCCAGATGGCAAGCCAACATTGGAGATCGGTGTGTACACTGGGCGCAACACAAATTCCTCTGGAACAGAGATGCAGCGAATATTTAACAAGAAATGAATAAATGCTCACAACAGTTCAATCTGATTGGTCAAGATTCAATCGTACATTTATTTCCATACGAACATAGTCAAATACAAGTGTAGTGTAATGCAATACTTAAAGGGACAATATCATCACGATCAACAGGGCATGGAATCGGAGTGCTAGTTTTAGATTCTTGGTGTCTGTAAATAATTCCCACATGATAAGGTCATATTACCGTTTGCTGCTGCATAAATGAGTTGGTAATTTTCAGTCACCGTGTTCATGTTAAACCAGGACACTGATTCCATGCCCTGTTGAAAGTCTGCTCCAATCGTGACGATTGTCCCTTTAAAAATAACAATTGTGTATGGAAGCACAGTCCTGATAAGCCAAGGTTTGTATTGGAGTGATAATATATAGGGGTACACACAACAAGCATGGTAAATTTGCTTCATTGGTATAAAAAGGAGTACATAACCCCTGGATCTGGCAATGAACCAATCAAAAGCTCGGGTCTGTGATTTCTCAAGATTTTTCCTAATTTCAGGATTTTTTACAAATCTCCCTTTGCCTCAGAATTTTCTTGAATGAAGAGAAGTAGCCTGTAGGCAGTATTGTGTCCAAACCTAGCTTCTTATTTGTGGGGATGTGGAGAGTCTGTAAATCCTCCAAAATTAAACATCCAGGAGGTTCAGGGGACTTTGTCCTCTAAACCAAAGGGAGACCCAGACCCACTACCCATTTTTTAGGATATTTGACTTTTGTAAAATCACACCACTGAAAGCTGTGAATGGGAGGTGTAAACTTCACTTTAACGACAATAAGAGTAAAAAAGGCAGGGTACAAATGGACTTAGAAAGAACAGTCAAAGTCTTCACCGGACTGGAACTAGATCACATTTACCAGAGAAATTTAGAGAATTTTAATCGTCTTCAAAGATGGTATGGTTAAAACAATAGATAGATGGGACAATATAAACATGGTAGCTCTCAGAGGCAGCACATCGTATCCGACGGGGTTGTTGCTAGGCCACTGCTATAAAAACATGGAATGGAATTTTACACAAAAACTGACAGAATATTTGTTTTTCAACAACTTTAGTCCCAACTTACTTTCAGCTGGAGAGACTGTTCTTGCACGGTCGCCTCCACTACGATGTCTGATCGGTAGATTTGTACTCTCTATTAATGAAATTATATTATAATGGCATTTAAAACTATGATTTTACTATATCAAAGGGGCAGTATCGTCAAGATCAGAGCAGACTTTCAACAGGGCATGGAATCGGTGTCCTAGTTTCAGATGATCACAGTGACTAAAAATTACTGGCTCATTTATGCAGCAGGAATGGTCATATGAGCTTATCGTGTGGGGTATTATTTTCAGTCTCTGACTTAATCTAAAACTACTACTCCGATTCCATGCCCTGTTGATCGTGATGATACTGTAAGAGGAAAGTAATACATTGGTAATTTAACAACCAACCTGTGGAACTCAATGTGGTGTCTAAAGGCCGGTTCATACTTCACGCGAAAGCGAATGCGAAGCGAAATTTGTGACGTCAACAATGGTTCACGGCAAATATTCGCTTCACATTCACTTTCGCGTGAAGTATGAACTGGCCTTATGTCATGAGAAAAGTGTGGAAAAAAGCTTTAACAATTTTAACAGCTTTTTAAAAATGTGCATTTGTTTTCTCTGAAATGAAAGCTCACTTCAGACAATAAATGAAGTATCCTTCATCAAGGAAAGCTGTCTTGTTCATTCAAGACATAATTCCAGGTTTGTGGTGAATTTGACCCAAGTCACGCTCTCTCATCTGTCTACCATTTCAATCAATGTGATTCTATTTGAACTCTTACCGTCACCGGATGAGATTGGTATGTCAAAACTTGCAAGGGGTGCGTGCAGGCTTCGGCTAAGGCCCTCGTGTGAACCATTGGGGTCTAATGAACTTGCACTGATTGACCGTCTGAAGAAAAAAAAATGATCAGAACAGATTGAAATAAAAAGAAATGATCAAATTAAAAGGAATCCTTTGCTAAAGAAAAGATAAACAATAATTTAGGAAACTGATGATATTCTTATAAGGAAGATGATACCCACAAATTGGATTCTAATGTTCTTACCTTCTCAATGCATCATACATCATCTGAAAAAAAAGAAAATGGAATTAATAAAATTGCTCATATTTACAGTCACTGGACAAATATGAATAAATATTTTAAATATTTTAAATATTTAAATAGTCACTTTAACAAATCTTTCACTGATACAAATGCTAAAACAAGTACATGTAATTTTAAGAAAATTGCATCTATTACTTTGATCCGAAAGCAGAACTGGACAATTATGTTGATTATATAATTAAATATTTTCTTTCTTCTACGTTTCCCATTTTTCCTGGAAAACAAAAATTTGAAAAACATTTTTGGGGTCAATCAAAGTCATAAAATAGGGATTTGGTGTCTGGCCTTACCTGCAATTTCTGATGTTGTCTGCTACGCTCTGCCAACTTATCCGACATTTCATGAGATCGCTTTTTAGCGGATTCCAGTTCTTTTTTTACAGCTATCATGAAATATAAAACCGGGGTGAAAATTGATAGGCTGGTCAAAGATGTTACCCTTTACGATGTCCTCTTAATAATGTTATTGGAAACTTATGCATATTCAAAGTTTAAGATGTCCCTCCACAGAAAAGTATACTGACTTATTAAAATATCCAGTTATTTCTTCCAAGCCTGGTTCTTGCATTATTCTTTCATTGAATTAAAGAAACTGAAACCCACCTGAGACATGGTTCTTCAGTGCTAGATATTTGCTGTTGGTCAAGTAAAAATATCAATGCATATATGTACTGACATGGGTTCTATTCCTGCTCTCGTAAATTTCCTTCGTTCGCTCCATGTAAATTTTTTGTGTTTTTTTAAATAATTTTTTATTGATGAAACTACAATTTATCATCTGGTATCAAAGCCAAATTACACAAACACTTTAAGTGAAGCTACAACATTGGTAATGTTGGAAATCTGTTTTTATAGTATGCTTACTTTCTTTCAATCAAGTGTACACAATTCAACCAGTCAAAGTTTCAGCTCAATGTGGAGTCTAAATCATGAGAAAAGTGCGAAAAAGCATTCACAATTTTTTGGTAAATTTTGTGTGTTATCTTTTAAATGAGAGCACTGACATATGTCAGAATATATATATTTTTTTCATGACGATTGATTGGTACCTTTACCAAATTCACTTCATATTAGCTTTCGGACAATAATTAATTTGGTAATTTTGTAATTACCAATGTTGTAACTTCCCTTAAAACGATGGTAAATCATGGGCTGTAACATGCTGTGATCTTAAGTGATATTTGTGACTGGCTCTGGCAAAACCCTAAACTTGGACCCAATTTTCAAAAGTGATCTCCCAAATTTATCGTGAAAATTAACGATGTTCCCAACAACGTTTCAGGATTTTTCTTTTTCCATCGAATTATAGAGAAAATTCTCTATATGAAAACTGGTCCCTCAAACTGGTCCCTGGGGTCAGTTTTTGACCTTTTCATGGCTGTTACGCATTATGGTAAATGCCAAGAAGTTTCGGGTTTTGCCAGAGCAGGTCACATTTGAGCCAAGAACATGAGTAAACTGCCACGGGTGCATCAGCTTCTAAGTAATAAGGATACATGCAATTTCTGATTGTAGTTTGGTCACTGTGTGTTCATAGTACTGCTCTAGCTGGGTGCTTCGTTCTTTGGATTTGTTGGCAACATAGTCCTGGTAGATTCTCTCTTGTTGGATCTAAGAGAGCGGAGAAACTCAGAATATATGAGAGGGTATAAAGGGAACAACCATTCACAGTTGCAATAATGAAATGGCTGAAACAAAATAAGGTCTAAAAATACTCGGACTATCACCTGCAAAAATTATTTGGCAATGGAGTGTACAGACAATAACCTTCTAGTATCCAATCTGTATTATTTTTTTTATTATTATGAACTGAGTAATTATGATCAGGTTGGCTCACTGACTGCATTCTTTAAAAAAAACCTCTCTATGTTTTCAATAAGAACTTCCAACATTATCAGCCAATGGATTTCATCATGCTTTGATAGAAAACACTCAATGTTTATCTTTATTTAATTTATATATAATTGCACTAAAATCCACAAATGAGCATTTTGTATTGATCAATGTACATTTCAAATAAATCACTTCAGATCCCAAGAAGTAAGTGAAACATAAAAATGTAGAAAGAAAAAGAAATGTAACTGAATTTTCTATTGTCATTATCACATCCAATCTAAAACTGAAACTTCACCAGAATTTTTCTGCAAAAACCACAAAGCCATGCAAAGAGAATCATAGTCGTTCTTAAAAGGTTTTCATTCACGACGTAAGACTCACCTGGTAAGTCCAAAACGCCATAGCTCTAGCGGATACCTCTAGTATGACATCTGGCTTCTGGCCGGCTAGCACCATGGACTTGTACTGCTCAGAAGGTGACAGATCGATGCGGACAATGTCAAACTTCCCAGACAGGTTGGTGTCACCTACAAAAAAAAAAGATGATTAGCAGAGGAATAAGAATGCTTTTGTGATATGAAATAATTGAAAATCAATTATTCAATTGCGGTTTTGTATTCACAATTTAGCCTCTATTTTCCAACTTGGGAGATTATTTGGTGTTGTGACACCCAGCCCACTCTACCTTTCCGTTACCACCCCGATAAGACGAAAAATAGACAGACCTGTTCTTGCAATGAGCAAAAAGCCACACAATGTTATTTGCTGGTATGGCCTAATGAAATTTTAAGAATGGATGACTTCTGAAAGCTTTGACCATTACCATTACAACACACTTTTTCTATAGAGTACAGTTCTTATCTTATCACATTTGAAAAATGTGGAGCAGGTCACATTTGAGTCTTGTATCAACTTACATGCTGGGCAAGCAAAACATTTGTTGAATTCCCTTGTGCCGTCGTCGTCACAGAATATATCTGTTTATATAACTTGTGAAGGAAGAAAATTCTTTAAAAACTTAATCTCATTCCCTTTTTAACAGAGTATGTTTGTGGTTCTGAAAAGAACACACTGGTTCTTCTCAGAACCACACAACTCAAGAGAGATTATTACATGGTGTTACCGCAAACCTGCTCTACTATCACTTTCTACCATGCAAACTATTGTATCACACATGTTTGACTATGTTTGTATGGAAATATATGTATGATTGAATTGAATTGAAAAAAACCTTCAAGTATTAGGCTATTCTTTTTAGTGCACAATACAACCTTTATTGGGTAATCTTATTATTAATGAATAACTGCATATATTTGTACCTGTCTATAGTACGTGACCGAGGTGGCTATCATTACTCGTCTTTGTCTCTTCTCGTCAATGTTAGCACACACAATGACTTATTATCCATGGAATTATGAAATGATGTCTGCTGTTTTTTCAAAACCTTTGGCTTCAGAATAGTCTTGTGTAACATTAAGTTTCCTATTTTAAATTTTTCAAAAGGATACGTGAACATGAGGTGACCCATGCAAATGAGCCGAGTCTCTTACGACACTTCTTAAAGTTGCACACCATTTCATCCATGTCTCCTTGACTGGGAAAAAAATTTAAACAATTTATTTATTATATCATGGGTCCTATATCGTTAGTTGTTAGTTTAACTCATTATTAATTTTGCTTATAAAATAGGTCTATGAAAAATATTTACGCAATAGTTTTTGAAATCTTAATCTCAAATTAAATAGTTTTGCCTTTAGTAATAATGTGAGGCATTTAGGGTCGCTGACGCAGCCATCCCATAGGCTACAGCAACATTCGCCATTTCAATTTTGATTATTAATTTAATGACCTCAGGCTCAGGCTCTTATCTTTATCAGAAATGTGTGGAATTTTAGTTTACAGCTAGATTGGATTTATTCAACTACAGTTGTATTGATTATGAATGCACAGTCAATATAAAGACATACTGAAATATACTGAAAGTTTTACGTTTCAAACTAACGTTACTTAAAGTTTAAAATAATAAAAGTCGATGTTCACTTTCCAAAGTGACGAATAACAAGTTAGCTATAACGTTACGCTCGGCTACCGTCCTTGCCCTTGTTTGCCTAATTATTTCAGATCAATGTGTTTGCAACAACGCTATTTACCTTTATTTCTAATGCAGGGGTACGTTACCCTTCCGTCCTTTAATAAGTTAGGATAAATATCCTACGTTTTTCATAACAAAATTCGAGAAATATCCGACACCTTGCAATAGCTTTAGTGTTTTTTCGACGCCATCTTTAACAAGCTGTTGATCAAACCACCAAAGATAGTATCTTTGATCAAACAAAGCTAGGTGTTGAGATGTGTACGATCCATTACAAATTCATCAACGCACGCGATTGGTCAAAAGTTGATAGCGAAAAGGTTGACAAGGGGTGGTGCGTCCTCTCGTGATGAACATATTCGTCATGGTTATAACTAAAAAAATGTATCCCTTTAATTTATTTACAATTAGTTGATACATAACTGAAATAAACAATTGTGATAAAATAAATACAAAACAAAAATCGATAAGACTATATCTTCACTGCTCCCTTTACATATTTAGTTTTATGTTGGTAAACATAATTTCAGTTTGGTAGAACTTGTAGCTTTGCATGGTGAGGAGGATAAGTAAGACTAATTGCGGTGATCGTGACACCATGTGAAATGCTCATTTGAGTAGTAATTGGTTCTGAAAAGAACTGGAGGTACAACTCCAGAGGATGATCAGAGCATACTGATCGAAACGTCGAGTTGTACCTCCAGTTCTTTTCAGAACTAATTACTACTCAATTGAGCATTTCACATGGTGTCACCACAATTAGTCTTACTTATAATTTCAGTTTATTTTCTTTTTATCGGGGATCATAGAGGAAGGGAATACTTAAGTAGACAATAATGTGTTAGTCATATGTGTGATGTTAATTTTCTTAAATTGTGGATTTAAATATATTTTCCCGAGCGTAGACAATGTAAACCTGGTAGGAGTACTGTGGGTATTTGGGGGATACCAATGTTTATATTTCATCTTACTTTATCATGTATTGATCACCGTGAGAAGCGGTGACATGTTGGGTTGACATTATCAAGTTATGGGGTCGAGGGTTGACTCACTTTAGATTAGAAGATTAATGCAAAGGATCTCAAGGAAACATTAATTCATAGTTAACAATCACCTTATTTCATACACCTATTTTATTCGTTTGTTGCATTTTTATATTTTATATTACCAAATATTTACAAAATAAAAATAACAGATGAACAAATGTGCACAATTACATGACAAACTTTGGCTTAGGTGTTGAATAATTAACTGTAAAACTGTAATGAAATATCTTTAATACATCACAAACAGGGATATTCACATAATGAATGTGTGTGTATGATTGTTACATTATAACACTTATTCCAAATTACAGAATAATTGGTCACATAGGTTTGTTTATGGTGTAAACCGAGTACTTAAAAGAAAACAATACTTTGTTGGTTAGGCGGTTGTTTTTGAAAAATGTCCTTGGTTGAAAAACATGTAAACATCAAATGGGAGATACCTTTAAAAGTTTAATTCCAACAACAAAGGAGGGGAACAATAGAGGGGGAACAATAGAGGGGAACAATATAGGAGAACAATAGAGGAGAACAATAGAGGAGAACAATAGATGAGAACAATAGAGAACAACAAAGGACAACAATAGGAGGTCCTTGGTTTACACCAAAAACAAATTTGTGTGAGTTTGTGTCTCTACCACCATGGTAGTACGATGTGTGTCGTGTATGGTCAATGAAACAGTCAAATGTGTACAAAGTGTCCAAACATTATAAATAGAAATGCATGTGTGTTACTATGACGATCTATCTTCAGAAAGTTGGGCTCAATTGAAAAAAGCTCTCTAGATCTGAGTAGTTGAAATGGCTTCTTTAAATCTAAAAGTTTGTTTGCGTGAGTGGACATACATGTACACAGAGATGCCTTCACTGCACAACCCTTTTTTGTGTTATATTTGTAGCAACGCTCAAACAATACACTAATCCAGTTATAGCTGTAGTACCCGCCCACACTTAGATTCACTGATAACGCAGGTCATGCCACCTTCATAAAAGCCAAGCGTGTGACTGACATAACAGCAGCAGTCATGGAAAGGCTCAACCCTATTGGTTAATCTGTGTCATTTGACTGACTGGCTGGGACCAATGTATGATGACATTGATGTGAATTAAGCTTAGAATCAACTTTACGTTTCACATTTTTATATCATAGTACTCGATTACTCCAGTGCACAAAAGTAAACATTCTGATCTACAATTTAAGACAAAAATCATTGTGACACCCCTCCATACCGAACCCCACCCCCTTACAAGGGAGGTTGGAGGCAGGAGACTCACCAGTCCTGTCCCCATTGTACATCTATACGCATTCAAACAAAGGACTTATAACAAAAGGGACAATAGGTCCTCGGTTGCTATCACAATGGAGAACAATATGGTACTCGGTTGTCGGGACAATAGAGGAGAACAATAGGTCCTCGATTTACACCATAACCCTCCTACTTTTGGTACCTTTTTCATACAAGTTGATGCACCATTTGAAACCATTCGCTTTTGTGGTTTTGAATGGTGAAATAACTGTGTACAGTATTGATTCCCCCAAATGGTTTTGAATGGTAGGTCAGCTAATACAAAACCTTGTTTGGATCTTTCCAAATGGTAGTACAGCTAATACAAAACCTTGTTTGGATACTTCTAAGTGGTGAATCAATGGACCCTCTATGCATTTGAATGGATTTGAATGGTAGTAAAGCTTGCTACCAACACTGTTCAAATGGTATCACCATGTGTGTACAAAACCAATGGGCATTTTTGAAAGTGGAAATTTTGAATGGTTTCAAATGGTCCATCAGTAGGAGGGTTAAACAATCATTCTTGCGTACGTAATTCTCTGCATGTGCAGGACGCTGAGAACAATGACAAAAAGAACCGGTAAATCTGCTGCCCTCTAGTGTCTGAAAAGTTGATCTGGGTGTGATTACAAAATGCGTCATGAGTCCAATTTCATAGCTGCGTAGCTGAACATTTTGCGTATCTAAGTATTACATGATTTTACATGTTTGCAGTCAACAACCCACATAAATATTAAATAGTGTCACAAGTAATCTGTGATATATACTGATATGTAACCCTCTCTGGCAAAACCTGAAACTTCTCGGCATTTACCATAATGCGTAACAGTCAAAAACTGACCCCAGGGACCAGTTTGAGGGACCAGTTTTCATGTCACCATATTTTCACGATAAACTTGGGAGGTCACTTTTGAAAATTGGGTCTAAGTTTAGGGTTTTGTCAGAGCCAGTCACATAGCCAAGATGGTTTTATGTGTGATCTTAATCTTGATTAAGAACATTGATCGATTTCCCCATTGGGTCCTATGGGTATCCTTTATTGGGAGAATAGGGTTTCAATCGGGATAAAAGTATCTTCCAATTGGGATAGTATAGTTAACATTGACCCCATTAGCCTCAGTGACCAATAACCTCAGCTACAAGCAGGCAGGTGGAATCTCAACTTGGACACAAGACTAGTGTTAAGGTCCTTTTGCATTGAGCCGCCTGCAATGTACGACGTCAGAAATACAGAATCCACTTCAGAGTCATAGAAACTATTTCTTCATTCCTTATGACGACAAAATATTACAGGTAGCTCTTGTTAGACTTGTATATCACCAAACCCTCTTTTTTACTACAAGGGACTGTGGCATCATGCCCACTAGGAAGGTCAAAATAGTCAAGTTACAGATTATCAGACAAATCAACAGACAGGTCAAAACCAGTCAGCTAGACAAAACATCCCCCCCCCCCCCTCCCATTCTAGGGGCGAAGTGGCTCTAGCAGTCAAAATAAGTAAGTTGACCTTTTTTTGACCAGTGTAGACAATTCCTTGGAGAGAAGCACCAATGCTATGACATAATTTGTAAATTCTTGTGATCCATTAATTAACAGAACAAGATACATATAGCTGGAATGGAACTTTAATTAACAGAAGTAGATGCAGGACTCTTATCTGGCTTCTTATTCTCTGGTAAGGATTCTTTGGCTGTGGGTTGTTCTGTCACTTCCTCCTGTTCCTCTTCTTCGACTATGGGGATCTCCTTGGAGGCAGCTGTCAATGAAGAATAAAAACACTATTGAATCTTGGAAGAATCCTTCATATGTCAAGCATTATTTTACTTAGTGAAAACATAAATAAAGACCCAGTGAGGTCATGTCTATGTACAATGTAGCTTGTCAATTGGTGGCTCAAAAAATTAAGGATATGCCCCTTCCAATCCCTGACCTGCAAAGGACATCTGTCATAATATCTTATCACAATGGTTTGTGAATAATTAGCACATTCAGTTCATTTGTTTTATTTATTATTTAACATGGGAAGATCTTTTAGTGAAAACTGTTTTTCAAAGGTGCCCAGGAGAGATAATACAAATATTAAAAAAAAAAAAATTGACCTATGAAATAAATAAACTTTAATAAAATTATTATTTTTTTTTTAAAGTCAGTGAGTCTATTTCATGTACATACACTGACAGTACATGTACATGTACATGTACAATTATGCCGAGGGAATCCGAGATCTTTGAATTGTACAACTCAATCAACTTGAATTCAATCTCGATCAAGTCCTGTCTGCAGCTGATTACATCCGAGTGTGTAAAGAAGCTGTCTTTATTACCACTTGGAGTAACTTAGGCAACAGTGCTGGATCCTGGGGGGCCGGGGGGGGGAGGGGGGGGGGAGGGGGGGGGAGGATGGTAAGATCAATGGGAAACTTTTGAGATACTGGTGGCAGCAGACTTATCAGTCCTTTTCCCATTGTGTACGTAACTCTGAACATGCGCACAATATTGCGAACAATGAAAAAGAACCAGTGAGTCTGCTGCCCTCTATCATCTCAAAAGTCTCCCATTGATTATTAACAACCCTATACAAACATTCAAAACCTAGTTTTTACCATATCCCCCCCCCCCCCTCCCCCAAGGAAAAAAATATATATATATTTTTGGGGGGGTCTACAGTCCACAGCTACTGAGCAGAATTGTATCAATCCAGAGAAAAGTAAAATAAATGAACTTACTTTTAAAGGCTTCAGGATACTCAGTAGACAACTTGTCTTTTAACAATCTGGAGAAAAAAAATAAAAATGAAACACTATGACACCTAGGCTCAGAAAATAAACAGGGCATGGAATCGGTGTCCTAGATTAAGATAATATACGGTAATATGGCAACGGTAATATGACCTTATCACGTAGGGTATTATTTTCAGTCACTGATTTAACCAAAACCAGCACCCCGATTCCATGCCCTGTTGATTGTGATGATATTGTCCCTTTAACCCTCCTACTACAAGGGTCAAAATCAGTCAAAATGTTGATAAAATAATATTTGCAATTTTTTTTCTGAATCTACAGTATTGTACATCATGTAGGTTATTAATATGAATGATCCGTGTATTATGGTGTACATGTATGCTGTACATGTTATAAAATACGAACTTATCAGAGGGTTTTTCATACATGTTCTCTGATCAGAATCCAAAAGCATTATAGATGGCATCTCCGCATCAGGAATATGCCCTATTAAAATCCTAATGCCTCCAATAACTGGCTAGACACCCTGCTCAATGCAACAGCATCAGTGGCGTAGCCACGGGGGGTCCTGGGGGGGCACGTGCCCCCCCCCCATAAATTTCCAGTGCCCCCCCAGGTGCCCCCCCACGAAAAATCCTCATAGTGCCCCAAAAAACAGAAAAGATAAAGAAAAGGGAAAAAACCCATACCCCCTGGGCCCCCCCACTGAAAAGCAATGCCCCCCCTGTGCCCCCCCCACTGAAAAAGTCCTGGCTACGCCGCTGAACAGCATCTACCAGTTGTCCAAGTGTGTAAGCTGTTCATTGCATCAAGATCCTTCAGCAAATACAGAAGATCTGTTGCGTTCAGTATGCTTCAAGGGTTAACTCAATTAAGTATTGAATCCAATAGTTTTTCATCCTACCGAATTTTCCTGAAGACAACGTCCAGATCCCTCTTCATGTCCATCAAGACCTGAGTGTGCTCCTTGAACTGTTCAATTGTCTTTTCATATCTGTCGGCCGACAACTTGTTGAAGTTTGACAACATCTCGTTTGTCTTCTCAAAACGACTGAGCATGTGGGCCTGGGCACGGAGGATGGCTATTGTGTCTTCTCTGTTGACCATGGACGTAAGCGAGCTGACGAAGGCATCAGAGCCCGGGGTTGTTGATGTTGCCATTATGCCGACCTTTCCTCTCTTGCTATTCGCTTAGACTCCCGGAGTAAGATGTATCAAAAATCAATGCAAAACCATTCCACCATTTGTTTGCTGTTTTGGCTTTCTTGAAAACTGCTATAATTTTATAAACTAGTAGTAGACTAGGTTTCCTTGCTAGCACCAGTTACCAGGATAAATTGAGATGGGAGTGGATTGGACAGTTATTTGACGTGGAGTTATTCTGCGAGATGATCATGTTGAATCCATTGCACTGAAGTCATCCATATGCCTGTTCAAATGACAAAAATAAGAAAAGTTGTAATAATTTATTGGGAAAGAATGTAGCATACAACCACCACTTATGTTTTTAGCAGACGACAAAATTGCCAACATCTCACTGGATGTGCATACTTTCATTGCCCAAAATCTCCCAAAATATCGTTTCCAATCCTCACTTGACTACACTCTCCTAGTAAGTACTACTAGTATATCATCGTTTAAAGGAAAATGTGTGATATTTGTCGAAAAGTAAGCTGTACCCATCTAGACTAAAATTTATTTGGACTGTCAAGTGTCAGTTTAAAGTTAAAAGACCCTGACCCTGTTACTGTATAAAAAAGAGCGCACACTACTAAAATACTACTAATAATAGTAGTATTAAAATAAAAAGTACTAACTAACTACGTTATGAGATCTATGTCAATGGACATTTTGTGCACGAAATTTTGTATCGATTCCGTTTGTTTTTTGTACATTAACGTTAACGTTAGTCGTACCTGGCTCCAAAACACAGAAAGAGACAGCTGTAGAGGAGAAAGCTGTGCGAATTTCAATTTGGAAAAATTATATTTCAAAGTTTTTTGTAAAAGTAATTTAACCTACTGACTATTTTTGCATGAAAAAATGATCCGTTTTAAAACTCAGAATTCAGAATTTACATGGAGGCCGCCATCTTTAAACTTTATGAATCAATTTTAAAAAGATGGTAACAGTTTTAAGATTACTTCGAACATAACTAATTATAAAAGACTTTAATATTTAAATTTAAGAGTTTAATATTAATGTAGATCGAATTGTATTATTTTAATATATGTTTGTTCTTTATGTAAATCAAATTACACTAGATATTTTCGAAAGAGTTACAGGTGATGTCATCGATCATCCTGAATTTTGTCAACAATTATACTGTCTGTCACGGGGCTTCAAATCATCCCATAAACTGTTAGTGTTACAACATATTTTTCAACGATGAATAATAAAAAAAAGTACGTGCACTATTAATATACTAATTTCAAGAAGTAAATAGGTACTGTGGTAGAGTTGTGATTAGTACATCCGTGGCATGAATGATCGAGTTTGCACTGGCACTGCTGATGATGTGATTGTGAGTCTATTTCCAGATTTCCAGGACTAAAGGGCCGGTCACACTGTTGCCCCACCAGTACCAGCGTGGCACGGACCTGTATCCTTAGCCACACGTTGGTCTCATTGCCGCTAACGGCGGGGTTTTCTAGGAATTTTCTAAATTCCAGGCGCTGAAATTGACGATATTTGCAACTATTTTGACAGGCTAGATACGTTCCTTAGATGTTGAACTATCTAGGCGCCCCCCAAAAATGGTTATTTTACTTACATTTCGTCTCATATAGGCCCGAAAAGATTACAAGACGATCGGCATTGTGTTTCAACGAGGACGGCCATTTTGAATGAAGAGTGTGTGAATGGGAAAACAACTTTACGACGGCTGTTTTATGTGTGCACAGACAAATTGCAAAGAAAAAAGATGGTTCAAGCGGGGTTTGGGTCTATTTGGGGGCGTGAATTTCTTAATAAAATTCCTGGGCTACAGGGAATGGGCCCAATTATTAACATTTTGGCCATCCATCATTATCAATAATACTGATAATATTATTACTATTATTATTTTGTTAAACAACAATATGCTATCTAGTAAGTAGTATCACTCAGCAATATCCTCAAAGTTAAGGCCAATGAAAGTTGATTACTAGTTTCTCGTCAGCCATTTATCAAATTTTGGTGAGTTTTTTTTTTCATTATTCATTATTCATTATTTTTCATCAAGGAAAAATGCAACCCATACACATACACAAACTGCCATTTTGAAACAGATTTTAGGTTCTAAATTCACCCAGAAATGTGAGTTTGATGCCAATATCAGTTCTATTGAGTTGTGAAGAGAAGGACATGAAGGACTGGCTACGACCTTTTGCGACATGTTCTACCGTGACAGTAATTTTCAAATTACTGTTCCATTTCACTGCGCCAGTCCTGTCCTTCCGTCATCAATGCAATCACTACACTGGGGATAGAACTGATCATCGGAGACAAGGTCCTCTGTGGTAGAACATGAACATACCTTGAAGGCGTGACAACGATCGATCAATACCAACCTCGCACACCACGGCGACAATACACGACCCGGATGGGCTGGGCACATAGTATGCGATCTGGAAACGAGGTTGCAATTTGTGTGACCTGTGTGAACGTCATTCCGCCGCGGCTCTCAGCGGCTGCACCAGCTGCATGTACACTATACCCTGCATGCCATGGGTTTTCTTTCGCAAATCTGTGAAGCTAGGCAGATCAGCGCTTCCCATGGGCCCAGCTGTATGTATGGAAGGTGGGCACGACCGGTATGTTGCATGATACAGCGAAGCTGCAAAAACATCGACCGCGCAATCGGAATGGTTCCTTTTAAGCTTGGGAGTAGTTTTGCGTCGGATTTTCCGGATTTTCCCAAAAATGTTTTGCAAAATAATGAAATTTTGGCATAATGAAATTTTTTGGTGCGGGGCCAAAATCACGTGCGGGCGCTGACGAGAAACTAGTAATCAGCTTTCATTGGCCTAAGTAACATGAAATACTTCATTGATTCGATCATTATTGCCTGTCAATGAACGGTGTTTTAAACATTTTTCTTTTGCTGAATTATATTGTGGACACAAACAAAATAAAATTAACAAGGTAAATATACAATTGATTTAATTTTGCCCAAACACCGTCATGTGTATAGCACTGTACATGTATACTCGGTGCTTTCCGAGTCTCTGAGAAAAACTACACAGGCAGGACTCGGGATTCGAACCCGCAACATCCTGCTTACTAGTGCAGACGTCTTAACCTCTCGACCACCGAGCTTGCCCGATGGTGATTGGCTACATAGAATCCTATATAGTGCCGGTTCTCATGTATATAGTAAATATATGCCCTACTTATTGTAGTAAAGTAACAATTGAATCCAGGAACAGGCATGTTTTATTTATTTATTAATATTTAATTTTAATTATACACAGGCCTATATTAGTTATATCACATTTATATCACATTTTAGCACATAAAATGCTCTGACCGACAACATGTGCAACCCCGAACAGAAATACTTCAAGACGCTTAAAATATGAGCAAGTATGTGCACACATAAAACAGCCGTCAGAAAGTTGTTTTCCATTCACACATCTTCATACATTCAAATGGCCGTCCTCGTTGAAACACAATGCCGATCGTCTTGTAATTTTTTTCGGCCCTATATGAGACTGTAAATGGGCAAAATAACCATTTTTCCTAGATAGTTCAACATGGCATATCTAGCCTGTCAAAATAGTTGTAAATATCGTCAATTTCAGCGCCTGGAATTTAGAAAATTCCTAGAAAACCCCGCCGTTTGCGGCAATGAGACCAACGTGTGGCTAAGGATACAGGTCCGTGCCACACTGGTGGGGCTAGTCACACTGCAGCAGCGATAACGAGTAAGGAGAACGAGAATGCTGCTAATGAATGCCATCGATTGGTTAAATAAGCGTGCGCGTATTCCGCGCGGTACAATTTAACCAATAGAATGCGTTCTTTTGCATCGTTTTCGTTATCGTTATCTTGTAATCGCTGCAGTGTGACCGGCCCTTAAGAGTTACATTGCCCCACAAGTGTGGCTCGGACACGGACCCGTATCCTGATACGGGTCCGTGTCTGAGCCACACTTGTGGGGCAAACAGTTACACAACAAAAAGGGCGGATCTAAGGTGGCCTAATTTTTTTTTTGGGGGGGGGCGGGTATGGCTTTTAGAATACACATACATAGGCCTACTGTTACTACGGTACTAGTGGTAACCATTGGCCTTATCGTGGTTATTTTGTTAAATTTAGCTAGGATGAGCCTATTATTTTGCATGTTATACTAACAGCATACAGTTATACTAATAAGTAATAGTATCGTCCATGTACATAATTCGCCGCACTCGTGAAATGGCGCACTTACCTTTGGCTTAGCATTTCTTGGAAAACTTACAAAACTATAGTGTATTACTGGTTGCATAAACTTATCAAAGTCGTGCTTGTTACAAAAATAAAAATCATAGTGAAATTGTATGATTTACTGGAAAGTTAGTGCTTGTGAAAGTGGACAAAGTTGTTTAACCACTGATTTTACTAGATACAAATAGTAAGGGATTTACATGACCTCAATTTTTTTTTCACGAACATCTGTGATTTTATTGTTCTGTGCCGTCAACGAGCTGTTTTCTGTGGAAACCAAAAGATCCGAATGCTTTGCGTTTGCAATGATTTTTTTAAGAAATAATGATCCTCAAAATGGACACGTTCCTTATAGAAGAAGCGAACGAAGACTACTTAATTCATTGGTGTTTACTTCGTCGGTAGTGGAAAATTATTGAGAATATGAAACATTAATATCATGGTTATGAAAAGAAATCTTTTATTTGACAAAATGTTAACAGCAGTTTTTACACATTTCAAAGTTTTAAAGTACTTTTTGCAAAAATTTGAACCACCTTCCATTTTATTGGTCTTTCAAGAATATTGATTAAAAGTTTTGAGAGGTTCTCCAAATTATACCATTTTATTTTAAAAATCTAAAACAATATTTTTATTTTCAAGATTAAAAACAATTTTACAAGTCATCTGCAATAAGATGAAACATGATTCAACTGTTTTTCTTCTTGGGTACATTTTCTGTGCCCCCGTGAACTTTAGCAGTTTGGGGGTGAGTCATTATACCAACATCAATTTTTTGATGACCACAATTCTGTGCATATCAAAAAAACGGCGCTCAAGACGTCCACACGTATGATCATGCATTGAAATACTGCATTTTACAAGAGAATCCTTCACTGAAACAAACTGAAACACCAAACTGCTAATTTCATTTTTAAGTTACTGTCCAGTTGATGATATATCCTTAGGTGCGTCATTTAGGGTAAATTGAGCATAATACTAATAGTAATAGTAAATTAGTAGGGGCTAACATGATAGGGCATTAGTTTGATTATACCCTATCACAGTACTAACGTTAATACTGTATGCTCCATGTTTTTCGCGGAGCAAAATTGTTTATTTAGAACCATCTGTAACCCGAAGATCGAACTTCACGTGCCTTCCGGAAGTATGCGTGAAGTTCCGAGTGCTGAGTCGCAGATGGCACTGTGTGTTCTAAATAAACAATTTTGCCCCGTGAAAAATTATATGTGGCACAAATTACCGTGAAAGTGTCTAAGATTCTTTAGCCATTTTTAGTGCTGTGCCTGACGTAAAATGTCTGTGTTCCCTATAGGCCCATTCTAGGGCCAATACACTGGACTCCCTCCGTATCCTTGGCCCTAGCCCCACATATACAAAAAAAGGAGCGATTTTTCAACTTTTGATCTGCTAATTATTACAATCTAAAATTTTGTGATTAGGTAAGCTTGCCTAAGCAGACACTTTTGGCATGAAGTTTGCTAATATTGTGAGATCGGTAACTATGGTGAAATTTTAATATTATTATTTTTTAAATTAAAAAAAAATGTTTAAAAAATTTCATGAAAGTGAGCTATCCCAGAATAACGGATTTTATGTCAAATGTGTCTGCTTGGGCAAGGTTACCTAATCACTAAGTTTTAGGTTGTAATAATTAGCAGATCAAAAGAGAGAGAGAGAAAAAAAAGAAAAATCGTTCCTTTTTTGTACATGTGGGGCTAGGGCCAAGGATACGGAGGGAGTCCAGTCTATTGGCCCTAGGTTGGAGCTATGTTCACTAATAAATATAATGTAAATACATTTGCCATACAATGATATACATAAAGACAATACATCTTTAACTAAATATCGATAAAATATACTCTCAAATATAGGATAACATTCAACATTTACAATGTAAGAAATAAACCTTTTGGAATTACAGGACTGGTACAGTTGCTCACAATGTAATTCTGAAACATGTCGGAAGGTTGGTGATTTAGAAGTGAGCAACCATGCTTGATGAGCTACATAGCCTTGAGGACTGGGTGGCAGTGAAGGAGTCTCCATTTGAGTCCAGCGAGCCGAAGAAAACCAACCTCCGCTTCATCATCAACTGGGATGACCACGAGAGACACATCAGTATCACCTGTCATGAAACAAGACAGCGAAATGTCAAGCGAACGTTGGCCAAGAACTCTGCAAAAGCAGCTTCCAGGACGTCGAGTAACTCTCAAAGTCCTGAAGATCTTTGCAGCTGGTCGGGACTGTTCACCCTGCAGGACATCAGCTATGCTCACCAGCAGCTGTGTCTCATCCGGCCTGACCTTGAGAACTTCCCACCGAACTTGCCATACGAACCTCGCGGAATTTGGAGTCTCCTCTACTCGGTAGAAATTCCTGAAAACTTTAACCAGCAGTTGGAGTCCTACCTGTCTACAGCTTTGCAGATCTGTGGGAACAAACTTATCACTGATTATTTGTTCAGCAGTGATGTTGTCGCCGAACAGTACTTTGAGAACTACAGTGAACTAAGACAAAAAGCCTACATCGATGATGTTTCACGTCTGGTGGACAGACTCAAGGAGCTTTTCAGGAGGGGAGATGGACTGATCAAGATGGTCGACATGATTGATCTCTACTCTCAAGTCGATACGGCCCTTGCCGAGCTTGCAGCAGCTCGGGCGGAGCTCTTCAATATCATGCTGCAGCCCTTCCTGGACATGAGGGAGTTGTCTTTCAATAAGCTGTTAGGTTTACAGGATGACTTAGAAGATGAGTTTATGAGTCAGGAAAGGAGAGACAGATGTCTGATGGGTTACAGTGAGTGGCAGGAACATTACGTTGGAGCTATCGAAGCTATTAATGAGGTACGGGTGAAGTACTTCGCTCAGTGTATGGAAACAACCAAAGGTAATGAGAACAGAAAGTGATTTTGATCATTGGAATTCACTTTGCAATGCTGTTGGGTACATTGTATTTTTGTGAAGTATTTTATATGAGGTGGACTGAAGATAAAAGTTCAAAATTTCAACAACTGTAATTTAGCAACATTGTGATAGATAATGCTTGGTAATCATTCACACCTTGAATATTTATTGCTTATGAGTTTACAAAATCATAATTTTACCCAAACCTTTACCAAAATAAAATGTGTTTATTTGAACAAACTGGACATAAAAATATGAAAAATCTAGGTAAAGTAGTTGAATTTTAGTCAAATGACGGTTTATTAAATTTTCTATTGTAACTTATTTATTGTTGAACGTAAACTAAAAATAGAAACTAAATTTTTAAAAAGAAGAAGAAAAAAATGCAAGAAATTACCCTGTTGATCACAGCATATTCCAAGGGTACACATATGATGTAGTGTACTTGAACTTGGAGTGCTTACTTTTATGAAATTGCTCCACTGAGTGACTGTTTCCACAAAATGTGTGGGAAAACCAATTTTTATTTGATTGAATTACGTTTGAAGTGAACAAAGAAAAATTTACCAGAGCGGGATTTGAACCTGCGACCTATGGGTTAACTTGCTGTCGCTCTACCATCTAGCCTTATAGGGACAATATCATCACGATCAGAGCAGACTTTCAACAGGGCATGGAATCAGTGTCCTAGTTAAAGATGAACACAGTGAATAAAAATTACTGGCTCATTTATGCAGCAGAAATGGTACTATGACCTTATCATGTGGGGTATTATCTTCAGTCACTGAGTTAATCTCAAACTAGTACTATGATTCCATGCCCTGTTGATCGTGACGATACTGTCCCGTTAATGTTGGCAGTAATTTTGTCAATATCTTTGTAAATATCTTGATTGAATTTTGTCATCAGATGTTATCAGCCAGTTGGAGAAGGACAAGCAGAAGTTTGGGAAGTCCACCTGGGAGCTGAGCGGAGAGGGTCGGATGAGAGATTTCAGTCAAGCATTGTCACAAGAGATGATCCAGTGGCTGCAGGCCAGGCAAGAAAAGTACAGACATCGTATTGAAAAGATCAAACAAGAGGTAATGCTCAATATCCTCTGTGCACATCGTAGCTCTCTAGTGGTGAAAAGACACCAACTTTGGGATGGAAAGTTTCACTTTCAGATATCAACAAAATATATCATAGGTTGATGAAATTCTTGCGTCGGGTGATAAACAATTAATTAAATTTTTGGCCTACACTGACGTGTGTATAGCACTGTATACTCAGTGATTTCGAGTGTCTGTGAAAAAACTTCACAGGTGACTCGGGCGGGATTCGAACCCACGACCTCCTGCTACTAGTGTAGACATCTTAACCTCTCGACCACTGAGCTTGCCCGATGATGATTGACCAGCTAGAATCCTATATAGCAGCGGGTTCCGCGATGTTTATAGGTTGATGATCGGTCGGTGGTCGGTCGGTGGTGATGAGGTTAAAATGTCTGAACTAGTAAGCAGGAGATTGTGGGTTCGAATCCGGCCCGAGTCGCCTGTGCAGTTTTTTCACAGACGCTCGGAAAGCATTGAGTATGCAGTGCTATACACACGTCAGTGTAGGGCAAAAATTTAATCAATTAAAATATATTATGTTTTAATTTAAATAGAGAATTAGCTGTTGCAAACTGCTTACCAACCTAAAGGACCTGTAGTATAAATGCAAAATAATGGTTATTGGCCTTACGTTTCAAACCTAGCAGGTTCTTTCTCAAAGGCAAAATGGGACAGAATACAAACATACATTCATACATGAACACAAGAGTGAGCAGAAGTTAGTCAGGTGTGAAATGAACACAAAAGAAGAAAGGTACAAAAAGCAGAGTCGGGTAGTGGTCCTGGGACCGGACAAAAGAGGGATTACATATGAATAGAGGTAAGATTTAATTTAGAACCAGACAAAACAGTTTGTTTGTGGTACCTATAAAACAACATTTGTTCCTTCATTCTCAAGCTTTTAAACTTTTTCTCCTGTCTTTGTCTAATTCTGTGGAGTGGCTACATATCTCCGATCCACTGTATGACATTAAAAAAGTTTTGATTGTTTGATTTCTTGAAGATGGCGTTACTTGAGGAAGGCCCCAATTACATCACCGAGTTAGAATCCTTAGAGGAGTTGGCATTTGACCTCCAGGTCAAACTCTATGATACACAGCTGACTGTGCTGCAAGAGCACGACAAAATGCACCGTGTAGAGCTAGCGCAGATCAAAGAACAACTCAAAGGTTATTAACCCTAACTCCCTAGGCCCACTTGCTTACACATAACCTGAATCCTTCCTAACTCCCTAGGCCCATTTGCTTACACATAACCTGAATCCTTCCTAACTCCCTAGGCCCATTTGCTTACACATAACCTGAATCCTTCCTAACTCCCTAGGCCCATTTGCTTACACATAACCTGAATCCTTCCTAACTCCCTAGGCCCATTTGCTTACACATAACCTGAATCCTTCCTAACTCCCTAGGCCCATTTGCTTACACATAACCTGAATCTTCCAAAATCCTTCAGTAGTAAAGCAAGCACATGACATGTATGCACACATGTGTTTCTAATCTGTGATACATGTACATGGCCAGGGACCCTCCCTGCATGCATGGAGTAATAAACAGTGTCCACTGACCCAAGCACTGACCTTGCAATCACTACAACAAACATGGATGTACATGTACCATGGAAAGGCAAGTATGCCTAATAACCTCAATCCTCCAAAATCCTTCACTTTAGCAAAGAGCATGTAGCATGTAACCTTGATCCTTCAAAATCCTTCACTTTAGCAAAGAGGATTTGGGAGGATTTGGGAAGGTTAGGGTTAACCCTTGCCAGAGTCGAAAATTGCTTATTCTTTTTTTTAATGAAAATGTTCAGATGTCTTGGATTTCCCCCAATTTTTCTTCCATATTTCAAACAAATGGTAACAAATGTCATAAGTTTACCAAAACTAAAAGCACTGACCTATATGGTCATTTGATGACAGTTATTTTAACCCTAACTCCCTAGCTATTTTGGCTAAGAACCTTCCTGAATCCGCCAAAATCCAACACCATGCACAAACACTACCACCCAACTGTTGGACTTAGCTGGAATTGGGACACCCAGCCCCATGTAAAGTATCCCTGTCTGGGCTATACAGTATTGAGTCCATCAAAATACAACACCATGCAGTAACCCTACTACCCAACTGTTGGACTTAGCTGGAATTGGGACACCCGGCCCCATGTAAAGTATCCCTGTCTGGGCTATACAGTACCGAGTCCATCAAAATACAACACCATGCAGTAACCCTACTACCCAACTGTTGGACTTAGCTGGAATTGGGACACCCGGCCCCATGTAAAGTATCCCTGTCAGGGCTATACAGTACTGAGTCCATCAAAATCCAACACCATGCAATAACACTACCACCCAACTGTTGGACTTAGATGGAATTGGGACACCCGGCCCCATGTAAAGTATCCCTGTCTGGGCTATACAGTACTGAGTCCATCAAAATCCAACACCATGCACTAACACTACCACCCAACTGTTGGACTTACATGTAGCTGGAATTAGGACACCCGGACCCATGTAAAGTATCCCTGTCAGGGCTATACAGTACTGAGTCCATCAAAATACAACACCATGCAGTAACCCTACCACCCAACTGTTGAACTTAGCTGTAATTGGGACACCCAGCCCCATGTAAAATATCCCTGTCTGGGCTATACAGTACTGAGTCCATCAAAATCCAACAAACCCAGCTGTTGGAGTTTGAATAGTTTGGGGGTGGTTAGGGTTAATGATGTATCAATCACCTGTGTTTTTGGCTATTTTAACAGCAATACATGGCAATTTTATTTTTCATCGATACATTGTTATTTTACTTGCAGAAGGGGAAAAAAATGCTTTAAAATGACTCATTTCTTAAAATAGTCATGAAAAACATGGTTTTACTGTTAATATGTACTAATATGATTTTATAGTAAATCCCACACATAATTAATTTTGGCACTTTTTTACTGTTAAACCAAGCTTCTGACAACCAAGCTTCTGAAAATGTCTAATTGAAATTTCAGGTAAAAATCGGGCGATACATCTTTAACAGTTGCCCTGCCTTGGACAACCCATACCCATAAATTATCATCATCCTCAGATTTAAAAAAAAATAATAAGGATAAAGAATTGCCAACACGTATTTTGATTTAAATCTTTCTTCATTTGATGGCGATAAAAAAAGACAAGGCTTTAGACCATTATGGTTTTCTCTAACAACAGAAGCCGATGAGGCTGTAGTGTTCTTCGATGCTCTAGACAGCCTTGATTACTTTGAAGATGATGAGGACGATGATGAGGATGAGGCGGGTATGAATAGGAAGAGCAAAAAGATCTTCACTGATCCTAGAATTGTGGATATTCAGAGTAAATTGAGTAAAATCAACAGGAGAAGAGCTCGCATCAGAAGTAGCAAGGTAACGAACGTAACCATCTGAATTTATGAAAATTGCAAAAAGACTGTCAGTTTTAAGAACCAAATTGTGTGTGATCGGTGTATATCTCCAAACCTTATTCAAATCTGTGTATAAACGCATGTTCTCATTTTAAATACGAACATGTACATCAATGGCTGTATTGGCCAATCGACAGTTGTCAATCAAAATTTATTTTTTGTCCAATCGGACTTGTTGAGCTGCTGCATGGACGCTGTGCATAAAATAATTTGATGCTATTATCTCCGACATGCTGGAAAATTGGCTTAATCAGAATTTTTTCCCAGAGGGCGTGGCATCTATAGCTATCTGAACACGTGTTATATGATTTGTCTTGCAGCAATCATTTGTAGCGCAGCACCGTTCGAGGGCCAAGGAGAAGAAGTCTGAAGAGGCGTCCTTCCAGTCACATCACTGGATACAGATGGTAAGACACACACCATGTCAGTCACTTCATTTCACTTTACATTGTCTTAAATGTTACACAAAGAGGTATTTATTCCCCCAAGGAGTTGAGGTGAAGGGAAAATTGTCCCTTTCCCTCAACAATATTCTTAATAATAAAATGTAACTGAAAAAAGATCAATCAGGAAAATGATCAGTGAAAAGGAACAGACTTGTGATTTGTCCTGATTTCAGGCTTTTTACAAATCTCCTGGCCCTTTGCCTAAAAATTTGGAAAGAAGAGAAGTAGCCACCAAGGAAAGAAAGGTTTCATGGTTTCATGAAAGCCCCCACTCCAAATTTCCTCCATCAAGCTCTCGACCCTCAAAAACCCTTTTAAAGATGTTTCATTGTATCATTACCTAAACAGACCTAGAAGTAACACACAGAATTGATGATCAGGATAAACCTGTGTATTTATTTGACAGAAACGTGATCAGTTAAAGGCTGAGCAGGAGAAAAGGAAAGACTTTATTCAATATGAAAGGAAGAAAGCTGTAGATAGATTACGCAACTACAAACTGGTAATGTGACAAATATTGATTTTTTTTTAAATTTTTGCATTATAAATGCAGGCCTGTGATTTCTCAGGATTTTTCCTGATTTCAGGATTTTTGACAAATCTCCTTTTGCCTCAACGTTTCCTTGAAAGAAGAGAAGTAGCCACCAAGGAAAGAAAGAAGTAGCCTGTGTTCTGTCCAAACCTCTAGTTTCTTGTTTGTGGGGATGTGGAGAGTCTGTAAATCCTCCAAAATTAAACATCCAGGAGGTTCAGGGGGCTTTGTCCTCTAGACCAAAGGGAGACCCAGGCCCGCTACCCATTTTTTCAGAATTTTTTACTTTTGTCAAATCACACCCCTGTAAATGTTACTTCGTACAAGGCCAAAAAGGCCTCTCAACGTGGTGCTACAAAAGAGAAGTAATGATGTTTATTAACCCTAACCTTCCCAAATCCTCCCAAATCCTCTTTACTAAAGTGAAGGATTTTGAAGGATTGAGGTTACATGCTACATGCTCTTTGCTAAAGTGAAGGATTTTGGAGGATTGAGGTTATTAGGCATACTTGCCTTTCCATGGTACATGTACATCCATGTTTGTTGTAGTGATTGCAAGGAGGGTCCCTGGCCATGTACATGTATCACAGATTAGAAACACATGTGTGCATACATGTCATGTGCTTGCTTTACTACTGAAGGATTTTGGAGGATTCAGGTTATGTGTAAGCAAATGGGCCTAGGGAGTTAGGAAGGATTCAGGTTATGTGTAAGCAAATGGGCCTAGGGAGTTAGGGTTAAGGAGGGAAACAGGATGCAGGCAGGGAGTTCCAGAGTGAGGCAGTGTGAGGGAAGAAACTGGTAGCATACCTCACAGTATTTGGCCTTTCAGACAGAAAACATGTTCAGTTTCACTTCTAGGCACAGATTGACTCACCTTTTTAAAACTATTTATTTATTAATTAACCCTCCTACTATAGCTGCACTTTATTGGGAAGTTGCTATAGAGGTCAGAATCAGTCATCTGCCTGTTTTGACTGTTGACCCAAACGGTCACACAGGGGCATTTGTGACTGGTTTTTACCATCATTTTGACCACCCTGAACAATACCAGACAATGCTTTTACTAGTCAAAAACGGTTGACTCATTTCGACCTGTAAATGTACTTACTACATGTAAGGTTTGACAGTGTTTGACTTTTCAGTGCACTAGATATACCTTGGCAAGTATATCAACATTTTAACTGATTTTGACCCTTGTAGTAGTAGGAGGGTTAATGTACTTACTACACGTAAGGTTTGACAGTGTTTGACTTTTCAGTGCACTAAATATACCTTGGCAAGTATATGAACATTTTGACTGATTTTGACCCTTGTAGTAGTAGGAGGGTTAATGTACTTACTACACGTAAGGTTTGACAGTGTTTGACTTTTCAGTGCACTAAATATACCTTGGCAAGTATATCAACATTTTGACTGATTTTGACCCTTGTAGTAGTAGGAGGGTTAATGTACTTACTACACGTAAGGTTTGACAGTGTTTGACTTTTCAGTGCACTAAATATACCTTGGCAAGTATATCAACATTTTGACTGATTTTGACCCTTGTAATAGGAGGGTTAATGTACTTACTACACGTAAGGTTTGACAGTGTTTGACTTTTCAGTGCACTAAATATACCTTGGCAAGTATATCAACATTTTGACTGATTTTGACCCTTGTAGTAGTAGGAGGGTTAATGTACTTACTACACGTAAGGTTTGACAGTGTTTGACTTTTCAGTGCACTAAATATACCTTGGCAAGTATATCAACATTTTGACTGATTTTGACCCTTGTAGTAGTAGGAGGGATAATATAATATAAATGCATTTATGCAAGCAGCTGATTGAAAATAATGCTATCAGCAATATCGGTATTCATACATTATAATATGAAAGGCTCATCTTCATGAATATGCATACCTGACTATATACATCAGGTGAAGATTAAGGCTATGGGTGTCGTTAGTATTATCATGCATAATTACTTAGAAATGAAGAGAATGATTGGCAAAAGGTAACTACAAACAGGCAATGCACATGATTTTGAGTTTTGAAGAGTACACCGAAAGAGAACAAAAAAACACTCAAGGAGAAGATGGTTTATCTTGCATTTCACAGAGCCACCCCAGCCCAAGGATTCTCAAACCCCAGCAGTACAAAAAGTCCAGTAAGAAAGATGAAACGAGAAGTAAACAAGAGGAAGATGCCATCAAGGAGCGAGAGAAGAGAGATGCCGCCTTATCCAGGGACAAGGCTAGACGAGCTTACCAACCGCCAAAACTCAACCAGGCTAAGGCCAAAAAGGCTACAGAAAGCGACTCGCCCAGTGCGTTGTCACAACCTCTGGTGGTTCCACCACCGCCCCCAGCACCACCACCACCCCCTCCATGTCCCCCTCCTCCTCCATACCACCCACCCTTGACTGTTTTTACTGGTAATAAACCTACCAAGATGCCAGAGAGGAACAAGAAGGCAAAGGAGGAGGATGGAGGGAAAGGAATTGACCTGAATGAGATCTTGAAGGCAAGAGGGAATTTACAAAGCCGAGCTAGGTCTGGAAGTAACCACTCTGGGGGAGGAGCTAGCAGAGGTAAGGGGTTAAGAAGAAATGACTGAAGTGACCCTAACAGATATGATAATCTAAGGGGTTTTGTTATCACATTTTATTCATTGAGTTTCGTATTTGTGAATTTGTGGTTGAGGTGAATCAAATGGTATTGGTACATACTAATATGGGAATAAACGTTTGTCACGCTGTCTTGACTGCAGGTTAATAACCAGTTTTGGGCGTGGTCACGGGCAATAAGGAAATTGTAATTTTTTTTTGAATAAAGCCAAATAGAAATGGGCAAATTCACGTTTTGGGGACACACGAAACACTATCAAAGAATATGAGTCACCGTGATGCACAACAATCTTCGTCACTCTGATTGGTTCAAATGCACATCGCCCGTCACCTGTCGCACGCCGGCTAAATAGAACAACTGGCGAACAGCTTGCACACGGTACATATAATGCGCTGCTCTGATTTTGATAAGTCATATCTTTACCATCTGTTAATACACCCCGAGTATAATAATAATAATAATGTGGACTTATATAGCGCACGTATCCACCAAACTGGTGCTCAAGGCGCATTATATTATTACCCCTGCTCATCAGGCTCATAAATCATTCCTGAAACCATCTCAGCTCCCTGGGGAGTATACAGCTCAATTGCTGCCATTACAACGCATATAGGGCTAATCAAACACAACAACCAACTCTGCCCTCACAGATACCCATTTACCCCTGGGTGGAGAGAAGCAATTATGGTAAAGTGTCTTGCTCAAGGACACAAGCACCATGGTCGCAGTTGGGATTCGAACCCACATTGTGACTACTCTTGTTGTATCGGGCAAGTGCTTGGCTTTTAAGCAGGTGGTGTGACCAAATTGTCAGCATTGCTAAGGGTGGGCATGGACACAAATTATTTGTGGGAAAACTCATACATGGTGTAGGATCGAAATGAATGTTAACAGGATAAAAATTTACAGGATAAAAATTTACAAATCAGCCATTGGTCAGCTATTTGACAGTTTAAGGGTACATAACATTAGTAAAAAAGTAAGCTTGGCGATAACACAATAATATCGAATATCGCGATACCTTTTTTTATTCGATTACGATATCGAGAACTTTACAAGTTATCGAAATATCAGCAAATCGCGATTACAAAAATTGATCGCGATTAAAAAAAAAATCGTCATTGTGAGTCAAGTCAGGACAAAATTAGGACAGTCTTTTCAGCTTTCATAAGTGACAAATAAAAGCGAACTACTTCAGGAGTACATACACGCTATGCAAAGGAATTTGAGATTTATTGTGACGCTTGTAGGGGGGTACATACCTGTGGTTATCAGCTATAAGGCACTCATGCATGATTGAAAAAAATAATCACGATACTATCGAAAATCGCGATGTGTTTGCCGATATATCGTGGATGAAAAAAAATCGATATCACCCAAGCTTATATGAAGCCATAAACATGGCGATAGAAAGTACAGAATGATACTTAGTAACTTGTATTTGTATTTATCATAGTCCTTGCATGGTACACATCCATTTACATGGGTGTGCCATGGTCAAGCGGTTTAGTGCATCAGACTTGTGTTCTGATGGCTGAGTCTTCAGAATGTGGGTTCGAATTCCAGCCGCGACCGGGGTACTTGTGTCCTTGAGCAAGACACTTTACCATAATTGCTTCTCTCCACGCAGGGGTAAATGGGTACCTGTGAGGGCAGAGTTGGTTGTTGTGTTTGATTAGCCCATATGCACCGAAATGGCAGCAATTGAGCTGTATACTCCCCAGGGAGCTGAGATGGTTTCAGGAATGATTTATGAGCCTGATGAGCAGGGGTAATGCGCCTTGAGCACCCGTTTGGTGGATACGTGTGCCATATAAGTCCACATTATTATTATTATCTGACATATGATGGCTTGTAATGCAAGTGATTCTCGAATGGTGTTAATTATGTCGTTTCCTTTGTCAGATCCGATGATAGTCACTCTCGCCAACATCCGTGAGGGCGTGAAGTTACGCAAAGTCCAGAGAGATCCCAGCACTGTCCACTCTCCGTACAGCAGCCTTGAAGACAGTGAGCTGATGGCCAAGATAAGGAGCATCAGGGACCAGACTGAGACGGTGGATGATTCTGACTCGGAATCTGAATTCAGTCCTTGACAAGAAGCTGTTCATGGACACGTTGGTTTTTAAATGTGAACGTAACATGCTCCAAGACTTCTTGGCAGGGTTCCCACTAAAACTTAGAAGATGAATTGCCTGTGTATTTTTGCTGTGTTTCTTGGTTGAGACCATTTCATTTTTCAACACAGCTTCTGTCAATTATACTACTCAAAACAATTTAGGGAACACCGGAATAATCTCAGTTAAAGCAAGATCATTTATTTCAGATAAACACAATGTTTCACAGAATTGATGAGAAACAACTGCACAATGAAACAGATGATAAAGGATGCATGTAGTAATAATAATAATTACACATTTCATGACATGACTACTGAAAGAGAGAGGGGGTTGCAAATGAAAATCCCGGTTCATGGACCATTTCAAACCTATTTGATGTTAAAAATCCAGTGTACCCTAAATTGTTTTGATTAGTATATTTCAGTGAAATATCTCATTTCAATGTATTTGTTTTCCCTTTTGTTTTAAAAGGAAGTTAGCAATGTTACTGGAAATTGGTTGGGAAGAAATTAAATGTTTAAATGTAGTTCCTCACCCACAAGAGATTTGCACAAAACCCCCTGGTTGCTAAATTGCTTTGCTACCTTTTAAAACAATAGGGGTATGAGCGTTTGTACGATTTATGCAGCCTCTGTTAGCCATCGTATTTTGTGTATTGGAAATTTGGTCTGTTCCAATAACTACGTATACATGTTAATATGTGTCACTACACTGATTTTGGTAGCACGACATTGCCAAGATTTGTGTACACTGAAACCTTCCATTATGAAAGATGGATTGTTTTTGCGGTAATGAATACTGTATTAATCAATTTTGTAAATAGGAATGACCCATATCAATTTGTACAGTTGAACATTTTGTATGATTCTGTTAAAAAAGAAAATGTTTTTATTTAAATTGTATAGGTTACATAATTATGTATTAATGGGAGTAAAGGTTAATAGTTAATTTTAAAGGTCAGTTGAGGTCATAAAAAATGTGTTGGTTAGGATCAAAGCTATAACACAAGCAACAATATGGTGATTTGATAGAAGGGCTCTTGTAGAACCTGAGATTTTTTTTTGTATATTTTCAAAAACAAAACAAAATAAAAACAATTTTGTGAATAAGTTTATATTTTATTTCAATTTATTTTCCTCTCAAAAGCTATTTTTAGGACAGAGCCTTAAAAACATAGAATCCATGGAGTCTTAACCAGTTCGCGTCGGAGGCTGTGTATACACGCACTTTTTTTTGGGGACAGTGGATCGGAGAGCGTCTAAACACGCCATAGGATTCTCGGGAATATTTGTATAGATTCCCGGTCGACGTGGCAACGAGCCATAAGCATGCGGTCTCCCCGGTCACGCTCTGGTGAGCACCATTGTTCATGTTTGTGCGGTAAAAATAAGCCCGCCACGGGGGTTCGGAAAAACTTTTATTCCCAGTGCGAACTGGTTAAATTCTTTTGTAGCATTACGTAAAATTCAACAAGGCAAGTTTCAATGAACTAGTTACTATTATGCACATTAACCTAAGT
Source organism: Zoroaster sp. YZ-2022 (assembly GCA_029582265.1). NCBI lineage: Eukaryota > Metazoa > Echinodermata > Asteroidea > Forcipulatida > Zoroasteridae > Zoroaster > Zoroaster sp. YZ-2022. The sequence goes on along the minus strand of CM055834.1, from coordinate 13,303,084 downwards.
CATCATAATAATTGTAATTACCATATCATGATTATGGATAATAAACCAATCAAATTAAAGGGGCAATATCCCGATAAGGCTAAATTCCACTACCACTTATCAATGCTGAAAAATCGGTCAAGCCACTGACAAAAAAAGGCGAGTGCTTGACCTACATAGGAACAATAGTCATGAAAAGGCTTATCCCTATTGGTTAATCCATGCCCTTTGAATGATAGACTTGATTGGTGTATTAAGAACACAAGAGTGAATCAATATGCAGGGTTTTACCTTATTGGACTGTTTCTCTATTTTTGTTCCACATTTATCAATACAAGGTATCTTACAAATATAATACCCACTTGTATTTCTATAAATAGTTTTCACAAGATTTGTTTTTTTAACCCTCCTACTACTATAGCTGCACTTTAGTGGGAAGTTGCTATAGAGGTCAAAACCAGTCAACTGCCTGTTTTTGACTGTTGACCCAAATGTGCACACGGGCATTTTGGACTGGTTTTTACTGTCATTTTGACCACCCTGACCAATACCAGACATTGCTTTTACCAGTCAAAACCGGTCAAACTCATTTTGACCTGTAAATGTACGTACTACACGTAAGGTTTGACAGTGTTTGACTTTTCAGTGCACTAGATATACCGAAACGATATAGATATACCTTGGCAAGTATATCAACATGTTGACTGATTTTGACCCTTGTAGTAGTAGGAGGGTTAATGTACTTACTACACGTAAGGTTTGACAGTGTTTGACTTTTAAGTGCACTAGATATACCTTGGCAAGTATATCAACATTTGGACTGATTTTGACCCTTGTAGTAGTAGGAGGGTTAATGTACTTACTACACATAAGGTTTGACAGTGTTTGACTTTTTAAGTGCACTAGATATACCTTGGCAAGTATATCAACATTTTGACTGATTTTGACCCTTGTAGTAGTAGGAGGGTTAATCACCAGTTTTGAAAACGGGGGAAATATAAAATACTTTTGCTATTTGCACCGTTCCAAATTTGAAAATAAAAATACTCATTCACACAAAGTAAATTTAATCGCAAAATGTGGGATGTGTGTGTCATTACTGTTAAACATGGAATGTTAAATTTAACTGCATTTGTTTTCGAAAACCAGTGTGCCAAATACGATGAAAAATTTACAGAAGGTAGACTGTTGCCTAGATGTCACCATTTTGAAGAAGAAAAAAATCCTATCGGTAAATACTATTTTTCCGATTAATGTTTTACTATTTGTACAATAAACCCAATAAACCCACATTTGACTAGAATGCAACCCAAATTATTTGGTCCCGATTTCAATTTGTTGTCATGAGCAAAAATTTTTTAAATTTTTTATATTAATCAGTTATTTTTTATTTTTTTATTGTTTGTTTTCATTTCATGTTGCTTGATATGTAAATGACACATGGTTACAAATAGATAAGGAATGCAAATAAAGATTTGGAGCATACAACATTGGTAATTACCAGATTATCAAATTTATCTAAAAAAAAATTCCTTGATGTAAAGTTGGTGTGAAATATCAGTCATCCTGGGAAATGATTTTATCTGAAGTGCATCATCTTAGAATAAACAGGAATTATGTCAAATTTACAAAAAGGTTAAGATTTTTTAAACATAAATATATAAGTGTTTTATCGTTTTCTCAAAAATGTGAGCTATTGTGATGCAAATTTCACAGGTTAGTTTTATGAGATATTTTTGTTTTTAACTAGTGAGATGAAATGAATGTACATTACCAAAATACCAATGTTGTACCATCCCTAACCCCCTAGCTATTTTTGGCTAAGAACCTTCCCGAATCTGCTAAAATCCAACACCATGCAGTAATACATACACGACTGTTGGACTTAGATGAAATTGGGACACCCGGCCCCATGCAAAGTATCCCTGTCTGGGCTATACAGTACTGAGTCCATCAAAATACAACAAACCCTGCTGTTGGAGTTTGAATGGTTTGGAGTAGTTAGGGCACATTAGCTTCCAATAAGCATGTAGTCATTAGTCACCATTTCTTCCACACAAACCCAAGACATTCTGATATACCTTAGACTCAAGGCTTCAGGTCCATGATTCTACTTGCCATAGAATTATTTCTTCAGAAAGTTTACAAGATTGTTAACATCCATCTTTACTCTACCACAAACGGTAATGAGAGACGTATTCTCATGCTGTAGTTTCAAGAGATCCTGTGAAAAAAAGGAGAAAATCCGAGAAAAATGAAGAAATAAATTGAGAATTTAAATATAACATCACACTTTACAAATGGCGTACATAAGTAGAAGTGGCAACATTAACAATCAACCATTGTTTTATGATTGCCTTGTCCAGATTACTGAGAAAACAATGACATAATTTTACATGTTTTGTCTATTTTTTATGTTTTACACAAGTTTCCGTTCGACGACTTTCTGTAAGTTTGTCAAAACAATTCCTGTTTTCTCTAAGATGAAAGCACTTCAGACGAATTTCTCTGGATGATATACATGGACCAAATTTACACCAAGTGAAAAATAATTTTTTTTTGGGTCAGCACTGCCACTGAGTCTTTCTAAGACCGCGCATATTCTACTCTTCAACAAGAAGTTTTTCCCTTGTCAATGTGGAAAGAATGAGGTCCTTCCCCCGCTCCCCACTCCACAACACCAATCCTGGTCAACAATATTTATAAGTTAATAATAATAATAATAATAATAATGTGGACTTAAATAGCGCACGTATCCACCAAACTGGTGCTCAAGGCGCATTATATTATTACCCCTGCTCATCAGGCTCATAAATCATTCCTGAAACCATCTCAGCTCCCTGGGGAGTATACAGCTCAATTGCTGCCATTACAGGGCTAATCAAGCACAACAACCAACTCTGCCCTCACAGGTACCCATTTACCCCTGGGTGGAGAGAAGCAATTATGGTAAAGTGTCTTGCTCAAGGACACAAGCACCATGGTCGCGGCTGGGATTCGAACCCACATTCTGATGACTCGGCCATCAGAACACAAATCCGATGCACTAAACCGCTCGACCATGGCAGAGTTTTGAGAATCCAGTTTACTTACCTGAAACATAAGTTGCTCACTGTCAAGTTTTACTTGTAGCATTGAAACTGTGATGACAAAGCTATCAGGCACATCAGGCAGCCAGCTGATCTCCAACGTCACATTCGGATATCTGCACAAAAAGGCCCAGGGCATAGTCATTTGATTATCAGTAATGTATTATTTTATTTTGTCAGATGTAGCTCCATAAACAGTGCGTATTTCACTATTATTATAGCATGGAAAAAAAACTTTAAGGGAAGATACACCATTGGTGCTTACACCAACCTGTAAAAGTTTCAGGTCAATGTGGAGTTTTTAAGTCATGAGATATGTGTGGAAAGGCTTAAATTTCAAAATTTTTACAGAAAACACTTGGATTAATAAGTTGTATGACAATTTAACATCAAGTTAGATTTCGGATAATAATTTGGTAATGTTGTAATCAGGTAATTCCCTTCCTGTTATATGTATTTATTTATTTTATTATTATTTTGTTTTAAATTTATTTATTTATTTATTATTATTATTTTTTTTGGGGGGGGAAGGTGGGGGTATTTCTGAAATCTGACATTTATTGTAAAAAGGTTCCTCACTTCTGAGTGTTGTGCATGTGGCCAGTCCACCAGGCCTAAATCTAGTCAGAGATCGACTATAAATAATAAATATTGTATATATGTATGCCTAAATCATAAACAATCTCTCCTTCAGATGTTAATATTTCCTAATATTGGTGGCACTTATGAAGTTATGTGAGTGAATTTAAGTTATGTTAATAGATTATAACTGTATGCCAGTGACTGATTCATAAACCTCACTCACTGCTTTGGTAAGCCCTTTGTCCTGTTTGTTTAGTTACATTTATGTATAACAACAAAACCTACTACTACTTTGGTCCATGCGCGATAAAAAAAAACTGACAACAAGGGGTTACCATAGAACAAAGTCCATGCTAGATTCTGCATTTGAATTACAAAATAGTTGTCAAGTCAAGCGCCGTGATCATGAGTTTTCACAACTATGGTTTTGTTGATTATTTATATCAAGAAATGTCACACAACTTTTTTTTACTTTTGTGGATAGTGTTTAGAATCATCGGAATGTAGGCTAACTCATAAAGCATAGAGCAACTTGTTACAGCTAATAAAATATATGTACTCATGTATTACATAGCAGTCGATCTCGCATAGACCGGTAAGCGAGAAACTTCCACTGAATTACGAAGTACTTACTGTGAATCTGGCAGGTCATCGATTGCAACTAAAACTCTTTTTTTATGGAGTTTAGCGGCGCTGTACGTGCCTGCTGATGTATTCCCCGTCTTAAACTAACTGGCTCCAATCTTTGTTTAGATTAAGTATCTGAGAGCTGTTCTGAATATTTTCTCTACGATCACAGTAAGGACCACTTTTACTTAGGATATTTATTGTACGGTCAGGATTCTGCCACATTCACTCTTCTGATATGCGCTCACGAGTCTCTACAAGTACTGGTCCGACAGATAGTAATATACATTTTTACCGCACTCATGACCCCGAGGTCTCATCGCCTCAGCCCCGATGATCCGGAACAGTACTCCAGTACACGGTGGTTGGATCATGGAGGAAGGAAATACATGTATTTCCTTCCTCCATGGTTGGATCATTGTCGGATTAAAGATGTCTTACCCGTGTTTTTTCTTTAAACCAACAATTTTATTTGATTGGTAAAAGGTTGCTGTGTAATTACTTCAAAATAAGACATTTCACAAAATAATTAAGTTTGAGATTAATCTGTGACGAGGGGATATGTTATTAGGCACATAGCTTGAAAAATTGTCAAGGGAGGGGTGGGAAACGAGTTTTTTTTTTACGTAGCACCTGGAAAATATTTTGATTGAGGGCACAAAACAACTACCCCCCCCCCCCCTTTGAAGGATAGAAATGGGGTCAAATATTTCACTGTGTGGCCAAATTGTTGTTTAAATAATAAATAAATAATTTTTATAAAGGGGAAGCTACCCCCTTTGCTACGCACCTTACTATATATAAAGTAACAAACAGGCAAGGATCTAGTTTCCAAAGATAGGGTTGGGGGCCATCTATCAGTATGACATGTAACCTGTGATTGGGTGTAATTGCTGTATTAGGTCTTGATATCTTGCTGTAGACAATACCCAACTTCAAAAGGAGAACCATTCGAAAGATCATTGAATTAAGTGACTTGGAGGAATGAAAGAATATGGGGAACATTTGTTTTTATCAATTAATTTGAAGGGGTGCTGTGTGCATATATCATAATCATGGTTACATCTTTCAAAGAAAACAAAAAATAAGTAAATAACTCCTTTCAGTGTCAGTTTTGCAAAATTTTATTTTGCAGTTTTGCATATGACGTCGTTGTCATAGTAACCTTTTTAGCACCATGCCTCAATCTATTGTTAAAAAGCAATGCAGTTAAGTCTCAAAGAATGTCTTCATGCTAATTAGTGTTTCCATTAATTAATGTATATGAATAAAATAATATATATATATACCAATATCTGAATGCTAGCGTTGGCTGTGAACTGCCAACAATGAATGCTGATGTCATAGACTGGTTTCTTGACTTGACATAAGCCATTAAAGTGTATACAATAGTCCACTAGTAACACAGGGTTAAGTTTGTGACTGTGTGTGCTCTGCCATGCCAGTTCACCATTTTGAAAATATATATTTTGGCATGGTTTTGCCAATTTTCTAAGATGAAAATTGACTAGTGGGCCCAGTCTGTGTACAGCGTTAATCCAACTAACAGTAAGGGCAGTATCGTTGCTCAACCTGTAGCAGATCAAAGTCTTCCACTAGCTTGTTGGCAGCCTCCCATTTTACTTCTTTACATAATTACCAAGAAGTCGGGATACCTTCCTCACTAATTGTGCAGAACTGATTTAAGTCATTACCAAGATGAAAAATTATATTTTAGTATTAAATTGTAAAAGTGTTAATGCATACCTTCTACTATGCTTTAATATACCTTTCACAGGAGATGATGTGATACTTGGTGATTATTTGATGTTAATTTGACAAATAAACATGTATAAATAAAGTTATTAAAATGGTTCTGCATCATACAACATATTTCAACATGGCCATGACAGTCAACCCTTACAAATCGCAAATGATTAACCTTCCAAACTCATTTATATGTCTGTTAATATTTGCAATTAGCCTAAGTTTGTGCCCTTTTAAGCCTGTTATTCAAAAGCTTGAAAGTAAAAAACACAAAAAAGATGGTTTTCAGAATATAATTAATGTTTACTGGGCATAGTTTGGGCTCACAAAATATCCTAAACTACATGCCCATTTCACACCTGTAATATTTACAAAGCCAGAGTATACCACGAAAAATAACAGCCAAACCTAAACTCGAACTTGAAACTTTGAAGTCCAAACAACAGATCACAAATCATTCAGCACAATGATTTCACTAGAAATTTATGGCACATTTTTTTGGTATATGAAATGTGTCATTTCCCTCAAAATCAAAATGCATATTCAAGAAGCATGTTTTTAAACAGTTTTATACATCAATACCAACTAGATATTAATTGATGGTAGGCCCTGTCATAAATTAATTGAGGCACCCAATTACGGCTGAAACAAACTTTCTGACAATTTTTTAATTTGAGCTAGTTGTCCTTTCTTCAAGAATAAGCTAATCAAAGAATGCCCAATATGATCACTCTAAATTAAAGTCACAAAAATAAACACAATCAGTGGATATAATTTCAAACTAATTGGGCAAAGAAACATTCATAAAAATAAATATCATATCAATAAACAGCAACATTAATGAAAAGTTGATAACATTAAGGCACAGTAAAAAAAAAAATTGTTTGCATGATAAAGAAATTTTTTTAATAATAAATTTAGTCATTACTGGGTAGATTTGGAATGAATTAAGCTATTAATTTTATTATAACTTTTACTAAGGCACAATAATTCGTTTTTTATTTGCAAAATTTGTTTGGTCCTAAACTGAATTCTTCATTGAATAATTTACACATGACCACAGTGAAAAAAAAAAGCATTGAGGCACATTGGCTTAGGGTTTGCAACAAACTTGAAAAAAAAAACACCTGGAAGGGGGGGTTGTTGAGTTGGGAGGATTGGAAGACCAGATGTACGGCCTGCTTGGAGGCAGAATTTGACCTGGGGTCAACATGATAAAGCTACTTGGCAGAAAATTCTACGACTGTTGTTTTGCTTAACAAGCTTGATTGGTTACCAGCTGAATTGTTCACAGTACACACCTTAATGTGGCTGGTAGTCAGCATAGAGTCGCTTACCCAAAATTATTTGCTGAGCACAGTTCATGATAAGCAACAAAATAAAAATTAGCACCTTACTACTTTGACTTTCAATTTCATTCCCCCCTTCCCAAAAAACCCTAAAAAAATGGTTTTATTTCTGTGCGGGAGAATAACAGAACATCCCCCTTCCTTCAAGAGAATTGATTTTACTCCCATAATATAATACAATGCAATAAGGCAACAAAAAGTCTCTGGTTTCTGGTCTCCACACGTGCATCTGCATTTTAAAAAAAAAATTTTTTTTTTTGGGGGGGGGGGGCGGGGAGGGTATGAAATAATGTCCAATTGCAGCCAAAATTGCTGTGCTGTGTTTAAATGACTTTTTCACATAGGGGAATGAACATTTGCCCGATTTGTGTGGCTTCTCTTAGCCACCATACTTTGTGTATGGGAAATTATTTTGTCTGGTTCCAATAACCGCGTATACATGTGTCACGTATTTCACTTGTTGGGAAAAAAAAAGTTTAAAAAAATAAATAAAAAATAAAAAATAAAAAAATAAATGCCACTGCATCGATTTTGAAGCCCACCTATGACCAGAAACCAGAGACTTTTTTGGGGGGGCCTAACAAAACTTTATCTCAACCACACTATCAACTTACAGATAATCAATTTCCTAAATATGCAGCACGTACAGTTCACCACATGATTTTCTGTGTTTGGTGTCCCAGGAGCCAATTACATGTAAGCTGCTAAGCAGGAAAAACTTACTCACTGGAAATATTTGCTTAATAGCAGAATTTGTTAGTTACCACACAAAACTGTCACACAAAATGTGTGTAAATTGACCGGTAGTCTGTTTTATATTGCTCAGCAAAATTCTCTGCTGAGCAGCTATTGGGCCCTGGACAGCCTACCTGTGTAAATATACCATCTTGGCTCAAAAACAATGCATCACAATATAACCATAAACACCATCAAGACACAACATCATTGACACTGCTCAACAAACCAGCACTAACTTTTGCACAAAACTCTGTGCTTAGCATAATAATAATAATAATAATAATTTAGACTTATATAGCGCACGTATCCACCAAACTGGTGCTCAAGGCGCATGACATTATTACCCCTGCTCATCAGGTGCATAAATCATTCCTGAAACCATCTCAGCTCCCTGGGGAGTATACAGCTCAATTGCTGCCATTTCAGCGCATATAGGGCTAATCAAACACAACAACCAACTCTGCCCTCACAGGTACCCATTTACCCCTGGGTGGAGAGAAGCAATTATGGTAAAGTGTCTTGCCCAAGGACACAAGTACTACGGTCGGGATTTGAACCCACATTCTGACGACTCATCCATCAGAACACAAATCTGATGCACTAAACCGCTCGGCCATGGCACAACATAAGCATATTTCACGGCTTAAGCAAGACGTTTATGTTTCTGCGCATGCATACTTTGCGTAACCAATGATTCAGCGCTTACAAGCTTGCTCAAAACATTCTGCACTAAGCACCGTATGCACAAAAAGGTGCCCGTCAGCACATTAGTTCACGTTAAGCAGTGCCACGTAATTAGGTCCAGTAAAACTGAATTCTACATCACCACAATTTAAACATTACATCCGCAAACAAAAACAAACGACACTCTTAAAAACATCTACCTTTGATATAAAATAATTATTTCATAAATGAAACTGTTATTTCACCATTTTTTTCTGCTCTTTATTAGAGAAGAATCAAACAACTTCAACTAAATCCAATTTTATATTTACATTATTTTGAACATTTGACATGCTGCTTTCCAAACGTCAAATACATTTACCCTTCATGTGTGTAGGGTCATATTTTCAGTGCTGTAAACAATTATTCCAAAACTTATTTTTACACAGTTCCACAGGCCCACTTCCATCTGTACAACTCCACACAATGTTTGATAATTTTTTTCTATCAAGTATTTCTATTTTTTCCCTCATTTTTAATCGCTTGAAATAAGAAAGTGGTAGAACAAAGGAATTAATTAATTATACATTAGAAGAGAGTAATATAGAAATGTATATACATTTAGATTCTAGTGATTCTTTACCTGTTATTTACTGAAGAATGTGACTTGAAATTTGGGTCAAAGCAACCAATTTTGGTCAAAGTTTCTTCCAAATTTAGCAACCTTTCATTTCATCCTCTTCTTAAATAAAAAAAACCTGTAGTGGAGGAACCAATGGGGGCTGGTGTACCCCTCCTACTTGCCGTAGAACTTCTTATTGAGAAGATAAATGAGAAGATTAACGTTGATCTTTGCTCTGCCGAAAATGTTCATGACGGACGCTCCCTCGTACTGGAGCTGTAGAAGGTCCTGCATAACAGAGATATAAACAAAGATGAGATCTTCACATCACAACAACAAAAGTTTCGAAAATGCACCAAGAATTTGATACCAAACCGATAAATTCCCCCCTAAAAAATGAAATGTGAAGTAAAAGTTAGGCCTGCATTTTCTTTTCTTCAAAATAGAATCCTTCACAATGGCAAAAAAAGGGAGGTTTCTCAACAGCAAATTAAACCGTGTTAATGATTACTTCATTCATGGCCTATAGAGGGCGCTCTGTACACGTATTTATCTTTGCATTATCAGAATGCTGTGACTATGTAAACTTGATTTGTGTAGCTTAACGGATCATCTTTAACCAAAATGTGGGAAAAGTTTTTCACAGATGTTCAATTTCTAAATGTGTAACACTCATCCAGAAAGGCAACTGACCAATTTTAAGAAAAGAGGAAAAAAGGTTGGATTCAGACTGCACAGGAAAGCCTATAGATACACTACATACGGTGTGGGAGGAAACGTATGCGAGGCTCCTGGCATACTATTCAAGGGATTTCATAGGATACGTTGTGCTTCAAGGCTTGCGCGCTAGCTACCATCCAAGGTCAAAATTGAATCTTGGGGAAAACACACACAGCCGGTATCTTTCATAATTCACGAGCCTCAAAGTGTGATTGTCATATCTTCAGGCTAGTTGAAGAGTGCCCTCTATAGGCCTTTTTAAACATCAATTTAAAAAAAAAAAAATTATTTCTTCTTTTTGTTTGTGAAAATCTGCGAATGAGTGGCATGTTGCAAGGGATGCAGTGGAGGGCCGGGGTGGGGCACAGGAGGGCCGGGGTGGGGCACAGGAGGGCCAGGGAAGGGCACAGGAGGGCCGGGGAGGGGCACAGGAGGGCCGGGGAGGGGCACAGGACGTCCGGGCACAGGCACAGGAGGGCCGGGGAGGGGCACAGGAGGGCCGGGGTGGGGCACAGGAGGGCCAGGGTGGGGCACAGGAGGGCCGGGGAGGGGCACAGGAGGCCCTGGAGTGGCACAGGAGGGCCGGGGAGGGGCACAGGAGGGCCGGGGAGGGGCACAGGAGGGCCGGGGAGGGGCACAGGAGGGCCGGGGAGGGGCACAGGAGGGCCGGGGAGGGGCACAGGAGGGCCGGGGGGGGGCACAGGAGGGCAGGGAGGGGCAGCGGAGGGCCGGGAGGGCACAGGAGGGCGGGAGGGCAGGAGGGCTGGGAGGGCACAGGAGGGCCGGGGAGAGGCACAGGAGGGCCGGGGAGGGGCACAGGAGGGCCGGGGAGGGGCACAGGAGGGCCGGGGAGGGGCACAGGAGGGCCGGGGTGGGGCACAGGAGGGCCGGGGTGGGGCACAGGAGGGCCGGGGTGGGGCACAGGAGGGCCGGGGTGGGGCACAGGAGGGCCGGGGAGGGGCACAGGAGGGCCGGGGAGGGGCACAGGAGGGCCGGGGAGGGGCACAGGAGGGCCGGGGAGGGGCACAGGAGGGCCGGGGAGAGGCACAGGAGGGCCTGGGAGGGGCACAGGAGGGCCGGGGAAGGGCACAGGAGGGCCGGGGAGAGGCACAGGAGGGGCACAGGAGGGCCGGGGCGGGGCACAGGAGGGCCGGGGAGAGGCACAGGAGGGCCGGGGAGAGGCACAGGAGGGCCGGGGAGGGGCACAGGAGGGCCGGGGAGGGGCACAGGAGGGCCGGGGAGGGGCACAGGAGGGCCGGGGTGGGGCACAGGAGGGCGGGCAGTGGGGCACAGGAGGGCCGGGGAGGGGCACAGGAGGGCCGGGGAGGGGCACAGGAGGGCCGGGGAGGGGCACAGGAGGGCCGGGGAGGGGTAGGAGGATGTGGTCCTCCTACCTCCTACAACAACCAAGCAGAAGCTATCAAGGTTGAGTTTACCTGGAATACAACTTGCACCGTGTCCATCTTGACTCCAAGGAACTTCGCTGAGATGTCAAATCCACCGGGCAGGGATGACGGCTTGATCTCAAACATCACATTCTTGAATCTGATAAAGTGATTTCAAGTACATTGTAATTTTTACTACTAGCTGTGGCATTCTGTCACCAGATTGGCAACAATTCGTTAAAAAAGGGAGTTTTGTTGGTGTCATTTAAGGGCATTTTGAAATAATCTGAGTTATTTTATGTTATTCAAGATCTCAGGTTGGAAGGGTGCGTATTCTTTTAACCTAAACCCTCTGATGTCAGTAAGGCAACTAACCAATTTAAAACGAAAAATGGATTAATATTCAGATTTAGACTGCAAGCACGAAGCCCATACGGCATATAGTGTTGGAGGGTCCCAGAAACTTATGCATTACAGATGTTCTGTGGTGCATTGTGAGAAAGTTTTAAGGAAAATAAGGAATTGTTTTAAGAAAAAAGAAAAAGTAACAAATTTTTTTTATTTATCATATAAATGTTTTGTTTTCAGGAGAGGATTTTAAAAAAAAGAAGGAAATCCATGGATCCGTGGAAGGGTTGTTTGTCTGTGATATCACCGATACAAGAAAGCATGGATCCGAAAGCACAGAAATCCATGGATCCTTGGAAGGGTTGTGTGCATGTGATATCACCGATACAAGAAAGCACAGAAATCCATGGATCCGTGGAAGGGTTGTGTGTCTGTGATATCACCGATACAAGAAAGCACAGAAATCCATGGATTCCTGGAAGGGTTGTGTGTCTGTGATATCACCGATACAAGAAAGCACAGAAATCCATGGATCCGTGGAAGGGTTGTGTGCATGTGATATCACCGATACAAGAAAGCACAGAAATCCATGGATCCGTGGAAGGGTTGTGTGCCTGTGATATCACCGATACAAGAAAGCACAGAAATCCATAGATCCGTGGAAGGGTTGTGTGTCTGTGATATCACCGATACAAGAAAGCACAGAAATCCATGGATCCGTGGAAGGGTTGTGTGCCTGTGATATCACCGATACAAGAAAGCACAGAAATCCATGGATCCGTGGAAGGGTTGTGTGTCTGTGATATCACCGATACAAGAAAGCACAGAAATCCATGGATCCGTGGAAGGGTTGTGTGTCTGTGATATCACCGATACAAGAAAGCATGGATCCGAGAGCACAGAAATCCATGGATCCGTGGAAGGGTTGTGTGTATGTGATATCACCGATACAGGAAAGCATGGATCCGAAAGCACAGAAATCCATGGATTCATGGAAGGGTTGTGTGCCCATGATATCACCGATACAAGAAAGCACAGAAATCCATGGATCCGTGGAAGGGTTGTGTGTCTGTGATATCACTGATACAGGAAAGCATTGAGATAACATACTGTGTCTCTTCTAGTCCATCAATCTCCAATATAACCCCCTTCTCATGCAGTCTGGCCGCGTTGTACGTCACTGCCGTTATTTTCTTCTCACTCTTAGTCTTGGCCTTTGATGATCTCCTGCAAAAAGAAAATGAGAAGAAAAAAAAGAAGATACATATTTTGTTATTTTAATTTTTTTTTTAAATATCGTTGTGTGCAATTTGTTTCTTCTAGTTTTGTGTCATAATTGATGCCAGATAGCCAGATGCTTTTAAAAATATATTATTTTAAACTCCAAATTTGTATTTTTTAATTTTATTTTTTAATGTTCCAAAAATTGTTTCTTCTTTATAATCTGATTGTAATTCAGCCATCAGCTGCCAAGTTCAGTTTAAAAAATCTATAATAATAATTTATCAGTGAATGATTTCCTTATCGCAAAGAAAAAAATTACACAAAAATCACGGTTTGCTTGTCAAAATTTAAGATTGACTATTCAAAATAAACATAAAATACCCACAATAGTATTTCTGCCTTATAAAACTTGTTTCGTGAATTTTCTAAACACAATCATTCTCTGATGATAATAATTAAACATCTGAGTCAGCAAAGAAACTCACTTTGCCTGTAAGTTATCTAAACAGGTTTTGATGTACTGATTGTAATAGTCGATCTGCTCCTCGTAGAACTGTGCCTTAGTCTCGAGGGCCCCCATGGTGGCTTTCATCTTCAAGATATCTTGCTTCCTCCGTTGCCTATAGCGACGCTGATTGCGGATATCCTTCAAGTTAATAAATGACTGGTTTAAAATCTTGTTATTATTTATTTTAATCCATCTTTTATGAAAAAATGAAAAATCTGAATGCAATTTCATTATTTTCTCAATAAAAATATTGACTGGGTACCATTGGGGAGCACCCTAGGTGACAACGATCCCTTCAGTATTACTAATGTACATGTAGGATTGAGATTGTCTGGGTACCATTGGGGAGCACCCTAGGTAACAACGATCCCTTCAGTATTACTAATGTACATGTAGGATTGAGATTGTCTGGGTACCATTGGGGAGCACCCGAGGTGACAACGATCCCTTCAGTATTACTAATGTACATGTAGGATTGAGATTGTCTGGGTACCATTGGGGAGCACCCTATTTCTTTCTACAGGTGTACATATTGCCAGTAATATGACTGTGATATATTGTCCATACCTGAGCTATTGCATTGACCATAATCTGGAAGTGGTCGTCACTTTCGACCATTCCAGCCTTCTCAAGAACGCTAAGGTTACGTAAGATCTTCTCCTTCTTAGACGACAATGGCAACCTGCACATATGGGGGCAAATTTTTTTTAAAGTAATTTAGAATTTGGGTAATTAAAAGTTAAGAGACAGAAGATTAATGTTGTCCACTTGTAAGCACAAAATCTATGTTTTATGTCATATACAGGGACGATATTGTGAGAAAATGAAAAGGTATGAAAAATGTTTGCCATTATCATTAGGCATATACTAGCCTATAGCGGTTTACCTCTATAGCCATGTATAGCAAGGAAACTATTTTTTATCTTGGTATTAATAAAATGATACACAAGGAAAGTTTCCATGGTCTGAAGTTAGTCGGAACCCGGTTTCATGGTAGGATTTTCTACAAAGGAAGAATACCATGAGCAAAACACAACAACAATCAATCAAACAAATCAACATAATAAATCAATAAAAAAATTTTTTTAAATATATATATAAAAACAGTTTTTGACTTTGTTGCTAAGGCCACATGCTTGGGGTTTGGGAAAGGAACAAGACATGGAGGATAGATCAAAGAGTTCATACTTGCTGTCATCCATCGCTGACGTATTCCTTGTGAGTTTCTGGTTACTGTCCGCTTTCTCATCTTGTATCATTCGCTGCTGAAGCAACGCTGAATGTTGCTCCTCCTGGTATAACCGAAAACAAATATATTAAAGGGACAATATCGTCACGATCAACAGGGCATGGAATCAGAGTGCTAGTATTTGATTAATTCAGTGACTAAAAATCATATCCCACATGATAAGGTCATATTACTGTTGCTGCTGCATAAATGATCCAGTATTTTTCAGTCACTGTGTTCATCTTAAACTAGGACACTGATTCCACGCCCTGTCGAAAGTCTGCTCTGATCAGGACGATACCGGCCCTTTAAGTAAGACCTGAGCCAGAAAACATTGCATCCATATTTGTAGATATTAAGAGATCAATTCAAGAATGGTGTTGTTAATGACCTGTTCATCTGTGGCTGTCGTATTGAGGATCCGAGTAACATTATCTCCGGACTGGCAGCGAATCACATCAACGAGCAATCTCTTGGTTCTGAAATCAAGGTTGCAAATAAATCAAGCGTGAAAAACCAAACAAGAACATTTTCAAATAAACCAAAAAGTAACACAAGAATGATTCAAACACTCGTGAAAACACCGGATTTTCTATTAAAAAAATGAAACGTCTACTGATCCTTCATCATGCAGGCCGCATCTAATTGGCTTTCATAAACAAATCTTTGAAGCTCATAATGAGATCGTTACACACGACACTGTGCCACAGGACATCGGCTTCTACATCAGTGATGTTTGGCGACCACTACTACTGACTGAAGGATCTTCTATATCTAAAGTCCACAACCCACCCCAGACTGAGGGATCTCCTATATCCTAAGCTAACCATCCTCCTTCCCCCCGTGCTTGTCAACAACTGATTCGGTTCAGTGAGCACACACTCCTTCCCCCAACTCCTAGGATCCTAGTCTCATCAGTTCCCGCCTGCACGCCTCAACGAACTAATCCTCCAGCATCCTGTCATCGCGTAATCCTCCAGCAGCCTACTTAAGCAGCAGCATTTCCCAGAGTCCGGCATTCAGTCCCGAGGACGATCAGAGCACACTGATTGAAACGTTGAATTGTACCTCCAGTTCTTTTCAGAACTAATTACTACTCAATTGAGAATTTCACATGGTGTCACCGCAATTAGTCTTACTTATGAGATTACTTTGACACAATTAGTCTGGCACCTGTGATGTCATGATGCACTTCATCCTAACCTTTGCTATAAATTCAAGGAACATGACAAAGCTGGCCACAAAGTGATAGGCCTTGACATATATATCTGGTCTCAAATTCATGCCACTGCATACTGTAAGCATAACATTCTATACTTAATGTAAGCATATTTCACGGTTCAGCAAGAATTTCCTGCTTGTGTGTATGAAAAACTGAAAATTCAGCACTTAGGCCAACAAAAAAAAAGTCTCCGGTTTCTGGTCTCCATGCGCGTTGCCTCAGACCCACGCGTCGGCATTTTTAATTTTCTTTTCTTTTGCTATGAAATGATGTCCAATTGCAGCCAAAATTGCTGGATCGATTGGAATTCTGCCGTGCTGTGCTTTAAATGACTTTTTCACATGTAGGGGTATGAACGTTTGCCCAATTTGTGAGGAACTCTCTTAGCCACCATACTTTGTATATGGGAAATTTGGTCCCTACAATGTTTCACATATTTCTCTGTTGGGAAAAAAAAGATGCCCCCCCCCAAAAAAAAAAACATTTTTTTTTTTAAATGCATCACTGCACTAATTTTGAAACCGACCGATGACCAGAAACCAGAGACTTTTTGGGGGGGGCTTACGTGCAAAGCCAACAAATCAACAAAGCTGGGCACTGGATGTTTTGGTGATATCTTCTTCCAAGTTGCTAAACATTAGTGAGGACGGGAGGAAGCCGTTCTTATGTTATTTCTTAACAAAAAACTTACTTGATGAACAGACGTTTCTTGTCGCTATCATCATCCTCCTGCAGCTCAAACTTATTGGTTAGTGTCAACGATATCTCCGTCTTGGACATGGAGTTCAGGACTGCTTCATACTGAACGTCACCTGACTCGCCTGGTATCTCACCTACAGGTCAAAGGTCATAATCAACATATAAATATAAGATGTGCTTTAGGCTGATGTATGAATGTAAAGACATATTTCCCATCTGCACACACACACAAAAATACTGGGTCATCCAATATACAATTGATTTGATTTTGCCCTTATACCTTGAGCAAGACACTTTACCATAATTGCTTCTCTCCACCCGGGAGTAAATGGGTACATGTGAGAGCAGAGTTGTGTTTGATTAGCCCCATATGCACCGAAATGGCAGCAATTGAGCTGTATACTTCCCAGGGAGCTGAGATGGTTTCAAGAATGATTTATGCACCTGATGAGCAGGGGGTAATAATGTAATGCGCCTTGAGCACCAGTTTGGTGGATACGTGCGCTATAGAAGTCTACATTATTATTATTATTATTATTATTATTATTATTATTATTATTATTATTATTATTATTACACCGACGTAACGTTTGAAGCACTGTATGTGTATACTCGGTCTGCACGAGTAAAGTGTCTGCCCAAGCAAGCAGGAGGTCGTGGGTTTGAAAGCACTGAGTATACAGTGCTTTATACATTATGTTGGTATACAGGCAAAATCAAATCAATTGTTTATCCCCTCGACGCAAGGATGTCATCAATCTATTCATCCGATAAACTTGTCGGATCAGAATCAGGTTGTTAATCAATCAATCACAAGTGAGTATTAGACAAAACAGATTCAAACAATTGCTCATGCTATCAGATGCAATTTTGCAGACAACTATTAACATGTTGAAAACAATCTTCTTCTTTTTTAAAAAATACATCAAAAGTTTTAAATTAAACTATCTCTGTAGTGAACATTTTTGTATGGGCCCTGTGATGTTCGTTCTTATGTGACATAACACTGTACAGGCAGATGCACAAAACTCATGCTCACTCGCAGTCTAATATTATTCATGCAGTGTATTTACATCGATTGTGCACTAGACGCCTTACAGAGGAGATATATGTGATGTGATCTGGGAAAACCCTTCACATGGTGAAATTTGTAATTTTTGTGTTACATGTATATACATCAAATTAACAAGGACACTGTGCTGTTTTCAAAAATGTTTTATTCATGATTCTAGGTCGTCTATAACTTGAGTTATGCTCTCGGGAAGTTAGGAATCTAAGTTATAGCCACCGCTGTCCTTAAAAAACCATGGCGAAAACGAAAAACAAAGATGGCTTTTTAATTATCTGTCATAAAACTATGTTTTTACATATGCATAAAACGATGGAATTTTTATTTAATATTTTCAAGAATGATCATTTAGATATTAACAATTAAAATGGTAACAAAAACACAAATTGTCAAAAAAAAATGGGGGGGATAATTTGTCATTATCTTCAAAACAAGTTCGCCGACATCCGACGGATTTTCCCAGATCGCATCATATATATATAGTGCAACACTTTATGAATTAGGATATACCAAAAAATTTAATAAATAAAAATCAGTGACTAATAAAGGAATAAATACAGAAAAACTACAAACCCCCCCCCAAAAAAAAAAAAAACACCAAAAACCAAAATATGTGGGGCTTTTTAACATATCATATCTCAAGCAGGATGTCTCAAGTATTTTTCAAGTCTTAACTAGCAATCTCATTTTGTTTCTCCCTGCAGCAGGCATCATGCAATCATTCAGCACTCTGTACCTCTGGTGAACAAACTGAGTGCCTGGTGATATTTACGGCTCATCTTAGGACCAACATATTCACCTACAGGACAATAACCAACACACGCACATTCACACTCGATAAGTCAGCCATTATTTGATAGCATCTACTCATGCATTATTCAGGTTGTGATTTGTAAAAAATCCTGAAAAAATGGGTAGCGGGCCTGGGTCTCCCTTTGGTCAAGATGACAAAACCCCCTGAACCTCCTGGATGTTTAATTTTGGAGGATTTACAGACTCTCCACATCCCCACAAACAAGAAACTTGAGGTTTGGACACAATACAGGCTACTTCTTTCTTTCCTTGGTGGCTACTTCTCTGAACCAAAAAAATTCCTGAAATCGGGAAAAATCCTGAGAAATCACAGGCCTGTTTATTATTTGCCTGGAAATTATGCCTTCTTAAACCCATAACTAGTTCCTTGAAGATCCTGCAGAAGGCACAATTGCTTCCTCTGAATACACTGACGTCATCACGTGTCATGTGAGAGGCCAAACACCGAAGATACACCCACGCACAGCGCATTGTTAGCCAAAGGGCGTGTGATGTCATAAGTGAGCAAACACTCTTAATAGTCTGTATTCACAACCTCAACAGGGTGCTATAACATTGTTCTTTAAGTCCATTTTTTTTAAAATAATTACTTGAATCGTAGAATTTTTCTCCTGAAGTTCGAGCAGGTAATGAACAAAAGCGATTTAAAAAAAAAGAAACAATGCCACTGAGTGAGGGCACCCTTGGGAACTGTTTATTAAAAAACTGTTTATTTAAAAACTAGACATGTATGTAAAAAACAGTTCACAAAGTACCCACCCTCTAAGCCTGTCTTCTAGTTATGTAGAAATTCATAATATATAAAAATAAAAAGTTATTATAAAAGTCTCTGGAGAGACTATCCACAAACTTGGAGATTTGTTTGCCTGACACAAGGACAAAACCAACAGAACAAAAGTAATGAATATTCATAGTTACCCAAGATGTCTTCGGGTGAAGGGACTTCTCCGAGATCTTCAAGTAACTCGTGGAGTGGATCATTGCCCTCCAAGGCTAAGGAATCAAGATGCTCCAACAACAACTGAATAGAGATTTCATGACAGAAGAGTCAAACTGGTTATCTGAAAGCCACTGGTAATTAATCATGAGAGTATGCAAGATTCAAAGCTTTGCCCGGTTATAAGCAGGTTTTTCAAT